>JANCRA010000003.1:54510325-55710325 GCA_024362935.1 Setophaga petechia | reverse complement strand
TTTTGTAAGCAGCTTGCAAACTGAGAGAAAACAGTACCTTTCCACTCTCCTGCATTTTCCTTTCCCAGTACAATTCGAATTTTAGGGGTTTTGGATAACTTTCTTTTACTTCTTGCAAAACACTCTGCAAGGTTTCTTGTACCTTCTAAAACACCATGGGAGATGTTTTCTCAGCAGGCAGAGTTTCTCCTTGCGAGACATTGTGAAAAAGGAATATGCTTAGATGTAGGTGACTAGAGACACTTGCTACAGGACGCTGCAAAGCTAAAGGCTGCACAACACTGGCATTTTGTAAGCAGCTTGCAAACTGAGAGAAAACAGTACCTTTCCACTCTCCTGCATTTTCCTTTCCCAGTATAATTCGAATCGAAGGGGTTTTGGACAACTTTCTTTTACTTCTTGCAAAACACTCTGCAGACCTTCTTGTACCCTTTTAAAAACCATGGGAGCCGTTTTCTCAACAGGCAAAGTTTCTCCTTAGGAGATACAGTGAAAAAGGTATTTGCTTAGATGTAGGTGACTAGAGGCACTTGCTACAGTGCACTGCAAAGGTAATGGCTGCACAACACTTGCATTGTGGCACAGTTTGCAAACTGATAGAAAACAGTACCCCTGCACTCTCCTGCATTTTCCTTTCCCAGTACAATTCGAATCGAAGGGGTTTTGGACAACTTTCTTTTACTTCTTGCAAAACACTCTGCAGACCTTCTTGTACCTTCTAAAACACCATGGGAGATGTTTTCTCAGCAGGCAGAGTCTCTCCTTGCGAGACATTGTGAAAAAGGAATATGCTTAGATGTAGGTGACTAGACATACTTGCTACAGGACGCTGCAAAGCTAAAGGCTGCACAACACTGGCATTTTGTAAGCAGCTTGCAAACTGAGAGAAAACAGTACCTTTCCACTCTCCTGCATTTTCCTTTCCCAGTACAATTCGAATTTTAGGGGTTTTGGACAACTTTCTTGTACTTCTTGCAAAAAACTCTGCAGACCTTCTTGTACCCTTTTAAAAACCATGGGAGCTGTTTTCTAAACAGGCAAAGTTTCTCCTTAGGAGATACAGTGAAAAAACTATTTCCTTAGATGTAGGTGACTAGAGGCACTTGCTACAGGACACTGCAAAGCTAAAGGCTGCACAACACTGGCATTGTGGCACAGTTTGCAAACTGATAGAAAACAGTACCTTTCCACTCTCCTGCATTTTCCTTTCCCAGTACAATTCGAATTTTAGGGGTTTTGCACAACTTTCTTGTACTTCTTGCAAAACACTCTGCAGGCTTTCTTGTACCTTCTAAAACACCATGGGAGATGTTTTCTCAGCAGGCAGAGTTTCTCCTTGCGAGACATTGTTAAAAAGGAATATGCTTAGATGTAGGTGACTAGAGGCACTTGCTACAGGACGCTGCAAAGCTAAAGGCTGCACAACACTGGCTTTTTGTAAGCAGCTTGCAAACTGAGAGAAAACAGTACCTTTCCACTCTCCTGCATTTTCCTTTCCCAGTACAATTCGAATTTTCGGGGTTTTGGACAACTTTCTTTTACTTCTTGCAAAACACTCTGCAGACCTTCTTGTACCATTTTAAAAACCATGGGAGCTGTTTTCTAAACAGGCAAAGTTTCTCCTTAGGAGATACAGTTAAAAAACTATTTGCTTAGATGTAGGTGACTAGAGGCACTTGCTACAGGACGCTGCAAAGCTAAAGGCTGCACAACACTGGCATTGTGGCACAGTTTGCAAACTGATAGAAAACAGTACCTTTCCACTCTCCTGCATTTTCCTTTCCCAGTACAATTCGAATAGAAGGGGTTTTGGACAACTTTCTTGTACTTCTTGCAAAACACTCTGCAGACCTTCTTGTACCCTTTTAAAAACCATGGGAGCTGTTTTCTAAACAGGCAAAGTTTCTCCTTAGGAGATACAGTGAAAAAACTATTTGCTTAGATGTAGGTGACTCGAGGCACTTGCTACAGGACGCTGCAAAGCTAAAGGCTGCACAACACTGGCATTGTGGCACAGTTTGCAAACTGAGAGAAAACAGTACCTTTCCACTCTCCTGCATTTTCCTTTCCCAGTACAATTCGAATTTTAGGGGTTTTGGACAACTTTCTTTTACTTCTTGCAAAACACTCTGCAGACCTTCTTGTACCTTCTAAAACACCATGGGAGATGTTTTCTCAGCAGGCAGAGTTTCTCCTTGCGAGACATTTTGAAAACGGAATATGCTTAGATGTAGGTGACTAGAGGCACTTGCTACAGGACGCTGCAAAGCTAAAGGCTGCACAACACTGGCATTTTGTAAGCAGCTTGCAAACTGAGAGAAAACAGTACCTTTCCACTCTCCTGCATTTTCCTTTCCCAGTACAATTCGAATCGAAGGGGTTTTGGACAACTTTCTTTTACTTCTTGCAAAACACTCTGCAGACCTTCTTGTACCCTTTTAAAAACCATGGGTGCTATTTTCTCAACAGGCAAAGCTTCTCCTTTGGAGATACAGTGAAAAAGGTATTTCCTTAGATGTAGGTGACTAGAGGCACTTGCTACAGTGCACTGCAAAGCTAAAGGCTGCACAACACTTGCATTGTGGCACAGTTTGCAAACTGATAGAAAACAGTACCCCTGCACTCTCCTGCATTTTCCTTTCCCAGTACAATTCGAATCGAAGGGGTTTTGGACAACTACCTTTACTTCTTCAAAACACTCTGCAGACCTTCTTGTACCTTCTAAAACACCATGGGAGATGTTTTCTCAGCAGGCAGAGTCTCTGCTTGCGAAAAATTGTTAAAAAGGAATATGCTTAGATGTAGGTGACTAGAGACACTTGCTACAGGACGCTGCAAAGCTAAAGGCTGCACAACACTGGCATTTTGTAAGCAGCTTGCAAACTGAGAGAAAACAGTACCTTTCCACTCTCCTGCATTTTCCTTTCCCAGTACAATTCGAATTTTCGGGGTTTTGGACAACTTTCTTGTACTTCATGCAAAACACTCTGCAGGCCTTCTTGTACCTTCTAAAACACCATGGGAGATGTTTTCTCAGCAGGCAGAGTTTCTCCTTGCGAGACATTGTGAAAAAGGAATTTGCTTAGATGTAGGTGACTAGAGACACTTGCTACAGGACGCTGCAAAGCTAAAGGCTGCACAACACTGGCATTTTGTAAGCAGCTTGCAAACTGAGAGAAAACAGTACCTTTCCACTCTCCTGCATTTTCCTTTCCCAGTACAATTCGAATTTTCGGGGTTTTGGACAACTTTCTTTTACTTCTTGCAAAACACTCTGCAGACCTTCTTGTACCCTTTTAAAAACCATGGGAGCTGTTTTCTCAACAGGCAAAGATTCTCTTTTGGAGATACAGTGAAAAAGGTATTTGCTTAGATGTAGGTGACTAGAGGCACTTGCTACAGTGCACTGCAAAGGTAATTGTTGTGGTTTGTTCTGCTCCCCCTCAGTTGTTTTGGCTGTGTTTCTGCCCGAGTTTTTCTCCAGTTAAGTGTCAATCGCCTGACCTCTCCTTAGTTACCATGACAAGTAATGTATTCTCTCCATTCTCCAGCCCCGGCTTCCTGCCAGTCACTCGGCCCTTCTGCCTCTTTTTCTAGAAATCTCTCACTAGGTCGTCGAGTGATTGGTTGGGGGGCCGGGGCCCCTCCCTAAGTTCTTCCCCATTAGTTTTCCTTCCATGTGTATCATTTTTGTAACACCCTTCCCTGGACCCCCATTTGTTCCTGAGTGTTGCCACCCCATACCTCCCACTCTCTTTATAACCTGTTACGGTCCCGCCCTCGGGACCCTCCACTTTTCAGATTCCAGTGGGAACACAATAGACCTGACTGTGCCTGACACTGGAGAGTCTCCCCTTCACTTCACCCACGGGCTGAAGCTGAACTGTGGCCACGTCTCTGCTGACTGCAAGCGGGCTGGCAAGCTTGCCGGGCATCTCTAACATCGGCCAGCCCAACTTCAGGTAATGGCTGCACAACACTTGCATTGTGGAACAGTTTGCAAACTGAGAGAAAACAGTACCCCTGCACTCTCCTGCATTTTCCTTTCCCAGTGAAATTCGAATCGAAGGGGTTTTGGACAACTTTCTTTTACTTCTTGCAAAACACTCTGCAGACCTTCTTGTACCTTCTAAAACACCATGGGAGATGTTTTCTCAGCAGGCAGAGTTTCTCCTTGCGAGACATTGTGAAAAAGGAATATGCTTAGATGTAGGTGACTAGAGACACTTGCTACAGGACGCTGCAAAGCTAAAGGCTGCACAACACTGGCATTTTGTAAGCAGCTTGCAAACTGAGAGAAAACAGTACCTTTCCACTCTCCTGCATTTTCCTTTCCCAGTACAATTCGAATTTTAGGGGTTTTGGACAACTTTCTTTTACTTCTTGCAAAACACTCTGCAGACCTTCTTGTACCTTCTAAAACACCATGGGAGATGTTTTCTCCGCAGGCAGAGTTTCTCCTTGCGAGACATTGTTAAAAAGGAATATGCTTAGATGTAGGTGACTAGAGGCACTTGCTACAGTGCACTGCAAAGGTAATGGCTGCACAACACTTGCATGGTGGCACAATTTGCAAACTGATAGAAAACAGTACCCCTGCACTCTCCTGCATTTTCCTTTCCCAGTACAATTCGAATCGAAGGGGTTTTGGACAACTACCTTTACTTCTTGTAAAACACTCTTCAGACCTTCTTGTACCCTTTTAAAAACCATGGGAGCTGTTTTCTAAACAGGCAAAGTTTCTCCTTAGGAGATACAGTGAAAAAACTATTTGCTTAGATGTAGGTGACTAGAGGCACTTGCTACAGGACGCTGCAAAGCTAAAGGCTGCACAACACTGGCATTGTGGCACAGTTTGCAAACTGATAGAAAACAGTACCTTTCCACTCTCCTGCATTTTCCTTTCCCAGTACAAATCGAATTTTCGGGGTTTTGGACAACTACCTTTACTTCATGCAAAACACTCTGCAGACCTTCTTGTACCCTTTTAAAAACCATGGGAGCTGTTTTCTAAACAGGCAGAGTCTCTGCTTGCGAAAAATTGTTAAAAAGGAATATGCTTAGATGTAGGTGACTAGACACACTTGCTACAGGACGCTGCATAGCTAAAGGCTGCACAACACTGGCATTTTGTAAGCAGCTTGCAAACTGAGAGAAAACAGTACCCCTGCACTCTCCTGCATTTCCCTTTCCCTGTACAATTCGAATTTTCGGGGTTTTGGACAACTTTCTTTTACTTCTTGCAAAACACTCTGCAGACCTTCTTGTACCTTCTAAAACACTATGGGAGATGTTTTCTCAGCAGGCAGAGTTTCTCCTTAGGAGATACAGTGAAAAAGGTATTTGCTTAGATGTAGGTGACTAGAGGCACTTGCTACAGGACGCTGCAAAGCTAAAGGCTGCACAACACTGGCATTTTGTAAGCAGCTTGCAAACTGAGAGAAAACAGTACCTTTCCACTCTCCTGCATTTTCCTTTCCCAGTACAATTCGAATTTTAGGGGTTTTGGACAACTTTCTTTTACTTCTTGCAAAACACTCTGCAGACCTTCTTGTACCCTTTTAAATACCATGGGAGCTGTTTTCTCAACAGGCAAAGATTCTCTTTTGGAGATACAGTGAAAAAGGTATTTGCTTAGATGTAGGTGACTAGAGGCCTATGCTACAGTGCACTGCAAAGGTAATTGTTGTGGTTTGTTCTGCTCCCCCTCAGTTGTTTTGGCTATGTTTCTGCCCGAGTTTTTCTCCAGTTAAGTGTCAATCGCCTGACCTCTCCTTAGTTACCATGACAAGTAATGTATTCTCTCCATTCTCCACCCCCGGCTTCCTGCCAGTCACTCGGCCCTTCTGCCTCTTTTTCTAGAAATCTCTCACTAGGTCGTCGAGTGATTGGTTGGGGGGCCGGGGCCCCTCCCTAAGTTCTTCCCCATTAGTTTTCCTTCCATGTGTATCATTTTTGTAACACCCTTCCCTGGACCCC
The DNA here is from genome assembly GCA_024362935.1 of Setophaga petechia. Classification (NCBI taxonomy): domain Eukaryota; kingdom Metazoa; phylum Chordata; class Aves; order Passeriformes; family Parulidae; genus Setophaga; species Setophaga petechia. The sequence goes on along the minus strand of JANCRA010000003.1, from coordinate 55,704,346 downwards.
CATTTGTTCCTGAGTGTTGCCACCCCATACCTCCCACTCTCTTTATAACCTGTTAAGGTCCCGCCCTCGGGACCCTCCACTTTTCAGATTCCATTGGGAACACAATAGACCTGACTGTGCCTGACACTGGAGAGTCTCTCCTTCACTTCACCCACGCGCTGAAGCTGAACTGTGGCCACGTCTCTGCTGACTGCAAGCGGGCTGGCAAGCTTGCCGGGCATCTCTAACATCGGCCAGCCCAACTTCAGGTAATGGCTACACAACACTTGCATTGTGGTACAGTTTGCAAACTGAGAGAAAACAGTACCTTTCCACTCTCCTGCATTTTCCTTTCCCAGTACAATTCGAATTTTCGGGGTTTTGGACAACTTTCTTGTACTTCTTGCAAAACACTCTGCAGACCTTCTTGTACCTTCTAAAACACCATGGGAGATGTTTTCTCCGCAGGCAGAGTTTCTCCTTGCGAGACATTGTTAAAAAGGAATATGCTTAGATGTAGGTGACTAGAGACACTTGCTACAGGACGCTGCAAAGCTAAAGGCTGCAGAACACTGGCATTTTGTAAGCAGCTTGCAAACTGAGAGAAAACAGTACCTTTCCACTTTCCTGCATTTTCCTTTCCCAGTACAATTCGAATTTTCGGGGTTTTGGACAACTTTCTTGTACTTCTTGCAAAACACTCTGCAGACCTTCTTGTACCCTTTTAAGAACCATGGGAGCTCTCTTCTCAACAGGCAAAGTTTCTCCTTAGGAGATACAGTGAAAAAGGTATTTGCTAAGATGTAGGTGACTAGAGGCACTTGCTACAGTGCACTGCAAAGGTAAAGGCTGCACAACACTTGCATTGTGGCACAGTTTGCAAACTGATAGAAAACAGTACCCCTGCACTCTCCTGCATTTTCCTTACCCAGCGAAATTCGAATTTTTGGGGTTTTGGACAACTTTCTTTTACTTCTTGCAAAACACTCTGCAGACATTCTTGTTCCTTCTAAAACACCATGGAGATGTTTTCTCAGCAGGCAGAGTTTCTCCTTGCGAGACATTTTTAAAAAGGAATATGCTTAGATGTAGGTGACTAGAGGCACTTCCTACAGTGCACTGCAAAGGTAATGCCTGCACAACAGGTGCATTGTGGTACAATTTGGAAAGTGATAGAAAACAGTACCCCTGCACTCTCCTGCATTTTTCTTTCCCAGTACAATTTGAATCGAAGGGGTTTTGTACAACTACCTTTACTTCTTGCAAAACACTCTGCAGACCTTCTTGTACCTTCTAAAACACCATGGGAGATGTTTTCTCAGCAGACAGAGTTTCTCCTTGCGAGACATTGTGAAAAAGGAATTTGCTTAGATGTAGGTGACTAGACATACTTGCTACAGTGCACTGCAAAGGTAAAGGCTGCACAACACTGGCATTTTGTAAGCAGCTTGCAAACTGAGAGAAAACAGTACCTTTCCACTCTCCTGCATTTTCCTTTCCCAGTACAATTCGAATCGAAGGGGTTTTGGACAACTTTCTTGTACTTCTTCAAAACACTCTGCAGACCTTCTTGTACCCTTTTAAAAACCATGGGAGCTGTTTTCTAAACAGGCAAAGTTTCTCCTTAGGAGATACAGTGAAAAAACTATTTCCTTAGATGTAGGTGACTAGAGGCACTTGCTACAGGACGCTGCAAAGCTAAAGGCTGCACAACACTGGCATTGTGGCACAGTTTGCAAACTGATAGAAAACAGTACCTTTCCACTCTCCTGCATTTTCCTTTCCCAGTACAATTAGAATTTTAGGGGTTTTGGATAACTTTCTTTTACTTCTTGCAAAACACTCTGCAGGCTTTCTTGTACCTTCTAAAACACCATGGGAGATGTTTTCTCCGCAGGCAGAGTTTCTCCTTGCGAGACATTGTTAACAAGGAATATGCTTAGATGTAGGTGACTAGACACACTTGCTACAGGACGCTGCAAAGCTAAAGGCTGCACAACACTGGCTTTTTGTAAGCAGCTTGCAAACTGAGAGAAAACAGTACCTTTCCACTCTCCTGCATTTTCCTTTCCCAGTACAATTCGAATTTTCGGGGTTTTGGACAACTTTCTTATACTTCTTGCAAAACACTCTGCAGACCTTCTTGTACCATTTTAAAAACCATGGGAGCTGTTTTCTAAACAGGCAAAGTTTCTCCTTAGGAGATACAGTGAAAAAACTATTTGCTTAGATGTAGGTGACTAGAGGCACTTGCTACAGGACGCTGCAAAGCTAAAGGCTGCACAACACTGGCATTGTGGCACAGTTTGCAACCTGAGAGAAAACAGTACCTTTCCACTCTCCTGCATTTTCCTTTCCCAGTACAATTCGAATCGAAGGGGTTTTGGACAACTTTCTTGTACTTCTTGCAAAACACTCTGCAGACCTTCTTGTACCCTTTTAAAACCCATGGGAGCTGTTTTCTCAACAGGCAAAGTTTCTCCTTAGGATATACAGTGAAAAAGCTATTTGCTTAGATGTAGGTGACTAGAGGCAATTGCTACAGTGCACTGCAAAGGTAATGGCTACACAACACTGGCATTGTGGCACAGTTTGTAAACTGATAGAAAACAGTACCTTTCCACTCTCCTGCATTTTCCTTTCCCAGTAGAATTCGAATCGAAGGGGTTTGGGACAACTTTCTTTTACTTCTTGCAAAACACTCTACAGGCCTTCTTGTACCTTCTAAAACACCATGGGAGATGTTTTCTCAGCAGGCAAAGTTTCTCCTTGCGAGACATTGTGAAAAAAGAATATGGTTAGATGTAGGTGACTAGAGACACTTCCTACAGGACGCTACAAAGCTAAAGGCTGCACAAAACTGGCATTTTGTAAGCAGCTTGCAAACTGAGAGAAAACAGTACCTTTCCACTCTCCTGCATTTTCCTTTCCCAGTACAATTCGAATTTTCGGGGTTTTGGACAACTTTCTTTTACTTCTTGCAAAACACTCTGCAGACCTTCTTGTACCATTTTAAAAACCATGGGAGCTGTTTTCTAAACAGGCAAAGTTTCTCCTTAGGAGATACAGTGAAAAAACTATTTGCTTAGATGTAGGTGACTAGAGGCACTTGCTACAGGACACTGCAAAGCTAAAGGCTACACAACACTGGCATTGTGGCACAGTTTGCAAACTGAGAGAAAACAGTACCTTTCCACTCTCCTGCATTTTCCTTTCCCAGTACAATTCGAATTTTCGGGGTTTTGGACAACTTTCTTGTACTTCTTGCAAAACACTCTGCAGACCTTCTTGTACCCTTTTAAAACCCATGGGAGCTGTTTTCTCAACAGGCAAAGATTCTCCTTTGGAGATGCAGTGAAAAAGCTATTTGCTTAGATGTAGGTGACTAGAGGCAATTGCTACAGTGCACTGCAAAGGTAAATGCTGCACAACACTTCCATTTTGGCACAGTTTGCAAACTGATAGAAAACAGTACCCCTGCACTCTCCTGCATTTTCCTTTCCCAGTACAATTCGAATCGAAGGGGTTTTAGACAACTTCCTTTACTTCTTGCAAAACACTCTGCAGACCTTCTTGTACCTTCTAAAACACCATGGGAGATGTTTTCTCAGCAGGCAGAGTCTCTGCTTGCGAAACATTGTTAAAAAGGAATATGCTTAGATGTAGGTGACTAGACACACTTGCTACAGGACGCTGCATAGCTAAAGGCTGCACAACACTGGCATTTTGTAAGCAGCTTGCAAACTGTGAGAAAACAGTACCTTTCCACTCTCCTGCATTTTCCTTTCCCAGTACAATTCGAATTTTAGGGGTTTTGGATAACTTTCTTTTACTTCTTGCAAAACACTCTGCAGACCTTCTTGTACCTTCTAAAACACCATGGGAGATGTTTTCTCAGCAGGCAGAGTTTCTCCTTGCGAGACATTGTGAAAAAGGAATATGCTTAGATGTAGGTGACTAGAGACACTTGCTACAGGACGCTGCAAAGCTAAAGGCTGCACAACACTGGCATTTTGTAAGCAGCTTGCAAACTGAGAGAAAACAGTACCTTTCCACTCTCCTGCATTTTCCTTTCCCAGTACAATTCGAATTTTCGGGGTTTTGGACAACTTTCTTTTACTTCTTGCAAAACACTCTGCAGACCTTCTTGTACCCTTTTAAAAACCATGGGAGCTGTTTTCTCAACAGGCAAAGATTCTCTTTTGGAGATACAGTGAAAAAGGTATTTGCTTAGATGTAGGTGACTAGAGGCACTTGCTACAGTGCACTGCAAAGGTAATTGTTGTTGTTTGTTCTGCTCCCCCTCAGTTGTTTTGGCTGTGTTTCTGCCCGAGTTTTTCTCCAGTTAAGTGTCAATCGCCTGACCTCTCCTTAGTTACCATGACAAGTAATGTAATCTCTCCATTCTCCAGCCCCGGCTTCCTGCCAGTCACTCGGCCCTTCTGCCTCTTTTTCTAGAAATCTCTCACTAGGTCGTCGAGTGATTGGTTGGGGGGCCGGGGCCCCTCCCTAAGTTCTTCCCCATTAGTTTTCCTTCCATGTGTATCATTTTTGTAACACCCTTCCCTGGACCCCCATTTGTTCCTGAGTGTTGCCACCCCATACCTCCCACTCTCTTTATAACCTGTTAAGGTCCCGCCCTCGGGACCCTCCACTTTTCAGATTCCAGTGGGAACACAATAGACCTGACTGTGCCTGACACTGGAGAGTCTCTCCTTCACTTCACCCACGGGCTGAAGCTGAACTGTGGCCACGTCTCTGCTGACTGCAAGCGGGCTGGCAAGCTTGCCGGGCATCTCTAACATCGGCCAGCCCAACTTCAGGTAATGGCTACACAACACTTGCATTGTGGAACAGTTTGCAAACTGAGAGAAAACAGTACCTTTCCACTCTTCTGCATTTTCCTTTCCCAGTACAATGCGAATTTTCGGGGTTTTGGACAACTTTCTTTTACTTCTTGCAAAACACTCTGCAGACCTTCTTGTACCTTCTAAAACACCATGGGAGATGTTTTCTCCGCAGGCAGAGTTTCTCCTTGCGAGACATTGTTAAAAAGGAATATGCTTAGATGTAGGTGACTAGAGACACTTGCTACAGGACGCTGCAAAGCTAAAGGCTGCACAACACTGGCATTTTGTAAGCAGCTTGCAAACTGAGAGAAAACAGTACCTTTCCACTCTCCTGCATTTTCCTTTCCCAGTACAATTCAAATTTTAGGGGTTTTGGACAATTTTCTTGTACTTCTTGCAAAACACTCTGCAGACCTTCTTGTACCCTTTTAAAAACCATGGGAGCTGTTTTCGCAAAAGGCAAAGTTTCTCCTTAGGATATACAGTGACAAAACTATTTGCCTAGATGTAGGTGACTAGAGGCACTTGCTACAGTGCACTGCAAAGGTAATGGCTGCACAACACTTGCATTGTGGCACAGTTTGCAAACTGATAGAAAACAGTACCCCTGCACTCTCCTGCATTTTCCTTACCCAGCGAAATTCGAATTTTCGGGGTTTTGGACAACGTTCTTTTACTTCTTGCAAAACACTCTGCAGACATTCTTGTTCCTTATAAAACACCATGGGAGATGTTTTCTCAGCAGGCAGAAACATTGTTAAAAAGGAATATGCTTAGATGGAGGTGACAACTTTCTTGTACTTCTTGCAAAACACTCTGCAGACCTTCTTGTACCCTTTTAAAAACCGTGGGAACTGTTTTCTCAACAGGCAAAGTTTCTCCTTGGGAGATACAGTGAAAAAGGAATTTGCTTAGATGTAGGTGACTAGAGACACTTGCTACAGGACGCTGCAAAGCTAAAGCCTGCACAATACTGGCATTTTGTACGCAGCTTGCAAACTGAGAGAAAACAGTACCTTTCCACTCTCCTGCATTTTCCTTTCCCAGTACAATTCCAATCGAAGGGGTTTTGGACAACTTTCTTTTACTTCTTGCAAAACACTCTGCCGGCCTTCTTGTACCTTCTAAAACACCATGGGAGATGTTTTCTCAGCAGACAGAGTTTCTCCTTGCGACACATTGTTAAAAAGGAATATGCTTAGATGTAGGTGACTAGAGGCACTTGCTACAGTGCACTGCAAAGGTAATGGCTGCACAACACTTGCATTGTGGCACAATTTGGAAAGTGATAGAAAACAGTACCCCTGCACTCTCCTGCATTTTCCTTTCCCAGTACAATTCGAATCGAAGGGGTTTTGTACAACTACCTTTACTTCTTGCAAAACACTCTGCAGACCTTCTTGTACCTTCTAAAACACCATGGGAGATGTTTTCTCAGCAGGCAGAGTTTCTCCTTGCGAGACATTGTTAAAAAGGAATATGCTTAGATGTAGGTGACTAGAGACACTTGCTACAGGACGCTGCACAGCTAAAGGCTGCACAACACTGGCATTTTGTAAGCAGCTTGCAAACTGAGAGAAAACAGTACCTTTCCACTCTCCTGCATTTTCCTTTCCCAGTACAATTCGAATTTTAGGGGTTTTGGATAACTTTCTTTTACTTCTTGCAAAACACTCTGCAAGGTTTCTTGTACCTTCTAAAACACCATGGGAGATGTTTTCTCAGCAGGCAGAGTTTCTCCTTGCGAGACATTGTGAAAAAGGAATATGCTTAGATGTAGGTGACTAGAGACACTTGCTACAGGACGCTGCAAAGCTAAAGGCTGCACAACACTGGCATTTTGTAAGCAGCTTGCAAACTGAGAGAAAACAGTACCTTTCCACTCTCCTGCATTTTCCTTTCCCAGTATAATTCGAATCGAAGGGGTTTTGGACAACTTTCTTTTACTTCTTGCAAAACACTCTGCAGACCTTCTTGTACCCTTTTAAAAACCATGGGAGCCGTTTTCTCAACAGGCAAAGTTTCTCCTTAGGAGATACAGTGAAAAAGGTATTTGCTTAGATGTAGGTGACTAGAGGCACTTGCTACAGTGCACTGCAAAGGTAATGGCTGCACAACACTTGCATTGTGGCACAGTTTGCAAACTGATAGAAAACAGTACCCCTGCACTCTCCTGCATTTTCCTTTCCCAGTACAATTCGAATCGAAGGGGTTTTGGACAACTTTCTTTTACTTCTTGCAAAACACTCTGCAGACCTTCTTGTACCTTCTAAAACACCATGGGAGATGTTTTCTCAGCAGGCAGAGTCTCTCCTTGCGAGACATTGTGAAAAAGGAATATGCTTAGATGTAGGTGACTAGACATACTTGCTACAGGACGCTGCAAAGCTAAAGGCTGCACAACACTGGCATTTTGTAAGCAGCTTGCAAACTGAGAGAAAACAGTACCTTTCCACTCTCCTGCATTTTCCTTTCCCAGTACAATTCGAATTTTAGGGGTTTTGGACAACTTTCTTGTACTTCTTGCAAAAAACTCTGCAGACCTTCTTGTACCCTTTTAAAAACCATGGGAGCTGTTTTCTAAACAGGCAAAGTTTCTCCTTAGGAGATACAGTGAAAAAACTATTTCCTTAGATGTAGGTGACTAGAGGCACTTGCTACAGGACACTGCAAAGCTAAAGGCTGCACAACACTGGCATTGTGGCACAGTTTGCAAACTGATAGAAAACAGTACCTTTCCACTCTCCTGCATTTTCCTTTCCCAGTACAATTCGAATTTTAGGGGTTTTGCACAACTTTCTTGTACTTCTTGCAAAACACTCTGCAGGCTTTCTTGTACCTTCTAAAACACCATGGGAGATGTTTTCTCAGCAGGCAGAGTTTCTCCTTGCGAGACATTGTTAAAAAGGAATATGCTTAGATGTAGGTGACTAGAGGCACTTGCTACAGGACGCTGCAAAGCTAAAGGCTGCACAACACTGGCTTTTTGTAAGCAGCTTGCAAACTGAGAGAAAACAGTACCTTTCCACTCTCCTGCATTTTCCTTTCCCAGTACAATTCGAATTTTCGGGGTTTTGGACAACTTTCTTTTACTTCTTGCAAAACACTCTGCAGACCTTCTTGTACCATTTTAAAAACCATGGGAGCTGTTTTCTAAACAGGCAAAGTTTCTCCTTAGGAGATACAGTTAAAAAACTATTTGCTTAGATGTAGGTGACTAGAGGCACTTGCTACAGGACGCTGCAAAGCTAAAGGCTGCACAACACTGGCATTGTGGCACAGTTTGCAAACTGATAGAAAACAGTACCTTTCCACTCTCCTGCATTTTCCTTTCCCAGTACAATTCGAATAGAAGGGGTTTTGGACAACTTTCTTGTACTTCTTGCAAAACACTCTGCAGACCTTCTTGTACCCTTTTAAAAACCATGGGAGCTGTTTTCTAAACAGGCAAAGTTTCTCCTTAGGAGATACAGTGAAAAAACTATTTGCTTAGATGTAGGTGACTCGAGGCACTTGCTACAGGACGCTGCAAAGCTAAAGGCTGCACAACACTGGCATTGTGGCACAGTTTGCAAACTGAGAGAAAACAGTACCTTTCCACTCTCCTGCATTTTCCTTTCCCAGTACAATTCGAATTTTAGGGGTTTTGGACAACTTTCTTTTACTTCTTGCAAAACACTCTGCAGACCTTCTTGTACCTTCTAAAACACCATGGGAGATGTTTTCTCAGCAGGCAGAGTTTCTCCTTGCGAGACATTTTGAAAACGGAATATGCTTAGATGTAGGTGACTAGAGGCACTTGCTACAGGACGCTGCAAAGCTAAAGGCTGCACAACACTGGCATTTTGTAAGCAGCTTGCAAACTGAGAGAAAACAGTACCTTTCCACTCTCCTGCATTTTCCTTTCCCAGTACAATTCGAATCGAAGGGGTTTTGGACAACTTTCTTTTACTTCTTGCAAAACACTCTGCAGACCTTCTTGTACCCTTTTAAAAACCATGGGTGCTATTTTCTCAACAGGCAAAGCTTCTCCTTTGGAGATACAGTGAAAAAGGTATTTCCTTAGATGTAGGTGACTAGAGGCACTTGCTACAGTGCACTGCAAAGCTAAAGGCTGCACAACACTTGCATTGTGGCACAGTTTGCAAACTGATAGAAAACAGTACCCCTGCACTCTCCTGCATTTTCCTTTCCCAGTACAATTCGAATCGAAGGGGTTTTGGACAACTACCTTTACTTCTTCAAAACACTCTGCAGACCTTCTTGTACCTTCTAAAACACCATGGGAGATGTTTTCTCAGCAGGCAGAGTCTCTGCTTGCGAAAAATTGTTAAAAAGGAATATGCTTAGATGTAGGTGACTAGAGACACTTGCTACAGGATGCTGCAAAGCTAAAGGCTGCACAACACTGGCATTTTGTAAGCAGCTTGCAAACTGAGAGAAAACAGTACCTTTCCACTCTCCTGCATTTTCCTTTCCCAGTACAATTCGAATTTTCGGGGTTTTGGACAACTTTCTTGTACTTCATGCAAAACACTCTGCAGGCCTTCTTGTACCTTCTAAAACACCATGGGAGATGTTTTCTCAGCAGGCAGAGTTTCTCCTTGCGAGACATTGTGAAAAAGGAATTTGCTTAGATGTAGGTGACTAGAGACACTTGCTACAGGACGCTGCAAAGCTAAAGGCTGCACAACACTGGCATTTTGTAAGCAGCTTGCAAACTGAGAGAAAACAGTACCTTTCCACTCTCCTGCATTTTCCTTTCCCAGTACAATTCGAATTTTCGGGGTTTTGGACAACTTTCTTTTACTTCTTGCAAAACACTCTGCAGACCTTCTTGTACCCTTTTAAAAACCATGGGAGCTGTTTTCTCAACAGGCAAAGATTCTCTTTTGGAGATACAGTGAAAAAGGTATTTGCTTAGATGTAGGTGACTAGAGGCACTTGCTACAGTGCACTGCAAAGGTAATTGTTGTGGTTTGTTCTGCTCCCCCTCAGTTGTTTTGGCTGTGTTTCTGCCCGAGTTTTTCTCCAGTTACGTGTCAATCGCCTGACCTCTCCTTAGTTACCATGACAAGTAATGTATTCTCTCCATTCTCCAGCCCCGGCTTCCTGCCAGTCACTCGGCCCTTCTGCCTCTTTTTCTAGAAATCTCTCACTAGGTCGTCGAGTGATTGGTTGGGGGGCCGGGGCCCCTCCCTAAGTTCTTCCCCATTAGTTTTCCTTCCATGTGTATCATTTTTGTAACACCCTTCCCTGGACCCCCATTTGTTCCTGAGTGTTGCCACCCCATACCTCCCACTCTCTTTATAACCTGTTACGGTCCCGCCCTCGGGACCCTCCACTTTTCAGATTCCAGTGGGAACACAATAGACCTGACTGTGCCTGACACTGGAGAGTCTCCCCTTCACTTCACCCACGGGCTGAAGCTGAACTGTGGCCACGTCTCTGCTGACTGCAAGCGGGCTGGCAAGCTTGCCGGGCATCTCTAACATCGGCCAGCCCAACTTCAGGTAATGGCTGCACAACACTTGCATTGTGGAACAGTTTGCAAACTGAGAGAAAACAGTACCCCTGCACTCTCCTGCATTTTCCTTTCCCAGTGAAATTCGAATCGAAGGGGTTTTGGACAACTTTCTTTTACTTCTTGCAAAACACTCTGCAGACCTTCTTGTACCTTCTAAAACACCATGGGAGATGTTTTCTCAGCAGGCAGAGTCTCTGCTTGCGAAACATTGTTAAAAAGGAATATGCTTAGATGTAGGTGACTAGAGACACTTGCTACAGGACGCTGCAAAGCTAAAGGCTGCACAACACTGGCATTTTGTAAGCAGCTTGCAAACTGAGAGAAAACAGTACCTTTCCACTCTCCTGCATTTTCCTTTCCCAGTACAATTCAAATAGAAGGGGTTTTGGACAACTTTCTTGTACTTCTTGCAAAACACTCTGCAGACCTTCTTGTACCCTTTTAAAAACCATGGGAGCTGTTTTCTAAACAGGCAAAGTTTCTCCTTAGGAGATACAGTGAAAAAACTATTTCCTTAGATGTAGGTGACTAGAGGCACTTGCTACAGGACACTGCAAAGCTAAAGGCTGCACAACACTGGCATTGTGGCACAGTTTGCAAACTGATAGAAAACAGTACCTTTCCACTCTCCTGCATTTTCCTTTCCCAGTACAATTCGAATTTTAGGGGTTTTGCACAACTTTCTTGTACTTCTTGCAAAACACTCTGCAGGCTTTCTTGTACCTTCTAAAACACCATGGGAGATGTTTTCTCAGCAGGCAGAGTTTCTCCTTGCGAGACATTGTGAAAAAGGAATATGCTTAGATGTAGGTGACTAGAGACACTTGCTACAGGACGCTGCAAAGCTAAAGGCTGCACAACACTGGCATTTTGTAAGCAGCTTGCAAACTGAGAGAAAACAGTACCTTTCCACTCTCCTGCATTTTCCTTTCCCAGTACAATTCGAATTTTCGGGGTTTTGGACAACTTTCTTGTACTTCTTGCAAAACACTCTGCAGACCTTCTTGTACCATTTTAAAAACCATGGGAGCTGTTTTCTAAACAGGCAAAGTTTCTCCTTAGGAGATACAGTTAAAAAACTATTTGCTTAGATGTAGGTGACTAGAGGCACTTGCTACAGGACGCTGCAAAGCTAAAGGCTGCACAACACTGGCATTGTGGCACAGTTTGCAAACTGATAGAAAACAGTACCTTTCCACTCTCCTGCATTTTCCTTTCCCAGTACAATTCGAATTTTCGGGGTTTTGGACAACTTTCTTGTACTTCTTGCAAAACACTCTGCAGACCTTCTTGTACCCTTTTAAAAACCATTGGAGCTGTTTTCTAAACAGGCAAAGTTTCTCCTTAGGAGATACAGTGAAAAAACTATTTGCTTAGATGTAGGTGACTCGAGGCACTTGCTACAGGACGCTGCAAAGCTAAAGGCTGCACAACACTGGCATTGTGGCACAGTTTGCAAACTGAGAGAAAACAGTACCTTTCCACTCTCCTGCATTTTCCTTTCCCAGTACAATTCGAATTTTAGGGGTTTTGGACAACTTTCTTTTACTTCTTGCAAAACACTCTGCAGACCTTCTTGTACCTTCTAAAACACCATGGGAGATGTTTTCTCAGCAGGCAGAGTTTCTCCTTGCGAGACATTTTGAAAACGGAATATGCTTAGATGTAGGTGACTAGAGGCACTTGCTACAGGACGCTGCAAAGCTAAAGGCTGCACAACACTGGCATTTTGTAAGCAGCTTGCAAACTGAGAGAAAACAGTACCTTTCCACTCTCCTGCATTTTCCTTTCCCAGTACAATTCGAATCGAAGGGGTTTTGGACAACTTTCTTTTACTTCTTGCAAAACACTCTGCAGACCTTCTTGTACCCTTTTAAAAACCATGGGTGCTATTTTCTCAACAGGCAAAGCTTCTCCTTTGGAGATACAGTGAAAAAGGTATTTCCTTAGATGTAGGTGACTAGAGGCACTTGCTACAGTGCACTGCAAAGCTAAAGGCTGCACAACACTTGCATTGTGGCACAGTTTGCAAACTGATAGAAAACAGTACCCCTGCACTCTCCTGCATTTTCCTTTCCCAGTACAATTCGAATCGAAGGGGTTTTGGACAACTACCTTTACTTCTTCAAAACACTCTGCAGACCTTCTTGTACCTTCTAAAACACCATGGGAGATGTTTTCTCAGCAGGCAGAGTCTCTGCTTGCGAAAAATTGTTAAAAAGGAATATGCTTAGATGTAGGTGACTAGAGACACTTGCTACAGGACGCTGCAAAGCTAAAGGCTGCACAACACTGGCATTTTGTAAGCAGCTTGCAAACTGAGAGAAAACAGTACCTTTCCACTCTCCTGCATTTTCCTTTCCCAGTACAATTCGAATTTTCGGGGTTTTGGACAACTTTCTTGTACTTCATGCAAAACACTCTGCAGGCCTTCTTGTACCTTCTAAAACACCATGGGAGATGTTTTCTCAGCAGGCAGAGTTTCTCCTTGCGAGACATTGTGAAAAAGGAATTTGCTTAGATGTAGGTGACTAGAGACACTTGCTACAGGACGCTGCAAAGCTAAAGGCTGCACAACACTGGCATTTTGTAAGCAGCTTGCAAACTGAGAGAAAACAGTACCTTTCCACTCTCCTGCATTTTCCTTTCCCAGTACAATTCGAATTTTCGGGGTTTTGGACAACTTTCTTTTACTTCTTGCAAAACACTCTGCAGACCTTCTTGTACCCTTTTAAAAACCATGGGAGCTGTTTTCTCAACAGGCAAAGATTCTCTTTTGGAGATACAGTGAAAAAGGTATTTGCTTAGATGTAGGTGACTAGAGGCACTTGCTACAGTGCACTGCAAAGGTAATTGTTGTGGTTTGTTCTGCTCCCCCTCAGTTGTTTTGGCTGTGTTTCTGCCCGAGTTTTTCTCCAGTTAAGTGTCAATCGCCTGACCTCTCCTTAGTTACCATGACAAGTAATGTATTCTCTCCATTCTCCAGCCCCGGCTTCCTGCCAGTCACTCGGCCCTTCTGCCTCTTTTTCTAGAAATCTCTCACTAGGTCGTCGAGTGATTGGTTGGGGGGCCGGGGCCCCTCCCTAAGTTCTTCCCCATTAGTTTTCCTTCCATGTGTATCATTTTTGTAACACCCTTCCCTGGACCCCCATTTGTTCCTGAGTGTTGCCACCCCATACCTCCCACTCTCTTTATAACCTGTTACGGTCCCGCCCTCGGGACCCTCCACTTTTCAGATTCCAGTGGGAACACAATAGACCTGACTGTGCCTGACACTGGAGAGTCTCCCCTTCACTTCACCCACGGGCTGAAGCTGAACTGTGGCCACGTCTCTGCTGACTGCAAGCGGGCTGGCAAGCTTGCCGGGCATCTCTAACATCGGCCAGCCCAACTTCAGGTAATGGCTGCACAACACTTGCATTGTGGAACAGTTTGCAAACTGAGAGAAAACAGTACCCCTGCACTCTCCTGCATTTTCCTTTCCCAGTGAAATTCGAATCGAAGGGGTTTTGGACAACTTTCTTTTACTTCTTGCAAAACACTCTGCAGACCTTCTTGTACCTTCTAAAACACCATGGGAGATGTTTTCTCAGCAGGCAGAGTCTCTGCTTGCGAAACATTGTTAAAAAGGAATATGCTTAGATGTAGGTGACTAGAGACACTTGCTACAGGACGCTGCAAAGCTAAAGGCTGCACAACACTGGCATTTTGTAAGCAGCTTGCAAACTGAGAGAAAACAGTACCTTTCCACTCTCCTGCATTTTCCTTTCCCAGTACAATTCAAATAGAAGGGGTTTTGGACAACTTTCTTGTACTTCTTGCAAAACACTCTGCAGACCTTCTTGTACCCTTTTAAAAACCATGGGAGCTGTTTTCTAAACAGGCAAAGTTTCTCCTTAGGAGATACAGTGAAAAAACTATTTCCTTAGATGTAGGTGACTAGAGGCACTTGCTACAGGACACTGCAAAGCTAAAGGCTGCACAACACTGGCATTGTGGCACAGTTTGCAAACTGATAGAAAACAGTACCTTTCCACTCTCCTGCATTTTCCTTTCCCAGTACAATTCGAATTTTAGGGGTTTTGCACAACTTTCTTGTACTTCTTGCAAAACACTCTGCAGGCTTTCTTGTACCTTCTAAAACACCATGGGAGATGTTTTCTCAGCAGGCAGAGTTTCTCCTTGCGAGACATTGTGAAAAAGGAATATGCTTAGATGTAGGTGACTAGACACACTTGCTACAGGACGCTGCAAAGCTAAAGGCTGCACAACACTGGCTTTTTGTAAGCAGCTTGCAAACTGAGAGAAAACAGTACCTTTCCACTCTCCTGCATTTTCCTTTCCCAGTACAATTCGAATCGAAGGGGTTTTGGACAACTTTCTTTTACTTCTTGCAAAACACTCTGCAGACCTTCTTGTACCTTCTAAAACACCATGGGAGATGTTTTCTCAGCAGGCAGAGTTTCTCCTTGCGAGACATTGTTAAAAAGGAATATGCTTAGATGTAGGTGACTAGAGGCACTTGCTACAGTGCACTGCAAAGGTAATGGCTGCACAACACTTGCATTGTGGCACAATTTGCAAAGTGATAGAAAACAGTACCCCTGCACTCTCCTGCATTTTCCTTTCCCAGTACAATTCGAATCGAAGGGGTTTTGTACAACTACCTTTACTTCTTGCAAAACACTCTGCAGACCTTCTTGTACCTTCTAAAACACCATGGGAGATGTTTTCTCAGCAGGCAGAGTTTCTCCTTGCGAGACATTGTGAAAAAGGAATATGCTTAGATGTAGGTGACTAGACACACTTGCTACAGGACGCTGCAAAGCTAAAGGCTGCACAACACTGGCATTTTGTAAGCAGCTTGCAAACTGAGAGAAAACAGTACCTTTCCACTCTCCTGCATTTTCCTTTCCCAGTACAATTCGAATTTTCGGGGTTTTGGACAACTTTCTTTTACTTCTTGCAAAACACTCTGCAGACCTTCTTGTACCATTTTAAAAACCATGGGAGCTGTTTTCTAAACAGGCAAAGTTTCTCCTTAGGAGATACAGTTAAAAAACTATTTGCTTAGATGTAGGTGACTAGAGGCACTTGCTACAGGACGCTGCAAAGCTAAAGGCTGCACAACACTGGCATTGTGGCACAGTTTGCAAACTGATAGAAAACAGTACCTTTCCACTCTCCTGCATTTTCCTTTCCCAGTACAATTCGAATTTTTGGGGTTTTGGACAACTTTCTTGTACTTCTTGCAAAACACTCTGCAGACCTTCTTGTACCCTTTTAAAAACCATGGGAGCTGTTTTCTAAACAGGCAAAGTTTCTCCTTAGGAGATACAGTGAAAAAACTATTTGCTTAGATGTAGGTGACTCGAGGCACTTGCTACAGGACGCTGCAAAGCTAAAGGCTGCACAACACTGGCATTGTGGCACAGTTTGCAAACTGAGAGAAAACAGTACCTTTCCACTCTCCTGCATTTTCCTTTCCCAGTACAATTCGAATTTTAGGGGTTTTGGACAACTTTCTTTTACTTCTTGCAAAACACTCTGCAGACCTTCTTGTACCTTCTAAAACACCATGGGAGATGTTTTCTCAGCAGGCAGAGTTTCTCCTTGCGAGACATTTTGAAAACGGAATATGCTTAGATGTAGGTGACTAGAGGCACTTGCTACAGGACGCTGCAAAGCTAAAGGCTGCACAACACTGGCTTTTTGTAAGCAGCTTGCAAACTGAGAGAAAACAGTACCTTTCCACTCTCCTGCATTTTCCTTTCCCAGTACAATTCGAATCGAAGGGGTTTTGGACAACTTTCTTTTACTTCTTGCAAAACACTCTGCAGACCTTCTTGTACCCTTTTAAAAACCATGGGTGCTATTTTCTCAACAGGCAAAGCTTCTCCTTTGGAGATACAGTGAAAAAGGTATTTCCTTAGATGTAGGTGACTAGAGGCACTTGCTACAGTGCACTGCAAAGCTAAAGGCTGCACAACACTTGCATTGTGGCACAGTTTGCAAACTGATAGAAAACAGTACCCCTGCACTCTCCTGCATTTTCCTTTCCCAGTACAATTCGAATCGAAGGGGTTTTGGACAACTACCTTTACTTCTTCAAAACACTCTGCAGACCTTCTTGTACCTTCTAAAACACCATGGGAGATGTTTTCTCAGCAGGCAGAGTCTCTGCTTGCGAAAAATTGTTAAAAAGGAATATGCTTAGATGTAGGTGACTAGAGACACTTGCTACAGGACGCTGCAAAGCTAAAGGCTGCACAACACTGGCATTTTGTAAGCAGCTTGCAAACTGAGAGAAAACAGTACCTTTCCACTCTCCTGCATTTTCCTTTCCCAGTACAATTCGAATTTTCGGGGTTTTGGACAACTTTCTTGTACTTCATGCAAAACACTCTGCAGGCCTTCTTGTACCTTCTAAAACACCATGGGAGATGTTTTCTCAGCAGGCAGAGTTTCTCCTTGCGAGACATTGTGAAAAAGGAATTTGCTTAGATGTAGGTGACTAGAGACACTTGCTACAGGACGCTGCAAAGCTAAAGGCTGCACAACACTGGCATTTTGTAAGCAGCTTGCAAACTGAGAGAAAACAGTACCTTTCCACTCTCCTGCATTTTCCTTTCCCAGTACAATTCGAATTTTCGGGGTTTTGGACAACTTTCTTTTACTTCTTGCAAAACACTCTGCAGACCTTCTTGTACCCTTTTAAAAACCATGGGAGCTGTTTTCTCAACAGGCAAAGATTCTCTTTTGGAGATACAGTGAAAAAGGTATTTGCTTAGATGTAGGTGACTAGAGGCACTTGCTACAGTGCACTGCAAAGGTAATTGTTGTGGTTTGTTCTGCTCCCCCTCAGTTGTTTTGGCTGTGTTTCTGCCCGAGTTTTTCTCCAGTTAAGTGTCAATCGCCTGACCTCTCCTTAGTTACCATGACAAGTAATGTATTCTCTCCATTCTCCAGCCCCGGCTTCCTGCCAGTCACTCGGCCCTTCTGCCTCTTTTTCTAGAAATCTCTCACTAGGTCGTCGAGTGATTGGTTGGGGGGCCGGGGCCCCTCCCTAAGTTCTTCCCCATTAGTTTTCCTTCCATGTGTATCATTTTTGTAACACCCTTCCCTGGACCCCCATTTGTTCCTGAGTGTTGCCACCCCATACCTCCCACTCTCTTTATAACCTGTTACGGTCCCGCCCTCGGGACCCTCCACTTTTCAGATTCCAGTGGGAACACAATAGACCTGACTGTGCCTGACACTGGAGAGTCTCCCCTTCACTTCACCCACGGGCTGAAGCTGAACTGTGGCCACGTCTCTGCTGACTGCAAGCGGGCTGGCAAGCTTGCCGGGCATCTCTAACATCGGCCAGCCCAACTTCAGGTAATGGCTGCACAACACTTGCATTGTGGAACAGTTTGCAAACTGAGAGAAAACAGTACCCCTGCACTCTCCTGCATTTTCCTTTCCCAGTGAAATTCGAATCGAAGGGGTTTTGGACAACTTTCTTTTACTTCTTGCAAAACACTCTGCAGACCTTCTTGTACCTTCTAAAACACCATGGGAGATGTTTTCTCAGCAGGTAGAGTCTCTGCTTGCGAAACATTGTTAAAAAGGAATATGCTTAGATGTAGGTGACTAGAGACACTTGCTACAGGACGCTGCAAAGCTAAAGGCTGCACAACACTGGCATTTTGTAAGCAGCTTGCAAACTGAGAGAAAACAGTACCTTTCCACTCTCCTGCATTTTCCTTTCCCAGTACAATTCGAATTTTAGGGGTTTTGGACAACTTTCTTGTACTTCTTGCAAAACACTCTGCAGACCTTCTTGTACCCTTTTAAAAACCATGGGAGCTGTTTTCTAAACAGGCAAAGTTTCTCCTTAGGAGATACAGTGAAAAAACTATTTCCTTAGATGTAGGTGACTAGAGGCACTTGCTACAGGACACTGCAAAGCTAAAGGCTGCACAACACTGGCATTGTGGCACAGTTTGCAAACTGATAGAAAACAGTACCTTTCCACTCTCCTGCATTTTCCTTTCCCAGTACAATTCGAATTTTAGGGGTTTTGCACAACTTTCTTGTACTTCTTGCAAAACACTCTGCAGGCTTTCTTGTACCTTCTAAAACACCATGGGAGATGTTTTCTCAGCAGGCAGAGTTTCTCCTTGCGAGACATTGTGAAAAAGGAATATGCTTAGATGTAGGTGACTAGACACACTTGCTACAGGACGCTGCAAAGCTAAAGGCTGCACAACACTGGCTTTTTGTAAGCAGCTTGCAAACTGAGAGAAAACAGTACCTTTCCACTCTCCTGCATTTTCCTTTCCCAGTACAATTCGAATTTTCGGGGTTTTGGACAACTTTCTTTTACTTCTTGCAAAACACTCTGCAGACCTTCTTGTACCATTTTAAAAACCATGGGAGCTGTTTTCTAAACAGGCAAAGTTTCTCCTTAGGAGATACAGTTAAAAAACTATTTGCTTAGATGTAGGTGACTAGAGGCACTTGCTACAGGACGCTGCAAAGCTAAAGGCTGCACAACACTGGCATTGTGGCACAGTTTGCAAACTGATAGAAAACAGTACCTTTCCACTCTCCTGCATTTTCCTTTCCCAGTACAATTCGAATTTTTGGGGTTTTGGACAACTTTCTTGTACTTCTTGCAAAACACTCTGCAGACCTTCTTGTACCCTTTTAAAAACCATGGGAGCTGTTTTCTAAACAGGCAAAGTTTCTCCTTAGGAGATACAGTGAAAAAACTATTTGCTTAGATGTAGGTGACTCGAGGCACTTGCTACAGGACGCTGCAAAGCTAAAGGCTGCACAACACTGGCATTGTGGCACAGTTTGCAAACTGAGAGAAAACAGTACCTTTCCACTCTCCTGCATTTTCCTTTCCCAGTACAATTCGAATTTTAGGGGTTTTGGACAACTTTCTTTTACTTCTTGCAAAACACTCTGCAGACCTTCTTGTACCTTCTAAAACACCATGGGAGATGTTTTCTCAGCAGGCAGAGTTTCTCCTTGCGAGACATTTTGAAAACGGAATATGCTTAGATGTAGGTGACTAGAGGCACTTGCTACAGGACGCTGCAAAGCTAAAGGCTGCACAACACTGGCATTTTGTAAGCAGCTTGCAAACTGAGAGAAAACAGTACCTTTCCACTCTCCTGCATTTTCCTTTCCCAGTACAATTCGAATCGAAGGGGTTTTGGACAACTTTCTTTTACTTCTTGCAAAACACTCTGCAGACCTTCTTGTACCCTTTTAAAAACCATGGGTGCTATTTTCTCAACAGGCAAAGCTTCTCCTTTGGAGATACAGTGAAAAAGGTATTTCCTTAGATGTAGGTGACTAGAGGCACTTGCTACAGTGCACTGCAAAGCTAAAGGCTGCACAACACTTGCATTGTGGCACAGTTTGCAAACTGATAGAAAACAGTACCCCTGCACTCTCCTGCATTTTCCTTTCCCAGTACAATTCGAATCGAAGGGGTTTTGGACAACTACCTTTACTTCTTCAAAACACTCTGCAGACCTTCTTGTACCTTCTAAAACACCATGGGAGATGTTTTCTCAGCAGGCAGAGTCTCTGCTTGCGAAAAATTGTTAAAAAGGAATATGCTTAGATGTAGGTGACTAGAGACACTTGCTACAGGACGCTGCAAAGCTAAAGGCTGCACAACACTGGCATTTTGTAAGCAGCTTGCAAACTGAGAGAAAACAGTACCTTTCCACTCTCCTGCATTTTCCTTTCCCAGTACAATTCGAATTTTCGGGGTTTTGGACAACTTTCTTGTACTTCATGCAAAACACTCTGCAGGCCTTCTTGTACCTTCTAAAACACCATGGGAGATGTTTTCTCAGCAGGCAGAGTTTCTCCTTGCGAGACATTGTGAAAAAGGAATTTGCTTAGATGTAGGTGACTAGAGACACTTGCTACAGGACGCTGCAAAGCTAAAGGCTGCACAACACTGGCATTTTGTAAGCAGCTTGCAAACTGAGAGAAAACAGTACCTTTCCACTCTCCTGCATTTTCCTTTCCCAGTACAATTCGAATTTTCGGGGTTTTGGACAACTTTCTTTTACTTCTTGCAAAACACTCTGCAGACCTTCTTGTACCCTTTTAAAAACCATGGGAGCTGTTTTCTCAACAGGCAAAGATTCTCTTTTGGAGATACAGTGAAAAAGGTATTTGCTTAGATGTAGGTGACTAGAGGCACTTGCTACAGTGCACTGCAAAGGTAATTGTTGTGGTTTGTTCTGCTCCCCCTCAGTTGTTTTGGCTGTGTTTCTGCCCGAGTTTTTCTCCAGTTAAGTGTCAATCGCCTGACCTCTCCTTAGTTACCATGACAAGTAATGTATTCTCTCCATTCTCCAGCCCCGGCTTCCTGCCAGTCACTCGGCCCTTCTGCCTCTTTTTCTAGAAATCTCTCACTAGGTCGTCGAGTGATTGGTTGGGGGGCCGGGGCCCCTCCCTAAGTTCTTCCCCATTAGTTTTCCTTCCATGTGTATCATTTTTGTAACACCCTTCCCTGGACCCCCATTTGTTCCTGAGTGTTGCCACCCCATACCTCCCACTCTCTTTATAACCTGTTACGGTCCCGCCCTCGGGACCCTCCACTTTTCAGATTCCAGTGGGAACACAATAGACCTGACTGTGCCTGACACTGGAGAGTCTCCCCTTCACTTCACCCACGGGCTGAAGCTGAACTGTGGCCACGTCTCTGCTGACTGCAAGCGGGCTGGCAAGCTTGCCGGGCATCTCTAACATCGGCCAGCCCAACTTCAGGTAATGGCTGCACAACACTTGCATTGTGGAACAGTTTGCAAACTGAGAGAAAACAGTACCCCTGCACTCTCCTGCATTTTCCTTTCCCAGTGAAATTCGAATCGAAGGGGTTTTGGACAACTTTCTTTTACTTCTTGCAAAACACTCTGCAGACCTTCTTGTACCTTCTAAAACACCATGGGAGATGTTTTCTCAGCAGGTAGAGTCTCTGCTTGCGAAACATTGTTAAAAAGGAATATGCTTAGATGTAGGTGACTAGAGACACTTGCTACAGGACGCTGCAAAGCTAAAGGCTGCACAACACTGGCATTTTGTAAGCAGCTTGCAAACTGAGAGAAAACAGTACCTTTCCACTCTCCTGCATTTTCCTTTCCCAGTACAATTCGAATTTTAGGGGTTTTGGACAACTTTCTTGTACTTCTTGCAAAACACTCTGCAGACCTTCTTGTACCCTTTTAAAAACCATGGGAGCTGTTTTCTAAACAGGCAAAGTTTCTCCTTAGGAGATACAGTGAAAAAACTATTTCCTTAGATGTAGGTGACTAGAGGCACTTGCTACAGGACACTGCAAAGCTAAAGGCTGCACAACACTGGCATTGTGGCACAGTTTGCAAACTGATAGAAAACAGTACCTTTCCACTCTCCTGCATTTTCCTTTCCCAGTACAATTCGAATTTTAGGGGTTTTGCACAACTTTCTTGTACTTCTTGCAAAACACTCTGCAGGCTTTCTTGTACCTTCTAAAACACCATGGGAGATGTTTTCTCAGCAGGCAGAGTTTCTCCTTGCGAGACATTGTGAAAAAGGAATATGCTTAGATGTAGGTGACTAGACACACTTGCTACAGGACGCTGCAAAGCTAAAGGCTGCACAACACTGGCTTTTTGTAAGCAGCTTGCAAACTGAGAGAAAACAGTACCTTTCCACTCTCCTGCATTTTCCTTTCCCAGTACAATTCGAATTTTCGGGGTTTTGGACAACTTTCTTTTACTTCTTGCAAAACACTCTGCAGACCTTCTTGTACCATTTTAAAAACCATGGGAGCTGTTTTCTAAACAGGCAAAGTTTCTCCTTAGGAGATACAGTTAAAAAACTATTTGCTTAGATGTAGGTGACTAGAGGCACTTGCTACAGGACGCTGCAAAGCTAAAGGCTGCACAACACTGGCATTGTGGCACAGTTTGCAAACTGATAGAAAACAGTACCTTTCCACTCTCCTGCATTTTCCTTTCCCAGTACAATTCGAATTTTTGGGGTTTTGGACAACTTTCTTGTACTTCTTGCAAAACACTCTGCAGACCTTCTTGTACCCTTTTAAAAACCATGGGAGCTGTTTTCTAAACAGGCAAAGTTTCTCCTTAGGAGATACAGTGAAAAAACTATTTGCTTAGATGTAGGTGACTCGAGGCACTTGCTACAGGACGCTGCAAAGCTAAAGGCTGCACAACACTGGCATTGTGGCACAGTTTGCAAACTGAGAGAAAACAGTACCTTTCCACTCTCCTGCATTTTCCTTTCCCAGTACAATTCGAATTTTAGGGGTTTTGGACAACTTTCTTTTACTTCTTGCAAAACACTCTGCAGACCTTCTTGTACCTTCTAAAACACCATGGGAGATGTTTTCTCAGCAGGCAGAGTTTCTCCTTGCGAGACATTTTGAAAACGGAATATGCTTAGATGTAGGTGACTAGAGGCACTTGCTACAGGACGCTGCAAAGCTAAAGGCTGCACAACACTGGCATTTTGTAAGCAGCTTGCAAACTGAGAGAAAACAGTACCTTTCCACTCTCCTGCATTTTCCTTTCCCAGTACAATTCGAATCGAAGGGGTTTTGGACAACTTTCTTTTACTTCTTGCAAAACACTCTGCAGACCTTCTTGTACCCTTTTAAAAACCATGGGTGCTATTTTCTCAACAGGCAAAGCTTCTCCTTTGGAGATACAGTGAAAAAGGTATTTCCTTAGATGTAGGTGACTAGAGGCACTTGCTACAGTGCACTGCAAAGCTAAAGGCTGCACAACACTTGCATTGTGGCACAGTTTGCAAACTGATAGAAAACAGTACCCCTGCACTCTCCTGCATTTTCCTTTCCCAGTACAATTCGAATCGAAGGGGTTTTGGACAACTACCTTTACTTCTTCAAAACACTCTGCAGACCTTCTTGTACCTTCTAAAACACCATGGGAGATGTTTTCTCAGCAGGCAGAGTCTCTGCTTGCGAAAAATTGTTAAAAAGGAATATGCTTAGATGTAGGTGACTAGAGACACTTGCTACAGGACGCTGCAAAGCTAAAGGCTGCACAACACTGGCATTTTGTAAGCAGCTTGCAAACTGAGAGAAAACAGTACCTTTCCACTCTCCTGCATTTTCCTTTCCCAGTACAATTCGAATTTTCGGGGTTTTGGACAACTTTCTTGTACTTCATGCAAAACACTCTGCAGGCCTTCTTGTACCTTCTAAAACACCATGGGAGATGTTTTCTCAGCAGGCAGAGTTTCTCCTTGCGAGACATTGTGAAAAAGGAATTTGCTTAGATGTAGGTGACTAGAGACACTTGCTACAGGACGCTGCAAAGCTAAAGGCTGCACAACACTGGCATTTTGTAAGCAGCTTGCAAACTGAGAGAAAACAGTACCTTTCCACTCTCCTGCATTTTCCTTTCCCAGTACAATTCGAATTTTCGGGGTTTTGGACAACTTTCTTTTACTTCTTGCAAAACACTCTGCAGACCTTCTTGTACCCTTTTAAAAACCATGGGAGCTGTTTTCTCAACAGGCAAAGATTCTCTTTTGGAGATACAGTGAAAAAGGTATTTGCTTAGATGTAGGTGACTAGAGGCACTTCCTACAGTGCACTGCAAAGGTAATTGTTGTGGTTTGTTCTGCTCCCCCTCAGTTGTTTTGGCTGTGTTTCTGCCCGAGTTTTTCTCCAGTTAAGTGTCAATCGCCTGACCTCTCCTTAGTTACCATGACAAGTAATGTATTCTCTCCATTCTCCAGCCCCGGCTTCCTGCCAGTCACTCGGCCCTTCTGCCTCTTTTTCTAGAAATCTCTCACTAGGTCGTCGAGTGATTGGTTGGGGGGCCGGGGCCCCTCCCTAAGTTCTTCCCCATTAGTTTTCCTTCCATGTGTATCATTTTTGTAACACCCTTCCCTGGACCCCCATTTGTTCCTGAGTGTTGCCACCCCATACCTCCCACTCTCTTTATAACCTGTTACGGTCCCGCCCTCGGGACCCTCCACTTTTCAGATTCCAGTGGGAACACAATAGACCTGACTGTGCCTGACACTGGAGAGTCTCCCCTTCACTTCACCCACGGGCTGAAGCTGAACTGTGGCCACGTCTCTGCTGACTGCAAGCGGGCTGGCAAGCTTGCCGGGCATCTCTAACATCGGCCAGCCCAACTTCAGGTAATGGCTGCACAACACTTGCATTGTGGAACAGTTTGCAAACTGAGAGAAAACAGTACCCCTGCACTCTCCTGCATTTTCCTTTCCCAGTGAAATTCGAATCGAAGGGGTTTTGGACAACTTTCTTTTACTTCTTGCAAAACACTCTGCAGACCTTCTTGTACCTTCTAAAACACCATGGGAGATGTTTTCTCAGCAGGCAGAGTCTCTGCTTGCGAAACATTGTTAAAAAGGAATATGCTTAGATGTAGGTGACTAGAGACACTTGCTACAGGACGCTGCAAAGCTAAAGGCTGCACAACACTGGCATTTTGTAAGCAGCTTGCAAACTGAGAGAAAACAGTACCTTTCCACTCTCCTGCATTTTCCTTTCCCAGTACAATTCGAATTTTCGGGGTTTTGGACAACTTTCTTGTACTTCTTGCAAAACACTCTGCAGACCTTCTTGTACCTTCTAAAACACCATGGGAGATGTTTTCTCAGCAGGCAGAGTTTCTCTTTGCGAGACATTGTTAAAAAGGAATATGCTTAGATGTAGGTGACTAGAGACACTTGCTACAGGACGCTGCAAAGCTAAACGCTGCACAGCACTGGCTTTTTCTAAGCAGCTTGCAAACTGATAGAAAACAGTACCTTTCCACTCTCCTGCATTTTCCTTTCCCAGTACAATTCGAATCGAAGGGGTTTTGGACAACTTTCTTTTACTTCTTGCAAAACACTCTGCCGACCTTCTTGTACCTTCTAAAACACCATGGAGATGTTTTCTCAGCAGGCAGAGTTTCTCCTTGCGAGACATTTTTAAAAAGGAATATGCTTAGATGTAGGTGACTAGAGGCACTTCCTACAGTGCACTGCAAAGGTAATGCCTGCACAACACTTGCATTGTGGTACAATTTGGAAAGTGATAGAAAACAGTACCCCTGCACTCTCCTGCATTTTCCTTTCCCAGTACAATTCGAATCGAAGGGGTTTTGTACAACTATCTTTACTTCTTGCAAAACACTCTGCAGACCTTCTTGTACCTTCTAAAACACCATGGGAGATGTTTTCTCAGCAGACAGAGTTTCTCCTTGCGAGACATTGTGAAAAAGGAATTTGCTTAGATGTAGGTGACTAGACATACTTGCTACAGTGCACTGCAAAGGTAAAGGCTGCACAACACTGGCATTTTGTAAGCAGCTTGCAAACTGAGAGAAAACAGTACCTTTCCACTCTCCTGCATTTTCCTTTCCCAGTACAATTCGAATCGAAGGGGTTTTGGACAACTTTCTTTTACTTCTTGCAAAACACTCTGCAGACCTTCTTGTACCTTCTAAAACACCATGGGAGATGTTTTCTCAGCAGGCAGAGTTTCTCCTTGCGAGATATTGTTAAAAAGGAATATGCTTAGATGTAGGTGACTAGAGGCACTTGCTACAGTGCACTGCAAAGGTAATGGCTGCACAACACTTGCATTGTGGCACAATTTGCAAAGTGATAGAAAACAGTACCCCTGCACTCTCCTGCATTTTCCTTTCCCAGTACAATTCGAATCGAAGGGGTTTTGTACAACTACCTTTACTTCTTGCAAAACACTCTGCAGACCTTCTTGTACCTTCTAAAACACCATGGGAGATGTTTTCTCAGCAGGCAGAGTTTCTCCTTGCGAGACATTGTGAAAAAGGAATATGCTTAGATGTAGGTGACTAGACACACTTGCTACAGGACGCTGCAAAGCTAAAGGCTGCACAACACTGGCTTTTTGTAAGCAGCTTGCAAACTGAGAGAAAACAGTACCTTTCCACTCTCCTGCATTTTCCTTTCCCAGTACAATTCGAATTTTCGGGGTTTTGGACAACTTTCTTTTACTTCTTGCAAAACACTCTGCAGACCTTCTTGTACCATTTTAAAAACCATGGGAGCTGTTTTCTAAACAGGCAAAGTTTCTCCTTAGGAGATACAGTTAAAAAACTATTTGCTTAGATGTAGGTGACTAGAGGCACTTGCTACAGGACGCTGCAAAGCTAAAGGCTGCACAACACTGGCATTGTGGCACAGTTTGCAAACTGATAGAAAACAGTACCTTTCCACTCTCCTGCATTTTCCTTTCCCAGTACAATTCGAATTTTTGGGGTTTTGGACAACTTTCTTGTACTTCTTGCAAAACACTCTGCAGACCTTCTTGTACCCTTTTAAAAACCATGGGAGCTGTTTTCTAAACAGGCAAAGTTTCTCCTTAGGAGATACAGTGAAAAAACTATTTGCTTAGATGTAGGTGACTCGAGGCACTTGCTACAGGACGCTGCAAAGCTAAAGGCTGCACAACACTGGCATTGTGGCACAGTTTGCAAACTGAGAGAAAACAGTACCTTTCCACTCTCCTGCATTTTCCTTTCCCAGTACAATTCGAATTTTAGGGGTTTTGGACAACTTTCTTTTACTTCTTGCAAAACACTCTGCAGACCTTCTTGTACCTTCTAAAACACCATGGGAGATGTTTTCTCAGCAGGCAGAGTTTCTCCTTGCGAGACATTTTGAAAACGGAATATGCTTAGATGTAGGTGACTAGAGGCACTTGCTACAGGACGCTGCAAAGCTAAAGGCTGCACAACACTGGCATTTTGTAAGCAGCTTGCAAACTGAGAGAAAACAGTACCTTTCCACTCTCCTGCATTTTCCTTTCCCAGTACAATTCGAATCGAAGGGGTTTTGGACAACTTTCTTTTACTTCTTGCAAAACACTCTGCAGACCTTCTTGTACCCTTTTAAAAACCATGGGTGCTATTTTCTCAACAGGCAAAGCTTCTCCTTTGGAGATACAGTGAAAAAGGTATTTCCTTAGATGTAGGTGACTAGAGGCACTTGCTACAGTGCACTGCAAAGCTAAAGGCTGCACAACACTTGCATTGTGGCACAGTTTGCAAACTGATAGAAAACAGTACCCCTGCACTCTCCTGCATTTTCCTTTCCCAGTACAATTCGAATCGAAGGGGTTTTGGACAACTACCTTTACTTCTTCAAAACACTCTGCAGACCTTCTTGTACCTTCTAAAACACCATGGGAGATGTTTTCTCAGCAGGCAGAGTCTCTGCTTGCGAAAAATTGTTAAAAAGGAATATGCTTAGATGTAGGTGACTAGAGACACTTGCTACAGGACGCTGCAAAGCTAAAGGCTGCACAACACTGGCATTTTGTAAGCAGCTTGCAAACTGAGAGAAAACAGTACCTTTCCACTCTCCTGCATTTTCCTTTCCCAGTACAATTCGAATTTTCGGGGTTTTGGACAACTTTCTTGTACTTCATGCAAAACACTCTGCAGGCCTTCTTGTACCTTCTAAAACACCATGGGAGATGTTTTCTCAGCAGGCAGAGTTTCTCCTTGCGAGACATTGTGAAAAAGGAATTTGCTTAGATGTAGGTGACTAGAGACACTTGCTACAGGACGCTGCAAAGCTAAAGGCTGCACAACACTGGCATTTTGTAAGCAGCTTGCAAACTGAGAGAAAACAGTACCTTTCCACTCTCCTGCATTTTCCTTTCCCAGTACAATTCGAATTTTAGGGGTTTTGGACAACTTTCTTGTACTTCTTGCAAAACACTCTGCAGACCTTCTTGTACCCTTTTAAAAACCATGGGAGCTGTTTTCTAAACAGGCAAAGTTTCTCCTTAGGAGATACAGTGAAAAAACTATTTCCTTAGATGTAGGTGACTAGAGGCACTTGCTACAGGACACTGCAAAGCTAAAGGCTGCACAACACTGGCATTGTGGCACAGTTTGCAAACTGATAGAAAACAGTACCTTTCCACTCTCCTGCATTTTCCTTTCCCAGTACAATTCGAATTTTAGGGGTTTTGCACAACTTTCTTGTACTTCTTGCAAAACACTCTGCAGGCTTTCTTGTACCTTCTAAAACACCATGGGAGATGTTTTCTCAGCAGGCAGAGTTTCTCCTTGCGAGACATTGTGAAAAAGGAATATGCTTAGATGTAGGTGACTAGACACATTTGCTACAGGACGCTGCAAAGCTAAAGGCTGCACAACACTGGCTTTTTGTAAGCAGCTTGCAAACTGAGAGAAAACAGTACCTTTCCACTCTCCTGCATTTTCCTTTCCCAGTACAATTCGAATTTTCGGGGTTT
Source organism: Setophaga petechia (assembly GCA_024362935.1). NCBI lineage: Eukaryota > Metazoa > Chordata > Aves > Passeriformes > Parulidae > Setophaga > Setophaga petechia. The sequence goes on along the minus strand of JANCRA010000003.1, from coordinate 55,675,668 downwards.
TGGACAACTTTCTTTTACTTCTTGCAAAACACTCTGCAGACCTTCTTGTACCATTTTAAAAACCATGGGAGCTGTTTTCTAAACAGGCAAAGTTTCTCCTTAGGAGATACAGTTAAAAAACTATTTGCTTAGATGTAGGTGACTAGAGGCACTTGCTACAGGACGCTGCAAAGCTAAAGGCTGCACAACACTGGCATTGTGGCACAGTTTGCAAACTGATAGAAAACAGTACCTTTCCACTCTCCTGCATTTTCCTTTCCCAGTACAATTCGAATTTTTGGGGTTTTGGACAACTTTCTTGTACTTCTTGCAAAACACTCTGCAGACCTTCTTGTACCCTTTTAAAAACCATGGGAGCTGTTTTCTAAACAGGCAAAGTTTCTCCTTAGGAGATACAGTGAAAAAACTATTTGCTTAGATGTAGGTGACTCGAGGCACTTGCTACAGGACGCTGCAAAGCTAAAGGCTGCACAACACTGGCATTGTGGCACAGTTTGCAAACTGAGAGAAAACAGTACCTTTCCACTCTCCTGCATTTTCCTTTCCCAGTACAATTCGAATTTTAGGGGTTTTGGACAACTTTCTTTTACTTCTTGCAAAACACTCTGCAGACCTTCTTGTACCTTCTAAAACACCATGGGAGATGTTTTCTCAGCAGGCAGAGTTTCTCCTTGCGAGACATTTTGAAAACGGAATATGCTTAGATGTAGGTGACTAGAGGCACTTGCTACAGGACGCTGCAAAGCTAAAGGCTGCACAACACTGGCATTTTGTAAGCAGCTTGCAAACTGAGAGAAAACAGTACCTTTCCACTCTCCTGCATTTTCCTTTCCCAGTACAATTCGAATCGAAGGGGTTTTGGACAACTTTCTTTTACTTCTTGCAAAACACTCTGCAGACCTTCTTGTACCCTTTTAAAAACCATGGGTGCTATTTTCTCAACAGGCAAAGCTTCTCCTTTGGAGATACAGTGAAAAAGGTATTTCCTTAGATGTAGGTGACTAGAGGCACTTGCTACAGTGCACTGCAAAGCTAAAGGCTGCACAACACTTGCATTGTGGCACAGTTTGCAAACTGATAGAAAACAGTACCCCTGCACTCTCCTGCATTTTCCTTTCCCAGTACAATTCGAATCGAAGGGGTTTTGGACAACTACCTTTACTTCTTCAAAACACTCTGCAGACCTTCTTGTACCTTCTAAAACACCATGGGAGATGTTTTCTCAGCAGGCAGAGTCTCTGCTTGCGAAAAATTGTTAAAAAGGAATATGCTTAGATGTAGGTGACTAGAGACACTTGCTACAGGACGCTGCAAAGCTAAAGGCTGCACAACACTGGCATTTTGTAAGCAGCTTGCAAACTGAGAGAAAACAGTACCTTTCCACTCTCCTGCATTTTCCTTTCCCAGTACAATTCGAATTTTCGGGGTTTTGGACAACTTTCTTGTACTTCATGCAAAACACTCTGCAGGCCTTCTTGTACCTTCTAAAACACCATGGGAGATGTTTTCTCAGCAGGCAGAGTTTCTCCTTGCGAGACATTGTGAAAAAGGAATTTGCTTAGATGTAGGTGACTAGAGACACTTGCTACAGGACGCTGCAAAGCTAAAGGCTGCACAACACTGGCATTTTGTAAGCAGCTTGCAAACTGAGAGAAAACAGTACCTTTCCACTCTCCTGCATTTTCCTTTCCCAGTACAATTCGAATTTTCGGGGTTTTGGACAACTTTCTTTTACTTCTTGCAAAACACTCTGCAGACCTTCTTGTACCCTTTTAAAAACCATGGGAGCTGTTTTCTCAACAGGCAAAGATTCTCTTTTGGAGATACAGTGAAAAAGGTATTTGCTTAGATGTAGGTGACTAGAGGCACTTGCTACAGTGCACTGCAAAGGTAATTGTTGTGGTTTGTTCTGCTCCCCCTCAGTTGTTTTGGCTGTGTTTCTGCCCGAGTTTTTCTCCAGTTAAGTGTCAATCGCCTGACCTCTCCCTAGTTACCATGACAAGTAATGTATTCTCTCCATTCTCCAGCCCCGGCTTCCTGCCAGTCACTCGGCCCTTCTGCCTCTTTTTCTAGAAATCTCTCACTAGGTCGTCGAGTGATTGGTTGGGGGGCCGGGGCCCCTCCCTAAGTTCTTCCCCATTAGTTTTCCTTCCATGTGTATCATTTTTGTAACACCCTTCCCTGGACCCCCATTTGTTCCTGAGTGTTGCCACCCCATACCTCCCACTCTCTTTATAACCTGTTACGGTCCCGCCCTCGGGACCCTCCACTTTTCAGATTCCAGTGGGAACACAATAGACCTGACTGTGCCTGACACTGGAGAGTCTCCCCTTCACTTCACCCACGGGCTGAAGCTGAACTGTGGCCACGTCTCTGCTGACTGCAAGCGGGCTGGCAAGCTTGCCGGGCATCTCTAACATCGGCCAGCCCAACTTCAGGTAATGGCTGCACAACACTTGCATTGTGGAACAGTTTGCAAACTGAGAGAAAACAGTACCCCTGCACTCTCCTGCATTTTCCTTTCCCAGTGAAATTCGAATCGAAGGGGTTTTGGACAACTTTCTTTTACTTCTTGCAAAACACTCTGCAGACCTTCTTGTACCTTCTAAAACACCATGGGAGATGTTTTCTCAGCAGGCAGAGTCTCTGCTTGCGAAACATTGTTAAAAAGGAATATGCTTAGATGTAGGTGACTAGAGACACTTGCTACAGGACGCTGCAAAGCTAAAGGCTGCACAACACTGGCATTTTGTAAGCAGCTTGCAAACTGAGAGAAAACAGTACCTTTCCACTCTCCTGCATTTTCCTTTCCCAGTACAATTCGAATTTTCGGGGTTTTGGACAACTTTCTTGTACTTCTTGCAAAACACTCTGCAGACCTTCTTGTACCTTCTAAAACACCATGGGAGATGTTTTCTCAGCAGGCAGAGTTTCTCTTTGCGAGACATTGTTAAAAAGGAATATGCTTAGATGTAGGTGACTAGAGACACTTGCTACAGGACGCTGCAAAGCTAAACGCTGCACAGCACTGGCTTTTTCTAAGCAGCTTGCAAACTGATAGAAAACAGTACCTTTCCACTCTCCTGCATTTTCCTTTCCCAGTACAATTCGAATCGAAGGGGTTTTGGACAACTTTCTTTTACTTCTTGCAAAACACTCTGCCGACCTTCTTGTACCTTCTAAAACACCATGGAGATGTTTTCTCAGCAGGCAGAGTTTCTCCTTGCGAGACATTTTTAAAAAGGAATATGCTTAGATGTAGGTGACTAGAGGCACTTCCTACAGTGCACTGCAAAGGTAATGCCTGCACAACACTTGCATTGTGGTACAATTTGGAAAGTGATAGAAAACAGTACCCCTGCACTCTCCTGCATTTTCCTTTCCCAGTACAATTCGAATCGAAGGGGTTTTGTACAACTATCTTTACTTCTTGCAAAACACTCTGCAGACCTTCTTGTACCTTCTAAAACACCATGGGAGATGTTTTCTCAGCAGACAGAGTTTCTCCTTGCGAGACATTGTGAAAAAGGAATTTGCTTAGATGTAGGTGACTAGACATACTTGCTACAGTGCACTGCAAAGGTAAAGGCTGCACAACACTGGCATTTTGTAAGCAGCTTGCAAACTGAGAGAAAACAGTACCTTTCCACTCTCCTGCATTTTCCTTTCCCAGTACAATTCGAATCGAAGGGGTTTTGGACAACTTTCTTTTACTTCTTGCAAAACACTCTGCAGACCTTCTTGTACCTTCTAAAACACCATGGGAGATGTTTTCTCAGCAGGCAGAGTTTCTCCTTGCGAGATATTGTTAAAAAGGAATATGCTTAGATGTAGGTGACTAGAGGCACTTGCTACAGTGCACTGCAAAGGTAATGGCTGCACAACACTTGCATTGTGGCACAATTTGCAAAGTGATAGAAAACAGTACCCCTGCACTCTCCTGCATTTTCCTTTCCCAGTACAATTCGAATCGAAGGGGTTTTGTACAACTACCTTTACTTCTTGCAAAACACTCTGCAGACCTTCTTGTACCTTCTAAAACACCATGGGAGATGTTTTCTCAGCAGGCAGAGTTTCTCCTTGCGAGACATTGTGAAAAAGGAATATGCTTAGATGTAGGTGACTAGACACACTTGCTACAGGACGCTGCAAAGCTAAAGGCTGCACAACACTGGCTTTTTGTAAGCAGCTTGCAAACTGAGAGAAAACAGTACCTTTCCACTCTCCTGCATTTTCCTTTCCCAGTACAATTCGAATTTTCGGGGTTTTGGACAACTTTCTTTTACTTCTTGCAAAACACTCTGCAGACCTTCTTGTACCATTTTAAAAACCATGGGAGCTGTTTTCTAAACAGGCAAAGTTTCTCCTTAGGAGATACAGTTAAAAAACTATTTGCTTAGATGTAGGTGACTAGAGGCACTTGCTACAGGACGCTGCAAAGCTAAAGGCTGCACAACACTGGCATTGTGGCACAGTTTGCAAACTGATAGAAAACAGTACCTTTCCACTCTCCTGCATTTTCCTTTCCCAGTACAATTCGAATTTTTGGGGTTTTGGACAACTTTCTTGTACTTCTTGCAAAACACTCTGCAGACCTTCTTGTACCCTTTTAAAAACCATGGGAGCTGTTTTCTAAACAGGCAAAGTTTCTCCTTAGGAGATACAGTGAAAAAACTATTTGCTTAGATGTAGGTGACTCGAGGCACTTGCTACAGGACGCTGCAAAGCTAAAGGCTGCACAACACTGGCATTGTGGCACAGTTTGCAAACTGAGAGAAAACAGTACCTTTCCACTCTCCTGCATTTTCCTTTCCCAGTACAATTCGAATTTTAGGGGTTTTGGACAACTTTCTTTTACTTCTTGCAAAACACTCTGCAGACCTTCTTGTACCTTCTAAAACACCATGGGAGATGTTTTCTCAGCAGGCAGAGTTTCTCCTTGCGAGACATTTTGAAAACGGAATATGCTTAGATGTAGGTGACTAGAGGCACTTGCTACAGGACGCTGCAAAGCTAAAGGCTGCACAACACTGGCATTTTGTAAGCAGCTTGCAAACTGAGAGAAAACAGTACCTTTCCACTCTCCTGCATTTTCCTTTCCCAGTACAATTCGAATCGAAGGGGTTTTGGACAACTTTCTTTTACTTCTTGCAAAACACTCTGCAGACCTTCTTGTACCCTTTTAAAAACCATGGGTGCTATTTTCTCAACAGGCAAAGCTTCTCCTTTGGAGATACAGTGAAAAAGGTATTTCCTTAGATGTAGGTGACTAGAGGCACTTGCTACAGTGCACTGCAAAGCTAAAGGCTGCACAACACTTGCATTGTGGCACAGTTTGCAAACTGATAGAAAACAGTACCCCTGCACTCTCCTGCATTTTCCTTTCCCAGTACAATTCGAATCGAAGGGGTTTTGGACAACTACCTTTACTTCTTCAAAACACTCTGCAGACCTTCTTGTACCTTCTAAAACACCATGGGAGATGTTTTCTCAGCAGGCAGAGTCTCTGCTTGCGAAAAATTGTTAAAAAGGAATATGCTTAGATGTAGGTGACTAGAGACACTTGCTACAGGACGCTGCAAAGCTAAAGGCTGCACAACACTGGCATTTTGTAAGCAGCTTGCAAACTGAGAGAAAACAGTACCTTTCCACTCTCCTGCATTTTCCTTTCCCAGTACAATTCGAATTTTCGGGGTTTTGGACAACTTTCTTGTACTTCATGCAAAACACTCTGCAGGCCTTCTTGTACCTTCTAAAACACCATGGGAGATGTTTTCTCAGCAGGCAGAGTTTCTCCTTGCGAGACATTGTGAAAAAGGAATTTGCTTAGATGTAGGTGACTAGAGACACTTGCTACAGGACGCTGCAAAGCTAAAGGCTGCACAACACTGGCATTTTGTAAGCAGCTTGCAAACTGAGAGAAAACAGTACCTTTCCACTCTCCTGCATTTTCCTTTCCCAGTACAATTCGAATTTTCGGGGTTTTGGACAACTTTCTTTTACTTCTTGCAAAACACTCTGCAGACCTTCTTGTACCCTTTTAAAAACCATGGGAGCTGTTTTCTCAACAGGCAAAGATTCTCTTTTGGAGATACAGTGAAAAAGGTATTTGCTTAGATGTAGGTGACTAGAGGCACTTCCTACAGTGCACTGCAAAGGTAATTGTTGTGGTTTGTTCTGCTCCCCCTCAGTTGTTTTGGCTGTGTTTCTGCCCGAGTTTTTCTCCAGTTAAGTGTCAATCGCCTGACCTCTCCTTAGTTACCATGACAAGTAATGTATTCTCTCCATTCTCCAGCCCCGGCTTCCTGCCAGTCACTCGGCCCTTCTGCCTCTTTTTCTAGAAATCTCTCACTAGGTCGTCGAGTGATTGGTTGGGGGGCCGGGGCCCCTCCCTAAGTTCTTCCCCATTAGTTTTCCTTCCATGTGTATCATTTTTGTAACACCCTTCCCTGGACCCCCATTTGTTCCTGAGTGTTGCCACCCCATACCTCCCACTCTCTTTATAACCTGTTACGGTCCCGCCCTCGGGACCCTCCACTTTTCAGATTCCAGTGGGAACACAATAGACCTGACTGTGCCTGACACTGGAGAGTCTCCCCTTCACTTCACCCACGGGCTGAAGCTGAACTGTGGCCACGTCTCTGCTGACTGCAAGCGGGCTGGCAAGCTTGCCGGGCATCTCTAACATCGGCCAGCCCAACTTCAGGTAATGGCTGCACAACACTTGCATTGTGGAACAGTTTGCAAACTGAGAGAAAACAGTACCCCTGCACTCTCCTGCATTTTCCTTTCCCAGTGAAATTCGAATCGAAGGGGTTTTGGACAACTTTCTTTTACTTCTTGCAAAACACTCTGCAGACCTTCTTGTACCTTCTAAAACACCATGGGAGATGTTTTCTCAGCAGGCAGAGTCTCTGCTTGCGAAACATTGTTAAAAAGGAATATGCTTAGATGTAGGTGACTAGAGACACTTGCTACAGGACGCTGCAAAGCTAAAGGCTGCACAACACTGGCATTTTGTAAGCAGCTTGCAAACTGAGAGAAAACAGTACCTTTCCACTCTCCTGCATTTTCCTTTCCCAGTACAATTCAAATAGAAGGGGTTTTGGACAACTTTCTTGTACTTCTTGCAAAACACTCTGCAGACCTTCTTGTACCCTTTTAAAAACCATGGGAGCTGTTTTCTAAACAGGCAAAGTTTCTCCTTAGGAGATACAGTGAAAAAACTATTTCCTTAGATGTAGGTGACTAGAGGCACTTGCTACAGGACACTGCAAAGCTAAAGGCTGCACAACACTGGCATTGTGGCACAGTTTGCAAACTGATAGAAAACAGTACCTTTCCACTCTCCTGCATTTTCCTTTCCCAGTACAATTCGAATTTTAGGGGTTTTGCACAACTTTCTTGTACTTCTTGCAAAACACTCTGCAGGCTTTCTTGTACCTTCTAAAACACCATGGGAGATGTTTTCTCAGCAGGCAGAGTTTCTCCTTGCGAGACATTGTGAAAAAGGAATATGCTTAGATGTAGGTGACTAGACACACTTGCTACAGGACGCTGCAAAGCTAAAGGCTGCACAACACTGGCTTTTTGTAAGCAGCTTGCAAACTGAGAGAAAACAGTACCTTTCCACTCTCCTGCATTTTCCTTTCCCAGTACAATTCGAATTTTCGGGGTTTTGGACAACTTTCTTTTACTTCTTGCAAAACACTCTGCAGACCTTCTTGTACCATTTTAAAAACCATGGGAGCTGTTTTCTAAACAGGCAAAGTTTCTCCTTAGGAGATACAGTTAAAAAACTATTTGCTTAGATGTAGGTGACTAGAGGCACTTGCTACAGGACGCTGCAAAGCTAAAGGCTGCACAACACTGGCATTGTGGCACAGTTTGCAAACTGATAGAAAACAGTACCTTTCCACTCTCCTGCATTTTCCTTTCCCAGTACAATTCGAATTTTTGGGGTTTTGGACAACTTTCTTGTACTTCTTGCAAAACACTCTGCAGACCTTCTTGTACCCTTTTAAAAACCATGGGAGCTGTTTTCTAAACAGGCAAAGTTTCTCCTTAGGAGATACAGTGAAAAAACTATTTGCTTAGATGTAGGTGACTCGAGGCACTTGCTACAGGACGCTGCAAAGCTAAAGGCTGCACAACACTGGCATTGTGGCACAGTTTGCAAACTGAGAGAAAACAGTACCTTTCCACTCTCCTGCATTTTCCTTTCCCAGTACAATTCGAATTTTAGGGGTTTTGGACAACTTTCTTTTACTTCTTGCAAAACACTCTGCAGACCTTCTTGTACCTTCTAAAACACCATGGGAGATGTTTTCTCAGCAGGCAGAGTTTCTCCTTGCGAGACATTTTGAAAACGGAATATGCTTAGATGTAGGTGACTAGAGGCACTTGCTACAGGACGCTGCAAAGCTAAAGGCTGCACAACACTGGCATTTTGTAAGCAGCTTGCAAACTGAGAGAAAACAGTACCTTTCCACTCTCCTGCATTTTCCTTTCCCAGTACAATTCGAATCGAAGGGGTTTTGGACAACTTTCTTTTACTTCTTGCAAAACACTCTGCAGACCTTCTTGTACCCTTTTAAAAACCATGGGTGCTATTTTCTCAACAGGCAAAGCTTCTCCTTTGGAGATACAGTGAAAAAGGTATTTCCTTAGATGTAGGTGACTAGAGGCACTTGCTACAGTGCACTGCAAAGCTAAAGGCTGCACAACACTTGCATTGTGGCACAGTTTGCAAACTGATAGAAAACAGTACCCCTGCACTCTCCTGCATTTTCCTTTCCCAGTACAATTCGAATCGAAGGGGTTTTGGACAACTACCTTTACTTCTTCAAAACACTCTGCAGACCTTCTTGTACCTTCTAAAACACCATGGGAGATGTTTTCTCAGCAGGCAGAGTCTCTGCTTGCGAAAAATTGTTAAAAAGGAATATGCTTAGATGTAGGTGACTAGAGACACTTGCTACAGGACGCTGCAAAGCTAAAGGCTGCACAACACTGGCATTTTGTAAGCAGCTTGCAAACTGAGAGAAAACAGTACCTTTCCACTCTCCTGCATTTTCCTTTCCCAGTACAATTCGAATTTTCGGGGTTTTGGACAACTTTCTTGTACTTCATGCAAAACACTCTGCAGGCCTTCTTGTACCTTCTAAAACACCATGGGAGATGTTTTCTCAGCAGGCAGAGTTTCTCCTTGCGAGACATTGTGAAAAAGGAATTTGCTTAGATGTAGGTGACTAGAGACACTTGCTACAGGACGCTGCAAAGCTAAAGGCTGCACAACACTGGCATTTTGTAAGCAGCTTGCAAACTGAGAGAAAACAGTACCTTTCCACTCTCCTGCATTTTCCTTTCCCAGTACAATTCGAATTTTCGGGGTTTTGGACAACTTTCTTTTACTTCTTGCAAAACACTCTGCAGACCTTCTTGTACCCTTTTAAAAACCATGGGAGCTGTTTTCGCAACAGGCAAAGATTCTCTTTTGGAGATACAGTGAAAAAGGTATTTGCTTAGATGTAGGTGACTAGAGGCACTTGCTACAGTGCACTGCAAAGGTAATTGTTGTGGTTTGTTCTGCTCCCCCTCAGTTGTTTTGGCTGTGTTTCTGCCCGAGTTTTTCTCCAGTTAAGTGTCAATCGCCTGACCTCTCCTTAGTTACCATGACAAGTAATGTATTCTCTCCATTCTCCAGCCCCGGCTTCCTGCCAGTCACTCGGCCCTTCTGCCTCTTTTTCTAGAAATCTCTCACTAGGTCGTCGAGTGATTGGTTGGGGGGCCGGGGCCCCTCCCTAAGTTCTTCCCCATTAGTTTTCCTTCCATGTGTATCATTTTTGTAACACCCTTCCCTGGACCCCCATTTGTTCCTGAGTGTTGCCACCCCATACCTCCCACTCTCTTTATAACCTGTTACGGTCCCGCCCTCGGGACCCTCCACTTTTCAGATTCCAGTGGGAACACAATAGACCTGACTGTGCCTGACACTGGAGAGTCTCCCCTTCACTTCACCCACGGGCTGAAGCTGAACTGTGGCCACGTCTCTGCTGACTGCAAGCGGGCTGGCAAGCTTGCCGGGCATCTCTAACATCGGCCAGCCCAACTTCAGGTAATGGCTGCACAACACTTGCATTGTGGAACAGTTTGCAAACTGAGAGAAAACAGTACCCCTGCACTCTCCTGCATTTTCCTTTCCCAGTGAAATTCGAATCGAAGGGGTTTTGGACAACTTTCTTTTACTTCTTGCAAAACACTCTGCAGACCTTCTTGTACCTTCTAAAACACCATGGGAGATGTTTTCTCAGCAGGCAGAGTCTCTGCTTGCGAAACATTGTTAAAAAGGAATATGCTTAGATGTAGGTGACTAGAGACACTTGCTACAGGACGCTGCAAAGCTAAAGGCTGCACAACACTGGCATTTTGTAAGCAGCTTGCAAACTGAGAGAAAACAGTACCTTTCCACTCTCCTGCATTTTCCTTTCCCAGTACAATTCGAATAGAAGGGGTTTTGGACAACTTTCTTGTACTTCTTGCAAAACACTCTGCAGACCTTCTTGTACCTTCTAAAACACCATGGGAGATGTTTTCTCAGCAGGCAGAGTTTCTCTTTGCGAGACATTGTTAAAAAGGAATATGCTTAGATGTAGGTGACTAGAGACACTTGCTACAGGACGCTGCAAAGCTAAACGCAGCACAGCACTGGCTTTTTCTAAGCAGCTTGCAAACTGAGAGAAAACAGTACCTTTCCACTCTCCTGCATTTTCCTTTCCCAGTACAATTCGAATCGAAGGGGTTTTGGACAACTTTCTTTTACTTCTTGCAAAACACTCTGCCGACCTTCTTGTACCTTCTAAAACACCATGGAGATGTTTTCTCAGCAGGCAGAGTTTCTCCTTGCGAGACATTTTTAAAAAGGAATATGCTTAGATGTAGGTGACTAGAGGCACTTGCTACAGTGCACTGCAAAGGTAATGGCTGCACAACACTTGCATTGTGGTACAATTTGGAAAGTGATAGAAAACAGTACCCCTGCACTCTCCTGCATTTTCCTTTCCCAGTACAATTCGAATCGAAGGGGTTTTGTACAACTACCTTTACTTCTTGCAAAACACTCTGCAGACCTTCTTGTACCTTCTAAAACACCATGGGAGATGTTTTCTCAGCAGGCAGAGTTTCTCCTTGCGAGACATTGTGAAAAAGGAATATGCTTAGATGTAGGTGACTAGACATACTTGCTACAGGATGCTGCAAAGCTAAAGGCTGCACAACACTGGCATTTTGTAAGCAGCTTGCAAACTGAGAGAAAACAGTACCTTTCCACTCTCCTGCATTTTCCTTTCCCAGTACAATTCGAATTTTAGGGGTTTTGGACAACTTTCTTGTACTTCTTGCAAAACACTCTGCAGACCTTCTTGTACCCTTTTAAAAACCATGGGAGCTGTTTTCTAAACAGGCAAAGTTTCTCCTTAGGAGATACAGTGAAAAAACTATTTCCTTAGATGTAGGTGACTAGAGGCACTTGCTACAGGACACTGCAAAGCTAAAGGCTGCACAACACTGGCATTGCGGCACAGTTTGCAAACTGATAGAAAACAGTACCTTTCCACTCTCCTGCATTTTCCTTTCCCAGTACAATTCGAATTTTAGGGGTTTTGCACAACTTTCTTGTACTTCTTGCAAAACACTCTGCAGGCTTTCTTGTACCTTCTAAAACACCATGGGAGATGTTTTCTCAGCAGGCAGAGTTTCTCCTTGCGAGACATTGTGAAAAAGGAATATGCTTAGATGTAGGTGACTAGACACACTTGCTACAGGACGCTGCAAAGCTAAAGGCTGCACAACACTGGCTTTTTGTAAGCAGCTTGCAAACTGAGAGAAAACAGTACCTTTCCACTCTCCTGCATTTTCCTTTCCCAGTACAATTCGAATTTTCGGGGTTTTGGACAACTTTCTTTTACTTCTTGCAAAACACTCTGCAGACCTTCTTGTACCATTTTAAAAACCATGGGAGCTGTTTTCTAAACAGGCAAAGTTTCTCCTTAGGAGATACAGTTAAAAAACTATTTGCTTAGATGTAGGTGACTAGAGGCACTTGCTACAGGACGCTGCAAAGCTAAAGGCTGCACAACACTGGCATTGTGGCACAGTTTGCAAACTGATAGAAAACAGTACCTTTCCACTCTCCTGCATTTTCCTTTCCCAGTACAATTCGATTTTTTGGGGTTTTGGACAACTTTCTTGTACTTCTTGCAAAACACTCTGCAGACCTTCTTGTACCCTTTTAAAAACCATGGGAGCTGTTTTCTAAACAGGCAAAGTTTCTCCTTAGGAGATACAGTGAAAAAACTATTTGCTTAGATGTAGGTGACTCGAGGCACTTGCTACAGGACGCTGCAAAGCTAAAGGCTGCACAACACTGGCATTGTGGCACAGTTTGCAAACTGAGAGAAAACAGTACCTTTCCACTCTCCTGCATTTTCCTTTCCCAGTACAATTCGAATTTTAGGGGTTTTGGACAACTTTCTTTTACTTCTTGCAAAACACTCTGCAGACCTTCTTGTACCTTCTAAAACACCATGGGAGATGTTTTCTCAGCAGGCAGAGTTTCTCCTTGCGAGACATTTTGAAAACGGAATATGCTTAGATGTAGGTGACTAGAGGCACTTGCTACAGGACGCTGCAAAGCTAAAGGCTGCACAACACTGGCATTTTGTAAGCAGCTTGCAAACTGAGAGAAAACAGTACCTTTCCACTCTCCTGCATTTTCCTTTCCCAGTACAATTCGAATCGAAGGGGTTTTGGACAACTTTCTTTTACTTCTTGCAAAACACTCTGCAGACCTTCTTGTACCCTTTTAAAAACCATGGGTGCTATTTTCTCAACAGGCAAAGCTTCTCCTTTGGAGATACAGTGAAAAAGGTATTTCCTTAGATGTAGGTGACTAGAGGCACTTGCTACAGTGCACTGCAAAGCTAAAGGCTGCACAACACTTGCATTGTGGCACAGTTTGCAAACTGATAGAAAACAGTACCCCTGCACTCTCCTGCATTTTCCTTTCCCAGTACAATTCGAATCGAAGGGGTTTTGGACAACTACCTTTACTTCTTCAAAACACTCTGCAGACCTTCTTGTACCTTCTAAAACACCATGGGAGATGTTTTCTCAGCAGGCAGAGTCTCTGCTTGCGAAAAATTGTTAAAAAGGAATATGCTTAGATGTAGGTGACTAGAGACACTTGCTACAGGACGCTGCAAAGCTAAAGGCTGCACAACACTGGCATTTTGTAAGCAGCTTGCAAACTGAGAGAAAACAGTACCTTTCCACTCTCCTGCATTTTCCTTTCCCAGTACAATTCGAATTTTCGGGGTTTTGGACAACTTTCTTGTACTTCATGCAAAACACTCTGCAGGCCTTCTTGTACCTTCTAAAACACCATGGGAGATGTTTTCTCAGCAGGCAGAGTTTCTCCTTGCGAGACATTGTGAAAAAGGAATTTGCTTAGATGTAGGTGACTAGAGACACTTGCTACAGGACGCTGCAAAGCTAAAGGCTGCACAACACTGGCATTTTGTAAGCAGCTTGCAAACTGAGAGAAAACAGTACCTTTCCACTCTCCTGCATTTTCCTTTCCCAGTACAATTCGAATTTTCGGGGTTTTGGACAACTTTCTTTTACTTCTTGCAAAACACTCTGCAGACCTTCTTGTACCCTTTTAAAAACCATGGGAGCTGTTTTCTCAACAGGCAAAGATTCTCTTTTGGAGATACAGTGAAAAAGGTATTTGCTTAGATGTAGGTGACTAGAGGCACTTGCTACAGTGCACTGCAAAGGTAATTGTTGTGGTTTGTTCTGCTCCCCCTCAGTTGTTTTGGCTGTGTTTCTGCCCGAGTTTTTCTCCAGTTAAGTGTCAATCGCCTGACCTCTCCTTAGTTACCATGACAAGTAATGTATTCTCTCCATTCTCCAGCCCCGGCTTCCTGCCAGTCACTCGGCCCTTCTGCCTCTTTTTCTAGAAATCTCTCACTAGGTCGTCGAGTGATTGGTTGGGGGGCCGGGGCCCCTCCCTAAGTTCTTCCCCATTAGTTTTCCTTCCATGTGTATCATTTTTGTAACACCCTTCCCTGGACCCCCATTTGTTCCTGAGTGTTGCCACCCCATACCTCCCACTCTCTTTATAACCTGTTACGGTCCCGCCCTCGGGACCCTCCACTTTTCAGATTCCAGTGGGAACACAATAGACCTGACTGTGCCTGACACTGGAGAGTCTCCCCTTCACTTCACCCACGGGCTGAAGCTGAACTGTGGCCACGTCTCTGCTGACTGCAAGCGGGCTGGCAAGCTTGCCGGGCATCTCTAACATCGGCCAGCCCAACTTCAGGTAATGGCTGCACAACACTTGCATTGTGGAACAGTTTGCAAACTGAGAGAAAACAGTACCCCTGCACTCTCCTGCATTTTCCTTTCCCAGTGAAATTCGAATCGAAGGGGTTTTGGACAACTTTCTTTTACTTCTTGCAAAACACTCTGCAGACCTTCTTGTACCTTCTAAAACACCATGGGAGATGTTTTCTCAGCAGGCAGAGTCTCTGCTTGCGAAACATTGTTAAAAAGGAATATGCTTAGATGTAGGTGACTAGAGACACTTGCTACAGGACGCTGCAAAGCTAAAGGCTGCACAACACTGGCATTTTGTAAGCAGCTTGCAAACTGAGAGAAAACAGTACCTTTCCACTCTCCTGCATTTTCCTTTCCCAGTACAATTCGAATTTTCGGGGTTTTGGACAACTTTCTTGTACTTCTTGCAAAACACTCTGCAGACCTTCTTGTACCTTCTAAAACACCATGGGAGATGTTTTCTCAGCAGGCAGAGTTTCTCTTTGCGAGACATTGTTAAAAAGGAATATGCTTAGATGTAGGTGACTAGAGACACTTGCTACAGGACGCTGCAAAGCTAAACGCTGCACAGCACTGGCTTTTTCTAAGCAGCTTGCAAACTGAGAGAAAACAGTACCTTTCCACTCTCCTGCATTTTCCTTTCCCAGTACAATTCGAATCGAAGGGGTTTTGGACAACTTTCTTGTACTTCTTGCAAAACACTCTGCCGACCTTCTTGTACCTTCTAAAACACCATGGAGATGTTTTCTCAGCAGGCAGAGTTTCTCCTTGCGAGACATTTTTAAAAAGGAATATGCTTAGATGTAGGTGACTAGAGGCACTTCCTACAGTGCACTGCAAAGGTAATGCCTGCACAACACTTGCATTGTGGTACAATTTGGAAAGTGATAGAAAACAGTACCCCTGCACTCTCCTGCATTTTCCTTTCCCAGTACAATTCGAATCGAAGGGGTTTTGTACAACTATCTTTACTTCTTGCAAAACACTCTGCAGACCTTCTTGTACCTTCTAAAACACCATGGGAGATGTTTTCTCAGCAGACAGAGTTTCTCCTTGCGAGACATTGTGAAAAAGGAATTTGCTTAGATGTAGGTGACTAGACATACTTGCTACAGTGCACTGCAAAGGTAAAGGCTGCACAACACTGGCATTTTGTAAGCAGCTTGCAAACTGAGAGAAAACAGTACCTTTCCACTCTCCTGCATTTTCCTTTCCCAGTACAATTCGAATCGAAGGGGTTTTGGACAACTTTCTTTTACTTCTTGCAAAACACTCTGCAGACCTTCTTGTACCTTCTAAAACACCATGGGAGATGTTTTCTCAGCAGGCAGAGTTTCTCCTTGCGAGACATTGTTAAAAAGGAATATGCTTAGATGTAGGTGACTAGAGGCACTTGCTACAGTGCACTGCAAAGGTAATGGCTGCACAACACTTGCATTGTGGCACAATTTGCAAAGTGATAGAAAACAGTACCCCTGCACTCTCCTGCATTTTCCTTTCCCAGTACAATTCGAATCGAAGGGGTTTTGTACAACTACCTTTACTTCTTGCAAAACACTCTGCAGACCTTCTTGTACCTTCTAAAACACCATGGGAGATGTTTTCTCAGCAGGCAGAGTTTCTCCTTGCGAGACATTGTGAAAAAGGAATATGCTTAGATGTAGGTGACTAGACACACTTGCTACAGGACGCTGCAAAGCTAAAGGCTGCACAACACTGGCTTTTTGTAAGCAGCTTGCAAACTGAGAGAAAACAGTACCTTTCCACTCTCCTGCATTTTCCTTTCCCAGTACAATTCGAATTTTCGGGGTTTTGGACAACTTTCTTTTACTTCTTGCAAAACACTCTGCAGACCTTCTTGTACCATTTTAAAAACCATGGGAGCTGTTTTCTAAACAGGCAAAGTTTCTCCTTAGGAGATACAGTTAAAAAACTATTTGCTTAGATGTAGGTGACTAGAGGCACTTGCTACAGGACGCTGCAAAGCTAAAGGCTGCACAACACTGGCATTGTGGCACAGTTTGCAAACTGATAGAAAACAGTACCTTTCCACTCTCCTGCATTTTCCTTTCCCAGTACAATTCGAATTTTTGGGGTTTTGGACAACTTTCTTGTACTTCTTGCAAAACACTCTGCAGACCTTCTTGTACCCTTTTAAAAACCATGGGAGCTGTTTTCTAAACAGGCAAAGTTTCTCCTTAGGAGATACAGTGAAAAAACTATTTGCTTAGATGTAGGTGACTAGAGGCACTTGCTACAGGACGCTGCAAAGCTAAAGGCTGCACAACACTGGCATTTTGTAAGCAGCTTGCAAACTGAGAGAAAACAGTACCTTTCCACTCTCCTGCATTTTCCTTTCCCAGTACAATTCGAATTTTCGGGGTTTTGGACAACTTTCTTGTACTTCATGCAAAACACTCTGCAGGCCTTCTTGTACCTTCTAAAACACCATGGGAGATGTTTTCTCAGCAGGCAGAGTTTCTCCTTGCGAGACATTGTGAAAAAGGAATTTGCTTAGATGTAGGTGACTAGAGACACTTGCTACAGGACGCTGCAAAGCTAAAGGCTGCACAACACTGGCATTTTGTAAGCAGCTTGCAAACTGAGAGAAAACAGTACCTTTCCACTCTCCTGCATTTTCCTTTCCCAGTACAATTCGAATTTTCGGGGTTTTGGACAACTTTCTTTTACTTCTTGCAAAACACTCTGCAGACCTTCTTGTACCCTTTTAAAAACCATGGGAGCTGTTTTCTCAACAGGCAAAGATTCTCTTTTGGAGATACAGTGAAAAAGGTATTTGCTTAGATGTAGGTGACTAGAGGCACTTCCTACAGTGCACTGCAAAGGTAATTGTTGTGGTTTGTTCTGCTCCCCCTCAGTTGTTTTGGCTGTGTTTCTGCCCGAGTTTTTCTCCAGTTAAGTGTCAATCGCCTGACCTCTCCTTAGTTACCATGACAAGTAATGTATTCTCTCCATTCTCCAGCCCCGGCTTCCTGCCAGTCACTCGGCCCTTCTGCCTCTTTTTCTAGAAATCTCTCACTAGGTCGTCGAGTGATTGGTTGGGGGGCCGGGGCCCCTCCCTAAGTTCTTCCCCATTAGTTTTCCTTCCATGTGTATCATTTTTGTAACACCCTTCCCTGGACCCCCATTTGTTCCTGAGTGTTGCCACCCCATACCTCCCACTCTCTTTATAACCTGTTACGGTCCCGCCCTCGGGACCCTCCACTTTTCAGATTCCAGTGGGAACACAATAGACCTGACTGTGCCTGACACTGGAGAGTCTCCCCTTCACTTCACCCACGGGCTGAAGCTGAACTGTGGCCACGTCTCTGCTGACTGCAAGCGGGCTGGCAAGCTTGCCGGGCATCTCTAACATCGGCCAGCCCAACTTCAGGTAATGGCTGCACAACACTTGCATTGTGGAACAGTTTGCAAACTGAGAGAAAACAGTACCCCTGCACTCTCCTGCATTTTCCTTTCCCAGTGAAATTCGAATCGAAGGGGTTTTGGACAACTTTCTTTTACTTCTTGCAAAACACTCTGCAGACCTTCTTGTACCTTCTAAAACACCATGGGAGATGTTTTCTCAGCAGGCAGAGTCTCTGCTTGCGAAACATTGTTAAAAAGGAATATGCTTAGATGTAGGTGACTAGAGACACTTGCTACAGGACGCTGCAAAGCTAAAGGCTGCACAACACTGGCATTTTGTAAGCAGCTTGCAAACTGAGAGAAAACAGTACCTTTCCACTCTCCTGCATTTTCCTTTCCCAGTACAATTCGAATTTTCGGGGTTTTGGACAACTTTCTTTTACTTCTTGCAAAACACTCTGCAGACCTTCTTGTACCTTCTAAAACACCATGGGAGATGTTTTCTCCGCAGGCAGAGTTTCTCCTTGCGAGACATTGTTAAAAAGGAATATGCTTAGATGTAGGTGACTAGAGGCACTTGCTACAGTGCACTGCAAAGGTAATGGCTGCACAACA
Source organism: Setophaga petechia (assembly GCA_024362935.1). Lineage (NCBI taxonomy): Eukaryota > Metazoa > Chordata > Aves > Passeriformes > Parulidae > Setophaga > Setophaga petechia. The sequence goes on along the minus strand of JANCRA010000003.1, from coordinate 55,657,281 downwards.
CTTGCATGGTGGCACAATTTGCAAACTGATAGAAAACAGTACCCCTGCACTCTCCTGCATTTTCCTTTCCCAGTACAATTCGAATCGAAGGGGTTTTGGACAACTACCTTTACTTCTTGTAAAACACTCTTCAGACCTTCTTGTACCCTTTTAAAAACCATGGGAGCTGTTTTCTAAACAGGCAAAGTTTCTCCTTAGGAGATACAGTGAAAAAACTATTTGCTTAGATGTAGGTGACTAGAGGCACTTGCTACAGGACGCTGCAAAGCTAAAGGCTGCACAACACTGGCATTGTGGCACAGTTTGCAAACTGATAGAAAACAGTACCTTTCCACTCTCCTGCATTTTCCTTTCCCAGTACAAATCGAATTTTCGGGGTTTTGGACAACTACCTTTACTTCATGCAAAACACTCTGCAGACCTTCTTGTACCCTTTTAAAAACCATGGGAGCTGTTTTCTAAACAGGCAGAGTCTCTGCTTGCGAAAAATTGTTAAAAAGGAATATGCTTAGATGTAGGTGACTAGACACACTTGCTACAGGACGCTGCATAGCTAAAGGCTGCACAACACTGGCATTTTGTAAGCAGCTTGCAAACTGAGAGAAAACAGTACCCCTGCACTCTCCTGCATTTCCCTTTCCCTGTACAATTCGAATTTTCGGGGTTTTGGACAACTTTCTTTTACTTCTTGCAAAACACTCTGCAGACCTTCTTGTACCTTCTAAAACACTATGGGAGATGTTTTCTCAGCAGGCAGAGTTTCTCCTTAGGAGATACAGTGAAAAAGGTATTTGCTTAGATGTAGGTGACTAGAGGCACTTGCTACAGGACGCTGCAAAGCTAAAGGCTGCACAACACTGGCATTTTGTAAGCAGCTTGCAAACTGAGAGAAAACAGTACCTTTCCACTCTCCTGCATTTTCCTTTCCCAGTACAATTCGAATTTTAGGGGTTTTGGACAACTTTCTTTTACTTCTTGCAAAACACTCTGCAGACCTTCTTGTACCCTTTTAAATACCATGGGAGCTGTTTTCTCAACAGGCAAAGATTCTCTTTTGGAGATACAGTGAAAAAGGTATTTGCTTAGATGTAGGTGACTAGAGGCCTATGCTACAGTGCACTGCAAAGGTAATTGTTGTGGTTTGTTCTGCTCCCCCTCAGTTGTTTTGGCTATGTTTCTGCCCGAGTTTTTCTCCAGTTAAGTGTCAATCGCCTGACCTCTCCTTAGTTACCATGACAAGTAATGTATTCTCTCCATTCTCCACCCCCGGCTTCCTGCCAGTCACTCGGCCCTTCTGCCTCTTTTTCTAGAAATCTCTCACTAGGTCGTCGAGTGATTGGTTGGGGGACCGGGGCCCCTCCCTAAGTTCTTCCCCATTAGTTTTCCTTCCATGTGTATCATTTTTGTAACACCCTTCCCTGGACCCCCATTTGTTCCTGAGTGTTGCCACCCCATACCTCCCACTCTCTTTATAACCTGTTAAGGTCCCGCCCTCGGGACCCTCCACTTTTCAGATTCCATTGGGAACACAATAGACCTGACTGTGCCTGACACTGGAGAGTCTCTCCTTCACTTCACCCACGCGCTGAAGCTGAACTGTGGCCACGTCTCTGCTGACTGCAAGCGGGCTGGCAAGCTTGCCGGGCATCTCTAACATCGGCCAGCCCAACTTCAGGTAATGGCTACACAACACTTGCATTGTGGTACAGTTTGCAAACTGAGAGAAAACAGTACCTTTCCACTCTCCTGCATTTTCCTTTCCCAGTACAATTCGAATTTTCGGGGTTTTGGACAACTTTCTTGTACTTCTTGCAAAACACTCTGCAGACCTTCTTGTACCTTCTAAAACACCATGGGAGATGTTTTCTCAGCAGGCAGAGTTTCTCCTTGCGAGACATTGTTAAAAAGGAATATGCTTAGATGTAGGTGACTAGAGACACTTGCTACAGGACGCTGCAAAGCTAAAGGCTGCACAACACTGGCATTTTGTAAGCAGCTTGCAAACTGAGAGAAAACAGTACCTTTCCACTTTCCTGCATTTTCCTTTCCCAGTACAATTCGAATTTTCGGGGTTTTGGACAACTTTCTTGTACTTCTTGCAAAACACTCTGCAGACCTTCTTGTACCCTTTTAAGAACCATGGGAGCTCTCTTCTCAACAGGCAAAGTTTCTCCTTAGGAGATACAGTGAAAAAGGTATTTGCTAAGATGTAGGTGACTAGAGGCACTTGCTACAGTGCACTGCAAAGGTAAAGGCTGCACAACACTTGCATTGTGGCACAGTTTGCAAACTGATAGAAAACAGTACCCCTGCACTCTCCTGCATTTTCCTTACCCAGCGAAATTCGAATTTTTGGAGTTTTGGACAACTTTCTTTTACTTCTTGCAAAACACTCTGCAGACATTCTTGTTCCTTCTAAAACACCATGGAGATGTTTTCTCAGCAGGCAGAGTTTCTCCTTGCGAGACATTTTTAAAAAGGAATATGCTTAGATGTAGGTGACTAGAGGCACTTCCTACAGTGCACTGCAAAGGTAATGCCTGCACAACAGGTGCATTGTGGTACAATTTGGAAAGTGATAGAAAACAGTACCCCTGCACTCTCCTGCATTTTTCTTTCCCAGTACAATTTGAATCGAAGGGGTTTTGTACAACTACCTTTACTTCTTGCAAAACACTCTGCAGACCTTCTTGTACCTTCTAAAACACCATGGGAGATGTTTTCTCAGCAGACAGAGTTTCTCCTTGCGAGACATTGTGAAAAAGGAATTTGCTTAGATGTAGGTGACTAGACATACTTGCTACAGTGCACTGCAAAGGTAAAGGCTGCACAACACTGGCATTTTGTAAGCAGCTTGCAAACTGAGAGAAAACAGTACCTTTCCACTCTCCTGCATTTTCCTTTCCCAGTACAATTCGAATCGAAGGGGTTTTGGACAACTTTCTTGTACTTCTTCAAAACACTCTGCAGACCTTCTTGTACCCTTTTAAAAACCATGGGAGCTGTTTTCTAAACAGGCAAAGTTTCTCCTTAGGAGATACAGTGAAAAAACTATTTCCTTAGATGTAGGTGACTAGAGGCACTTGCTACAGGACGCTGCAAAGCTAAAGGCTGCACAACACTGGCATTGTGGCACAGTTTGCAAACTGATAGAAAACAGTACCTTTCCACTCTCCTGCATTTTCCTTTCCCAGTACAATTAGAATTTTAGGGGTTTTGGATAACTTTCTTTTACTTCTTGCAAAACACTCTGCAGGCTTTCTTGTACCTCCTAAAACACCATGGGAGATGTTTTCTCCGCAGGCAGAGTTTCTCCTTGCGAGACATTGTTAACAAGGAATATGCTTAGATGTAGGTGACTAGACACACTTGCTACAGGACGCTGCAAAGCTAAAGGCTGCACAACACTGGCTTTTTGTAAGCAGCTTGCAAACTGAGAGAAAACAGTACCTTTCCACTCTCCTGCATTTTCCTTTCCCAGTACAATTCGAATTTTCGGGGTTTTGGACAACTTTCTTATACTTCTTGCAAAACACTCTGCAGACCTTCTTGTACCATTTTAAAAACCATGGGAGCTGTTTTCTAAACAGGCAAAGTTTCTCCTTAGGAGATACAGTGAAAAAACTATTTGCTTAGATGTAGGTGACTAGAGGCACTTGCTACAGGACGCTGCAAAGCTAAAGGCTGCACAACACTGGCATTGTGGCACAGTTTGCAACCTGAGAGAAAACAGTACCTTTCCACTCTCCTGCATTTTCCTTTCCCAGTACAATTCGAATCGAAGGGGTTTTGGACAACTTTCTTGTACTTCTTGCAAAACACTCTGCAGACCTTCTTGTACCCTTTTAAAACCCATGGGAGCTGTTTTCTCAACAGGCAAAGTTTCTCCTTAGGATATACAGTGAAAAAGCTATTTGCTTAGATGTAGGTGACTAGAGGCAATTGCTACAGTGCACTGCAAAGGTAATGGCTACACAACACTGGCATTGTGGCACAGTTTGTAAACTGATAGAAAACAGTACCTTTCCACTCTCCTGCATTTTCCTTTCCCAGTAGAATTCGAATCGAAGGGGTTTGGGACAACTTTCTTTTACTTCTTGCAAAACACTCTACAGGCCTTCTTGTACCTTCTAAAACACCATGGGAGATGTTTTCTCAGCAGGCAAAGTTTCTCCTTGCGAGACATTGTGAAAAAAGAATATGGTTAGATGTAGGTGACTAGAGACACTTCCTACAGGACGCTACAAAGCTAAAGGCTGCACAAAACTGGCATTTTGTAAGCAGCTTGCAAACTGAGAGAAAACAGTACCTTTCCACTCTCCTGCATTTTCCTTTCCCAGTACAATTCGAATTTTCGGGGTTTTGGACAACTTTCTTTTACTTCTTGCAAAACACTCTGCAGACCTTCTTGTACCATTTTAAAAACCATGGGAGCTGTTTTCTAAACAGGCAAAGTTTCTCCTTAGGAGATACAGTGAAAAAACTATTTGCTTAGATGTAGGTGACTAGAGGCACTTGCTACAGGACACTGCAAAGCTAAAGGCTACACAACACTGGCATTGTGGCACAGTTTGCAAACTGAGAGAAAACAGTACCTTTCCACTCTCCTGCATTTTCCTTTCCCAGTACAATTCGAATTTTCGGGGTTTTCGACAACTTTCCTGTACTTCTTGCAAAACACTCTGCAGACCTTCTTGTACCCTTTTAAAACCCATGGGAGCTGTTTTCTCAACAGGCAAAGATTCTCCTTTGGAGATGCAGTGAAAAAGCTATTTGCTTAGATGTAGGTGACTAGAGGCAATTGCTACAGTGCACTGCAAAGGTAAATGCTGCACAACACTTCCATTTTGGCACAGTTTGCAAACTGATAGAAAACAGTACGCCTGCACTCTCCTGCATTTTCCCTTCCCAGTACAATTCGAATTTTAGGGGTCTTGGACAACTTTCTTTTACTTCTTGCAAAACACTCTGCAGACCTTCTTGTACCTTCTAAAACACCATGGGAGATGTTTTCTCCGCAGGCAGAGTTTCTCCTTGCGAGACATTGTGAAAAAGGAATATGCTTAGATGTAGGTGACTAGAGACACTTGCTACAGGACGCTGCAAAGCTAAAGGCTGCACAACACTGGCATTTTGTAAGCAGCTTGCAAACTGAGAGAAAACAGTACCTTTCCACTCTCCTGCATTTTCCTTTCCCAGTACAATTCGAATTTTCGGGGTTTTGGACAACTTTCTGTTACTTCTTGCAAAACACTCTGCAGACCTTCTTGTACCTTCTAAAACACCATGGGAGATGTTTTCTCAGCAGGCAGAGTTTCTCCTTGCGAGACATTGTGAAAAAGGAATTTGCTTAGATGTATGTGACTAGAGGCAATTGCTACAGTGCACTGTAAAGGGAAAGGCTGCAGAACACTTGCATGGTGGCACAGTTTGCAAATTGATAGAAAACAGTACCCCTGCACTCTCCTGCATTTTCCTTTCCCAGCGAAATTCGAATTTTAGGGGTTTTGGACAACTTTCTTTTACTTCTTGCAAAACACTCTGCAGACCTTCTTGTACCTTCTAAAACACCATGGGAGATGTTTTCTCAGCAGGCAGAGTCTCTGCTTGCGAAACATTGTTAAAAAGGAATATGCTTAGATGTAGGTGACTAGAGGCACTTGCTACAGGATGCTGCAAAGCTAAAGGCTGCACAACACTGGCATTTTGTAAGCAGCTTGCAAACTGAGAGAAAACAGTACCTTTCCACTCTCCTGCATTTTCCTTTCCCAGTACAATTCGAATCGAAGGGGTTTTGGACAACTTTCTTTTACTTCTTGCAAAACACTCTGCAGACCTTCTTGTACCTTCTAAAACACCATGGGAGATGTTTTCTCAGCAGGCAGAGTTTCTCCTTGCGAGACATTGTGAAAAAGGAATATGCTTAGATGTAGGTGACTAGAGGCACTTGCTACAGGACGCTGCCAAGCTAAAGGCTGCACAACACTGGCATTTTGTAAGCAGCTTGCAAACTGAGAGAAAACAGTACCTTTCCACTCTCCTGCATTTTCCTTTCCCAGTACAATTCGAATTTTCGGGGTTTTGGACAATTTTCTTGTACTTCTTGCAAAACACTCTGCAGACCTTCTTGTACCCTTTTAAAAACCATGGGAGCTGTTTTCTCAACAGGCAAAGTTTCTCCTTAGGATATACAGTGACAAAACTATTTGCCTAGATGTAGGTGACTAGAGGCACTTGCTACAGTGCACTGCAAAGGTAATGGCTGCACAACACTGGCATTGTGGCACAGTTTGCAAACTGATAGAAAACAGTACCTTTCCACTCTCCTGCATTTTCCTTTCCCAGTACAATTCGAATTTTCGGGGTTTTGGACAACTTTCTTTTACTTCTTGCAAAACACTCTACAGGCCTTCTTGTACCTTCTAAAACACCATGGGAGATGTTTTCTCAGCAGGCAAAGTTTCTCCTTGTGAGACATTGTGAAAAAAGAATATGGTTAGATGTAGGTGACTAGAGACACTTGCTAGAGGACGCTACAAAGCTAAAGGCTGCACAAAACTGGCATTTTGTAAGCAGCTTGCAAACTGAGAGAAAACAGTACCTTTCCACTCTCCTGCATTTTCCTTTCCCAGTACAATTCGAATTTTCGGGGTTTTGGACAACTTTCTTTTACTTCTTGCAAAACACTCTGCAGACCTTCTTGTACCTTCTAAAACACCATGGGAGATGTTTTCTCAGCAGGCAGAGTTTCTCCTTGCGAGACATTGTGAAAAAGGAATATGCTTAGATGTAGGTGACTAGAGGCACTTGCTACAGTGCACTGCAAAGGTAATGGCTGCACAACACTTGCATTGTGGCACAATTTGCAAAGTGATAGAAAACAGTACCTTTCCACTCTCCTGCATTTTCCTTTCCCAGTACAATTCGAATCGAAGGGGTTTTGTACAACTACCTTTACTTCTTGCAAAACACTCTGCAGACCTTCTTGTACCTTCTAAAACACCATGGGAGATGTTTTCTCAGCAGGCAGAGTTTCTCCTTGCGAGACATTGTGAAAAAGGAATATGCTTAGATGTAGGTGACTAGACATACTTGCTACAGGATGCTGCAAAGCTAAAGGCTGCACAACACTGGCATTTTGTAAGCAGCTTGCAAACTGAGAGAAAACAGTACCTTTCCACTCTCCTGCATTTTCCTTTCCCAGGACAATTCGAATCGAAGGGGTTTTGGACAACTTTCTTGTACTTCTTGCAAAACACTCTGCAGACCTTCTTGTACCCTTTTAAAAACCATGGGAGCTGTTTTCTAAACAGGCAAAGTTTCTCCTTAGGAGATACAGTGAAAAAATTTTTTCCTTAGATGTAGGTGACTAGAGGCACTTGCTACAGGACACTGCAAAGCTAAAGGCTGCCAACACTGGCATTGTGGCACAGTTTGCAAACTGATAGAAAACAGTACCTTTCCACTCTCCTGCATTTTCCTTTCTCAGTACAATTCGAATTTTAGGGGTTTTGCACAACTTTCTTGTACTTCTTGCAAAACAGTCTGCAGGCTTTCTTGTACCTTCTAAAACACCATGGGAGATGTTTTCTCAGCAGGCAGAGTTTCTCCTTGCGAGACATTGTGAAAAAGGAATATGCTTAGATGTAGGTGACTAGAGGCACTTGCTACAGGACGCTGCAAAGCTAAAGGCTGCACAACACTGGCGTTTTGTAAGCAGCTTGCAAACTGAGAGAAAACAGTACCTTTCCACTCTCCTGCATTTTCCTTTCCCAGTAGAATTCGAATCGAAGGGGTTTTGGACAACTTTCTTGTACTTCTTGCAAAACACTCTGCAGACCTTCTTGTACCCTTTTAAAAACCATGGGAGCTGTTTTCTAAACAGGCAAAGTTTCTCCTTAGGAGATACAGTGAAAAAACTATTTGCTTAGATGTAGGTGACTAGAGGCACTTGCTACAGGACGCTGCAAAGCTAAAGGCTGCACAACACTGGCATTGTGGCACAGTTTGCAAACTGAGAGAAAACAGTACCTTTCCACTCTCCTGGATTTTCCTTTCCCAGTACAATTCGAATTTTAGGGGTTTTGGATAACTTTCTTTTACTTCTTGCAAAACACTCTGCAGGCTTTCTTGTACCTTCTAAAACACCATGGGAGATGTTTTTTCAGCAGGCAGAGTTTCTCCTTGCGAGACATTGTTAAAAAGGAATATGCTTAGATGTAGGTGACTAGAGGCACTTGCTACAGTGCACTGCAAAGGTAATGGCTACACAACACTTGCATTGTGGCACAATTTGCAAAGTGATGGAAAACAGTACCCCTGCACTCTCCTGCATTTTCCTTTCCCAGTACAATTCGAATCGAAGGGGTTTTGGACAACTACCTTTACTTCTTGCAAAACACTCTGCAGACCTTCTTCTACCATTTTAAAAACCATGGGAGCTGTTTTCTAAACAGGCAAAGTTTCTCCTTAGGAGATACAGTGAAAAAGGTATTTGCTTAGATGTAGGTGACTAGAGGCACTTGCTACAGTGCACTGCAAAGGTAATGGCTGCACAACACTTGCAGTGTGGCACAGTTTCCAAACTCATAGAAAACAGTACCCCTGCACTCTCCTGCATTTTCCTTTCCCAGTACAATTCGAATCGAAGGGGTTTTAGACAACTTCCTTTACTTCTTGCAAAACACTCTGCAGACCTTCTTGTACCTTCTAAAACACCATGGGAGATGTTTTCTCAGCAGGCAGAGTCTCTGCTTGCGAAACATTGTTAAAAAGGAATATGCTTAGATGTAGGTGACTAGAGACACTTGCTACAGGACGCTGCAAAGCTAAAGGCTGCACAACACTGGCATTTTCTAAGCAGCTTGCAAACTGAGAGAAAACAGTACCTTTCCACTCTCCTGCATTTTCCTTTCCCAGTACAATTCGAATTTTCGGGGTTTTGGACAACTTTCTTTTACTTCTTGCAAAACACTCTGCAGACCTTCTTGTACCTTCTAAAACACCATGGGAGATGTTTTCTCAGCAGGCAGAGTTTCCCCTTGCGAGACATTGTGAAAAAGGAATATGCTTAGATATAGGTGACTAGAGACACTTGCTACAGGACGCTGCAAAGCTAAAGGCTGCACAACACTGGCATTTTGTAAGCAGCTTGCAAACTGAGAGAAAACAGTACCTTTCCACTCTCCTGCATTTTCCTTTCCCAGTACAATTCAAATAGAAGGGGTTTTGGACAACTTTCTTTTACTTCTGGCAAAACACTCTGCAGACCTTCTTGTACCCTTTTAAAAAACATGGGAGCTGTTTTCTCAACAGGCAAAGTTTCTCCTTTGGAGATACAGTGAAAAAGGTATTTGCTTAGATGTAGGTGACTAGAGGCACTTGCTACAGTGCACTGCAAAGGTAATGGCTGCACAACACTTGCATTGTGGCGCAGTTTGCAAACTGATAGAAAACAGTACCCCTGCACTCTCCTGCATTTTCTTTTCCCAGTGAAATTCGAATTTTAGGGGTTTTGGACAACTACCTTTACTTCTTGCAAAACACTCTGCAGACCTTCTTGTACCTTCTAAAACACCATGGGAGATGTTTTCTCAGCAGGCAGAGTCTCTGCTTGCGAAAAATTGTTAAAAAGGAATATGCTTAGATGTAGGTGACTAGAGACACTTGCTACAGGACGCTGCAAAGCTAAAGACTGCACAACACTGGCATTTTGTAAGCAGCTTGCAAACTGAGAGAAAACAGTACCTTTCCACTCTCCTGCATTTTCCTTTCCCAGTACAATTCGAATTTTAGGGGTTTTGGACAACTTTCTTTTACTTCTTGCAAAACACTCTGCAGACCTTCTTGTACCTTCTAAAACACCATGGGAGATGTTTTCTCAGCAGGCAGAGTTTCTCCTTGCGAGACATTGTGAAAAAGGAATATGCTTAGATGTAGGTGACTAGAGACACTTGCTACAGGACGCTGCAAAGCTAAAGGCTGCACAACACTGGCATTTTGTAAGCAGCTTGCAAACTGAGAGAAAACAGTACCTTTCCACTCTCCTGCATTTTCCTTTCCCACTACAATTCGAATTTTCGGGGTTTTGGACAACTTTCTTTTACTTCTTGCAAAACACTCTGCAGACCTTCTTGTACCCTTTTAAAAACCATGGGAGCTGTTTTCTCAACAGGCAAAGATTCTCTTTTGGAGATACAGTGAAAAAGGTATTTGCTTAGATGTAGGTGACTAGAGGCACTTGCTACAGTGCACTGCAAAGGTAATTGTTGTGGTTTGTTCTGCTCCCCCTCAGTTGTTTTGGCTGTGTTTCTGCCCGAGGTTTTCTCCAGTTAAGTGTCAATCGCCTGACCTCTCCTTAGTTACCATGACAAGTAATGTAATCTCTCCATTCTCCAGCCCCGGCTTCCTGCCAGTCACTCGGCCCTTCTGCCTCTTTTTCTAGAAATCTCTCACTAGGTCGTCGAGTGATTGGTTGGGGGGCCGGGGCCCCTCCCTAAGTTCTTCCCCATTAGTTTTCCTTCCATGTGTATCATTTTTGTAACACCCTTCCCTGGACCCCCATTTGTTCCTGAGTGTTGCCACCCCATACCTCCCACTCTCTTTATAACCTGTTAAGGTCCCGCCCTCGGGACCCTCCACTTTTCAGATTCCAGTGGGAACACAATAGACCTGACTGTGCCTGACACTGGAGAGTCTCTCCTTCACTTCACCCACGGGCTGAAGTTGAACTGTGGCCACGTCTCTGCTGACTGCAAGCGGGCTGGCAAGCTTGCCGGGCATCTCTAACATCGGCCAGCCCAACTTCAGGTAATGGCTACACAACACTTGCATTGTGGAACAGTTTGCAAACTGAGAGAAAACAGTACCTTTCCACTCTCCTGCATTTTCCTTTCCCAGTACAATGCGAATTTTCGGGGTTTTGGACAACTTTCTTGTACTTCTTGCAAAACACTCTGCAGACCTTCTTGTACCTTCTAAAACACCATGGGAGATGTTTTCTCCGCAGGCAGAGTTTCTCCTTGCGAGACATTGTGAAAAAGCTATTTGCTTAGATGTAGGTGACTAGAGGCACTTGCTACAGTGCACTGTAAAGGGAAAGGCTGCAGAACACTTGCATGGTGGCACAGTTTGCAAACTGATAGAAAACAGTACCCCTGCACTCTCCTGCATTTTCCTTTCCCAGCGAAATTCGAATTTTAGGGGTTTTGGACAACTTTCTTTTACTTCTTCAAAACACTCTGCAGACCTTCTTGTACCTTCTAAAACACCATGGGAGATGTTTTCTCAACAGGCAGAGTTTCTCCTTGCGAGATATTGTGAAAAAGGAATTTGCTTAGATGTAGGTGACTAGAGACACTTGCTACAGGACGCTGCAAAGCTAAAGGCTGCACAACACTGGCATTTTGTAAGCAGCTTGCAAACTGAGAGAAAACAGTACCTTTGCACTCTCCTGCATTTTCCTTTCCCAGTACAATTCGAATTTTCGGGGTTTTGGACAACTTTCTTTTACTTCTTGCAAAACACTCTGCAGACCTTCTTGTACCTTCTAAAACACCATGGGAGATGTTTTCTCAGCAGGCAGAGTTTCTCCTTGCGAGACATTGTGAAAAAGGAATTTGCTTAGATGTAGGTGACTAGAGACACTTGCTACAGGACGCTGCAAAGCTAAAGGCTGCACAACACTGGCATTTTGTAAGCAGCTTGCAAACTGAGAGAAAACAGTACCTTTCCACTCTCCTGCATTTTCCTTTCCCAGTACAATTCGAATTTTCGGGGTTTTGGACAACTTTCTTTTACTTCTTGCAAAACACTCTGCAGACCTTCTTGTACCATTTTAAAAACCATGGGAGCTGTTTTCTAAACAGGCAAAGTTTCTCCTTAGGAGATACAGTGAAAAAACTATTTGCTTAGATGTAGGTGACTAGAGGCACTTGCTACAGGACGCTGCAAAGCTAAAGGCTGCACAACACTGGCATTGTGGCACAGTTTGCAAACTGATAGAAAACAGTACGTTTCCACTCTCCTGCATTTTCCTTTCCCAGTACAATTCGAATTTTCGGGGTTTTGGACAACTTTCTTGTACTTCTTGCAAAACACTCTGCAGGCTTTCTTGTACCTTCTAAAACACCATGGGAGATGTTTTCTCAGCAGGCAGAGTTTCTCCTTGCGAGACATTGTGAAAAAGGAATATGCTTAGATGTAGGTGACTAGAGAGACTTGCTACAGGACGCTGTAAAGCTAAAGGCTGCACAACACTGGCATTTTGTAAGCAGCTTGCAAACTGAGAGAAAACAGTACCTTTCCACTCTCCTGCATTTTCCTTTCCCAGTACAATTCGAATTTTCGGGGTTTTGGACAACTTTCTTGTACTTCTTGCAAAACACTCTGCAGACCTTCTTGTACCTTCTAAAACACCATGGGAGATGTTTTCTCAGCAGGCAGAGTTTCTCCTTGCGAGACATTGTGAAAAAGGAATTTGCTTAGATGTAGGTGACTAGAGACACTTGCTACAGGACGCTGCAAAACTAAAGGCTGCACAACACTGGCATTTTGTAAGCAGCTTGCAAACTGAGAGAAAACAGTACCTTTCCACTCTCCTGCATTTTCCTTTCCCAGTACAATTCGAATTTTCGGGGTTTTGGACAACTTTCTTGTACTTCTTCAAAACACTCTGCAGACCTTCTTGTACCTTGTAAAACACCATGGGAGATGTTTTCTCAGCAGGCAGAGTCTCTCCTTGCGAGACATTGTGAAAAAGGAATTTGCTTAGATATAGGTGACTAGAGGCACTTGCTACAGTGCACTGCAAAGCTAAAGGCTGCACAACACTGGCATTTTGTAAGCAGCTTGCAAACTGAGAGAAAACAGTACCTTTCCACTCTTCTGCATTTTCCTTTCCCAGTGAAATTCGAATTTTAGGGGTTTTGGACAACTGTCTTTTACTTCTTGCAAAACACTCTGCAGACCTTCTTGTACCTTCTAAAACACCATGGGAGATGTTTTCTCAGCAGGCAGAGTTTCTCCTTGCGAGACATTGTGAAAAAGGAATTTGCTTAGATGTAGGTGACTAGAGACACTTGCTACAGGACGCTGCATAGCTAAAGGCTGCACAACACTGGCTTTTTGTAAGCAGCTTGCAAACTGAGAGAAAACAGTACCTTTCCACTCTCCTGCATTTTCCTTTCCCAGTACAATTCGAATTTTCGGGGTTTTGGACAACTTTCTTGTACTTCTTGCAAAACACTCTGCAGACCTTCTTGTACCATTTTAAAAACCATGGGAGCTGTTTTCTAAACAGGCAAAGTTTCTCCTTAGGAGATACAGTGAAAAAACTATTTGCTTAGATGTAGGTGACTAGAGACACTTGCTACAGGACGCTGCAAAGCTAAAGGCTGCACAACACTGGCATTGTGGCACAGTTTGCAAACTGATAGAAAACAGTACCTTTCCACTCTCCTGCATTTTCCTTTCCCAGTACAATTCGAATTTTCGGGGTTTTGGACAACTTTCTTGTACTTCTTGCAAAACACTCTGCAGGCTTTCTTGTACCTTCTAAAACACCATGGGAGATGTTTTCTCAGCAGGCAGAGTTTCTCCTTGCGAGACATTGTGAAAAAGGAATATGCTTAGATGTAGGTGACTAGAGAGACTTGCTACAGGACGCTGCAAAGCTAAAGGCTGCACAACACTGGCATTTTGTAAGCAGCTTGCAAACTGAGAGAAAACAGTACCTTTCCACTCTCCTGCATTTTCCTTTCCCAGTACAATTCGAATTTTCGGGGTTTTGGACAACTTTCTTGTACTTCTTGCAAAACACTCTGCAGATCTTCTTGTACCCTTTTAAAAACCATGGGAGCTGTTTTCTCAAGAGGCAAAGATTCTCCTTTGGAGATACAGTGAAAAAGGAATTTGCTTAGATGTAGGTGACTAGAGGCCTATGCTACAGTGCACTGCAAAGGTAATTGTTGTGGTTTGTTCTGCTCCCCCTCAGTTGTTTTGGCCATGTTTCCTGCCGAGTTTTTCTCCAGTTAAGTGTCAATTCCCTGACCTCTCCTTAGTTATCATGACAACTAATGTATTCTCTCCATTCTCCACCCCCGGCTTCCTGCCAGTCACTCGGCCCTTCTGCCTCTTTTTCTAGAAATCTCTCACTAGGTCGTCGAGTGATTGGTTGGGGGGCCGGGGCCCCTCCCTAAGTTCTTCCCCATTAGTTTTCCTTCCATGTGTATCATTTCTGTAACACCCTTCCCTGGACCCCCATTTGTTCCTGAGTGTTGCCACCCCATACCTCCCACTCTCTTTATAACCTGTTACGGTCCCGCCCTCGGGACCCTCCACTTTTCAGATTCCAGTGGGAACACAATAGACCTGACTGTGCCTGACACTGGAGAGTCTCTCCTTCACTTCACCCACGGGCTGAAGCTGAACTGTGGCCACGTCTCTGCTGACTGCAAGCGGGCTGGCAAGCTTGCCGGGCATCTCTAACATCGGCCAGCCCAACTTCAGGTAATGGATGCACAACACTTGCATTGTGGAACAGTTTGCAAACTGAGAGAAAACAGTACCCCTGCACTCTCCTGCATTTTCCTTTCCCAGTGAAATTCGAATCGAAGGGGTTTTGGACAACTTTCTTTTACTTCTTGCAAAACACTCTGCAGACCTTCTTGTACCTTCTAAAACACCATGGGAGATGTTTTCTCCGCAGGCAGAGTTTCTCCTTGCGAGACATTGTTAAAAAGGAATATGCTTAGATGTAGGTGACTAGAGACACTTGCTACAGGATGCTGCAAAGCTAAAGGCTGCACAACACTGGCATTTTGTAAACAGCTTGCAAACTGAGAGAAAACAGTACCTTTCCACTCTCCTGATTTTCCTTTCCCAGTACAATTCGAATTTTCAGGGTTTTGGACAACTTTCTTGTACTTCTTCAAAACACTCTGCAGACCTTCTTGTACCTTCTAAAACACCATGGGAGATGTTTTCTCCGCATGCAGAGTCTCTCCTTGCGAGACATTGTGAAAAAGGAATTTGCTTAGATGTAGGTGACTAGAGGCACTTGCTACAGGACGCTGCAAAGCTAAAGGCTGCACAACACTGGCATTTTGTAAGCAGCTTGCAAACTGAGAGAAAACAGTACCTTTCCACTCTCCTGCATTTTCCTTTCCCAGTGAAATTCGAATTTTAGGGGTTGTGGACAACTGTCTTTTACTTCTTGCAAAACACTCTGCAGACCTTCTTGTACCTTCTAAAACACCATGGGAGATGTTTTCTCAGCAGGCAGAGTTTCTCCTTGCGAGACATTTTGAAAAAGGAATTTGCTTAGATGTAGGTGACTAGAGACACTTGCTACAGGACGCTGCAAAGCTAAAGGCTGCACAACACTGGCTTTTTGTAAGCAGCTTGCAAACTGAGAGAAAACAGTACCTTTCCACTCTCCTGCATTTTCCTTTCCCAGTACAATTCGAATTTTCGGGGTTTTGGACAACTTTCTTGTACTTCTTGCAAAACACTCTGCAGACCTTCTTGTACCATTTTAAAAACCATGGGAGCTATTTTCTAAACAGGCAAAGTTTCTCCTTAGGAGATACAGTGAAAAAACTATTTGCTTAGATGTAGGTGACTAGAGGCACTTGCTACAGGACGCTGCAAAGCTAAAGGCTGCACAACAGTGGCATTGTGGCACAGTTTGCAAACTGATAGAAAACAGTACCTTTCCACTCTCCTGCATTTTCCTTTCCCAGTACAATTCGAATTTTAGGGGTTTTGGACAACTTTCTTGTACTTCTTGCAAAACACTCTGCAGGCTTTCTTGTACCTTCTAAAACACCATGGGAGATGTTTTCTCAGCAGGCAGAGTTTCTCCTTGCGAGACATTGTGAAAAAGGAATTTGCTTAGATGTAGGTGACTAGAGACACTTGCTACAGGACGCTGCAAAGCTAAAGGCTGCACAACACTGGCATTTTTTAAGCAGCTTGCAAACTGAGAGAAAACAGTACCTTTCCACTCTCCTGCATTTTCCTTTCCCAGTACAATTCGAATCGAAGGGATTTTGGACAACTTTCTTGTACTTCTTGCAAAACACTCTGCAGATCTTCTTGTACCCTTTTAAAAACCATGGGAGCTGTTTTCTCAACAGGCAAAGATTCTCCTTTGGAGATACAGTGAAAAAGGAATTTGCTTAGATGTAGGTGACTAGAGGCCTATGCTACAGTGCACTGCAAAGGTAATTGTTGGGGTTTGTTCGGCTCCCCCTCAGTTGTTTTGGCTATGTTTCCTGCCGAGTTTTTCTCCAGTTAAGTGTCAATCCCCTGACCTCTCCTTAGTTATCATGACAACTAATGTATTCTCTCCATTCTCCACCCCCGGCTTCCTTCCAGTCACTCGGCCCTTCTGCCTCTTTTTCTAGAAATCTCTCACTAGGTCGTCGAGTGATTGGTTGGGGGGCCGGGGCCCCTCCCTAAGTTCTTCCCCATTAGTTTTCCTTCCATGTGTATCATTTTTGTAACACCCTTCCCTGGACCCCCATTTGTTCCTGAGTGTTGCCACCCCATACCTCCCACTCTCTTTATAACCTGTTACGGTCCCGCCCTCGGGACCCTCCACTTTTCAGATTCCAGTGGGAACACAATAGACCTGACTGTGCCTGACACTGGAGAGTCTCTCCTTCACTTCACCCACGGGCTGAAGCTGAACTGTGGCCACGTCTCTGCTGACTGCAAGCGGGCTGGCAAGCTTGCCGGGCATCTCTAACATCGGCCAGCCCAACTTCAGGTAATGGCTGCACAACACTTGCATTGTGGAAGAGTTTGCAAACTGAGAGAAAACAGTACCTCTGCACTCTCCTGCATTTTCCTTTCCCAGTGAAATTCGAATCGAAGGGGTTTTGGACAACTTTCTTTTACTTCTTGCAAAACACTCTGCAGACCTTCTTGTACCTTCTAAAACACCATGGGAGATGTTTTCTCCGCAGGCAGAGTTTGTCCTTGCGAGACATTGTTAAAAAGGAATATGCTTAGATGTAGGTGACTAGAGACACTTGCTACAGGAGGCTGCAAAGCTAAAGGCTGCACAACACTGGCATTTTGTAAGCAGCTTGCAAACAGAGAGAAAACAGTACCTTTCCACTCTCCTGCATTTTCCTTTCCCACTACAATTCGAATCGAACGGGTTTTGGACAAATTTCTTTTACTTCTTCAAAACACTCTGCAGACCTTCTTGTACCTTCTAAAACACCATGGGAGATGTTTTCTCAGCAGGCAGAGTTTCTCCTTGCGAGACATTGTGAAAAAGGAATATGCTTAGATGTAGGTGACTAGACACACTTGCTACAGGACGCTGCAAAGCTAAAGGCTGCACAACACTGGCTTTTTGTAAGCAGCTTGCAAACTGAGAGAAAACAGTACCTTTCCACTCTCCTGCATTTTCCTTTCCCAGTACAATTCAAATTTTAGGGGTTTTGGACAACTTTCTTTTACTTCTTGCAAAACACTCTGCAGACCTTCTTGTACGATTTTAAAAACCATGGGAGCTGTTTTCTAAACAGGCAAAGTTTCTCCTTAGGAGATACAGTGAAAAAACTATTTGCTTAGATGTAGGTGACTAGAGGCACTTGCTATAGGACGCTGCAAAGCTAAAGGCTGCACAACACTGGCATTGTGGCACAGTTTGCAAAATGATAGAAAACAGTACCTTTCCACTCTCCTGCATTTTCCTTTCCCAGTAGAATTCGAATCGAAGGGGTTTTGGACAACTTTCTTGTACTTCTTGCAAAACACTCTACAGGCCTTCTTGTACCTTCTAAAACACCATGGGAGATGTTTTCTCAGCAGGCAAAGTTTCTCCTTGCGAGACATTGTGAAAAAAGAATATGGTTAGATGTAGGTGACTAGAGACACTTGCTACAGGACGCTGCAAAGCTAAAGGCTGCACAACACTGGCATTTTGTAAGCAGCTTGCAAACTGAGAGAAAACAGTACCTTTCCACTCTCCTGCATTTTCCTTTCCCAGTACAATTCGAATCGAAGGGGTTTTGGACAACTTTCTTTTACTTCTTGCAAAACACTCTGCAGACCTTCTTGTACCTTCTAAAACACCATGGGAGATGTTTTCTCAGCAGGCAGAGTTTCTCCTTGCGAGACATTGTGAAAAAGGAATATGCTTAGATGTAGGTGACTAGAGGCACTTGCTACAGTGCACTGCTAAGGTAATGGCTGCACAACACTTGCATTGTGGCACAATTTGCAAAGTGATAGAAAACAGTACCCCTGCACTCTCCTGCATTTTCCTTTCCCAGTACAATTCGAATCGAAGGGGTTTTGTACAACTACCTTTACTTCTTGCAAAACACTCTGCAGACCTTCTTGTACCTTCTAAAACACCATGGGAGATGTTTTCTCAGCAGGCAGAGTTTCTCCTTGCGAGACATTGTGAAAAAGGAATATGCTTAGATGTAGGTGACTAGACATACTTGCTACAGGATGCTGCAAAGCTAAAGGCTGCACAACACTGGCATTTTGTAAGCAGCTTGCAAACTGAGAGAAAACAGTACCTTTCCACTCTCCTGCATTTTCCTTTCCCAGTACAATTCGAATCGAAGGGGTTTTGGACAACTACCTTTACTTCTTGCAAAACACTCTGCAGACCTTCTTGTACCATTTTAAAAACCATGGGAGCTGTTTTCTAAACAGGCAAAGTTTCTCCTTAGGAGATACAGTGAAAAAGGTATTTGCTTAGATGTAGGTGACTAGAGGCACTTGCTACAGTGCACTGCAAAGGTAATGGCTGCACAACACTTGCAGTGTGGCACAGTTTCCAAACTCATAGAAAACAGTACCCCTGCACTCTCCTGCATTTTCCTTTCCCAGTACAATTCGAATCGAAGGGGTTTTAGACAACTTCCTTTACTTCTTGCAAAACACTCTGCAGACCTTCTTGTACCTTCTAAAACACCATGGGAGATGTTTTCTCAGCAGGCAGAGTCTCTGCTTGCGAAACATTGTTAAAAAGGAATATGCTTAGATGTAGGTGACTAGAGACACTTGCTACAGGACGCTGCAAAGCTAAAGGCTGCACAACACTGGCATTTTCTAAGCAGCTTGCAAACTGAGAGAAAACAGTACCTTTCCACTCTCCTGCATTTTCCTTTCCCAGTACAATTCGAATCGAAGGGGTTTTGGACAACTTTCTTTTACTTCTTGCAAAACACTCTGCAGACCTTCTTGTACCTTCTAAAACACCATGGGAGATGTTTTCTCAGCAGGCAGAGTTTCTCCTTGCGAGACAATGTGAAAAAGGAATATGCTTAGATATAGGTGACTAGAGACACTTGCTACAGGACGCTGCAAAGCTAAAGGCTGCACAACACTGGCATTTTGTAAGCAGCTTGCAAACTGAGAGAAAACAGTACCTTTCCACTCTCCTGCATTTTCCTTTCCCAGTACAATTCGAATCGAAGGGGTTTTGGACAACTTTCTTTTACTTCTGGCAAAACACTCTGCAGACCTTCTTGTACCCTTTTAAAAAACATGGGAGCTGTTTTCTCAACAGGCAAAGTTTCTCCTTTGGAGATACAGTGAAAAAGGTATTTGCTTAGATGTAGGTGACTAGAGGCACTTGCTACAGTGCACTGCAAAGGTAATGGCTGCACAACACTTGCATTGTGGCGCAGTTTGCAAACTGATAGAAAACAGTACCCCTGCACTCTCCTGCATTTTCTTTTCCCAGTGAAATTCGAATTTTAGGGGTTTTGGACAACTACCTTTACTTCTTGCAAAACACTCTGCAGACCTTCTTGTACCTTCTAAAACACCATGGGAGATGTTTTCTCAGCAGGCAGAGTCTCTGCTTGCGAAAAATTGTTAAAAAGGAATATGCTTAGATGTAGGTGACTAGACACACTTGCTACAGGACGCTGCATAGCTAAAGGCTGCACAACACTGGCATTTTGTAAGCAGCTTGCAAACTGAGAGAAAACAGTACCTTTCCACTCTCCTGCATTTTCCTTTCCCAGTACAATTCGAATTTTCGGGGTTTTGGACAACTTTCTTGTACTTCTTGCAAAACACTCTGCAGACCTTCTTGTACCCTTTTAAATACCATGGGAGCTGTTTTCTCAACAGGCAAAGATTCTCTTTTGGAGATACAGTGAAAAAGGTATTTGCTTAGATGTAGGTGACTAGAGGCCTATGCTACAGTGCACTGCAAAGGTAATTGTTGTGGTGTGTTCTGCTCCCCCTCAGTTGTTTTGGCTATGTTTCTGCCCGAGTTTTTCTCCAGTTAAGTGTCAATCGCCTGACCTCTCCTTAGTTACCATGACAAGTAATGTATTCTCTCCATTCTCCACCCCCGGCTTCCTGCCAGTCACTCGGCCCTTCTGCCTCTTTTTCTAGAAATCTCTCACTAGGTCGTCGAGTGATTGGTTGGGGGGCCGGGGCCCCTCCCTAAGTTCTTCCCCATTAGTTTTCCTTCCATGTGTATCATTTTTGTAACACCCTTCCCTGGACCCCCATTTGTTCCTGAGTGTTGCCACCCCATACCTCCCACTCTCTTTATACCCTGTTAAGGTCCCGCCCTCGGGACCCTCCACTTTTCAGATTCCATTGGGAACACAATAGACCTGACTGTGCCTGACACTGGAGAGTCTCTCCTTCACTTCACCCACGCGCTGAAGCTGAACTGTGGCCACGTCTCTGCTGACTGCAAGCGGGCTGGCAAGCTTGCCGGGCATCTCTAACATCGGCCAGCCCAACTTCAGGTAATGGCTACACAACACTTGCATTGTGGTACAGTTTGCAAACTGAGAGAAAACAGTACCTTTCCACTCTCCTGCATTTTCCTTTCCCAGTACTATTAGAATTTTCGGGGTTTTGGATAACTTTCTTTTACTTCTTGCAAAACACTCTGCAGGCTTTCTTGTACCTTCTAAAACACCATGGGAGATGTTTTCTCCGCAGGCAGAGTTTCTCCTTGCGAGACATTGTTAAAAAGGAATATGCTTAGATGTAGGTGACTAGACACACTTGCTACAGGATGCTGCAAAGCTAAAGGCTGCACAACACTGGCTTTTTGTAAGCAGCTTGCAAACTGAGAGAAAACAGTACCTTTCCACTCTCCTGCATTTTCCTTTCCCAGTACAATTCGAATTTTCGGGGTTTTGGACAACTTTCTTATACTTCTTGCAAAACACTCTGCAGACCTTCTTGTACCCTTTTAAAAACCATGGGAGCTGTTTTCTCAACAGGCAAAGTTTCTCCTTAGGAGATACAGTGAAAAAACTATTTGCTTAGATGTAGGTGACTAGAGGCACTTGCTACAGGACGCTGCAAAGCTAAAGGCTGCACAACACTGGCATTGTGGCACAGTTTGCAAACTGAGAGAAAACAGTACCTTTCCACTCTCCTGCATTTTCCTTACCCAGCGAAATTCGAATTTTTGGGGTTTTGGACAACTTTCTTTTACTTCTTGCAAAACACTCTGCAGACCTTCTTGTACCCTTTTAAAACCCATGGGAGCTGTTTACTCAACAGGCAAAGATTCTCCTTTGGAGATGCAGTGAAAAAGCTATTTGCTTAGATGTAGGTGACTAGAGGCAATTGCTACAGTGCACTGTAAAGGGAAAGGCTGCAGAACACTTGCATGGTGGCACAGTTTGCAAATTGATAGAAAACAGTACCCCTGCACTCTCCTGCATTTTCCTTTCCCAGCGAAATTCGAATTTTAGGGGTTTTGGACAACTTTCTTTTACTTCTTGCAAAACACTCTGCAGACCTTCTTGTACCTTCTAAAACACCATGGGAGATGTTTTCTCAGCAGGCAGAGTCTCTGCTTGCGAAACATTGTTAAAAAGGAATATGCTTAGATGTAGGTGACTAGAGACACTTGCTACAGGACGCTGCAAAGCTAAAGGCTGCACAACACTGGCATTTTGTAAGCAGCTTGCAAACTGAGAGAAAACAGTACCTTTCCACTCTCCTGCATTTTCCTTTCCCAGTACAATTCGAATCGAAGGGGTTTTGGACAACTTTCTTTTACTTCTTGCAAAACACTCTGCAGACCTTCTTGTACCTTCTAAAACACCATGGGAGATGTTTTCTCAGCAGGCAGAGTTTCCCCTTGCGAGACATTGTGAAAAAGGAATATGCTTAGATATAGGTGACTAGAGACACTTGCTACAGGACGCTGCAAAGCTAAAGGCTGCACAACACTGGCATTTTGTAAGCAGCTTGCAAACTGAGAGAAAACAGTACCTTTCCACTCTCCTGCATTTTCCTTTCCCAGTACAATTCAAATCGAAGGGTTTTTGGACAACTTTCTTTTACTTCTGGCAAAACACTCTGCAGACCTTCTTGTACCCTTTTAAAAAACATGGGAGCTGTTTTCTCAACAGGCAAAGTTTCTCCTTTGGAGATACAGTGAAAAAGGTATTTGCTTAGATGTAGGTGACTAGAGGCACTTGCTACAGTGCACTGCAAAGGTAATGGCTGCACAACACTTGCATTGTGGCGCAGTTTGGAAACTGATAGAAAACAGTACCCCTGCACTCTCCTGCATTTTCTTTTCCCAGTGAAATTCGAATTTTAGGGGTTTTGGACAACTACCTTTACTTCTTGCAAAACACTCTGCAGACCTTCTTGTACCTTCTAAAACACCATGGGAGATGTTTTCTCAGCAGGCAGAGTCTCTGCTTGCGAAAAATTGTTACAAAGGAATATGCTTAGATGTAGGTGACTAGACACACTTGCTACAGGACGCTGCATAGCTAAAGGCTGCACAACACTGGCATTTTGTAAGCAGCTTGCAAACTGAGAGAAAACAGTACCTTTCCACTCTCCTGCATTTTCCTTTCCCAGTACAATTCGAATTTTAGGGGTTTTGGACAACTTTCTTGTACTTCTTGCAAAACACTCTGCAGACCTTCTTGTACCTTCTAAAACACCATGGGAGATGTTTTCTCCGCAGGCAGAGTTTCTCCTTGCGAGACATTGTTAAAAAGGAATATGCTTAGATGTAGGTGACTAGAGACACTTGCTACAGGACGCTGCAAAGCTAAAGGCTGCAGAACACTGGCATTTTGTAAGCAGCTTGCAAACTGAGAGAAAACAGTACCTTTCCACTCTCCTGCATTTTCCTTTCCCAGTACAATTCGAATCGAAGGGGTTTTGGACAACTTTCTTGTACTTCTTGCAAAACACTCTGCAGACCTTCTTGTACCCTTTTAAAAACCATGGGAGCTCTCTTCTCAACAGGCAAAGTTTCTCCTTTGGAGATACAGTGAAAAAGGTATTTGCTAAGATGTAGGTGACTAGAGGCACTTGCTACAGTGCACTGCAAAGGTAAAGGCTGCACAACACTTGCATTGTGGCACAGTTTGCAAACTGATAGAAAACAGTACCCCTGCACTCTCCTGCATTTTCCTTACCCAGCGAAATTCGAATTTTTGGGGTTTTGGACAACTTTCTTTTACTTCTTGCAAAACACTCTGCAGACTTTCTTGTTCCTTCTAAAACACCATGGAGATGTTTTCTCAGCAGGCAGAGTTTCTCCTTGCGAGACATTTTTGAAAAGGAATATGCTTAGATGTAGGTGACTAGAGGCACTTCCTACAGTGCACTGCAAAGGTAATGCCTGCACAACAGGTGCATTGTGGTACAATTTGGAAAGTGATAGAAAACAGTACCCCTGCACTCTCCTGCATTTTCCTTTCCCAGTACAATTCGAATCGAAGGGGTTTTGGACAACTACCTTTACTTCTTGCAAAACACTCTGCAGACCTTCTTGTACCATTTTAAAAACCATGGGAGCTGTTTTCTAAACAGGCAAAGTTTCTCCTTAGGAGATACAGTGAAAAAGGTATTTGCTTAGATGTAGGTGACTAGAGGCACTTGCTACAGTGCACTGCAAAGGTAATGGCTGCACAACATTTGCAGTGTGGCACAGTTTCCAAACTCATAGAAAACAGTACCCCTGCACTCTCCTGCATTTTCCTTTCCCAGTACAATTCGAATCGAAGGGGTTTTAGACAACTTCCTTTACTTCTTGCAAAACACTCTGCAGACCTTCTTGTACCTTCTAAAACACCATGGGAGATGTTTTCTCAGCAGGCAGAGTCTCTGCTTGCGAAATATTGTTAAAAAGGAATATGCTTAGATGTAGGTGACTAGAGACACTTGCTACTGGACGCTGCAAAGCTAAAGGCTGCACAACACTGGCATTTTCTAAGCAGCTTGCAAACTGAGAGAAAACAGTACCTTTCCACTCTCCTGCATTTTCCTTTCCCAGTACAATTCGAATTTTCGGGGTTTTGGACAACTTTCTTTTACTTCTTGCAAAACACTCTGCAGACCTTCTTGTACCTTCTAAAACACCATGGGAGATGTTTTCTCAGCAGGCAGAGTTTCCCCTTGCGAGACATTGTGAAAAAGGAATATGCTTAGATATAGGTGACTAGAGACACTTGCTACAGGACGCTGCAAAGCTAAAGGCTGCACAACACTGGCATTTTGTAAGCAGCTTGCAAACTGATAGAAAACAGTACCTTTCCACTCTCCTGCATTTTCCTTTCCCAGTACAATTCAAATCGAAGGGGTTTTGGACAACTTTCTTTTACTTCTGGCAAAACACTCTTCAGACCTTCTTGTACCCTTTTAAAAAACATGGGAGCTGTTTTCTCAACAGGCAAAGTTTCTCCTTTGGAGATACAGTGAAAAAGGTATTTGCTTAGATGTAGGTGACTAGAGGCACTTGCTACAGTGCACTGCAAAGGTAATGGCTGCACAACACTTGCATTGTGGCGCAGTTTGCAAACTGATAGAAAACAGTACCCCTGCACTCTCCTGCATTTTCTTTTCCCAGTGAAATTCGAATTTTAGGGGTTTTGGACAACTACCTTTACTTCTTGCAAAACACTCTGCAGACCTTCTTGTACGTTCTAAAACACCATGGGAGATGTTTTCTCAGCAGGCAGAGTCTCTGCTTGCGAAAAATTGTTAAAAAGGAATATGCTTAGATGTAGGTGACTAGACACACTTGCTACAGGACGCTGCATAGCTAAAGGCTGCACAACACTGGCATTTTGTAAGCAGCTTGCAAACTGAGAGAAAACAGTACCTTTCCACTCTCCTGCATTTTCCTTTCCCAGTACAATTCGAATTTTAGGGGTTTTGGACAACTTTCTTTTACTTCTTGCAAAACACTCTGCAGACCTTCTTGTACCTTCTAAAACACCATGGGAGATGTTTTCTCAGCAGGCAGAGTTTCTCCTTGCGAGACATTGTGAAAAAGGAATATGCTTAGATGTAGGTGACTAGAGACACTTGCTACAGGACGCTGCAAAGCTAAAGGCTGCACAACACTGGCATTTTGTAAGCAGCTTGCAAACTGAGAGAAAACAGTACCTTTCCACTCTCCTGCATTTTCCTTTCCCAGTACAATTCGAATTTTCGGGGTTTTGGACAACTTTCTTTTACTTCTTGCAAAACACTCTGCAGACCTTCTTGTACCTTCTAAAACACCATGGGAGATGTTTTCTCAGCAGGCAGAGTTTCTCCTTGCGAGACATTGTGAAAAAGGAATATGCTTAGATGTAGGTGACTAGAGGCACTTGCTACAGTGCACTGCTAAGGTAATGGCTGCACAACACTTGCATTGTGGCACAATTTGCAAAGTGATAGAAAACAGTACCCCTGCACTCTCCTGCATTTTCCTTTCCCAGTACAATTCGAATCGAAGGGGTTTTGTACAACTACCTTTACTTCTTGCAAAACACTCTGCAGACCTTCTTGTACCTTCTAAAACACCATGGGAGATGTTTTCTCAGCAGGCAGAGTTTCTCCTTGCGAGACATTGTGAAAAAGGAATATGCTTAGATGTAGGTGACTAGACATACTTGCTACAGGATGCTGCAAAGCTAAAGGCTGCACAACACTGGCATTTTGTAAGCAGCTTGCAAACTGAGAGAAAACAGTACCTTTCCACTCTCCTGCATTTTCCTTTCCCAGTACAATTCGAATCGAAGGGGTTTTGGACAACTTTCTTGTACTTCTTGCAAAACACTCTGCAGACCTTCTTGTACCCTTTTAAAAACCATGGCAGCTGTTTTCTAAACAGGCAAGGTTTCTCCTTAGGAGATACAGTGAAAAAATTTTTTCCTTAGATGTAGGTGACTAGAGGCACTTGCTACAGGACACTGCAAAGCTAAAGGCTGCACAACACTGGCATTGTGGCACAGTTTGCAAACTGATAGAAAACAGTACCTTTCCACTCTCCTGCATTTTCCTTTCTCAGTACAATTCGAATTTTAGGGGTTTTGCACAACTTTCTTGTACTTCTTGCAAAACACTCTGCAGGCTTTCTTGTACCTTCTAAAACACCATGGGAGATGTTTTCTCAGCAGGCAGAGTTTCTCCTTGCGAGACATTGTGAAAAAGGAATATGCTTAGATGTAGGTGACTAGAGGCACTTGCTACAGGACGCTGCAAAGCTAAAGGCTGCACAACACTGGCTTTTTGTAAGCAGCTTGCAAACTGAGAGAAAACAGTACCTTTCCACTCTCCTGCATTTTCCTTTCCCAGTACAATTCAAATTTTAGGGGTTTTGGACAACTTTCTTTTACTTCTTGCAAAACACTCTGCAGACCTTCTTGTACGATTTTAAAAACCATGGGAGCTGTTTTCTAAACAGGCAAAGTTTCTCCTTAGGAGATACAGTGAAAAAACTATTTGCTTAGATGTAGGTGACTAGAGGCACTTGCTACAGGACGCTGCAAAGCTAAAGGCTGCACAACACTGGCATTGTGGCACAGTTTGCAAACTGAGAGAAAACAGTACCTTTCCACTCTCCTGCATTTTCCTTTCCCAGTAGAATTCGAATTTTCGGGGTTTTGGACAACTTTCTTGTACTTCTTGCAAAACACTCTGCAGACCTTCTTGTACCCTTTTAAAAACCATGGGAGCTGTTTTCTAAACAGGCAAAGTTTCTCCTTAGGAGATACAGTGAAAAAACTATTTGCTTAGATGTAGGTGACTAGAGGCACTTGCTACAGGACGCTGCAAAGCTAAAGGCTGCACAACACTGGCATTGTGGCACAGTTTGCAAACTGAGAGAAAACAGTACCTTTCCACTCTCCTGGATTTTCCTTTCCCAGTACAATTCGAATTTTAGGGGTTTTGGATAACTTTCTTTTACTTCTTGCAAAACACTCTGCAGGCTTTCTTGTACCTTCTAAAACACCATGGGAGATGTTTTCTCAGCAGGCAGAGTTTCTCCTTGCGAGACATTGTTAAAAAGGAATATGCTTAGATGTAGGTGACTAGAGGCACTTGCTACAGTGCACTGCAAAGGTAATGGCTACACAAGACTTGCATTGTGGCACAATTTGCAAAGTGATGGAAAACAGTACCCCTGCACTCTCCTGCATTTTCCTTTCCCAGTACAATTCGAATCGAAGGGGTTTTGGACAACTACCTTTACTTCTTGCAAAACACTCTGCAGACCTTCTTGTACCATTTTAAAAACCATGGGAGCTGTTTTCTAAACAGGCAAAGTTTCTCCTTAGGAGATACAGTGAAAAAGGTATTTGCTTAGATGTAGGTGACTAGAGGCACTTGCTACAGTGCACTGCAAAGGTAATGGCTGCACAACACTTGCAGTGTGGCACAGTTTCCAAACTCATAGAAAACAGTACCCCTGCACTCTCCTGCATTTTCCTTTCCCAGTACAATTCGAATCGAAGGGGTTTTAGACAACTTCCTTTACTTCTTGCAAAACACTCTGCAGACCTTCTTGTACCTTCTAAAACACCATGGGAGATGTTTTCTCAGCAGGCAGAGTCTCTGCTTGCGAAACATTGTTAAAAAGGAATATGCTTAGATGTAGGTGACTAGAGACACTTGCTACAGGACGCTGCAAAGCTAAAGGCTGCACAACACTGGCATTTTCTAAGCAGCTTGCAAACTGAGAGAAAACAGTACCTTTCCACTCTCCTGCATTTTCCTTTCCCAGTACAATTCGAATTTTCGGGGTTTTGGACAACTTTCTTGTACTTCTTGCAAAACACTCTGCAGACCTTCTTGTACCTTCTAAAACACCATGGGAGATGTTTTCTCAGCAGGCAGAGTTTCTCCTTGCGAGACATTGTGAAAAAGGAATATGCTTAGATATAGGTGACTACAGACACTTGCTACAGGACGCTGCAAAGCTAAAGGCTGCACAACACTGGCATTTTGTAAGCAGCTTGCAAACTGAGAGAAAACAGTACCTTTCCACTCTCCTGCATTTTCCTTTCCCAGTACAATTCGAATCGAAGGGGTTTTGGACAACTTTCTTTTACTTCTGGCAAAACACTCTGCAGACCTTCTTGTACCCTTTTAAAAAACATGGGAGCTGTTTTCTCAACAGGCAAAGTTTCTCCTTTGGAGATACAGTGAAAAAGGTATTTGCTTAGATGTAGGTGACTAGAGGCACTTGCTACAGTGCACTGCAAAGGTAATGGCTGCACAACACTTGCATTGTGGCGCAGTTTGCAAACTGATAGAAAACAGTACCCCTGCACTCTCCTGCATTTTCTTTTCCCAGTGAAATTCGAATTTTAGGGGTTTTGGACAACTACCTTTACTTCTTGCAAAACACTCTGCAGACCTTCTTGTACCTTCTAAAACACCATGGGAGATGTTTTCTCAGCAGGCAGAGTCTCTGCTTGCGAAAAATTGTTAAAAAGGAATATGCTTAGATGTAGGTGACTAGACACACTTGCTACAGGACGCTGCATAGCTAAAGGCTGCACAACACTGGCATTTTGTAAGCAGCTTGCAAACTGAGAGAAAACAGTACCTTTCCACTCTCCTGCATTTTCCTTTCCCAGTACAATTCGAATTTTCGGGGTTTTGGACAACTTTCTTGTACTTCTTGCAAAACACTCTGCAGACCTTCTTGTACCCTTTTAAATACCATGGGAGCTGTTTTCTCAACAGGCAAAGATTCTCTTTTGGAGATACAGTGAAAAAGGTATTTGCTTAGATGTAGGTGACTAGAGGCCTATGCTACAGTGCACTGCAAAGGTAATTGTTGTGGTGTGTTCTGCTCCCCCTCAGTTGTTTTGGCTATGTTTCTGCCCGAGTTTTTCTCCAGTTAAGTGTCAATCGCCTGACCTCTCCTTAGTTACCATGACAAGTAATGTATTCTCTCCATTCTCCACCCCCGGCTTCCTGCCAGTCACTCGGCCCTTCTGCCTCTTTTTCTAGAAATCTCTCACTAGGTCGTCGAGTGATTGGTTGGGGGGCCGGGGCCCCTCCCTAAGTTCTTCCCCATTAGTTTTCCTTCCATGTGTATCATTTTTGTAACACCCTTCCCTGGACCCCCATTTGTTCCTGAGTGTTGCCACCCCATACCTCCCACTCTCTTTATACCCTGTTAAGGTCCCGCCCTCGGGACCCTCCACTTTTCAGATTCCATTGGGAACACAATAGACCTGACTGTGCCTGACACTGGAGAGTCTCTCCTTCACTTCACCCACGCGCTGAAGCTGAACTGTGGCCACGTCTCTGCTGACTGCAAGCGGGCTGGCAAGCTTGCCGGGCATCTCTAACATCGGCCAGCCCAACTTCAGGTAATGGCTACACAACACTTGCATTGTGGTACAGTTTGCAAACTGAGAGAAAACAGTACCTTTCCACTCTCCTGCATTTTCCTTTCCCAGTACTATTAGAATTTTCGGGGTTTTGGATAACTTTCTTTTACTTCTTGCAAAACACTCTGCAGGCTTTCTTGTACCTTCTAAAACACCATGGGAGATGTTTTCTCCGCAGGCAGAGTTTCTCCTTGCGAGACATTGTTAAAAAGGAATATGCTTAGATGTAGGTGACTAGACACACTTGCTACAGGATGCTGCAAAGCTAAAGGCTGCACAACACTGGCTTTTTGTAAGCAGCTTGCAAACTGAGAGAAAACAGTACCTTTCCACTCTCCTGCATTTTCCTTTCCCAGTACAATTCGAATTTTCGGGGTTTTGGACAACTTTCTTATACTTCTTGCAAAACACTCTGCAGACCTTCTTGTACCCTTTTAAAAACCATGGGAGCTGTTTTCTCAACAGGCAAAGTTTCTCCTTAGGAGATACAGTGAAAAAACTATTTGCTTAGATGTAGGTGACTAGAGGCACTTGCTACAGGACGCTGCAAAGCTAAAGGCTGCACAACACTGGCATTGTGGCACAGTTTGCAAACTGAGAGAAAACAGTACCTTTCCACTCTCCTGCATTTTCCTTACCCAGCGAAATTCGAATTTTTGGGGTTTTGGACAACTTTCTTTTACTTCTTGCAAAACACTCTGCAGACCTTCTTGTACCCTTTTAAAACCCATGGGAGCTGTTTTCTCAACAGGCAAAGATTCTCCTTTGGAGATGCAGTGAAAAAGCTATTTGCTTAGATGTAGGTGACTAGAGGCAAGTGCTACAGTGCACTGTAAAGGGAAAGGCTGCAGAACACTTGCATGGTGGCACAGTTTGCAAATTGATAGAAAACAGTACCCCTGCACTCTCCTGCATTTTCCTTTCCCAGCTAAATTCGAATTTTAGGGGTTTTGGACAACTTTCTTTTACTTCTTGCAAAACACTCTGCAGACCTTCTTGTACCTTCTAAAACACCATGGGAGATGTTTTCTCAGCAGGCAGAGTCTCTGCTTGCGAAACATTGTTAAAAAGGAATATGCTTAGATGTAGGTGACTAGAGACACTTGCTACAGGACGCTGCAAAGCTAAAGGCTGCACAACACTGGCATTTTGTAAGCAGCTTGCAAACTGAGAGAAAACAGTACCTTTCCACTCTCCTGCATTTTCCTTTCCCAGTACAATTCGAATCGAAGGGGTTTTGGACAACTTTCTTTTACTTCTGGCAAAACACTCTGCAGACCTTCTTGTACCTTCTAAAACACCATGGGAGATGTTTTCTCAGCAGGCAGAGTTTCCCCTTGCGAGACATTGTGAAAAAGGAATATGCTTAGATATAGGTGACTAGAGACACTTGCTACAGGACGCTGCAAAGCTAAAGGCTGCACAACACTGGCATTTTGTAAGCAGCTTGCAAACTGAGAGAAAACAGTACCTTTCCACTCTCCTGCATTTTCCTTTCCCAGTACAATTCAAATCGAAGGGGTTTTGGACAACTTTCTTTTACTTCTGGCAAAACACTCTGCAGACCTTCTTGTACCCTTTTAAAAAACATGGGAGCTGTTTTCTAAACAGGCAAAGTTTCTCCTTAGGAGATACAGTGAAAAAGGTATTTGCTTAGATGTAGGTGACTAGAGGCACTTGCTACAGTGCACTGCAAAGGTAATGGCTGCACAACACTTGCATTGTGGCGCAGTTTGGAAACTGATAGAAAACAGTACCCCTGCACTCTCCTGCATTTTCTTTTCCCAGTACAATTCGAATTTTAGGGGTTTTGGACAACTACCTTTACTTCTTGCAAAACACTCTGCAGACCTTCTTGTACCTTCTAAAACACCATGGGAGATGTTTTCTCAGCAGGCAGAGTCTCTGCTTGCGAAAAATTGTTAAAAAGGAATATGCTTAGATGTAGGTGACTAGACACACTTGCTACAGGACGCTGCATAGCTAAAGGCTGCACAACACTGGCATTTTGTAAGCAGCTTGCAAACTGAGAGAAAACAGTACCTTTCCACTCTCCTGCATTTTCCTTTCCCAGTACAATTCGAATTTTAGGGGTTTTGGACAACTTTCTTTTACTTCTTGCAAAACACTCTGCAGACCTTCTTGTACCTTCTAAAACACCATGGGAGATGTTTTCTCAGCAGGCAGAGTTTCTCCTTGCGAGACATTGTGAAAAAGGAATATGCTTAGATGTAGGTGACTAGAGACACTTGCTACAGGACGCTGCAAAGCTAAAGGCTGCACAACACTGGCATTTTGTAAGCAGCTTGCAAACTGAGAGAAAACAGTACCTTTCCACTCTCCTGCATTTTCCTTTCCCAGTACAATTCGAATTTTCGGGGTTTTGGACAACTTTCTTTTACTTCTTGCAAAACACTCTGCAGACCTTCTTGTACCCTTTTAAAAACCATGGGAGCTGTTTTCTCAACAGGCAAAGATTCTCTTTTGGAGATACAGTGAAAAAGGTATTTGCTTAGATGTAGGTGACTAGAGGCACTTGCTACAGTGCACTGCAAAGGTAATTGTTGTGGTTTGTTCTGCTCCCCCTCAGTTGTTTTGGCTGTGTTTCTGCCCGAGTTTTTCTCCAGTTAAGTGTCAATCGCCTGACCTCTCCTTAGTTTTCATGACAAGTAATGTAATCTCTCCATTCTCCACCCCCGGCTTCCTGCCAGTCACTCGGCCCTTCTGCCTCTTTTTCTAGAAATCTCTCACTAGGTCGTCGAGTGATTGGTTGGGGGGCCGGGGCCCCTCCCTAAGTTCTTCCCCATTAGTTTTCCTTCCATGTGTATCATTTTTGTAACACCCTTCCCTGGACCCCCATTTGTTCCTGAGTGTTGCCACCCCATACCTCCCACTCTCTTTATAACCTGTTAAGGTCCCGCCCTCGGGACCCTCCACTTTTCAGATTCCAGTGGGAACACAATAGACCTGACTGTGCCTGACACTGGAGAGTCTCTCCTTCACTTCACCCACGGGCTGAAGCTGAACTGTGGCCACGTCTCTGCTGACTGCAAGCGGGCTGGCAAGCTTGCCGGGCATCTCTAACATCGGCCAGCCCAACTTCAGGTAATGGCTACACAACACTTGCATTGTGGAACAGTTTGCAAACTGAGAGAAAACAGTACCTTTCCACTCTCCTGCATTTTCCTTTCCCAGTACAATGCGAATTTTCGGGGTTTTGGACAACTTTCTTTTACTTCTTGCAAAACACTCTGCAGACCTTCTTGTACCTTCTAAAACACCATGGGAGATGTTTTCTCCGCAGGCAGAGTTTCTCCTTGCGAGACATTGTTAAAAAGGAATATGCTTAGATGTAGGTGACTAGAGACACTTGCTACAGGACGCTGCAAAGCTAAAGGCTGCACAACACTGGCATTTTGTAAGCAGCTTGCAAACTGAGAGAAAACAGTACCTTTCCACTCTCCTGCATTTTCCTTTCCCAGTACAATTCGAATTTTCGGGGTTTTGGACAACTTTCTTTTACTTCTTGCAAAACACTCTGCAGACCTTCTTGTACCTTCTAAAACACCATGGGAGATGTTTTCTCAGCAGGCAGAGTTTCTCCTTGCGAGACATTGTGAAAAAGCTATTTGCTTAGATGTAGGTGACTAGAGGCACTTGCTACAGTGCACTGTAAAGGGAAAGGCTGCAGAACACTTGCATGGTGGCACAGTTTGCAAACTGATAGAAAACAGTACCCCTGCACTCCCCTGCATTTTCCTTTCCCAGCGAAATTCGCATTTTAGGGGTTTTGGACAACTTTCTTTTACTTCTTCAAAACACTCTGCAGACCTTCTTGTACCTTCTAAAACACCATGGGAGATGTTTTCTCAACAGGCAGAGTTTCTCCTTGCGAGATATTGTGAAAAAGGAATTTGCTTAGATGTAGGTGACTAGAGACACTTGCTACAGGACGCTGCAAAGCTAAAGGCTGCACAACACTGGCATTTTGTAAGCAGCTTGCAAACTGAGAGAAAACAGTACCTTTGCACTCTCCTGCATTTTCCTTTCCCAGTACAATTCGAATTTTCGGGGTTTTGGACAACTTTCTTGTACTTCTTGCAAAACACTCTGCAGACCTTCTTGTACCTTCTAAAACACCATGGGAGATGTTTTCTCAGCAGGCAGAGTTTCTCCTTGCGAGACATTGTGAAAAAGGAATTTGCTTAGATGTAGGTGACTAGAGACACTTGCTACAGGACGCTGCAAAGCTAAAGGCTGCACAACACTGGCATTTTGTAAGCAGCTTGCAAACTGAGAGAAAACAGTACCTTTCCACTCTCCTGCATTTTCCTTTCCCAGTACAATTCGAATTTTCGGGGTTTTGGACAACTTTCTTTTACTTCTTGCAAAACACTCTGCAGACCTTCTTGTACCATTTTAAAAACCATGGGAGCTGTTTTCTAAACAGGCAAAGTTTCTCCTTAGGAGATACAGTGAAAAAACTATTTGCTTAGATGTAGGTGACTAGAGGCACTTGCTACAGGACGCTGCAAAGCTAAAGGCTGCACAACACTGGCATTGTGGCACAGTTTGCAAACCGAGAGAAAACAGTACGTTTCCACTCTCCTGCATTTTCCTTTCCCAGTACAATTCGAATTTTCGGGGTTTTGGACAACTTTCTTGTACTTCTTGCAAAACACTCTGCAGGCTTTCTTGTACCTTCTAAAACACCATGGGAGATGTTTTCTCAGCAGGCAGAGTTTCTCCTTGCGAGACATTGTGAAAAAGGAATATGCTTAGATGTAGGTGACTAGAGACACTTGCTACAGGACGCTGCAAAGCTAAAGGCTGCACAACACTGGCATTTTCTAAGCAGCTTGCAAACTGAGAGAAAACAGTACCTTTCCACTCTCCTGCATTTTCCTTTCCCAGTACAATTCGAATTTTCGGGGTTTTGGACAACTTTCTTGTACTTCTTGCAAAACACTCTGCAGACCTTCTTGTACCCTTTTAAAAACCATGGGAGCTGTTTTCTCAACAGGCAAAGATTCTCTTTTGGAGATACAGAGAAAAAGGTATTTGCTTAGATGTAGGTGACTAGAGGCACTTGCTACAGTGCACTGCAAAGGTAATTGTTGTGGTTTGTTCTGCTCCCCCTCAGTTGTTTTGGCTGTGTTTCTGCCCGAGTTTTTCTCCAGTTAAGTGTCAATCGCCTGACCTCTCCTTAGTTACCATGACAAGTAATGTAATCTCTCCATTCTCCACCCCCGGCTTCCTGCCAGTCACTCGGCCCTTCTGCCTCTTTTTCTAGAAATCTCTCACTAGGTCGTCGAGTGATTGGTTGGGGGGCCGGGGCCCCTCCCTAAGTTCTTCCCCATTAGTTTTCCTTCCATGTGTATCATTTTTGTAACACCCTTCCCTGGACCCCCATTTGTTCCTGAGTGTTGCCACCCCATACCTCCCACTCTCTTTATAACCTGTTAAGGTCCCGCCCTCGGGACCCTCCACTTTTCAGATTCCAGTGGGAACACAATAGACCTGACTGTGCCTGACACTGGAGAGTCTCTCCTTCACTTCACCCACGGGCTGAAGCTGAACTGTGGCCACGTCTCTGCTGACTGCAAGCGGGCTGGCAAGCTTGCCGGGCATCTCTAACATCGGCCAGCCCAACTTCAGGTAATGGCTACACAACACTTGCATTGTGGAACAGTTTGCAAATTGAGAGAAAACAGTACCTTTCCACTCTCCTGCATTTTCCTTTCCCAGTACAATGCGAATTTTCGGGGTTTTGGACAACTTTCTTTTACTTCTTGCAAAACACTCTGCAGACCTTCTTGTACCTTCTAAAACACCATGGGAGATGTTTTCTCCGCAGGCAGAGTTTCTCCTTGCGAGACATTGTTAAAAAGGAATATGCTTAGATGTAGGTGACTAGAGACACTTGCTACAGGACGCTGCAAAGCTAAAGGCTGCACAACACTGGCATTTTGTAAGCAGCTTGCAAACTGAGAGAAAACAGTACCTTTCCACTCTCCTGCATTTTCCTTTCCCAGTACAATTCGAATTTTCGGGGTTTTGGACAACTTTCTTTTACTTCTTGCAAAACACTCTGCAGACCTTCTTGTACCTTCTAAAACACCATGGGAGATGTTTTCTCAGCAGGCAGAGTTTCTCCTTGCGAGACATTGTGAAAAAGCTATTTGCTTAGATGTAGGTGACTAGAGGCACTTGCTACAGTGCACTGTAAAGGGAAAGGCTGCAGAACACTTGCATGGTGGCACAGTTTGCAAACTGATAGAAAACAGTACCCCTGCACTCTCCTGCATTTTCCTTTCCCAGCGAAATTCGCATTTTAGGGGTTTTGGACAACTTTCTTTTACTTCTTCAAAACACTCTGCAGACCTTCTTGTACCTTCTAAAACACCATGGGAGATGTTTTCTCAGCAGGCAGAGTTTCTCCTTGCGAGACATTGTGAAAAAGGAATATGCTTAGATGTAGGTGACTAGAGACACTTGCTACAGGACGCTGCAAAGCTAAAGGCTGCACAACACTGGCATTTTCTAAGCAGCTTGCAAACTGAGAGAAAACAGTACCTTTCCACTCTCCTGCATTTTCCTTTCCCAGTACAATTCGAATTTTCGGGGTTTTGGACAACTTTCTTGTACTTCTTGCAAAACACTCTGCAGACCTTCTTGTACCCTTTTAAAAACCATGGGAGCTGTTTTCTCAACAGGCAAAGTTTCTCCTTAGGATATACAGTGACAAAACTATTTGCCTAGATGTAGGTGACTAGAGGCACTTGCTACAGTGCACTGCAAAGCTAAAGGCTGCACAACACTGGCATTGTGGCACAGTTTGCAAACTGATAGAAAACAGTACCTTTCCACTCTCCTGCATTTTACTTTCCCAGTACAATTAGAATTTTAGGGGTTTTGGATAACTTTCTTTTACTTCTTGCAAAACACTCTGCAGGCTTTCTTGTACCTTCTAAAACACCATGGGAGATGTTTTCTCCGCAGGCAGAGTTTCTCCTTGCGAGACATTGTTAAAAAGGAATATGCTTAGATGTAGGTGACTAGACACACTTGCTACAGGATGCTGCAAAGCTAAAGGCTGCACAACACTGGCTTT
This sequence comes from Setophaga petechia, assembly GCA_024362935.1. Classification (NCBI taxonomy): domain Eukaryota; kingdom Metazoa; phylum Chordata; class Aves; order Passeriformes; family Parulidae; genus Setophaga; species Setophaga petechia. The sequence goes on along the minus strand of JANCRA010000003.1, from coordinate 55,620,543 downwards.
TTGCAAGCAGCTTGCAAACTGAGAGAAAACAGTACCTTTCCACTCTCCTGCATTTTCCTTTCCCAGTACAATTCGAATTTTCGGGGTTTTGGACAACTTTCTTATACTTCTTGCAAAACACTCTGCAGACCTTCTTGTACCATTTTAAAAACCATGGGAGCTGTTTTCTAAACAGGCAAAGTTTCTCCTTAGGAGATACAGTGAAAAAACTATTTGCTTAGATGTAGGTGACTAGAGGCACTTGCTACAGGACGCTGCAAAGCTAAAGGCTGCACAACACTGGCATTGTGGCACAGTTTGCAAACTGAGAGAAAACAGTACCTTTCCACTCTCCTGCATTTTCCTTTCCCAGTACAATTCGAATTTTCGGGGTTTTGGACAACTTTCTTGTACTTCTTGCAAAACACTCTGCACACCTTCTTGTACCCTTTTAAAACCCATGGGAGCTGTTTTCTCAACAGGCAAAGATTCTCCTTTGGAGATGCAGTGAAAAAGCTATTTGCTTAGATGTAGGTGACTAGAGGCAATTGCTACAGTGCACTGCAAAGGTAAATGCTGCACAACACTTCCATTTTGGCACAGTTTGCAAACTGATAGAAAACAGTACGCCTGCACTCTCCTGCATTTTCCCTTCCCAGTACAATTCGAATTTTAGGGGTTTTGGACAACTTTCTTTTACTTCTTGCAAAACACTCTGCAGACCTTCTTGTACCTTCTAAAACACCATGGGAGATGTTTTCTCAGCAGGCAGAGTTTCTCCTTGCGAGACATTGTGAAAAAGGAATATGCTTAGATGTAGGTGACTAGAGACACTTGCTACAGGACGCTGCAAAGCTAAAGGCTGCACAACACTGGCATTTTGTAAGCAGCTTGCAAACTGAGAGAAAACAGTACCTTTCCACTCTCCTGCATTTTCCTTTCCCAGTACAATTCGAATTTTCGGGGTTTTGGACAACTTTCTGTTACTTCTTGCAAAACACTCTGCAGACCTTCTTGTACCTTCTAAAACACCATGGGAGATGTTTTCTCAGCAGGCAGAGTTTCTCCTTGCGAGACATTGTGAAAAAGGAATTTGCTTAGATGTATGTGACTAGAGGCAATTGCTACAGTGCACTGTAAAGGGAAAGGCTGCAGAACACTTGCATGGTGGCACAGTTTGCAAATTGATAGAAAACAGTACCCCTGCACTCTCCTGCATTTTCCTTTCCCAGCGAAATTCGAATTTTAGGGGTTTTGGACAACTTTCTTTTACTTCTTGCAAAACACTCTGCAGACCTTCTTGTACCTTCTAAAACACCATGGGAGATGTTTTCTCAGCAGGCAGAGTTTCTCCTTGCGAGACATTGTGAAAAAGGTATTTGCTTAGATGTAGGTGACTAGAGGCACTTGCTACAGGATGCTGCAAAGCTAAAGGCTGCACAACACTGGCATTTTGTAAGCAGCTTGCAAACTGAGAGAAAACAGTACCTTTCCACTCTCCTGCATTTTCCTTTCCCAGTACAATTCGAATCGAAGGGGTTTTGGACAACTTTCTTGTACTTCTTGCAAAACACTCTGCAGACCTTCTTGTACCATTTTAAAAACCATGGGAGCTGTTTTCTAAACAGGCAAAGTTTCTCCTTAGGAGATACAGTGAAAAAATTTTTTCCTTAGATGTAGGTGACTAGAGGCACTTGCTACAGGACACTGCAAAGCTAAAGGCTGCACAACACTGGCATTGTGGCACAGTTTGCAAACTGATAGAAAACAGTACCTTTCCACTCTCGTGCATTTTCCTTTCTCAGTACAATTCGAATTTTAGGGGTTTTGCACAACTTTCTTGTACTTCTTGCAAAACACTCTGCAGGCTTTCTTGTACCTTCTAAAACACCATGGGAGATGTTTTCTCAGCAGGCAGAGTTTCTCCTTGCGAGACATTGTGAAAAAGGAATATGCTTAGATGTAGGTGACTAGAGGCACTTGCTACAGGACGCTGCAAAGCTAAAGGCTGCACAACACTGGCTTTTTGTAAGCAGCTTGCAAACTGAGAGAAAACAGTACCTTTCCACTCTCCTGCATTTTCCTTTCCCAGTACAATTCAAATTTTAGGGGTTTTGGACAACTTTCTTTTACTTCTTGCAAAACACTCTGCAGACCTTCTTGTACGATTTTAAAAACCATGGGAGCTGTTTTCTAAACAGGCAAAGTTTCTCCTTAGGAGATACAGTGAAAAAACTATTTGCTTAGATGTAGGTGACTAGAGGCACTTGCTATAGGACGCTGCAAAGCTAAAGGCTGCACAACACTGGCATTGTGGCAGAGTTTGCAAACTGATAGAAAACAGTACCTTTCCACTCTCCTGCATTTTCCTTTCCCAGTAGAATTCGAATCGAAGGGGTTTTGGACAACTTTCTTGTACTTCTTGCAAAACACTCTGCAGACCTTCTTGTACCCTTTTAAAAACCATGGGAGCTGTTTTCTAAACAGGCAAAGTTTCTCCTTAGGAGATACAGTGAAAAAACTATTTGCTTAGATGTAGGTGACTAGAGGCACTTGCTACAGGACGCTGCAAAGCTAAAGGCTGCACAACACTGGCATTGTGGCACAGTTTGCAAACTGAGAGAAAACAGTACCTTTCCACTCTCCTGGATTTTCCTTTCCCAGTACAATTCGAATTTTAGGGGTTTTGGATAACTTTCTTTTACTTCTTGCAAAACACTCTGCAGGCTTTCTTGTACCTTCTAAAACACCATGGGAGATGTTTTCTCAGCAGGCAGAGTTTCTCCTTGCGAGACATTGTTAAAAAGGAATATGCTTAGATGTAGGTGACTAGAGGCACTTGCTACAGTGCACTGCAAAGGTAATGGCTACACAACACTTGCATTGTGGCACAATTTGCAAAGTGATGGAAAACAGTACCCCTGCACTCTCCTGCATTTTCCTTTCCCAGTACAATTCGAATCGAAGGGGTTTTGGACAACTACCTTTACTTCTTGCAAAACACTCTGCAGACCTTCTTGTACCATTTTAAAAACCATGGGAGCTGTTTTCTAAACAGGCAAAGTTTCTCCTTAGGAGATACTGTGAAAAAACTATTTGCTTAGATGTAGGTGACTAGAGGCACTTGCTACAGTGCACTGCAAAGGTAATGGCTGCACAACACTTGCAGTGTGGCACAGTTTCCAAACTCATAGAAAACAGTACCTGCACTCTCCTGCATTTTCCTTTCCCAGTACAATTCGAATTTTAGGGGTTTTGGATAACTTTCTTTTACTTCTTGCAAAACACTCTGCAGGCTTTCTTGTACCTTCTAAAACACCATGGGAGATGTTTTCTCAGCAGGCAGAGTTTCTCCTTGCGAGACATTGTTAAAAAGGAATATGCTTAGATGTAGGTGACTAGAGGCACTTGCTACAGTGCACTGCAAAGGTAATGGCTACACAACACTTGCATTGTGGCACAATTTGCAAAGTGATGGAAAACAGTACCCCTGCACTCTCCTGCATTTTCCTTTCCCAGTACAATTCGAATCGAAGGGGTTTTGGACAACTACCTTTACTTCTTGCAAAACACTCTGCAGACCTTCTTGTACCATTTTAAAAACCATGGGAGCTGTTTTCTAAACAGGCAAAGTTTCTCCTTAGGAGATACAGTGAAAAAGGTATTTGCTTAGATGTAGGTGACTAGAGGCACTTGCTACAGTGCACTGCAAAGGTAATGGCTGCACAACACTTGCAGTGTGGCACAGTTTCCAAACTCATAGAAAACAGTACCCCTGCACTCTCCTGCATTTTCCTTTCCCAGTACAATTCGAATCGAAGGGGTTTTAGACAACTTCCTTTACTTCTTGCAAAACACTCTGCAGACCTTCTTGTACCTTCTAAAACACCATGGGAGATGTTTTCTCAGCAGGCAGAGTCTCTGCTTGCGAAACATTGTTAAAAAGGAATATGCTTAGATGTAGGTGACTAGAGACACTTGCTACAGGACGCTGCAAAGCTAAAGGCTGCACAACACTGGCATTTTCTAAGCAGCTTGCAAACTGAGAGAAAACAGTACCTTTCCACTCTCCTGCATTTTCCTTTCCCAGTACAATTCGAATTTTCGGGGTTTTGGACAACTTTCTTGTACTTCTTGCAAAACACTCTGCAGACCTTCTTGTACCTTCTAAAACACCATGGGAGATGTTTTCTCAGCAGGCAGAGTTTCCCCTTGCGAGACATTGTGAAAAAGGAATATGCTTAGATATAGGTGACTAGAGACACTTGCTACAGGACGCTGCAAAGCTAAAGGCTGCACAACACTGGCATTTTGTAAGCAGCTTGCAAACTGAGAGAAAACAGTACCTTTCCACTCTCCTGCATTTTCCTTTCCCAGTACAATTCGAATCGAAGGGGTTTTGGACAACTTTCTTTTACTTCTGGCAAAACACTCTGCAGACCTTCTTGTACCCTTTTAAAAAACATGGGAGCTGTTTTCTCAATAGGCAAAGTTTCTCCTTTGGAGATACAGTGAAAAAGGTAGTTGCTTAGATGTAGGTGACTAGAGGCACTTGCTACAGTGCACTGCAAAGGTAATGGCTGCACAACACTTGCATTGTGGCGCAGTTTGGAAACTGATAGAAAACAGTACCCCTGCACTCTCCTGCATTTTCTTTTCCCAGTGAAATTCGAATTTTAGGGGTTTTGGACAACTACCTTTTCTTCTTGCAAAACACTCTGCAGACCTTCTTGTACCTTCTAAAACACCATGGGAGATGTTTTCTCAGCAGGCAGAGTCTCTGCTTGCGAAACATTGTTAAAAAGGAATATGCTTAGATGTAGGTGACTAGAGACACTTGCTACAGGACGCTGCAAAGCTAAAGGCTGCACAACACTGGCATTTTGTAAGCAGCTTGCAAACTGATAGAAAACAGTACCTTTCCACTCTCCTGCATTTTCCTTTCCCAGTACAATTCGAATTTTCGGGGTTTTGGACAACTTTCTTTTACTTCTTGCAAAACACTCTGCAGACCTTCTTGTACCCTTTTAAAAACCATGGGAGCTGTTTTCTCAACAGGCAAAGATTCTCTTTTGGAGATACAGTGAAAAAGGTATTTGCTTAGATGTAGGTGACTAGAGGCACTTGCTACAGTGCACTGCAAAGGTAATTGTTGTGGTTTGTTCTGCTCCCCCTCAGTTGTTTTGGCTGTGTTTCTGCCCGAGTTTTTCTCCAGTTAAGTGTCAATCGCCTGACCTCTCCTTAGTTACCATGACAAGTAATGTAATCTCTCCATTCTCCACCCCCGGCTTCCTGCCAGTCACTCGGCCCTTCTGCCTCTTTTTCTAGAAATCTCTCACTAGGTCGTCGAGTGATTGGTTGGGGGGCCGGGGCCCCTCCCTAAGTTCTTCCCCATTAGTTTTCCTTCCATGTGTATCATTTTTGTAACACCCTTCCCTGGACCCCCATTTGTTCCTGAGTGTTGCCACCCCATACCTCCCACTCTCTTTATAACCTGTTAAGGTCCCGCCCTCGGGACCCTCCAGTTTTCAGATTCCAGTGGGAACACAATAGACCTGACTGTGCCTGACACTGGAGAGTCTCTCCTTCACTTCACCCACGGGCTGAAGCTGAACTGTGGCCACGTCTCTGCTGACTGCAAGCGGGCTGGCAAGCTTGCCGGGCATCTCTAACATCGGCCAGCCCAACTTCAGGTAATGGCTACACAACACTTGCATTGTGGAACAGTTTGCAAACTGAGAGAAAACAGTACCTTTCCACTCTCCTGCATTTTCCTTTCCCAGTACAATGCGAATTTTCGGGGTTTTGGACAACTTTCTTTTACTTCTTGCAAAACACTCTGCAGACCTTCTTGTACCTTCTAAAACACCATGGGAGATGTTTTCTCCGCAGGCAGAGTTTCTCCTTGCGAGACATTGTTAAAAAGGAATATGCTTAGATGTAGGTGACTAGAGACACTTGCTACAGGACGCTGCAAAGCTAAAGGCTGCACAACACTGGCATTTTGTAAGCAGCTTGCAAACTGAGAGAAAACAGTACCTTTCCACTCTCCTGCATTTTCCTTTCCCAGTACAATTCGAATTTTCGGGGTTTTGGACAACTTTCTTTTACTTCTTGCAAAACACTCTGCAGACCTTCTTGTACCTTCTAAAACACCATGGGAGATGTTTTCTCAGCAGGCAGAGTTTCTCCTTGCGAGACATTGTGAAAAAGGAATTTGCTTAGATGTAGGTGACTAGAGACACTTGCTACAGGACGCTGCAAAGCTAAAGGCTGCACAACACTGGCATTTTGTAAGCAGCTTGCAAACTGAGAGAAAACAGTACCTTTCCACTCTCCTGCATTTTCCTTTCCCAGTACAATTCGAATTTTCGGGGTTTTGGACAACTTTCTTTTACTTCTTGCAAAACACTCTGCAGACCTTCTTGTACCATTTTAAAAACCATGGGAGCTGTTTTCTAAACAGGCAAAGTTTCTCCTTAGGAGATACAGTGAAAAAACTATTTGCTTAGATGTAGGTGACTAGAGGCACTTGCTAGAGGACGCTGCAAAGCTAAAGGCTGCACAACACTGGCATTGTGGCACAGTTTGCAAACTGATAGAAAACAGTACGTTTCCACTCTCCTGCATTTTCCTATCCCAGTACAATTCGAATTTTCGGGGTTTTGGACAACTTTCTTGTACTTCTTGCAAAACACTCTGCAGGCTTTCTTGTACCTTCTAAAACACCATGGGAGATGTTTTCTCAGCAGGCAGAGTTTCTCCTTGCGAGACATTGTGAAAAAGGAATATGCTTAGATGTAGGTGACTAGAGAGACTTGCTACAGGACGCTGCAAAGCTAAAGGCTGCACAACACTGGCATTTTGTAAGCAGCTTGCAAACTGAGAGAAAACAGTACCTTTCCACTCTCCTGCATTTTCCTTTCCCAGTACAATTCGAATTTTCGGGGTTTTGGACAACTTTCTTGTACTTCTTGCAAAACACTCTGCAGACCTTCTTGTACCTTCTAAAACACCATGGGAGATGTTTTCTCCGCAGGCAGAGTTTCTCCTTGCGAGACATTGTTAAAAAGGAATATGCTTAGATGTAGGTGACTAGAGACACTTGCTACAGGACGCTGCAAAGCTAAAGGCTGCACAACACTGGCATTTTGTAAGCAGCTTGCAAACTGAGAGAAAACAGTACCTTTCCACTCTCCTGCATTTTCCTTTCCCAGTACAATTCGAATTTTCGGGGTTTTGGACAACTTTCTTTTACTTCTGGCAAAACACTCTGCAGACCTTCTTGTACCTTCTAAAACACCATGGGAGATGTTTTCTCAGCAGGCAGAGTTTCTCCTTGCGAGACATTGTGAAAAAGGAATTTGCTTAGATGTAGGTGACTAGAGACACTTGCTACAGGACGCTGCAAAGCTAAAGGCTGCACAACACTGGCATTTTGTAAGCAGCTTGCAAACTGAGAGAAAACAGTACCTTTCCACTCTCCTGCATTTTCCTTTCCCAGTACAATTCGAATTTTCGGGGTTTTGGACAACTTTCTTTTACTTCTTGCAAAACACTCTGCAGACCTTCTTGTACCATTTTAAAAACCATGGGAGCTGTTTTCTAAACAGGCAAAGTTTCTCCTTAGGAGATACAGTGAAAAAACTATTTGCTTAGATGTAGGTGACTAGAGGCACTTGCTAGAGGACGCTGCAAAGCTAAAGGCTGCACAACACTGGCATTGTGGCACAGTTTGCAAACTGATAGAAAACAGTACGTTTCCACTCTCCTGCATTTTCCTTTCCCAGTACAATTCGAATTTTCGGGGTTTTGGACAACTTTCTTGTACTTCTTGCAAAACACTCTGCAGGCTTTCTTGTACCTTCTAAAACACCATGGGAGATGTTTTCTCAGCAGGCAGAGTTTCTCCTTGCGAGACATTGTGAAAAAGGAATATGCTTAGATGTAGGTGACTAGAGAGACTTGCTACAGGACGCTGCAAAGCTAAAGGCTGCACAACACTGGCATTTTGTAAGCAGCTTGCAAACTGAGAGAAAACAGTACCTTTCCACTCTCCTGCATTTTCCTTTCCCAGTACAATTCGAATTTTCGGGGTTTTGGACAACTTTCTTGTACTTCTTGCAAAACACTCTGCAGACCTTCTTGTACCTTCTAAAACACCATGGGAGATGTTTTCTCAGCAGGCAGAGTTTCTCCTTGCGAGACATTGTGAAAAAGGAATTTGCTTAGATGTAGGTGACTAGAGACACTTGCTACAGGACGCTGCAAAACTAAAGGCTGCACAACACTGGCATTTTGTAAGCAGCTTGCAAACTGAGAGAAAACAGTACCTTTCCACTCTCCTGCATTTTCCTTTCCCAGTACAATTCGAATTTTCGGGGTTTTGGACAACTTTCTTGTACTTCTTCAAAACACTCTGCAGACCTTCTTGTACCTTCTAAAACACCATGGGAGATGTTTTCTCAGCAGGCAGAGTCTCTCCTTGCGAGACATTGTGAAAAAGGAATTTGCTTAGATATAGGTGACTAGAGGCACTTGCTACAGTGCACTGCAAAGCTAAAGGCTGCACAACACTGGCATTTTGTAAGCAGCTTGCAAACTGAGAGAAAACAGTACCTTTCCACTCTTCTGCATTTTCCTTTCCCAGTGAAATTCGAATTTTAGGGGTTTTGGACAACTGTCTTTTACTTCTTGCAAAACACTCTGCAGACCTTCTTGTACCTTCTAAAACACCATGGGAGATGTTTTCTCAGCAGGCAGAGTTTCTCCTTGCGAGACATTGTGAAAAAGGAATTTGCTTAGATGTAGGTGACTAGAGACACTTGCTACAGGACGCTGCAAAGCTAAAGGCTGCACAACACTGGCTTTTTGTAAGCAGCTTGCAAACTGAGAGAAAACAGTACCTTTCCACTCTCCTGCATTTTCCTTTCCCAGTACAATTCGAATTTTCGGGGTTTTGGACAACTTTCTTGTACTTCTTGCAAAACACTCTGCAGACCTTCTTGTACCATTTTAAAAACCATGGGAGCTGTTTTCTAAACAGGCAAAGTTTCTCCTTAGGAGATACAGTGAAAAAACTATTTGCTTAGATGTAGGTGACTAGAGACACTTGCTACAGGACGCTGCAAAGCTAAAGGCTGCACAACACTGGCATTGTGGCACAGTTTGCAAACTGAGAGAAAACAGTACCTTTCCACTCTCCTGCATTTTCCTTTCCCAGTACAATTCGAATTTTCGGGGTTTTGGACAACTTTCTTGTACTTCTTGCAAAACACTCTGCAGGCTTTCTTGTACCTTCTAAAACACCATGGGAGATGTTTTCTCAGCAGGCAGAGTTTCTCCTTGCGAGACATTGTGAAAAAGGAATATGCTTAGATGTAGGTGACTAGAGAGACTTGCTACAGGACGCTGCAAAGCTAAAGGCTGCACAACACTGGCATTTTGTAAGCAGCTTGCAAACTGAGAGAAAACAGTACCTTTCCACTCTCCTGCATTTTCCTTTTTCAGTACAATTCGAATTTTCGGGGTTTTGGACAACTTTCTTGTACTTCTTGCAAAACACTCTGCAGATCTTCTTGTACCCTTTTAAAAACCATGGGAGCTGTTTTCTCAACAGGCAAAGATTCTCCTTTGGAGATACAGTGAAAAAGGAATTTGCTTAGATGTAGGTGACTAGAGGCCTATGCTACAGTGCACTGCAAAGGTAATTGTTGTGGTTTGTTCTGCTCCCCCTCAGTTGTTTTGGCTATGTTTCCTGCCGAGTTTTTCTCCAGTTAAGTGTCAATTCCCTGACCTCTCCTTAGTTATCATGACAACTAATGTATTCTCTCCATTCTCCACCCCCGGCTTCCTGCCAGTCACTCGGCCCTTCTGCCTCTTTTTCTAGAAATCTCTCACTAGGTCGTCGAGTGATTGGTTGGGGGGCCGGGGCCCCTCCCTAAGTTCTTCCCCATTAGTTTTCCTTCCATGTGTATCATTTCTGTAACACCCTTCCCTGGACCCCCATTTGTTCCTGAGTGTTGCCACCCCATACCTCCCACTCTCTTTATAACCTGTTACGGTCCCGCCCTCGGGACCCTCCACTTTTCAGATTCCAGTGGGAACACAATAGACCTGACTGTGCCTGACACTGGAGAGTCTCTCCTTCACTTCACCCACGGGCTGAAGCTGAACTGTGGCCACGTCTCTGCTGACTGCAAGCGGGCTGGCAAGCTTGCCGGGCATCTCTAACATCGGCCAGCCCAACTTCAGGTAATGGATGCACAACACTTGCATTGTGGAACAGTTTGCAAACTGAGAGAAAACAGTACCCCTGCACTCTCCTGCATTTTCCTTTCCCAGTGAAATTCGAATCGAAGGGGTTTTGGACAACTTTCTTTTACTTCTTGCAAAACACTCTGCAGACCTTCTTGTACCATTTTAAAAACCATGGGAGCTGTTTTCTAAACAGGCAAAGTTTCTCCTTAGGAGATACAGTGAAAAAACTATTTGCTTAGATGTAGGTGACTAGAGGCACTTGCTACAGGACGCTGCAAAGCTAAAGGCTGCACAACACTGGCATTGTGGCACAGTTTGCAAACTGATAGAAAACAGTACGTTTCCACTCTCCTGCATTTTCCTTTCCCAGTACAATTCGAATTTTCGGGGTTTTGGACAACTTTCTTTTACTTCTTGCAAAACACTCTGCAGGCTTTCTTGTACCTTCTAAAACACCATGGGAGATGTTTTCTCAGCAGGCAGAGTTTCTCCTTGCGAGACATTGTGAAAAAGGAATATGCTTAGATGTAGGTGACTAGAGAGACTTGCTACAGGACGCTGCAAAGCTAAAGGCTGCACAACACTGGCATTTTGTAAGCAGCTTGCAAACTGAGAGAAAACAGTACCTTTCCACTCTCCTGCATTTTCCTTTCCCAGTACAATTCGAATTTTCGGGGTTTTGGACAACTTTCTTGTACTTCTTGCAAAACACTCTGCAGACCTTCTTTTACCTTCTAAAACACCATGGGAGATGTTTTCTCAGCAGGCAGAGTTTCTCCTTGCGAGACATTGTGAAAAAGGAATTTGCTTAGATGTAGGTGACTAGAGACACTTGCTACAGGACGCTGCAAAACTAAAGGCTGCACAACACTGGCATTTTGTAAGCAGCTTGCAAACTGAGAGAAAACAGTACCTTTCCACTCTCCTGCATTTTCCTTTCCCAGTACAATTCGAATTTTCGGGGTTTTGGACAACTTTCTTGTACTTCTTCAAAACACTCTGCAGACCTTCTTGTACCTTCTAAAACACCATGGGAGATGTTTTCTCAGCAGGCAGAGTCTCTCCTTGCGAGACATTGTGAAAAAGGAATTTGCTTAGATATAGGTGACTAGAGGCACTTGCTACAGTGCACTGCAAAGCTAAAGGCTGCACAACACTGGCATTTTGTAAGCAGCTTGCAAACTGAGAGAAAACAGTACCTTTCCACTCTTCTGCATTTTCCTTTCCCAGTGAAATTCGAATTTTAGGGGTTTTGGACAACTGTCTTTTACTTCTTGCAAAACACTCTGCAGACCTTCTTGTACCTTCTAAAACACCATGGGAGATGTTTTCTCAGCAGGCAGAGTTTCTCCTTGCGAGACATTGTGAAAAAGGAATTTGCTTAGATGTAGGTGACTAGAGACACTTGCTACAGGACGCTGCAAAGCTAAAGGCTGCACAACACTGGCTTTTTGTAAGCAGCTTGCAAACTGAGAGAAAACAGTACCTTTCCACTCTCCTGCATTTTCCTTTCCCAGTACAATTCGAATTTTCGGGGTTTTGGACAACTTTCTTGTACTTCTTGCAAAACACTCTGCAGACCTTCTTGTACCATTTTAAAAACCATGGGAGCTGTTTTCTAAACAGGCAAAGTTTCTCCTTAGGAGATACAGTGAAAAAACTATTTGCTTAGATGTAGGTGACTAGAGACACTTGCTACAGGACGCTGCAAAGCTAAAGGCTGCACAACACTGGCATTGTGGCACAGTTTGCAAACTGAGAGAAAACAGTACCTTTCCACTCTCCTGCATTTTCCTTTCCCAGTACAATTCGAATTTTCGGGGTTTTGGACAACTTTCTTGTACTTCTTGCAAAACACTCTGCAGGCTTTCTTGTACCTTCTAAAACACCATGGGAGATGTTTTCTCAGCAGGCAGAGTTTCTCCTTGCGAGACATTGTGAAAAAGGAATATGCTTAGATGTAGTGACTAGAGAGACTTGCTACAGGACGCTGCAAAGCTAAAGGCTGCACAACACTGGCATTTTGTAAGCAGCTTGCAAACTGAGAGAAAACAGTACCTTTCCACTCTCCTGCATTTTCCTTTTTCAGTACAATTCGAATTTTCGGGGTTTTGGACAACTTTCTTGTACTTCTTGCAAAACACTCTGCAGATCTTCTTGTACCCTTTTAAAAACCATGGGAGCTGTTTTCTCAACAGGCAAAGATTCTCCTTTGGAGATACAGTGAAAAAGGAATTTGCTTAGATGTAGGTGACTAGAGGCCTATGCTACAGTGCACTGCAAAGGTAATTGTTGTGGTTTGTTCTGCTCCCCCTCAGTTGTTTTGGCTATGTTTCCTGCCGAGTTTTTCTCCTGTTAAGTGTCAATTCCCTGACCTCTCCTTAGTTATCATGACAACTAATGTATTCTCTCCATTCTCCACCCCCGGCTTCCTGCCAGTCACTCGGCCCTTCTGCCTCTTTTTCTAGAAATCTCTCACTAGGTCGTCGAGTGATTGGTTGGGGGGCCGGGGCCCCTCCCTAAGTTCTTCCCCATTAGTTTTCCTTCCATGTGTATCATTTCTGTAACACCCTTCCCTGGACCCCCATTTGTTCCTGAGTGTTGCCACCCCATACCTCCCACTCTCTTTATAACCTGTTACGGTCCCGCCCTCGGGACCCTCCACTTTTCAGATTCCAGTGGGAACACAATAGACCTGACTGTGCCTGACACTGGAGAGTCTCTCCTTCACTTCACCCACGGGCTGAAGCTGAACTGTGGCCACGTCTCTGCTGACTGCAAGCGGGCTGGCAAGCTTGCCGGGCATCTCTAACATCGGCCAGCCCAACTTCAGGTAATGGATGCACAACACTTGCATTGTGGAACAGTTTGCAAACTGAGAGAAAACAGTACCCCTGAACTCTCCTGCATTTTCCTTTCCCAGTGAAATTCGAATCGAAGGGGTTTTGGACAACTTTCTTTTACTTCTTGCAAAACACTCTGCAGACCTTCTTGTACCATTTTAAAAACCAAGGGAGCTGTTTTCTAAACAGGCAAAGTTTCTCCTTAGGAGATACAGTGAAAAAACTATTTGCTTAGATGTAGGTGACTAGAGGCACTTGCTAGAAGACGCTGCAAAGCTAAAGGCTGCACAACACTGGCATTGTGGCACAGTTTGCAAACTGATAGAAAACAGTACGTTTCCACTCTCCTGCATTTTCCTTTCCCAGTACAATTCGAATTTTCGGGGTTTTGGACAACTTTCTTGTACTTCTTGCAAAACACTCTGCAGGCTTTCTTGTACCTTCTAAAACACCATGGGAGATGTTTTCTCAGCAGGCAGAGTTTCTCCTTGCGAGACATTGTGAAAAAGGAATATGCTTAGATGTAGGTGACTAGAGAGACTTGCTACAGGACGCTGCAAAGCTAAAGGCTGCACAACACTGGCATTTTGTAAGCAGCTTGCAAACTGAGAGAAAACAGTACCTTTCCACTCTCCTGCATTTTCCTTTCCCAGTACAATTCGAATTTTCGGGGTTTTGGACAACTTTCTTGTACTTCTTGCAAAACACTCTGCAGACCTTCTTGTACCTTCTAAAACACCATGGGAGATGTTTTCTCAGCAGGCAGAGTTTCTCCTTGCGAGACATTGTGAAAAAGGAATATGCTTAGATGTAGGTCACTAGAGAGACTTGCTACAGGACGCTGCAAAGCTAAAGGCTGCACAACACTGGCATTTTGTAAGCAGCTTGCAAACTGAGAGAAAACAGTACCTTTCCACTCTCCTGCATTTTCCTTTCCCAGTACAATTCGAATTTTCGGGGTTTTGGACAACTTTCTTGTACTTCTTGCAAAACACTCTGCAGACCTTCTTGTACCTTCTAAAACACCATGGGAGATGTTTTCTCAGCAGGCAGAGTTTCTCCTTGCGAGACATTGTGAAAAAGGAATTTGCTTAGATGTAGGTGACTAGAGACACTTGCTACAGGACGCTGCAAAGCTAAAGGCTGCACAACACTGGCATTTTGTAAGCAGCTTGCAAACTGAGAGAAAACAGTACCTTTCCACTCTCCTGCATTTTCCTTTCCCAGTACAATTCGAATTTTCGGGGTTTTGGACAACTTTCTTGTACTTCTTCAAAACACTCTGCAGACCTTCTTGTACCTTGTAAAACACCATGGGAGATGTTTTCTCAGCAGGCAGAGTCTCTCCTTGCGAGACATTGTGAAAAAGGAATTTGCTTAGATATAGGTGACTAGAGGCACTTGCTACAGTGCACTGCAAAGCTAAAGGCTGCACAACACTGGCATTTTGTAAGCAGCTTGCAAACTGAGAGAAAACAGTACCTTTCCACTCTCCTGCATTTTCCTTTCCCAGTACAATTCGAATTTTAGGGGTTTTGGACAACTTTCTTGTACTTCTTGCAAAACACTCTGCAGATCTTCTTGTACCCTTTTAAAAACCATGGGAGCTGTTTTCTCAACAGGCAAAGATTCTCCTTTGGAGATACAGTGAAAAAGGTATTTGCTTAGATGTAGGTGACTAGAGGCCTATGCTACAGTGCACTGCAAAGGTAATTGTTGTGGTTTGTTCTGCTCCCCCTCAGTTGTTGTGGCTATGTTTCCTGCCGAGTTTTTCTCCAGTTAAGTGTCAATCCCCTGACCTCTCCTTAGTTATCATGACAACTAATGTATTCTCTCCATTCTCCACCCCCGGCTTCCTGCCAGTCACTCGGCCCTTCTGCCTCTTTTTCTAGAAATCTCTCACTAGGTCGTTGAGTGATTGGTTGGGGGGCCGGGGCCCCTCCCTAAGTTCTTCCCCATTAGTTTTCCTTCCATGTGTATCATTTTTGTAACACCCTTCCCTGGACCCCCATTTGTTCCTGAGTGTTGCCACCCCATACCTCCCACTCTCTTTATAACCTGTTATGGTCCCGCCCTCGGGACCCTCCACTTTTCAGATTCCAGTGGGAACACAATAGACCTGACTGTGCCTGACACTGGAGAGTCTCCACTTCACCCACGGGCTGAAGCTGAACTGTGGCCACGTCTCTGCTGACTGCAAGCGGGCTGGCAAGCTTGCCGGGCATCTCTAACATCGGCCAGCCCAACTTCAGGTAATGGCTGCACAACACTTGCATTGTGGAACAGTTTGCAAACTGAGAGAAAACAGTACCCCTGCACTCTCCTGCATTTTCCTTTCCCAGTGAAATTCGAATCGAAGGGGTTTTGGACAACTTTCTTTTACTTCTTGCAAAACACTCTGCAGACCTTCTTGTACCTTCTAAAACACCATGGGAGATGTTTTCTCCGCAGGCAGAGTTTCTCCTTGCGAGACATTGTTAAAAAGGAATATGCTTAGATGTAGGTGACTAGAGACACTTGCTACAGGACGCTGCAAAGCTAAAGGCTGCACAACACTGGCATTTTGTAAGCAGCTTGCAAACTGAGAGAAAACAGTACCTTTCCACTCTCCTGCATTTTCCTTTCCCAGTACAATTCGAATTTTCGGGGTTTTGGACAACTTTCTTTTACTTCTGGCAAAACACTCTGCAGACCTTCTTGTACCTTCTAAAACACCATGGGAGATGTTTTCTCAGCAGGCAGAGTTTCTCCTTGCGAGACATTGTGAAAAAGGAATTTGCTTAGATGTAGGTGACTAGAGACACTTGCTACAGGACGCTGCAAAGCTAAAGGCTGCACAACACTGGCATTTTGTAAGCAGCTTGCAAACTGAGAGAAAACAGTACCTTTCCACTCTCCTGCATTTTCCTTTCCCAGTACAATTCGAATTTTCGGGGTTTTGGACAACTTTCTTTTACTTCTTGCAAAACACTCTGCAGACCTTCTTGTACCATTTTAAAAACCATGGGAGCTGTTTTCTAAACAGGCAAAGTTTCTCCTTAGGAGATACAGTGAAAAAACTATTTGCTTAGATGTAGGTGACTAGAGGCACTTGCTAGAGGACGCTGCAAAGCTAAAGGCTGCACAACACTGGCATTGTGGCACAGTTTGCAAACTGATAGAAAACAGTACGTTTCCACTCTCCTGCATTTTCCTTTCCCAGTACAATTCGAATTTTCGGGGTTTTGGACAACTTTCTTGTACTTCTTGCAAAACACTCTGCAGGCTTTCTTGTACCTTCTAAAACACCATGGGAGATGTTTTCTCAGCAGGCAGAGTTTCTCCTTGCGAGACATTGTGAAAAAGGAATATGCTTAGATGTAGGTGACTAGAGAGACTTGCTACAGGACGCTGCAAAGCTAAAGGCTGCACAACACTGGCATTTTGTAAGCAGCTTGCAAACTGAGAGAAAACAGTACCTTTCCACTCTCCTGCATTTTCCTTTCCCAGTACAATTCGAATTTTCGGGGTTTTGGACAACTTTCTTGTACTTCTTGCAAAACACTCTGCAGACCTTCTTGTACCTTCTAAAACACCATGGGAGATGTTTTCTCAGCAGGCAGAGTTTCTCCTTGCGAGACATTGTGAAAAAGGAATTTGCTTAGATGTAGGTGACTAGAGACACTTGCTACAGGACGCTGCAAAACTAAAGGCTGCACAACACTGGCATTTTGTAAGCAGCTTGCAAACTGAGAGAAAACAGTACCTTTCCACTCTCCTGCATTTTCCTTTCCCAGTACAATTCGAATTTTCGGGGTTTTGGACAACTTTCTTGTACTTCTTCAAAACACTCTGCAGACCTTCTTGTACCTTCTAAAACACCATGGGAGATGTTTTCTCAGCAGGCAGAGTCTCTCCTTGCGAGACATTGTGAAAAAGGAATTTGCTTAGATATAGGTGACTAGAGGCACTTGCTACAGTGCACTGCAAAGCTAAAGGCTGCACAACACTGGCATTTTGTAAGCAGCTTGCAAACTGAGAGAAAACAGTACCTTTCCACTCTTCTGCATTTTCCTTTCCCAGTGAAATTCGAATTTTAGGGGTTTTGGACAACTGTCTTTTACTTCTTGCAAAACACTCTGCAGACCTTCTTGTACCTTCTAAAACACCATGGGAGATGTTTTCTCAGCAGGCAGAGTTTCTCCTTGCGAGACATTGTGAAAAAGGAATTTGCTTAGATGTAGGTGACTAGAGACACTTGCTACAGGACGCTGCAAAGCTAAAGGCTGCACAACACTGGCTTTTTGTAAGCAGCTTGCAAACTGAGAGAAAACAGTACCTTTCCACTCTCCTGCATTTTCCTTTCCCAGTACAATTCGAATTTTCGGGGTTTTGGACAACTTTCTTGTACTTCTTGCAAAACACTCTGCAGACCTTCTTGTACCATTTTAAAAACCATGGGAGCTGTTTTCTAAACAGGCAAAGTTTCTCCTTAGGAGATACAGTGAAAAAACTATTTGCTTAGATGTAGGTGACTAGAGACACTTGCTACAGGACGCTGCAAAGCTAAAGGCTGCACAACACTGGCATTGTGGCACAGTTTGCAAACTGAGAGAAAACAGTACCTTTCCACTCTCCTGCATTTTCCTTTCCCAGTACAATTCGAATTTTCGGGGTTTTGGACAACTTTCTTGTACTTCTTGCAAAACACTCTGCAGGCTTTCTTGTACCTTCTAAAACACCATGGGAGATGTTTTCTCAGCAGGCAGAGTTTCTCCTTGCGAGACATTGTGAAAAAGGAATATGCTTAGATGTAGGTGACTAGAGAGACTTGCTACAGGACGCTGCAAAGCTAAAGGCTGCACAACACTGGCATTTTGTAAGCAGCTTGCAAACTGAGAGAAAACAGTACCTTTCCACTCTCCTGCATTTTCCTTTTTCAGTACAATTCGAATTTTCGGGGTTTTGGACAACTTTCTTGTACTTCTTGCAAAACACTCTGCAGATCTTCTTGTACCCTTTTAAAAACCATGGGAGCTGTTTTCTCAACAGGCAAAGATTCTCCTTTGGAGATACAGTGAAAAAGGAATTTGCTTAGATGTAGGTGACTAGAGGCCTATGCTACAGTGCACTGCAAAGGTAATTGTTGTGGTTTGTTCTGCTCCCCCTCAGTTGTTTTGGCTATGTTTCCTGCCGAGTTTTTCTCCAGTTAAGTGTCAATTCCCTGACCTCTCCTTAGTTATCATGACAACTAATGTATTCTCTCCATTCTCCACCCCCGGCTTCCTGCCAGTCACTCGGCCCTTCTGCCTCTTTTTCTAGAAATCTCTCACTAGGTCGTCGAGTGATTGGTTGGGGGGCCGGGGCCCCTCCCTAAGTTCTTCCCCATTAGTTTTCCTTCCATGTGTATCATTTCTGTAACACCCTTCCCTGGACCCCCATTTGTTCCTGAGTGTTGCCACCCCATACCTCCCACTCTCTTTATAACCTGTTACGGTCCCGCCCTCGGGACCCTCCACTTTTCAGATTCCAGTGGGAACACAATAGACCTGACTGTGCCTGACACTGGAGAGTCTCTCCTTCACTTCACCCACGGGCTGAAGCTGAACTGTGGCCACGTCTCTGCTGACTGCAAGCGGGCTGGCAAGCTTGCCGGGCATCTCTAACATCGGCCAGCCCAACTTCAGGTAATGGATGCACAACACTTGCATTGTGGAACAGTTTGCAAACTGAGAGAAAACAGTACCCCTGCACTCTCCTGCATTTTCCTTTCCCAGTGAAATTCGAATCGAAGGGGTTTTGGACAACTTTCTTTTACTTCTTGCAAAACACTCTGCAGACCTTCTTGTACCATTTTAAAAACCATGGGAGCTGTTTTCTAAACAGGCAAAGTTTCTCCTTAGGAGATACAGTGAAAAAACTATTTGCTTAGATGTAGGTGACTAGAGGCACTTGCTACAGGACGCTGCAAAGCTAAAGGCTGCACAACACTGGCATTGTGGCACAGTTTGCAAACTGATAGAAAACAGTACGTTTCCACTCTCCTGCATTTTCCTTTCCCAGTACAATTCGAATTTTCGGGGTTTTGGACAACTTTCTTTTACTTCTTGCAAAACACTCTGCAGGCTTTCTTGTACCTTCTAAAACACCATGGGAGATGTTTTCTCAGCAGGCAGAGTTTCTCCTTGCGAGACATTGTGAAAAAGGAATATGCTTAGATGTAGGTGACTAGAGAGACTTGCTAGAAGACGCTGCAAAGCTAAAGGCTGCACAACACTGGCATTGTGGCACAGTTTGCAAACTGATAGAAAACAGTACGTTTCCACTCTCCTGCATTTTCCTTTCCCAGTACAATTCGAATTTTCGGGGTTTTGGACAACTTTCTTGTACTTCTTGCAAAACACTCTGCAGGCTTTCTTGTACCTTCTAAAACACCATGGGAGATGTTTTCTCAGCAGGCAGAGTTTCTCCTTGCGAGACATTGTGAAAAAGGAATATGCTTAGATGTAGGTGACTAGAGAGACTTGCTACAGGACGCTGCAAAGCTAAAGGCTGCACAACACTGGCATTTTGTAAGCAGCTTGCAAACTGAGAGAAAACAGTACCTTTCCACTCTCCTGCATTTTCCTTTCCCAGTACAATTCGAATTTTCGGGGTTTTGGACAACTTTCTTGTACTTCTTGCAAAACACTCTGCAGACCTTCTTGTACCTTCTAAAACACCATGGGAGATGTTTTCTCAGCAGGCAGAGTTTCTCCTTGCGAGACATTGTGAAAAAGGAATATGCTTAGATGTAGGTCACTAGAGAGACTTGCTACAGGACGCTGCAAAGCTAAAGGCTGCACAACACTGGCATTTTGTAAGCAGCTTGCAAACTGAGAGAAAACAGTACCTTTCCACTCTCCTGCATTTTCCTTTCCCAGTACAATTCGAATTTTCGGGGTTTTGGACAACTTTCTTGTACTTCTTGCAAAACACTCTGCAGACCTTCTTGTACCTTCTAAAACACCATGGGAGATGTTTTCTCAGCAGGCAGAGTTTCTCCTTGCGAGACATTGTGAAAAAGGAATTTGCTTAGATGTAGGTGACTAGAGACACTTGCTACAGGACGCTGCAAAGCTAAAGGCTGCACAACACTGGCATTTTGTAAGCAGCTTGCAAACTGAGAGAAAACAGTACCTTTCCACTCTCCTGCATTTTCCTTTCCCAGTACAATTCGAATTTTCGGGGTTTTGGACAACTTTCTTGTACTTCTTCAAAACACTCTGCAGACCTTCTTGTACCTTGTAAAACACCATGGGAGATGTTTTCTCAGCAGGCAGAGTCTCTCCTTGCGAGACATTGTGAAAAAGGAATTTGCTTAGATATAGGTGACTAGAGGCACTTGCTACAGTGCACTGCAAAGCTAAAGGCTGCACAACACTGGCATTTTGTAAGCAGCTTGCAAACTGAGAGAAAACAGTACCTTTCCACTCTCCTGCATTTTCCTTTCCCAGTACAATTCGAATTTTAGGGGTTTTGGACAACTTTCTTGTACTTCTTGCAAAACACTCTGCAGATCTTCTTGTACCCTTTTAAAAACCATGGGAGCTGTTTTCTCAACAGGCAAAGATTCTCCTTTGGAGATACAGTGAAAAAGGTATTTGCTTAGATGTAGGTGACTAGAGGCCTATGCTACAGTGCACTGCAAAGGTAATTGTTGTGGTTTGTTCTGCTCCCCCTCAGTTGTTGTGGCTATGTTTCCTGCCGAGTTTTTCTCCAGTTAAGTGTCAATCCCCTGACCTCTCCTTAGTTATCATGACAACTAATGTATTCTCTCCATTCTCCACCCCCGGCTTCCTGCCAGTCACTCGGCCCTTCTGCCTCTTTTTCTAGAAATCTCTCACTAGGTCGTTGAGTGATTGGTTGGGGGGCCGGGGCCCCTCCCTAAGTTCTTCCCCATTAGTTTTCCTTCCATGTGTATCATTTTTGTAACACCCTTCCCTGGACCCCCATTTGTTCCTGAGTGTTGCCACCCCATACCTCCCACTCTCTTTATAACCTGTTATGGTCCCGCCCTCGGGACCCTCCACTTTTCAGATTCCAGTGGGAACACAATAGACCTGACTGTGCCTGACACTGGAGAGTCTCCACTTCACCCACGGGCTGAAGCTGAACTGTGGCCACGTCTCTGCTGACTGCAAGCGGGCTGGCAAGCTTGCCGGGCATCTCTAACATCGGCCAGCCCAACTTCAGGTAATGGCTGCACAACACTTGCATTGTGGAACAGTTTGCAAACTGAGAGAAAACAGTACCCCTGCACTCTCCTGCATTTTCCTTTCCCAGTGAAATTCGAATCGAAGGGGTTTTGGACAACTTTCTTTTACTTCTTGCAAAACACTCTGCAGACCTTCTTGTACCTTCTAAAACACCATGGGAGATGTTTTCTCCGCAGGGAGAGTTTCTCCTTGCGAGACATTGTTAAAAAGGAATATGCTTAGATGTAGGTGACTAGAGACACTTGCTACAGGACGCTGCAAAGCTAAAGGCTGCACAACACTGGCTTTTTGTAAGCAGCTTGCAAACTGAGAGAAAACAGTACCTTTCCACTCTCCTGCATTTTCCTTTCCCAGTACAATTCAAATTTTAGGGGTTTTGGACAACTTTCTTTTACTTCTTGCAAAACACTCTGCAGACCTTCTTGTACGATTTTAAAAACCATGGGAGCTGTTTTCTAAACAGGCAAAGTTTCTCCTTAGGAGATACAGTGAAAAAACTATTTGCTTAGATGTAGGTGACTAGAGGCACTTGCTATAGGACGCTGCAAAGCTAAAGGCTGCACAACACTGGCATTGTGGCACAGTTTGCAAACTGATAGAAAACAGTACCTTTCCACTCTCCTGCATTTTCCTTTCCCAGTAGAATTCGAATCGAAGGGGTTTTGGACAACTTTCTTGTACTTCTTGCAAAACACTCTGCAGACCTTCTTGTACCCTTTTAAAAACCATGGGAGCTGTTTTCTAAACAGGCAAAGTTTCTCCTTAGGAGATACTGTGAAAAAACTATTTGCTTAGATGTAGGTGACTAGAGGCACTTGCTACAGGACGCTGCAAAGCTAAAGGCTGCACAACACTGGCATTGTGGCACAGTTTGCAAACTGAGAGAAAACAGTACCTTTCCACTCTCCTGCATTTTCCTTTCCCAGTACAATTCGAATTTTAGGGGTTTTGGATAACTTTCTTGTACTTCTTGCAAAACACTCTGCAGGCTTTCTTGTACCTTCTAAAACACCATGGGAGATGTTTTCTCAGCAGGCAGAGTTTCTCCTTGCGAGACATTGTTAAAAAGGAATATGCTTAGATGTAGGTGACTAGAGGCACTTGCTACAGTGCACTGCAAAGGTAATGGCTACACAACACTTGCATTGTGGCACAATTTGCAAAGTGATGGAAAACAGTACCCCTGCACTCTCCTGCATTTTCCTTTCCCAGTACAATTCGAATCGAAGGGGTTTTGGACAACTACCTTTACTTCTTGCAAAACACTCTGCAGACCTTCTTGTACCATTTTAAAAACCATGGGAGCTGTTTTCTAAACAGGCAAAGTTTCTCCTTAGGAGATACAGTGAAAAAGGTATTTGCTTAGATGTAGGTGACTAGAGGCACTTGCTACAGTGCACTGCAAAGGTAATGGCTGCACAACACTTGCAGTGTGGCACAGTTTCTTAACTCATAGAAAACAGTACCCCTGCACTCTCCTGCATTTTCCTTTCCCAGTACAATTCGAATCGAAGGGGTTTTAGACAACTTCCTTTACTTCTTGCAAAACACTCTGCAGACCTTCTTGTACCTTCTAAAACACCATGGGAGATGTTTTCTCAGAAGGCAGAGTCTCTGCTTGCGAAACATTGTTAAAAAGGAATATGCTTAGATGTAGGTGACTAGAGACACTTGCTACAGGACGCTGCAAAGCTAAAGGCTGCACAACACTGGCATTTTCTAAGCAGCTTGCAAACTGAGAGAAAACAGTACCTTTCCACTCTCCTGCATTTTCCTTTCCCAGTACAATTCGAATTTTCGGGGTTTTGGACAACTTTCTTGTACTTCTTGCAAAACACTCTGCAGACCTTCTTGTACCTTCTAAAACACCATGGGAGATGTTTTCTCAGCAGGCAGAGTTTCCCCTTGCGAGACATTGTGAAAAAGGAATATGCTTAGATATAGGTGACTAGAGACACTTGCTACAGGACGCTGCAAAGCTAAAGGCTGCACAACACTGGCATTTTGTAAGCAGCTTGCAAACTGAGAGAAAACAGTACCTTTCCACTCTCCTGCATTTTCCTTTCCCAGTACAATTCGAATCGAAGGGGTTTTGGACAACTTTCTTTTACTTCTGGCAAAACACTCTGCAGACCTTCTTGTACCCTTTTAAAAAACATGGGAGCTGTTTTCTCAATAGGCAAAGTTTCTCCTTTGGAGATACAGTGAAAAAGGTATTTGCTTAGATGTAGGTGACTAGAGGCACTTGCTACAGTGCACTGCAAAGGTAATGGCTGCACAACACTTGCATTGTGGCGCAGTTTGGAAACTGATAGAAAACAGTACCCCTGCACTCTCCTGCATTTTCTTTTCCCAGTGAAATTCGAATTTTAGGGGTTTTGGACAACTACCTTTACTTCTTGCAAAACACTCTGCAGACCTTCTTGTACCTTCTAAAACACCATGGGAGATGTTTTCTCAGCAGGCAGAGTCTCTGCTTGCGAAAAATTGTTAAAAAGGAATATGCTTAGATGTAGGTGACTAGACACACTTGCTACAGGACGCTGCATAGCTAAAGGCTGCACAACACTGGCATTTTGTAAGCAGCTTGCAAACTGAGAGAAAACAGTACCTTTCCACTCTCCTGCATTTTCCTTTCCCAGTACAATTCGAATTTTAGGGGTTTTGGACAACTTTCTTTTACTTCTTGCAAAACACTCTGCAGACCTTCTTGTACCCTTTTAAAAACCATGGGAGCTGTTTTCTCAACAGGCAAAGATTCTCTTTTGGAGATACAGTGAAAAAGGTATTTGCTTAGATGTAGGTGACTAGAGGCACTTGCTACAGTGCACTGCAAAGGTAATTGTTGTGGTTTGTTCTGCTCCCCCTCAGTTGTTTTGGCTGTGTTTCTGCCCGAGTTTTTCTCCAGTTAAGTGTCAATCGCCTGACCTCTCCTTAGTTACCATGACAAGTAATGTAATCTCTCCATTCTCCAGCCCCGGCTTCCTGCCAGTCACTCGGCCCTTCTGCCTCTTTTTCTAGAAATCTCTCACTAGGTCGTCGAGTGATTGGTTGGGGGGCCGGGGCCCCTCCCTAAGTTCTTCCCCATTAGTTTTCCTTCCATGTGTATCATTTTTGTAACACCCTTCCCTGGACCCCCATTTGTTCCTGAGTGTTGCCACCCCATACCTCCCACTCTCTTTATAACCTGTTAAGGTCCCGCCCTCGGGACCCTCCAGTTTTCAGATTCCAGTGGGAACACAATAGACCTGACTGTGCCTGACACTGGAGAGTCTCTCCTTCACTTCACCCACGGGCTGAAGCTGAACTGTGGCCACGTCTCTGCTGACTGCAAGCGGGCTGGCAAGCTTGCCGGGCATCTCTAACATCGGCCAGCCCAACTTCAGGTAATGGCTACACAACACTTGCATTGTGGAACAGTTTGCAAACTGAGAGAAAACAGTACCTTTCCACTCTCCTGCATTTTCCTTTCCCAGTACAATGCGAATTTTCGGGGTTTTGGACAACTTTCTTTTACTTCTTGCAAAACACTCTGCAGACCTTCTTGTACCTTCTAAAACACCATGGGAGATGTTTTCTCCGCAGGCAGAGTTTCTCCTTGCGAGACATTGTTAAAAAGGAATATGCTTAGATGTAGGTGACTAGAGACACTTGCTACAGGACGCTGCAAAGCTAAAGGCTGCACAACACTGGCATTTTGTAAGCAGCTTGCAAACTGAGAGAAAACAGTACCTTTCCACTCTCCTGCATTTTCCTTTCCCAGTACAATTCGAATTTTCGGGGTTTTGGACAACTTTCTTTTACTTCTTGCAAAACACTCTGCAGACCTTCTTGTACCCTTTTAAAAACCATGGGAGCTGTTTTCTCAACAGGCAAAGATTCTCTTTTGGAGATACAGTGAAAAAGGTATTTGCTTAGATGTATGTGACTAGAGGCACTTGCTACAGTGCACTGCAAAGGTAATTGTTGTGGTTTGTTCTGCTCCCCCTCAGTTGTTTTGGCTGTGTTTCTGCCCGAGTTTTTCTCCAGTTAAGTGTCAATCGCCTGACCTCTCCTTAGTTACCATGACAAGTAATGTAATCTCTCCATTCTCCACCCCCGGCTTCCTGCCAGTCACTCGGCCCTTCTGCCTCTTTTTCTAGAAATCTCTCACTAGGTCGTCGAGTGATTGGTTGGGGGGCCGGGGCCCCTCCCTAAGTTCTTCCCCATTAGTTTTCCTTCCATGTGTATCATTTTTGTAACACCCTTCCCTGGATCCCCATTTGTTCCTGAGTGTTGCCACCCCATACCTCCCACTCTCTTTATAACCTGTTAAGGTCCCGCCCTCGGGACCCTCCAGTTTTCAGATTCCAGTGGGAACACAATAGACCTGACTGTGCCTGACACTGGAGAGTCTCTCCTTCACTTCACCCACGGGCTGAAGCTGAACTGTGGCCACGTCTCTGCTGACTGCAAGCGGGCTGGCAAGCTTGCCGGGCATCTCTAACATCGGCCAGCCCAACTTCAGGTAATGGCTACACAACACTTGCATTGTGGAACAGTTTGCAAATTGAGAGAAAACAGTACCTTTCCACTCTCCTGCATTTTCCTTTCCCAGTACAATGCGAATTTTCGGGGTTTTGGACAACTTTCTTTTACTTCTTGCAAAACACTCTGCAGACCTTCTTGTACCTTCTAAAACACCATGGGAGATGTTTTCTCCGCAGGCAGAGTTTCTCCTTGCGAGACATTGTTAAAAAGGAATATGCTTAGATGTAGGTGACTAGAGACACTTGCTACAGGACGCTGCAAAGCTAAAGGCTGCACAACACTGGCATTTTGTAAGCAGCTTGCAAACTGAGAGAAAACAGTACCTTTCCACTCTCCTGCATTTTCCTTTCCCAGTACAATTCGAATTTTCGGGGTTTTGGACAACTTTCTTTTACTTCTTGCAAAACACTCTGCAGATCTTCTTGTACCCTTTTAAAAACCATGGGAGCTGTTTTCTCAACAGGCAAAGATTCTCCTTTGGAGATACAGTGAAAAAGGAATTTGCTTAGATGTAGGTGACTAGAGGCCTATGCTACAGTGCACTGCAAAGGTAATTGTTGTGGTTTGTTCTGCTCCCCCTCAGTTGTTTTGGCTATGTTTCCTGCCGAGTTTTTCTCCTGTTAAGTGTCAATTCCCTGACCTCTCCTTAGTTATCATGACAACTAATGTATTCTCTCCATTCTCCACCCCCGGCTTCCTGCCAGTCACTCGGCCCTTCTGCCTCTTTTTCTAGAAATCTCTCACTAGGTCGTCGAGTGATTGGTTGGGGGGCCGGGGCCCCTCCCTAAGTTCTTCCCCATTAGTTTTCCTTCCATGTGTATCATTTCTGTAACACCCTTCCCTGGACCCCCATTTGTTCCTGAGTGTTGCCACCCCATACCTCCCACTCTCTTTATAACCTGTTACGGTCCCGCCCTCGGGACCCTCCACTTTTCAGATTCCAGTGGGAACACAATAGACCTGACTGTGCCTGACACTGGAGAGTCTCTCCTTCACTTCACCCACGGGCTGAAGCTGAACTGTGGCCACGTCTCTGCTGACTGCAAGCGGGCTGGCAAGCTTGCCGGGCATCTCTAACATCGGCCAGCCCAACTTCAGGTAATGGATGCACAACACTTGCATTGTGGAACAGTTTGCAAACTGAGAGAAAACAGTACCCCTGCACTCTCCTGCATTTTCCTTTCCCAGTGAAATTCGAATCGAAGGGGTTTTGGACAACTTTCTTTTACTTCTTGCAAAACACTCTGCAGACCTTCTTGTACCATTTTAAAAACCAAGGGAGCTGTTTTCTAAACAGGCAAAGTTTCTCCTTAGGAGATACAGTGAAAAAACTATTTGCTTAGATGTAGGTGACTAGAGGCACTTGCTAGAAGACGCTGCAAAGCTAAAGGCTGCACAACACTGGCATTGTGGCACAGTTTGCAAACTGATAGAAAACAGTACGTTTCCACTCTCCTGCATTTTCCTTTCCCAGTACAATTCGAATTTTCGGGGTTTTGGACAACTTTCTTGTACTTCTTGCAAAACACTCTGCAGGCTTTCTTGTACCTTCTAAAACACCATGGGAGATGTTTTCTCAGCAGGCAGAGTTTCTCCTTGCGAGACATTGTGAAAAAGGAATATGCTTAGATGTAGGTGACTAGAGAGACTTGCTACAGGACGCTGCAAAGCTAAAGGCTGCACAACACTGGCATTTTGTAAGCAGCTTGCAAACTGAGAGAAAACAGT
Organism: Setophaga petechia; assembly: GCA_024362935.1. Lineage (NCBI taxonomy): Eukaryota > Metazoa > Chordata > Aves > Passeriformes > Parulidae > Setophaga > Setophaga petechia. The sequence goes on along the minus strand of JANCRA010000003.1, from coordinate 55,592,966 downwards.
ACCTTTCCACTCTCCTGCATTTTCCTTTCCCAGTACAATTCGAATTTTCGGGGTTTTGGACAACTTTCTTGTACTTCTTGCAAAACACTCTGCAGACCTTCTTGTACCTTCTAAAACACCATGGGAGATGTTTTCTCAGCAGGCAGAGTTTCTCCTTGCGAGACATTGTGAAAAAGGAATATGCTTAGATGTAGGTCACTAGAGAGACTTGCTACAGGACGCTGCAAAGCTAAAGGCTGCACAACACTGGCATTTTGTAAGCAGCTTGCAAACTGAGAGAAAACAGTACCTTTCCACTCTCCTGCATTTTCCTTTCCCAGTACAATTCGAATTTTCGGGGTTTTGGACAACTTTCTTGTACTTCTTGCAAAACACTCTGCAGACCTTCTTGTACCTTCTAAAACACCATGGGAGATGTTTTCTCAGCAGGCAGAGTTTCTCCTTGCGAGACATTGTGAAAAAGGAATTTGCTTAGATGTAGGTGACTAGAGACACTTGCTACAGGACGCTGCAAAGCTAAAGGCTGCACAACACTGGCATTTTGTAAGCAGCTTGCAAACTGAGAGAAAACAGTACCTTTCCACTCTCCTGCATTTTCCTTTCCCAGTACAATTCGAATTTTCGGGGTTTTGGACAACTTTCTTGTACTTCTTCAAAACACTCTGCAGACCTTCTTGTACCTTGTAAAACACCATGGGAGATGTTTTCTCAGCAGGCAGAGTCTCTCCTTGCGAGACATTGTGAAAAAGGAATTTGCTTAGATATAGGTGACTAGAGGCACTTGCTACAGTGCACTGCAAAGCTAAAGGCTGCACAACACTGGCATTTTGTAAGCAGCTTGCAAACTGAGAGAAAACAGTACCTTTCCACTCTCCTGCATTTTCCTTTCCCAGTACAATTCGAATTTTAGGGGTTTTGGACAACTTTCTTGTACTTCTTGCAAAACACTCTGCAGATCTTCTTGTACCCTTTTAAAAACCATGGGAGCTGTTTTCTCAACAGGCAAAGATTCTCCTTTGGAGATACAGTGAAAAAGGTATTTGCTTAGATGTAGGTGACTAGAGGCCTATGCTACAGTGCACTGCAAAGGTAATTGTTGTGGTTTGTTCTGCTCCCCCTCAGTTGTTGTGGCTATGTTTCCTGCCGAGTTTTTCTCCAGTTAAGTGTCAATCCCCTGACCTCTCCTTAGTTATCATGACAACTAATGTATTCTCTCCATTCTCCACCCCCGGCTTCCTGCCAGTCACTCGGCCCTTCTGCCTCTTTTTCTAGAAATCTCTCACTAGGTCGTTGAGTGATTGGTTGGGGGGCCGGGGCCCCTCCCTAAGTTCTTCCCCATTAGTTTTCCTTCCATGTGTATCATTTTTGTAACACCCTTCCCTGGACCCCCATTTGTTCCTGAGTGTTGCCACCCCATACCTCCCACTCTCTTTATAACCTGTTATGGTCCCGCCCTCGGGACCCTCCACTTTTCAGATTCCAGTGGGAACACAATAGACCTGACTGTGCCTGACACTGGAGAGTCTCCACTTCACCCACGGGCTGAAGCTGAACTGTGGCCACGTCTCTGCTGACTGCAAGCGGGCTGGCAAGCTTGCCGGGCATCTCTAACATCGGCCAGCCCAACTTCAGGTAATGGCTGCACAACACTTGCATTGTGGAACAGTTTGCAAACTGAGAGAAAACAGTACCCCTGCACTCTCCTGCATTTTCCTTTCCCAGTGAAATTCGAATCGAAGGGGTTTTGGACAACTTTCTTTTACTTCTTGCAAAACACTCTGCAGACCTTCTTGTACCTTCTAAAACACCATGGGAGATGTTTTCTCCGCAGGGAGAGTTTCTCCTTGCGAGACATTGTTAAAAAGGAATATGCTTAGATGTAGGTGACTAGAGACACTTGCTACAGGACGCTGCAAAGCTAAAGGCTGCACAACACTGGCTTTTTGTAAGCAGCTTGCAAACTGAGAGAAAACAGTACCTTTCCACTCTCCTGCATTTTCCTTTCCCAGTACAATTCAAATTTTAGGGGTTTTGGACAACTTTCTTTTACTTCTTGCAAAACACTCTGCAGACCTTCTTGTACGATTTTAAAAACCATGGGAGCTGTTTTCTAAACAGGCAAAGTTTCTCCTTAGGAGATACAGTGAAAAAACTATTTGCTTAGATGTAGGTGACTAGAGGCACTTGCTATAGGACGCTGCAAAGCTAAAGGCTGCACAACACTGGCATTGTGGCACAGTTTGCAAACTGATAGAAAACAGTACCTTTCCACTCTCCTGCATTTTCCTTTCCCAGTAGAATTCGAATCGAAGGGGTTTTGGACAACTTTCTTGTACTTCTTGCAAAACACTCTGCAGACCTTCTTGTACCCTTTTAAAAACCATGGGAGCTGTTTTCTAAACAGGCAAAGTTTCTCCTTAGGAGATACTGTGAAAAAACTATTTGCTTAGATGTAGGTGACTAGAGGCACTTGCTACAGGACGCTGCAAAGCTAAAGGCTGCACAACACTGGCATTGTGGCACAGTTTGCAAACTGAGAGAAAACAGTACCTTTCCACTCTCCTGCATTTTCCTTTCCCAGTACAATTCGAATTTTAGGGGTTTTGGATAACTTTCTTGTACTTCTTGCAAAACACTCTGCAGGCTTTCTTGTACCTTCTAAAACACCATGGGAGATGTTTTCTCAGCAGGCAGAGTTTCTCCTTGCGAGACATTGTTAAAAAGGAATATGCTTAGATGTAGGTGACTAGAGGCACTTGCTACAGTGCACTGCAAAGGTAATGGCTACACAACACTTGCATTGTGGCACAATTTGCAAAGTGATGGAAAACAGTACCCCTGCACTCTCCTGCATTTTCCTTTCCCAGTACAATTCGAATCGAAGGGGTTTTGGACAACTACCTTTACTTCTTGCAAAACACTCTGCAGACCTTCTTGTACCATTTTAAAAACCATGGGAGCTGTTTTCTAAACAGGCAAAGTTTCTCCTTAGGAGATACAGTGAAAAAGGTATTTGCTTAGATGTAGGTGACTAGAGGCACTTGCTACAGTGCACTGCAAAGGTAATGGCTGCACAACACTTGCAGTGTGGCACAGTTTCTTAACTCATAGAAAACAGTACCCCTGCACTCTCCTGCATTTTCCTTTCCCAGTACAATTCGAATCGAAGGGGTTTTAGACAACTTCCTTTACTTCTTGCAAAACACTCTGCAGACCTTCTTGTACCTTCTAAAACACCATGGGAGATGTTTTCTCAGAAGGCAGAGTCTCTGCTTGCGAAACATTGTTAAAAAGGAATATGCTTAGATGTAGGTGACTAGAGACACTTGCTACAGGACGCTGCAAAGCTAAAGGCTGCACAACACTGGCATTTTCTAAGCAGCTTGCAAACTGAGAGAAAACAGTACCTTTCCACTCTCCTGCATTTTCCTTTCCCAGTACAATTCGAATTTTCGGGGTTTTGGACAACTTTCTTGTACTTCTTGCAAAACACTCTGCAGACCTTCTTGTACCTTCTAAAACACCATGGGAGATGTTTTCTCAGCAGGCAGAGTTTCCCCTTGCGAGACATTGTGAAAAAGGAATATGCTTAGATATAGGTGACTAGAGACACTTGCTACAGGACGCTGCAAAGCTAAAGGCTGCACAACACTGGCATTTTGTAAGCAGCTTGCAAACTGAGAGAAAACAGTACCTTTCCACTCTCCTGCATTTTCCTTTCCCAGTACAATTCGAATCGAAGGGGTTTTGGACAACTTTCTTTTACTTCTGGCAAAACACTCTGCAGACCTTCTTGTACCCTTTTAAAAAACATGGGAGCTGTTTTCTCAATAGGCAAAGTTTCTCCTTTGGAGATACAGTGAAAAAGGTATTTGCTTAGATGTAGGTGACTAGAGGCACTTGCTACAGTGCACTGCAAAGGTAATGGCTGCACAACACTTGCATTGTGGCGCAGTTTGGAAACTGATAGAAAACAGTACCCCTGCACTCTCCTGCATTTTCTTTTCCCAGTGAAATTCGAATTTTAGGGGTTTTGGACAACTACCTTTACTTCTTGCAAAACACTCTGCAGACCTTCTTGTACCTTCTAAAACACCATGGGAGATGTTTTCTCAGCAGGCAGAGTCTCTGCTTGCGAAAAATTGTTAAAAAGGAATATGCTTAGATGTAGGTGACTAGACACACTTGCTACAGGACGCTGCATAGCTAAAGGCTGCACAACACTGGCATTTTGTAAGCAGCTTGCAAACTGAGAGAAAACAGTACCTTTCCACTCTCCTGCATTTTCCTTTCCCAGTACAATTCGAATTTTAGGGGTTTTGGACAACTTTCTTTTACTTCTTGCAAAACACTCTGCAGACCTTCTTGTACCCTTTTAAAAACCATGGGAGCTGTTTTCTCAACAGGCAAAGATTCTCTTTTGGAGATACAGTGAAAAAGGTATTTGCTTAGATGTAGGTGACTAGAGGCACTTGCTACAGTGCACTGCAAAGGTAATTGTTGTGGTTTGTTCTGCTCCCCCTCAGTTGTTTTGGCTGTGTTTCTGCCCGAGTTTTTCTCCAGTTAAGTGTCAATCGCCTGACCTCTCCTTAGTTACCATGACAAGTAATGTAATCTCTCCATTCTCCAGCCCCGGCTTCCTGCCAGTCACTCGGCCCTTCTGCCTCTTTTTCTAGAAATCTCTCACTAGGTCGTCGAGTGATTGGTTGGGGGGCCGGGGCCCCTCCCTAAGTTCTTCCCCATTAGTTTTCCTTCCATGTGTATCATTTTTGTAACACCCTTCCCTGGACCCCCATTTGTTCCTGAGTGTTGCCACCCCATACCTCCCACTCTCTTTATAACCTGTTAAGGTCCCGCCCTCGGGACCCTCCAGTTTTCAGATTCCAGTGGGAACACAATAGACCTGACTGTGCCTGACACTGGAGAGTCTCTCCTTCACTTCACCCACGGGCTGAAGCTGAACTGTGGCCACGTCTCTGCTGACTGCAAGCGGGCTGGCAAGCTTGCCGGGCATCTCTAACATCGGCCAGCCCAACTTCAGGTAATGGCTACACAACACTTGCATTGTGGAACAGTTTGCAAACTGAGAGAAAACAGTACCTTTCCACTCTCCTGCATTTTCCTTTCCCAGTACAATGCGAATTTTCGGGGTTTTGGACAACTTTCTTTTACTTCTTGCAAAACACTCTGCAGACCTTCTTGTACCTTCTAAAACACCATGGGAGATGTTTTCTCCGCAGGCAGAGTTTCTCCTTGCGAGACATTGTTAAAAAGGAATATGCTTAGATGTAGGTGACTAGAGACACTTGCTACAGGACGCTGCAAAGCTAAAGGCTGCACAACACTGGCATTTTGTAAGCAGCTTGCAAACTGAGAGAAAACAGTACCTTTCCACTCTCCTGCATTTTCCTTTCCCAGTACAATTCGAATTTTCGGGGTTTTGGACAACTTTCTTTTACTTCTTGCAAAACACTCTGCAGACCTTCTTGTACCCTTTTAAAAACCATGGGAGCTGTTTTCTCAACAGGCAAAGATTCTCTTTTGGAGATACAGTGAAAAAGGTATTTGCTTAGATGTATGTGACTAGAGGCACTTGCTACAGTGCACTGCAAAGGTAATTGTTGTGGTTTGTTCTGCTCCCCCTCAGTTGTTTTGGCTGTGTTTCTGCCCGAGTTTTTCTCCAGTTAAGTGTCAATCGCCTGACCTCTCCTTAGTTACCATGACAAGTAATGTAATCTCTCCATTCTCCACCCCCGGCTTCCTGCCAGTCACTCGGCCCTTCTGCCTCTTTTTCTAGAAATCTCTCACTAGGTCGTCGAGTGATTGGTTGGGGGGCCGGGGCCCCTCCCTAAGTTCTTCCCCATTAGTTTTCCTTCCATGTGTATCATTTTTGTAACACCCTTCCCTGGATCCCCATTTGTTCCTGAGTGTTGCCACCCCATACCTCCCACTCTCTTTATAACCTGTTAAGGTCCCGCCCTCGGGACCCTCCAGTTTTCAGATTCCAGTGGGAACACAATAGACCTGACTGTGCCTGACACTGGAGAGTCTCTCCTTCACTTCACCCACGGGCTGAAGCTGAACTGTGGCCACGTCTCTGCTGACTGCAAGCGGGCTGGCAAGCTTGCCGGGCATCTCTAACATCGGCCAGCCCAACTTCAGGTAATGGCTACACAACACTTGCATTGTGGAACAGTTTGCAAATTGAGAGAAAACAGTACCTTTCCACTCTCCTGCATTTTCCTTTCCCAGTACAATGCGAATTTTCGGGGTTTTGGACAACTTTCTTTTACTTCTTGCAAAACACTCTGCAGACCTTCTTGTACCTTCTAAAACACCATGGGAGATGTTTTCTCCGCAGGCAGAGTTTCTCCTTGCGAGACATTGTTAAAAAGGAATATGCTTAGATGTAGGTGACTAGAGACACTTGCTACAGGACGCTGCAAAGCTAAAGGCTGCACAACACTGGCATTTTGTAAGCAGCTTGCAAACTGAGAGAAAACAGTACCTTTCCACTCTCCTGCATTTTCCTTTCCCAGTACAATTCGAATTTTCGGGGTTTTGGACAACTTTCTTTTACTTCTTGCAAAACACTCTGCAGACCTTCTTGTACCTTCTAAAACACCATGGGAGATGTTTTCTCAGCAGGAAGAGTTTCTCCTTGCGAGACATTCTGAAAAAGGTATTTGCTAAGATGTAGGTGACTAGAGGCACTTGCTACAGTGCACTGTAAAGGGAAAGGCTGCAGAACACTTGCATGGTGGCACAGTTTGCAAACCGATAGAAAACAGTACCCCTGCACTCTCCTGCATTTTCCTTTCCCAGTACAATTCGAATTTTCGGGGTTTTGGACAACTTTCTTTTACTTCTTGCAAAACACTCTGCAGACCTTCTTGTACCTTCTAAAACACCATGGGAGATGTTTTCTCAGCAGGCAGAGTTTCTCCTTGCGAGACATTGTGAAAAAGGAATTTGCTTAGATGTAGGTGACTAGAGACACTTGCTACAGGACGCTGCAAAGCTAAAGGCTGCACAACACTGGCTTTTTGTAAGCAGCTTGCAAACTGAGAGAAAACAGTACCTTTCCACTCTCCTGCATTTTCCTTTCCCAGTACAATTCGAATTTTCGGGGTTTTGGACAACTTTCTTGTACTTCTTGCAAAACACTCTGCAGACCTTCTTGTACCATTTTAAAAACCATGGGAGCTGTTTTCTAAACAGGCAAAGTTTCTCCTTAGGAGATACAGTGAAAAAACTATTTGCTTAGATGTAGGTGACTAGAGACACTTGCTACAGGACGCTGCAAAGCTAAAGGCTGCACAACACTGGCATTGTGGCACAGTTTGCAAACTGATAGAAAACAGTACCTTTCCACTCTCCTGCATTTTCCTTTCCCAGTACAATTCGAATTTTCGGGGTTTTGGACAACTTTCTTGTACTTCTTGCAAAACACTCTGCAGGCTTTCTTGTACCTTCTAAAACACCATGGGAGATGTTTTCTCAGCAGGCAGAGTTTCTCCTTGCGAGACATTGTGAAAAAGGAATATGCTTAGATGTAGGTGACTAGACACACTTGCTACAGGACGCTGCAAAGCTAAAGGCTGCACAACACTGGCATTTTGTAAGCAGCTTGCAAACTGAGAGAAAACAGTACCTTTCCACTCTCCTGCATTTTCCTTTTTCAGTACAATTCGAATTTTCGGGGTTTTGGACAACTTTCTTGTACTTCTTGCAAAACACTCTGCAGATCTTCTTGTACCCTTTTAAAAACCATGGGAGCTGTTTTCTCAACAGGCAAAGATTCTCCTTTGGAGATACAGTGAAAAAGGAATTTGCTTAGATGTAGGTGACTAGAGGCCTATGCTACAGTGCACTGCAAAGGTAATTGTTGTGGTTTGTTCTGCTCCCCCTCAGTTGTTTTGGCTATGTTTCCTGCCGAGTTTTTCTCCAGTTAAGTGTCAATTCCCTGACCTCTCCTTAGTTATCATGACAACTAATGTATTCTCTCCATTCTCCACCCCCGGCTTCCTGCCAGTCACTCGGCCCTTCTGCCTCTTTTTCTAGAAATCTCTCACTAGGTCGTTGAGTGATTGGTTGGGGGGCCGGGGCCCCTCCCTAAGTTCTTCCCCATTAGTTTTCCTTCCATGTGTATCATTTCTGTAACACCCTTCCCTGGACCCCCATTTGTTCCTGAGTGTTGCCACCCCATACCTCCCACTCTCTTTATAACCTGTTAAGGTCCCGCCCTCGGGACCCTCCACTTTTCAGATTCCAGTGGGAACACAATAGACCTGACTGTGCCTGACACTGGAGAGTCTCTCCTTCACTTCACCCACGGGCTGAAGCTGAACTGTGGCCACGTCTCTGCTGACTGCAAGCGGGCTGGCAAGCTTGCCGGGCATCTCTAACATCGGCCAGCCCAACTTCAGGTAATGGATGCACAACACTTGCATTGTGGAACAGTTTGCAAACTGAGAGAAAACAGTACCCCTGAACTCTCCTGCATTTTCCTTTCCCAGTGAAATTCGAATCGAAGGGGTTTTGGACAACTTTCTTTTACTTCTTGCAAAACACTCTGCAGACCTTCTTGTACCATTTTAAAAACCATGGGAGCTGTTTTCTAAACAGGCAAAGTTTCTCCTTAGGAGATACAGTGAAAAAACTATTTGCTTAGATGTAGGTGACTAGAGGCACTTGCTAGAGGACGCTGCAAAGCTAAAGGCTGCACAACACTGGCATTTTGGCACAGTTTGCAAACTGATAGAAAACAGTACGTTTCCACTCTCCTGCATTTTCCTTTCCCAGTACAATTCGAATTTTCGGGGTTTTGGACAACTTTCTTGTACTTCTTGCAAAACACTCTGCAGGCTTTCTTGTACCTTCTAAAACACCATGGGAGATGTTTTCTCAGCAGGCAGAGTTTCTCCTTGCGAGACATTGTGAAAAAGGAATATGCTTAGATGTAGGTGACTAGAGAGACTTGCTACAGGACGCTGCAAAGCTAAAGGCTGCACAACACTGGCATTTTGTAAGCAGCTTGCAAACTGAGAGAAAACAGTACCTTTCCACTCTCCTGCATTTTCCTTTCCCAGTACAATTCGAATTTTCGGGGTTTTGGACAACTTTCTTGTACTTCTTGCAAAACACTCTGCAGACCTTCTTGTACCTTCTAAAACACCATGGGAGATGTTTTCTCAGCAGGCAGAGTTTCTCCTTGCGAGACAGTGTGAAAAAGGAATTTGCTTAGATGTAGGTGACTAGAGACACTTGCTACAGGACGCTGCAAAACTAAAGGCTGCACAACACTGGCATTTTGTAAGCAGCTTGCAAACTGAGAGAAAACAGTACCTTTCCACTCTCCTGCATTTTCCTTTCCCAGTACAATTCGAATTTTCGGGGTTTTGGACAACTTTCTTGTACTTCTTCAAAACACTCTGCAGACCTTCTTGTACCTTCTAAAACACCATGGGAGATGTTTTCTCAGCAGGCAGAGTCTCTCCTTGCGAGACATTGTGAAAAAGGAATTTGCTTAGATATAGGTGACTAGAGGCACTTGCTACAGTGCACTGCAAAGCTAAAGGCTGCACAACACTGGCATTTTGTAAGCAGCTTGCAAACTGAGAGAAAACAGTACCTTTCCACTCTTCTGCATTTTCCTTTCCCAGTGAAATTCGAATTTTAGGGGTTTTGGACAACTGTCTTTTACTTCTTGCAAAACACTCTGCAGACCTTCTTGTACCTTCTAAAACACCATGGGAGATGTTTTCTCAGCAGGCAGAGTTTCTCCTTGCAAGACATTGTGAAAAAGGAATTTGCTTAGATGTAGGTGACTAGAGACACTTGCTACAGGACGCTGCAAAGCTAAAGGCTGCACAACACTGGCTTTTTGTAAGCAGCTTGCAAACTGAGAGAAAACAGTACCTTTCCACTCTCCTGCATTTTCCTTTCCCAGTACAATTCGAATTTTCGGGGTTTTGGACAACTTTCTTGTACTTCTTGCAAAACACTCTGCAGACCTTCTTGTACCATTTTAAAAACCATGGGAGCTGTTTTCTAAACAGGCAAAGTTTCTCCTTAGGAGATACAGTGAAAAAACTATTTGCTTAGATGTAGGTGACTAGAGACACTTGCTACAGGACGCTGCAAAGCTAAAGGCTGCACAACACTGGCATTGTGGCACAGTTTGCAAACTGATAGAAAACAGTACCTTTCCACTCTCCTGCATTTTCCTTTCCCAGTACAATTCGAATTTTCGGGGTTTTGGACAACTTTCTTGTACTTCTTGCAAAACACTCTGCAGGCTTTCTTGTACCTTCTAAAACACCATGGGAGATGTTTTCTCAGCAGGCAGAGTTTCTCCTTGCGAGACATTGTGAAAAAGGAATATGCTTAGATGTAGGTGACTAGACACACTTGCTACAGGACGCTGCAAAGCTAAAGGCTGCACAACACTGGCATTTTGTAAGCAGCTTGCAAACTGAGAGAAAACAGTACCTTTCCACTCTCCTGCATTTTCCTTTTTCAGTACAATTCGAATTTTCGGGGTTTTGGACAACTTTCTTGTACTTCTTGCAAAACACTCTGCAGATCTTCTTGTACCCTTTTAAAAACCATGGGAGCTGTTTTCTCAACAGGCAAAGATTCTCCTTTGGAGATACAGTGAAAAAGGAATTTGCTTAGATGTAGGTGACTAGAGGCCTATGCTACAGTGCACTGCAAAGGTAATTGTTGTGGTTTGTTCTGCTCCCCCTCAGTTGTTTTGGCTATGTTTCCTGCCGAGTTTTTCTCCAGTTAAGTGTCAATCCCCTGACCTCTCCTTAGTTATCATGACAACTAATGTATTCTCTCCATTCTCCACCCCCGGCTTCCTGCCAGTCACTCGGCCCTTCTGCCTCTTTTTCTAGAAATCTCTCACTAGGTCGTCGAGTGATTGGTTGGGGGGCCGGGGCCCCTCCCTAAGTTCTTCCCCATTAGTTTTCCTTCCATGTGTATCATTTCTGTAACACCCTTCCCTGGACCCCCATTTGTTCCTGAGTGTTGCCACCCCATACCTCCCACTCTCTTTATAACCTGTTAAGGTCCCGCCCTCGGGACCCTCCACTTTTCAGATTCCAGTGGGAACACAATAGACCTGACTGTGCCTGACACTGGAGAGTCTCTCCTTCACTTCACCCACGGGCTGAAGCTGAACTGTGGCCACGTCTCTGCTGACTGCAAGCGGGCTGGCAAGCTTGCCGGGCATCTCTAACATCGGCCAGCCCAACTTCAGGTAATGGATGCACAACACTTGCATTGTGGAACAGTTTGCAAACTGAGAGAAAACAGTACCCCTGAACTCTCCTGCATTTTCCTTTCCCAGTGAAATTCGAATCGAAGGGGTTTTGGACAACTTTCTTTTACTTCTTGCAAAACACTCTGCAGACCTTCTTGTACCATTTTAAAAACCATGGGAGCTGTTTTCTAAACAGGCAAAGTTTCTCCTTAGGAGATACAGTGAAAAAACTATTTGCTTAGATGTAGGTGACTAGAGGCACTTGCTAGAGGACGCTGCAAAGCTAAAGGCTGCACAACACTGGCATTGTGGCACAGTTTGCAAACTGATAGAAAACAGTACGTTTCCACTCTCCTGCATTTTCCTTTCCCAGTACAATTCGAATTTTCGGGGTTTTGGACAACTTTCTTGTACTTCTTGCAAAACACTCTGCAGGCTTTCTTGTACCTTCTAAAACACCATGGGAGATGTTTTCTCAGCAGGCAGAGTTTCTCCTTGCGAGACATTGTGAAAAAGGAATATGCTTAGATGTAGGTGACTAGAGAGACTTGCTACAGGACGCTGCAAAGCTAAAGGCTGCACAACACTGGCATTTTGTAAGCAGCTTGCAAACTGAGAGAAAACAGTACCTTTCCACTCTCCTGCATTTTCCTTTCCCAGTACAATTCGAATTTTCGGGGTTTTGGACAACTTTCTTGTACTTCTTGCAAAACACTCTGCAGACCTTCTTGTACCTTCTAAAACACCATGGGAGATGTTTTCTCAGCAGGCAGAGTTTCTCCTTGCGAGACATTGTGAAAAAGGAATTTGCTTAGATGTAGGTGACTAGAGACACTTGCTACAGGACGCTGCAAAACTAAAGGCTGCACAACACTGGCATTTTGTAAGCAGCTTGCAAACTGAGAGAAAACAGTACCTTTCCACTCTCCTGCATTTTCCTTTCCCAGTACAATTCGAATTTTCGGGGTTTTGGACAACTTTCTTGTACTTCTTCAAAACACTCTGCAGACCTTCTTGTACCTTCTAAAACACCATGGGAGATGTTTTCTCAGCAGGCAGAGTCTCTCCTTGCGAGACATTGTGAAAAAGGAATTTGCTTAGATATAGGTGACTAGAGGCACTTGCTACAGTGCACTGCAAAGCTAAAGGCTGCACAACACTGGCATTTTGTAAGCAGCTTGCAAACTGAGAGAAAACAGTACCTTTCCACTCTTCTGCATTTTCCTTTCCCAGTGAAATTCGAATTTTAGGGGTTTTGGACAACTGTCTTTTACTTCTTGCAAAACACTCTGCAGACCTTCTTGTACCTTCTAAAACACCATGGGAGATGTTTTCTCAGCAGGCAGAGTTTCTCCTTGCGAGACATTGTGAAAAAGGAATTTGCTTAGATGTAGGTGACTAGAGACACTTGCTACAGGACGCTGCAAAGCTAAAGGCTGCACAACACTGGCTTTTTGTAAGCAGCTTGCAAACTGAGAGAAAACAGTACCTTTCCACTCTCCTGCATTTTCCTTTCCCAGTACAATTCGAATTTTCGGGGTTTTGGACAACTTTCTTGTACTTCTTGCAAAACACTCTGCAGACCTTCTTGTACCATTTTAAAAACCATGGGAGCTGTTTTCTAAACAGGCAAAGTTTCTCCTTAGGAGATACAGTGAAAAAACTATTTGCTTAGATGTAGGTGACTAGAGACACTTGCTACAGGACGCTGCAAAGCTAAAGGCTGCACAACACTGGCATTGTGGCACAGTTTGCAAACTGATAGAAAACAGTACCTTTCCACTCTCCTGCATTTTCCTTTCCCAGTACAATTCGAATTTTAGGGGTTTTGGACAACTTTCTTGTACTTCTTGCAAAACACTCTGCAGGCTTTCTTGTACCTTCTAAAACACCATGGGAGATGTTTTCTCAGCAGGCAGAGTTTCTCCTTGCGAGACATTGTGAAAAAGGAATATGCTTAGATGTAGGTGACTACAGACACTTGCTACAGGACGCTGCAAAGCTAAAGGCTGCACAACACTGGCATTTTTTAAGCAGCTTGCAAACTGAGAGAAAACAGTACCTTTCCACTCTCCTGCATTTTCCTTTTTCAGTACAATTCGAATTTTCGGGGTTTTGGACAACTTTCTTGTACTTCTTGCAAAACACTCTGCAGATCTTCTTGTACCCTTTTAAAAACCATGGGAGCTGTTTTCTCAACAGGCAAAGATTCTCCTTTGGAGATACAGTGAAAAAGGAATTTGCTTAGATGTAGGTGACTAGAGGCCTATGCTACAGTGCACTGCAAAGGTAATTGTTGTGGTTTGTTCTGCTCCCCCTCAGTTGTTTTGGCTATGTTTCCTGCCGAGTTTTTCTCCAGTTAAGTGTCAATCCCCTGACCTCTCCTTAGTTATCATGACAACTAATGTATTCTCTCCATTCTCCACCCCCGGCTTCCTGCCAGTCACTCGGCCCTTCTGCCTCTTTTTCTAGAAATCTCTCACTAGGTCGTCGAGTGATTGGTTGGGGGGCCGGGGCCCCTCCCTAAGTTCTTCCCCATTAGTTTTCCTTCCATGTGTATCATTTCTGTAACACCCTTCCCTGGACCCCCATTTGTTCCTGAGTGTTGCCACCCCATACCTCCCACTCTCTTTATAACCTGTTACGGTCCCGCCCTCGGGACCCTCCACTTTTCAGATTCCAGTGGGAACACAATAGACCTGACTGTGCCTGACACTGGAGAGTCTCTCCTTCACTTCACCCACGGGCTGAAGCTGAACTGTGGCCACGTCTCTGCTGACTGCAAGCGGGCTGGCAAGCTTGCCGGGCATCTCTAACATCGGCCAGCCCAACTTCAGGTAATGGATGCACAACACTTGCATTGTGGAACAGTTTCCAAACTGAGAGAAAACAGTACCCCTGCACTCTCCTGCATTTTCCTTTCCCAGTGAAATTCGAATCGAAGGGGTTTTGGACAACTTTCTTTTACTTCTTGCAAAACACTCTGCAGACCTTCTTGTACCATTTTAAAAACCATGGGAGCTGTTTTCTAAACAGGCAAAGTTTCTCCTTAGGAGATACAGTGAAAAAACTATTTGCTTAGATGTAGGTTACTAGAGGCACTTGCTACAGGACGCTGCAAAGCTAAAGGCTGCACAACACTGGCATTTTGTAAGCAGCTTGCAAACTGATAGAAAACAGTACCTTTCCACTCTCCTGCATTTTCCTTTCCCAGTACAATTCGAATTTTCGGGGTTTTGGACAACTTTCTTGTACTTCTTCAAAACACTCTGCAGACCTTCTTGTACCTTCTAAAACACCATGGGAGATGTTTTCTCAGCAGGCAGAGTTTCTCCTTGCGAGACATTGTGAAAAAGGAATATGCTTAGATGTAGGTGACTAGAGACACTTGCTACAGGACGCTGCAAAGCTAAAGGCTGCACAACACTAGCATTTTGTAAGCAGCTTGCAAACTGAGAGAAAACAGTACCTTTCCACTCTCCTGCATTTTCCTTTCCCAGTACAATTCGAATCGAAGGGGTTTTGGACAACTTTCTTGTACTTCTTGCAAAACACTCTGCAGATCTTCTTGTACCCTTTTAAAAACCATGGGAGCTGTTTTCTCAACAGGCAAAGATTCTCCTTTGGAGATACAGTGAAAAAGGTATTTGCTTAGATGTAGGTGACTAGAGGCCTATGCTACAGTGCACTGCAAAGGTAATTGTTGTGGTTTGTTCTGCTCCCCCTCAGTTGTTGTGGCTATGTTTCCTGCCGAGTTTTTCTCCAGTTAAGTGTCAATCCCCTGACCTCTCCTTAGTTATCATGACAACTAATGTATTCTCTCCATTCTCCACCCCCGGCTTCCTGCCAGTCACTCGGCCCTTCTGCCTCTTTTTCTAGAAATCTCTCACTAGGTCGTTGAGTGATTGGTTGGGGGGCCGGGGCCCCTCCCTAAGTTCTTCCCCATTAGTTTTCCTTCCATGTGTATCATTTTTGTAACACCCTTCCCTGGACCCCCATTTGTTCCTGAGTGTTGCCACCCCATACCTCCCACTCTCTTTATAACCTGTTATGGTCCCGCCCTCGGGACCCTCCACTTTTCAGATTCCAGTGGGAACACAATAGACCTGACTGTGCCTGACACTGGAGAGTCTCCACTTCACCCACGGGCTGAAGCTGAACTGTGGCCACGTCTCTGCTGACTGCAAGCGGGCTGGCAAGCTTGCCGGGCATCTCTAACATCGGCCAGCCCAACTTCAGGTAATGGCTGCACAACACTTGCATTGTGGAACAGTTTGCAAACTGAGAGAAAACAGTACCCCTGCACTCTCCTGCATTTTCCTTTCCCAGTGAAATTCGAATCGAAGGGGTTTTGGACAACTTTCTTTTACTTCTTGCAAAACACTCTGCAGACCTTCTTGTACCTTCTAAAACACCATGGGAGATGTTTTCTCCGCAGGCAGAGTTTCTCCTTGCGAGACATTGTTAAAAAGGAATATGCTTAGATGTAGGTGACTAGAGACACTTGCTACAGGATGCTGCAAAGCTAAAGGCTGCACAACACTGGCATTTTGTAAGCAGCTTGCAAACTGAGAGAAAACAGTACCTTTCCACTCTCCTGCATTTTCCTTTCCCAGTACAATTCGAATTTTCGGGGTTTTGGACAACTTTCTTGTACTTCTTCAAAACACTCTGCAGACCTTCTTGTACCTTCTAAAACACCATGGGAGATGTTTTCTCCGCAGGCAGAGTCTCTCCTTGCGAGACATTGTGAAAAAGGAATTTGCTTAGATGTAGGTGACTAGAGGCACTTGCTACAGTGCACTGCAAAGCTAAAGGCTGCACAACACTGGCATTTTGTAAGCAGCTTGCAAACTGAGAGAAAACAGTACCTTTCCACTCTCCTGCATTTTCCTTTCCCAGCGAAATTCGAATTTTAGGGGTTGTGGACAACTGTCTTTTACTTCTTGCAAAACACTCTGCAGACCTTCTTGTACCTTCTAAAACACCATGGGAGATGTTTTCTCAGCAGGCAGAGTTTCTCCTTGCGAGACATTTTGAAAAAGGAATTTGCTTAGATGTAGGTGACTAGAGACACTTGCTACAGGACGCTGCAAAGCTAAAGGCTGCACAACACTGGCTTTTTGTAAGCAGCTTGCAAACTGAGAGAAAACAGTACCTTTCCACTCTCCTGCATTTTCCTTTCCCAGTACAATTCGAATTTTCGGGGTTTTGGACAACTTTCTTGTACTTCTTGCAAAACACTCTGCAGACCTTCTTGTACCATTTTAAAAACGATGGGAGCTATTTTCTAAACAGGCAAAGTTTCTCCTTAGGAGATACAGTGAAAAAACTATTTGCTTAGATGTAGGTGACTAGAGGCACTTGCTACAGGACGCTGCAAAGCTAAAGGCTGCACAACAGTGGCATTGTGGCACAGTTTGCAAACTGATAGAAAACAGTACCTTTCCACTCTCCTGCATTTTCCTTTCCCAGTACAATTCGAATTTTAGGGGTTTTGGACAACTTTCTTGTACTTCTTGCAAAACACTCTGCAGGCTTTCTTGTACCTTCTAAAACACCATGGGAGATGTTTTCTCAGCAGGCAGAGTTTCTCCTTGCGAGACATTGTGAAAAAGGAATATGCTTAGATGTAGGTGACTACAGACACTTGCTACAGGACGCTGCAAAGCTAAAGGCTGCACAACACTGGCATTTTTTAAGCAGCTTGCAAACTGAGAGAAAACAGTACCTTTCCACTCTCCTGCATTTTCCTTTCCCAGTACAATTCGAATCGAAGGGGTTTTGGACAACTTTCTTGTACTTCTTGCAAAACACTCTGCAGATCTTCTTGTACCCTTTTAAAAACCATGGGAGCTGTTTTCTCAACAGGCAAAGATTCTCCTTTGGAGATACAGTGAAAAAGGAATCTGCTTAGATGTAGGTGACTGGAGGCCTATGCTACAGTGCACTGCAAAGGTAATTGTTGGGGTTTGTTCGGCTCCCCCTCAGTTGTTTTGGCTATGTTTCCTGCCGAGTTTTTCTCCAGTTAAGTGTCAATCCCCTGACCTCTCCTTAGTTATCATGACAACTAATGTATTCTCTCCATTCTCCACCCCCGGCTTCCTGCCAGTCACTCGGCCCTTCTGCCTCTTTTTCTAGAAATCTCTCACTAGGTCGTCGAGTGATTGGTTGGGGGGCCGGGGCCCCTCCCTAAGTTCTTCCCCATTAGTTTTCCTTCCATGTGTATCATTTTTGTAACACCCTTCCCTGGACCCCCATTTGTTCCTGAGTGTTGCCACCCCATACCTCCCACTCTCTTTATAACCTGTTACGGTCCCGCCCTCGGGACCCTCCACTTTTCAGATTCCAGTGGGAACACAATAGACCTGACTGTGCCTGACACTGGAGAGTCTCTCCTTCACTTCACCCACGGGCTGAAGCTGAACTGTGGCCACGTCTCTGCTGACTGCAAGCGGGCTGGCAAGCTTGCCGGGCATCTCTAACATCGGCCAGCCCAACTTCAGGTAATGGCTGCACAACACTTGCATTGTGGAAGAGTTTGCAAACTGAGAGAAAACAGTACCCCTGCACTCTCCTGCATTTTCCTTTCCCAGTGAAATTCGAATCGAAGGGGTTTTCGACAACTTTCTTTTACTTCTTGCAAAACACTCTGCAGACCTTCTTGTACCTTCTAAAACACCATGGGAGATGTTTTCTCCGCAGGCAGAGTTTCTCCTTGCGAGACATTGTTAAAAAGGAATATGCTTAGATGTAGGTGACTAGA
Organism: Setophaga petechia; assembly: GCA_024362935.1. Lineage (NCBI taxonomy): Eukaryota > Metazoa > Chordata > Aves > Passeriformes > Parulidae > Setophaga > Setophaga petechia. The sequence continues at coordinate 55,574,928 of JANCRA010000003.1, read as the reverse complement.
GACACTTGCTACAGGAGGCTGCAAAGCTAAAGGCTGCACAACACTGGCATTTTGTAAGCAGCTTGCAAACAGAGAGAAAACAGTACCTTTCCACTCTCCTGCATTTTCCTTTCCCAGTACAATTCGAATCGAAGGGGTTTTGGACAAATTTCTTTTACTTCTTCAAAACACTCTGCAGACCTTCTTGTACCTTCTAAAACACCATGGGAGATGTTTTCTCAGCAGGCAGAGTCTATCCTTGCGAGACATTGTGAAAAAGGAATTTGCTTAGATGTAGGTGACTAGAGGCACTTGCTACAGTGCACTGCAAAGCTAAAGGCTGCACAACACTGGCATTTTGTAAGCAGCTTGCAAACTGAGAGAAAACAGTACCTTTCCACTCTCCTGCATTTTCCTTTCCCAGTACAATTCGAATTTTCGGGGTTTTGGACAACTTTCTTGTACTTCTTGCAAAACACTCTGCAGACCTTCTTGTACCTTCTAAAACACCATGGGAGATGTTTTCTCAGCAGGCAGAGTTTCTCATTGCGAGACATTGTGAAAAAGGAATTTGCTTAGATGTAGGTGACTAGAGACACTTGATACAGGACGCTGCAAAGCTAAAGGCTGCACAACACTAGCATTTTGTAAGCAGCTTGCAAACTGAGAGAAAACAGTACCTTTCCACTCTCCTGCATTTTCCTTTCCCAGTACAATTCGAATCGAAGGGGTTTTGGACAACTTTCTTGTACTTCTTGCAAAACACTCTGCAGACCTTCTTGTACCTTCTAAAACACCATGGGAGATGTTTTCTCAACAGGCAGAGTTTCTCCTTGCGAGACATTGTGAAAAAGGAATTTGCTTAGATGTAGGTGACTAGAGACACTTGCTACAGGACGCTGCAAGGCTAAAGGCTGCACAACACTGGCATTTTGTAAGCAGCTTGCAAACTGAGAGAAAACAGTACCTTTCCACTCTCCTGCATTTTCCTTTCCCAGTACAATTCGAATTTTCGGGGTTTTGGACAACTTTCTTGTACTTCTTGCAAAACACTCTGCAGACCTTCTTGTACCCTTTTAAAAACGATGGGAGATGTTTTCTCAACAGGCAAAGATTCTCCTTTGGAGATACAGTCAAAAAGGTATTTGCTTAGATGTAGGTGACTAGAGACAATTGCTACAGTGCGCTGCAAAGGTAAAGGCTGCACAACACTGGCATTGTGGCACAGTTTGCAAACTGATAGAAAACAGTACCCCTGCACTCTCCTGCATTTTCCTTTCCCAGTACAATTCGAATTTAAGGGGTTTTGGACAACTTTATTTTGGCTATGTTTCCTGCCGAGTTTTTCTCCAGTTAAGTGTCAATCCCCTGACCTCTCCTTAGTTATCATGACTAATAAAGTAAAAACTTTATTTTACTTCTTGCAAAACACTCTGCAGACCTTCTTGTACCTTCTAAAACACCATGGGAGATGTTTTCTCCGCAGGCAGAGTTTCTCCCTGCGAGACATTGTGAAAAAGGAATATGCTTAGATGTAGGTGACTAGAGACACTTGCTACAGGACGCTGCAAAGCTAAAGGCTGCACAACACTGGCATTTTGTAAGCAGCTTGCAAACAGAGAGAAAACAGTACCTTTCCACTCTCCTGCATTTTCCTTTCCCAGTACAATTCGAATTTTCGGGGTTTTGGACAACTTTCTTGTACTTCTTGCAAAACACTCTGCAGACCTTCTTGTACCATTTTAAAAACCATGGGAGCTGTTTTCTAAACAGGCAAAGTTTCTCCTTAGGAGATACAGTGAAAAAACTATTTTCTTAGATGTAGGTGACTAGAGGCACTTGCTACAGGACGCTGCAAAGCTAAAGGCTGCACAACAGTGGCATTGTGGCACAGTTTGCAAACTGATAGAAAACAGTACCTTTCCACTCTCCTGCATTTTCCTTTCCCAGTACAATTCGAATTTTAGGGGTTTTGGACAACTTTCTTGTACTTCTTGCAAAACACTCTGCAGGCTTTCTTGTACCTTCTAAAACACCATGGGAGATGTTTTCTCAGCAGGCAGAGTTTCTCCTTGCGAGACATTGTGAAAAACTAATATGCTTAGATGTAGGTGACTAGAGACACTTGCTACAGGACGCTGCAAAGCTAAAGGCTGCACAACACTGGCATTTTGTAAGCAGCTTGCAAACTGAGAGAAAACAGTACCTTTCCACTCTCCTGCATTTTCCTTTCCCAGTACAATTCGAATCGAAGGGGTTTTGGACAACTTTCTTGTACTTCTTGCAAAACACTCTGCAGATCTTCTTGTACCCTTTTAAAAACCATGGGAGCTGTTTTCTCAACAGGCAAAGATTCTCCTTTGGAGATACAGTGAAAAAGGTATTTGCTTAGATGTAGGTGACTAGAGGCCTATGCTACAGTGCACTGCAAAGGTAATTGTTGTGGTTTGTTCTGCTCCCCCTCAGTTGTTTTGGCTGTGTTTCCTGCCGAGTTTTTCTCCAGTTAAGTGTCAATCCCCTGACCTCTCCTTAGTTATCATGACAACTAATGTATTCTCTCCATTCTCCACCCCCGGCTTCCTGCCAGTCACTCGGCCCTTCTGCCTCTTTTTCTAGAAATCTCTCACTAGGTCGTTGAGTGATTGGTTGGGGGGCCGGGGCCCCTCCCTAAGTTCTTCCCCATTAGTTTTCCTTCCATATGTATCATTTTTGTAACACCCTTCCCTGGACCCCCATTTGTTCCTGAGTGTTGCCACCCCATACCTCCCACTCTCTTTATAACCTGTTATGGTCCCGCCCTCGGGACCCTCCACTTTTCAGATTCCAGTGGGAACACAATAGACCTGACTGTGCCTGACACTGGAGAGTCTCTCCTTCACTTCACCCACGGGCTGAAGCTGAACTGTGGCCACGTCTCTGCTGACTGCAAGCGGGCTGGCAAGCTTGCCGGGCATCTCTAACATCGGCCAGCCCAACTTCAGGTAATGGCTGCACAACACTTGCATTGTGGAAGAGTTTGCAAACTGAGAGAAAACAGTACCTCTGCACTCTCCTGCATTTTCCTTTCCCAGTGAAATTCGAATCGAAGGGGTTTTGGACAACTTTCTTTTACTTCTTGCAAAACACTCTGCAAACCTTCTTGTACCTTCTAAAACACCATGGGAGATGTTTTCTCCGCAGGCAGAGTTTGTCCTTGCGAGACATTGTTAAAAAGGAATATGCTTAGATGTAGGTGACTAGAGACACTTCCTACAGGACGCTACAAAGCTAAAGGCTGCACAAAACTGGCATTTTGTAAGCAGCTTGCAAACTGAGAGAAAACAGTACCTTTCCACTCTCCTGCATTTTCCTTTCCCAGTACAATTCGAATTTTCGGGGTTTTGGACAACTTTCTTTTACTTCTTGCAAAACACTCTGCAGACCTTCTTGTACCTTCTAAAACACCATGGGAGATGTTTTCTCAGCAGGCAGAGTTTCTCCTTGCGAGACATTGTGAAAAAGGAATATGCTTAGATGTAGGTGACTAGAGGCACTTGCTACAGTGCACTGCTAAGGTAATGGCTGCACAACACTTGCATTGTGGCACAATTTGCAAAGTGATAGAAAACAGTACCCCTGCACTCTCCTGCATTTTCCTTTCCCAGTACAATTCGAATCGAAGGGGTTTTGTACAACTACCTTTACTTCTTGCAAAACACTCTGCAGACCTTCTTGTACCTTCTAAAACACCATGGGAGATGTTTTCTCAGCAGGCAGAGTTTCTCCTTGCGAGACATTGTGAAAAAGGAATATGCTTAGATGTAGGTGACTAGACATACTTGCTACAGGATGCTGCAAAGCTAAAGGCTGCACAACACTGGCATTTTGTAAGCAGCTTGCAAACTGAGAGAAAACAGTACCTTTCCACTCTCCTGCATTTTCCTTTCCCAGTACAATTCGAATTTTCGGGGTTTTGGACAACTTTCTTGTACTTCTTGCAAAACACTCTGCAGACCTTCTTGTACCCTTTTAAAAACCATGGGAGCTGTTTTCTAAACAGGCAAAGTTTCTCCTTAGGAGATACAGTGAAAAAATTTTTTCCTTAGATGTAGGTGACTAGAGGCACTTGCTACAGGACACTGCAAAGCTAAAGGCTGCACAACACTGGCATTGTGGCACAGTTTGCAAACTGATAGAAAACAGTACCTTTCCACTCTCCTGCATTTTCCTTTCTCAGTACAATTCGAATTTTCGGGGTTTTGGACAACTTTCTTTTACTTCTTGCAAAACACTCTGCAGGCTTTCTTGTACCTTCTAAAACACCATGGGAGATGTTTTCTCAGCAGGCAGAGTTTCTCCTTGCGAGACATTGTGAAAAAGGAATATGCTTAGATGTAGGTGACTAGAGACACTTGCTACAGGACGCTGCAAAGCTAAAGGCTGCACAACACTGGCTTTTTGTAAGCAGCTTGCAAACTGAGAGAAAACAGTACCTTTCCACTCTCCTGCATTTTCCTTTCCCAGTACAATTCAAATTTTAGGGGTTTTGGACAACTTTCTTGTACTTCTTGCAAAACACTCTGCAGACCTTCTTGTACGATTTTAAAAACCATGGGAGCTGTTTTCTAAACAGGCAAAGTTTCTCCTTAGGAGATACAGTGAAAAAACTATTTGCTTAGATGTAGGTGACTAGAGGCACTTGCTATAGGACGCTGCAAAGCTAAAGGCTGCACAACACTGGCATTGTGGCACAGTTTGCAAACTGATAGAAAACAGTACCTTTCCACTCTCCTGCATTTTCCTTTCCCAGTAGAATTCGAATCGAAGGGGTTTTGGACAACTTTCTTGTACTTCTTGCAAAACACTCTACAGGCCTTCTTGTACCTTCTAAAACACCATGGGAGATGTTTTCTCAGCAGGCAAAGTTTCTCCTTGCGAGACATTGTGAAAAAAGAATATGGTTAGATGTAGGTGACTAGAGACACTTCCTACAGGACGCTACAAAGCTAAAGGCTGCACAAAACTGGCATTTTGTAAGCAGCTTGCAAACTGAGAGAAAACAGTACCTTTCCACTCTCCTGCATTTTCCTTTCCCAGTACAATTCGAATTTTCGGGGTTTTGGACAACTTTCTTTTACTTCTTGCAAAACACTCTGCAGACCTTCTTGTACCTTCTAAAACACCATGGGAGATGTTTTCTCAGCAGGCAGAGTTTCTCATTGCGAGACATTGTGAAAAAGGAATTTGCTTAGATGTAGGTGACTAGAGACACTTGATACAGGACGCTGCAAAGCTAAAGGCTGCACAACACTAGCATTTTGTAAGCAGCTTGCAAACTGAGAGAAAACAGTACCTTTCCACTCTCCTGCATTTTCCTTTCCCAGTACAATTCGAATTTTAGGGGTTTTGTACAACTACCTTTACTTCTTGCAAAACACTCTGCAGACCTTCTTGTACCTTCTAAAACACCATGGGAGATGTTTTTTCAGCAGGCAGAGTTTCTCCTTGCGAGACATTGTGAAAAAGGAATATGCTTAGATGTAGGTGACTAGACATACTTGCTACACGATGCTGCAAAGCTAAAGGCTGCACAACACTGGCATTTTGTAAGCAGCTTGCAAACTGAGAGAAAACAGTACCTTTCCACTCTCCTGCATTTTCCTTTCCCAGTACAATTCGAATTTTCGGGGTTTTGGACAACTTTCTTGTACTTCTTGCAAAACACTCTGCAGACCTTCTTGTACCATTTTAAAAACCATGGGAGCTGTTTTCTAAACAGGCAAAGTTTCTCCTTAGGAGATACAGTGAAAAAATTTTTTCCTTAGATGTAGGTGACTAGAGGCACTTGCTACAGGACACTGCAAAGCTAAAGGCTGCACAACACTGGCATTGTGGCACAGTTTGCAAACTGATAGAAAACAGTACCTTTCCACTCTCCTGCATTTTCCTTTCTCAGTACAATTCGAATTTTAGGGGTTTTGCACAACTTTCTTGTACTTCTTGCAAAACACTCTGCAGGCTTTCTTGTACCTTCTAAAACACCATGGGAGATGTTTTCTCAGCAGGCAGAGTTTCTCCTTGCGAGACATTGTGAAAAAGGAATATGCTTAGATGTAGGTGACTAGAGGCACTTGCTACAGGACGCTGCAAAGCTAAAGGCTGCACAACACTGGCTTTTTGTAAGCAGCTTGCAAACTGAGAGAAAACAGTACCTTTCCACTCTCCTGCATTTTCCTTTCCCAGTACAATTCAAATTTTAGGGGTTTTGGACAACTTTCTTTTACTTCTTGCAAAACACTCTGCAGACCTTCTTGTACGATTTTAAAAACCATGGGAGCTGTTTTCTAAACAGGCAAAGTTTCTCCTTAGGAGATACAGTGAATAAACTATTTGCTTAGATGTAGGTGACTAGAGGCACTTGCTATAGGACGCTGCAAAGCTAAAGGCTGCACAACACTGGCATTGTGGCACAGTTTGCAAACTGATAGAAAACAGTACCTTTCCACTCTCCTGCATTTTCCTTTCCCAGTAGAATTCGAATCGAAGGGGTTTTGGACAACTTTCTTGTACTTCTTGCAAAACACTCTGCAGACCTTCTTGTACCCTTTTAAAAACCATGGGAGCTGTTTTCTAAACAGGCAAAGTTTCTCCTTAGGAGATACAGTGAAAAAACTATTTGCTTAGGTGTAGGTGACTAGAGGCACTTGCTACAGGACGCTGCAAAGCTAAAGGCTGCACAACACTGGCATTGTGGCACAGTTTGCAAACTGAGAGAAAACAGTACCTTTCCACTCTTCTGCATTTTCCTTTCCCAGTACAATTCGAATTTTAGGGGTTTTGGATAACTTTCTTTTACTTCTTGCAAAACACTCTGCAGGCTTTCTTGTACCTTCTAAAACACCATGGGAGATGTTTTCTCAGCAGGCAGAGTTTCTCCTTGCGAGACATTGTTAAAAAGGAATATACTTAGATGTAGGTGACTAGAGGCACTTGCTACAGTGCACTGCAAAGGTAATGGCTACACAACACTTGCATTGTGGCACAATTTGCAAAGTGATGGAAAACAGTACCCCTGCACTCTCCTGCATTTTCCTTTCCCAGTACAATTCGAATCGAAGGGGTTTTGGACAACTACCTTTACTTCTTGCAAAACACTCTGCAGACCTTCTTGTACCATTTTAAAAACCATGGGAGCTGTTTTCTAAACAGGCAAAGTTTCTCCTTAGGAGATACAGTGAAAAAGGTATTTGCTTAGATGTAGGTGACTAGAGGCACTTGCTACAGTGCACTGCAAAGGTAATGGCTGCACAACACTTGCAGTGTGGCACAGTTTCCAAACTCATAGAAAACAGTACCCCTGCACTCTCCTGCATTTTCCTTTCCCAGTACAATTCGAATCGAAGGGGTTTTAGACAACTTCCTTTACTTCTTGCAAAACACTCTGCAGACCTTCTTGTACCTTCTAAAACACCATGGGAGATGTTTTCTCAGCAGGCAGAGTCTCTGCTTGCGAAACATTGTTAAAAAGGAATATGCTTAGATGTAGGTGACTAGAGACACTTGCTACAGGACGCTGCAAAGCTAAAGGCTGCACAACACTGGCATTTTCTAAGCAGCTTGCAAACTGAGAGAAAACAGTACCTTTCCACTCTCCTGCATTTTCCTTTCCCAGTACAATTCGAATTTTCGGGGTTTTGGACAACTTTCTTTTACTTCTTGCAAAACACTCTGCAGACCTTCTTGTACCTTCTAAAACACCATGGGAGATGTTTTCTCAGCAGGCAGAGTTTCTCCTTGCGAGACATTGTGAAAAAGGAATATGCTTAGATATAGGTGACTAGAGACACTTGCTACAGGACGCTGCAAAGCTAAAGGCTGCACAACACTGGCATTTTGTAAGCAGCTTGCAAACTGAGAGAAAACAGTACCTTTCCACTCTCCTGCATTTTCCTTTCCCAGTACAATTCGAATCGAAGGGGTTTTGGACAACTTTCTTTTACTTCTGGCAAAACACTCTGCAGACCTTCTTGTACCCTTTTAAAAAACATGGGAGCTGTTTTCTCAACAGGCAAAGTTTCTCCTTTGGAGATACAGTGAAAAAGGTATTTGCTTAGATGTAGGTGACTAGAGGCACTTGCTACAGTGCACTGCAAAGGTAATGGCTGCACAACACTTGCATTGTGGCGCAGTTTGCAAACTGATAGAAAACAGTACCCCTGCACTCTCCTGCATTTTCTTTTCCCAGTGAAATTCGAATTTTAGGGGTTTTGGACAACTACCTTTACTTCTTGCAAAACACTCTGCAGACCTTCTTGTACCTTCTAAAACACCATGGGAGATGTTTTCTCAGCAGGCAGAGTCTCTGCTTGCGAAAAATTGTTAAAAAGGAATATGCTTAGATGTAGGTGACTAGACACACTTGCTACAGGACGCTGCATAGCTAAAGGCTGCACAACACTGGCATTTTGTAAGCAGCTTGCAAACTGAGAGAAAACAGTACCTTTCCACTCTCCTGCATTTTCCTTTCCCAGTACAATTCGAATTTTAGGAGTTTTGGACAACTTTCTTTTACTTCTTGCAAAACACTCTGCAGACCTTCTTGTACCTTCTAAAACACCATGGGAGATGTTTTCTCAGCAGGCAGAGTTTCTCCTTGCGAGACATTGTGAAAAAGGAATATGCTTAGATGTAGGTGACTAGAGACACTTGCTACAGGACGCTGCAAAGCTAAAGGCTGCACAACACTGGCATTTTGTAAGCAGCTTGCAAACTGAGAGAAAACAGTACCTTTCCACTCTCCTGCATTTTCCTTTCCCAGTACAATTCGAATTTTCGGGGTTTTGGACAACTTTCTTTTACTTCTTGCAAAACACTCTGCAGACCTTCTTGTACCCTTTTAAAAACCATGGGAGCTGTTTTCTCAACAGGCAAAGATTCTCTTTTGGAGATACAGTGAAAAAGGTATTTGCTTAGATGTAGGTGACTAGAGGCACTTGCTACAGTGCACTGCAAAGGTAATTGTTGTGGTTTGTTCTGCTCCCCCTCAGTTGTTTTGGCTGTGTTTCTGCCCGAGGTTTTCTCCAGTTAAGTGTCAATCGCCTGACCTCTCCTTAGTTACCATGACAAGTAATGTAATCTCTCCATTCTCCAGCCCCGGCTTCCTGCCAGTCACTCGGCCCTTCTGCCTCTTTTTCTAGAAATCTCTCACTAGGTCGTCGAGTGATTGGTTGGGGGGCCAGGGCCCCTCCCTAAGTTCTTCCCCATTAGTTTTCCTTCCATGTGTATCATTTTTGTAACACCCTTCCCTGGACCCCCATTTGTTCCTGAGTGTTGCCACCCCATACCTCCCACTCTCTTTATAACCTGTTAAGGTCCCGCCCTCGGGACCCTCCACTTTTCAGATTCCAGTGGGAACACAATAGACCTGACTGTGCCTGACACTGGAGAGTCTCTCCTTCACTTCACCCACGGGCTGAAGTTGAACTGTGGCCACGTCTCTGCTGACTGCAAGCGGGCTGGCAAGCTTGCCGGGCATCTCTAACATCGGCCAGCCCAACTTCAGGTAATGGCTACACAACACTTGCATTGTGGAACAGTTTGCAAACTGAGAGAAAACAGTACCTTTCCACTCTCCTGCATTTTCCTTTCCCAGTACAATGCGAATTTTCGGGGTTTTGGACAACTTTCTTGTACTTCTTGCAAAACACTCTGCAGACCTTCTTGTACCTTCTAAAACACCATGGGAGATGTTTTCTCCGCAGGCAGAGTTTCTCCTTGCGAGACATTGTGAAAAAGCTATTTGCTTAGATGTAGGTGACTAGAGGCACTTGCTACAGTGCACTGTAAAGGGAAAGGCTGCAGAACACTTGCATGGTGGCACAGTTTGCAAACTGATAGAAAACAGTACCCCTGCACTCTCCTGCATTTTCCTTTCCCAGCGAAATTCGAATTTTAGGGGTTTTGGACAACTTTCTTTTACTTCTTCAAAACACTCTGCAGACCTTCTTGTACCTTCTAAAACACCATGGGAGATGTTTTCTCAACAGGCAGAGTTTCTCCTTGCGAGATATTGTGAAAAAGGAATTTGCTTAGATGTAGGTGACTAGAGACACTTGCTACAGGACGCTGCAAAGCTAAAGGCTGCACAACACTGGCATTTTGTAAGCAGCTTGCAAACTGAGAGAAAACAGTACCTTTGCACTCTCCTGCATTTTCCTTTCCCAGTACAATTCGAATTTTCGGGGTTTTGGACAACTTTCTTTTACTTCTTGCAAAACACTCTGCAGACCTTCTTGTACCTTCTAAAACACCATGGGAGATGTTTTCTCAGCAGGCAGAGTTTCTCCTTGCGAGACATTGTGAAAAAGGAATTTGCTTAGATGTAGGTGACTAGAGACACTTGCTACAGGACGCTGCAAAGCTAAAGGCTGCACAACACTGGCATTTTGTAAGCAGCTTGCAAACTGAGAGAAAACAGTACCTTTCCACTCTCCTGCATTTTCCTTTCCCAGTACAATTCGAATTTTCGGGGTTTTGGACAACTTTCTTTTACTTCTTGCAAAACACTCTGCAGACCTTCTTGTACCATTTTAAAAACCATGGGAGCTGTTTTCTAAACAGGCAAAGTTTCTCCTTAGGAGATACAGTGAAAAAACTATTTGCTTAGATGTAGGTGACTAGAGGCACTTGCTACAGGACGCTGCAAAGCTAAAGGCTGCACAACACTGGCATTGTGGCACAGTTTGCAAACTGATAGAAAACAGTACGTTTCCACTCTCCTGCATTTTCCTTTCCCAGTACAATTCGAATTTTCGGGGTTTTGGACAACTTTCTTGTACTTCTTGCAAAACACTCTGCAGGCTTTCTTGTACCTTCTAAAACACCATGGGAGATGTTTTCTCAGCAGGCAGAGTTTCTCCTTGCGAGACATTGTGAAAAAGGAATATGCTTAGATGTAGGTGACTAGAGAGACTTGCTACAGGACGCTGTAAAGCTAAAGGCTGCACAACACTGGCATTTTGTAAGCAGCTTGCAAACTGAGAGAAAACAGTACCTTTCCACTCTCCTGCATTTTCCTTTCCCAGTACAATTCGAATTTTCGGGGTTTTGGACAACTTTCTTGTACTTCTTGCAAAACACTCTGCAGACCTTCTTGTACCTTCTAAAACACCATGGGAGATGTTTTCTCAGCAGGCAGAGTTTCTCCTTGCGAGACATTGTGAAAAAGGAATTTGCTTAGATGTAGGTGACTAGAGACACTTGCTACAGGACGCTGCAAAACTAAAGGCTGCACAACACTGGCATTTTGTAAGCAGCTTGCAAACTGAGAGAAAACAGTACCTTTCCACTCTCCTGCATTTTCCTTTCCCAGTACAATTCGAATTTTCGGGGTTTTGGACAACTTTCTTGTACTTCTTCAAAACACTCTGCAGACCTTCTTGTACCTTGTAAAACACCATGGGAGATGTTTTCTCAGCAGGCAGAGTCTCTCCTTGCGAGACATTGTGAAAAAGGAATTTGCTTAGATACAGGTGACTAGAGGCACTTGCTACAGTGCACTGCAAAGCTAAAGGCTGCACAACACTGGCATTTTGTAAGCAGCTTGCAAACTGAGAGAAAACAGTACCTTTCCACTCTTCTGCATTTTCCTTTCCCAGTGAAATTCGAATTTTAGGGGTTTTGGACAACTGTCTTTTACTTCTTGCAAAACACTCTGCAGACCTTCTTGTACCTTCTAAAACACCATGGGAGATGTTTTCTCAGCAGGCAGAGTTTCTCCTTGCGAGACATTGTGAAAAAGGAATTTGCTTAGATGTAGGTGACTAGAGACACTTGCTACAGGACGCTGCATAGCTAAAGGCTGCACAACACTGGCTTTTTGTAAGCAGCTTGCAAACTGAGAGAAAACAGTACCTTTCCACTCTCCTGCATTTTCCTTTCCCAGTACAATTCGAATTTTCGGGGTTTTGGACAACTTTCTTGTACTTCTTGCAAAACACTCTGCAGACCTTCTTGTACCATTTTAAAAACCATGGGAGCTGTTTTCTAAACAGGCAAAGTTTCTCCTTAGGAGATACAGTGAAAAAACTATTTGCTTAGATGTAGGTGACTAGAGACACTTGCTACAGGACGCTGCAAAGCTAAAGGCTGCACAACACTGGCATTGTGGCACAGTTTGCAAACTGATAGAAAACAGTACCTTTCCACTCTCCTGCATTTTCCTTTCCCAGTACAATTCGAATTTTCGGGGTTTTGGACAACTTTCTTGTACTTCTTGCAAAACACTCTGCAGGCTTTCTTGTACCTTCTAAAACACCATGGGAGATGTTTTCTCAGCAGGCAGAGTTTCTCCTTGCGAGACATTGTGAAAAAGGAATATGCTTAGATGTAGGTGACTAGAGAGACTTGCTACAGGACGCTGCAAAGCTAAAGGCTGCACAACACTGGCATTTTGTAAGCAGCTTGCAAACTGAGAGAAAACAGTACCTTTCCACTCTCCTGCATTTTCCTTTCCCAGTACAATTCGAATTTTCGGGGTTTTGGACAACTTTCTTGTACTTCTTGCAAAACACTCTGCAGATCTTCTTGTACCCTTTTAAAAACCATGGGAGCTGTTTTCTCAAGAGGCAAAGATTCTCCTTTGGAGATACAGTGAAAAAGGAATTTGCTTAGATGTAGGTGACTAGAGGCCTATGCTACAGTGCACTGCAAAGGTAATTGTTGTGGTTTGTTCTGCTCCCCCTCAGTTGTTTTGGCTATGTTTCCTGCCGAGTTTTTCTCCAGTTAAGTGTCAATTCCCTGACCTCTCCTTAGTTATCATGACAACTAATGTATTCTCTCCATTCTCCACCCCCGGCTTCCTGCCAGTCACTCGGCCCTTCTGCCTCTTTTTCTAGAAATCTCTCACTAGGTCGTCGAGTGATTGGTTGGGGGGCCGGGGCCCCTCCCTAAGTTCTTCCCCATTAGTTTTCCTTCCATGTGTATCATTTCTGTAACACCCTTCCCTGGACCCCCATTTGTTCCTGAGTGTTGCCACCCCATACCTCCCACTCTCTTTATAACCTGTTACGGTCCCGCCCTCGGGACCCTCCACTTTTCAGATTCCAGTGGGAACACAATAGACCTGACTGTGCCTGACACTGGAGAGTCTCTCCTTCACTTCACCCACGGGCTGAAGCTGAACTGTGGCCACGTCTCTGCTGACTGCAAGCGGGCTGGCAAGCTTGCCGGGCATCTCTAACATCGGCCAGCCCAACTTCAGGTAATGGATGCACAACACTTGCATTGTGGAACAGTTTGCAAACTGAGAGAAAACAGTACCCCTGCACTCTCCTGCATTTTCCTTTCCCAGTGAAATTCGAATCGAAGGGGTTTTGGACAACTTTCTTTTACTTCTTGCAAAACACTCTGCAGACCTTCTTGTACCTTCTAAAACACCATGGGAGATGTTTTCTCCGCAGGCAGAGTTTCTCCTTGCGAGACATTGTTAAAAAGGAATATGCTTAGATGTAGGTGACTAGAGACACTTGCTACAGGATGCTGCAAAGCTAAAGGCTGCACAACACTGGCATTTTGTAAACAGCTTGCAAACTGAGAGAAAACAGTACCTTTCCACTCTCCTGATTTTCCTTTCCCAGTACAATTCGAATTTTCAGGGTTTTGGACAACTTTCTTGTACTTCTTCAAAACACTCTGCAGACCTTCTTGTACCTTCTAAAACACCATGGGAGATGTTTTCTCCGCATGCAGAGTCTCTCCTTGCGAGACATTGTGAAAAAGGAATTTGCTTAGATGTAGGTGACTAGAGGCACTTGCTACAGGACGCTGCAAAGCTAAAGGCTGCACAACACTGGCATTTTGTAAGCAGCTTGCAAACTGAGAGAAAACAGTACCTTTCCACTCTCCTGCATTTTCCTTTCCCAGTGAAATTCGAATTTTAGGGGTTGTGGACAACTGTCTTTTACTTCTTGCAAAACACTCTGCAGACCTTCTTGTACCTTCTAAAACACCATGGGAGATGTTTTCTCAGCAGGCAGAGTTTCTCCTTGCGAGACATTTTGAAAAAGGAATTTGCTTAGATGTAGGTGACTAGAGACACTTGCTACAGGACGCTGCAAAGCTAAAGGCTGCACAACACTGGCTTTTTGTAAGCAGCTTGCAAACTGAGAGAAAACAGTACCTTTCCACTCTCCTGCATTTTCCTTTCCCAGTACAATTCGAATTTTCGGGGTTTTGGACAACTTTCTTGTACTTCTTGCAAAACACTCTGCAGACCTTCTTGTACCATTTTAAAAACCATGGGAGCTATTTTCTAAACAGGCAAAGTTTCTCCTTAGGAGATACAGTGAAAAAACTATTTGCTTAGATGTAGGTGACTAGAGGCACTTGCTACAGGACGCTGCAAAGCTAAAGGCTGCACAACAGTGGCATTGTGGCACAGTTTGCAAACTGATAGAAAACAGTACCTTTCCACTCTCCTGCATTTTCCTTTCCCAGTACAATTCGAATTTTAGGGGTTTTGGACAACTTTCTTGTACTTCTTGCAAAACACTCTGCAGGCTTTCTTGTACCTTCTAAAACACCATGGGAGATGTTTTCTCAGCAGGCAGAGTTTCTCCTTGCGAGACATTGTGAAAAAGGAATTTGCTTAGATGTAGGTGACTAGAGACACTTGCTACAGGACGCTGCAAAGCTAAAGGCTGCACAACACTGGCATTTTTTAAGCAGCTTGCAAACTGAGAGAAAACAGTACCTTTCCACTCTCCTGCATTTTCCTTTCCCAGTACAATTCGAATCGAAGGGATTTTGGACAACTTTCTTGTACTTCTTGCAAAACACTCTGCAGATCTTCTTGTACCCTTTTAAAAACCATGGGAGCTGTTTTCTCAACAGGCAAAGATTCTCCTTTGGAGATACAGTGAAAAAGGAATTTGCTTAGATGTAGGTGACTAGAGGCCTATGCTACAGTGCACTGCAAAGGTAATTGTTGGGGTTTGTTCGGCTCCCCCTCAGTTGTTTTGGCTATGTTTCCTGCCGAGTTTTTCTCCAGTTAAGTGTCAATCCCCTGACCTCTCCTTAGTTATCATGACAACTAATGTATTCTCTCCATTCTCCACCCCCGGCTTCCTTCCAGTCACTCGGCCCTTCTGCCTCTTTTTCTAGAAATCTCTCACTAGGTCGTCGAGTGATTGGTTGGGGGGCCGGGGCCCCTCCCTAAGTTCTTCCCCATTAGTTTTCCTTCCATGTGTATCATTTTTGTAACACCCTTCCCTGGACCCCCATTTGTTCCTGAGTGTTGCCACCCCATACCTCCCACTCTCTTTATAACCTGTTACGGTCCCGCCCTCGGGACCCTCCACTTTTCAGATTCCAGTGGGAACACAATAGACCTGACTGTGCCTGACACTGGAGAGTCTCTCCTTCACTTCACCCACGGGCTGAAGCTGAACTGTGGCCACGTCTCTGCTGACTGCAAGCGGGCTGGCAAGCTTGCCGGGCATCTCTAACATCGGCCAGCCCAACTTCAGGTAATGGCTGCACAACACTTGCATTGTGGAAGAGTTTGCAAACTGAGAGAAAACAGTACCTCTGCACTCTCCTGCATTTTCCTTTCCCAGTGAAATTCGAATCGAAGGGGTTTTGGACAACTTTCTTTTACTTCTTGCAAAACACTCTGCAGACCTTCTTGTACCTTCTAAAACACCATGGGAGATGTTTTCTCCGCAGGCAGAGTTTGTCCTTGCGAGACATTGTTAAAAAGGAATATGCTTAGATGTAGGTGACTAGAGACACTTGCTACAGGAGGCTGCAAAGCTAAAGGCTGCACAACACTGGCATTTTGTAAGCAGCTTGCAAACAGAGAGAAAACAGTACCTTTCCACTCTCCTGCATTTTCCTTTCCCACTACAATTCGAATCGAACGGGTTTTGGACAAATTTCTTTTACTTCTTCAAAACACTCTGCAGACCTTCTTGTACCTTCTAAAACACCATGGGAGATGTTTTCTCAGCAGGCAGAGTTTCTCCTTGCGAGACATTGTGAAAAAGGAATATGCTTAGATGTAGGTGACTAGACACACTTGCTACAGGACGCTGCAAAGCTAAAGGCTGCACAACACTGGCTTTTTGTAAGCAGCTTGCAAACTGAGAGAAAACAGTACCTTTCCACTCTCCTGCATTTTCCTTTCCCAGTACAATTCAAATTTTAGGGGTTTTGGACAACTTTCTTTTACTTCTTGCAAAACACTCTGCAGACCTTCTTGTACGATTTTAAAAACCATGGGAGCTGTTTTCTAAACAGGCAAAGTTTCTCCTTAGGAGATACAGTGAAAAAACTATTTGCTTAGATGTAGGTGACTAGAGGCACTTGCTATAGGACGCTGCAAAGCTAAAGGCTGCACAACACTGGCATTGTGGCACAGTTTGCAAAATGATAGAAAACAGTACCTTTCCACTCTCCTGCATTTTCCTTTCCCAGTAGAATTCGAATCGAAGGGGTTTTGGACAACTTTCTTGTACTTCTTGCAAAACACTCTACAGGCCTTCTTGTACCTTCTAAAACACCATGGGAGATGTTTTCTCAGCAGGCAAAGTTTCTCCTTGCGAGACATTGTGAAAAAAGAATATGGTTAGATGTAGGTGACTAGAGACACTTGCTACAGGACGCTGCAAAGCTAAAGGCTGCACAACACTGGCATTTTGTAAGCAGCTTGCAAACTGAGAGAAAACAGTACCTTTCCACTCTCCTGCATTTTCCTTTCCCAGTACAATTCGAATCGAAGGGGTTTTGGACAACTTTCTTTTACTTCTTGCAAAACACTCTGCAGACCTTCTTGTACCTTCTAAAACACCATGGGAGATGTTTTCTCAGCAGGCAGAGTTTCTCCTTGCGAGACATTGTGAAAAAGGAATATGCTTAGATGTAGGTGACTAGAGGCACTTGCTACAGTGCACTGCTAAGGTAATGGCTGCACAACACTTGCATTGTGGCACAATTTGCAAAGTGATAGAAAACAGTACCCCTGCACTCTCCTGCATTTTCCTTTCCCAGTACAATTCGAATCGAAGGGGTTTTGTACAACTACCTTTACTTCTTGCAAAACACTCTGCAGACCTTCTTGTACCTTCTAAAACACCATGGGAGATGTTTTCTCAGCAGGCAGAGTTTCTCCTTGCGAGACATTGTGAAAAAGGAATATGCTTAGATGTAGGTGACTAGACATACTTGCTACAGGATGCTGCAAAGCTAAAGGCTGCACAACACTGGCATTTTGTAAGCAGCTTGCAAACTGAGAGAAAACAGTACCTTTCCACTCTCCTGCATTTTCCTTTCCCAGTACAATTCGAATCGAAGGGGTTTTGGACAACTACCTTTACTTCTTGCAAAACACTCTGCAGACCTTCTTGTACCATTTTAAAAACCATGGGAGCTGTTTTCTAAACAGGCAAAGTTTCTCCTTAGGAGATACAGTGAAAAAGGTATTTGCTTAGATGTAGGTGACTAGAGGCACTTGCTACAGTGCACTGCAAAGGTAATGGCTGCACAACACTTGCAGTGTGGCACAGTTTCCAAACTCATAGAAAACAGTACCCCTGCACTCTCCTGCATTTTCCTTTCCCAGTACAATTCGAATCGAAGGGGTTTTAGACAACTTCCTTTACTTCTTGCAAAACACTCTGCAGACCTTCTTGTACCTTCTAAAACACCATGGGAGATGTTTTCTCAGCAGGCAGAGTCTCTGCTTGCGAAACATTGTTAAAAAGGAATATGCTTAGATGTAGGTGACTAGAGACACTTGCTACAGGACGCTGCAAAGCTAAAGGCTGCACAACACTGGCATTTTCTAAGCAGCTTGCAAACTGAGAGAAAACAGTACCTTTCCACTCTCCTGCATTTTCCTTTCCCAGTACAATTCGAATCGAAGGGGTTTTGGACAACTTTCTTTTACTTCTTGCAAAACACTCTGCAGACCTTCTTGTACCTTCTAAAACACCATGGGAGATGTTTTCTCAGCAGGCAGAGTTTCTCCTTGCGAGACATTGTGAAAAAGGAATATGCTTAGATATAGGTGACTAGAGACACTTGCTACAGGACGCTGCAAAGCTAAAGGCTGCACAACACTGGCATTTTGTAAGCAGCTTGCAAACTGAGAGAAAACAGTACCTTTCCACTCTCCTGCATTTTCCTTTCCCAGTACAATTCGAATCGAAGGGGTTTTGGACAACTTTCTTTTACTTCTGGCAAAACACTCTGCAGACCTTCTTGTACCCTTTTAAAAAACATGGGAGCTGTTTTCTCAACAGGCAAAGTTTCTCCTTTGGAGATACAGTGAAAAAGGTATTTGCTTAGATGTAGGTGACTAGAGGCACTTGCTACAGTGCACTGCAAAGGTAATGGCTGCACAACACTTGCATTGTGGCGCAGTTTGCAAACTGATAGAAAACAGTACCCCTGCACTCTCCTGCATTTTCTTTTCCCAGTGAAATTCGAATTTTAGGGGTTTTGGACAACTACCTTTACTTCTTGCAAAACACTCTGCAGACCTTCTTGTACCTTCTAAAACACCATGGGAGATGTTTTCTCAGCAGGCAGAGTCTCTGCTTGCGAAAAATTGTTAAAAAGGAATATGCTTAGATGTAGGTGACTAGACACACTTGCTACAGGACGCTGCATAGCTAAAGGCTGCACAACACTGGCATTTTGTAAGCAGCTTGCAAACTGAGAGAAAACAGTACCTTTCCACTCTCCTGCATTTTCCTTTCCCAGTACAATTCGAATTTTCGGGGTTTTGGACAACTTTCTTTTACTTCTTGCAAAACACTCTGCAGACCTTCTTGTACCTTCTAAAACACCATGGGAGATGTTTTCTCAGCAGGCAGAGTTTCTCCTTGCGAGACATTGTGAAAAAGGAATATGCTTAGATATAGGTGACTAGAGACACTTGCTACAGGACGCTGCAAAGGTAAAGGCTGCACAACACTGGCATTTTGTAAGCAGCTTGCAAACTGAGAGAAAACAGTACCTTTCCACTCTCCTGCATTTTCCTTTCCCAGTACAATTCGAATCGAAGGGGTTTTGGACAACTTTCTTTTACTTCTTGCAAAACACTCTGCAGACCTTCTTGTACCCTTTTAAATACCATGGGAGCTGTTTTCTCAACAGGCAAAGATTCTCTTTTGGAGATACAGTGAAAAAGGTATTTGCTTAGATGTAGGTGACTAGAGGCCTATGCTACAGTGCACTGCAAAGTTAATTGTTGTGGTTTGTTCTGCTCCCCCTCAGTTGTTTGGCTATGTTTCTGCCCGAGTTTTTCTCCAGTTAAGTGTCAATCGCCTGACCTCTCCTTAGTTACCATGACAAGTAATGTATTCTCTCCATTCTCCACCCCCGGCTTCCTGCCAGTCACTCGGCCCTTCTGCCTCTTTTTCTAGAAATCTCTCACTAGGTCGTCGAGTGATTGGTTGGGGGGCCGGGGCCCCTCCCTAAGTTCTTCCCCATTAGTTTTCCTTCCATGTGTATCATTTTTGTAACACCCTTCCCTGGACCCCCATTTGTTCCTGAGTGTTGCCACCCCATACCTCCCACTCTCTTTATACCCTGTTAAGGTCCCGCCCTCGGGACCCTCCACTTTTCAGATTCCATTGGGAACACAATAGACCTGACTGTGCCTGACACTGGAGAGTCTCTCCTTCACTTCACCCACGCGCTGAAGCTGAACTGTGGCCACGTCTCTGCTGACTGCAAGCGGGCTGGCAAGCTTGCCGGGCATCTCTAACATCGGCCAGCCCAACTTCAGGTAATGGCTACACAACACTTGCATTGTGGTACAGTTTGCAAACTGAGAGAAAACAGTACCTTTCCACTCTCCTGCATTTTCCTTTCCCAGTACAATTCGAATTTTCGGGGTTTTGGACAACTTTCTTGTACTTCTTGCAAAACACTCTGCAGACCTTCTTGTACCTTCTAAAACACCATGGGAGATGTTTTCTCAGCAGGCAGAGTTTCCCCTTGCGAGACATTGTGAAAAAGGAATATGCTTAGATATAGGTGACTAGAGACACTTGCTACAGGACGCTGCAAAGCTAAAGGCTGCAAAACACTGGCATTTTGTAAGCAGCTTGCAAACTGAGAGAAAACAGTACCTTTCCACTCTCCTGCATTTTCCTTTCCCAGTACAATTCGAATCGAAGGGGTTTTGGACAACTTTCTTGTACTTCTTGCAAAACACTCTGCAGACCTTCTTGTACCCTTTTAAAAACCATGGGAGCTCTCTTCTCAACAGGCAAAGTTTCTCCTTAGGAGATACAGTGAAAAAGGTATTTGCTAAGATGTAGGTGACTAGAGGCACTTGCTACAGTGCACTGCAAAGGTAAAGGCTGCACAACACTTGCATTGTGGCACAGTTTGCAAACTGATAGAAAACAGTACCCCTGCACTCTCCTGCATTTTCCTTACCCAGCGAAATTCGAATTTTTGGGGTTTTGGACAACTTTCTTTTACTTCTTGCAAAACACTCTGCAGACATTCTTGTTCGTTCTAAAACACCATGGAGATGTTTTCTCAGCAGGCAGAGTTTCTCCTTGCGAGACATTTTTGAAAAGGAATATGCTTAGATGTAGGTGACTAGAGGCACTTCCTACAGTGCACTGCAAAGGTAATGCCTGCACAACAGGTGCATTGTGGTACAATTTGGAAAGTGATAGAAAACAGTACCCCTGCACTCTCCTGCATTTTCCTTTCCCAGTACAATTCGAATCGAAGGGGTTTTGGACAACTAACTTTACTTCTTGCAAAACACTCTGCAGACCTTCTTGTACCATTTTAAAAACCATGGGAGCTGTTTTCTAAACAGGCAAAGTTTCTCCTTAGGAGATACAGTGAAAAAGGTATTTGCTTAGATGTAGGTGACTAGAGGCACTTGCTACAGTGCACTGCAAAGGTAATGGCTGCACAACATTTGCAGTGTGGCACAGTTTCCAAACTCATAGAAAACAGTACCCCTGCACTCTCCTGCATTTTCCTTTCCCAGTACAATTCGAATCGAAGGGGTTTTAGACAACTTCCTTTACTTCTTGCAAAACACTCTGCAGACCTTCTTGTACCTTCTAAAACACCATGGGAGATGTTTTCTCAGCAGGCAGAGTCTCTGCTTGCGAAACATTGTTAAAAAGGAATATGCTTAGATGTAGGTGACTAGAGACACTTGCTACAGGACGCTGCAAAGCTAAAGGCTGCACAACACTGGCATTTTCTAAGCAGCTTGCAAACTGAGAGAAAACAGTACCTTTCCACTCTCCTGCATTTTCCTTTCCCAGTACAATTCGAATTTTCGGGGTTTTGGACAACTTTCTTTTACTTCTTGCAAAACACTCTGCAGACCTTCTTGTACCTTCTAAAACACCATGGGAGATGTTTTCTCAGCAGGCAGAGTTTCCCCTTGCGAGACATTGTGAAAAAGGAATATGCTTAGATATAGGTGACTAGAGACACTTGCTACAGGACGCTGCAAAGCTAAAGGCTGCACAACACTGGCATTTTGTAAGCAGCTTGCAAACTGAGAGAAAACAGTACCTTTCCACTCTCCTGCATTTTCCTTTCCCAGTACAATTCAAATCGAAGGGGTTTTGGACAACTTTCTTTTACTTCTGGCAAAACACTCTGCAGACCTTCTTGTACCCTTTTAAAAAACATGGGAGCTGTTTTCTCAACAGGCAAAGTTTCTCCTTTGGAGATACAGTGAAAAAGGTATTTGCTTAGATGTAGGTGACTAGAGGCACTTGCTACAGTGCACTGCAAAGGTAATGGCTGCACAACACTTGCATTGTGGCGCAGTTTGCAAACTGATAGAAAACAGTACCCCTGCACTCTCCTGCATTTTCTTTTCCCAGTGAAATTCGAATTTTAGGGGTTTTGGACAACTACCTTTACTTCTTGCAAAACACTCTGCAGACCTTCTTGTACCTTCTAAAACACCATGGGAGATGTTTTCTCAGCAGGCAGAGTCTCTGCTTGCGAAAAATTGTTAAAAAGGAATATGCTTAGATGTAGGTGACTAGACACACTTGCTACAGGACGCTGCATAGCTAAAGGCTGCACAACACTGGCATTTTGTAAGCAGCTTGCAAACTGAGAGAAAACAGTACCTTTCCACTCTCCTGCATTTTCCTTTCCCAGTACAATTCGAATTTTCGGGGTTTTGGACAACTTTCTTGTACTTCTTGCAAAACACTCTGCAGACCTTCTTGTACCCTTTTAAATACCATGGGAGCTGTTTTCTCAACAGGCAAAGATTCTCTTTTGGAGATACAGTGAAAAAGGTATTTGCTTAGATGTAGGTGACTAGAGGCCTATGCTACAGTGCACTGCAAAGGTAATTGTTGTGGTGTGTTCTGCTCCCCCTCAGTTGTTTTGGCTATGTTTCTGCCCGAGTTTTTCTCCAGTTAAGTGTCAATCGCCTGACCTCTCCTTAGTTACCATGACAAGTAATGTATTCTCTCCATTCTCCACCCCCGGCTTCCTGCCAGTCACTCGGCCCTTCTGCCTCTTTTTCTAGAAATCTCTCACTAGGTCGTCGAGTGATTGGTTGGGGGGCCGGGGCCCCTCCCTAAGTTCTTCCCCATTAGTTTTCCTTCCATGTGTATCATTTTTGTAACACCCTTCCCTGGACCCCCATTTGTTCCTGAGTGTTGCCACCCCATACCTCCCACTCTCTTTATACCCTGTTAAGGTCCCGCCCTCGGGACCCTCCACTTTTCAGATTCCATTGGGAACACAATAGACCTGACTGTGCCTGACACTGGAGAGTCTCTCCTTCACTTCACCCACGCGCTGAAGCTGAACTGTGGCCACGTCTCTGCTGACTGCAAGCGGGCTGGCAAGCTTGCCGGGCATCTCTCACATCGGCCAGCCCAACTTCAGGTAATGGCTACACAACACTTGCATTGTGGTACAGTTTGCAAACTGAGAGAAAACAGTACCTTTCCACTCTCCTGCATTTTCCTTTCCCAGTACTATTAGAATTTTCGGGGTTTTGGATAACTTTCTTTTACTTCTTGCAAAACACTCTGCAGGCTTTCTTGTACCTTCTAAAACACCATGGGAGATGTTTTCTCCGCAGGCAGAGTTTCTCCTTGCGAGACATTGTTAAAAAGGAATATGCTTAGATGTAGGTGACTAGACACACTTGCTACAGGATGCTGCAAAGCTAAAGGCTGCACAACACTGGCTTTTTGTAAGCAGCTTGCAAACTGAGAGAAAACAGTACCTTTCCACTCTCCTGCATTTTCCTTTCCCAGTACAATTCGAATTTTCGGGGTTTTGGACAACTTTCTTATACTTCTTGCAAAACACTCTGCAGACCTTCTTGTACCCTTTTAAAAACCATGGGAGCTGTTTTCTCAACAGGCAAAGTTTCTCCTTAGGAGATACAGTGAAAAAACTATTTGCTTAGATGTAGGTGACTAGAGGCACTTGCTACAGGACGCTGCAAAGCTAAAGGCTGCACAACACTGGCATTGTGGCACAGTTTGCAAACTGAGAGAAAACAGTACCTTTCCACTCTCCTGCATTTTCCTTACCCAGCGAAATTCGAATTTTTGGGGTTTTGGACAACTTTCTTTTACTTCTTGCAAAACACTCTGCAGACCTTCTTGTACCCTTTTAAAACCCATGGGAGCTGTTTACTCAACAGGCAAAGATTCTCCTTTGGAGATGCAGTGAAAAAGCTATTTGCTTAGATGTAGGTGACTAGAGGCAATAGCTACAGTGCACTGTAAAGGGAAAGGCTGCAGAACACTTGCATGGTGGCACAGTTTGCAAATTGATAGAAAACAGTACCCCTGCACTCTCCTGCATTTTCCTTTCCCAGCGAAATTCGAATTTTAGGGGTTTTGGACAACTTTCTTTTACTTCTTGCAAAACACTCTGCAGACCTTCTTGTACCTTCTAAAACACCATGGGAGATGTTTTCTCAGCAGGCAGAGTCTCTGCTTGCGAAACATTGTTAAAAAGGAATATGCTTAGATGTAGGTGACTAGAGACACTTGCTACAGGACGCTGCAAAGCTAAAGGCTGCACAACACTGGCATTTTGTAAGCAGCTTGCAAACTGAGAGAAAACAGTACCTTTCCACTCTCCTGCATTTTCCTTTCCCAGTACAATTCGAATCGAAGGGGTTTTGGACAACTTTCTTTTACTTCTTGCAAAACACTCTGCAGACCTTCTTGTACCTTCTAAAACACCATGGGAGATGTTTTCTCAGCAGGCAGAGTTTCCCCTTGCGAGACATTGTGAAAAAGGAATATGCTTAGATATAGGTGACTAGAGACACTTGCTACAGGACGCTGCAAAGCTAAAGGCTGCACAACACTGGCATTTTGTAAGCAGCTTGCAAACTGAGAGAAAACAGTACCTTTCCACTCTCCTGCATTTTCCTTTCCCAGTACAATTCAAATCGAAGGGGTTTTGGACAACTTTCTTTTACTTCTGGCAAAACACTCTGCAGACCTTCTTGTACCCTTTTAAAAAACATGGGAGCTGTTTTCTCAACAGGCAAAGTTTCTCCTTTGGAGATACAGTGAAAAAGGTATTTGCTTAGATGTAGGTGACTAGAGGCACTTGCTACAGTGCACTGCAAAGGTAATGGCTGCACAACACTTGCATTGTGGCGCAGTTTGGAAACTGATAGAAAACAGTACCCCTGCACTCTCCTGCATTTTCTTTTCCCAGTGAAATTCGAATTTTAGGGGTTTTGGACAACTACCTTTACTTCTTGCAAAACACTCTGCAGACCTTCTTGTACCTTCTAAAACACCATGGGAGATGTTTTCTCAGCAGGCAGAGTCTCTGCTTGCGAAAAATTGTTACAAAGGAATATGCTTAGATGTAGGTGACTAGACACACTTGCTACAGGACGCTGCATAGCTAAAGGCTGCACAACACTGGCATTTTGTAAGCAGCTTGCAAACTGAGAGAAAACAGTACCTTTCCACTCTCCTGCATTTTCCTTTCCCAGTACAATTCGAATTTTAGGGGTTTTGGACAACTTTCTTGTACTTCTTGCAAAACACTCTGCAGACCTTCTTGTACCTTCTAAAACACCATGGGAGATGTTTTCTCCGCAGGCAGAGTTTCTCCTTGCGAGACATTGTTAAAAAGGAATATGCTTAGATGTAGGTGACTAGAGACACTTGCTACAGGACGCTGCAAAGCTAAAGGCTGCAGAACACTGGCATTTTGTAAGCAGCTTGCAAACTGAGAGAAAACAGTACCTTTCCACTCTCCTGCATTTTCCTTTCCCAGTACAATTCGAATCGAAGGGGTTTTGGACAACTTTCTTGTACTTCTTGCAAAACACTCTGCAGACCTTCTTGTACCCTTTTAAAAACCATGGGAGCTCTCTTCTCAACAGGCAAAGTTTCTCCTTAGGAGATACAGTGAAAAAGGTATTTGCTAAGATGTAGGTGACTAGAGGCACTTGCTACAGTGCACTGCAAAGGTAAAGGCTGCACAACACTTGCATTGTGGCACAGTTTGCAAACTGATAGAAAACAGTACCCCTGCACTCTCCTGCATTTTCCTTACCCAGCGAAATTCGAATTTTTGGGGTTTTGGACAACTTTCTTTTACTTCTTGCAAAACACTCTGCAGACTTTCTTGTTCCTTCTAAAACACCATGGAGATGTTTTCTCAGCAGGCAGAGTTTCTCCTTGCGAGACATTTTTGAAAAGGAATATGCTTAGATGTAGGTGACTAGAGGCACTTCCTACAGTGCACTGCAAAGGTAATGCCTGCACAACAGGTGCATTGTGGTACAATTTGGAAAGTGATAGAAAACAGTACCCCTGCACTCTCCTGCATTTTCCTTTCCCAGTACAATTCGAATCGAAGGGGTTTTGGACAACTACCTTTACTTCTTGCAAAACACTCTGCAGACCTTCTTGTACCATTTTAAAAACCATGGGAGCTGTTTTCTAAACAGGCAAAGTTTCTCCTTAGGAGATACAGTGAAAAAGGTATTTGCTTAGATGTAGGTGACTAGAGGCACTTGCTACAGTGCACTGCAAAGGTAATGGCTGCACAACATTTGCAGTGTGGCACAGTTTCCAAACTCATAGAAAACAGTACCCCTGCACTCTCCTGCATTTTCCTTTCCCAGTACAATTCGAATCGAAGGGGTTTTAGACAACTTCCTTTACTTCTTGCAAAACACTCTGCAGACCTTCTTGTACCTTCTAAAACACCATGGGAGATGTTTTTTCAGCAGGCAGAGTCTCTGCTTGCGAAATATTGTTAAAAAGGAATATGCTTAGATGTAGGTGACTAGAGACACTTGCTACTGGACGCTGCAAAGCTAAAGGCTGCACAACACTGGCATTTTCTAAGCAGCTTGCAAACTGAGAGAAAACAGTACCTTTCCACTCTCCTGCATTTTCCTTTCCCAGTACAATTCGAATTTTCGGGGTTTTGGACAACTTTCTTTTACTTCTTGCAAAACACTCTGCAGACCTTCTTGTACCTTCTAAAACACCATGGGAGATGTTTTCTCAGCAGGCAGAGTTTCCCCTTGCGAGACATTGTGAAAAAGGAATATGCTTAGATATAGGTGACTAGAGACACTTGCTACAGGACGCTGCAAAGCTAAAGGCTGCACAACACTGGCATTTTGTAAGCAGCTTGCAAACTGATAGAAAACAGTACCTTTCCACTCTCCTGCATTTTCCTTTCCCAGTACAATTCAAATCGAAGGGGTTTTGGACAACTTTCTTTTACTTCTGGCAAAACACTCTTCAGACCTTCTTGTACCCTTTTAAAAAACATGGGAGCTGTTTTCTCAACAGGCAAAGTTTCTCCTTTGGAGATACAGTGAAAAAGGTATTTGCTTAGATGTAGGTGACTAGAGGCACTTGCTACAGTGCACTGCAAAGGTAATGGCTGCACAACACTTGCATTGTGGCGCAGTTTGCAAACTGATAGAAAACAGTACCCCTGCACTCTCCTGCATTTTCTTTTCCCAGTGAAATTCGAATTTTAGGGGTTTTGGACAACTACCTTTACTTCTTGCAAAACACTCTGCAGACCTTCTTGTACGTTCTAAAACACCATGGGAGATGTTTTCTCAGCAGGCAGAGTCTCTGCTTGCGAAAAATTGTTAAAAAGGAATATGCTTAGATGTAGGTGACTAGACACACTTGCTACAGGACGCTGCATAGCTAAAGGCTGCACAACACTGGCATTTTGTAAGCAGCTTGCAAACTGAGAGAAAACAGTACCTTTCCACTCTCCTGCATTTTCCTTTCCCAGTACAATTCGAATTTTAGGGGTTTTGGACAACTTTCTTTTACTTCTTGCAAAACACTCTGCAGACCTTCTTGTACCTTCTAAAACACCATGGGAGATGTTTTCTCAGCAGGCAGAGTTTCTCCTTGCGAGACATTGTGAAAAAGGAATATGCTTAGATGTAGGTGACTAGAGACACTTGCTACAGGACGCTGCAAAGCTAAAGGCTGCACAACACTGGCATTTTGTAAGCAGCTTGCAAACTGAGAGAAAACAGTACCTTTCCACTCTCCTGCATTTTCCTTTCCCAGTACAATTCGAATTTTCGGGGTTTTGGACAACTTTCTTTTACTTCTTGCAAAACACTCTGCAGACCTTCTTGTACCTTCTAAAACACCATGGGAGATGTTTTCTCAGCAGGCAGAGTTTCTCCTTGCGAGACATTGTGAAAAAGGAATATGCTTAGATGTAGGTGACTAGAGGCACTTGCTACAGTGCACTGCTAAGGTAATGGCTGCACAACACTTGCATTGTGGCACAATTTGCAAAGTGATAGAAAACAGTACCCCTGCACTCTCCTGCATTTTCCTTTCCCAGTACAATTCGAATCGAAGGGGTTTTGTACAACTACCTTTACTTCTTGCAAAACACTCTGCAGACCTTCTTGTACCTTCTAAAACACCATGGGAGATGTTTTCTCAGCAGGCAGAGTTTCTCCTTGCGAGACATTGTGAAAAAGGAATATGCTTAGATGTAGGTGACTAGACATACTTGCTACAGGATGCTGCAAAGCTAAAGGCTGCACAACACTGGCATTTTGTAAGCAGCTTGCAAACTGAGAGAAAACAGTACCTTTCCACTCTCCTGCATTTTCCTTTCCCAGTACAATTCGAATCGAAGGGGTTTTGGACAACTTTCTTGTACTTCTTGCAAAACACTCTGCAGACCTTCTTGTACCCTTTTAAAAACCATGGCAGCTGTTTTCTAAACAGGCAAGGTTTCTCCTTAGGAGATACAGTGAAAAAATTTTTTCCTTAGATGTAGGTGACTAGAGGCACTTGCTACAGGACACTGCAAAGCTAAAGGCTGCACAACACTGGCATTGTGGCACAGTTTGCAAACTGATAGAAAACAGTACCTTTCCACTCTCCTGCATTTTCCTTTCTCAGTACAATTCGAATTTTAGGGGTTTTGCACAACTTTCTTGTACTTCTTGCAAAACACTCTGCAGGCTTTCTTGTACCTTCTAAAACACCATGGGAGATGTTTTCTCAGCAGGCAGAGTTTCTCCTTGCGAGACATTGTGAAAAAGGAATATGCTTAGATGTAGGTGACTAGAGGCACTTGCTACAGGACGCTGCAAAGCTAAAGGCTGCACAACACTGGCTTTTTGTAAGCAGCTTGCAAACTGAGAGAAAACAGTACCTTTCCACTCTCCTGCATTTTCCTTTCCCAGTACAATTCAAATTTTAGGGGTTTTGGACAACTTTCTTTTACTTCTTGCAAAACACTCTGCAGACCTTCTTGTACGATTTTAAAAACCATGGGAGCTGTTTTCTAAACAGGCAAAGTTTCTCCTTAGGAGATACAGTGAAAAAACTATTTGCTTAGATGTAGGTGACTAGAGGCACTTGCTACAGGACGCTGCAAAGCTAAAGGCTGCACAACACTGGCATTGTGGCACAGTTTGCAAACTGAGAGAAAACAGTACCTTTCCACTCTCCTGCATTTTCCTTTCCCAGTAGAATTCGAATTTTCGGGGTTTTGGACAACTTTCTTGTACTTCTTGCAAAACACTCTGCAGACCTTCTTGTACCCTTTTAAAAACCATGGGAGCTGTTTTCTAAACAGGCAAAGTTTCTCCTTAGGAGATACAGTGAAAAAACTATTTGCTTAGATGTAGGTGACTAGAGGCACTTGCTACAGGACGCTGCAAAGCTAAAGGCTGCACAACACTGGCATTGTGGCACAGTTTGCAAACTGAGAGAAAACAGTACCTTTCCACTCTCCTGCATTTTCCTTTCCCAGTACAATTCGAATTTTAGGGGTTTTGGATAACTTTCTTTTACTTCTTGCAAAACACTCTGCAGGCTTTCTTGTACCTTCTAAAACACCATGGGAGATGTTTTCTCAGCAGGCAGAGTTTCTCCTTGCGAGACATTGTTAAAAAGGAATATGCTTAGATGTAGGTGACTAGAGGCACTTGCTACAGTGCACTGCAAAGGTAATGGCTACACAACACTTGCATTGTGGCACAATTTGCAAAGTGATGGAAAACAGTACCCCTGCACTCTCCTGCATTTTCCTTTCCCAGTACAATTCGAATCGAAGGGGTTTTGGACAACTACCTTTACTTCTTGCAAAACACTCTGCAGACCTTCTTGTACCATTTTAAAAACCATGGGAGCTGTTTTCTAAACAGGCAAAGTTTCTCCTTAGGAGATACAGTGAAAAAGGTATTTGCTTAGATGTAGGTGACTAGAGGCACTTGCTACAGTGCACTGCAAAGGTAATGGCTGCACAACACTTGCAGTGTGGCACAGTTTCCAAACTCATAGAAAACAGTACCCCTGCACTCTCCTGCATTTTCCTTTCCCAGTACAATTCGAATCGAAGGGGTTTTAGACAACTTCCTTTACTTCTTGCAAAACACTCTGCAGACCTTCTTGTACCTTCTAAAACACCATGGGAGATGTTTTCTCAGCAGGCAGAGTCTCTGCTTGCGAAACATTGTTAAAAAGGAATATGCTTAGATGTAGGTGACTAGAGACACTTGCTACAGGACGCTGCAAAGCTAAAGGCTGCACAACACTGGCATTTTCTAAGCAGCTTGCAAACTGAGAGAAAACAGTACCTTTCCACTCTCCTGCATTTTCCTTTCCCAGTACAATTCGAATTTTCGGGGTTTTGGACAACTTTCTTGTACTTCTTGCAAAACACTCTGCAGACCTTCTTGTACCTTCTAAAACACCATGGGAGATGTTTTCTCAGCAGGCAGAGTTTCTCCTTGCGAGACATTGTGAAAAAGGAATATGCTTAGATATAGGTGACTACAGACACTTGCTACAGGACGCTGCAAAGCTAAAGGCTGCACAACACTGGCATTTTGTAAGCAGCTTGCAAACTGAGAGAAAACAGTACCTTTCCACTCTCCTGCATTTTCCTTTCCCAGTACAATTCGAATCGAAGGGGTTTTGGACAACTTTCTTTTACTTCTGGCAAAACACTCTGCAGACCTTCTTGTACCCTTTTAAAAAACATGGGAGCTGTTTTCTCAACAGGCAAAGTTTCTCCTTTGGAGATACAGTGAAAAAGGTATTTGCTTAGATGTAGGTGACTAGAGGCACTTGCTACAGTGCACTGCAAAGGTAATGGCTGCACAACACTTGCATTGTGGCGCAGTTTGCAAACTGATAGAAAACAGTACCCCTGCACTCTCCTGCATTTTCTTTTCCCAGTGAAATTCGAATTTTAGGGGTTTTGGACAACTACCTTTACTTCTTGCAAAACACTCTGCAGACCTTCTTGTACCTTCTAAAACACCATGGGAGATGTTTTCTCAGCAGGCAGAGTCTCTGCTTGCGAAAAATTGTTAAAAAGGAATATGCTTAGATGTAGGTGACTAGACACACTTGCTACAGGACGCTGCATAGCTAAAGGCTGCACAACACTGGCATTTTGTAAGCAGCTTGCAAACTGAGAGAAAACAGTACCTTTCCACTCTCCTGCATTTTCCTTTCCCAGTACAATTCGAATTTTCGGGGTTTTGGACAACTTTCTTGTACTTCTTGCAAAACACTCTGCAGACCTTCTTGTACCCTTTTAAATACCATGGGAGCTGTTTTCTCAACAGGCAAAGATTCTCTTTTGGAGATACAGTGAAAAAGGTATTTGCTTAGATGTAGGTGACTAGAGGCCTATGCTACAGTGCACTGCAAAGGTAATTGTTGTGGTGTGTTCTGCTCCCCCTCAGTTGTTTTGGCTATGTTTCTGCCCGAGTTTTTCTCCAGTTAAGTGTCAATCGCCTGACCTCTCCTTAGTTACCATGACAAGTAATGTATTCTCTCCATTCTCCACCCCCGGCTTCCTGCCAGTCACTCGGCCCTTCTGCCTCTTTTTCTAGAAATCTCTCACTAGGTCGTCGAGTGATTGGTTGGGGGGCCGGGGCCCCTCCCTAAGTTCTTCCCCATTAGTTTTCCTTCCATGTGTATCATTTTTGTAACACCCTTCCCTGGACCCCCATTTGTTCCTGAGTGTTGCCACCCCATACCTCCCACTCTCTTTATACCCTGTTAAGGTCCCGCCCTCGGGACCCTCCACTTTTCAGATTCCATTGGGAACACAATAGACCTGACTGTGCCTGACACTGGAGAGTCTCTCCTTCACTTCACCCACGCGCTGAAGCTGAACTGTGGCCACGTCTCTGCTGACTGCAAGCGGGCTGGCAAGCTTGCCGGGCATCTCTAACATCGGCCAGCCCAACTTCAGGTAATGGCTACACAACACTTGCATTGTGGTACAGTTTGCAAACTGAGAGAAAACAGTACCTTTCCACTCTCCTGCATTTTCCTTTCCCAGTACTATTAGAATTTTCGGGGTTTTGGATAACTTTCTTTTACTTCTTGCAAAACACTCTGCAGGCTTTCTTGTACCTTCTAAAACACCATGGGAGATGTTTTCTCCGCAGGCAGAGTTTCTCCTTGCGAGACATTGTTAAAAAGGAATATGCTTAGATGTAGGTGACTAGACACACTTGCTACAGGATGCTGCAAAGCTAAAGGCTGCACAACACTGGCTTTTTGTAAGCAGCTTGCAAACTGAGAGAAAACAGTACCTTTCCACTCTCCTGCATTTTCCTTTCCCAGTACAATTCGAATTTTCGGGGTTTTGGACAACTTTCTTATACTTCTTGCAAAACACTCTGCAGACCTTCTTGTACCCTTTTAAAAACCATGGGAGCTGTTTTCTCAACAGGCAAAGTTTCTCCTTAGGAGATACAGTGAAAAAACTATTTGCTTAGATGTAGGTGACTAGAGGCACTTGCTACAGGACGCTGCAAAGCTAAAGGCTGCACAACACTGGCATTGTGGCACAGTTTGCAAACTGAGAGAAAACAGTACCTTTCCACTCTCCTGCATTTTCCTTACCCAGCGAAATTCGAATTTTTGGGGTTTTGGACAACTTTCTTTTACTTCTTGCAAAACACTCTGCAGACCTTCTTGTACCCTTTTAAAACCCATGGGAGCTGTTTTCTCAACAGGCAAAGATTCTCCTTTGGAGATGCAGTGAAAAAGCTATTTGCTTAGATGTAGGTGACTAGAGGCAATTGCTACAGTGCACTGTAAAGGGAAAGGCTGCAGAACACATGCATGGTGGCACAGTTTGCAAATTGATAGAAAACAGTACCCCTGCACTCTCCTGCATTTTCCTTTCCCAGCTAAATTCGAATTTTAGGGGTTTTGGACAACTTTCTTTTACTTCTTGCAAAACACTCTGCAGACCTTCTTGTACCTTCTAAAACACCATGGGAGATGTTTTCTCAGCAGGCAGAGTCTCTGCTTGCGAAACATTGTTAAAAAGGAATATGCTTAGATGTAGGTGACTAGAGACACTTGCTACAGGACGCTGCAAAGCTAAAGGCTGCACAACACTGGCATTTTGTAAGCAGCTTGCAAACTGAGAGAAAACAGTACCTTTCCACTCTCCTGCATTTTCCTTTCCCAGTACAATTCGAATCGAAGGGGTTTTGGACAACTTTCTTTTACTTCTGGCAAAACACTCTGCAGACCTTCTTGTACCTTCTAAAACACCATGGGAGATGTTTTCTCAGCAGGCAGAGTTTCCCCTTGCGAGACATTGTGAAAAAGGAATATGCTTAGATATAGGTGACTAGAGACACTTGCTACAGGACGCTGCAAAGCTAAAGGCTGCACAACACTGGCATTTTGTAAGCAGCTTGCAAACTGAGAGAAAACAGTACCTTTCCACTCTCCTGCATTTTCCTTTCCCAGTACAATTCAAATCGAAGGGGTTTTGGACAACTTTCTTTTACTTCTGGCAAAACACTCTGCAGACCTTCTTGTACCCTTTTAAAAAACATGGGAGCTGTTTTCTAAACAGGCAAAGTTTCTCCTTAGGAGATACAGTGAAAAAGGTATTTGCTTAGATGTAGGTGACTAGAGGCACTTGCTACAGTGCACTGCAAAGGTAATGGCTGCACAACACTTGCATTGTGGCGCAGTTTGGAAACTGATAGAAAACAGTACCCCTGCACTCTCCTGCATTTTCTTTTCCCAGTACAATTCGAATTTTAGGGGTTTTGGACAACTACCTTTACTTCTTGCAAAACACTCTGCAGACCTTCTTGTACCTTCTAAAACACCATGGGAGATGTTTTCTCAGCAGGCAGAGTCTCTGCT
This sequence comes from Setophaga petechia, assembly GCA_024362935.1. Lineage (NCBI taxonomy): Eukaryota > Metazoa > Chordata > Aves > Passeriformes > Parulidae > Setophaga > Setophaga petechia. Next base: position 55,541,275 of record JANCRA010000003.1, on the reverse strand, counting down.
TGCGAAAAATTGTTAAAAAGGAATATGCTTAGATGTAGGTGACTAGACACACTTGCTACAGGACGCTGCATAGCTAAAGGCTGCACAACACTGGCATTTTGTAAGCAGCTTGCAAACTGAGAGAAAACAGTACCTTTCCACTCTCCTGCATTTTCCTTTCCCAGTACAATTCGAATTTTAGGGGTTTTGGACAACTTTCTTTTACTTCTTGCAAAACACTCTGCAGACCTTCTTGTACCTTCTAAAACACCATGGGAGATGTTTTCTCAGCAGGCAGAGTTTCTCCTTGCGAGACATTGTGAAAAAGGAATATGCTTAGATGTAGGTGACTAGAGACACTTGCTACAGGACGCTGCAAAGCTAAAGGCTGCACAACACTGGCATTTTGTAAGCAGCTTGCAAACTGAGAGAAAACAGTACCTTTCCACTCTCCTGCATTTTCCTTTCCCAGTACAATTCGAATTTTCGGGGTTTTGGACAACTTTCTTTTACTTCTTGCAAAACACTCTGCAGACCTTCTTGTACCCTTTTAAAAACCATGGGAGCTGTTTTCTCAACAGGCAAAGATTCTCTTTTGGAGATACAGTGAAAAAGGTATTTGCTTAGATGTAGGTGACTAGAGGCACTTGCTACAGTGCACTGCAAAGGTAATTGTTGTGGTTTGTTCTGCTCCCCCTCAGTTGTTTTGGCTGTGTTTCTGCCCGAGTTTTTCTCCAGTTAAGTGTCAATCGCCTGACCTCTCCTTAGTTTTCATGACAAGTAATGTAATCTCTCCATTCTCCACCCCCGGCTTCCTGCCAGTCACTCGGCCCTTCTGCCTCTTTTTCTAGAAATCTCTCACTAGGTCGTCGAGTGATTGGTTGGGGGGCCGGGGCCCCTCCCTAAGTTCTTCCCCATTAGTTTTCCTTCCATGTGTATCATTTTTGTAACACCCTTCCCTGGACCCCCATTTGTTCCTGAGTGTTGCCACCCCATACCTCCCACTCTCTTTATAACCTGTTAAGGTCCCGCCCTCGGGACCCTCCACTTTTCAGATTCCAGTGGGAACACAATAGACCTGACTGTGCCTGACACTGGAGAGTCTCTCCTTCACTTCACCCACGGGCTGAAGCTGAACTGTGGCCACGTCTCTGCTGACTGCAAGCGGGCTGGCAAGCTTGCCGGGCATCTCTAACATCGGCCAGCCCAACTTCAGGTAATGGCTACACAACACTTGCATTGTGGAACAGTTTGCAAACTGAGAGAAAACAGTACCTTTCCACTCTCCTGCATTTTCCTTTCCCAGTACAATGCGAATTTTCGGGGTTTTGGACAACTTTCTTTTACTTCTTGCAAAACACTCTGCAGACCTTCTTGTACCTTCTAAAACACCATGGGAGATGTTTTCTCCGCAGGCAGAGTTTCTCCTTGCGAGACATTGTTAAAAAGGAATATGCTTAGATGTAGGTGACTAGAGACACTTGCTACAGGACGCTGCAAAGCTAAAGGCTGCACAACACTGGCATTTTGTAAGCAGCTTGCAAACTGAGAGAAAACAGTACCTTTCCACTCTCCTGCATTTTCCTTTCCCAGTACAATTCGAATTTTCGGGGTTTTGGACAACTTTCTTTTACTTCTTGCAAAACACTCTGCAGACCTTCTTGTACCTTCTAAAACACCATGGGAGATGTTTTCTCAGCAGGCAGAGTTTCTCCTTGCGAGACATTGTGAAAAAGCTATTTGCTTAGATGTAGGTGACTAGAGGCACTTGCTACAGTGCACTGTAAAGGGAAAGGCTGCAGAACACTTGCATGGTGGCACAGTTTGCAAACTGATAGAAAACAGTACCCCTGCACTCCCCTGCATTTTCCTTTCCCAGCGAAATTCGCATTTTAGGGGTTTTGGACAACTTTCTTTTACTTCTTCAAAACACTCTGCAGACCTTCTTGTACCTTCTAAAACACCATGGGAGATGTTTTCTCAACAGGCAGAGTTTCTCCTTGCGAGATATTGTGAAAAAGGAATTTGCTTAGATGTAGGTGACTAGAGACACTTGCTACAGGACGCTGCAAAGCTAAAGGCTGCACAACACTGGCATTTTGTAAGCAGCTTGCAAACTGAGAGAAAACAGTACCTTTGCACTCTCCTGCATTTTCCTTTCCCAGTACAATTCGAATTTTCGGGGTTTTGGACAACTTTCTTGTACTTCTTGCAAAACACTCTGCAGACCTTCTTGTACCTTCTAAAACACCATGGGAGATGTTTTCTCAGCAGGCAGAGTTTCTCCTTGCGAGACATTGTGAAAAAGGAATTTGCTTAGATGTAGGTGACTAGAGACACTTGCTACAGGACGCTGCAAAGCTAAAGGCTGCACAACACTGGCATTTTGTAAGCAGCTTGCAAACTGAGAGAAAACAGTACCTTTCCACTCTCCTGCATTTTCCTTTCCCAGTACAATTCGAATTTTCGGGGTTTTGGACAACTTTCTTTTACTTCTTGCAAAACACTCTGCAGACCTTCTTGTACCATTTTAAAAACCATGGGAGCTGTTTTCTAAACAGGCAAAGTTTCTCCTTAGGAGATACAGTGAAAAAACTATTTGCTTAGATGTAGGTGACTAGAGGCACTTGCTACAGGACGCTGCAAAGCTAAAGGCTGCACAACACTGGCATTGTGGCACAGTTTGCAAACCGAGAGAAAACAGTACGTTTCCACTCTCCTGCATTTTCCTTTCCCAGTACAATTCGAATTTTCGGGGTTTTGGACAACTTTCTTGTACTTCTTGCAAAACACTCTGCAGGCTTTCTTGTACCTTCTAAAACACCATGGGAGATGTTTTCTCAGCAGGCAGAGTTTCTCCTTGCGAGACATTGTGAAAAAGGAATATGCTTAGATGTAGGTGACTAGAGACACTTGCTACAGGACGCTGCAAAGCTAAAGGCTGCACAACACTGGCATTTTCTAAGCAGCTTGCAAACTGAGAGAAAACAGTACCTTTCCACTCTCCTGCATTTTCCTTTCCCAGTACAATTCGAATTTTCGGGGTTTTGGACAACTTTCTTGTACTTCTTGCAAAACACTCTGCAGACCTTCTTGTACCCTTTTAAAAACCATGGGAGCTGTTTTCTCAACAGGCAAAGATTCTCTTTGGGAGATACAGAGAAAAAGGTATTTGCTTAGATGTAGGTGACTAGAGGCACTTGCTACAGTGCACTGCAAAGGTAATTGTTGTGGTTTGTTCTGCTCCCCCTCAGTTGTTTTGGCTGTGTTTCTGCCCGAGTTTTTCTCCAGTTAAGTGTCAATCGCCTGACCTCTCCTTAGTTACCATGACAAGTAATGTAATCTCTCCATTCTCCACCCCCGGCTTCCTGCCAGTCACTCGGCCCTTCTGCCTCTTTTTCTAGAAATCTCTCACTAGGTCGTCGAGTGATTGGTTGGGGGGCCGGGGCCCCTCCCTAAGTTCTTCCCCATTAGTTTTCCTTCCATGTGTATCATTTTTGTAACACCCTTCCCTGGACCCCCATTTGTTCCTGAGTGTTGCCACCCCATACCTCCCACTCTCTTTATAACCTGTTAAGGTCCCGCCCTCGGGACCCTCCACTTTTCAGATTCCAGTGGGAACACAATAGACCTGACTGTGCCTGACACTGGAGAGTCTCTCCTTCACTTCACCCACGGGCTGAAGCTGAACTGTGGCCACGTCTCTGCTGACTGCAAGCGGGCTGGCAAGCTTGCCGGGCATCTCTAACATCGGCCAGCCCAACTTCAGGTAATGGCTACACAACACTTGCATTGTGGAACAGTTTGCAAATTGAGAGAAAACAGTACCTTTCCACTCTCCTGCATTTTCCTTTCCCAGTACAATGCGAATTTTCGGGGTTTTGGACAACTTTCTTTTACTTCTTGCAAAACACTCTGCAGACCTTCTTGTACCTTCTAAAACACCATGGGAGATGTTTTCTCCGCAGGCAGAGTTTCTCCTTGCGAGACATTGTTAAAAAGGAATATGCTTAGATGTAGGTGACTAGAGACACTTGCTACAGGACGCTGCAAAGCTAAAGGCTGCACAACACTGGCATTTTGTAAGCAGCTTGCAAACTGAGAGAAAACAGTACCTTTCCACTCTCCTGCATTTTCCTTTCCCAGTACAATTCGAATTTTCGGGGTTTTGGACAACTTTCTTTTACTTCTTGCAAAACACTCTGCAGACCTTCTTGTACCTTCTAAAACACCATGGGAGATGTTTTCTCAGCAGGCAGAGTTTCTCCTTGCGAGACATTGTGAAAAAGCTATTTGCTTAGATGTAGGTGACTAGAGGCACTTGCTACAGTGCACTGTAAAGGGAAAGGCTGCAGAACACTTGCATGGTGGCACAGTTTGCAAACTGATAGAAAACAGTACCCCTGCACTCTCCTGCATTTTCCTTTCCCAGCGAAATTCGCATTTTAGGGGTTTTGGACAACTTTCTTTTACTTCTTCAAAACACTCTGCAGACCTTCTTGTACCTTCTAAAACACCATGGGAGATGTTTTCTCAGCAGGCAGAGTTTCTCCTTGCGAGACATTGTGAAAAAGGAATATGCTTAGATGTAGGTGACTAGAGACACTTGCTACAGGACGCTGCAAAGCTAAAGGCTGCACAACACTGGCATTTTCTAAGCAGCTTGCAAACTGAGAGAAAACAGTACCTTTCCACTCTCCTGCATTTTCCTTTCCCAGTACAATTCGAATTTTCGGGGTTTTGGACAACTTTCTTGTACTTCTTGCAAAACACTCTGCAGACCTTCTTGTACCCTTTTAAAAACCATGGGAGCTGTTTTCTCAACAGGCAAAGTTTCTCCTTAGGATATACAGTGACAAAACTATTTGCCTAGATGTAGGTGACTAGAGGCACTTGCTACAGTGCACTGCAAAGCTAAAGGCTGCACAACACTGGCATTGTGGCACAGTTTGCAAACTGATAGAAAACAGTACCTTTCCACTCTCCTGCATTTTACTTTCCCAGTACAATTAGAATTTTAGGGGTTTTGGATAACTTTCTTTTACTTCTTGCAAAACACTCTGCAGGCTTTCTTGTACCTTCTAAAACACCATGGGAGATGTTTTCTCCGCAGGCAGAGTTTCTCCTTGCGAGACATTGTTAAAAAGGAATATGCTTAGATGTAGGTGACTAGACACACTTGCTACAGGATGCTGCAAAGCTAAAGGCTGCACAACACTGGCTTTTTGTAAGCAGCTTGCAAACTGAGAGAAAACAGTACCTTTCCACTCTCCTGCATTTTCCTTTCCCAGTACAATTCGAATTTTCGGGGTTTTGGACAACTTTCTTATACTTCTTGCAAAACACTCTGCAGACCTTCTTGTACCATTTTAAAAACCATGGGAGCTGTTTTCTAAACAGGCAAAGTTTCTCCTTAGGAGATACAGTGAAAAAACTATTTGCTTAGATGTAGGTGACTAGAGGCACTTGCTACAGGACGCTGCAAAGCTAAAGGCTGCACAACACTGGCATTGTGGCACAGTTTGCAAACTGAGAGAAAACAGTACCTTTCCACTCTCCTGCATTTTCCTTTCCCAGTACAATTCGAATTTTCGGGGTTTTGGACAACTTTCTTGTACTTCTTGCAAAACACTCTGCACACCTTCTTGTACCCTTTTAAAACCCATGGGAGCTGTTTTCTCAACAGGCAAAGATTCTCCTTTGGAGATGCAGTGAAAAAGCTATTTGCTTAGATGTAGGTGACTAGAGGCAATTGCTACAGTGCACTGCAAAGGTAAATGCTGCACAACACTTCCATTTTGGCACAGTTTGCAAACTGATAGAAAACAGTACGCCTGCACTCTCCTGCATTTTCCCTTCCCAGTACAATTCGAATTTTAGGGGTTTTGGACAACTTTCTTTTACTTCTTGCAAAACACTCTGCAGACCTTCTTGTACCTTCTAAAACACCATGGGAGATGTTTTCTCAGCAGGCAGAGTTTCTCCTTGCGAAACATTGTGAAAAAGGAATATGCTTAGATGTAGGTGACTAGAGACACTTGCTACAGGACGCTGCAAAGCTAAAGGCTGCACAACACTGGCATTTTGTAAGCAGCTTGCAAACTGAGAGAAAACAGTACCTTTCCACTCTCCTGCATTTTCCTTTCCCAGTACAATTCGAATTTTCGGGGTTTTGGACAACTTTCTGTTACTTCTTGCAAAACACTCTGCAGACCTTCTTGTACCTTCTAAAACACCATGGGAGATGTTTTCTCAGCAGGCAGAGTTTCTCCTTGCGAGACATTGTGAAAAAGGAATTTGCTTAGATGTATGTGACTAGAGGCAATTGCTACAGTGCACTGTAAAGGGAAAGGCTGCAGAACACTTGCATGGTGGCACAGTTTGCAAATTGATAGAAAACAGTACCCCTGCACTCTCCTGCATTTTCCTTTCCCAGCGAAATTCGAATTTTAGGGGTTTTGGACAACTTTCTTTTACTTCTTGCAAAACACTCTGCAGACCTTCTTGTACCTTCTAAAACACCATGGGAGATGTTTTCTCAGCAGGCAGAGTTTCTCCTTGCGAGACATTGTGAAAAAGGTATTTGCTTAGATGTAGGTGACTAGAGGCACTTGCTACAGGATGCTGCAAAGCTAAAGGCTGCACAACACTGGCATTTTGTAAGCAGCTTGCAAACTGAGAGAAAACAGTACCTTTCCACTCTCCTGCATTTTCCTTTCCCAGTACAATTCGAATCGAAGGGGTTTTGGACAACTTTCTTGTACTTCTTGCAAAACACTCTGCAGACCTTCTTGTACCATTTTAAAAACCATGGGAGCTGTTTTCTAAACAGGCAAAGTTTCTCCTTAGGAGATACAGTGAAAAAATTTTTTCCTTAGATGTAGGTGACTAGAGGCACTTGCTACAGGACACTGCAAAGCTAAAGGCTGCACAACACTGGCATTGTGGCACAGTTTGCAAACTGATAGAAAACAGTACCTTTCCACTCTCGTGCATTTTCCTTTCTCAGTACAATTCGAATTTTAGGGGTTTTGCACAACTTTCTTGTACTTCTTGCAAAACACTCTGCAGGCTTTCTTGTACCTTCTAAAACACCATGGGAGATGTTTTCTCAGCAGGCAGAGTTTCTCCTTGCGAGACATTGTGAAAAAGGAATATGCTTAGATGTAGGTGACTAGAGGCACTTGCTACAGGACGCTGCAAAGCTAAAGGCTGCACAACACTGGCTTTTTGTAAGCAGCTTGCAAACTGAGAGAAAACAGTACCTTTCCACTCTCCTGCATTTTCCTTTCCCAGTACAATTCAAATTTTAGGGGTTTTGGACAACTTTCTTTTACTTCTTGCAAAACACTCTGCAGACCTTCTTGTACGATTTTAAAAACCATGGGAGCTGTTTTCTAAACAGGCAAAGTTTCTCCTTAGGAGATACAGTGAAAAAACTATTTGCTTAGATGTAGGTGACTAGAGGCACTTGCTATAGGACGCTGCAAAGCTAAAGGCTGCACAACACTGGCATTGTGGCAGAGTTTGCAAACTGATAGAAAACAGTACCTTTCCACTCTCCTGCATTTTCCTTTCCCAGTAGAATTCGAATCGAAGGGGTTTTGGACAACTTTCTTGTACTTCTTGCAAAACACTCTGCAGACCTTCTTGTACCCTTTTAAAAACCATGGGAGCTGTTTTCTAAACAGGCAAAGTTTCTCCTTAGGAGATACAGTGAAAAAACTATTTGCTTAGATGTAGGTGACTAGAGGCACTTGCTACAGGACGCTGCAAAGCTAAAGGCTGCACAACACTGGCATTGTGGCACAGTTTGCAAACTGAGAGAAAACAGTACCTTTCCACTCTCCTGGATTTTCCTTTCCCAGTACAATTCGAATTTTAGGGGTTTTGGATAACTTTCTTTTACTTCTTGCAAAACACTCTGCAGGCTTTCTTGTACCTTCTAAAACACCATGGGAGATGTTTTCTCAGCAGGCAGAGTTTCTCCTTGCGAGACATTGTTAAAAAGGAATATGCTTAGATGTAGGTGACTAGAGGCACTTGCTACAGTGCACTGCAAAGGTAATGGCTACACAACACTTGCATTGTGGCACAATTTGCAAAGTGATGGAAAACAGTACCCCTGCACTCTCCTGCATTTTCCTTTCCCAGTACAATTCGAATCGAAGGGGTTTTGGACAACTACCTTTACTTCTTGCAAAACACTCTGCAGACCTTCTTGTACCATTTTAAAAACCATGGGAGCTGTTTTCTAAACAGGCAAAGTTTCTCCTTAGGAGATACTGTGAAAAAACTATTTGCTTAGATGTAGGTGACTAGAGGCACTTGCTACAGTGCACTGCAAAGGTAATGGCTGCACAACACTTGCAGTGTGGCACAGTTTCCAAACTCATAGAAAACAGTACCCCTGCACTCTCCTGCATTTTCCTTTCCCAGTACAATTCGAATTTTAGGGGTTTTGGATAACTTTCTTTTACTTCTTGCAAAACACTCTGCAGGCTTTCTTGTACCTTCTAAAACACCATGGGAGATGTTTTCTCAGCAGGCAGAGTTTCTCCTTGCGAGACATTGTTAAAAAGGAATATGCTTAGATGTAGGTGACTAGAGGCACTTGCTACAGTGCACTGCAAAGGTAATGGCTACACAACACTTGCATTGTGGCACAATTTGCAAAGTGATGGAAAACAGTACCCCTGCACTCTCCTGCATTTTCCTTTCCCAGTACAATTCGAATCGAAGGGGTTTTGGACAACTACCTTTACTTCTTGCAAAACACTCTGCAGACCTTCTTGTACCATTTTAAAAACCATGGGAGCTGTTTTCTAAACAGGCAAAGTTTCTCCTTAGGAGATACAGTGAAAAAGGTATTTGCTTAGATGTAGGTGACTAGAGGCACTTGCTACAGTGCACTGCAAAGGTAATGGCTGCACAACACTTGCAGTGTGGCACAGTTTCCAAACTCATAGAAAACAGTACCCCTGCACTCTCCTGCATTTTCCTTTCCCAGTACAATTCGAATCGAAGGGGTTTTAGACAACTTCCTTTACTTCTTGCAAAACACTCTGCAGACCTTCTTGTACCTTCTAAAACACCATGGGAGATGTTTTCTCAGCAGGCAGAGTCTCTGCTTGCGAAACATTGTTAAAAAGGAATATGCTTAGATGTAGGTGACTAGAGACACTTGCTACAGGACGCTGCAAAGCTAAAGGCTGCACAACACTGGCATTTTGTAAGCAGCTTGCAAACTGAGAGAAAACAGTACCTTTCCACTCTCCTGCATTTTCCTTTCCCAGTACAATTCGAATTTTCGGGGTTTTGGACAACTTTCTTGTACTTCTTGCAAAACACTCTGCAGACCTTCTTGTACCTTCTAAAACACCATGGGAGATGTTTTCTCAGCAGGCAGAGTTTCCCCTTGCGAGACATTGTGAAAAAGGAATATGCTTAGATATAGGTGACTAGAGACACTTGCTACAGGACGCTGCAAAGCTAAAGGCTGCACAACACTGGCATTTTGTAAGCAGCTTGCAAACTGAGAGAAAACAGTACCTTTCCACTCTCCTGCATTTTCCTTTCCCAGTACAATTCGAATCGAAGGGGTTTTGGACAACTTTCTTTTACTTCTGGCAAAACACTCTGCAGACCTTCTTGTACCCTTTTAAAAAACATGGGAGCTGTTTTCTCAATAGGCAAAGTTTCTCCTTTGGAGATACAGTGAAAAAGGTAGTTGCTTAGATGTAGGTGACTAGAGGCACTTGCTACAGTGCACTGCAAAGGTAATGGCTGCACAACACTTGCATTGTGGCGCAGTTTGGAAACTGATAGAAAACAGTACCCCTGCACTCTCCTGCATTTTCTTTTCCCAGTGAAATTCGAATTTTAGGGGTTTTGGACAACTACCTTTTCTTCTTGCAAAACACTCTGCAGACCTTCTTGTACCTTCTAAAACACCATGGGAGATGTTTCCTCAGCAGGCAGAGTCTCTGCTTGCGAAACATTGTTAAAAAGGAATATGCTTAGATGTAGGTGACTAGAGACACTTGCTACAGGACGCTGCAAAGCTAAAGGCTGCACAACACTGGCATTTTGTAAGCAGCTTGCAAACTGATAGAAAACAGTACCTTTCCACTCTCCTGCATTTTCCTTTCCCAGTACAATTCGAATTTTCGGGGTTTTGGACAACTTTCTTTTACTTCTTGCAAAACACTCTGCAGACCTTCTTGTACCCTTTTAAAAACCATGGGAGCTGTTTTCTCAACAGGCAAAGATTCTCTTTTGGAGATACAGTGAAAAAGGTATTTGCTTAGATGTAGGTGACTAGAGGCACTTGCTACAGTGCACTGCAAAGGTAATTGTTGTGGTTTGTTCTGCTCCCCCTCAGTTGTTTTGGCTGTGTTTCTGCCCGAGTTTTTCTCCAGTTAAGTGTCAATCGCCTGACCTCTCCTTAGTTACCATGACAAGTAATGTAATCTCTCCATTCTCCACCCCCGGCTTCCTGCCAGTCACTCGGCCCTTCTGCCTCTTTTTCTAGAAATCTCTCACTAGGTCGTCGAGTGATTGGTTGGGGGGCCGGGGCCCCTCCCTAAGTTCTTCCCCATTAGTTTTCCTTCCATGTGTATCATTTTTGTAACACCCTTCCCTGGACCCCCATTTGTTCCTGAGTGTTGCCACCCCATACCTCCCACTCTCTTTATAACCTGTTAAGGTCCCGCCCTCGGGACCCTCCAGTTTTCAGATTCCAGTGGGAACACAATAGACCTGACTGTGCCTGACACTGGAGAGTCTCTCCTTCACTTCACCCACGGGCTGAAGCTGAACTGTGGCCACGTCTCTGCTGACTGCAAGCGGGCTGGCAAGCTTGCCGGGCATCTCTAACATCGGCCAGCCCAACTTCAGGTAATGGCTACACAACACTTGCATTGTGGAACAGTTTGCAAACTGAGAGAAAACAGTACCTTTCCACTCTCCTGCATTTTCCTTTCCCAGTACAATGCGAATTTTCGGGGTTTTGGACAACTTTCTTTTACTTCTTGCAAAACACTCTGCAGACCTTCTTGTACCTTCTAAAACACCATGGGAGATGTTTTCTCCGCAGGCAGAGTTTCTCCTTGCGAGACATTGTTAAAAAGGAATATGCTTAGATGTAGGTGACTAGAGACACTTGCTACAGGACGCTGCAAAGCTAAAGGCTGCACAACACTGGCATTTTGTAAGCAGCTTGCAAACTGAGAGAAAACAGTACCTTTCCACTCTCCTGCATTTTCCTTTCCCAGTACAATTCGAATTTTCGGGGTTTTGGACAACTTTCTTTTACTTCTTGCAAAACACTCTGCAGACCTTCTTGTACCTTCTAAAACACCATGGGAGATGTTTTCTCAGCAGGCAGAGTTTCTCCTTGCGAGACATTGTGAAAAAGGAATTTGCTTAGATGTAGGTGACTAGAGACACTTGCTACAGGACGCTGCAAAGCTAAAGGCTGCACAACACTGGCATTTTGTAAGCAGCTTGCAAACTGAGAGAAAACAGTACCTTTCCACTCTCCTGCATTTTCCTTTCCCAGTACAATTCGAATTTTCGGGGTTTTGGACAACTTTCTTTTACTTCTTGCAAAACACTCTGCAGACCTTCTTGTACCATTTTAAAAACCATGGGAGCTGTTTTCTAAACAGGCAAAGTTTCTCCTTAGGAGATACAGTGAAAAAACTATTTGCTTAGATGTAGGTGACTAGAGGCACTTGCTAGAGGACGCTGCAAAGCTAAAGGCTGCACAACACTGGCATTGTGGCACAGTTTGCAAACTGATAGAAAACAGTACGTTTCCACTCTCCTGCATTTTCCTTTCCCAGTACAATTCGAATTTTCGGGGTTTTGGACAACTTTCTTGTACTTCTTGCAAAACACTCTGCAGGCTTTCTTGTACCTTCTAAAACACCATGGGAGATGTTTTCTCAGCAGGCAGAGTTTCTCCTTGCGAGACATTGTGAAAAAGGAATATGCTTAGATGTAGGTGACTAGAGAGACTTGCTACAGGACGCTGCAAAGCTAAAGGCTGCACAACACTGGCATTTTGTAAGCAGCTTGCAAACTGAGAGAAAACAGTACCTTTCCACTCTCCTGCATTTTCCTTTCCCAGTACAATTCGAATTTTCGGGGTTTTGGACAACTTTCTTGTACTTCTTGCAAAACACTCTGCAGACCTTCTTGTACCTTCTAAAACACCATGGGAGATGTTTTCTCCGCAGGCAGAGTTTCTCCTTGCGAGACATTGTTAAAAAGGAATATGCTTAGATGTAGGTGACTAGAGACACTTGCTACAGGACGCTGCAAAGCTAAAGGCTGCACAACACTGGCATTTTGTAAGCAGCTTGCAAACTGAGAGAAAACAGTACCTTTCCACTCTCCTGCATTTTCCTTTCCCAGTACAATTCGAATTTTCGGGGTTTTGGACAACTTTCTTTTACTTCTTGCAAAACACTCTGCAGACCTTCTTGTACCTTCTAAAACACCATGGGAGATGTTTTCTCAGCAGGCAGAGTTTCTCCTTGCGAGACATTGTGAAAAAGGAATTTGCTTAGATGTAGGTGACTAGAGACACTTGCTACAGGACGCTGCAAAGCTAAAGGCTGCACAACACTGGCATTTTGTAAGCAGCTTGCAAACTGAGAGAAAACAGTACCTTTCCACTCTCCTGCATTTTCCTTTCCCAGTACAATTCGAATTTTCGGGGTTTTGGACAACTTTCTTTTACTTCTTGCAAAACACTCTGCAGACCTTCTTGTACCATTTTAAAAACCATGGGAGCTGTTTTCTAAACAGGCAAAGTTTCTCCTTAGGAGATACAGTGAAAAAACTATTTGCTTAGATGTAGGTGACTAGAGGCACTTGCTAGAGGACGCTGCAAAGCTAAAGGCTGCACAACACTGGCATTGTGGCACAGTTTGCAAACTGATAGAAAACAGTACGTTTCCACTCTCCTGCATTTTCCTTTCCCAGTACAATTCGAATTTTCGGGGTTTTGGACAACTTTCTTGTACTTCTTGCAAAACACTCTGCAGGCTTTCTTGTACCTTCTAAAACACCATGGGAGATGTTTTCTCAGCAGGCAGAGTTTCTCCTTGCGAGACATTGTGAAAAAGGAATATGCTTAGATGTAGGTGACTAGAGAGACTTGCTACAGGACGCTGCAAAGCTAAAGGCTGCACAACACTGGCATTTTGTAAGCAGCTTGCAAACTGAGAGAAAACAGTACCTTTCCACTCTCCTGCATTTTCCTTTCCCAGTACAATTCGAATTTTCGGGGTTTTGGACAACTTTCTTGTACTTCTTGCAAAACACTCTGCAGACCTTCTTGTACCTTCTAAAACACCATGGGAGATGTTTTCTCAGCAGGCAGAGTTTCTCCTTGCGAGACATTGTGAAAAAGGAATATGCTTAGATGTAGGTCACTAGAGAGACTTGCTACAGGACGCTGCAAAGCTAAAGGCTGCACAACACTGGCATTTTGTAAGCAGCTTGCAAACTGAGAGAAAACAGTACCTTTCCACTCTCCTGCATTTTCCTTTCCCAGTACAATTCGAATTTTCGGGGTTTTGGACAACTTTCTTGTACTTCTTGCAAAACACTCTGCAGACCTTCTTGTACCTTCTAAAACACCATGGGAGATGTTTTCTCAGCAGGCAGAGTTTCTCCTTGCGAGACATTGTGAAAAAGGAATTTGCTTAGATGTAGGTGACTAGAGACACTTGCTACAGGACGCTGCAAAGCTAAAGGCTGCACAACACTGGCATTTTGTAAGCAGCTTGCAAACTGAGAGAAAACAGTACCTTTCCACTCTCCTGCATTTTCCTTTCCCAGTACAATTCGAATTTTCGGGGTTTTGGACAACTTTCTTGTACTTCTTCAAAACACTCTGCAGACCTTCTTGTACCTTGTAAAACACCATGGGAGATGTTTTCTCAGCAGGCAGAGTCTCTCCTTGCGAGACATTGTGAAAAAGGAATTTGCTTAGATATAGGTGACTAGAGGCACTTGCTACAGTGCACTGCAAAGCTAAAGGCTGCACAACACTGGCATTTTGTAAGCAGCTTGCAAACTGAGAGAAAACAGTACCTTTCCACTCTCCTGCATTTTCCTTTCCCAGTACAATTCGAATTTTAGGGGTTTTGGACAACTTTCTTGTACTTCTTGCAAAACACTCTGCAGATCTTCTTGTACCCTTTTAAAAACCATGGGAGCTGTTTTCTCAACAGGCAAAGATTCTCCTTTGGAGATACAGTGAAAAAGGTATTTGCTTAGATGTAGGTGACTAGAGGCCTATGCTACAGTGCACTGCAAAGGTAATTGTTGTGGTTTGTTCTGCTCCCCCTCAGTTGTTGTGGCTATGTTTCCTGCCGAGTTTTTCTCCAGTTAAGTGTCAATCCCCTGACCTCTCCTTAGTTATCATGACAACTAATGTATTCTCTCCATTCTCCACCCCCGGCTTCCTGCCAGTCACTCGGCCCTTCTGCCTCTTTTTCTAGAAATCTCTCACTAGGTCGTTGAGTGATTGGTTGGGGGGCCGGGGCCCCTCCCTAAGTTCTTCCCCATTAGTTTTCCTTCCATGTGTATCATTTTTGTAACACCCTTCCCTGGACCCCCATTTGTTCCTGAGTGTTGCCACCCCATACCTCCCACTCTCTTTATAACCTGTTATGGTCCCGCCCTCGGGACCCTCCACTTTTCAGATTCCAGTGGGAACACAATAGACCTGACTGTGCCTGACACTGGAGAGTCTCCACTTCACCCACGGGCTGAAGCTGAACTGTGGCCACGTCTCTGCTGACTGCAAGCGGGCTGGCAAGCTTGCCGGGCATCTCTAACATCGGCCAGCCCAACTTCAGGTAATGGCTGCACAACACTTGCATTGTGGAACAGTTTGCAAACTGAGAGAAAACAGTACCCCTGCACTCTCCTGCATTTTCCTTTCCCAGTGAAATTCGAATCGAAGGGGTTTTGGACAACTTTCTTTTACTTCTTGCAAAACACTCTGCAGACCTTCTTGTACCTTCTAAAACACCATGGGAGATGTTTTCTCCGCAGGGAGAGTTTCTCCTTGCGAGACATTGTTAAAAAGGAATATGCTTAGATGTAGGTGACTAGAGACACTTGCTACAGGACGCTGCAAAGCTAAAGGCTGCACAACACTGGCTTTTTGTAAGCAGCTTGCAAACTGAGAGAAAACAGTACCTTTCCACTCTCCTGCATTTTCCTTTCCCAGTACAATTCAAATTTTAGGGGTTTTGGACAACTTTCTTTTACTTCTTGCAAAACACTCTGCAGACCTTCTTGTACGATTTTAAAAACCATGGGAGCTGTTTTCTAAACAGGCAAAGTTTCTCCTTAGGAGATACAGTGAAAAAACTATTTGCTTAGATGTAGGTGACTAGAGGCACTTGCTATAGGACGCTGCAAAGCTAAAGGCTGCACAACACTGGCATTGTGGCACAGTTTGCAAACTGATAGAAAACAGTACCTTTCCACTCTCCTGCATTTTCCTTTCCCAGTAGAATTCGAATCGAAGGGGTTTTGGACAACTTTCTTGTACTTCTTGCAAAACACTCTGCAGACCTTCTTGTACCCTTTTAAAAACCATGGGAGCTGTTTTCTAAACAGGCAAAGTTTCTCCTTAGGAGATACTGTGAAAAAACTATTTGCTTAGATGTAGGTGACTAGAGGCACTTGCTACAGGACGCTGCAAAGCTAAAGGCTGCACAACACTGGCATTGTGGCACAGTTTGCAAACTGAGAGAAAACAGTACCTTTCCACTCTCCTGCATTTTCCTTTCCCAGTACAATTCGAATTTTAGGGGTTTTGGATAACTTTCTTGTACTTCTTGCAAAACACTCTGCAGGCTTTCTTGTACCTTCTAAAACACCATGGGAGATGTTTTCTCAGCAGGCAGAGTTTCTCCTTGCGAGACATTGTTAAAAAGGAATATGCTTAGATGTAGGTGACTAGAGGCACTTGCTACAGTGCACTGCA
Organism: Setophaga petechia; assembly: GCA_024362935.1. NCBI lineage: Eukaryota > Metazoa > Chordata > Aves > Passeriformes > Parulidae > Setophaga > Setophaga petechia. The sequence continues at coordinate 55,525,272 of JANCRA010000003.1, read as the reverse complement.
AAGGTAATGGCTACACAACACTTGCATTGTGGCACAATTTGCAAAGTGATGGAAAACAGTACCCCTGCACTCTCCTGCATTTTCCTTTCCCAGTACAATTCGAATCGAAGGGGTTTTGGACAACTACCTTTACTTCTTGCAAAACACTCTGCAGACCTTCTTGTACCATTTTAAAAACCATGGGAGCTGTTTTCTAAACAGGCAAAGTTTCTCCTTAGGAGATACAGTGAAAAAGGTATTTGCTTAGATGTAGGTGACTAGAGGCACTTGCTACAGTGCACTGCAAAGGTAATGGCTGCACAACACTTGCAGTGTGGCACAGTTTCCAAACTCATAGAAAACAGTACCCCTGCACTCTCCTGCATTTTCCTTTCCCAGTACAATTCGAATCGAAGGGGTTTTAGACAACTTCCTTTACTTCTTGCAAAACACTCTGCAGACCTTCTTGTACCTTCTAAAACACCATGGGAGATGTTTTCTCAGAAGGCAGAGTCTCTGCTTGCGAAACATTGTTAAAAAGGAATATGCTTAGATGTAGGTGACTAGAGACACTTGCTACAGGACGCTGCAAAGCTAAAGGCTGCACAACACTGGCATTTTCTAAGCAGCTTGCAAACTGAGAGAAAACAGTACCTTTCCACTCTCCTGCATTTTCCTTTCCCAGTACAATTCGAATTTTCGGGGTTTTGGACAACTTTCTTGTACTTCTTGCAAAACACTCTGCAGACCTTCTTGTACCTTCTAAAACACCATGGGAGATGTTTTCTCAGCAGGCAGAGTTTCCCCTTGCGAGACATTGTGAAAAAGGAATATGCTTAGATATAGGTGACTAGAGACACTTGCTACAGGACGCTGCAAAGCTAAAGGCTGCACAACACTGGCATTTTGTAAGCAGCTTGCAAACTGAGAGAAAACAGTACCTTTCCACTCTCCTGCATTTTCCTTTCCCAGTACAATTCGAATCGAAGGGGTTTTGGACAACTTTCTTTTACTTCTGGCAAAACACTCTGCAGACCTTCTTGTACCCTTTTAAAAAACATGGGAGCTGTTTTCTCAATAGGCAAAGTTTCTCCTTTGGAGATACAGTGAAAAAGGTATTTGCTTAGATGTAGGTGACTAGAGGCACTTGCTACAGTGCACTGCAAAGGTAATGGCTGCACAACACTTGCATTGTGGCGCAGTTTGGAAACTGATAGAAAACAGTACCCCTGCACTCTCCTGCATTTTCTTTTCCCAGTGAAATTCGAATTTTAGGGGTTTTGGACAACTACCTTTACTTCTTGCAAAACACTCTGCAGACCTTCTTGTACCTTCTAAAACACCATGGGAGATGTTTTCTCAGCAGGCAGAGTCTCTGCTTGCGAAAAATTGTTAAAAAGGAATATGCTTAGATGTAGGTGACTAGACACACTTGCTACAGGACGCTGCATAGCTAAAGGCTGCACAACACTGGCATTTTGTAAGCAGCTTGCAAACTGAGAGAAAACAGTACCTTTCCACTCTCCTGCATTTTCCTTTCCCAGTACAATTCGAATTTTAGGGGTTTTGGACAACTTTCTTTTACTTCTTGCAAAACACTCTGCAGACCTTCTTGTACCTTCTAAAACACCATGGGAGATGTTTTCTCAGCAGGCAGAGTTTCTCCTTGCGAGACATTGTGAAAAAGGAATATGCTTAGATGTAGGTGACTAGAGACACTTGCTACAGGACGCTGCAAAGCTAAAGGCTGCACAACACTGGCATTTTGTAAGCAGCTTGCAAACTGAGAGAAAACAGTACCTTTCCACTCTCCTGCATTTTCCTTTCCCAGTACAATTCGAATTTTCGGGGTTTTGGACAACTTTCTTTTACTTCTTGCAAAACACTCTGCAGACCTTCTTGTACCCTTTTAAAAACCATGGGAGCTGTTTTCTCAACAGGCAAAGATTCTCTTTTGGAGATACAGTGAAAAAGGTATTTGCTTAGATGTAGGTGACTAGAGGCACTTGCTACAGTGCACTGCAAAGGTAATTGTTGTGGTTTGTTCTGCTCCCCCTCAGTTGTTTTGGCTGTGTTTCTGCCCGAGTTTTTCTCCAGTTAAGTGTCAATCGCCTGACCTCTCCTTAGTTACCATGACAAGTAATGTAATCTCTCCATTCTCCACCCCCGGCTTCCTGCCAGTCACTCGGCCCTTCTGCCTCTTTTTCTAGAAATCTCTCACTAGGTCGTCGAGTGATTGGTTGGGGGGCCGGGGCCCCTCCCTAAGTTCTTCCCCATTAGTTTTCCTTCCATGTGTATCATTTTTGTAACACCCTTCCCTGGACCCCCATTTGTTCCTGAGTGTTGCCACCCCATACCTCCCACTCTCTTTATAACCTGTTAAGGTCCCGCCCTCGGGACCCTCCAGTTTTCAGATTCCAGTGGGAACACAATAGACCTGACTGTGCCTGACACTGGAGAGTCTCTCCTTCACTTCACCCACGGGCTGAAGCTGAACTGTGGCCACGTCTCTGCTGACTGCAAGCGGGCTGGCAAGCTTGCCGGGCATCTCTAACATCGGCCAGCCCAACTTCAGGTAATGGCTACACAACACTTGCATTGTGGAACAGTTTGCAAATTGAGAGAAAACAGTACCTTTCCACTCTCCTGCATTTTCCTTTCCCAGTACAATGCGAATTTTCGGGGTTTTGGACAACTTTCTTTTACTTCTTGCAAAACACTCTGCAGACCTTCTTGTACCTTCTAAAACACCATGGGAGATGTTTTCTCCGCAGGCAGAGTTTCTCCTTGCGAGACATTGTTAAAAAGGAATATGCTTAGATGTAGGTGACTAGAGACACTTGCTACAGGACGCTGCAAAGCTAAAGGCTGCACAACACTGGCATTTTGTAAGCAGCTTGCAAACTGAGAGAAAACAGTACCTTTCCACTCTCCTGCATTTTCCTTTCCCAGTACAATTCGAATTTTCGGGGTTTTGGACAACTTTCTTTTACTTCTTGCAAAACACTCTGCAGACCTTCTTGTACCTTCTAAAACACCATGGGAGATGTTTTCTCAGCAGGCAGAGTTTCTCCTTGCGAGACATTCTGAAAAAGGTATTTGCTTAGATGTAGGTGACTAGAGGCACTTGCTACAGTGCACTGTAAAGGGAAAGGCTGCAGAACACTTGCATGGTGGCACAGTTTGCAAACCGATAGAAAACAGTACCCCTGCACTCTCCTGCATTTTCCTTTCCCAGTACAATTCGAATTTTCGGGGTTTTGGACAACTTTCTTTTACTTCTTGCAAAACACTCTGCAGACCTTCTTGTACCTTCTAAAACACCATGGGAGATGTTTTCTCAGCAGGCAGAGTTTCTCCTTGCGAGACATTGTGAAAAAGGAATTTGCTTAGATGTAGGTGACTAGAGACACTTGCTACAGGACGCTGCAAAGCTAAAGGCTGCACAACACTGGCATTTTGTAAGCAGCTTGCAAACTGAGAGAAAACAGTACCTTTCCACTCTCCTGCATTTTCCTTTCCCAGTACAATTCGAATTTTCGGGGTTTTGGACAACTTTCTTTTACTTCTTGCAAAACACTCTGCAGACCTTCTTGTACCATTTTAAAAACCATGGGAGCTGTTTTCTAAACAGGCAAAGTTTCTCCTTAGGAGATACAGTGAAAAAACTATTTGCTTAGATGTAGGTGACTAGAGGCACTTGCTAGAGGACGCTGCAAAGCTAAAGGCTGCACAACACTGGCATTGTGGCACAGTTTGCAAACTGATAGAAAACAGTACCTTTCCACTCTCCTGCATTTTCCTTTCCCAGTACAATTCGAATTTTCGGGGTTTTGGACAACTTTCTTGTACTTCTTGCAAAACACTCTGCAGGCTTTCTTGTACCTTCTAAAACACCATGGGAGATGTTTTCTCAGCAGGCAGAGTTTCTCCTTGCGAGACATTGTGAAAAAGGAATATGCTTAGATGTAGGTGACTAGAGAGACTTGCTACAGGACGCTGCAAAGCTAAAGGCTGCACAACACTGGCATTTTGTAAGCAGCTTGCAAACTGAGAGAAAACAGTACCTTTCCACTCTCCTGCATTTTCCTTTCCCAGTACAATTCGAATTTTCGGGGTTTTGGACAACTTTCTTGTACTTCTTGCAAAACACTCCGCAGACCTTCTTGTACCTTCTAAAACACCATGGGAGATGTTTTCTCAGCAGGCAGAGTTTCTCCTTGCGAGACATTGTGTCGTGGTTTGACCGGAAGTGGAACATCTGGGATGTGTTGTTTTGTGTTTTGGTGGCCAGTGGCTGTCCGGATTTTAAGATGGGCATCTGTTCTAGCCAGTGAAGTATTTGGATCCGCCTCTGAGACCACAAAAACAAAAAAATCCAAGGGGTTAAAAGAGCAGGGAGTTTCCTCCCTCGGCCTTTTTCGAATTTCCGGCGGGACAGAGCTGCTTCTCCCCCGGCTCAGCTGTTGCTGAGCTGGGGGAGGGGAGAAGCCACGCGGCCCATTTTATCGGTATGCCGGACCCAGGTGGAAGGGTGGGGGGCCCCGAAAGACCTGTTTACCCCCATTTTGCCCCCCATCATCTTTTTGGAGATGGAGAGAAACGCAGGCTGCTGTGCCTGCCGGACTGAGTTACCTTGAAACCTGATATCATGTCCCGGCGGCAGGCAGCACGGCCGAGAAGGAGGAAAAAAGGGGGGGGAAGGAGGCAGTGAACAGCCCGGCCTCTCAGGAGAACTTTTAACCCTTTTGTGGACAATGAAAACTTTACAGAACATTTCCCTTTCCTAGAGGAGGATAAAAGTGGAGGATGAAGGTAGAAATGGGTCAGTGAGTACGTCTGGCAAAAAGAAAGAGAGATGTTGAAGGAATTGAGAAAGATGGAGTGGTTTTTCTGGACGCTTTCTTGTTGTAAAATCCATGAGCTGATTCCTGGTGAGGCAGAGACTGCATTTCGGGGGGAAGCGGATACTCAGAGCCAAGAGAGTTCGGTGTTGAGACCCCTCGGCCCCAGGGGGTGTGTGTGAAGGAAATGGGGGGGACAAAGGTCCCAGAAATGAGACTGTGCTCTGCTCGGAACGGGACGATGCATCCTTAAAAGGTCCAAAGGTCTACCCTGAAAAAACAAGTCATCTGCTCCATGCAAGAGGTGGTGAGAGCATCTCTGCATGGAAAGATGTCACGAAATAGCAGAACTCCGGGCGGTGCTGTTTTGTGACAAGGAATCCATGGTACAAAGAAAGGACTCCGTCTACTTCTTGATGAGCTGAAGATTTGATTTTCTAAAGGGTGGTGCCAGACCGAGTGTTTGATGATTTGGGAAATGTAAATGTACTGGGGATTTGGTGGGAGGAGGAAGTGTTGGAGTGTTTCTGTATAGTTTTCATTTTCCTTGTGTTTATTTTCTTTTCTTTATGGTTTAGTTTTTGTAGTTTTAGTTAATAAAGTTTTTTTTTTTTTTCTTTTTTTCCCTAAGTAGGAGCCTGTTTTGCTTATTCCTGGGTACCATCTCACAGCAGATGCCAGGGAGAGGGAATTCTCATGGGGGCACTGGCATTGTGTCCGTGTCAAACCATGACACATTGTGAAAAAGGAATTTGCTTAGATGTAGGTGACTAGAGACACTTGCTACAGGACGCTGCAAAACTAAAGGCTGCACAACACTGGCATTTTGTAAGCAGCTTGCAAACTGAGAGAAAACAGTACCTTTCCACTCTCCTGCATTTTCCTTTCCCAGTACAATTCGAATTTTCGGGGTTTTGGACAACTTTCTTGTACTTCTTCAAAACACTCTGCAGGCTTTCTTGTACCTTCTAAAACACCATGGGAGATGTTTTCTCAGCAGGCAGAGTCTCTCCTTGCGAGACATTGTGAAAAAGGAATTTGCTTAGATATAGGTGACTAGAGGCACTTGCTACAGTGCACTGCAAAGCTAAAGGCTGCACAACACTGGCATTTTGTAAGCAGCTTGCAAACTGAGAGAAAACAGTACCTTTCCACTCTTCTGCATTTTCCTTTCCCAGTGAAATTCGAATTTTAGGGGTTTTGGACAACTGTCTTTTACTTCTTGCAAAACACTCTGCAGACCTTCTTGTACCTTCTAAAACACCATGGGAGATGTTTTCTCAGCAGGGAGAGTTTCTCCTTGCGAGACATTGTGAAAAAGGAATTTGCTTAGATGTAGGTGACTAGAGACACTTGCTACAGGACGCTGCAAAGCTAAAGGCTGCACAACACTGGCTTTTTGTAAGCAGCTTGCAAACTGAGAGAAAACAGTACCTTTCCACTCTCCTGCATTTTCCTTTCCCAGTACAATTCGAATTTTCGGGGTTTTGGACAACTTTCTTGTACTTCTTGCAAAACACTCTGCAGACCTTCTTGTACCATTTTAAAAACCATGGGAGCTGTTTTCTAAACAGGCAAAGTTTCTCCTTAGGAGATACAGTGAAAAAACTATTTGCTTAGATGTAGGTGACTAGAGACACTTGCTACAGGACGCTGCAAAGCTAAAGGCTGCACAACACTGGCATTGTGGCACAGTTTGCAAACTGATAGAAAACAGTACCTTTCCACTCTCCTGCATTTTCCTTTCCCAGTACAATTCGAATTTTCGGGGTTTTGGACAACTTTCTTGTACTTCTTGCAAAACACTCTGCAGGCTTTCTTGTACCTTCTAAAACACCATGGGAGATGTTTTCTCAGCAGGCAGAGTTTCTCCTTGCGAGACATTGTGAAAAAGGAATATGCTTAGATGTAGGTGACTAGACACACTTGCTACAGGACGCTGCAAAGCTAAAGGCTGCACAACACTGGCATTTTGTAAGCAGCTTGCAAACTGAGAGAAAACAGTACCTTTCCACTCTCCTGCATTTTCCTTTTTCAGTACAATTCGAATTTTCGGGGTTTTGGACAACTTTCTTGTACTTCTTGCAAAACACTCTGCAGATCTTCTTGTACCCTTTTAAAAACCATGGGAGCTGTTTTCTCAACAGGCAAAGATTCTCCTTTGGAGATACAGTGAAAAAGGAATTTGCTTAGATGTAGGTGACTAGAGGCCTATGCTACAGTGCACTGCAAAGGTAATTGTTGTGGTTTGTTCTGCTCCCCCTCAGTTGTTTTGGCTATGTTTCCTGCCGAGTTTTTCTCCAGTTAAGTGTCAATTCCCTGACCTCTCCTTAGTTATCATGACAACTAATGTATTCTCTCCATTCTCCACCCCCGGCTTCCTGCCAGTCACTCGGCCCTTCTGCCTCTTTTTCTAGAAATCTCTCACTAGGTCGTTGAGTGATTGGTTGGGGGGCCGGGGCCCCTCCCTAAGTTCTTCCCCATTAGTTTTCCTTCCATGTGTATCATTTCTGTAACACCCTTCCCTGGACCCCCATTTGTTCCTGAGTGTTGCCACCCCATACCTCCCACTCTCTTTATAACCTGTTAAGGTCCCGCCCTCGGGACCCTCCACTTTTCAGATTCCAGTGGGAACACAATAGACCTGACTGTGCCTGACACTGGAGAGTCTCTCCTTCACTTCACCCACGGGCTGAAGCTGAACTGTGGCCACGTCTCTGCTGACTGCAAGCGGGCTGGCAAGCTTGCCGGGCATCTCTAACATCGGCCAGCCCAACTTCAGGTAATGGATGCACAACACTTGCATTGTGGAACAGTTTGCAAACTGAGAGAAAACAGTACCCCTGAACTCTCCTGCATTTTCCTTTCCCAGTGAAATTCGAATCGAAGGGGTTTTGGACAACTTTCTTTTACTTCTTGCAAAACACTCTGCAGACCTTCTTGTACCATTTTAAAAACCATGGGAGCTGTTTTCTAAACAGGCAAAGTTTCTCCTTAGGAGATACAGTGAAAAAACTATTTGCTTAGATGTAGGTGACTAGAGGCACTTGCTAGAGGACGCTGCAAAGCTAAAGGCTGCACAACACTGGCATTGTGGCACAGTTTGCAAACTGATAGAAAACAGTACGTTTCCACTCTCCTGCATTTTCCTTTCCCAGTACAATTCGAATTTTCGGGGTTTTGGACAACTTTCTTGTACTTCTTGCAAAACACTCTGCAGGCTTTCTTGTACCTTCTAAAACACCATGGGAGATGTTTTCTCAGCAGGCAGAGTTTCTCCTTGCGAGACATTGTGAAAAAGGAATATGCTTAGATGTAGGTGACTAGAGAGACTTGCTACAGGACGCTGCAAAGCTAAAGGCTGCACAACACTGGCATTTTGTAAGCAGCTTGCAAACTGAGAGAAAACAGTACCTTTCCACTCTCCTGCATTTTCCTTTCCCAGTACAATTCGAATTTTCGGGGTTTTGGACAACTTTCTTGTACTTCTTGCAAAACACTCTGCAGACCTTCTTGTACCTTCTAAAACACCATGGGAGATGTTTTCTCAGCAGGCAGAGTTTCTCCTTGCGAGACAGTGTGAAAAAGGAATTTGCTTAGATGTAGGTGACTAGAGACACTTGCTACAGGACGCTGCAAAGCTAAAGGCTGCACAACACTGGCATTTTGTAAGCAGCTTGCAAACTGAGAGAAAACAGTACCTTTCCACTCTCCTGCATTTTCCTTTCCCAGTACAATTCGAATTTTCGGGGTTTTGGACAACTTTCTTGTACTTCTTCAAAACACTCTGCAGACCTTCTTGTACCTTCTAAAACACCATGGGAGATGTTTTCTCAGCAGGCAGAGTCTCTCCTTGCGAGACATTGTGAAAAAGGAATTTGCTTAGATATAGGTGACTAGAGGCACTTGCTACAGTGCACTGCAAAGCTAAAGGCTGCACAACACTGGCATTTTGTAAGCAGCTTGCAAACTGAGAGAAAACAGTACCTTTCCACTCTTCTGCATTTTCCTTTCCCAGTGAAATTCGAATTTTAGGGGTTTTGGACAACTGTCTTTTACTTCTTGCAAAACACTCTGCAGACCTTCTTGTACCTTCTAAAACACCATGGGAGATGTTTTCTCAGCAGGCAGAGTTTCTCCTTGCAAGACATTGTGAAAAAGGAATTTGCTTAGATGTAGGTGACTAGAGACACTTGCTACAGGACGCTGCAAAGCTAAAGGCTGCACAACACTGGCTTTTTGTAAGCAGCTTGCAAACTGAGAGAAAACAGTACCTTTCCACTCTCCTGCATTTTCCTTTCCCAGTACAATTCGAATTTTCGGGGTTTTGGACAACTTTCTTGTACTTCTTGCAAAACACTCTGCAGACCTTCTTGTACCATTTTAAAAACCATGGGAGCTGTTTTCTAAACAGGCAAAGTTTCTCCTTAGGAGATACAGTGAAAAAACTATTTGCTTAGATGTAGGTGACTAGAGACACTTGCTACAGGACGCTGCAAAGCTAAAGGCTGCACAACACTGGCATTGTGGCACAGTTTGCAAACTGATAGAAAACAGTACCTTTCCACTCTCCTGCATTTTCCTTTCCCAGTACAATTCGAATTTTCGGGGTTTTGGACAACTTTCTTGTACTTCTTGCAAAACACTCTGCAGGCTTTCTTGTACCTTCTAAAACACCATGGGAGATGTTTTCTCAGCAGGCAGAGTTTCTCCTTGCGAGACATTGTGAAAAAGGAATATGCTTAGATGTAGGTGACTAGACACACTTGCTACAGGACGCTGCAAAGCTAAAGGCTGCACAACACTGGCATTTTGTAAGCAGCTTGCAAACTGAGAGAAAACAGTACCTTTCCACTCTCCTGCATTTTCCTTTTTCAGTACAATTCGAATTTTCGGGGTTTTGGACAACTTTCTTGTACTTCTTGCAAAACACTCTGCAGATCTTCTTGTACCCTTTTAAAAACCATGGGAGCTGTTTTCTCAACAGGCAAAGATTCTCCTTTGGAGATACAGTGAAAAAGGAATTTGCTTAGATGTAGGTGACTAGAGGCCTATGCTACAGTGCACTGCAAAGGTAATTGTTGTGGTTTGTTCTGCTCCCCCTCAGTTGTTTTGGCTATGTTTCCTGCCGAGTTTTTCTCCAGTTAAGTGTCAATCCCCTGACCTCTCCTTAGTTATCATGACAACTAATGTATTCTCTCCATTCTCCACCCCCGGCTTCCTGCCAGTCACTCGGCCCTTCTGCCTCTTTTTCTAGAAATCTCTCACTAGGTCGTCGAGTGATTGGTTGGGGGGCCGGGGCCCCTCCCTAAGTTCTTCCCCATTAGTTTTCCTTCCATGTGTATCATTTCTGTAACACCCTTCCCTGGACCCCCATTTGTTCCTGAGTGTTGCCACCCCATACCTCCCACTCTCTTTATAACCTGTTAAGGTCCCGCCCTCGGGACCCTCCACTTTTCAGATTCCAGTGGGAACACAATAGACCTGACTGTGCCTGACACTGGAGAGTCTCTCCTTCACTTCACCCACGGGCTGAAGCTGAACTGTGGCCACGTCTCTGCTGACTGCAAGCGGGCTGGCAAGCTTGCCGGGCATCTCTAACATCGGCCAGCCCAACTTCAGGTAATGGATGCACAACACTTGCATTGTGGAACAGTTTGCAAACTGAGAGAAAACAGTACCCCTGAACTCTCCTGCATTTTCCTTTCCCAGTGAAATTCGAATCGAAGGGGTTTTGGACAACTTTCTTTTACTTCTTGCAAAACACTCTGCAGACCTTCTTGTACCATTTTAAAAACCATGGGAGCTGTTTTCTAAACAGGCAAAGTTTCTCCTTAGGAGATACAGTGAAAAAACTATTTGCTTAGATGTAGGTGACTAGAGGCACTTGCTAGAGGACGCTGCAAAGCTAAAGGCTGCACAACACTGGCATTGTGGCACAGTTTGCAAACTGATAGAAAACAGTACGTTTCCACTCTCCTGCATTTTCCTTTCCCAGTACAATTCGAATTTTCGGGGTTTTGGACAACTTTCTTGTACTTCTTGCAAAACACTCTGCAGGCTTTCTTGTACCTTCTAAAACACCATGGGAGATGTTTTCTCAGCAGGCAGAGTTTCTCCTTGCGAGACATTGTGAAAAAGGAATATGCTTAGATGTAGGTGACTAGAGAGACTTGCTACAGGACGCTGCAAAGCTAAAGGCTGCACAACACTGGCATTTTGTAAGCAGCTTGCAAACTGAGAGAAAACAGTACCTTTCCACTCTCCTGCATTTTCCTTTCCCAGTACAATTCGAATTTTCGGGGTTTTGGACAACTTTCTTGTACTTCTTGCAAAACACTCTGCAGACCTTCTTGTACCTTCTAAAACACCATGGGAGATGTTTTCTCAGCAGGCAGAGTTTCTCCTTGCGAGACATTGTGAAAAAGGAATTTGCTTAGATGTAGGTGACTAGAGACACTTGCTACAGGACGCTGCAAAACTAAAGGCTGCACAACACTGGCATTTTGTAAGCAGCTTGCAAACTGAGAGAAAACAGTACCTTTCCACTCTCCTGCATTTTCCTTTCCCAGTACAATTCGAATTTTCGGGGTTTTGGACAACTTTCTTGTACTTCTTCAAAACACTCTGCAGACCTTCTTGTACCTTCTAAAACACCATGGGAGATGTTTTCTCAGCAGGCAGAGTCTCTCCTTGCGAGACATTGTGAAAAAGGAATTTGCTTAGATATAGGTGACTAGAGGCACTTGCTACAGTGCACTGCAAAGCTAAAGGCTGCACAACACTGGCATTTTGTAAGCAGCTTGCAAACTGAGAGAAAACAGTACCTTTCCACTCTTCTGCATTTTCCTTTCCCAGTGAAATTCGAATTTTAGGGGTTTTGGACAACTGTCTTTTACTTCTTGCAAAACACTCTGCAGACCTTCTTGTACCTTCTAAAACACCATGGGAGATGTTTTCTCAGCAGGCAGAGTTTCTCCTTGCGAGACATTGTGAAAAAGGAATTTGCTTAGATGTAGGTGACTAGAGACACTTGCTACAGGACGCTGCAAAGCTAAAGGCTGCACAACACTGGCTTTTTGTAAGCAGCTTGCAAACTGAGAGAAAACAGTACCTTTCCACTCTCCTGCATTTTCCTTTCCCAGTACAATTCGAATTTTCGGGGTTTTGGACAACTTTCTTGTACTTCTTGCAAAACACTCTGCAGACCTTCTTGTACCATTTTAAAAACCATGGGAGCTGTTTTCTAAACAGGCAAAGTTTCTCCTTAGGAGATACAGTGAAAAAACTATTTGCTTAGATGTAGGTGACTAGAGACACTTGCTACAGGACGCTGCAAAGCTAAAGGCTGCACAACACTGGCATTGTGGCACAGTTTGCAAACTGATAGAAAACAGTACCTTTCCACTCTCCTGCATTTTCCTTTCCCAGTACAATTCGAATTTTCGGGGTTTTGGACAACTTTCTTGTACTTCTTGCAAAACACTCTGCAGGCTTTCTTGTACCTTCTAAAACACCATGGGAGATGTTTTCTCAGCAGGCAGAGTTTCTCCTTGCGAGACATTGTGAAAAAGGAATATGCTTAGATGTAGGTGACTAGAGAGACTTGCTACAGGACGCTGCAAAGCTAAAGGCTGCACAACACTGGCATTTTGTAAGCAGCTTGCAAACTGAGAGAAAACAGTACCTTTCCACTCTCCTGCATTTTCCTTTTTCAGTACAATTCGAATTTTCGGGGTTTTGGACAACTTTCTTGTACTTCTTGCAAAACACTCTGCAGATCTTCTTGTACCCTTTTAAAAACCATGGGAGCTGTTTTCTCAACAGGCAAAGATTCTCCTTTGGAGATACAGTGAAAAAGGAATTTGCTTAGATGTAGGTGACTAGAGGCCTATGCTACAGTGCACTGCAAAGGTAATTGTTGTGGTTTGTTCTGCTCCCCCTCAGTTGTTTTGGCTATGTTTCCTGCCGAGTTTTTCTCCAGTTAAGTGTCAATCCCCTGACCTCTCCTTAGTTATCATGACAACTAATGTATTCTCTCCATTCTCCACCCCCGGCTTCCTGCCAGTCACTCGGCCCTTCTGCCTCTTTTTCTAGAAATCTCTCACTAGGTCGTCGAGTGATTGGTTGGGGGGCCGGGGCCCCTCCCTAAGTTCTTCCCCATTAGTTTTCCTTCCATGTGTATCATTTCTGTAACACCCTTCCCTGGACCCCCATTTGTTCCTGAGTGTTGCCACCCCATACCTCCCACTCTCTTTATAACCTGTTACGGTCCCGCCCTCGGGACCCTCCACTTTTCAGATTCCAGTGGGAACACAATAGACCTGACTGTGCCTGACACTGGAGAGTCTCTCCTTCACTTCACCCACGGGCTGAAGCTGAACTGTGGCCACGTCTCTGCTGACTGCAAGCGGGCTGGCAAGCTTGCCGGGCATCTCTAACATCGGCCAGCCCAACTTCAGGTAATGGATGCACAACACTTGCATTGTGGAACAGTTTGCAAACTGAGAGAAAACAGTACCCCTGAACTCTCCTGCATTTTCCTTTCCCAGTGAAATTCGAATCGAAGGGGTTTTGGACAACTTTCTTTTACTTCTTGCAAAACACTCTGCAGACCTTCTTGTACCATTTTAAAAACCATGGGAGCTGTTTTCTAAACAGGCAAAGTTTCTCCTTAGGAGATACAGTGAAAAAACTATTTGCTTAGATGTAGGTGACTAGAGGCACTTGCTAGAGGACGCTGCAAAGCTAAAGGCTGCACAACACTGGCATTGTGGCACAGTTTGCAAACTGATAGAAAACAGTACGTTTCCACTCTCCTGCATTTTCCTTTCCCAGTACAATTCGAATTTTCGGGGTTTTGGACAACTTTCTTGTACTTCTTGCAAAACACTCTGCAGGCTTTCTTGTACCTTCTAAAACACCATGGGAGATGTTTTCTCAGCAGGCAGAGTTTCTCCTTGCGAGACATTGTGAAAAAGGAATATGCTTAGATGTAGGTGACTAGAGAGACTTGCTACAGGACGCTGCAAAGCTAAAGGCTGCACAACACTGGCATTTTGTAAGCAGCTTGCAAACTGAGAGAAAACAGTACCTTTCCACTCTCCTGCATTTTCCTTTCCCAGTACAATTCGAATTTTCGGGGTTTTGGACAACTTTCTTGTACTTCTTGCAAAACACTCTGCAGACCTTCTTGTACCTTCTAAAACACCATGGGAGATGTTTTCTCAGCAGGCAGAGTTTCTCCTTGCGAGACATTGTGAAAAAGGAATTTGCTTAGATGTAGGTGACTAGAGACACTTGCTACAGGACGCTGCAAAACTAAAGGCTGCACAACACTGGCATTTTGTAAGCAGCTTGCAAACTGAGAGAAAACAGTACCTTTCCACTCTCCTGCATTTTCCTTTCCCAGTACAATTCGAATTTTCGGGGTTTTGGACAACTTTCTTGTACTTCTTCAAAACACTCTGCAGACCTTCTTGTACCTTCTAAAACACCATGGGAGATGTTTTCTCAGCAGGCAGAGTCTCTCCTTGCGAGACATTGTGAAAAAGGAATTTGCTTAGATATAGGTGACTAGAGGCACTTGCTACAGTGCACTGCAAAGCTAAAGGCTGCACAACACTGGCATTTTGTAAGCAGCTTGCAAACTGAGAGAAAACAGTACCTTTCCACTCTTCTGCATTTTCCTTTCCCAGTGAAATTCGAATTTTAGGGGTTTTGGACAACTGTCTTTTACTTCTTGCAAAACACTCTGCAGACCTTCTTGTACCTTCTAAAACACCATGGGAGATGTTTTCTCAGCAGGCAGAGTTTCTCCTTGCGAGACATTGTGAAAAAGGAATTTGCTTAGATGTAGGTGACTAGAGACACTTGCTACAGGACGCTGCAAAGCTAAAGGCTGCACAACACTGGCTTTTTGTAAGCAGCTTGCAAACTGAGAGAAAACAGTACCTTTCCACTCTCCTGCATTTTCCTTTCCCAGTACAATTCGAATTTTCGGGGTTTTGGACAACTTTCTTGTACTTCTTGCAAAACACTCTGCAGACCTTCTTGTACCATTTTAAAAACCATGGGAGCTGTTTTCTAAACAGGCAAAGTTTCTCCTTAGGAGATACAGTGAAAAAACTATTTGCTTAGATGTAGGTGACTAGAGACACTTGCTACAGGACGCTGCAAAGCTAAAGGCTGCACAACACTGGCATTGTGGCACAGTTTGCAAACTGATAGAAAACAGTACCTTTCCACTCTCCTGCATTTTCCTTTCCCAGTACAATTCGAATTTTCGGGGTTTTGGACAACTTTCTTGTACTTCTTGCAAAACACTCTGCAGGCTTTCTTGTACCTTCTAAAACACCATGGGAGATGTTTTCTCAGCAGGCAGAGTTTCTCCTTGCGAGACATTGTGAAAAAGGAATATGCTTAGATGTAGGTGACTAGAGAGACTTGCTACAGGACGCTGCAAAGCTAAAGGCTGCACAACACTGGCATTTTGTAAGCAGCTTGCAAACTGAGAGAAAACAGTACCTTTCCACTCTCCTGCATTTTCCTTTTTCAGTACAATTCGAATTTTCGGGGTTTTGGACAACTTTCTTGTACTTCTTGCAAAACACTCTGCAGATCTTCTTGTACCCTTTTAAAAACCATGGGAGCTGTTTTCTCAACAGGCAAAGATTCTCCTTTGGAGATACAGTGAAAAAGGAATTTGCTTAGATGTAGGTGACTAGAGGCCTATGCTACAGTGCACTGCAAAGGTAATTGTTGTGGTTTGTTCTGCTCCCCCTCAGTTGTTTTGGCTATGTTTCCTGCCGAGTTTTTCTCCAGTTAAGTGTCAATCCCCTGACCTCTCCTTAGTTATCATGACAACTAATGTATTCTCTCCATTCTCCACCCCCGGCTTCCTGCCAGTCACTCGGCCCTTCTGCCTCTTTTTCTAGAAATCTCTCACTAGGTCGTCGAGTGATTGGTTGGGGGGCCGGGGCCCCTCCCTAAGTTCTTCCCCATTAGTTTTCCTTCCATGTGTATCATTTCTGTAACACCCTTCCCTGGACCCCCATTTGTTCCTGAGTGTTGCCACCCCATACCTCCCACTCTCTTTATAACCTGTTACGGTCCCGCCCTCGGGACCCTCCACTTTTCAGATTCCAGTGGGAACACAATAGACCTGACTGTGCCTGACACTGGAGAGTCTCTCCTTCACTTCACCCACGGGCTGAAGCTGAACTGTGGCCACGTCTCTGCTGACTGCAAGCGGGCTGGCAAGCTTGCCGGGCATCTCTAACATCGGCCAGCCCAACTTCAGGTAATGGATGCACAACACTTGCATTGTGGAACAGTTTGCAAACTGAGAGAAAACAGTACCCCTGCACTCTCCTGCATTTTCCTTTCCCAGTGAAATTCGAATCGAAGGGGTTTTGGACAACTTTCTTTTACTTCTTGCAAAACACTCTGCAGACCTTCTTGTACCATTTTAAAAACCATGGGAGCTGTTTTCTAAACAGGCAAAGTTTCTCCTTAGGAGATACAGTGAAAAAACTATTTGCTTAGATGTAGGTTACTAGAGGCACTTGCTACAGGACGCTGCAAAGCTAAAGGCTGCACAACACTGGCATTTTGTAAGCAGCTTGCAAACTGATAGAAAACAGTACCTTTCCACTCTCCTGCATTTTCCTTTCCCAGTACAATTCGAATTTTCGGGGTTTTGGACAACTTTCTTGTACTTCTTCAAAACACTCTGCAGACCTTCTTGTACCTTCTAAAACACCATGGGAGATGTTTTCTCAGCAGGCAGAGTTTCTCCTTGCGAGACATTGTGAAAAAGGAATATGCTTAGATGTAGGTGACTAGAGACACTTGCTACAGGACGCTGCAAAGCTAAAGGCTGCACAACACTAGCATTTTGTAAGCAGCTTGCAAACTGAGAGAAAACAGTACCTTTCCACTCTCCTGCATTTTCCTTTCCCAGTACAATTCGAATCGAAGGGGTTTTGGACAACTTTCTTGTACTTCTTGCAAAACACTCTGCAGATCTTCTTGTACCCTTTTAAAAACCATGGGAGCTGTTTTCTCAACAGGCAAAGATTCTCCTTTGGAGATACAGTGAAAAAGGTATTTGCTTAGATGTAGGTGACTAGAGGCCTATGCTACAGTGCACTGCAAAGGTAATTGTTGTGGTTTGTTCTGCTCCCCCTCAGTTGTTTTGGCTATGTTTCCTGCCGAGTTTTTCTCCAGTTAAGTGTCAATCCCCTGACCTCTCCTTAGTTATCATGACAACTAATGTATTCTCTCCATTCTCCACCCCCGGCTTCCTGCCAGTCACTCGGCCCTTCTGCCTCTTTTTCTAGAAATCTCTCACTAGGTCGTCGAGTGATTGGTTGGGGGGCCGGGGCCCCTCCCTAAGTTCTTCCCCATTAGTTTTCCTTCCATGTGTATCATTTTTGTAACACCCTTCCCTGGACCCCCATTTGTTCCTGAGTGTTGCCACCCCATACCTCCCACTCTCTTTATAACCTGTTATGGTCCCGCCCTCGGGATCCTCCACTTTTCAGATTCCAGTGGGAACACAATAGACCTGACTGTGCCTGACACTGGAGAGTCTCCACTTCACCCACGGGCTGAAGCTGAACTGTGGCCACGTCTCTGCTGACTGCAAGCGGGCTGGCAAGCTTGCCGGGCATCTCTAACATCGGCCAGCCCAACTTCAGGTAATGGATGCACAACACTTGCATTGTGGAACAGTTTGCAAACTGAGAGAAAACAGTACCCCTGCACTCTCCTGCATTTTCCTTTCCCAGTGAAATTCGAATCGAAGGGGTTTTGGACAACTTTCTTTTACTTCTTGCAAAACACTCTGCAGACCTTCTTGTACCTTCTAAAACACCATGGGAGATGTTTTCTCCGCAGGCAGAGTTTCTCCTTGCGAGACATTGTTAAAAAGGAATATGCTTAGATGTAGGTGACTAGAGACACTTGCTACAGGATGCTGCAAAGCTAAAGGCTGCACAACACTGGCATTTTGTAAGCAGCTTGCAAACTGAGAGAAAACAGTACCTTTCCACTCTCCTGCATTTTCCTTTCCCAGTACAATTCGAATTTTCGGGGTTTTGGACAACTTTCTTGTACTTCTTCAAAACACTCTGCAGACCTTCTTGTACCTTCTAAAACACCATGGGAGATGTTTTCTCCGCAGGCAGAGTCTCTCCTTGCGAGACATTGTGAAAAAGGAATTTGCTTAGATGTAGGTGACTAGAGGCACTTGCTACAGTGCACTGCAAAGCTAAAGGCTGCACAACACTGGCATTTTGTAAGCAGCTTGCAAACTGAGAGAAAACAGTACCTTTCCACTCTCCTGCATTTTCCTTTCCCAGCGAAATTCGAATTTTAGGGGTTGTGGACAACTGTCTTTTACTTCTTGCAAAACACTCTGCAGACCTTCTTGTACCTTCTAAAACACCATGGGAGATGTTTTCTCAGCAGGCAGAGTTTCTCCTTGCGAGACATTTTGAAAAAGGAATTTGCTTAGATGTAGGTGACTAGAGACACTTGCTACAGGACGCTGCAAAGCTAAAGGCTGCACAACACTGGCTTTTTGTAAGCAGCTTGCAAACTGAGAGAAAACAGTACCTTTCCACTCTCCTGCATTTTCCTTTCCCAGTACAATTCGAATTTTCGGGGTTTTGGACAACTTTCTTGTACTTCTTGCAAAACACTCTGCAGACCTTCTTGTACCATTTTAAAAACGATGGGAGCTATTTTCTAAACAGGCAAAGTTTCTCCTTAGGAGATACAGTGAAAAAACTATTTGCTTAGATGTAGGTGACTAGAGGCACTTGCTACAGGACGCTGCAAAGCTAAAGGCTGCACAACAGTGGCATTGTGGCACAGTTTGCAAACTGATAGAAAACAGTACCTTTCCACTCTCCTGCATTTTCCTTTCCCAGTACAATTCGAATTTTAGGGGTTTTGGACAACTTTCTTGTACTTCTTGCAAAACACTCTGCAGGCTTTCTTGTACCTTCTAAAACACCATGGGAGATGTTTTCTCAGCAGGCAGAGTTTCTCCTTGCGAGACATTGTGAAAAAGGAATATGCTTAGATGTAGGTGACTACAGACACTTGCTACAGGACGCTGCAAAGCTAAAGGCTGCACAACACTGGCATTTTTTAAGCAGCTTGCAAACTGAGAGAAAACAGTACCTTTCCACTCTCCTGCATTTTCCTTTCCCAGTACAATTCGAATCGAAGGGGTTTTGGACAACTTTCTTGTACTTCTTGCAAAACACTCTGCAGATCTTCTTGTACCCTTTTAAAAACCATGGGAGCTGTTTTCTCAACAGGCAAAGATTCTCCTTTGGAGATACAGTGAAAAAGGAATCTGCTTAGATGTAGGTGACTGGAGGCCTATGCTACAGTGCACTGCAAAGGTAATTGTTGGGGTTTGTTCGGCTCCCCCTCAGTTGTTTTGGCTATGTTTCCTGCCGAGTTTTTCTCCAGTTAAGTGTCAATCCCCTGACCTCTCCTTAGTTATCATGACAACTAATGTATTCTCTCCATTCTCCACCCCCGGCTTCCTGCCAGTCACTCGGCCCTTCTGCCTCTTTTTCTAGAAATCTCTCACTAGGTCGTCGAGTGATTGGTTGGGGGGCCGGGGCCCCTCCCTAAGTTCTTCCCCATTAGTTTTCCTTCCATGTGTATCATTTTTGTAACACCCTTCCCTGGACCCCCATTTGTTCCTGAGTGTTGCCACCCCATACCTCCCACTCTCTTTATAACCTGTTACGGTCCCGCCCTCGGGACCCTCCACTTTTCAGATTCCAGTGGGAACACAATAGACCTGACTGTGCCTGACACTGGAGAGTCTCTCCTTCACTTCACCCACGGGCTGAAGCTGAACTGTGGCCACGTCTCTGCTGACTGCAAGCGGGCTGGCAAGCTTGCCGGGCATCTCTAACATCGGCCAGCCCAACTTCAGGTAATGGCTGCACAACACTTGCATTGTGGAAGAGTTTGCAAACTGAGAGAAAACAGTACCCCTGCACTCTCCTGCATTTTCCTTTCCCAGTGAAATTCGAATCGAAGGGGTTTTCGACAACTTTCTTTTACTTCTTGCAAAACACTCTGCAGACCTTCTTGTACCTTCTAAAACACCATGGGAGATGTTTTCTCCGCAGGCAGAGTTTCTCCTTGCGAGACATTGTTAAAAAGGAATATGCTTAGATGTAGGTGACTAGAGACACTTGCTACAGGAGGCTGCAAAGCTAAAGGCTGCACAACACTGGCATTTTGTAAGCAGCTTGCAAACAGAGAGAAAACAGTACCTTTCCACTCTCCTGCATTTTCCTTTCCCAGTACAATTCGAATCGAAGGGGTTTTGGACAAATTTCTTTTACTTCTTCAAAACACTCTGCAGACCTTCTTGTACCTTCTAAAACACCATGGGAGATGTTTTCTCAGCAGGCAGAGTCTATCCTTGCGAGACATTGTGAAAAAGGAATTTGCTTAGATGTAGGTGACTAGAGGCACTTGCTACAGTGCACTGCAAAGCTAAAGGCTGCACAACACTGGCATTTTGTAAGCAGCTTGCAAACTGAGAGAAAACAGTACCTTTCCACTCTCCTGCATTTTCCTTTCCCAGTACAATTCGAATTTTCGGGGTTTTGGACAACTTTCTTGTACTTCTTGCAAAACACTCTGCAGACCTTCTTGTACCTTCTAAAACACCATGGGAGATGTTTTCTCAGCAGGCAGAGTTTCTCATTGCGAGACATTGTGAAAAAGGAATTTGCTTAGATGTAGGTGACTAGAGACACTTGATACAGGACGCTGCAAAGCTAAAGGCTGCACAACACTAGCATTTTGTAAGCAGCTTGCAAACTGAGAGAAAACAGTACCTTTCCACTCTCCTGCATTTTCCTTTCCCAGTACAATTCGAATCGAAGGGGTTTTGGACAACTTTCTTGTACTTCTTGCAAAACACTCTGCAGACCTTCTTGTACCTTCTAAAACACCATGGGAGATGTTTTCTCAACAGGCAGAGTTTCTCCTTGCGAGACATTGTGAAAAAGGAATTTGCTTAGATGTAGGTGACTAGAGACACTTGCTACAGGACGCTGCAAGGCTAAAGGCTGCACAACACTGGCATTTTGTAAGCAGCTTGCAAACTGAGAGAAAACAGTACCTTTCCACTCTCCTGCATTTTCCTTTCCCAGTACAATTCGAATTTTCGGGGTTTTGGACAACTTTCTTGTACTTCTTGCAAAACACTCTGCAGACCTTCTTGTACCCTTTTAAAAACGATGGGAGATGTTTTCTCAACAGGCAAAGATTCTCCTTTGGAGATACAGTCAAAAAGGTATTTGCTTAGATGTAGGTGACTAGAGACAATTGCTACAGTGCGCTGCAAAGGTAAAGGCTGCACAACACTGGCATTGTGGCACAGTTTGCAAACTGATAGAAAACAGTACCCCTGCACTCTCCTGCATTTTCCTTTCCCAGTACAATTCGAATTTAAGGGGTTTTGGACAACTTTATTTTGGCTATGTTTCCTGCCGAGTTTTTCTCCAGTTAAGTGTCAATCCCCTGACCTCTCCTTAGTTATCATGACTAATAAAGTAAAAACTTTATTTTACTTCTTGCAAAACACTCTGCAGACCTTCTTGTACCTTCTAAAACACCATGGGAGATGTTTTCTCCGCAGGCAGAGTTTCTCCCTGCGAGACATTGTGAAAAAGGAATATGCTTAGATGTAGGTGACTAGAGACACTTGCTACAGGACGCTGCAAAGCTAAAGGCTGCACAACACTGGCATTTTGTAAGCAGCTTGCAAACAGAGAGAAAACAGTACCTTTCCACTCTCCTGCATTTTCCTTTCCCAGTACAATTCGAATTTTCGGGGTTTTGGACAACTTTCTTGTACTTCTTGCAAAACACTCTGCAGACCTTCTTGTACCATTTTAAAAACCATGGGAGCTGTTTTCTAAACAGGCAAAGTTTCTCCTTAGGAGATACAGTGAAAAAACTATTTTCTTAGATGTAGGTGACTAGAGGCACTTGCTACAGGACGCTGCAAAGCTAAAGGCTGCACAACAGTGGCATTGTGGCACAGTTTGCAAACTGATAGAAAACAGTACCTTTCCACTCTCCTGCATTTTCCTTTCCCAGTACAATTCGAATTTTAGGGGTTTTGGACAACTTTCTTGTACTTCTTGCAAAACACTCTGCAGGCTTTCTTGTACCTTCTAAAACACCATGGGAGATGTTTTCTCAGCAGGCAGAGTTTCTCCTTGCGAGACATTGTGAAAAACTAATATGCTTAGATGTAGGTGACTAGAGACACTTGCTACAGGACGCTGCAAAGCTAAAGGCTGCACAACACTGGCATTTTGTAAGCAGCTTGCAAACTGAGAGAAAACAGTACCTTTCCACTCTCCTGCATTTTCCTTTCCCAGTACAATTCGAATCGAAGGGGTTTTGGACAACTTTCTTGTACTTCTTGCAAAACACTCTGCAGATCTTCTTGTACCCTTTTAAAAACCATGGGAGCTGTTTTCTCAACAGGCAAAGATTCTCCTTTGGAGATACAGTGAAAAAGGTATTTGCTTAGATGTAGGTGACTAGAGGCCTATGCTACAGTGCACTGCAAAGGTAATTGTTGTGGTTTGTTCTGCTCCCCCTCAGTTGTTTTGGCTGTGTTTCCTGCCGAGTTTTTCTCCAGTTAAGTGTCAATCCCCTGACCTCTCCTTAGTTATCATGACAACTAATGTATTCTCTCCATTCTCCACCCCCGGCTTCCTGCCAGTCACTCGGCCCTTCTGCCTCTTTTTCTAGAAATCTCTCACTAGGTCGTTGAGTGATTGGTTGGGGGGCCGGGGCCCCTCCCTAAGTTCTTCCCCATTAGTTTTCCTTCCATATGTATCATTTTTGTAACACCCTTCCCTGGACCCCCATTTGTTCCTGAGTGTTGCCACCCCATACCTCCCACTCTCTTTATAACCTGTTATGGTCCCGCCCTCGGGACCCTCCACTTTTCAGATTCCAGTGGGAACACAATAGACCTGACTGTGCCTGACACTGGAGAGTCTCTCCTTCACTTCACCCACGGGCTGAAGCTGAACTGTGGCCACGTCTCTGCTGACTGCAAGCGGGCTGGCAAGCTTGCCGGGCATCTCTAACATCGGCCAGCCCAACTTCAGGTAATGGCTGCACAACACTTGCATTGTGGAAGAGTTTGCAAACTGAGAGAAAACAGTACCTCTGCACTCTCCTGCATTTTCCTTTCCCAGTGAAATTCGAATCGAAGGGGTTTTGGACAACTTTCTTTTACTTCTTGCAAAACACTCTGCAAACCTTCTTGTACCTTCTAAAACACCATGGGAGATGTTTTCTCAGCAGGCAGAGTTTCTCCTTGCGAGACATTGTTAAAAAGGAATATGCTTAGATGTAGGTGACTAGAGACACTTCCTACAGGACGCTACAAAGCTAAAGGCTGCACAAAACTGGCATTTTGTAAGCAGCTTGCAAACTGAGAGAAAACAGTACCTTTCCACTCTCCTGCATTTTCCTTTCCCAGTACAATTCGAATTTTCGGGGTTTTGGACAACTTTCTTTTACTTCTTGCAAAACACTCTGCAGACCTTCTTGTACCTTCTAAAACACCATGGGAGATGTTTTCTCAGCAGGCAGAGTTTCTCCTTGCGAGACATTGTGAAAAAGGAATATGCTTAGATGTAGGTGACTAGAGGCACTTGCTACAGTGCACTGCTAAGGTAATGGCTGCACAACACTTGCATTGTGGCACAATTTGCAAAGTGATAGAAAACAGTACCCCTGCACTCTCCTGCATTTTCCTTTCCCAGTACAATTCGAATCGAAGGGGTTTTGTACAACTACCTTTACTTCTTGCAAAACACTCTGCAGACCTTCTTGTACCTTCTAAAACACCATGGGAGATGTTTTCTCAGCAGGCAGAGTTTCTCCTTGCGAGACATTGTGAAAAAGGAATATGCTTAGATGTAGGTGACTAGACATACTTGCTACAGGATGCTGCAAAGCTAAAGGCTGCACAACACTGGCATTTTGTAAGCAGCTTGCAAACTGAGAGAAAACAGTACCTTTCCACTCTCCTGCATTTTCCTTTCCCAGTACAATTCGAATTTTCGGGGTTTTGGACAACTTTCTTGTACTTCTTGCAAAACACTCTGCAGACCTTCTTGTACCCTTTTAAAAACCATGGGAGCTGTTTTCTAAACAGGCAAAGTTTCTCCTTAGGAGATACAGTGAAAAAATTTTTTCCTTAGATGTAGGTGACTAGAGGCACTTGCTACAGGACACTGCAAAGCTAAAGGCTGCACAACACTGGCATTGTGGCACAGTTTGCAAACTGATAGAAAACAGTACCTTTCCACTCTCCTGCATTTTCCTTTCTCAGTACAATTCGAATTTTCGGGGTTTTGGACAACTTTCTTTTACTTCTTGCAAAACACTCTGCAGGCTTTCTTGTACCTTCTAAAACACCATGGGAGATGTTTTCTCAGCAGGCAGAGTTTCTCCTTGCGAGACATTGTGAAAAAGGAATATGCTTAGATGTAGGTGACTAGAGACACTTGCTACAGGACGCTGCAAAGCTAAAGGCTGCACAACACTGGCTTTTTGTAAGCAGCTTGCAAACTGAGAGAAAACAGTACCTTTCCACTCTCCTGCATTTTCCTTTCCCAGTACAATTCAAATTTTAGGGGTTTTGGACAACTTTCTTGTACTTCTTGCAAAACACTCTGCAGACCTTCTTGTACGATTTTAAAAACCATGGGAGCTGTTTTCTAAACAGGCAAAGTTTCTCCTTAGGAGATACAGTGAAAAAACTATTTGCTTAGATGTAGGTGACTAGAGGCACTTGCTATAGGACGCTGCAAAGCTAAAGGCTGCACAACACTGGCATTGTGGCACAGTTTGCAAACTGATAGAAAACAGTACCTTTCCACTCTCCTGCATTTTCCTTTCCCAGTAGAATTCGAATCGAAGGGGTTTTGGACAACTTTCTTGTACTTCTTGCAAAACACTCTACAGGCCTTCTTGTACCTTCTAAAACACCATGGGAGATGTTTTCTCAGCAGGCAAAGTTTCTCCTTGCGAGACATTGTGAAAAAAGAATATGGTTAGATGTAGGTGACTAGAGACACTTCCTACAGGACGCTACAAAGCTAAAGGCTGCACAAAACTGGCATTTTGTAAGCAGCTTGCAAACTGAGAGAAAACAGTACCTTTCCACTCTCCTGCATTTTCCTTTCCCAGTACAATTCGAATTTTCGGGGTTTTGGACAACTTTCTTTTACTTCTTGCAAAACACTCTGCAGACCTTCTTGTACCTTCTAAAACACCATGGGAGATGTTTTCTCAGCAGGCAGAGTTTCTCATTGCGAGACATTGTGAAAAAGGAATTTGCTTAGATGTAGGTGACTAGAGACACTTGATACAGGACGCTGCAAAGCTAAAGGCTGCACAACACTAGCATTTTGTAAGCAGCTTGCAAACTGAGAGAAAACAGTACCTTTCCACTCTCCTGCATTTTCCTTTCCCAGTACAATTCGAATTTTAGGGGTTTTGTACAACTACCTTTACTTCTTGCAAAACACTCTGCAGACCTTCTTGTACCTTCTAAAACACCATGGGAGATGTTTTTTCAGCAGGCAGAGTTTCTCCTTGCGAGACATTGTGAAAAAGGAATATGCTTAGATGTAGGTGACTAGACATACTTGCTACACGATGCTGCAAAGCTAAAGGCTGCACAACACTGGCATTTTGTAAGCAGCTTGCAAACTGAGAGAAAACAGTACCTTTCCACTCTCCTGCATTTTCCTTTCCCAGTACAATTCGAATTTTCGGGGTTTTGGACAACTTTCTTGTACTTCTTGCAAAACACTCTGCAGACCTTCTTGTACCATTTTAAAAACCATGGGAGCTGTTTTCTAAACAGGCAAAGTTTCTCCTTAGGAGATACAGTGAAAAAATTTTTTCCTTAGATGTAGGTGACTAGAGGCACTTGCTACAGGACACTGCAAAGCTAAAGGCTGCACAACACTGGCATTGTGGCACAGTTTGCAAACTGATAGAAAACAGTACCTTTCCACTCTCCTGCATTTTCCTTTCTCAGTACAATTCGAATTTTAGGGGTTTTGCACAACTTTCTTGTACTTCTTGCAAAACACTCTGCAGGCTTTCTTGTACCTTCTAAAACACCATGGGAGATGTTTTCTCAGCAGGCAGAGTTTCTCCTTGCGAGACATTGTGAAAAAGGAATATGCTTAGATGTAGGTGACTAGAGGCACTTGCTACAGGACGCTGCAAAGCTAAAGGCTGCACAACACTGGCTTTTTGTAAGCAGCTTGCAAACTGAGAGAAAACAGTACCTTTCCACTCTCCTGCATTTTCCTTTCCCAGTACAATTCAAATTTTAGGGGTTTTGGACAACTTTCTTTTACTTCTTGCAAAACACTCTGCAGACCTTCTTGTACGATTTTAAAAACCATGGGAGCTGTTTTCTAAACAGGCAAAGTTTCTCCTTAGGAGATACAGTGAATAAACTATTTGCTTAGATGTAGGTGACTAGAGGCACTTGCTATAGGACGCTGCAAAGCTAAAGGCTGCACAACACTGGCATTGTGGCACAGTTTGCAAACTGATAGAAAACAGTACCTTTCCACTCTCCTGCATTTTCCTTTCCCAGTAGAATTCGAATCGAAGGGGTTTTGGACAACTTTCTTGTACTTCTTGCAAAACACTCTGCAGACCTTCTTGTACCCTTTTAAAAACCATGGGAGCTGTTTTCTAAACAGGCAAAGTTTCTCCTTAGGAGATACAGTGAAAAAACTATTTGCTTAGATGTAGGTGACTAGAGGCACTTGCTACAGGACGCTGCAAAGCTAAAGGCTGCACAACACTGGCATTGTGGCACAGTTTGCAAACTGAGAGAAAACAGTACCTTTCCACTCTTCTGCATTTTCCTTTCCCAGTACAATTCGAATTTTAGGGGTTTTGGATAACTTTCTTTTACTTCTTGCAAAACACTCTGCAGGCTTTCTTGTACCTTCTAAAACACCATGGGAGATGTTTTCTCAGCAGGCAGAGTTTCTCCTTGCGAGACATTGTTAAAAAGGAATATGCTTAGATGTAGGTGACTAGAGGCACTTGCTACAGTGCACTGCAAAGGTAATGGCTACACAACACTTGCATTGTGGCACAATTTGCAAAGTGATGGAAAACAGTACCCCTGCACTCTCCTGCATTTTCCTTTCCCAGTACAATTCGAATCGAAGGGGTTTTGGACAACTACCTTTACTTCTTGCAAAACACTCTGCAGACCTTCTTGTACCATTTTAAAAACCATGGGAGCTGTTTTCTAAACAGGCAAAGTTTCTCCTTAGGAGATACAGTGAAAAAGGTATTTGCTTAGATGTAGGTGACTAGAGGCACTTGCTACAGTGCACTGCAAAGGTAATGGCTGCACAACACTTGCAGTGTGGCACAGTTTCCAAACTCATAGAAAACAGTACCCCTGCACTCTCCTGCATTTTCCTTTCCCAGTACAATTCGAATCGAAGGGGTTTTAGACAACTTCCTTTACTTCTTGCAAAACACTCTGCAGACCTTCTTGTACCTTCTAAAACACCATGGGAGATGTTTTCTCAGCAGGCAGAGTCTCTGCTTGCGAAACATTGTTAAAAAGGAATATGCTTAGATGTAGGTGACTAGAGACACTTGCTACAGGACGCTGCAAAGCTAAAGGCTGCACAACACTGGCATTTTGTAAGCAGCTTGCAAACTGAGAGAAAACAGTACCTTTCCACTCTCCTGCATTTTCCTTTCCCAGTACAATTCGAATTTTCGGGGTTTTGGACAACTTTCTTGTACTTCTTGCAAAACACTCTGCAGACCTTCTTGTACCTTCTAAAACACCATGGGAGATGTTTTCTCAGCAGGCAGAGTTTCCCCTTGCGAGACATTGTGAAAAAGGAATATGCTTAGATATAGGTGACTAGAGACACTTGCTACAGGACGCTGCAAAGCTAAAGGCTGCACAACACTGGCATTTTGTAAGCAGCTTGCAAACTGAGAGAAAACAGTACCTTTCCACTCTCCTGCATTTTCCTTTCCCAGTACAATTCGAATCGAAGGGGTTTTGGACAACTTTCTTTTACTTCTGGCAAAACACTCTGCAGACCTTCTTGTACCTTCTAAAACACCATGGGAGATGTTTTCTCAGCAGGCAGAGTTTCTCCTTGCGAGACATTGTGAAAAAGGAATATGCTTAGATATAGGTGACTAGAGACACTTGCTACAGGACGCTGCAAAGCTAAAGGCTGCACAACACTGGCATTTTGTAAGCAGCTTGCAAACTGAGAGAAAACAGTACCTTTCCACTCTCCTGCATTTTCCTTTCCCAGTACAATTCGAATTTTCGGGGTTTTGGACAACTTTCTGTTACTTCTTGCAAAACACTCTGCAGACCTTCTTGTACTTTCTAAAACACCATGGGAGATGTTTTCTCAGCAGGCAGAGTTTCTCCTTGCGAGACATTGTGAAAAAGGAATTTGCTTAGATGTATGTGACTAGAGGCAATTGCTACAGTGCACTGTATAGGGAAAGGCTGCAGAACACTTGCATGGTGGCACAGTTTGCAAACTGATAGAAAACAGTACCCCTGCACTCTCCTGCATTTTCCTTTCCCAGCGAAATTCGAATTTTAGGGGTTTTGGAAAACTTTCTTTTACTTCTTGCAAAACACTCTGCAGACCTTCTTGTACCTTCTAAAACACCATGGGAGATGTTTTCTCAGCAGGCAGAGTCTCTGCTTGCGAAACATTGTTAAAAAGGAATATGCTTAGATGTAGGTGACTAGAGGCACTTGCTACAGGATGCTGCAAAGCTAAAGGCTGCACAACACTGGCATTTTGTAAGCAGCTTGCAAACTGAGAGAAAACAGTACCTTTCCACTCTCCTGCATTTTCCTTTCCCAGTACAATTCGAATTTTAGGGGTTTTGGACAACTTTCTTTTACTTCTTGCAAAACACTCTGCAGACCTTCTTGTACCTTCTAAAACACCATGGGAGATGTTTTCTCAGCAGGCAGAGTTTCTCCTTGCGAGACATTGTGAAAAAGGAATATGCTTAGATGTAGGTGACTAGAGGCACTTGCTACAGGACGCTGCCAAGCTAAAGGCTGCACAACACTGGCATTTTGTAAGCAGCTTGCAAACTGAGAGAAAACAGTACCTTTCCACTCTCCTGCATTTTCCTTTCCCAGTACAATTCGAATTTTCGGGGTTTTGGACAATTTTCTTGTACTTCTTGCAAAACACTCTGCAGACCTTCTTGTACCCTTTTAAAAACCATGGGAGCTGTTTTCTAAACAGGCAAAGTTTCTCCTTAGGATATACAGTGACAAAACTATTTGCCTAGATGTAGGTGACTAGAGGCACTTGCTACAGTGCACTGCAAAGGTAATGGCTGCACAACACTGGCATTGTGGCACAGTTTGCAAACTGATAGAAAACAGTACCTTTCCACTCTCCTGCATTTTCCTTTCCCAGTACAATTCGAATTTTCGGGGTTTTGGACAACTTTCTTTTACTTCTTGCAAAACACTCTACAGGCCTTCTTGTACCTTCTAAAACACCATGGGAGATGTTTTCTCAGCAGGCAAAGTTTCTCCTTGCGAGACATTGTGAAAAAAGAATATGGTTAGATGTAGGTGACTAGAGACACTTCCTACAGGACGCTACAAAGCTAAAGGCTGCACAAAACTGGCATTTTGTAAGCAGCTTGCAAACTGAGAGAAAACAGTACCTTTCCACTCTCCTGCATTTTCCTTTCCCAGTACAATTCGAATTTTCGGGGTTTTGGACAACTTTCTTTTACTTCTTGCAAAACACTCTGCAGACCTTCTTGTACCTTCTAAAACACCATGGGAGATGTTTTCTCAGCAGGCAGAGTTTCTCCTTGCGAGACATTGTGAAAAAGGAATATGCTTAGATGTAGGTGACTAGAGGCACTTGCTACAGTGCACTGCAAAGGTAATGGCTGCACAACACTTGCATTGTGGCACAATTTGCAAAGTGATGGAAAACAGTACCCCTGCACTCTCCTGCATTTTCCTTTCCCAGTACAATTCGAATCGAAGGGGTTTTGTACAACTACCTTTACTTCTTGCAAAACACTCTGCAGACCTTCTTGTACCTTCTAAAACACCATGGGAGATGTTTTCTCAGCAGGCAGAGTTTCTCCTTGCGAGACATTGTGAAAAAGGAATATGCTTAGATGTAGGTGACTAGAGACACTTGCTACAGGACGCTGCAAAGCTAAAGGCTGCACAACACTGGCTTTTTGTAAGCAGCTTGCAAACTGAGAGAAAACAGTACCTTTCCACTCTCCTGCATTTTCCTTTCCCAGTACAATTCGAATCGAAGGGGTTTTGGACAACTTTCTTGTACTTCTTGCAAAACACTCTGCAGACCTTCTTGTACCCTTTTAAAAACCATGGGAGCTGTTTTCTAAACAGGCAAAGTTTCTCCTTAGGAGATACAGTGAAAAAATTTTTTCCTTAGATGTAGGTGACTAGAGGCACTTGCTACAGGACACTGCAAAGCTAAAGGCTGCACAACACTGGCATTGTGGCACAGTTTGCAAACTGATAGAAAACAGTACCTTTCCACTCTCCTGCATTTTCCTTTCTCAGTACAATTCGAATTTTAGGGGTTTTGCACAACTTTCTTGTACTTCTTGCAAAACACTCTGCAGGCTTTCTTGTACCTTCTAAAACATCATGGGAGATGTTTTCTCAGCAGGCAGAGTTTCTCCTTGCGAGACATTGTGAAAAAGGAATATGCTTAGATGTAGGTGACTAGAGACACTTGCTACAGGACGCTGCAAAGCTAAAGGCTGCACAACACTGGCTTTTTGTAAGCAGCTTGCAAACTGAGAGAAAACAGTACCTTTCCACTCTCCTGCATTTTCCTTTCCCAGTACAATTCAAATTATAGGGGTTTTGGACAACTTTCTTTTACTTCTTGCAAAACACTCTGCAGACCTTCTTGTACGATTTTAAAAACCATGGGAGCTGTTTTCTAAACAGGCAAAGTTTCTCCTTAGGAGATACAGTGAAAAAACTATTTGCTTAGATGTAGGTGACTAGAGGCACTTGCTATAGGACGCTGCAAAGCTAAAGGCTGCACAACACTTGCATTGTGGCACAGTTTGCAAACTGATAGAAAACAGTACCTTTCCACTCTCCTGCATTTTCCTTTCCCAGTAGAATTCGAATCGAAGGGGTTTTGGACAACTTTCTTGTACTTCTTGCAAAACACTCTGCAGACCTTCTTGTACCCTTTTAAAAACCATGGGAGCTGTTTTCTAAACAGGCAAAGTTTCTCCTTAGGAGATACAGTGAAAAAACTATTTGCTTAGATGTAGGTGACTAGAGGCACTTGCTACAGGACGCTGCAAAGCTAAAGGCTGCACAACACTGGCATTGTGGCACAGTTTGCAAACTGAGAGAAAACAGTACCTTTCCACTCTCCTGGATTTTCCTTTCCCAGTACAATTCGAATTTTAGGGGTTTTGGATAACTTTCTTTTACTTCTTGCAAAACACTCTGCAGGCTTTCTTGTACCTTCTAAAACACCATGGGAGATGTTTTCTCAGCAGGCAGAGTTTCTCCTTGCGAGACATTGTTAAAAAGGAATATGCTTAGATGTAGGTGACTAGAGGCACTTGCTACAGTGCACTGCAAAGGTAATGGCTACACAACACTTGCATTGTGGCACAATTTGCAAAGTGATGGAAAACAGTACCCCTGCACTCTCCTGCATTTTCCTTTCCCAGTACAATTCGAATCGAAGGGGTTTTGGACAACTACCTTTACTTCTTGCAAAACACTCTGCAGACCTTCTTGTACCATTTTAAAAACCATGGGAGCTGTTTTCTAAACAGGCAAAGTTTCTCCTTAGGAGATACAGTGAAAAAGGTATTTGCTTAGATGTAGGTGACTAGAGGCACTTGCTACAGTGCACTGCAAAGGTAATGGCTGCACAACACTTGCAGTGTGGCACAGTTTCCAAACTCATAGAAAACAGTACCCCTGCACTCTCCTGCATTTTCCTTTCCCAGTACAATTCGAATCGAAGGGGTTTTAGACAACTTCCTTTACTTCTTGCAAAACACTCTGCAGACCTTCTTGTACCTTCTAAAACACCATGGGAGATGTTTTCTCAGCAGGCAGAGTCTCTGCTTGCGAAACATTGTTAAAAAGGAATATGCTTAGATGTAGGTGACTAGAGACACTTGCTACAGGACGCTGCAAAGCTAAAGGCTGCACAACACTGGCATTTTGTAAGCAGCTTGCAAACTGAGAGAAAACAGTACCTTTCCACTCTCCTGCATTTTCCTTTCCCAGTACAATTCGAATCGAAGGGGTTTTGGACAACTTTCTTTTACTTCTGGCAAAACACTCTGCAGACCTTCTTGTACCCTTTTAAAAAACATGGGAGCTGTTTTCTCAACAGGCAAAGTTTCTCCTTTGGAGATACAGTGAAAAAGGTATTTGCTTAGATGTAGGTGACTAGAGGCACTTGCTACAGTGCACTGCAAAGGTAATTGTTGTGGTTTGTTTTGCTCCCCCTCAGTTGTTTTGGCTGTGTTTCTGCCCGAGTTTTTCTCCAGTTAAGTGTCAATCGCCTGACCTCTCCTTAGTTACCATGACAAGTAATGTAATCTCTCCATTCTCCATCCCCGGCTTCCTGCCAGTCACTCGGCCCTTCTGCCTCTTTTTCTAGAAATCTCTCACTAGGTCGTCGAGTGATTGGTTGGGGGGCCGGGGCCCCTCCCTAAGTTCTTCCCCATTAGTTTTCCTTCCATGTGTATCATTTTTGTAACACCCTTCCCTGGACCCCCATTTGTTCCTGAGTGTTGCCACCCCATACCTCCCACTCTCTTTATAACCTGTTAAGGTCCCGCCCTCGGGACCCTCCAGTTTTCAGATTCCAGTGGGAACACAATAGACCTGACTGTGCCTGACACTGGAGAGTCTCTCCTTCACTTCACCCACGGGCTGAAGCTGAACTGTGGCCACGTCTCTGCTGACTGCAAGCGGGCTGGCAAGCTTGCCGGGCATCTCTAACATCGGCCAGCCCAACTTCAGGTAATGGCTAAACAACACTTGCATTGTGGAACAGTTTGCAAACTGAGAGAAAACAGTACCTTTCCACTCTCCTGCATTTTCCTTTCCCAGTACAATGCGAATTTTCGGGGTTTTGGACAACTTTCTTTTACTTCTTGCAAAACACTCTGCAGACCTTCTTGTACCTTCTAAAACACCATGGGAGATGTTTTCTCCGCAGGCAGAGTTTCTCCTTGCGAGACATTGTTAAAAAGGAATATGCTTAGATGTAGGTGACTAGAGACACTTGCTACAGGACGCTGCAAAGCTAAAGGCTGCACAACACTGGCATTTTGTAAGCAGCTTGCAAACTGAGAGAAAACAGTACCTTTCCACTCTCCTGCATTTTCCTTTCCCAGTACAATTCGAATTTTCGGGGTTTTGGACAACTTTCTTTTACTTCTTGCAAAACACTCTGCAGACCTTCTTGTACCTTCTAAAACACCATGGGAGATGTTTTCTCAGCAGGCAGAGTTTCTCCTTGCGAGACATTGTGAAAAAGGAATATGCTTAGATGTAGGTGACTAGAGACACTTGCTACAGGACGCTGCAAAGCTAAAGGCTGCACAACACTGGCTTTTTGTAAGCAGCTTGCAAACTGAGAGAAAACAGTACCTTTCCACTCTCCTGCATTTTCCTTTCCCAGTACAATTCGAATCGAAGGGGTTTTGGACAACTTTCTTGTA
This sequence comes from Setophaga petechia, assembly GCA_024362935.1. Taxonomy (NCBI): domain Eukaryota; kingdom Metazoa; phylum Chordata; class Aves; order Passeriformes; family Parulidae; genus Setophaga; species Setophaga petechia. The sequence continues at coordinate 55,491,559 of JANCRA010000003.1, read as the reverse complement.
CTTCTTGCAAAACACTCTGCAGACCTTCTTGTACCCTTTTAAAAACCATGGGAGCTGTTTTCTAAACAGGCAAAGTTTCTCCTTAGGAGATACAGTGAAAAAATTTTTTCCTTAGATGTAGGTGACTAGAGGCACTTGCTACAGGACACTGCAAAGCTAAAGGCTGCACAACAGTGGCATTGTGGCACAGTTTGCAAACTGATAGAAAACAGTACCTTTCCACTCTCCTGCATTTTCCTTTCTCAGTACAATTCGAATTTTAGGGGTTTTGCACAACTTTCTTGTACTTCTTGCAAAACACTCTGCAGGCTTTCTTGTACCTTCTAAAACATCATGGGAGATGTTTTCTCAGCAGGCAGAGTTTCTCCTTGCGAGACATTGTGAAAAAGGAATATGCTTAGATGTAGGTGACTAGAGACACTTGCTACAGGACGCTGCAAAGCTAAAGGCTGCACAACACTGGCTTTTTGTAAGCAGCTTGCAAACTGAGAGAAAACAGTACCTTTCCACTCTCCTGCATTTTCCTTTCCCAGTACAATTCAAATTATAGGGGTTTTGGACAACTTTCTTTTACTTCTTGCAAAACACTCTGCAGACCTTCTTGTACGATTTTAAAAACCATGGGAGCTGTTTTCTAAACAGGCAAAGTTTCTCCTTAGGAGATACAGTGAAAAAACTATTTGCTTAGATGTAGGTGACTAGAGGCACTTGCTATAGGACGCTGCAAAGCTAAAGGCTGCACAACACTTGCATTGTGGCACAGTTTGCAAACTGATAGAAAACAGTACCTTTCCACTCTCCTGCATTTTCCTTTCCCAGTAGAATTCGAATCGAAGGGGTTTTGGACAACTTTCTTGTACTTCTTGCAAAACACTCTGCAGACCTTCTTGTACCCTTTTAAAAACCATGGGAGCTGTTTTCTAAACAGGCAAAGTTTCTCCTTAGGAGATACAGTGAAAAAACTATTTGCTTAGATGTAGGTGACTAGAGGCACTTGCTACAGGACGCTGCAAAGCTAAAGGCTGCACAACACTGGCATTGTGGCACAGTTTGCAAACTGAGAGAAAACAGTACCTTTCCACTCTCCTGGATTTTCCTTTCCCAGTACAATTCGAATTTTAGGGGTTTTGGATAACTTTCTTTTACTTCTTGCAAAACACTCTGCAGGCTTTCTTGTACCTTCTAAAACACCATGGGAGATGTTTTCTCAGCAGGCAGAGTTTCTCCTTGCGAGACATTGTTAAAAAGGAATATGCTTAGATGTAGGTGACTAGAGGCACTTGCTACAGTGCACTGCAAAGGTAATGGCTACACAACACTTGCATTGTGGCACAATTTTCAAAGTGATGGAATACAGTACCCCTGCACTCTCCTGCATTTTCCTTTCCCAGTACAATTCGAATCGAAGGGGTTTTGGACAACTACCTTTACTTCTTGCAAAACACTCTGCAGACCTTCTTGTACCATTTTAAAAACCATGGGAGCTGTTTTCTAAACAGGCAAAGTTTCTCCTTAGGAGATACAGTGAAAAAGGTATTTGCTTAGATGTAGGTGACTAGAGGCACTTGCTACAGTGCACTGCAAAGGTAATGGCTGCACAACACTTGCAGTGTGGCACAGTTTCCAAACTCATAGAAAACAGTACCCCTGCACTCTCCTGCATTTTCCTTTCCCAGTACAATTCGAATCGAAGGGGTTTTAGACAACTTCCTTTACTTCTTGCAAAACACTCTGCAGACCTTCTTGTACCTTCTAAAACACCATCGGAGATGTTTTCTCAGCAGGCAGAGTCTCTGCTTGCGAAACATTGTTAAAAAGGAATATGCTTAGATGTAGGTGACTAGACATACTTGCTACACGATGCTGCAAAGCTAAAGGCTGCACAACACTGGCATTTTGTAAGCAGCTTGCAAACTGAGAGAAAACAGTACCTTTCCACTCTCCTGCATTTTCCTTTCCCAGTACAATTCGAATTTTCGGGGTTTTGGACAACTTTCTTTTACTTCTGGCAAAACACTCTGCAGACCTTCTTGTACCCTTTTAAAAAACATGGGAGCTGTTTTCTCAACAGGCAAAGTTTCTCCTTTGGAGATACAGTGAAAAAGGTATTTGCTTAGATGTAGGTGACTAGAGGCACTTGCTACAGTGCACTGCAAAGGTAATTGTTGTGGTTTGTTCTGCTCCCCCTCAGTTGTTTTGGCTGTGTTTCTGCCCGAGTTTTTCTCCAGTTAAGTGTCAATCGCCTGACCTCTCCTTAGTTACCATGACAAGTAATGTAATCTCTCCATTCTCCACCCCCGGCTTCCTGCCAGTCACTCGGCCCTTCTGCCTCTTTTTCTAGAAATCTCTCACTAGGTCGTCGAGTGATTGGTTGGGGGGCCGGGGCCCCTCCCTAAGTTCTTCCCCATTAGTTTTCCTTCCATGTGTATCATTTTTGTAACACCCTTCCCTGGACCCCCATTTGTTCCTGAGTGTTGCCACCCCATACCTCCCACTCTCTTTATAACCTGTTAAGGTCCCGCCCTCGGGACCCTCCACTTTTCAGATTCCAGTGGGAACACAATAGACCTGACTGTGCCTGACACTGGAGAGTCTCTCCTTCACTTCACCCACGGGCTGAAGCTGAACTGTGGCCAAGTCTCTGCTGACTGCAAGCGGGCTGGCAAGCTTGCCGGGCATCTCTAACATCGGCCAGCCCAACTTCAGGTAATGGCTACACAACACTTGCATTGTGGAACAGTTTGCAAACTGAGAGAAAACAGTACCTTTCCACTCTCCTGCATTTTCCTTTCCCAGTACAATGCGAATTTTCGGGGTTTTGGACAACTTTCTTTTACTTCTTGCAAAACACTCTGCAGACCTTCTTGTACCTTCTAAAACACCATGGGAGATGTTTTCTCCGCAGGCAGAGTTTCTCCTTGCGAGACATTGTTAAAAAGGAATATGCTTAGATGTAGGTGACTAGAGACACTTGCTACAGGACGCTGCAAAGCTAAAGGCTGCACAACACTGGCATTTTGTAAGCAGCTTGCAAACTGAGAGAAAACAGTACCTTTCCACTCTCCTGCATTTTCCTTTCCCAGTACAATTCGAATTTTCGGGGTTTTGGACAACTTTCTTTTACTTCTTGCAAAACACTCTGCAGACCTTCTTGTACCTTCTAAAACACCATGGGAGATGTTTTCTCAGCAGGCAGAGTTTCTCCTTGCGAGACATTGTGAAAAAGGAATTTGCTTAGATGTAGGTGACTAGAGACACTTGCTACAGGACGCTGCAAAGCTAAAGGCTGCACAACACTGGCATTTTGTAAGCAGCTTGCAAACTGAGAGAAAACAGTACCTTTCCACTCTCCTGCATTTTCCTTTCCCAGTACAATTCGAATTTTCGGGGTTTTGGACAACTTTCTTTTACTTCTTGCAAAACACTCTGCAGACCTTCTTGTACCTTCTAAAACACCATGGGAGATGTTTTCTCAACAGGCAGAGTTTCTCCTTGCGAGATATTGTGAAAAAGGAATTTGCTTAGATGTAGGTGACTAGAGACACTTGCTACAGGACGCTGCAAAGCTAAAGGCTGCACAACACTGGCATTTTGTAAGCAGCTTGCAAACTGAGAGAAAACAGTACCTTTCCACTCTCCTGCATTTTCCTTTCCCAGTACAATTCGAATTTTCGGGGTTTTGGACAACTTTCTTTTACTTCTTGCAAAACACTCTGCAGACCTTCTTGTACCTTCTAAAACACCATGGGAGATGTTTTCTCAGCAGGCAGAGTTTCTCCTTGCGAGACATTGTGAAAAAGGAATTTGCTTAGATGTAGGTGACTAGAGACACTTGCTACAGGACGCTGCAAAGCTAAAGGCTGCACAACACTGGCATTTTGTAAGCAGCTTGCAAACTGAGAGAAAACAGTACCTTTCCACTCTCCTGCATTTTCCTTTCCCAGTACAATTCGAATTTTCGGGGTTTTGGACAACTTTCTTGTACTTCTTGCAAAACACTCTGCAGACCTTCTTGTACCTTCTAAAACACCATGGGAGATGTTTTCTCAGCAGGCAGAGTTTCTCCTTGCGAGACATTGTGAAAAAGGAATTTGCTTAGATGTAGGTGACTAGAGACACTTGCTACAGGACGCTTCAAAACTAAAGGCTGCACAACACTGGCATTTTGTAAGCAGCTTGCAAACTGAGAGAAAACAGTACCTTTCCACTCTCCTGCATTTTCCTTTCCCAGTACAATTCGAATTTTCGGGGTTTTGGACAACTTTCTTGTACTTCTTCAAAACACTCTGCAGACCTTCTTGTACCTTCTAAAACACCATGGGAGATGTTTTCTCAGCAGGCAGAGTCTCTCCTTGCGAGACATTGTGAAAAAGGAATTTGCTTAGATATAGGTGACTAGAGGTACTTGCTACAGTGCACTGCAAAGCTAAAGGCTGCACAACACTGGCATTTTGTAAGCAGCTTGCAAACTGAGAGAAAACAGTACCTTTCCACTCTTCTGCATTTTCCTTTCCCAGTGAAATTCGAATTTTAGGGGTTTTGGACAACTGTCTTTTACTTCTTGCAAAACACTCTGCAGACCTTCTTGTACCTTCTAAAACACCATGGGAGATGTTTTCTCAGCAGGCAGAGTTTCTCCTTGCGAGACATTGTGAAAAAGGAATTTGCTTAGATGTAGGTGACTAGAGACACTTGCTACAGGACGCTGCAAAGCTAAAGGCTGCACAACACTGGCTTTTTGTAAGCAGCTTGCAAACTGAGAGAAAACAGTACCTTTCCACTCTCCTGCATTTTCCTTTCCCAGTACAATTCGAATTTTCGGGGTTTTGGACAACTTTCTTGTACTTCTTGCAAAACACTCTGCAGACCTTCTTGTACCATTTTAAAAACCATGGGAGCTGTTTTCTAAACAGGCAAAGTTTCTCCTTAGGAGATACAGTGAAAAAACTATTTGCTTAGATGTAGGTGACTAGAGGCACTTGCTACAGGACGCTGCAAAGCTAAAGGCTGCACAACACTGGCATTGTGGCACAGTTTGCAAACTGATAGAAAACAGTACCTTTCCACTCTCCTGCATTTTCCTTTCCCAGTACAATTCGAATTTTCGGGGTTTTGGACAACTTTCTTGTACTTCTTGCAAAACACTCTGCAGGCTTTCTTGTACCTTCTAAAACACCTTGGGAGATGTTTTCTCAGCAGGCAGAGTTTCTCCTTGCGAGACATTGTGAAAAAGGAATATGCTTAGATGTAGGTGACTAGAGAGACTTGCTACAGGACGCTGCAAAGCTAAAGGCTGCACAACACTGGCATTTTGTAAGCAGCTTGCAAACTGAGAGAAAACAGTACCTTTCCACTCTCCTGCATTTTCCTTTCCCAGTACAATTCGAATTTTCGGGGTTTTGGACAACTTTCTTGTACTTCTTGCAAAACACTCTGCAGATCTTCTTGTACCCTTTTAAAAACCATGGGAGCTGTTTTCTCAACAGGCAAAGATTCTCCTTTGGAGATACAGTGAAAAAGGAATTTGCTTAGATGTAGGTGACTAGAGGCCTATGCTACAGTGCACTGCAAAGGTAATTGTTGTGGTTTGTTCTGCTCCCCCTCAGTTGTTTTGGCTATGTTTCCTGCCGAGTTTTTCTCCAGTTAAGTGTCAATTCCCTGACCTCTCCTTAGTTATCATGACAACTAATGTATTCTCTCCATTCTCCACCCCCGGCTTCCTGCCAGTCACTCGGCCCTTCTGCCTCTTTTTCTAGAAATCTCTCACTAGGTCGTTGAGTGATTGGTTGGGGGGCCGGGGCCCCTCCCTAAGTTCTTCCCCATTAGTTTTCCTTCCATGTGTATCATTTTTGTAACACCCTTCCCTGGACCCCCATTTGTTCCTGAGTGTTGCCACCCCATACCTCCCACTCTCTTTATAACCTGTTACGGTCCCGCCCTCGGGACCCTCCACTTTTCAGATTCCAGTGGGAACACAATAGACCTGACTGTGCCTGACACTGGAGAGTCTCTCCTTCACTTCACCCACGGGCTGAAGCTGAACTGTGGCCACGTCTCTGCTGACTGCAAGCGGGCTGGCAAGCTTGCCGGGCATCTCTAACATCGGCCAGCCCAACTTCAGGTAATGGATGCACAACACTTGCATTGTGGAACAGTTTGCAAACTGAGAGAAAACAGTACCCCTGCACTCTCCTGCATTTTCCTTTCCCAGTGAAATTCGAATCGAAGGGGTTTTGGACAACTTTCTTTTACTTCTTGCAAAACACTCTGCAGACCTTCTTGTACCATTTTAAAAACCATGGGAGCTGTTTTCTAAACAGGCAAAGTTTCTCCTTAGGAGATACAGTGAAAAAACTATTTGCTTAGATGTAGGTGACTAGAGGCACTTGCTACAGGACGCTGCAAAGCTAAAGGCTGCACAACACTGGCATTTTGTAAGCAGCTTGCAAACTGATAGAAAACAGTACCTTTCCACTCTCCTGCATTTTCCTTTCCCAGTACAATTCGAATTTTAGGGGTTTTGGACAACTTTCTTGTACTTCTTCAAAACACTCTGCAGACCTTCTTGTACCTTCTAAAACACCATGGGAGATGTTTTCTCAGCAGGCAGAGTTTCTCCTTGCGAGACATTGTGAAAAAGGAATATGCTTAGATGTAGGTGACTAGAGACACTTGCTACAGGACGCTGCAAAGCTAAAGGCTGCACAACACTAGCATTTTGTAAGCAGCTTGCAAACTGAGAGAAAACAGTACCTTTCCACTCTCCTGCATTTTCCTTTCCCAGTACAATTCGAATTTTCGGGCTTTTGGACAACTTTCTTGTACTTCTTGCAAAACACTCTGCAGATCTTCTTGTACCCTTTTAAAAACCATGGGAGCTGTTTTCTCAACAGGCAAAGATTCTCCTTTGGAGATACAGTGAAAAAGGTATTTGCTTAGATGTAGGTGACTAGAGGCCTATGCTACAGTGCACTGCAAAGGTAATTGTTGTGGTTTGTTCTGCTCCCCCTCAGTTGTTGTGGCTATGTTTCCTGCCGAGTTTTTCTCCAGTTAAGTGTCAATCCCCTGACCTCTCCTTAGTTATCATGACAACTAATGTATTCTCTCCATTCTCCACCCCCGGCTTCCTGCCAGTCACTCGGCCCTTCTGCCTCTTTTTCTAGAAATCTCTCACTAGGTCGTCGAGTGATTGGTTGGGGGGCCGGGGCCCCTCCCTAAGTTCTTCCCCATTAGTTTTCCTTCCATGTGTATCATTTTTGTAACACCCTTCCCTGGACCCCCATTTGTTCCTGAGTGTTGCCACCCCATACCTCCCACTCTCTTTATAACCTGTTATGGTCCCGCCCTCGGGACCCTCCACTTTTCAGATTCCAGTGGGAACACAATAGACCTGACTGTGCCTGACACTGGAGAGTCTCCACTTCACCCACGGGCTGAAGCTGAACTGTGGCCACGTCTCTGCTGACTGCAAGCGGGCTGGCAAGCTTGCCGGGCATCTCTAACATCGGCCAGCCCAACTTCAGGTAATGGCTGCACAACACTTGCATTGTGGAACAGTTTGCAAACTGAGAGAAAACAGTACCCCTGCACTCTCCTGCATTTTCCTTTCCCAGTGAAATTCGAATCGAAGGGGTTTTGGACAACTTTCTTTTACTTCTTGCAAAACACTCTGCAGACCTTCTTGTACCTTCTAAAACACCATGGGAGTTGTTTTCTCCGCAGGCAGAGTTTCTCCTTGCGAGACATTGTTAAAAAGGAATATGCTTAGATGTAGGTGACTAGAGACACTTGCTACAGGATGCTGCAAAGCTAAAGGCTGCACAACACTGGCATTTTGTAAGCAGCTTGCAAACTGAGAGAAAACAGTACCTTTCCACTCTCCTGCATTTTCCTTTCCCAGTACAATTCGAATTTTCGGGGTTTTGGACAACTTTCTTGTACTTCTTCAAAACACTCTGCAGACCTTCTTGTACCTTCTAAAACACCATGGGAGATGTTTTCTCCGCAGGCAGAGTCTCTCCTTGCGAGACATTGTGAAAAAGGAATTTGCTTAGATGTAGGTGACTAGAGGCACTTGCTACAGTGCACTGCAAAGCTAAAGGCTGCACAACACTGGCATTTTGTAAGCAGCTTGCAAACTGAGAGAAAACAGTACCTTTCCACTCTCCTGCATTTTCCTTTCCCAGCGAAATTCGAATTTTAGGGGTTGTGGACAACTGTCTTTTACTTCTTGAAAAACACTCTGCAGACCTTCTTGTACCTTCTAAAACACCATGGGAGATGTTTTCTCAGCAGGCAGAGTTTCTCCTTGCGAGACATTGTGAAAAAGGAATATGCTTAGATGTAGGTGACTAGAGACACTTGCTACAGGACGCTGCAAAGCTAAAGGCTGCACAACACTGGCTTTTTGTAAGCAGCTTGCAAACTGAGAGAAAACAGTACCTTTCCACTCTCCTGCATTTTCCTTTCCCAGTACAATTCGAATTTTCGGGGTTTTGGACAACTTTCTTGTACTTATTGCAAAACACTCTGCAGACCTTCTTGTACCATTTTAAAAACCATGGGAGCTATTTTCTAAACAGGCAAAGTTTCTCCTTAGGAGATACAGTGAAAAAACTATTTGCTTAGATGTAGGTGACTAGAGGCACTTGCTACAGGACGCTGCAAAGCTAAAGGCTGCACAACACTGGCATTGTGGCACAGTTTGCAAACTGATAGAAAACAGTACCTTTCCACTCTCCTGCATTTTCCTTTCCCAGTACAATTCGAATTTTAGGGGTTTTGGACAACTTTCTTGTACTTCTTGCAAAACACTCTGCAGGCTTTCTTGCACCTTCTAAAACACCATGGGAGATGTTTTCTCAGCAGGCAGAGTTTCTCCTTGCGAGACATTGTGAAAAAGGAATATGCTTAGATGTAGGTGACTAGAGACACTTGCTACAGGACGCTGCAAAGCTAAAGGCTGCACAACACTGGCTTTTTGTAAGCAGCTTGCAAACTGAGAGAAAACAGTACCTTTCCACTCTCCTGCATTTTCCTTTCCCAGTACAATTCAAATTATAGGGGTTTTGGACAACTTTCTTTTACTTCTTGCAAAACACTCTGCAGACCTTCTTGTACGATTTTAAAAACCATGGGAGCTGTTTTCTAAACAGGCAAAGTTTCTCCTTAGGAGATACAGTGAAAAAACTATTTGCTTAGATGTAGGTGACTAGAGGCACTTGCTATAGGACGCTGCAAAGCTAAAGGCTGCACAACACTTGCATTGTGGCACAGTTTGCAAACTGATAGAAAACAGTACCTTTCCACTCTCCTGCATTTTCCTTTCCCAGTAGAATTCGAATCGAAGGGGTTTTGGACAACTTTCTTGTACTTCTTGCAAAACACTCTGCAGACCTTCTTGTACCCTTTTAAAAACCATGGGAGCTGTTTTCTAAACAGGCAAAGTTTCTCCTTAGGAGATACAGTGAAAAAACTATTTGCTTAGATGTAGGTGACTAGAGGCACTTGCTACAGGACGCTGCAAAGCTAAAGGCTGCACAACACTGGCATTGTGGCACAGTTTGCAAACTGAGAGAAAACAGTACCTTTCCACTCTCCTGGATTTTCCTTTCCCAGTACAATTCGAATTTTAGGGGTTTTGGATAACTTTCTTTTACTTCTTGCAAAACACTCTGCAGGCTTTCTTGTACCTTCTAAAACACCATGGGAGATGTTTTCTCAGCAGGCAGAGTTTCTCCTTGCGAGACATTGTTAAAAAGGAATATGCTTAGATGTAGGTGACTAGAGGCACTTGCTACAGTGCACTGCAAAGGTAATGGCTACACAACACTTGCATTGTGGCACAATTTTCAAAGTGATGGAATACAGTACCCCTGCACTCTCCTGCATTTTCCTTTCCCAGTACAATTCGAATCGAAGGGGTTTTGGACAACTACCTTTACTTCTTGCAAAACACTCTGCAGACCTTCTTGTACCATTTTAAAAACCATGGGAGCTGTTTTCTAAACAGGCAAAGTTTCTCCTTAGGAGATACAGTGAAAAAGGTATTTGCTTAGATGTAGGTGACTAGAGGCACTTGCTACAGTGCACTGCAAAGGTAATGGCTGCACAACACTTGCAGTGTGGCACAGTTTCCAAACTCATAGAAAACAGTACCCCTGCACTCTCCTGCATTTTCCTTTCCCAGTACAATTCGAATCGAAGGGGTTTTAGACAACTTCCTTTACTTCTTGCAAAACACTCTGCAGACCTTCTTGTACCTTCTAAAACACCATCGGAGATGTTTTCTCAGCAGGCAGAGTCTCTGCTTGCGAAACATTGTTAAAAAGGAATATGCTTAGATGTAGGTGACTAGAGACACTTGCTACAGGACGCTGCAAAGCTAAAGGCTGCACAACACTGGCATTTTGTAAGCAGCTTGCAAACTGAGAGAAAACAGTACCTTTCCACTCTCCTGCATTTTCCTTTCCCAGTACAATTCGAATTTTCGGGGTTTTGGACAACTTTCTTTTACTTCTGGCAAAACACTCTGCAGACCTTCTTGTACCCTTTTAAAAAACATGGGAGCTGTTTTCTCAACAGGCAAAGTTTCTCCTTTGGAGATACAGTGAAAAAGGTATTTGCTTAGATGTAGGTGACTAGAGGCACTTGCTACAGTGCACTGCAAAGGTAATTGTTGTGGTTTGTTCTGCTCCCCCTCAGTTGTTTTGGCTGTGTTTCTGCCCGAGTTTTTCTCCAGTTAAGTGTCAATCGCCTGACCTCTCCTTAGTTACCATGACAAGTAATGTAATCTCTCCATTCTCCACCCCCGGCTTCCTGCCAGTCACTCGGCCCTTCTGCCTCTTTTTCTAGAAATCTCTCACTAGGTCGTCGAGTGATTGGTTGGGGGGCCGGGGCCCCTCCCTAAGTTCTTCCCCATTAGTTTTCCTTCCATGTGTATCATTTTTGTAACACCCTTCCCTGGACCCCCATTTGTTCCTGAGTGTTGCCACCCCATACCTCCCACTCTCTTTATAACCTGTTAAGGTCCCGCCCTCGGGACCCTCCACTTTTCAGATTCCAGTGGGAACACAATAGACCTGACTGTGCCTGACACTGGAGAGTCTCTCCTTCACTTCACCCACGGGCTGAAGCTGAACTGTGGCCAAGTCTCTGCTGACTGCAAGCGGGCTGGCAAGCTTGCCGGGCATCTCTAACATCGGCCAGCCCAACTTCAGGTAATGGCTACACAACACTTGCATTGTGGAACAGTTTGCAAACTGAGAGAAAACAGTACCTTTCCACTCTCCTGCATTTTCCTTTCCCAGTACAATGCGAATTTTCGGGGTTTTGGACAACTTTCTTTTACTTCTTGCAAAACACTCTGCAGACCTTCTTGTACCTTCTAAAACACCATGGGAGATGTTTTCTCCGCAGGCAGAGTTTCTCCTTGCGAGACATTGTTAAAAAGGAATATGCTTAGATGTAGGTGACTAGAGACACTTGCTACAGGACGCTGCAAAGCTAAAGGCTGCACAACACTGGCATTTTGTAAGCAGCTTGCAAACTGAGAGAAAACAGTACCTTTCCACTCTCCTGCATTTTCCTTTCCCAGTACAATTCGAATTTTCGGGGTTTTGGACAACTTTCTTTTACTTCTTGCAAAACACTCTGCAGACCTTCTTGTACCTTCTAAAACACCATGGGAGATGTTTTCTCAGCAGGCAGAGTTTCTCCTTGCGAGACATTGTGAAAAAGGAATTTGCTTAGATGTAGGTGACTAGAGACACTTGCTACAGGACGCTGCAAAGCTAAAGGCTGCACAACACTGGCATTTTGTAAGCAGCTTGCAAACTGAGAGAAAACAGTACCTTTCCACTCTCCTGCATTTTCCTTTCCCAGTACAATTCGAATTTTCGGGGTTTTGGACAACTTTCTTTTACTTCTTGCAAAACACTCTGCAGACCTTCTTGTACCTTCTAAAACACCATGGGAGATGTTTTCTCAACAGGCAGAGTTTCTCCTTGCGAGATATTGTGAAAAAGGAATTTGCTTAGATGTAGGTGACTAGAGACACTTGCTACAGGACGCTGCAAAGCTAAAGGCTGCACAACACTGGCATTTTGTAAGCAGCTTGCAAACTGAGAGAAAACAGTACCTTTCCACTCTCCTGCATTTTCCTTTCCCAGTACAATTCGAATTTTCGGGGTTTTGGACAACTTTCTTTTACTTCTTGCAAAACACTCTGCAGACCTTCTTGTACCTTCTAAAACACCATGGGAGATGTTTTCTCAGCAGGCAGAGTTTCTCCTTGCGAGACATTGTGAAAAAGGAATTTGCTTAGATGTAGGTGACTAGAGACACTTGCTACAGGACGCTGCAAAGCTAAAGGCTGCACAACACTGGCATTTTGTAAGCAGCTTGCAAACTGAGAGAAAACAGTACCTTTCCACTCTCCTGCATTTTCCTTTCCCAGTACAATTCGAATTTTCGGGGTTTTGGACAACTTTCTTGTACTTCTTGCAAAACACTCTGCAGACCTTCTTGTACCTTCTAAAACACCATGGGAGATGTTTTCTCAGCAGGCAGAGTTTCTCCTTGCGAGACATTGTGAAAAAGGAATTTGCTTAGATGTAGGTGACTAGAGACACTTGCTACAGGACGCTGCAAAACTAAAGGCTGCACAACACTGGCATTTTGTAAGCAGCTTGCAAACTGAGAGAAAACAGTACCTTTCCACTCTCCTGCATTTTCCTTTCCCAGTACAATTCGAATTTTCGGGGTTTTGGACAACTTTCTTTTACTTCTTCAAAACACTCTGCAGACCTTCTTGTACCTTCTAAAACACCATGGGAGATGTTTTCTCAGCAGGCAGAGTCTCTCCTTGCGAGACATTGTGAAAAAGGAATTTGCTTAGATATAGGTGACTAGAGGTACTTGCTACAGTGCACTGCAAAGCTAAAGGCTGCACAACACTGGCATTTTGTAAGCAGCTTGCAAACTGAGAGAAAACAGTACCTTTCCACTCTTCTGCATTTTCCTTTCCCAGTGAAATTCGAATTTTAGGGGTTTTGGACAACTGTCTTTTACTTCTTGCAAAACACTCTGCAGACCTTCTTGTACCTTCTAAAACACCATGGGAGATGTTTTCTCAGCAGGCAGAGTTTCTCCTTGCGAGACATTGTGAAAAAGGAATTTGCTTAGATGTAGGTGACTAGAGACACTTGCTACAGGACGCTGCAAAGCTAAAGGCTGCACAACACTGGCTTTTTGTAAGCAGCTTGCAAACTGAGAGAAAACAGTACCTTTCCACTCTCCTGCATTTTCCTTTCCCAGTACAATTCGAATTTTCGGGGTTTTGGACAACTTTCTTGTACTTCTTGCAAAACACTCTGCAGACCTTCTTGTACCATTTTAAAAACCATGGGAGCTGTTTTCTAAACAGGCAAAGTTTCTCCTTAGGAGATACAGTGAAAAAACTATTTGCTTAGATGTAGGTGACTAGAGGCACTTGCTACAGGACGCTGCAAAGCTAAAGGCTGCACAACACTGGCATTGTGGCACAGTTTGCAAACTGATAGAAAACAGTACCTTTCCACTCTCCTGCATTTTCCTTTCCCAGTACAATTCGAATTTTCGGGGTTTTGGACAACTTTCTTGTACTTCTTGCAAAACACTCTGCAGGCTTTCTTGTACCTTCTAAAACACCTTGGGAGATGTTTTCTCAGCAGGCAGAGTTTCTTCTTGCGAGACATTGTGAAAAAGGAATATGCTTAGATGTAGGTGACTAGAGAGACTTGCTACAGGACGCTGCAAAGCTAAAGGCTGCACAACACTGGCATTTTGTAAGCAGCTTGCAAACTGAGAGAAAACAGTACCTTTCCACTCTCCTGCATTTTCCTTTCCCAGTACAATTCGAATTTTCGGGGTTTTGGACAACTTTCTTGTACTTCTTGCAAAACACTCTGCAGATCTTCTTGTACCCTTTTAAAAACCATGGGAGCTGTTTTCTCAACAGGCAAAGATTCTCCTTTGGAGATACAGTGAAAAAGGAATTTGCTTAGATGTAGGTGACTAGAGGCCTATGCTACAGTGCACTGCAAAGGTAATTGTTGTGGTTTGTTCTGCTCCCCCTCAGTTGTTTTGGCTATGTTTCCTGCCGAGTTTTTCTCCAGTTAAGTGTCAATTCCCTGACCTCTCCTTAGTTATCATGACAACTAATGTATTCTCTCCATTCTCCACCCCCGGCTTCCTGCCAGTCACTCGGCCCTTCTGCCTCTTTTTCTAGAAATCTCTCACTAGGTCGTTGAGTGATTGGTTGGGGGGCCGGGGCCCCTCCCTAAGTTCTTCCCCATTAGTTTTCCTTCCATGTGTATCATTTTTGTAACACCCTTCCCTGGACCCCCATTTGTTCCTGAGTGTTGCCACCCCATACCTCCCACTCTCTTTATAACCTGTTACGGTCCCGCCCTCGGGACCCTCCACTTTTCAGATTCCAGTGGGAACACAATAGACCTGACTGTGCCTGACACTGGAGAGTCTCTCCTTCACTTCACCCACGGGCTGAAGCTGAACTGTGGCCACGTCTCTGCTGACTGCAAGCGGGCTGGCAAGCTTGCCGGGCATCTCTAACATCGGCCAGCCCAACTTCAGGTAATGGATGCACAACACTTGCATTGTGGAACAGTTTGCAAACTGAGAGAAAACAGTACCCCTGCACTCTCCTGCATTTTCCTTTCCCAGTGAAATTCGAATCGAAGGGGTTTTGGACAACTTTCTTTTACTTCTTGCAAAACACTCTGCAGACCTTCTTGTACCATTTTAAAAACCATGGGAGCTGTTTTCTAAACAGGCAAAGTTTCTCCTTAGGAGATACAGTGAAAAAACTATTTGCTTAGATGTAGGTGACTAGAGGCACTTGCTACAGGACGCTGCAAAGCTAAAGGCTGCACAACACTGGCATTTTGTAAGCAGCTTGCAAACTGATAGAAAACAGTACCTTTCCACTCTCCTGCATTTTCCTTTCCCAGTACAATTCGAATTTTAGGGGTTTTGGACAACTTTCTTGTACTTCTTCAAAACACTCTGCAGACCTTCTTGTACCTTCTAAAACACCATGGGAGATGTTTTCTCAGCAGGCAGAGTTTCTCCTTGCGAGACATTGTGAAAAAGGAATATGCTTAGATGTAGGTGACTAGAGACACTTGCTACAGGACGCTGCAAAGCTAAAGGCTGCACAACACTAGCATTTTGTAAGCAGCTTGCAAACTGAGAGAAAACAGTACCTTTCCACTCTCCTGCATTTTCCTTTCCCAGTACAATTCGAATTTTCGGGCTTTTGGACAACTTTCTTGTACTTCTTGCAAAACACTCTGCAGATCTTCTTGTACCCTTTTAAAAACCATGGGAGCTGTTTTCTCAACAGGCAAAGATTCTCCTTTGGAGATACAGTGAAAAAGGTATTTGCTTAGATGTAGGTGACTAGAGGCCTATGCTACAGTGCACTGCAAAGGTAATTGTTGTGGTTTGTTCTGCTCCCCCTCAGTTGTTGTGGCTATGTTTCCTGCCGAGTTTTTCTCCAGTTAAGTGTCAATCCCCTGACCTCTCCTTAGTTATCATGACAACTAATGTATTCTCTCCATTCTCCACCCCCGGCTTCCTGCCAGTCACTCGGCCCTTCTGCCTCTTTTTCTAGAAATCTCTCACTAGGTCGTCGAGTGATTGGTTGGGGGGCCGGGGCCCCTCCCTAAGTTCTTCCCCATTAGTTTTCCTTCCATGTGTATCATTTTTGTAACACCCTTCCCTGGACCCCCATTTGTTCCTGAGTGTTGCCACCCCATACCTCCCACTCTCTTTATAACCTGTTACGGTCCCGCCCTCGGGACCCTCCACTTTTCAGATTCCAGTGGGAACACAATAGACCTGACTGTGCCTGACACTGGAGAGTCTCCACTTCACCCACGGGCTGAAGCTGAACTGTGGCCACGTCTCTGCTGACTGCAAGCGGGCTGGCAAGCTTGCCGGGCATCTCTAACATCGGCCAGCCCAACTTCAGGTAATGGCTGCACAACACTTGCATTGTGGAACAGTTTGCAAACTGAGAGAAAACAGTACCCCTGCACTCTCCTGCATTTTCCTTTCCCAGTGAAATTCGAATCGAAGGGGTTTTGGACAACTTTCTTTTACTTCTTGCAAAACACTCTGCAGACCTTCTTGTACCTTCTAAAACACCATGGGAGTTGTTTTCTCCGCAGGCAGAGTTTCTCCTTGCGAGACATTGTTAAAAAGGAATATGCTTAGATGTAGGTGACTAGAGACACTTGCTACAGGATGCTGCAAAGCTAAAGGCTGCACAACACTGGCATTTTGTAAGCAGCTTGCAAACTGAGAGAAAACAGTACCTTTCCACTCTCCTGCATTTTCCTTTCCCAGTACAATTCGAATTTTCGGGGTTTTGGACAACTTTCTTGTACTTCTTCAAAACACTCTGCAGACCTTCTTGTACCTTCTAAAACACCATGGGAGATGTTTTCTCCGCAGGCAGAGTCTCTCCTTGCGAGACATTGTGAAAAAGGAATTTGCTTAGATGTAGGTGACTAGAGGCACTTGCTACAGTGCACTGCAAAGCTAAAGGCTGCACAACACTGGCATTTTGTAAGCAGCTTGCAAACTGAGAGAAAACAGTACCTTTCCACTCTCCTGCATTTTCCTTTCCCAGCGAAATTCGAATTTTAGGGGTTGTGGACAACTGTCTTTTACTTCTTGAAAAACACTCTGCAGACCTTCTTGTACCTTCTAAAACACCATGGGAGATGTTTTCTCAGCAGGCAGAGTTTCTCCTTGCGAGACATTGTGAAAAAGGAATATGCTTAGATGTAGGTGACTAGAGACACTTGCTACAGGACGCTGCAAAGCTAAAGGCTGCACAACACTGGCTTTTTGTAAGCAGCTTGCAAACTGAGAGAAAACAGTACCTTTCCACTCTCCTGCATTTTCCTTTCCCAGTACAATTCGAATTTTCGGGGTTTTGGACAACTTTCTTGTACTTATTGCAAAACACTCTGCAGACCTTCTTGTACCATTTTAAAAACCATGGGAGCTATTTTCTAAACAGGCAAAGTTTCTCCTTAGGAGATACAGTGAAAAAACTATTTGCTTAGATGTAGGTGACTAGAGGCACTTGCTACAGGACGCTGCAAAGCTAAAGGCTGCACAACACTGGCATTGTGGCACAGTTTGCAAACTGATAGAAAACAGTACCTTTCCACTCTCCTGCATTTTCCTTTCCCAGTACAATTCGAATTTTAGGGGTTTTGGACAACTTTCTTGTACTTCTTGCAAAACACTCTGCAGGCTTTCTTGCACCTTCTAAAACACCATGGGAGATGTTTTCTCAGCAGGCAGAGTTTCTCCTTGCGAGACATTGTGAAAAAGGAATATGCTTAGATGTAGGTGACTAGAGACACTTGCTACAGGACGCTGCAAAGCTAAAGGCTGCACAACACTGGCATTTTTTAAGCAGCTTGCAAACTGAGAGAAAACAGTACCTTTCCACTCTCCTGCATTTTCCTTTCCCAGTACAATTCGAATCGAAGGGGTTTTGGACAACTTTCTTGTACTTCTTGCAAAACACTCTGCAGATCTTCTTGTACCCTTTTAAAAACCATGGGAGCTGTTTTCTCAACAGGCAAAGATTCTCCTTTGGAGATACAGTGAAAAAGGAATTTGCTTAGATGTAGGTGACTAGAGGCCTATGCTACAGTGCACTGCAAAGGTAATTGTTGTGGTTTGTTCTGCTCCCCCTCAGTTGTTTTGGCTGTGTTTCCTGCCGAGTTTTTCTCCAGTTAAGTGTCAATCCCCTGACCTCTCCTTAGTTATCATGACAACTAATGTATTCTCTCCATTCTCCACCCCCGGCTTCCTGCCAGTCACTCGGCCCTTCTGCCTCTTTTTCTAGAAATCTCTCACTAGGTCGTCGAGTGATTGGTTGGGGGGCCAGGGCCCCTCCCTAAGTTCTTCCCCATTAGTTTTCCTTCCATGTGTATCATTTTTGTAACACCCTTCCCTGGACCCCCATTTGTTCCTGAGTGTTGCCACCCCATACCTCCCACTCTCTTTATAACCTGTTATGGTCCCGCCCTCGGGACCCTCCACTTTTCAGATTCCAGTGGGAACACAATAGACCTGACTGTGCCTGACACTGGAGAGTCTCTCCTTCACTTCACCCACGGGCTGAAGCTGAACTGTGGCCACGTCTCTGCTGACTGCAAGCGGGCTGGCAAGCTTGCCGGGCATCTCTAACATCGGCCAGCCCAACTTCAGGTAATGGCAGCACAACACTTGCATTGTGGAAGAGTTTGCAAACTGAGAGAAAACAGTACCTCTGCACTCTCCTGCATTTTCCTTTCCCAGTGAAATTCGAATCGAAGGGGTTTTGGACAACTTTCTTTTACTTCTTGCAAAACACTCTGCAGACCTTCTTGTACCTTCTAAAACACCATGGGAGATGTTTTCTCCGCAGGCAGAGTTTCTCCTTGCGAGACATTGTTAAAAAGGAATATGCTTAGATGTAGGTGACTAGAGACACTTGCTACAGGACGCTGCAAAGCTAAAGGCTGCACAACACTGGCATTTTGTAAGCAGCTTGCAAACTGAGAGAAAACAGTACCTTTCCACTCTCCTGCATTTTCCTTTCCCAGTACAATTCGAATTTTCGGGGTTTTGGACAACTCTCTTTTACTTCTTCAAAACACTCTGCAGACCTTCTTGTACATTCTAAAACACCATGGGAGATGTTTTCTCAGCAGGCAGAGTCTCTCCTTGCGAGACATTGTGAAAAAGGAATTTGCTTAGATGTAGGTGACTAGAGACACTTGCTACAGGACGCTGCAAAGCTAAAGGCTGCACAACACTGGCTTTTTGTAAGCAGCTTGCAAACTGAGAGAAAACAGTACCTTTCCACTCTCCTGCATTTTCCTTTCCCAGTACAATTCGAATTTTCGGGGTTTTAGACAACTTTCTTTTACTTCTTGCAAAACACTCTGCAGACCTTCTTGTACCATTTTAAAAACCATGGGAGCTGTTTTCTAAACAGGCAAAGTTTCTCCTTAGGAGATACAGTGAAAAAACTATTTGCTTAGATGTAGGTGACTAGAGGCACTTGCTACAGGACGCTGCAAAGCTAAAGGCTGCACAACAGTGGCATTGTGGCACAGTTTGCAAACTGATAGAAAACAGTACCTTTCCACTCTCCTGCATTTTCCTTTCCCAGTACAATTCGAATTTTCGGGGTTTTGGACAACTTTCTTGTACTTCTTGCAAAACACTCTGCAGACCTTCTTGTACCCTTTTAAAAACGATGGGAGATGTTTTCTCAACAGGCAAAGATCCTCCTTTGGAGATACAGTGAAAAAGGTATTTGCTTAGATGTAGGTGACTAGAGACAATTGCTACAGTGCGCTGCAAAGGTAAATGCTGCACAACACTTGCATTGTGGCACAGTTTGCAAACTGATAGAAAACAGTACCCCTGCACTCTCCTGCATTTTCCTTTCCCAGTACAATTCGAATCGAAGGGGTTTTGGACAACTTTCTTTTACTTTCTTGCAAAACACTCTGCAGACCTTCTTGTACCTTCTAAAACACCATGGGAGATGTTTTCTCCGCAGGCAGAGTTTCTCCCTGCGAGACATTGTGAAAAAGGAATATGCTTAGATGTAGGTGACTAGAGACACTTGCTACAGGACGCTGCAAAGCTAAAGGCTGCACAACACTGGCATTTTGTAAGCAGCTTGCAAACTGAGAGAAAACAGTACCTTTCCACTCTCCTGCATTTTCCTTTCCCAGTACAATTCGAATTTTCGGGGTTTTGGACAACTTTCTTTTACTTCTTGCAAAACACTCTGCAGACCTTCTTGTACCATTTTAAAAACCATGGGAGCTGTTTTCTAAACAGGCAAAGTTTCTCCTTAGGAGATACAGTGAAAAAACTATTTGCCTAGATGTAGGTGACTAGAGGCACTTGCTACAGGACGCTGCAAAGCTAAAGGCTGCACAACAGTGGCATTGTGGCACAGTTTGCAAACTGATAGAAAACAGTACCTTTCCACTCTCCTGCATTTTCCTTTCCCAGTACAATTCGAATCGGAGGGGTTTTGGACAACTTTCTTTTACTTCTTGCAAAACACTCTGCAGACCTTCTTGTACCTTCTAAAACAGCATGGGAGATGTTTTCTCCGCAGGCAGAGTTTCTCCCTGCGAGACATTGTGAAAAAGGAATATGCTTAGATGTAGGTGACTAGAGACACTTGCTACAGGACGCTGCAAAGCTAAAGGCTGCACAACACTGGCATTTTGTAAGCAGCTTGCAAACTGAGAGAAAACAGTACCTTTCCACTCTCCTGCATTTTCCTTTCCCAGTACAATTCGAATCGAAGGGGTTTTGGACAACTTTCTTGTACTTCTTGCAAAACACTCTGCAGATCTTCTTGTACCCTTTTAAAAACCATGGGAGCTGTTTTCTCAACAGGCAAAGATTCTCCTTTGGAGATACAGTGAAAAAGGAATTTGCTTAGATGTAGGTGACTAGAGGCCTATGCTACAGTGCACTGCAAAGGTAATTGTTGTGGTTTGTTCTGCTCCCCCTCAGTTGTTGTGGCTATGTTTCCTGCCGAGTTTTTCTCCAGTTAAGTGTCAATCCCCTGACCTCTCCTTAGTTATCATGACAACTAATGTATTCTCTCCATTCTCCACCCCCGGCTTCCTGCCAGTCACTCGGCCCTTCTGCCTCTTTTTCTAGAAATCTCTCACTAGGTCGTCGAGTGATTGGTTGGGGGGCCAGGGCCCCTCCCTAAGTTCTTCCCCATTAGTTTTCCTTCCATGTGTATCATTTTTGTAACACCCTTCCCTGGACCCCCATTTGTTCCTGAGTGTTGCCACCCCATACCTCCCACTCTCTTTATAACCTGTTATGGTCCCGCCCTCGGGACCCTCCACTTTTCAGATTCCAGTGGGAACACAATAGACCTGACTGTGCCTGACACTGGAGAGTCTCTCCTTCACTTCACCCACGGGCTGAAGCTGAACTGTGGCCACGTCTCTGCTGACTGCAAGCGGGCTGGCAAGCTTGCCGGGCATCTCTAACATCGGCCAGCCCAACTTCAGGTAATGGCTGCACAACACTTGCATTGTGGAACAGTTTGCAAACTGAGAGAAAACAGTACCTCTGCACTCTCCTGCATTTTCCTTTCCCAGTACAATTCGAATTTTAGGGGTTTTGGACAACTTTCTTGTACTTCTTGCAAAACACTCTGCAGACCTTCTTGTACCCTTTTAAAAACGATGGGAGATGTTTTCTCAACAGGCAAAGATTCTCCTTTGGAGATACAGTGAAAAAGGTATTTGCTTAGATGTAGGTGACTAGAGACAATTGCTACAGTGCGCTGCAAAGGTAAATGCTACACAACAGTGGCATTGTGGCACAGTTTGCAAACTGATAGAAAACAGTACCTTTCCACTCTCCTGCATTTTCCTTTCCCAGTACAATTCGAATTTTCGGGGTTTTGGACAACTTTCTTGTACTTCTTGCAAAACACTCTGCAGACCTTCTTGTACCCTTTTAAAACCCATGGGAGCTGTTTTCTCAACAGGCAAAGATTCTCCTTTGGAGATACAGTGAAAAAGGTATTTGCTTAGATGTAGGTGACTAGAGACAATTGCTACAGTGCGCTGCAAAGGTAAATGCTACACAACACTTGCATGGTGGCACAGTTTGCAAACTGATAGAAAACAGTACCTTTCCACTCTCCTGCATTTTCCTTTCCCAGTACAATTCGAATTTTCGGGGTTTTGGACAACTTTCTTGTACTTCTTGCAAAACACTCTGCAGACCTTCTTGTACCCTTTTAAAACCCATGGGAGCTGTTTTCTAAACAGGCAAAGTTTCTCCTTAGGAGATACAGTGAAAAAACTATTTGCTTAGATGTAGGTGACTAGAGGCACTTGCTACAGGACGCTGCAAAGCTAAAGGCTGCACAACAGTGGCATTGTGGCACAGTTTGCAAACTGATAGAAAACAGTACCTTTCCACTCTCCTGCATTTTCCTTTCCCAGTACAATTCGAATTTTCGGGGTTTTGGACAACTTTCTTGTACTTCTTGCAAAACACTCTGCAGGCTTTCTTGTACCTTCTAAAACACCATGGGAGATGTTTTCTCAGCAGGCAGAGTTTCTCCTTGCGAGACATTGTGAAAAACTAATATGCTTAGATGTAGGTGACTAGAGACACTTGCTACAGGACGCTGCAAAGCTAAAGGCTGCACAACACTGGCATTTTGTAAGCAGCTTGCAAACTGATAGAAAACAGTACCTTTCCACTCTCCTGCATTTTCCTTTCCCAGTACAATTCGAATTTTCGGGGTTTTGGACAACTTTCTTGTACTTCTTGCAAAACACTCTGCAGACCTTCTTGTACCCTTTTAAAAACGATGGGAGATGTTTTCTCAACAGGCAAAGATCCTCCTTTGGAGATACAGTGAAAAAGGTATTTGCTTAGATGTAGGTGACTAGAGACAATTGCTACAGTGCGCTGCAAAGGTAAATGCTGCACAACACTTGCATTGTGGCACAGTTTGCAAACTGATAGAAAACAGTACCCCTGCACTCTCCTGCATTTTCCTTTCCCAGTACAATTCGAATCGAAGGGGTTTTGGACAACTTTCTTTTACTTCTTGCAAAACACTCTGCAGACCTTCTTGTACCTTCTAAAACACCATGGGAGATGTTTTCTCCGCAGGCAGAGTTTCTCCCTGCGAGACATTGTGAAAAAGGAATATGCTTAGATGTAGGTGACTAGAGACACTTGCTACAGGACGCTGCAAAGCTAAAGGCTGCACAACACTGGCATTTTGTAAGCAGCTTGCAAACTGAGAGAAAACAGTACCTTTCCACTCTCCTGCATTTTCCTTTCCCAGTACAATTCGAATTTTCGGGGTTTTGGACAACTTTCTTTTACTTCTTGCAAAACACTCTGCAGACCTTCTTGTACCATTTTAAAAACCATGGGAGCTGTTTTCTAAACAGGCAAAGTTTCTCCTTAGGAGATACAGTGAAAAAACTATTTGCCTAGATGTAGGTGACTAGAGGCACTTGCTACAGGACGCTGCAAAGCTAAAGGCTGCACAACAGTGGCATTGTGGCACAGTTTGCAAACTGATAGAAAACAGTACCTTTCCACTCTCCTGCATTTTCCTTTCCCAGTACAATTCGAATTGGAGGGGTTTTGGACAACTTTCTTTTACTTCTTGCAAAACACTCTGCAGACCTTCTTGTACCTTCTAAAACAGCATGGGAGATGTTTTCTCCGCAGGCAGAGTTTCTCCCTGCGAGACATTGTGAAAAAGGAATATGCTTAGATGTAGGTGACTAGAGACACTTGCTACAGGACGCTGCAAAGCTAAAGGCTGCACAACACTGGCATTTTGTAAGCAGCTTGCAAACTGAGAGAAAACAGTACCTTTCCACTCTCCTGCATTTTCCTTTCCCAGTACAATTCGAATCGAAGGGGTTTTGGACAACTTTCTTGTACTTCTTGCAAAACACTCTGCAGATCTTCTTGTACCCTTTTAAAAACCATGGGAGCTGTTTTCTCAACAGGCAAAGATTCTCCTTTGGAGATACAGTGAAAAAGGAATTTGCTTAGATGTAGGTGACTAGAGGCCTATGCTACAGTGCACTGCAAAGGTAATTGTTGTGGTTTGTTCTGCTCCCCCTCAGTTGTTGTGGCTATGTTTCCTGCCGAGTTTTTCTCCAGTTAAGTGTCAATCCCCTGACCTCTCCTTAGTTATCATGACAACTAATGTATTCTCTCCATTCTCCACCCCCGGCTTCCTGCCAGTCACTCGGCCCTTCTGCCTCTTTTTCTAGAAATCTCTCACTAGGTCGTCGAGTGATTGGTTGGGGGGCCAGGGCCCCTCCCTAAGTTCTTCCCCATTAGTTTTCCTTCCATGTGTATCATTTTTGTAACACCCTTCCCTGGACCCCCATTTGTTCCTGAGTGTTGCCACCCCATACCTCCCACTCTCTTTATAACCTGTTATGGTCCCGCCCTCGGGACCCTCCACTTTTCAGATTCCAGTGGGAACACAATAGACCTGACTGTGCCTGACACTGGAGAGTCTCTCCTTCACTTCACCCACGGGCTGAAGCTGAACTGTGGCCACGTCTCTGCTGACTGCAAGCGGGCTGGCAAGCTTGCCGGGCATCTCTAACATCGGCCAGCCCAACTTCAGGTAATGGCTGCACAACACTTGCATTGTGGAACAGTTTGCAAACTGAGAGAAAACAGTACCTCTGCACTCTCCTGCATTTTCCTTTCCCAGTACAATTCGAATTTTAGGGGTTTTGGACAACTTTCTTGTACTTCTTGCAAAACACTCTGCAGACCTTCTTGTACCCTTTTAAAAACGATGGGAGATGTTTTCTCAACAGGCAAAGATTCTCCTTTGGAGATACAGTGAAAAAGGTATTTGCTTAGATGTAGGTGACTAGAGACAATTGCTACAGTGCGCTGCAAAGGTAAATGCTACACAACAGTGGCATTGTGGCACAGTTTGCAAACTGATAGAAAACAGTACCTTTCCACTCTCCTGCATTTTCCTTTCCCAGTACAATTCGAATTTTCGGGGTTTTGGACAACTTTCTTGTACTTCTTGCAAAACACTCTGCAGACCTTCTTGTACCCTTTTAAAACCCATGGGAGCTGTTTTCTCAACAGGCAAAGATTCTCCTTTGGAGATACAGTGAAAAAGGTATTTGCTTAGATGTAGGTGACTAGAGACAATTGCTACAGTGCGCTGCAAAGGTAAATGCTACACAACACTTGCATGGTGGCACAGTTTGCAAACTGATAGAAAACAGTACCTTTCCACTCTCCTGCATTTTCCTTTCCCAGTACAATTCGAATTTTCGGGGTTTTGGACAACTTTCTTGTACTTCTTGCAAAACACTCTGCAGACCTTCTTGTACCCTTTTAAAACCCATGGGAGCTGTTTTCTAAACAGGCAAAGTTTCTCCTTAGGAGATACAGTGAAAAAACTATTTGCTTAGATGTAGGTGACTAGAGGCACTTGCTACAGGACGCTGCAAAGCTAAAGGCTGCACAACAGTGGCATTGTGGCACAGTTTGCAAACTGATAGAAAACAGTACCTTTCCACTCTCCTGCATTTTCCTTTCCCAGTACAATTCGAATTTTCGGGGTTTTGGACAACTTTCTTGTACTTCTTGCAAAACACTCTGCAGGCTTTCTTGTTCCTTCTAAAACACCATGGGAGATGTTTTCTCAGCAGGCAGAGTTTCTCCTTGCGAGACATTGTGAAAAACTAATATGCTTAGATGTAGGTGACTAGAGACACTTGCTACAGGACGCTGCAAAGCTAAAGGCTGCACAACACTGGCATTTTGTAAGCAGCTTGCAAACTGAGAGAAAACAGTACCTTTCCACTCTCCTGCATTTTCCTTTCCCAGTACAATTCGAATCGAAGGGGTTTTGGACAACTTTCTTTTACTTCTTGCAAAACACTCTGCAGATCTTCTTGTACCCTTTTAAAAACCATGGGAGCTGTTTTCTCAACAGGCAAAGATTCTCCTTTGGAGATACAGTGAAAAAGGTATTTGCTTAGATGTAGGTGACTAGAGGCCTATGCTACAGTGCACTGCAAAGGTAATTGTTGTGGTTTGTTCTTCTCCCCCTCAGTTGTTTTGGCTATGTTTCCTGCCGAGTTTTTCTCCAGTTAAGTGTCAATCCCCTGACCTCTCCTTAGTTATCATGACAACTAATGTATTCTCTCCATTCTCCACCCCCGGCTTCCTGCCAGTCACTCGGCCCTTCTGCCTCTTTTTCTAGAAATCTCTCACTAGGTCGTCGAGTGATTGGTTGGGGGGCCGGGGCCCCTCCCTAAGTTCTTCCCCATTAGTTTTCCTTCCATATGTATCATTTTTGTAACACCCTTCCCTGGACCCCCATTTGTTCCTGAGTGTTGCCACCCCATACCTCCCACTCTCTTTATAACCTGTTACGGTCCCGCCCTCGGGACCCTCCACTTTTCAGATTCCAGTGGGAACACAATAGACCTGACTGTGCCTGACACTGGAGAGTCTCTCCTTCACTTCACCCACGGGCTGAAGCTGAACTGTGGCCACGTCTCTGCTGACTGCAAGCGGGCTGGCAAGCTTGCCGGGCATCTCTAACATCGGCCAGCCCAACTTCAGGTAATGGCTGCACAACACTTGCATTGTGGAAGAGTTTGCAAACTGAGAGAAAACAGTACCCCTGCACTCTCCTGCATTTTCCTTTCCCAGTGAAATTCGAATCGAAGGGGTTTTCGACAAATTTCTTTTACTTCTTGCAAAACACTCTGCAGACCTTCTTGTACCTTCTAAAACACCATGGGAGATGTTTTCTCCGCAGGCAGAGTTTGTCCTTGCGAGACATTGTTAAAAAGGAATATGCTTAGATGTAGGTGACTAGAGACACTTGCTACAGGACGCTGCAAAGCTAAAGGCTGCACAACACTGGCATTTTGTAAGCAGCTTGCAAACAGAGAGAAAACAGTACCTTTCCACTCTCCTGCATTTTCCTTTCCCAGTACAATTCGAATCGAAGGGGTTTTGGACAACTTTCTTGTACTTCTTGCAAAACACTCTGCAGACCTTCTTGTACCCTTTTAAAAACGATGGGAGATGTTTTCTCAACAGGCAAAGATCCTCCTTTGGAGATACAGTGAAAAAGGTATTTGCTTAGATGTAGGTGACTAGAGACAATTGCTACAGTGCGCTGCAAAGGTAAATGCTGCACAACACTTGCATTGTGGCACAGTTTGCAAACTGATAGAAAACAGTACCCCTGCACTCTCCTGCATTTTCCTTTCCCAGTACAATTCGAATCGAAGGGGTTTTGGACAACTTTCTTTTACTTCTTGCAAAACACTCTGCAGACCTTCTTGTACCTTCTAAAACACCATGGGAGATGTTTTCTCCGCAGGCAGAGTTTCTCCCTGCGAGACATTGTGAAAAAGGAATATGCTTAGATGTAGGTGACTAGAGACACTTGCTACAGGACGCTGCAAAGCTAAAGGCTGCACAACACTGGCATTTTGTAAGCAGCTTGCAAACTGAGAGAAAACAGTACCTTTCCACTCTCCTGCATTTTCCTTTCCCAGTACAATTCGAATTTTCGGGGTTTTGGACAACTTTCTTTTACTTCTTGCAAAACACTCTGCAGACCTTCTTGTACCATTTTAAAAACCATGGGAGCTGTTTTCTAAACAGGCAAAGTTTCTCCTTAGGAGATACAGTGAAAAAACTATTTGCCTAGATGTAGGTGACTAGAGGCACTTGCTACAGGACGCTGCAAAGCTAAAGGCTGCACAACAGTGGCATTGTGGCACAGTTTGCAAACTGATAGAAAACAGTACCTTTCCACTCTCCTGCATTTTCCTTTCCCAGTACAATTCGAATCGGAGGGGTTTTGGACAACTTTCTTTTACTTCTTGCAAAACACTCTGCAGACCTTCTTGTACCTTCTAAAACAGCATGGGAGATGTTTTCTCCGCAGGCAGAGTTTCTCCCTGCGAGACATTGTGAAAAAGGAATCTGCTTAGATGTAGGTGACTAGAGACACTTGCTACAGGACGCTGCAAAGCTAAAGGCTGCACAACAGTGGCATTTTGTAAGCAGCTTGCAAACTGAGAGAAAACAGTACCTTTCCACTCTCCTGCATTTTCCTTTCCCAGTACAATTCGAATCGAAGGGGTTTTGGACAACTTTCTTGTACTTCTTGCAAAACACTCTGCAGATCTTCTTGTACCCTTTTAAAAACCATGGGAGCTGTTTTCTCAACAGGCAAAGATTCTCCTTTGGAGATACAGTGAAAAAGGAATTTGCTTAGATGTAGGTGACTAGAGGCCTATGCTACAGTGCACTGCAAAGGTAATTGTTGTGGTTTGTTCTGCTCCCCCTCAGTTGTTGTGGCTATGTTTCCTGCCGAGTTTTTCTCCAGTTAAGTGTCAATCCCCTGACCTCTCCTTAGTTATCATGACAACTAATGTATTCTCTCCATTCTCCACCCCCGGCTTCCTGCCAGTCACTCGGCCCTTCTGCCTCTTTTTCTAGAAATCTCTCACTAGGTCGTCGAGTGATTGGTTGGGGGGCCAGGGCCCCTCCCTAAGTTCTTCCCCATTAGTTTTCCTTCCATGTGTATCATTTTTGTAACACCCTTCCCTGGACCCCCATTTGTTCCTGAGTGTTGCCACCCCATACCTCCCACTCTCTTTATAACCTGTTATGGTCCCGCCCTCGGGACCCTCCACTTTTCAGATTCCAGTGGGAACACAATAGACCTGACTGTGCCTGACACTGGAGAGTCTCTCCTTCACTTCACCCACGGGCTGAAGCTGAACTGTGGCCACGTCTCTGCTGACTGCAAGCGGGCTGGCAAGCTTGCCGGGCATCTCTAACATCGGCCAGCCCAACTTCAGGTAATGGCTGCACAACACTTGCATTGTGGAACAGTTTGCAAACTGAGAGAAAACAGTACCCCTGCACTCTCCTGCATTTTCCTTTCCCAGTACAATTCGAATTTTAGGGGTTTTGGACAACTTTCTTGTACTTCTTGCAAAACACTCTGCAGACCTTCTTGTACCCTTTTAAAAACGATGGGAGATGTTTTCTCAACAGGCAAAGATTCTCCTTTGGAGATACAGTGAAAAAGGTATTTGCTTAGATGTAGGTGACTAGAGACAATTGCTACAGTGCGCTGCAAAGGTAAATGCTACACAACAGTGGCATTGTGGCACAGTTTGCAAACTGATAGAAAACAGTACCTTTCCACTCTCCTGCATTTTCCTTTCCCAGTACAATTCGAATTTTCGGGGTTTTGGACAACTTTCTTGTACTTCTTGCAAAACACTCTGCAGACCTTCTTGTACCCTTTTAAAACCCATGGGAGCTGTTTTCTCAACAGGCAAAGATTCTCCTTTGGAGATACAGTGAAAAAGGTATTTGCTTAGATGTAGGTGACTAGAGACAATTGCTACAGTGCGCTGCAAAGGTAAATGCTACACAACACTTGCATGGTGGCACAGTTTGCAAACTGATAGAAAACAGTACCTTTCCACTCTCCTGCATTTTCCTTTCCCAGTACAATTCGAATTTTCGGGGTTTTGGACAACTTTCTTGTACTTCTTGCAAAACACTCTGCAGACCTCCTTGTACCCTTTTAAAACCCATGGGAGCTGTTTTCTAAACAGGCAAAGTTTCTCCTTAGGAGATACAGTGAAAAAACTATTTGCTTAGATGTAGGTGACTAGAGGCACTTGCTACAGGACGCTGCAAAGCTAAAGGCTGCACAACAGTGGCATTGTGGCACAGTTTGCAAACTGATAGAAAACAGTACCTTTCCACTCTCCTGCATTTTCCTTTCCCAGTACAATTCGAATTTTCGGGGTTTTGGACAACTTTCTTGTACTTCTTGCAAAACACTCTGCAGGCTTTCTTGTACCTTCTAAAACACCATGGGAGATGTTTTCTCAGCAGGCAGAGTTTCTCCTTGCGAGACATTGTGAAAAACTAATATGCTTAGATGTAGGTGACTAGAGACACTTGCTACAGGACGCTGCAAAGCTAAAGGCTGCACAACACTGGCATTTTGTAAGCAGCTTGCAAACTGAGAGAAAACAGTACCTTTCCACTCTCCTGCATTTTCCTTTCCCAGTACAATTCGAATCGAAGGGGTTTTGGACAACTTTCTTTTACTTCTTGCAAAACACTCTGCAGATCTTCTTGTACCCTTTTAAAAACCATGGGAGCTGTTTTCTCAACAGGCAAAGATTCTCCTTTGGAGATACAGTGAAAAAGGTATTTGCTTAGATGCAGGTGACTAGAGGCCTATGCTACAGTGCACTGCAAAGGTAATTGTTGTGGTTTGTTCTTCTCCCCCTCAGTTGTTTTGGCTATGTTTCCTGCCGAGTTTTTCTCCAGTTAAGTGTCAATCCCCTGACCTCTCCTTAGTTATCATGACAACTAATGTATTCTCTCCATTCTCCACCCCCGGCTTCCTGCCAGTCACTCGGCCCTTCTGCCTCTTTTTCTAGAAATCTCTCACTAGGTCGTCGAGTGATTGGTTGGGGGGCCGGGGCCCCTCCCTAAGTTCTTCCCCATTAGTTTTCCTTCCATATGTATCATTTTTGTAACACCCTTCCCTGGACCCCCATTTGTTCCTGAGTGTTGCCACCCCATACCTCCCACTCTCTTTATAACCTGTTACGGTCCCGCCCTCGGGACCCTCCACTTTTCAGATTCCAGTGGGAACACCATAGACCTGACTGTGCCTGACACTGGAGAGTCTCTCCTTCACTTCACCCACGGGCTGAAGCTGAACTGTGGCCACGTCTCTGCTGACTGCAAGCGGGCTGGCAAGCTTGCCGGGCATCTCTAACATCGGCCAGCCCAACTTCAGGTAATGGCTGCACAACACTTGCATTGTGGAAGAGTTTGCAAACTGAGAGAAAACAGTACCCCTGCACTCTCCTGCATTTTCCTTTCCCAGTGAAATTCGAATCGAAGGGGTTTTCGACAAATTTCTTTTACTTCTTGCAAAACACTCTGCAGACCTTCTTGTACCTTCTAAAACACCATGGGAGATGTTTTCTCCGCAGGCAGAGTTTGTCCTTGCGAGACATTGTTAAAAAGGAATATGCTTAGATGTAGGTGACTAGAGACACTTGCTACAGGACGCTGCAAAGCTAAAGGCTGCACAACACTGGCATTTTGTAAGCAGCTTGCAAACAGAGAGAAAACAGTACCTTTCCACTCTCCTGCATTTTCCTTTCCCAGTACAATTCGAATCGAAGGGGTTTTGGACAAATTTCTTTTACTTCTTCAAAACACTCTGCAGACCTTCTTGTACCTTCTAAAACACCATGGGAGATGTTTTCTCAGCAGGCAGAGTCTATCCTTGCGAGACATTGTGAAAAAGGAATTTGCTTAGATGTAGGTGACTAGAGGCACTTGCTACAGTGCACTGCAAAGCTAAAGGCTGCACAACACTGGCATTTTGTAAGCAGCTTGCAAACTGAGAGAAAACAGTACCTTTCCACTCTCCTGCATTTTCCTTTCCCAGTACAATTCGAATTTTCGGGGTTTTGGACAACTTTCTTGTACTTCTTGCAAAACACTCTGCAGACCTTCTTGTACCTTCTAAAACACCATGGGAGATGTTTTCTCAGCAGGCAGAGTTTCTCCTTGCGAGACATTGTGAAAAAGGAATTTGCTTAGATGTAGGTGACTAGAGACACTTGCTACAGGACGCTGCAAAGCTAAAGGCTGCACAACACTAGCATTTTGTAAGCAGCTTGCAAACTGAGAGAAAACAGTACCTTTCCACTCTCCTGCATTTTCCTTTCCCAGTACAATTCGAATTTTCGGGGTTTTGGACAACTTTCTTGTACTTCTTGCAAAACACTCTGCAGGCTTTCTTGTACCTTCTAAAACACCATGGGAGATGTTTTCTCCGCAGGCAGAGTTTCTCCTTGCGAGACATTGTGAAAAAGGAATCTGCTTAGATGTAGGTGACTAGAGACACTTGCTACAGGACGCTGCAAAGCTAAAGGCTGCACAACACTGGCATTTTGTAAGCAGCTTGCAAACTGAGAGAAAACAGTACCTTTCCACTCTCCTGCATTTTCCTTTCCCAGTACAATTCGAATCGAAGGGGTTTTGGACAACTTTCTTGTACTTCTTGCAAAACACTCTGCAGATCTTCTTGTACCCTTTTAAAAACCATGGGAGCTGTTTTCTCAACAGGCAAAGATTCTCCTTTGGAGATACAGTGAAAAAGGAATTTGCTTAGATGTAGGTGACTAGAGGCCTATGCTACAGTGCACTGCAAAGGTAATTGTTGTGGTTTGTTCTGCTCCCCCTCAGTTGTTGTGGCTATGTTTCCTGCCGAGTTTTTCTCCAGTTAAGTGTCAATCCCCTGACCTCTCCTTAGTTATCATGACAACTAATGTATTCTCTCCATTCTCCACCCCCGGCTTCCTGCCAGTCACTCGGCCCTTCTGCCTCTTTTTCTAGAAATCTCTCACTAGGTCGTCGAGTGATTGGTTGGGGGGCCAGGGCCCCTCCCTAAGTTCTTCCCCATTAGTTTTCCTTCCATGTGTATCATTTTTGTAACACCCTTCCCTGGACCCCCATTTGTTCCTGAGTGTTGCCACCCCATACCTCCCACTCTCTTTATAACCTGTTATGGTCCCGCCCTCGGGACCCTCCACTTTTCAGATTCCAGTGGGAACACAATAGACCTGACTGTGCCTGACACTGGAGAGTCTCTCCTTCACTTCACCCACGGGCTGAAGCTGAACTGTGGCCACGTCTCTGCTGACTGCAAGCGGGCTGGCAAGCTTGCCGGGCATCTCTAACATCGGCCAGCCCAACTTCAGGTAATGGCTGCACAACACTTGCATTGTGGAACAGTTTGCAAACTGAGAGAAAACAGTACCCCTGCACTCTCCTGCATTTTCCTTTCCCAGTACAATTCGAATTTTAGGGGTTTTGGACAACTTTCTTGTACTTCTTGCAAAACACTCTGCAGACCTTCTTGTACCCTTTTAAAAACGATGGGAGATGTTTTCTCAACAGGCAAAGATTCTCCTTTGGAGATACAGTGAAAAAGGTATTTGCTTAGATGTAGGTGACTAGAGACAATTGCTACAGTGCGCTGCATAGGTAAATGCTACACAACACTTGCATGGTGGCACAGTTTGCAAACTGATAGAAAACAGTACCTTTCCACTCTCCTGCATTTTCCTTTCCCAGTACAATTCGAATTTTCGGGGTTTTGGACAACTTTCTTGTACTTCTTGCAAAACACTCTGCAGACCTTCTTGTACCCTTTTAAAACCCATGGGAGCTGTTTTCTAAACAGGCAAAGTTTCTCCTTAGGAGATACAGTGAAAAAACTATTTGCTTAGATGTAGGTGACTAGAGGCACTTGCTACAGGACGCTGCAAAGCTAAAGGCTGCACAACAGTGGCATTGTGGCACAGTTTGCAAACTGATAGAAAACAGTACCTTTCCACTCTCCTGCATTTTCCTTTCCCAGTACAATTCGAATTTTCGGGGTTTTGGACAACTTTCTTGTACTTCTTGCAAAACACTCTGCAGGCTTTCTTGTACCTTCTAAAACACCATGGGAGATGTTTTCTCGGCAGGCAGAGTTTGTCCTTGCGAGACATTGTGAAAAAGGAATATGCTTAGATGTAGGTGACTAGAGACACTTGCTACAAGACGCTGCAAAGCTAAAGGCTGCACAACACTGGCATTTTGTAAGCAGCTTGCAAACTGAGAGAAAACAGTACCTTTCCACTCTCCTGCATTTTCCTTTCCCAGTACAATTCGAATCGAAGGGGTTTTGGACAACTTTCTTGTACTTCTTTCAAAACACTCTGCAGATCTTCTTGTACCCTTTTAAAAACCATGGGAGCTGTTTTCTCAACAGGCAAAGATTCTCCTTTGGAGATACAGTGAAAAAGGAATTTGCTTAGATGTAGGTGACTAGAGGCCTATGCTACAGTGCACTGCAAAGGTAATTGTTGTGGTTTGTTCTGCTCCCCCTCAGTTGTTTTGGCTATGTTTCCTGCCGAGTTTTTCTCCAGTTAAGTGTCAATCCCCTGACCTCTCCTTAGTTATCATGACAACTAATGTATTCTCTCCATTCTCCACCCCCGGCTACCTGCCAGTCACTCGGCCCTTCTGCCTCTTTTTCTAGAAATCTCTCACTAGGTCGTCGAGTGATTGGTTGGGGGGCCGGGGCCCCTCCCTAAGTTCTTCCCCATTAGTTTTCCTTCCATGTGTATCATTTTTGTAACACCCTTCCCTGGACCCCCATTTGTTCCTGAGTGTTGCCACCCCATACCTCCCACTCTCTTTATAACCTGTTATGGTCCCGCCCTCGGGACCCTCCACTTTTCAGATTCCAGTGGGAACACAATAGACCTGACTGTGCCTGACACTGGAGAGTCTCTCCTTCACTTCACCCACGGGCTGAAGCTGAACTGTGGCCACGTCTCTGCTGACTGCAAGCGGGCTGGCAAGCTTGCCGGGCATCTCTAACATCGGCCAGCCCAACTTCAGGTAATGGCTGCACAACACTTGCATTGTGGAACAGTTTGCAAACTGAGAGAAAACAGTACCCCTGCACTCTCCTGCATTTTCCTTTCCCAGTACAATTCGAATTTTAGGGGTTTTGGACAACTTTCTTGTACTTCTTGCAAAACAATCTGCAGACCTTGTACCCTTTTAAAAACGATGGGAGATGTTTTCTCAACAGGCAAAGATTCTCCTTTGGAGATACAGTGAAAAAGGTATTTGCTTAGATGTAGGTGACTAGAGATAATTGCTACAGTGCGCTGCAAAGGTAAATGCTGCACAACACTTCCATGGTGGCACACTTTGCAAACTGATAGAAAACAGTACCCCTGCACTCTCCTGCATTTTCCTTTCCCAGTACAATTCGAATTTTAGGGGTTTTCGACAACTTTCTTTTACTTCTTGCAAAACACTCTGCAGACCTTCTTGTACCTTCTAAAACACCATGGGAGATGTTTTCTCCGCAGGCAGAGTTTCTCCCTGCGAGACATTGTGAAAAAGGAATTTGCTTAGATGTAGGTGACTAGAGACACTTGCTACAGGACGCTGCAAAGCTAAAGGCTGCACAACACTGGCATTTTGTAAGCAGCTTGCAAACTGAGAGAAAACAGTACCTTTCCACTCTCCTGCATTTTCCTTTCCCAGTAAAATTCGAATTTTCGGGGTTTTGGACAACTTTCTTGTACTTCTTGCAAAACACTCTGCAGACCTTCTTGTACCCTTTTAAAACCCATGGGAGCTGTTTTCTCAACAGGCAAAGATTCTCTTATGGAGATGCAGTGAAAAAGGTATTTGCTTAGATGTAGGTGACTAGAGGCAATTGCTACAGTGCACTGCAAAGGTAAATGCTGCACAACACTTCCATTTTGGCACAGTTTGCAAACTGATAGAAAACAGTACGCCTGCACTCTCCTGCATTTTCCCTTCCCAGTACAATTCGAATTTTAGGGGTTTTGGACAACTTTCTTTTACTTCTTGCAAAACACTCTGCAGACCTTCTTGTACCTTCTAAAACACCATGGGAGATGTTTTCTCCGCAGGCAGAGTTTCTCCTTGCGAGACATTGTTAAAAAGGAATATGCTTAGATGTAGGTGACTAGAGACACTTGCTACAGGACGCTGCAAAGCTAAAGGCTGCACAACACTGGCATTTTGTAAGCAGCTTGCAAACTGAGAGAAAACAGTACCTTTCCACTCTCCTGCATTTTCCTTTCCCAGTACAATTCGAATTTTCGGGGTTTTGGACAACTTTCTTTTACTTCTTGCAAAACACTCTGCAGACCTTCTTGTACCTTCTAAAACACCATGGGAGATGTTTTCTCCGTAGGCAGAGTTTCTCCCTGCGAGACATTGTGAAAAAGGTATATGCTTAGATGTAGGTGACTAGAGACACTTGCTACAGGACGCTGCAAAGCTAAAGGCTGCATAACACTGGCATTTTGTAAGCAGCTTGCAAACTGAGAGAAAACAGTACCTTTCCACTCTCCTGCATTTTCCTTTCCCAGTACAATTCGAATTTTCAGGGTTTTGGACAACTTTCTTGTACTTCTTGCAAAACACTCTGCAGGCTTTCTTGTACCTTCTAAAACACCATGGGAGATGTTTTCTCAGCAGGCAGAGTTTCTCCTTGCGAGACATTGTGAAAAAGGAATATGCTTAGATGTAGGTGACTAGAGAAACTTGCTACAGGACGCTGCAAAGCTAAAGGCTGCACAACACTGGCATTTTGTAAGCAGCTTGCAAACTGAGAGAAAACAGTACCTTTCCACTCTCCTGCATTTTCCTTTCCCAGTACAATTCGAATTTTCGGGGTTTTGGACAACTTTCTTTTACTTCTTGCAAAACACTCTGCAGACCTTCTTGTACCATTTTAAAAACCATGGGAGCTGTTTTCTCAACAGGCCAAGTTTCTCCTTAGGAGATACAGTGAAAAAACTATTTGCTTAGATGTAGGTGACTAGAGGCACTTGCTACAGGACGCTGCAAAGCTAAAGGCTGCACAACACTGGCATTGTGGCACAGTTTGCAAACTGATAGAAAACAGTACCTTTCCACTCTCCTGCATTTTCCTTTCCCAGTACAATTCGAATTTTCGGGGTTTTGGACAACTTTCTTGTACTTCTTGCAAAACACTCTGCAGGCTTTCTTGTACCTTCTAAAACACCATGGGAGATGTTTTCTCAGCAGGCAGAGTTTCTCCTTGCGAGACATTGTGAAAAAGGAATATGCTTAGATGTAGGTGACTAGAGACACTTGCTACAGGACGCTGCAAAGCTAAAGGCTGCACAACACTGGCATTTTGTAAGCAGCTTGCAAACTGAGAGAAAACAGTACCTTTCCACTCTCCTGCATTTTCCTTTCCCAGTACAATTCGAATCGAAGGGGTTTTGGACAACTTTCTTGTACTTCTTGCAAAACACTCTGCAGATCTTCTTGTACCCTTTTAAAAACCATGGGAGCTGTTTTCTCAACAGGCAAAGATTCTCCTTTGGAGATACAGTGAAAAAGGAATTTGCTTAGATGTAGGTGACTAGAGGCCTATGCTACAGTGCACTGCAAAGGTAATTGTTGTGGTTTGTTCTGCTCCCCCTCAGTTGTTTTGGCTATGTTTCCTGCCGAGTTTTTCTCCAGTTAAGTGTCAATCCCCTGACCTCTCCTTAGTTATCATGACAACTAATGTATTCTCTCCATTCTCCACCCCCGGCTACCTGCCAGTCACTCGGCCCTTCTGCCTCTTTTTCTAGAAATCTCTCACTAGGTCGTCGAGTGATTGGTTGGGGGGCCGGGGCCCCTCCCTAAGTTCTTCCCCATTAGTTTTCCTTCCATGTGTATCATTTTTGTAACACCCTTCCCTGGACCCCCATTTGTTCCTGAGTGTTGCCACCCCATACCTCCCACTCTCTTTATAACCTGTTATGGTCCCGCCCACGGGACCCTCCACTTTTCAGATTCCAGTGGGAACACAATAGACCTGACTGTGCCTGACACTGGAGAGTCTCTCCTTCACTTCACCCACGGGCTGAAGCTGAACTGTGGCCACGTCTCTGCTGACTGCAAGCGGGCTGGCAAGCTTGCCGGGCATCTCTAACATCGGCCAGCCCAACTTCAGGTAATGGCTGCACAACACTTGCATTGTGGAACAGTTTGCAAACTGAGAGAAAACAGTACCCCTGCACTCTCCTGCATTTTCCTTTCCCAGTGAAATTCGAATCGAAGGGGTTTTGGACAACTTTCTTTTACTTCTTGCAAAACACTCTGCAGACCTTCTTGTACCTTCTAAAACACCATGGGAGATGTTTTCTCCGCAGGCAGAGTTTCTCCTTGCGAGACATTGTGAAAAAGGAATATGCTTAGATGTAGGTGACTAGAGACACTTGCTACAGGACGCTGCAAAGCTAAAGGCTGCACAACACTGGCATTTTGTAAGCAGCTTGCAAACTGAGAGAAAACAGTACCTTTCCACTCTCCTGCATTTTCCTTTCCCAGTACAATTCGAATTTTCGGGGTTTTGGACAACTTTCTTGTACTTCTTGCAAAACACTCTGCAGACCTTCTTGTACCTTCTAAAACACCATGGGAGATGTTTTCTCCGCAGGCAGAGTTTCTCCCTGCGAGACATTGTTAAAAAGGAATATGCTTAGATGTAGGTGACTAGAGACACTTGCTACAGGACGCTGCAAAGCTAAAGGCTGCACAACACTGGCATTTTGTAAGCAGCTTGCAAACTCAGAGAAAACAGTACCTTTCCACTCTCCTGCATTTTCCTTTCCCAGTACAATTCGAATTTTCGGGGTTTTGGACAACTTTCTTTTACTTCTTGCAAAACACTCTGCAGACCTTCTTGTACCTTCTAAAACACCATGGGAGATGTTTTCTCAGCAGGCAGAGTTTCTCCTTGCGAGACATTGTGAAAAAGGAATTTGCTTAGATGTAGGTGACTAGAGACACTTGCTACAGGACGCTGCAAAGCTAAAGGCTGCACAACACTGGCTTTTTGTAAGCAGCTTGCAAACAGAGAGAAAACAGTACCTTTCCACTCTCCTGCATTTTCCTTTCCCAGTACAATTCGAATTTTCGGGGTTTTGGACAACTTTCTTTTACTTCTTGCAAAACACTCTGCAGACCTTCTTGTACCATTTTACAAACCATGGGAGCTGTTTTCTAAACAGGCAAAGTTTCTCCTTAGGAGATACAGTGAAAAAACTATTTGCTTAGATGTAGGTGACTAGAGGCACTTGCTACAGGACGCTGCAAAGCTAAAGGCTGCACAACAGTGGCATTGTGGCACAGTTTGCAAACTGATAGAAAACAGTACCTTTCCACTCTCCTGCATTTTCCTTTCCCAGTACAATTCGAATTTTAGGGGTTTTGGACAACTTTCTTGTACTTCTTGCAAAACACTCTGCAGGCTTTCTTGTACCTTCTAAAACACCATGGGAGATGTTTTCTCAGCAGGCAGAGTTTCTCCTTGCGAGACATTGTGAAAAAGGAATATGCTTAGATGTAGGTGACTAGAGACACTTGCTACAGGAGGCTGCAAAGCTAAAGGCTGCACAACACTGGCATTTTGTAAGCAGCTTGCAAACTGAGAGAAAACAGTACCTTTCCACTCTCCTGCATTTTCCTTTCCCAGTACAATTCGAATCGAAGGGGTTTTGGACAACTTTCTTGTACTTCTTGCAAAACACTCTGCAGATCTTCTTGTACCCTTTTAAAAACCATGGGAGCTGTTTTCTCAACAGGCAAAGATTCTCCTTTGGAGATACAGTGAAAAAGGTATTTGCTTAGATGTAGGTGACTAGAGGCCTATGTTACAGTGCACTGCAAAGGTAATTGTTGTGGTTTGTTCTGCTCCCCCTCAGTTGTTTTGGCTATGTTTCCTGCCGAGTTTTTCTCCAGTTAAGTGTCAATCCCCTGACCTCTCCTTAGTTATCATGACAACTAATGTATTCTCTCCATTCTCCACCCCCGGCTTCCTGCCAGTCACTCGGCCCTTCTGCCTCTTTTTCTAGAAATCTCTCACTAGGTCGTCGAGTGATTGGTTGGGGGGCTGGGGCCCCTCCCTAAGTTCTTCCCCATTAGTTTTCCTTCCATGTGTATCATTTTTGTAACACCCTTCCCTGGACCCCCATTTGTTCCTGAGTGTTGCCACCCCATACCTCCCACTCTCTTTATAACCTGTTATGGTCCCGCCCTCGGGACCCTCCACTTTTCAGATTCCAGTGGGAACACAATAGACCTGACTGTGCCTGACACTGGAGAGTCTCTCCTTCACTTCACCCACGGGCTGAAGCTGAACTGTGGCCACGTCTCTGCTGACTGCAAGCGGGCTGGCAAGCTTGCCGGGCATCTCTAACATCGGCCAGCCCAACTTCAGGTAATGGCTGCACAACACTTGCATTGTGGAAGAGTTTGCAAACTGAGAGAAAACAGTACCCCTGCACTCTCCTGCATTTTCCTTTCCCAGTGAAATTCGAATCGAAGGGGTTTTGGACAACTTTCTTTTACTTCTTGCAAAACACTCTGCAGACCTTCTTGTACCTTCTAAAACACCATGGGAGATGTTTTCTCAGCAGGCAGAGTCTCTCCTTGCGAGACATTGTGAAAAAGGAATTTGCTTAGATGTAGGTGACTAGAGGCACTTGCTACAGTGCACTGCAAAGCTAAAGACTGCACAAGACTGGCATTTTGTAAGCAGCTTGCAAACTGAGAGAAAACAGTACCTTTCCACTCTCCTGCATTTTCCTTTCCCAGTACAATTCGAATTTTAGGGGTTTTGGACAACTTTCTTTTACTTCTTGCAAAAC
This sequence comes from Setophaga petechia, assembly GCA_024362935.1. Lineage (NCBI taxonomy): Eukaryota > Metazoa > Chordata > Aves > Passeriformes > Parulidae > Setophaga > Setophaga petechia. The sequence goes on along the minus strand of JANCRA010000003.1, from coordinate 55,451,570 downwards.
ACTCTGCAGACCTTCTTGTACCTTCTAAAACACCATGGGAGATGTTTTCTCCGCAGGCAGAGTTTCTCCCTGCGAGACATTGTTAAAAAGGAATATGCTTAGATGTAGGTGACTAGAGACACTTGCTACAGGACGCTGCAAAGCTAAAGGCTGCACAACACTGGCATTTTGTAAGCAGCTTGCAAACTGAGAGAAAACAGTACCTTTCCACTCTCCTGCATTTTCCTTTCCCAGTACAATTCGAATTTTCGGGGTTTTGGACAACTTTCTTTTACTTCTTGCAAAACACTCTGCAGACCTTCTTGTACCTTCTAAAACACCATGGGAGATGTTTTCTCAGCAGGCAGAGTTTCTCCTTGCGAGACATTGTGAAAAAGGAATTTGCTTAGATGTAGGTGACTAGAGACACTTGCTACAGGACGCTGCAAAGCTAAAGGCTGCACAACACTGGCTTTTTGTAAGCAGCTTGCAAACAGAGAGAAAACAGTACCTTTCCACTCTCCTGCATTTTCCTTTCCCAGTACAATTCGAATTTTCGGGGTTTTGGACAACTTTCTTTTACTTCTTGCAAAACACTCTGCAGACCTTCTTGTACCATTTTACAAACCATGGGAGCTGTTTTCTAAACAGGCAAAGTTTCTCCTTAGGAGATACAGTGAAAAAACTATTTGCTTAGATGTAGGTGACTAGAGGCACTTGCTACAGGACGCTGCAAAGCTAAAGGCTGCACAACAGTGGCATTGTGGCACAGTTTGCAAACTGATAGAAAACAGTACCTTTCCACTCTCCTGCATTTTCCTTTCCCAGTACAATTCGAATTTTCGGGGTTTTGGACAACTTTCTTGTACTTCTTGCAAAACACTCTGCAGGCTTTCTTGTACCTTCTAAAACACCATGGGAGATGTTTTCTCAGCAGGCAGAGTTTCTCCTTGCGAGACATTGTGAAAAAGGAATATGCTTAGATGTAGGTGACTAGAGAGACTTGCTACAGGAGGCTGCAAAGCTAAAGGCTGCACAACACTGGCATTTTGTAAGCAGCTTGCAAACTGAGAGAAAACAGTACCTTTCCACTCTCCTGCATTTTCCTTTCCCAGTACAATTCGAATCGAAGGGGTTTTGGACAACTTTCTTGTACTTCTTGCAAAACACTCTGCAGATCTTTTTGTACCCTTTTAAAAACCATGGGAGCTGTTTTCTCAACAGGCAAAGATTCTCCTTTGGAGATACAGTGAAAAAGGTATTTGCTTAGATGTAGGTGACTAGAGGCCTATGCTACAGTGCACTGCAAAGGTAATTGTTGTGGTTTGTTCTGCTCCCCCTCAGTTGTTTTGGATATGTTTCCTGCCGAGTTTTTCTCCAGTTAAGTGTCAATCCCCTGACCTCTCCTTAGTTATCATGACAACTAATGTATTCTCTCCATTCTCCACCCCCGGCTTCCTGCCAGTCACTCGGCCCTTCTGCCTCTTTTTCTAGAAATCTCTCATTAGGTCGTTGAGTGATTGGTTGGGGGGCCGGGGCCCCTCCCTAAGTTCTTCCCCATTAGTTTTCCTTCCATGTGTATCATTTTTGTAACACCCTTCCCTGGACCCCCATTTGTTCCTGAGTGTTGCCACCCCATACCTCCCACTCTCTTTATAACCTGTTATGGTCCCGCCCTCGGGACCCTCCACTTTTCAGATTCCAGTGGGAACACAATAGACCTGACTGTGCCTGACACTGGAGAGTCTCTCCTTCACTTCACCCACGGGCTGAAGCTGAACTGTGGCCACGTCTCTGCTGACTGCAAGCGGGCTGGCAAGCTTGCCGGGCATCTCTAACATCGGCCAGCCCAACTTCAGGTAATGGCTGCACAACACTTGCATTGTGGAAGAGTTTGCAAACTGAGAGAAAACAGTACCCCTGCACTCTCCTGCATTTTCCTTTCCCAGTGAAATTCGAATTTTAGGGGTTTTGGACAACTTTCTTGTACTTCTTGCAAAACACTCTGCAGACCTTCTTGTACCTTCTAAAACACCATGGGAGATGTTTTCTCCGCAGGCAGAGTTTCTCCTTGCGAGACATTGTGAAAAAGGAATCTGCTTAGATGTAGGTGACTAGAGACACTTGCTACAGGACGCTGCAAAGCTAAAGGCTGCACAACACTGGCATTTTGTAAGCAGCTTGCAAACTGAGAGAAAACAGTACCTTTCCAGTCTCCTGCATTTTCCTTTCCCAGTGAAATTCGAATTTTCGGGGTTTTGGACAACTTTCTTTTACTTCTTGCAAAACACTCTGCAGACCTTCTTGTACCATTTTAAAAACCATAGGAGCTGTTTTCTAAACAGGAAAAGTTTCTCCTAAGGAGATACAGTGAAAAAACTATTTGCTTAGATGTAGGTGACTAGAGGCACTTGCTACAGGACGCTGCAAAGCTAAAGGCTGCACAACAGTGGCATTGTGGCACAGTTTGCAAACTGATAGAAAACAGTACCTTTCCACTCTCCTGCATTTTCCTTTCCCAGTACAATTCGAATTTTCGGGGTTTTGGACAACTTTCTTGTACTTCTTGCAAAACACTCTGCAGACCTTCTTGTACCCTTTTAAAAACGATGGGAGATGTTTTCTCAACAGGCAAAGATTCTCCTTTGGAGATACAGTGAAAAAGGTATTTGCTTAGATGTAGGTGACTAGAGACAATTGCTACAGTGCGCTGCAAAGGTAAATGCTGCACAACACTTGCATTGTGGCACAGTTTGCAAACTGATAGAAAACAGTACCCCTGCACTCTCCTGCATTTTCCTTTCCCAGTACAATTCGAATCGAAGGGGTTTTGGACAACTTTCTTTTACTTCTTGCAAAACACTCTGCAGACCTTCTTGTACCTTCTAAAACACCATGGGAGATGTTTTCTCCGCAGGCATAGTTTCTCCCATCGAGACATTGTTAAAAAGGAATATGCTTAGATGTAGGTGACTAGAGACACTTGCTACAGGACGCTGCAAAGCTAAAGGCTGCACAACACTGGCATTTTGTAAGCAGCTTGCAAACTGAGAGAAAACAGTACCTTTCCACTCTCCTGCATTTTCCTTTCCCAGTACAATTCGAATTTTCGGGGTTTTGGACAACTTTCTTGTACTTCTTGCAAAACACTCTGCAGACCTTCTTGTACCATTTTACAAACCTTGGGAGCTGTTTTCTAAACAGGCAAAGTTTCTCCTTAGGAGATACAGTGAAAAAACTATTTGCTTAGATGTAGGTGACTAGAGGCACTTGCTACAGGACGCTGCAAAGCTAAAGGCTGCACAACAGTGGCATTGTGGCACAGTTTGCAAACTGATAGAAAACAGTACCTTTCCACTCTCCTGCATTTTCCTTTCCCAGTACAATTTGAATTTTAGGGGTTTTGGACAACTTTCTTGTACTTCTTGCAAAACACTCTGCAGGCTTTCTTGTACCTTCTAAAACACCATGGGAGATGTTTTCTCAGCAGGCAGAGTTTCTCCTTGCGAGACATTGTGAAAAAGGAATATGCTTAGATGTAGGTGACTAGAGACACTTGCTACAGGAGGCTGCAAAGCTAAAGGCTGCACAACACTGGCATTTTGTAAGCAGCTTGCAAACTGAGAGAAAACAGTACCTTTCCACTCTCCTGCATTTTCCTTTCCCAGTACAATTCGAATCGAAGGGGTTTTAGACAACTTTCTTGTACTTCTTGCAAAACACTCTGCAGATCTTTTTGTACCCTTTTAAAAACCATGGGAGCTGTTTTCTCAACAGGCAAAGATTCTCCTTTGGAGATACAGTGAAAAAGGAATTTGCTTAGATGTAGGTGACTAGAGGCCTATGCTACAGTGCACTGCAAAGGTAATTGTTGTGGTTTGTTCTGCTCCCCCTCAGTTGTTTTGGCTATGTTTCCTGCCGAGTTTTTCTCCAGTTAAGTGTCAATCCCCTGACCTCTCCTTAGTTATCATGACAACTAATGTATTCTCTCCATTCTCCACCCCCGGCTTCCTGCCAGTCACTCGGCCCTTCTGCCTCTTTTTCTAGAAATCTCTCACTAGGTCGTTGAGTGATTGGTTGGGGGGCCGGGGCCCCTCCCTAAGTTCTTCCCCATTAGTTTTCCTTCCATGTGTATCATTTTTGTAACACCCTTCCCTGGACCCCCATTTGTTCCTGAGTGTTGCCACCCCATACCTCCCACTCTCTTTATAACCTGTTATGGTCCCGCCCTCGGGACCCTCCACTTTTCAGATTCCAGTGGGAACACAATAGACCTGACTGTGCCTGACACTGGAGAGTCTCTCCTTCACTTCACCCACGGGCTGAAGCTGAACTGTGGCCACGTCTCTGCTGACTGCAAGCGGGCTGGCAAGCTTGCCGGGCATCTCTAACATCGGCCAGCCCAACTTCAGGTAATGGCTGCACAACACTTGCATTGTGGAACAGTTTGCAAACTGAGAGAAAACAGTACCCCTGCACTCTCCTGCATTTTCCTTTCCCAGTGAAATTCGAATCGAAGGGGTTTTGGACAACTTTCTTTTACTTCTTGCAAAACACTCTGCAGACCTTCTTGTACCTTCTAAAACACCATGGGAGATGTTTTCTCCGCAGGCAGAGTTTCTCCCTGCGAGACATTGTTAAAAAGGAATATGCTTAGATGTAGGTGACTAGAGACACTTGCTACAGGACGCTGCAAAGCTAAAGGCTGCACAACACTGGCATTTTGTAAGCAGCTTGCAAACTCAGAGAAAACAGTACCTTTCCACTCTCCTGCATTTTCCTTTCCCAGTACAATTCGAATTTTCGGGGTTTTGGACAACTTTCTTTTACTTCTTGCAAAACACTCTGCAGACCTTCTTGTACCTTCTAAAACACCATGGGAGATGTTTTCTCAGCAGGCAGAGTTTCTCCTTGCGAGACATTGTGAAAAAGGAATTTGCTTAGATGTAGGTGACTAGAGACACTTGCTACAGGACGCTGCAAAGCTAAAGGCTGCACAACACTGGCTTTTTGTAAGCAGCTTGCAAACAGAGAGAAAACAGTACCTTTCCACTCTCCTGCATTTTCCTTTCCCAGTACAATTCGAATTTTCGGGGTTTTGGACAACTTTCTTTTACTTCTTGCAAAACACTCTGCAGACCTTCTTGTACCATTTTACAAACCATGGGAGCTGTTTTCTAAACAGGCAAAGTTTCTCCTTAGGAGATACAGTGAAAAAACTATTTGCTTAGATGTAGGTGACTAGAGGCACTTGCTACAGGACGCTGCAAAGCTAAAGGCTGCACAACAGTGGCATTGTTGCACAGTTTGCAAACTGATAGAAAACAGTACCTTTCCACTCTCCTGCATTTTCCTTTCCCAGTACAATTCGAATTTTCGGGGTTTTGGACAACTTTCTTGTACTTCTTGCAAAACACTCTGCAGGCTTTCTTGTACCTTCTAAAACACCATGGGAGATGTTTTCTCAGCAGGCAGAGTTTCTCCTTGCGAGACATTGTGAAAAAGGAATATGCTTAGATGTAGGTGACTAGAGACACTTGCTACAGGAGGCTGCAAAGCTAAAGGCTGCACAACACTGGCATTTTGTAAGCAGCTTGCAAACTGAGAGAAAACAGTACCTTTCCACTCTCCTGCATTTTCCTTTCCCAGTACAATTCGAATCGAAGGGGTTTTGGACAACTTTCTTGTACTTCTTGCAAAACACTCTGCAGATCTTCTTGTACCCTTTTAAAAACCATGGGAGCTGTTTTCTCAACAGGCAAAGATTCTCCTTTGGAGATACAGTGAAAAAGGTATTTGCTTAGATGTAGGTGACTAGAGGCCTATGCTACAGTGCACTGCAAAGGTAATTGTTGTGGTTTGTTCTGCTCCCCCTCAGTTGTTTTGGCTATGTTTCCTGCCGAGTTTTTCTCCAGTTAAGTGTCAATCCCCTGACCTCTCCTTAGTTATCATGACAACTAATGTATTCTCTCCATTCTCCACCCCCGGCTTCCTGCCAGTCACTCGGCCCTTCTGCCTCTTTTTCTAGAAATCTCTCACTAGGTCGTCGAGTGATTGGTTGGGGGGCTGGGGCCCCTCCCTAAGTTCTTCCCCATTAGTTTTCCTTCCATGTGTATCATTTTTGTAACACCCTTCCCTGGACCCCCATTTGTTCCTGAGTGTTGCCACCCCATACCTCCCACTCTCTTTATAACCTGTTATGGTCCCGCCCTCGGGACCCTCCACTTTTCAGATTCCAGTGGGAACACAATAGACCTGACTGTGCCTGACACTGGAGAGTCTCTCCTTCACTTCACCCACGGGCTGAAGCTGAACTGTGGCCACGTCTCTGCTGACTGCAAGCGGGCTGGCAAGCTTGCCGGGCATCTCTAACATCGGCCAGCCCAACTTCAGGTAATGGCTGCACAACACTTGCATTGTGGAAGAGTTTGCAAACTGAGAGAAAACAGTACCCCTGCACTCTCCTGCATTTTCCTTTCCCAGTGAAATTCGAATCGAAGGGGTTTTGGACAACTTTCTTTTACTTCTTGCAAAACACTCTGCAGACCTTCTTGTACCTTCTAAAACACCATGGGAGATGTTTTCTCAGCAGGCAGAGTCTCTCCTTGCGAGACATTGTGAAAAAGGAATTTGCTTAGATGTAGGTGACTAGAGGCACTTGCTACAGTGCACTGCAAAGCTAAAGACTGCACAAGACTGGCATTTTGTAAGCAGCTTGCAAACTGAGAGAAAACAGTACCTTTCCACTCTCCTGCATTTTCCTTTCCCAGTACAATTCGAATTTTCGGGGTTTTGGACAACTTTCTTTTACTTCTTGCAAAACACTCTGCAGACCTTCTTGTACCTTCTAAAACACCATGGGAGATGTTTTCTCAGCAGGCAGAGTTTCTCCTTGCGAGACATTGTGAAAAAGGAATTTGCTTAGATGTAGGTGACTAGAGACACTTGCTACAGGACGCTGCAAAGCTAAAGGCTGCACAACACTGGCTTTTTGTAAGCAGCTTGCAAACAGAGAGAAAACAGTACCTTTCCACTCTCCTGCATTTTCCTTTCCCAGTACAATTCGAATTTTCGGGGTTTTGGACAACTTTCTTTTACTTCTTGCAAAACACTCTGCAGACCTTCTTGTACCATTTTACAAACCATGGGAGCTGTTTTCTAAACAGGCAAAGTTTCTCCTTAGGAGATACAGTGAAAAAACTATTTGCTTAGATGTAGGTGACTAGAGGCACTTGCTACAGGACGCTGCAAAGCTAAAGGCTGCACAACAGTGGCATTGTGGCACAGTTTGCAAACTGATAGAAAACAGTACCTTTCCACTCTCCTGCATTTTCCTTTCCCAGTACAATTCGAATTTTCGGGGTTTTGGACAACTTTCTTGTACTTCTTGCAAAACACTCTGCAGGCTTTCTTGTACCTTCTAAAACACCATGGGAGATGTTTTCTCAGCAGGCAGAGTTTCTCCTTGCGAGACATTGTGAAAAAGGAATATGCTTAGATGTAGGTGACTAGAGACACTTGCTACAGGAGGCTGCAAAGCTAAAGGCTGCACAACACTGGCATTTTGTAAGCAGCTTGCAAACTGAGAGAAAACAGTACCTTTCCACTCTCCTGCATTTTCCTTTCCCAGTACAATTCGAATCGAAGGGGTTTTGGACAACTTTCTTGTACTTCTTGCAAAACACTCTGCAGATCTTCTTGTACCCTTTTAAAAACCATGGGAGCTGTTTTCTCAACAGGCAAAGATTCTCCTTTGGAGATACAGTGAAAAAGGAATTTGCTTAGATGTAGGTGACTAGAGGCCTATGCTACAGTGCACTGCAAAGGTAATTGTTGTGGTTTGTTCTGCTCCCCCTCAGTTGTTTTGGCTATGTTTCCTGCCGAGTTTTTCTCCAGTTAAGTGTCAATCCCCTGACCTCTCCTTAGTTATCATGACAACTAATGTATTCTCTCCATTCTCCACCCCCGGCTACCTGCCAGTCACTCGGCCCTTCTGCCTCTTTTTCTAGAAATCTCTCACTAGGTCGTCGAGTGATTGGTTGGGGGGCCGGGGCCCCTCCCTAAGTTCTTCCCCATTAGTTTTCCTTCCATGTGTATCATTTTTGTAACACCCTTCCCTGGACCCCCATTTGTTCCTGAGTGTTGCCACCCCATACCTCCCACTCTCTTTATAACCTGTTATGGTCCCGCCCACGGGACCCTCCACTTTTCAGATTCCAGTGGGAACACAATAGACCTGACTGTGCCTGACACTGGAGAGTCTCTCCTTCACTTCACCCACGGGCTGAAGCTGAACTGTGGCCACGTCTCTGCTGACTGCAAGCGGGCTGGCAAGCTTGCCGGGCATCTCTAACATCGGCCAGCCAAACTTCAGGTAATGGCTGCACAACACTTGCATTGTGGAACAGTTTGCAAACTGAGAGAAAACAGTACCCCTGCACTCTCCTGCATTTTCCTTTCCCAGTGAAATTCGAATCGAAGGGGTTTTGGACAACTTTCTTTTACTTCTTGCAAAACACTCTGCAGACCTTCTTGTACCTTCTAAAACACCATGGGAGATGTTTTCTCCGCAGGCAGAGTTTCTCCTTGCGAGACATTGTTAAAAAGGAAAATGCTTAGATGTAGGTGACTAGAGACACTTGCTACAGGACGCTGCAAAGCTAAAGGCTGCACAACACTGGCATTTTGTAAGCAGCTTGCAAACAGAGAGAAAACAGTACCTTTGCACTCTCCTGCATTTTCCTTTCCCAGTACAATTCGAATTTTCGGGGTTTTGGACAACTTTCTTTTACTTCTTCAAAACACTCTGCAGACCTTCTTGTACTTTCTAAAACACCATGGGAGATGTTTTCTCAGCAGGCAGAGTCTCTCCTTGCGAGACATTGTGAAAAAGGAATTTGCTTAGATGTAGGTGACTAGAGGCACTTGCTACAGTGCACTGCAAAGCTAAAGACTGCACAAGACTGGCATTTTGTAAGCAGCTTGCAAACTGAGAGAAAACAGTACCTTTCCACTCTCCTGCATTTTCCTTTCCCAGTACAATTCGAATTTTCGGGGTTTTGGACAACTTTCTTGTACTTCTTGCAAAACACTCTGCAGACCTTCTTGTACCATTTTACAAACCATGGGAGCTGTTTTCTAAACAGGCAAAGTTTCTCCTTAGGAGATACAGTGAAAAAACTATTTGCTTAGATGTAGGTGACTAGAGGCACTTGCTACAGGACGCTGCAAAGCTAAAGGCTGCACAACAGTGGCATTGTGGCACAGTTTGCAAACTGATAGAAAACAGTACCTTTCCACTCTCCTGCATTTTCCTTTCCCAGTACAATTCGAATTTTCGGGGTTTTGGACAACTTTCTTGTACTTCTTGTAAAACACTCTGCAGGCTTTCTTGTACCTTCTAAAACACCATGGGAGATGTTTTCTCAGCAGGCAGAGTTTCTCCTTGCGAGACATTGTGAAAAAGGAATATGCTTAGATGTAGGTGACTAGAGACACTTGCTACAGGAGGCTGCAAAGCTAAAGGCTGCACAACACTGGCATTTTGTAAGCAGCTTGCAAACTGAGAGAAAACAGTACCTTTCCACTCTCCTGCATTTTCCTTTCCCAGTACAATTCGAATCGAAGGGGTTTTGGACAACTTTCTTGTACTTCTTGCAAAACACTCTGCAGATCTTCTTGTACCCTTTTAAAAACCATGGGAGCTGTTTTCTCAACAGGCAAAGATTCTCCTTTGGAGATACAGTGAAAAAGGTATTTGCTTAGATGTAGGTGACTAGAGGCCTATGCTACAGTGCACTGCAAAGGTAATTGTTGTGGTTTGTTCTGCTCCCCCTCAGTTGTTGTGGCTATGTTTCCTGCCGAGTTTTTCTCCAGTTAAGTGTCAATCCCCTGACCTCTCCTTAGTTATCATGACAACTAATGTATTCTCTCCATTCTCCACCCCCGGCTTCCTGCCAGTCACTCGGCCCTTCTGCCTCTTTTTCTAGAAATCTCTCACTAGGTCGTCGAGTGATTGGTTGGGGGGCTGGGGCCCCTCCCTAAGTTCTTCCCCATTAGTTTTCCTTCCATGTGTATCATTTTTGTAACACCCTTCCCTGGACCCCCATTTGTTCCTGAGTGTTGCCACCCCATACCTCCCACTCTCTTTATAACCTGTTATGGTCCCGCCCTCGGGACCCTCCACTTTTCAGATTCCAGTGGGAACACAATAGACCTGACTGTGCCTGACACTGGAGAGTCTCTCCTTCACTTCACCCACGGGCTGAAGCTGAACTGTGGCCACGTCTCTGCTGACTGCAAGCGGGCTGGCAAGCTTGCCGGGCATCTCTAACATCGGCCAGCCCAACTTCAGGTAATGGCTGCACAACACTTGCATTGTGGAAGAGTTTGCAAACTGAGAGAAAACAGTACCCCTGCACTCTCCTGCATTTTCCTTTCCCAGTGAAATTCGAATTGAAGGGGTTTTGGACAACTTTCTTTTACTTCTTGCAAAACACTCTGCAGACCTTCTTGTACCTTCTAAAACACCATGGGAGATGTTTTCTCAGCAGGCAGAGTCTCTCCTTGCGAGACATTGTGAAAAAGGAATTTGCTTAGATGTAGGTGACTAGAGGCACTTGCTACAGTGCACTGCAAAGCTAAAGACTGCACAAGACTGGCATTTTGTAAGCAGCTTGCAAACAGAGAGAAAACAGTACCTTTCCACTCTCCTGCATTTTCCTTTCCCAGTACAATTCGAATTTTCGGGGTTTTGGACAACTTTCTTTTACTTCTTGCAAAACACTCTGCAGACCTTCTTGTACCTTCTAAAACACCATGGGAGATGTTTTCTCCGCAGGCAGAGTTTCTCCCTGCGAGACATTGTTAAAAAGGAATATGCTTAGATGTAGGTGACTAGAGACACTTGCTACAGGACGCTGCAAAGCTAAAGGCTGCACAACACTGGCATTTTGTAAGCAGCTTGCAAACTGAGAGAAAACAGTACCTTTCCACTCTCCTGCATTTTCCTTTCCCAGTACAATTCGAATTTTCGGGGTTTTGGACAACTTTCTTTTACTTCTTGCAAAACACTCTGCAGACCTTCTTGTACCTTCTAAAACACCATGGGAGATGTTTTCTCAGCAGGCAGAGTTTCTCCTTGCGAGACATTGTGAAAAAGGAATTTGCTTAGATGTAGGTGACTAGAGACACTTGCTACAGGACGCTGCAAAGCTAAAGGCTGCACAACACTGGCTTTTTGTAAGCAGCTTGCAAACAGAGAGAAAACAGTACCTTTCCACTCTCCTGCATTTTCCTTTCCCAGTACAATTCGAATTTTCGGGGTTTTGGACAACTTTCTTTTACTTCTTGCAAAACACTCTGCAGACCTTCTTGTACCATTTTACAAACCATGGGAGCTGTTTTCTAAACAGGCAAAGTTTCTCCTTAGGAGATACAGTGAAAAAACTATTTGCTTAGATGTAGGTGACTAGAGGCACTTGCTACAGGACGCTGCAAAGCTAAAGGCTGCACAACAGTGGCATTGTGGCACAGTTTGCAAACTGATAGAAAACAGTACCTTTCCACTCTCCTGCATTTTCCTTTCCCAGTACAATTCGAATTTTCGGGGTTTTGGACAACTTTCTTGTACTTCTTGCAAAACACTCTGCAGACCTTCTTGTACCCTTTTAAAAACGATGGGAGATGTTTTCTCAACAGGCAAAGATTCTCCTTTGGAGATACAGTGAAAAAGGTATTTGCTTAGATGTAGGTGACTAGAGACAATTGCTACAGTGCGCTGCAAAGGTAAATGCTGCACAACACTTGCATTGTGGCACAGTTTGCAAACTGATAGAAAACAGTACCCCTGCACTCTCCTGCATTTTCCTTTCCCAGTGAAATTCGAATTTTCGGGGTTTTGGACAACTTTCTTGTACTTCTTGCAAAACACTCTGCAGACCTTCTTGTACCTTCTAAAACACCATGGGAGATGTTTTCTCCGCAGGCATAGTTTCTCCCATCGAGACATTGTTAAAAAGGAATAGGCTTAGATGTAGGTGACTAGAGACACTTGCTACAGGACGCTGCAAAGCTAAAGGCTGCACAACACTGGCATTTTGTAAGCAGCTTGCAAACTGATAGAAAACAGTACCTTTCCACTCTCCTGCATTTTCCTTTCCCAGTACAATTCGAATTTTCGGGGTTTTGGACAACTTTCTTGTACTTCTTGCAAAACACTCTGCAGACCTTCTTGTACCATTTTACAAACCATGGGAGCTGTTTTCTAAACAGGCAAAGTTTCTCCTTAGGAGATACAGTGAAAAAACTATTTGCTTAGATGTAGGTGACTAGAGGCACTTGCTACAGGACGCTGCAAAGCTAAAGGCTGCACAACAGTGGCATTGTGGCACAGTTTGCAAACTGATAGAAAACAGTACCTTTCCACTCTCCTGCATTTTCCTTTCCCAGTACAATTCGAATTTTCGGGGTTTTGGACAACTTTCTTGTACTTCTTGCAAAACACTCTGCAGGCTTTCTTGTACCTTCTAAAACACCATGGGAGATATTTTCTCAGCAGGCAGAGTTTCTCCTTGCGAGACATTGTGAAAAAGGAATCTGCTTAGATGTAGGTGACTAGAGACACTTGCTACAGGACGCTGCAAAGCTAAAGGCTGCACAACACTGGCATTTTGTAAGCAGCTTGCAAACTGAGAGAAAACAGTACCTTTCCACTCTCCTGCATTTTCCTTTCCCAGTACAATTCGAATCGAAGGGGTTTTGGACAACTTTCTTGTACTTCTTGCAAAACACTCTGCAGATCTTCTTGTACCCTTTTAAAAACCATGGGAGCTGTTTTCTCAACAGGCAAAGATTCTCCTTTGGAGATACAGTGAAAAAGGTATTTGCTTAGATGTAGGTGACTAGAGGCCTATGCTACAGTGCACTGCAAAGGTAATTGTTGTGGTTTGTTCTGCTCCCCCTCAGTTGTTTTGGCTATGTTTCCTGCCGAGTTTTTCTCCAGTTAAGTGTCAATCCCCTGACCTCTCCTTAGTTATCATGACAACTAATGTATTCTCTCCATTCTCCACCCCCGGCTTCCTGCCAGTCACTCGGCCCTTCTGCCTCTTTTTCTAGAAATCTCTCACTAGGTCGTCGAGTGATTGGTTGGGGGGCCGGGGCCCCTCCCTAAGTTCTTCCCCATTAGTTTTCCTTCCATGTGTATCATTTTTGTAACACCCTTCCCTGGACCCCCATTTGTTCCTGAGTGTTGCCACCCCATACCTCCCACTCTCTTTATAACCTGTTATGGTCCCGCCCTCGGGACCCTCCACTTTTCAGAGTCCAGTGGGAACACAATAGACCTGACTGTGCCTGACACTGGAGAGTCTCTCCTTCACTTCACCCACGGGCTGAAGCTGAACTGTGGCCACGTCTCTGCTGACTGCAAGCGGGCTGGCAAGCTTGCCGGGCATCTCTTAACATCGGCCAGCCCAACTTCAGGTAATGGCTGCACAACACTTGCATTGTGGAACAGTTTGCAAACTGAGAGAAAACAGTACCCCTGCACTCTCCTGCATTTTCCTTTCCCAGTGAAATTCGAATCGAAGGGGTTTTGGACAACTTTCTTTTACTTCTTGCAAAACACTCTGCAGACCTTCTTGTACCTTCTAAAACACCATGGGAGATGTTTTCTCCGCAGGCAGAGTTTCTCCTTGCGAGACATTGTTAAAAAGGAAAATGCTTAGATGTAGGTGACTAGAGACACTTGCTACAGGACGCTGCAAAGCTAAAGGCTGCACAACACTGGCATTTTGTAAGCAGCTTGCAAACTGAGAGAAAACAGTACCTTTCCACTCTCCTGCATTTTCCTTTCCCAGTACAATTCGAATTTTCGGGGTTTTGGACAACTTTCTTTTACTTCTTCAAAACACTCTGCAGACCTTCTTGTACGTTCTAAAACACCATGGGAGATGTTCTCTCAGCAGGCAGAGTCTCTCCTAGCGAGACATTGTGAAAAAGGAATTTGCTTAGATGTAGGTGACTAGAGGCACTTGCTACAGTGCACTGCAAAGCTAAAGGCTGCACAACACTGGCATTTTGTAAGCAGCTTGCAAACTGAGAGAAAACAGTACCTTTCCACTCTCCTGCATTTTCCTTTCCCAGTACAATTCGAATTTTCGGGGTTTTGGACAACTTTCTTTTACTTCTTGCAAAACACTCTGCAGACCTTCTTGTACCTTCTAAAACACCATGGGAGATGTTTTCTCAGCAGGCAGAGTTTCTCCTTGCGAGACATTGTGAAAAAGGAATTTGCTTAGATGTAGGTGACTAGAGACACTTGCTACAGGACCCTGCAAGGCTAAAGGCTGCACAACACTGGCTTTTTGTAAGCAGCTTGTAAACTGAGAGAAAACAGTACCTTTCCACTCTCCTGCATTTTCCTTTCCCAGTACAATTCGAATTTTCGGGGTTTTGGACAACTTTCTTGTACTTCTTGCAAAACACTCTGCAGACCTTCTTGTACCCTTTTAAAAACGATGGGAGATGTTTTCTCAACAGGCAAAGATTCTCCTTTGGAGATACAGTGAAAAAGGTATTTGCTTAGATGTAGGTGACTAGAGACAATTGCTACAGTGCGCTGCAAAGGTAAATGCTGCACAACACTTGCATTGTGGCACAGTTTGCAAACTGATAGAAAACAGTACCCCTGCACTCTCCTGCATTTTCCTTTCCCAGTACAATTCGAATTTTCGGGGTTTTGGACAACTTTCTTTTACTTCTTGCAAAACACTCTGCAGACCTTCTTGTACCTTCTAAAACACCATGGGAGATGTTTTCTCCGCAGGCATAGTTTCTCCCATCGAGACATTGTTAAAAAGGAATATGCTTAGATGTAGGTGACTAGAGACACTTGCTACAGGACGCTGCAAAGCTAAAGGCTGCACAACACTGGCATTTTGTAAGCAGCTTGCAAACTGAGAGAAAACAGTACCTTTCCACTCTCCTGCATTTTCCTTTCCCAGTACAATTCGAATTTTCGGGGTTTTGGACAACTTTCTTTTACTTCTTGCAAAACACTCTGCAGACCTTCTTGTACCTTCTAAAACACCATGGGAGATGTTTTCTCAGCAGGCAGAGTTTCTCC
Organism: Setophaga petechia; assembly: GCA_024362935.1. Lineage (NCBI taxonomy): Eukaryota > Metazoa > Chordata > Aves > Passeriformes > Parulidae > Setophaga > Setophaga petechia. The sequence continues at coordinate 55,436,464 of JANCRA010000003.1, read as the reverse complement.
TTGCGAGACATTGTGAAAAAGGAATTTGCTTAGATGTAGGTGACTAGAGACACTTGCTACAGGACGCTGCAAGGCTAAAGGCTGCACAACACTGGCTTTTTGTAAGCAGCTTGCAAACTGAGAGAAAACAGTACCTTTCCACTCTCCTGCATTTTCCTTTCCCAGTACAATTCGAATTTTCGGGGTTTTGGACAACTTTCTTTTACTTCTTGCAAAACACTCTGCAGACCTTCTTGTACCATTTTAAAAACCATGGGAGCTGTTTTCTAAACAGGAAAAGTTTCTCCTTAGGAGATACAGTGAAAAAACTATTTGCTTAGATGTAGGTGACTAGAGGCACTTGCTACAGGAAGCTGCAAAGCTAAAGGCTGCACAACAGTGGCATTGTGGCACAGTTTGCAAACTGATAGAAAACAGTACCTTTCCACTCTCCTGCATTTTCCTTTCCCAGTACAATTCGAATTTTCGGGGTTTTGGACAACTTTCTTGTACTTCTTGCAAAACACTCTGCAGACCTTCTTGTACCCTTTTCAAAACGATGGGAGATGTTTTCTCAACAGGCAAAGATTCTCCTTTGGAGATACAGTGAAAAAGGTATTTGCTTAGATGTAGGTGACTAGAGACAATTGCTACAGTGCGCTGCAAAGGTAAATGCTGCACACCACTTGCATTGTGGCACAGTTTGCAAACTGATAGAAAACAGTACCCCTGCACTCTCCTGCATTTTCCTTTCCCAGTACAATTCGAATTTTCGGGGTTTTGGACAACTTTCTTTTACTTCTTGCAAAACACTCTGCAGACCTTCTTGTACCTTCTAAAACACCATGGGAGATGTTTTCTCCGCAGGCATAGTTTCTCCCATCGAGACATTGTTAAAAAGGAATATGCTTAGATGTAGGTGACTAGAGACACTTGCTACAGGACGCTGCAAAGCTAAAGGCTGCACAACAGTGGCATTGTGGCACAGTTTGCAAACTGATAGAAAACAGTACCTTTCCACTCTCCTGCATTTTCCTTTCCCAGTACAATTCGAATTTTCGGGGTTTTGGACAACTTTCTTGTACTTCTTGCAAAACACTCTGCAGACCTTCTTGTACCTTCTAAAACACCATGGGAGATGTTTTCTCCGCAGGCAGAGTTTCTCCTTGCGAGACATTGTTAAAAAGGAATATGCTTAGATGTAGGTGACTAGAGACACTTGCTGCAGGACGCTGCAAAGCTAAAGGCTGCACAACACTGGCTTTTTGTAAGCAGCTTGCAAACTGAGAGAAAACAGTACCTTTCCACTCTCCTGCATTTTCCTTTCCCAGTACAATTCGAATTTTCGGGGTTTTGGACAACTTTCTTGTACTTCTTGCAAAACACTCTGCAGACCTTCTTGTACCATTTTACAAACCATGGGAGCTGTTTTCTAAACAGGCAAAGTTTCTCCTTAGGAGATACAGTGAAAAAACTATTTGCTTAGATGTAGGTGACTAGAGGCACTTGCTACAGGACGCTGCAAAGCTAAAGGCTGCACAACAGTGGCATTGTGGCACAGTTTGGAAACTGATAGAAAACAGTACCTTTCCACTCTCCTGCATTTTCCTTTCCCAGTACAATTCGAATTTTCGGGGTTTTGGACAACTTTCTTGTACTTCTTGCAAAACACTCTGCAGGCTTTCTTGTACCTTCTAAAACACCATGGGAGATGTTTTCTCCGCAGGCAGAGTTTCTCCTTGCGAGACATTGTGAAAAAGGAATCTGCTTAGATGTAGGTGACTAGAGACACTTGCTACAGGACGCTGCAAAGCTAAAGGCTGCACAACACTGGCATTTTGTAAGCAGCTTGCAAACTGAGAGAAAACAGTACCTTTCCACTCTCCTGCATTTTCCTTTCCCAGTACAATTCGAATTTTCGGGCTTTTGGACAACTTTCTTTTACTTCTTGCAAAACACTCTGCAGATCTTCTTGTACCCTTTTAAAAACCATGGGAGCTGTTTTCTCAACAGGCAAAGTTTCTCCTTTGGAGATACAGTGAAAAAGGTATTTGCTTAGATGTAGGTGACTAGAGGCCTATGCTACAGTGCACTGCAAAGGTAATTGTTGTGGTTTGTTCTGCTCCCCCTCAGTTGTTTTGGCTATGTTTCCTGCCGAGTTTTTCTCCAGTTAAGTGTCAATCCCCTGACCTCTCCTTAGTTATCATGACAACTAATGTATTCTCTCCATTCTCCACCCCCGGCTTCCTGCCAGTCACTCGGCCCTTCTGCCTCTTTTTCTAGAAATCTCTCACTAGGTCGTCGAGTGATTGGTTGGGGGGCCGGGGCCCCTCCCTAAGTTCTTCCCCATTAGTTTTCCTTCCATGTGTATCATTTTTGTAACACCCTTCCCTGGACCCCCATTTGTTCCTGAGTGTTGCCACCCCATACCTCCCACTCTCTTTATAACCTGTTATGGTCCCGCCCTCGGGACCCTCCACTTTTCAGATTCCAGTGGGAACACAATAGACCTGACTGTGCCTGACACTGGAGAGTCTCTCCTTCACTTCACCCACGGGCTGAAGCTGAACTGTGGCCACGTCTCTGCTGACTGCAAGCGGGCTGGCAAGCTTGCCGGGCATCTCTAACATCGGCCAGCCCAACTTCAGGTAATGGCTGCACAACACTTGCATTGTGGAACAGTTTGCAAACTGAGAGAAAACAGTACCCCTGCACTCTCCTGCATTTTCCTTTCCCAGTGAAATTCGAATCGAAGGGGTTTTGGACAACTTTCTTTTACTTCTTGCAAAACACTCTGCAGACCTTCTTGTACCTTCTAAAACACCATGGGAGATGTTTTCTCCGCAGGCAGAGTTTCTCCTTGCGAGACATTGTTAAAAAGGAAAATGCTTAGATGTAGGTGACTAGAGACACTTGCTACAGGACGCTGCAAAGCTAAAGGCTGCACAACACTGGCATTTTGTAAGCAGCTTGCAAACTGAGAGAAAACAGTACCTTTCCACTCTCCTGCATTTTCCTTTCCCAGTACAATTCGAATTTTCGGGGTTTTGGACAACTTTCTTTTACTTCTTCAAAACACTCTGCAGACCTTCTTGTACCTTCTAAAACAGCATGGGAGATGTTTTCTCAGCAGGCAGAGTCTCTCCTTGCGAGACATTGTGAAAAAGGAATTTGCTTAGATGTAGGTGACTAGAGGCACTTGCTACAGTGCACTGCAAAGCTAAAGGCTGCACAACACTGGCATTATGTAAGCAGCTTGCAAACTGATAGAAAACAGTACCTTTCCACTCTCCTGCATTTTCCTTTCCCAGTACAATTCGAATTTTCGGGGTTTTGGACACCTTTCTTGTACTTCTTGCAAAACACTCTGCAGGCTTTCTTGTACCTTCTAAAACACCATGGGAGATGTTTTCTCAGCAGGCAGAGTTTATCCTTGCGAGACATTGTGAAAAAGGAATATGCTTAGATGTAGGTGACTAGAGACACTTGCTACAGGACGCTGCAAAGCTAAAGGCTGCACAACACTGGCATTTTGTAAGCAGCTTGCAAACTGAGAGAAAACAGTACCTTTCCACTCTCCTGCATTTTCCTTTCCCAGTACAATTCGAATCGAAGGGGTTTTGGACAACTTTCTTGTACTTCTTGCAAAACACTCTGCAGATCTTCTTGTACCCTTTTAAAAACCATGGGAGCTGTTTTCTCAACAGGCAAAGATTCTCCTTTGGAGATACAGTGAAAAAGGTATTTGCTTAGATGTAGGTGACTAGAGGCCTATGCTACAGTGCATTGCAAAGGTAATTGTTGTGGTTTGTTCTGCTCCCCCTCAGTTGTTTTGGCTATGTTTCCTGCCGAATTTTTCTCCAGTTAAGTGTCAATCCCCTGACCTCTCCTTAGTTATCATGACAACTAATGTATTCTCTCCATTCTCCACCCCCGGCTTCCTGCCAGTCACTCGGCCCTTCTGCCTCTTTTTCTAGAAATCTCTCACTAGGTCGTCGAGTGATTGGCTGGGGGGCCGGGGCCCCTCCCTAAGTTCTTCCCCATTAGTTTTCCTTCCATGTGTATCATTTTTGTAACACCCTTCCCTGGACCCCCATTTGTTCCTGAGTGTTGCCACCCCATACCTCCCACTCTCTTTATAACCTGTTACGGTCCCGCCCTCGGGACCCTCCACTTTTCAGATTCCAGTGGGAACACAATAGACCTGACTGTGCCTGACACTGGAGAGTCTCTCCTTCACTTCACCCACGGGCTGAAGCTGAACTGTGGCCACGTCTCTGCTGACTGCAAGCGGGCTGGCAAGCTTGCCGGGCATCTCTAACATCGGCCAGCCCAACTTCAGGTAATGGCTGCACAACACTTGCATTGTGGAACAGTTTGCAAACTGAGAGAAAACAGTACCCCTGCACTCTCCTGCATTTTCCTTTCCCAGTGAAATTCGAATCGAAGGGGTTTTGGACAACTTTCTTTTACTTCTTGCAAAACACTCTGCAGACCTTCTTGTACCTTCTAAAACACCATGGGAGATGTTTTCTCCGCAGGCAGAGTTTCTCCTTGCGAGACATTGTTAAAAAGGAAAATGCTTAGATGTAGGTGACTAGAGACACTTGCTACAGGACGCTGCAAAGCTAAAGGCTGCACAACACTGGCATTTTGTAAGCAGCTTGCAAACTGAGAGAAAACAGTACCTTTCCACTCTCCTGCATTTTCCTTTCCCAGTACAATTCGAATTTTAGGGGTTTTGGACAACTTTCTTTTACTTCTTGCAAAACACTCTGCAGACCTTCTTGTACCTTCTAAAACAGCATGGGAGATGTTTTCTCAGCAGGCAGAGTTTCTCCTTGCGAGACATTGTGAAAAAGGAATTTGCTTAGATGTAGGTGACTAGAGACACTTGCTACAGGACGCTGCAAAGCTAAAGGCTGCACAACACTGGCATTTTGTAAGCAGCTTGCAAACTGAGAGAAAACAGTACCTTTCCACTCTCCTGCATTTTCCTTTCCCAGTACAATTCGAATTTTCGGGGTTTTGGACAACTTTCTTGTACTTCTTGCAAAACACTCTGCAGACCTTCTTGTACCCTTTTAAAAACGATGGGAGCTGTTTTCTCAACAGGCAAAGTTTCTCCTTAGGACATACAGTGAAAAAGGTATTTGCTTAGATGTAGGTGACTAGAGACAATTGCTACAGTGCGCTGCAAAGGTAAATGCTGTACAACACTTGCATTGTGGCACAGTTTGCAAACTGATAGAAAACAGTACCCCTGCACTCTCCTGCATTTTCCTTTCCCAGTACAATTCGAATTTTCGGGGTTTTGGACAACTTTCTTGTACTTCTTGCAAAACACTCTGCAGACCTTCTTGTACCATTTTACAAACCATGGGAGCTGTTTTCTAAACAGGCAAAGTTTCTCCTTAGGAGATACAGTGAAAAAACTATTTGCTTAGATGTAGGTGACTAGAGGCACTTGCTACAGTGCCCTGGAAATGTAATCTCTGAACAACACTGGGATTGTGTGCCCAGCTTGCAAACTGATATGAAACAGTACCTTTCCACTCTCTTGCCTTTCCTTTCACATTAATACTGGAAAGGAAGGCGTTTTGGACAACTTTTGTTTTCTTGTTGCAGAACACTCTGCAGAGCTGCGGGTAACCTCTAGAACACAATGGAAGATGTTTTCTGAACTGGAACACTCTCTCTCTGCGGGATATAGTGAAAAAGCTATTTGCTTAGATGTAGGTGACTAGAGGCACTTACTGCAGTGCAGTGACAAGCTTATTGCTACACAGCACTGGGATTGTGTAAGCAGATTGCAAACTGATAGAAAACAGTACCTCTCCATTCTCCTGCCTTTTCTATTCACATTTTTATTTTAATGCAAGGCGTCTTAGACAAGTTTCTTTTGCTTCTTGCAAAACACTCTGCACACCTGCGTGCATTCTCTAGAACTCTTTGGGAGATGTTTTCTGAACTGTCTCAGTTTCTCCTTGCGAGACACGGGGAAAAAGCAATTTGCTTAGATGCAGGTGAAAAGAGGCACCTACTACAGTGCACTGAAAAACTAATTGCTACACAGCACTGGGATTGTGTAAGCAGCTTACAAACAGATAGAAAACAGTACCTTTCCCCTCTCCTGCCTTTTCCATTCGCATTACTATTCGAATGGAAGGAGTTTTGGACAACTTTGTTTGGCTTCTTGCAAAACACTCCACACACCTCCGTGCAACTTCTAGAACATGAATTTGTCAGCCATCTGTAGCAGAAGGGCAAGAAGCCGGGAGTGTTGCATGGAGTGCTGCACACACCGTGCTGGGCTGAGCAGGGACAGCAGGCCCAGCCCAGGTGGGAATGGCTGCAGGTACCTGCACTGTTCTTCGGAAGCGGCCACGGATGCGTTCCTGCTCTTGTGTGCGCTCCAGGGCTGCATCTGGCAAAGAGCGAGTGCAGCCAGAGCTGAGGGGCTGCGGGAGAGGCCGGAGAACACAGCCCAGCCCTGCGCTGCCCAGGCAGGGAGAGCCCCGGGATGCTCCAGGGGGATGAAGCACGGCCACTGTAGGGTGTCTGCCCAGCCCCTCTTCCGTCCTGTCCGTGGGCATTTCCCCAGGGGACGGGACGGGACGGGTCAGGATGGGATGGGGCCAAGTTGGCTGCAGGCTCCAGCCCTGCAGCCCAGCTCAGCCGCTCACCCTCCTGCGGTGGATGGAATGGCACCACCTCTTCGGTCTCTTGCGCTAGGGCAGCTCCAGTGCCTTCTTCCTCCTCCTCCTCCAGCAAGAGCAACTTAGGCACTCTCGGGGCTCTCTGCTCCATGGCTGTGACCGGAGCGCGCCCCAGCAGCGAACCCAGCCGGTGCCGCTCCTGCAGCGCCTCCTGCGCCTTCCCTGCGGGCGGGACGCGGCTGTCAGCGCTCGGCCCGGGGCCAGCAACGGCCCCCGAGCGCCCCTCAGCCGCCCCGGGCCGGCCATGCCCAGGCGTTCGCTCTTCGGAACGGCACGGGAGGCTCGGGGCCGGCGGCCGCGCTGCCGAGCGGCGGAGCTCGGGCCGGGGAAGCCGCAGCGGAGGCGGCGGGAGCGGCCGCGCCGCCTGTGTCATCCGCGGGCCCTGGGAGGAGCCGGGGCCAGGGCCGGGGTCGGGCCAGGCGGAGGCAAAGGGCGGTCCCAGAAGACCGCCGCTTCCGGGTGTCTTTCGGCCGTAGCTGTGCTTCGGAGCACGCCGCGATCAGCGCAACGGCAGCATTGTCTTCGTGCCAAAAAGCGTCTTCTTCTTCTCCGGGAGACAGAGACTGCGGCGGCTTCTGAACGGCGAACTACGAAGCGACACAAAACTGGGATTGTGTAAGCAGCTTGCAACCTGATAGAAGACACTACTTTTCAAATCTCCTGACTTTTCCAGGTACATTATTATTCGAGCGGATGGAGTTTTGCACAACTTTCTTTTGCTCCTTGCAAAACACTCTGCACACCTGCGTGCATTCTCTAGAACTCTATGGGAGATGTTTTCTGAACTGGCTCAGTTTCTCCTTGCGAGACATGGGGAAAAAGCAATTTGCTTAGATGCAGGTGAAAAGAGGCACCTACTACAGTGCACTGAAAAACTAATTGCTACACAGCACTGGGATTGTGTAAGCAGCTTACAAACAGATAGAAAACAGTACCTTTCCCCTCTCCTGCCTTTTCCATTCGCATTACTATTCGAATGGAAGGAGTTTTGGACAACTTTGTTTGGCTTCTTGCAAAACACTCCACACACCTCCGTGCAACTTCTAGAACATGATAGGAGATGGTTGCAGAACAGGCACATTTTCCCCTAGCGAGACATAGTGAAAAAGCTTTTTGCTTAGATGTAGGTGACCACAGGCACTTACTGCAGTGCCCTGGAAAGCTAATCGTAGCACAACACTGGGATTGTGTGTCCAGCTTGCAAAGTGATAGAAAACACTACCTTTCCACTCTCCTGCATTTTCCCTTTCTAGGAACATTCGAATGGAAGGCGTTTTGGACAAGTTTCTTTTTCTCGTTGCAGAACACTCTGCAGACCTGCGTGCAACCTCTAGAAAAACGATGGCAGATGTTTCCTGAACAGGCACACAGTTTCTCCCTGCGGGATATACTGAAAAGGCTATTTGCTTAGAGGTTGGAAACAAAAGGCACTTACTCCAGTGCACTGCAAAGGTAATCGCTGTAGAACACTGGCATTTTGTAAGCAGATTGCAAACTCAGAGAAAACAGTACCTTTCAACTCTCCTGCCTTTTCCATTGCCAATAACATTCGAAAGGAAGTCGTTTTGGACAACTTTCTCTTTCTTGTTGCAGAACACTCCACTGACACGTGTGCAAACTCTAGTCGGGATAGGAGATGTTTTCTGAGCAGGCACAGTTTCTCCTTGCGAGAAACTGCGAAGAAGCTATTTGCTTAGATGTAGGTTACAAGAAGCACTTACTGCAGAGCACTGAAAAGCTAATTGCTACATAGCACTGGGATTGTGTAAGCAGCTTGCAAAGTGATAGAAAACAGTACCTTTCCACTCTCTTACCTTTCCCTTCACATTAATACTTGAAAGGAAGGCGTCTTAAACAACTTTCTTTTTCTTGTTTCAAAACACTCTGCAGCCCTCTGTGCAAGTTCTAGAACACGATCAGAGATGTTTAGTGAACAGGAACGTTTTCTCCTTGCGAGACGTAGTGAAAAAGCTATTTGTTTAGATGTAGGTGACAAGAAACACTTACTGCAGTGCAGTGACAAGCTAATTGCTACACAACACTGGGATTGTGTAAGCAGCTTGCAAAAGGATAGAAAACAGTACCTTTCCACTCTCCTGCCTTTTCCATTTACATTAATACTTGAAAGGAAGGCGTCTTAGACAACTTTCATTTTCTTGTTGCAAAACACTCTGCAGCCCTCTGTGCAACCTCTACAACACGATGGAAGTTTTTTAGTGAGCAGGAAAGTTTTCTACTTGCGAGACTTAGTGAAAAAGCTATTTGCTTAGATGTAGGTAACAAGAAACACTTACTGCAGTGCAGTGACAAGCTAATCGAAGCACAACACTGGGATTGTGTAAGCAGCTTGCAAACGGATAGAAAACAGTTCTTTCCCACTCTCTTGCCTTTTCCATTCACATTAATACTTGAAAGCAAGGCGTCTTAGACAACTTTCTTTTTCTTGCTGCAGAACACTCTGCAGAGCTGCGTGTAACCTCTAGAAGACGATGGAAGATGTTTTCTGAACTGGAACACTCTCTCTCTGCGGGATACAGTGAAAAAGCTATTTGCTTAGATGTAGGTGACGATAGGCACTTGCTACAGTGCACTGCAAAGGTAATAGCTGGACAACACGTGCATTGTGGCACAGTTTGCAAACTGATAGAAAGCAGTACCCCTGCACTCTCCTGCATTTTCCTTTCCCAGTACAATTCGAATCGAAGGGGTTTTGGACAACTTTCTTTTACTTCGTGCAGAACAATCTGCAGACCTTCTTGTACCTTCTAAAACACCATGGGAGATGTTTTCTGAAAAGACACACTTTCTCCTTAGGAGCTATAATAAAAACGTTTTTTGCTTAGATGTAGGTGACAATAGGCACTTGCTAGAGTGCACTGGAAATGTAATCTCTGAACAACACTGGGATTGTGTGCCCAGCTTGCAAACTGATATGAAACAGTACCTTTCCACTCTCTTGCCTTTCCTTTCACATTAATACTGGAAAGGAAGGCGTTTTGGACAACTTTTGTTTTCTTGTTGCAGAACACTCTGCAGACCTGCGTGCCACCTCAGGAACACGATGGAAGATGTTTTCTGAACTGGAACACTCTCTCCCTGCGGGATACAGTGAAAAACCTATTTGCTGAGAAGTAGGTGGAAAGAGGAACTTAGTACAGTGCACTGCAAGTGTAATGTCTGCACAACACTGGGATTGTGTCAGCAGCTGACAAACTGATAGAAAACAGATCCTTTCCACTCTCATGCCTTTTCCATTTATATTAATATTCGAGTGGAAACAGTTTTGGACAACAGTCGTTTGCTTCTTGCAAAACACTCTGCAGATATGGGTGCAACCTCTAGAACGCGATGGGAGATGTTTTCTGAAAAGACACACTTTCTCCTTCAGAGATATAGTAAAAAAGCTTTTTGCTTAGATGTAGGTGACAAGAGGCACTTGCTACAGTGCACTGCAAGTGTAATCTCTGCACAACACTGGGATTGTGTGCCCAGCTTGCAAACTGATATGAAACAGTACCTTTCCACTCTCTTGCCTTTCCTTTCACATTAATACTGGAAAGGAAGGGGATTTGGACAACTTTTGTTTGCTTGTTGCAGAACACTCTGCAGAGCTGCGGGTAACCTCTAGAACACAATGGAAGATGTTTTCTGAACTGGAACACTCTCTCCCTGCGGGATACAGTGAAAAGACTATTTGCTGAGAAGTAGGTGGCAGATGAACTTAGTACAGTGCATTGCAAAGGTAATGTCTGCACAACACTTGGATAGTGTCAGCAGCTGAAAAACTGATAGAAAACAGTTCCTTTCCACTCTCTTGCCTTTCCTTTCACGTTAATACTGGAAAGGAAGGGGATTTGGACAACTTTTGTTTTCTTGTTGCAGAACACTCTGCAGACCTTCTTGTACCTTCTAAAACACCATGGGAGATGTTTTCTGAAAAGACACACTTTCTCCTTAAGAGATATAGTAAAAAAGGTTTTTGCTGAGATGTAGGTAACGATAGGCACTTGCTAGAGTGTACTGCAAATGTAATCTCTGCACAACACTAGGATTGTGTGCCCAGCTTGCAAACTGATATGAAACAGTACCTTTCCACTCTCTTGCCTTTCCTTTCACATTAATACTGGAAAGGAAGGCGTTTTGGACAACTTTTGTTTTCTTTTTGCAGAACACTCTGCAGAGCTGCGTGTAACCTCTAGAACACGATGGAAGATGTTTTCTGAACTGGAACACTCTCTCCCTGCGGGATGCAGTGAAAAACCTGTTTGCTGAGATGTAGGTGGCAAGAGGAACTTACTACAGTGCAGTGCAAAGGTAAAGGCTGCACAATACTGGCATTTTGTAAGCAGTTTGCAAACTGAAAGATAACAGTACCTTTCCACTCTCCTGCATTTTCCTTTCCCAGTACAAGTCGAATTTTAGGGGTTTTGGACAACTTGCTTTTACCTCTCGCGAAACACTCTGCAGAACTTCTTGTATCCTTTTTAAAACCGATCGGTGCTGTTTTCTCAACAGGCAAAGTTTCTCCTTAAGAGACATAGTGAAAAAGCTATTTGCTTAGATGTAGGTGACTAGAGGCACTTGCTACAGTGCACTGCAAATGTAATCTCTGAACAACACTGGGATTGTGTGCCCAGCTTGCAAACTGATATGAAACAGTACCTTTCCACTCTCTTGCCTTTCCTTTCACATTAATACTGGAAAGGAATGCGTTTTGGACAACTTTTGTTTTCTTGTTGCAGAATACTCTGCAGACCTGCGTGCAACCTCAGGAACACGATGGAAGATGTTTTCTGAACTGGAACACTCTCTTCCTGCGGGATACAGTGAAAAAACTATTTGCTGAGATGTAGGTGGCAAGAGGAACTTAGTACAGTGCACTGCAAAGGTAATGTCTGCACAACGCTGGGATTGTGTCAGCAGCTGACAAACTGATAGAAAACAGTTCCTTTCCACTCTCATGCATTTTCCATTTATATTAATACTCGAAAGGAAGCAGTTTTGGACAACAGTCGTTTGCTTCTTGCAAAGCACTCTGCAGACATGGGTGCAACCTCTAGAACACGATGGGAGATGTTTTCTGAACTGGAACACTCTCTCTCTGCGGGATACAGTGAAAAACCTGTTTGCTGAGATGTAGGTGGCAAGAGGAACTTACTATAGTGCAATGCAAAGATAAAGGCTGCACAACACAGGCATTTTGTAAGCAGCTTGCAAACTGAGAGATAACAGTACCTTTCCACTCTCCTGCATTTTCCTTTCCCAGTACAATTCGAATTTTAGGGGGTTTGAACAACTTTCTTTTACTTCTTGCGAAACACTCTGCAGACCTTCTTGTACCCTTTTAAAAACGATGGGAGCTGTTTTCTCAACAGGCAAAGTTTCTCCTTGGGAGATACAGTGAAAAAGCTATTTGCTTAGATGTAGGTGACTAGAGGCACTTGCAACAGTGCACTGCAAAGGTAATGGCTGCACAACACTTGCATTGTGGCACAGTTTGCAAACGGATAGAAAACAGTACCCCTGCACTCTCCTGCATTTTCCTTTCCCAGTGAAATTTGAATCGAAGGGGTTTTGGACAACTTTCTTTTACTTCTTGCAAAACACTCTGCAGAACTTCTTGTTCCCTTTTAAAAACGATGGGTGCTGTTTTCTTAACAGGCAAAGTTTCTCCTTAGGAGATACAGTGAAAAAGCTATTTGCTTTGATGTATGTGACTACAGGCACTTGCTAGAGTTCAGTGCAAGTGTAATCTCTGCACAACACTGGGATTGTGTGCCCAGCTTGCAAACTGATATGAAACAGTACCTTTCCACTCTCTTGCCTTTCCTTTCACATTAATACTGGAAAGGAAGGGGTTTTGGACAACTTTTGTTTTCTTGTTGCAGAACAATCTGCAGACCTTCTTGTACCTTCTAAAACACCATGGGAGATGTTTTCGGAAAAGACACACTTTCTCCTTCAGAGATATAGTAAAAAAGCTTTTTGCTTAGATGTAGGTGACAATAGGCACTTGCTAGAGTTCACTGCAAGTGTAATCTCTGCACAACACTGGGATTGTGTGCCCAGCTTGCAAACTGATATGAAACAGTACCTTTCCACTCTCTTGCCTTTCCTTTCACATTAATACTGGAAAGGAAGGCGTTTTGGACAACTTTTGTTTTCTTGTTGCAGAACTATCTACAGACCTGCGTGCAACCTCAGGAAGACGATGGAAGATGTTTTCTGAACTGGAACACTCTCTCCCTGCGGGATACAGTGAAAAGACTATTTGCTGAGAAGTAGGTGGCAGATGAACTTAGTACAGTGCATTGCAAAGGTAATGTCTGCACAACACTTGGATAGTGTCAGCAGCTGAAAAACTGATAGAAAACAGTTCCTTTCCACTCTCTTGCCTTTCCTTTCACGTTAATACTGGAAAGGAAGGGGATTTGGACAACTTTTGTTTTCTTGTTGCAGAACACTCTGCAGACCTTCTTGTACCTTCTAAAACACCATGGGAGATGTTTTCTGAAAAGACACACTTTCTCCTTAAGAGATATAGTAAAAAAGGTTTTTGCTGAGATGTAGGTAACGATAGGCACTTGCTAGAGTGTACTGCAAATGTAATCTCTGCACAACACTAGGATTGTGTGCCCAGCTTGCAAACTGATATGAAACAGTACCTTTCCACTCTCTTGCCTTTCCTTTCACATTAATACTGGAAAGGAAGGCGTTTTGGACAACTTTTGTTTTCTTGTTGCAGAACACTCTGCAGAGCTGCGTGTAACCTCTAGAACACGATGGAAGATGTTTTCTGAACTGGAACACTCTCTCCCTGCGGGATGCAGTGAAAAACCTGTTTGCTGAGATGTAGGTGGCAAGAGGAACTTACTACAGTGCAGTGCAAAGGTAAAGGCTGCACAATACTGGCATTTTGTAAGCAGTTTGCAAACTGAAAGATAACAGTACCTTTCCACTCTCCTGCATTTTCCTTTCCCAGTACAAGTCGAATTTTAGGGGTTTTGGACAACTTGCTTTTACCTCTCGCGAAACACTCTGCAGAACTTCTTGTATCCTTTTTAAAACCGATCGGTGCTGTTTTCTCAACAGGCAAAGTTTCTCCTTAAGAGACATAGTGAAAAAGCTATTTGCTTAGATGTAGGTTACTAGAGGCACTTGCTACAGTGCACTGCAAATGTAATCTCTGAACAACACTGGGATTGTGTGCCCAGCTTGCAAACTGATATGAAACAGTACCTTTCCACTCTCTTGCCTTTCCTTTCACATTAATACTGGAAAGGAAGGCGTTTTGGACAACTTTTGTTTTCTTGTTGCAGAACACTCTGCAGAGCTGTGTGCAACCTCAGGAAGACGATGGAAGATGTTTTCTGAACTGGAACACTCTCTCCCTGCGGGATGCAGTGAAAAACCTCTTTGCTGAGATGTAGGTGGCAAGAGGAACTTACTATAGTGCAGTGCAAAGGTAAAGGCTGCACAACACAAGCATTTTGTAAGCAGCTTGCAAACTGAGAGATAACAGTACCTTTCCACTCTGCTGCATTTTCCTTTCCCAGTACAATTCGAATTTTAGGGGGTTTCAACAACTTCCTTTTACTTCTTGCGAAACACTCTACAGACCTCCTTGTACCTTTTTAAAAACGATGGGAGCTGTTTTCTCAACAGGCAAAGTTTCTCCTTAGGAGATACAGTGAAAAAGCTATTTGCTTAGATGTAGGTGACTAGAGGCACTTGCTACAGTGCACTGTAAAGGTAATGGCTGCACAACACTTGCATTGTGGCACAGTTTGGAGATGGATAGAAAACAGTACCCCTGCACTCTCCTGCATTTTCCTTTCCCAGTGAAATTCGAATCGAAGGGGATTTGGACAACTTTCTTTTACTTCTTGCGAAACACTCTGCAGACCTTCTTGTACCCTTTTAAAAATGATGGGAGCTGTTTTCTCAACAGGCAAAGTTTCTCCTTAGGACATACAGTGAAAAAGGTATTTGCTTAGATGTAGGTTACTAGAGCCACTTGCTACAGTGCACTGCAAAGGTAATGGCTGCACAACACTTGCATTGTGGCACAGTTTGCAAACTGATAGAAAGCAGTACCCCTGCACTCTCCTGCATTTTCCTTTCCCAGTACAATTCGAATCGAAGGGGTTTTGGACAACTTTGTTTTACTTCTTGCAGAACACTCTGCAGACCTTCTTGTACCTTCTAAAACACCATGCGAGATGTTTTCTGAAAAGACACACTTTCTCCTTAAGAGCTATAGTAAAAACGTTTTTTGCTTAGATGTAGGTGACAATAGGCACTTGCTAGAGTGCACTGGAAATGTAATCTCTGAACAACACTGGGATTGTGTGCCCAGCTTGCAAACTGACATGAAACAGTACCTTTCCACTCTCTTGCCTTTCCTTTCACATTAATACTGGAAAGGAAGGCGTTTTGGACAACTTTTGTTTTCTTGTTGCAGAACACTCTGCAGAGCTGCGGGTAACCTCTAGAACACAATGGAAGATGTTTTCTGAACTGGAACACTCTCTCTCTGCGGGATACAGTGAAAAAGCTATTTGCTTAGATGTAGGTGACTAGAGGCACTTACTGCAGTGCAGTGACAAGCTTATTGCTACACAGCACTGGGATTGTGTAAGCAGATTGCAAACTGATAGAAAACAGTACCTCTCCATTCTCCTGCCTTTTCTATTCACATTTTTATTTTAATGCAAGGCGTCTTAGACAAGTTTCTTTTGCTTCTTGCAAAACACTCTGCACACCTGCGTGCATTCTCTAGAACTCTTTGGGAGATGTTTTCTGAACTGTCTCAGTTTCTCCTTGCGAGACACGGGGAAAAAGCAATTTGCTTAGATGCAGGTGAAAAGAGGCACCTACTACAGTGCACTGAAAAACTAATTGCTACACAGCACTGGGATTGTGTAAGCAGCTTACAAACAGATAGAAAACAGTACCTTTCCCCTCTCCTGCCTTTTCCATTCGCATTACTATTCGAATGGAAGGAGTTTTGGACAACTTTGTTTGGCTTCTTGCAAAACACTCCACACACCTCCGTGCAACTTCTAGAACATGAATTTGTCAGCCATCTGTAGCAGAAGGGCAAGAAGCCGGGAGTGTTGCATGGAGTGCTGCACACACCGTGCTGGGCTGAGCAGGGACAGCAGGCCCAGCCCAGGTGGGAATGGCTGCAGGTACCTGCACTGTTCTTCGGAAGCGGCCACGGATGCGTTCCTGCTCTTGTGTGCGCTCCAGGGCTGCATCTGGCAAAGAGCGAGTGCAGCCAGAGCTGAGGGGCTGCGGGAGAGGCCGGAGAACACAGCCCAGCCCTGCGCTGCCCAGGCAGGGAGAGCCCCGGGATGCTCCAGGGGGATGAAGCACGGCCACTGTAGGGTGTCTGCCCAGCCCCTCTTCCGTCCTGTCCGTGGGCATTTCCCCAGGGGACGGGACGGGACGGGTCAGGATGGGATGGGGCCAAGTTGGCTGCAGGCTCCAGCCCTGCAGCCCAGCTCAGCCGCTCACCCTCCTGCGGTGGATGGAATGGCACCACCTCTTCGGTCTCCTGCGCTAGGGCAGCTCCAGTGCCTTCTTCCTCCTCCTCCTCCAGCAAGAGCAACTTAGGCACTCTTGGGGCTCTCTGCTCCATGGCTGTGACCGGAGCGCGCCCCAGCAGCGAACCCAGCCGGTGCCGCTCCTGCAGCGCCTCCTGCGCCTTCCCTGCGGGCGGGACGCGGCTGTCAGCGCTCGGCCCGGGGCCAGCAACGGCCCCCGAGCGCCCCTCAGCCGCCCCGGGCCGGCCATGCCCAGGCGTTCGCTCTTCGGAACGGCACGGGAGGCTCGGGGCCGGCGGCCGCGCTGCCGAGCGGCGGAGCTCGGGCCGGGGAAGCCGCAGCGGAGGCGGCGGGAGCGGCCGCGCCGCCTGTGTCATCCGCGGGCCCTGGGAGGAGCCGGGGCCAGGGCCGGGGTCGGGCCAGGCGGAGGCAAAGGGCGGTCCCAGAAGACCGCCGCTTCCGGGTGTCTTTCGGCCGTAGCTGTGCTTCGGAGCACGCCGCGATCAGCGCAACGGCAGCATTGTCTTCGTGCCAAAAAGCGTCTTCTTCTTCTCCGGGAGACAGAGACTGCGGCGGCTTCTGAACGGCGAACTACGAAGCGACACAAAACTGGGATTGTGTAAGCAGCTTGCAACCTGATAGAAGACACTACTTTTCAAATCTCCTGACTTTTCCAGGTACATTATTATTCGAGCGGATGGAGTTTTGCACAACTTTCTTTTGCTCCTTGCAAAACACTCTGCACACCTGCGTGCATTCTCTAGAACTCTATGGGAGATGTTTTCTGAACTGGCTCAGTTTCTCCTTGCGAGACATGGGGAAAAAGCAATTTGCTTAGATGCAGGTGAAAAGAGGCACCTACTACAGTGCACTGAAAAACTAATTGCTACACAGCACTGGGATTGTGTAAGCAGCTTACAAACAGATAGAAAACAGTACCTTTCCCCTCTCCTGCCTTTTCCATTCGCATTACTATTCGAATGGAAGGAGTTTTGGACAACTTTGTTTGGCTTCTTGCAAAACACTCCACACACCTCCGTGCAACTTCTAGAACATGATAGGAGATGGTTGCAGAACAGGCACATTTTCCCCTAGCGAGACATAGTGAAAAAGCTTTTTGCTTAGATGTAGGTGACCACAGGCACTTACTGCAGTGCCCTGGAAAGCTAATCGTAGCACAACACTGGGATTGTGTGTCCAGCTTGCAAAGTGATAGAAAACACTACCTTTCCACTCTCCTGCATTTTCCCTTTCTAGGAACATTCGAATGGAAGGCGTTTTGGACAAGTTTCTTTTTCTCGTTGCAGAACACTCTGCAGACCTGCGTGCAACCTCTAGAAAAACGATGGCAGATGTTTCCTGAACAGGCACACAGTTTCTCCCTGCGGGATATACTGAAAAGGCTATTTGCTTAGAGGTTGGAAACAAAAGGCACTTACTCCAGTGCACTGCAAAGGTAATCGCTGTAGAACACTGGCATTTTGTAAGCAGATTGCAAACTCAGAGAAAACAGTACCTTTCAACTCTCCTGCCTTTTCCATTGCCAATAACATTCGAAAGGAAGTCGTTTTGGACAACTTTCTCTTTCTCGTTGCAGAACACTCCACTGACACGTGTGCAAACTCTAGTCGGGATAGGAGATGTTTTCTGAGCAGGCACAGTTTCTCCTTGCGAGAAACTGCGAAGAAGCTATTTGCTTAGATGTAGGTTACAAGAAGCACTTACTGCAGAGCACTGAAAAGCTAATTGCTACATAGCACTGGGATTGTGTAAGCAGCTTGCAAAGTGATAGAAAACAGTACCTTTCCACTCTCTTACCTTTCCCTTCACATTAATACTTGAAAGGAAGGCGTCTTAAACAACTTTCTTTTTCTTGTTTCAAAACACTCTGCAGCCCTCTGTGCAAGTTCTAGAACACGATCAGAGATGTTTAGTGAACAGGAACGTTTTCTCCTTGCGAGACGTAGTGAAAAAGCTATTTGTTTAGATGTAGGTGACAAGAAACACTTACTGCAGTGCAGTGACAAGCTAATTGCTACACAACACTGGGATTGTGTAAGCAGCTTGCAAAAGGATAGAAAACAGTACCTTTCCACTCTCCTGCCTTTTCCATTTACATTAATACTTGAAAGGAAGGCGTCTTAGACAACTTTCATTTTCTTGTTGCAAAACACTCTGCAGCCCTCTGTGCAACCTCTACAACACGATGGAAGTTTTTTAGTGAGCAGGAAAGTTTTCTACTTGCGAGACTTAGTGAAAAAGCTATTTGCTTAGATGTAGGTAACAAGAAACACTTACTGCAGTGCAGTGACAAGCTAATCGAAGCACAACACTGGGATTGTGTAAGCAGCTTGCAAACGGATAGAAAACAGTTCTTTCCCACTCTCTTGCCTTTTCCATTCACATTAATACTTGAAAGCAAGGCGTCTTAGACAACTTTCTTTTTCTTGCTGCAGAACACTCTGCAGAGCTGCGTGTAACCTCTAGAAGACGATGGAAGATGTTTTCTGAACTGGAACACTCTCTCTCTGCGGGATACAGTGAAAAAGCTATTTGCTTAGATGTAGGTGACGATAGGCACTTGCTACAGTGCACTGCAAAGGTAATAGCTGGACAACACGTGCATTGTGGCACAGTTTGCAAACTGATAGAAAGCAGTACCCCTGCACTCTCCTGCATTTTCCTTTCCCAGTACAATTCGAATCGAAGGGGTTTTGGACAACTTTCTTTTACTTCGTGCAGAACAATCTGCAGACCTTCTTGTACCTTCTAAAACACCATGGGAGATGTTTTCTGAAAAGACACACTTTCTCCTTAGGAGCTATAATAAAAACGTTTTTTGCTTAGATGTAGGTGACAATAGGCACTTGCTAGAGTGCACTGGAAATGTAATCTCTGAACAACACTGGGATTGTGTGCCCAGCTTGCAAACTGATATGAAACAGTACCTTTCCACTCTCTTGCCTTTCCTTTCACATTAATACTGGAAAGGAAGGCGTTTTGGACAACTTTTGTTTTCTTGTTGCAGAACACTCTGCAGACCTGCGTGCCACCTCAGGAACACGATGGAAGATGTTTTCTGAACTGGAACACTCTCTCCCTGCGGGATACAGTGAAAAACCTATTTGCTGAGAAGTAGGTGGAAAGAGGAACTTAGTACAGTGCACTGCAAGTGTAATGTCTGCACAACACTGGGATTGTGTCAGCAGCTGACAAACTGATAGAAAACAGATCCTTTCCACTCTCATGCCTTTTCCATTTATATTAATATTCGAGTGGAAACAGTTTTGGACAACAGTCGTTTGCTTCTTGCAAAACACTCTGCAGATATGGGTGCAACCTCTAGAACGCGATGGGAGATGTTTTCTGAAAAGACACACTTTCTCCTTCAGAGATATAGTAAAAAAGCTTTTTGCTTAGATGTAGGTGACAAGAGGCACTTGCTACAGTGCACTGCAAGTGTAATCTCTGCACAACACTGGGATTGTGTGCCCAGCTTGCAAACTGATATGAAACAGTACCTTTCCACTCTCTTGCCTTTCCTTTCACATTAATACTGGAAAGGAAGGGGATTTGGACAACTTTTGTTTGCTTGTTGCAGAACACTCTGCAGAGCTGCGGGTAACCTCTAGAACACAATGGAAGATGTTTTCTGAACTGGAACACTCTCTCCCTGCGGGATACAGTGAAAAGACTATTTGCTGAGAAGTAGGTGGCAGATGAACTTAGTACAGTGCATTGCAAAGTTAATGTCTGCACAACACTTGGATAGTGTCAGCAGCTGAAAAACTGATAGAAAACAGTTCCTTTCCACTCTCTTGCCTTTCCTTTCACGTTAATACTGGAAAGAAAGGGGATTTGGACAACTTTTGTTTTCTTGTTGCAGAACACTCTGCAGACCTTCTTGTACCTTCTAAAACACCATGGGAGATGTTTTCTGAAAAGACACACTTTCTCCTTAAGAGATATAGTAAAAAAGGTTTTTGCTGAGATGTAGGTAACGATAGGCACTTGCTAGAGTGTACTGCAAATGTAATCTCTGCACAACACTAGGATTGTGTGCCCAGCTTGCAAACTGATATGAAACAGTACCTTTCCACTCTCTTGCCTTTCCTTTCACATTAATACTGGAAAGGAAGGCGTTTTGGACAACTTTTGTTTTCTTGTTGCAGAACACTCTGCAGAGCTGCGTGTAACCTCTAGAACACGATGGAAGATGTTTTCTGAACTGGAACACTCTCTCCCTGCGGGATGCAGTGAAAAACCTGTTTGCTGAGATGTAGGTGGCAAGAGGAACTTACTACAGTGCAGTGCAAAGGTAAAGGCTGCACAATACTGGCATTTTGTAAGCAGTTTGCAAACTGAAAGATAACAGTACCTTTCCACTCTCCTGCATTTTCCTTTCCCAGTACAAGTCGAATTTTAGGGGTTTTGGACAACTTGCTTTTACCTCTCGCGAAACACTCTGCAGAACTTCTTGTATCCTTTTTAAAACCGATCGGTGCTGTTTTCTCAACAGGCAAAGTTTCTCCTTAAGAGACATAGTGAAAAAGCTATTTGCTTAGATGTAGGTGACTAGAGGCACTTGCTACAGTGCACTGCAAATGTAATCTCTGAACAACACTGGGATTGTGTGCCCAGCTTGCAAACTGATATGAAACAGTACCTTTCCACTCTCTTGCCTTTCCTTTCACATTAATACTGGAAAGGAAGGCGTTTTGGACAACTTTTGTTTTCTTGTTGCAGAACACTCTGCAGACCTTCTTGTACCTTCAAAAACACCATGGGAGATGTTTTCTGAAAAGACACACTTTCTCCTTAAGAGATATAGTAAAAAAGGTTTTTGCTTAGATATAGGTGACAATAGGCACTTTCTAGAGTGCACTGCAAGTGTAAAGGCTGCAGAAGACTGGGATTGTGTGCCCAGCTTGCAAAATGATATGAAACAGTACCTTTCTACTCTCTTGCCTTTCCTTTCACATTAATACTGGAAAGGAATGCGTTTTGGACAACTTTTGTTTTCTTGTTGCAGAATACTCTGCAGACCTGCGTGCAACCTCAGGAACACGATGGAAGATGTTTTCTGAACTGGAACACTCTCTTCCTGCGGGATACAGTGAAAAAACTATTTGCTGAGATGTAGGTGGCAAGAGGAACTTAGTACAGTGCACTGCAAAGGTAATGTCTGCACAACGCTGGGATTGTGTCAGCAGCTGACAAACTGATAGAAAACAGTTCCTTTCCACTCTCATGCATTTTCCATTTATATTAATACTCGAAAGGAAGCAGTTTTGGACAACAGTCGTTTGCTTCTTGCAAAGCACTCTGCAGACATGGGTGCAACCTCTAGAACACGATGGGAGATGTTTTCTGAACTGGAACACTCTCTCTCTGCGGGATACAGTGAAAAACCTGTTTGCTGAGATGTAGGTGGCAAGAGGAACTTACTATAGTGCAATGCAAAGATAAAGGCTGCACAACACAGGCATTTTGTAAGCAGCTTGCAAACTGAGAGATAACAGTACCTTTCCACTCTCCTGCATTTTCCTTTCCCAGTACAATTCGAATTTTAGGGGGTTTGAACAACTTTCTTTTACTTCTTGCGAAACACTCTGCAGACCTTCTTGTACCCTTTTAAAAACGATGGGAGCTGTTTTCTCAACAGGCAAAGTTTCTCCTTGGGAGATACAGTGAAAAAGCTATTTGCTTAGATGTAGGTGACTAGAGGCACTTGCAACAGTGCACTGCAAAGGTAATGGCTGCACAACACTTGCATTGTGGCACAGTTTGCAAACGGATAGAAAACAGTACCCCTGCACTCTCCTGCATTTTCCTTTCCCAGTGAAATTTGAATCGAAGGGGTTTTGGACAACTTTCTTTTACTTCTTGCAAAACACTCTGCAGAACTTCTTGTTCCCTTTTAAAAACGATGGGTGCTGTTTTCTTAACAGGCAAAGTTTCTCCTTAGGAGATACAGTGAAAAAGCTATTTGCTTTGATGTAGGTGACTACAGGCACTTGCTAGAGTTCACTGCAAGTGTAATCTCTGCACAACACTGGGATTGTGTGCCCAGCTTGCAAACTGATATGAAACAGTACCTTTCCACTCTCTTGCCTTTCCTTTCACATTAATACTGGAAAGGAAGGGGTTTTGGACAACTTTTGTTTTCTTGTTGCAGAACAATCTGCAGACCTTCTTGTACCTTCTAAAACACCATGGGAGATGTTTTCGGAAAAGACACACTTTCTCCTTCAGAGATATAGTAAAAAAGCTTTTTGCTTAGATGTAGGTGACAATAGGCACTTGCTAGAGTTCACTGCAAGTGTAATCTCTGCACAACACTGGGATTGTGTGCCCAGCTTGCAAACTGATATGAAACAGTACCTTTCCACTCTCTTGCCTTTCCTTTCACATTAATACTGGAAAGGAAGGCGTTTTGGACAACTTTTGTTTTCTTGTTGCAGAACACTCTGCAGAGCTGTGTGCAACCTCAGGAAGACGATGGAAGATGTTTTCTGAACTGGAACACTCTCTCCCTGCGGGATGCAGTGAAAAACCTCTTTGCTGAGATGTAGGTGGCAAGAGGAACTTACTATAGTGCAGTGCAAAGGTAAAGGCTGCACAACACAAGCATTTTGTAAGCAGCTTGCAAACTGAGAGATAACAGTACCTTTCCACTCTGCTGCATTTTCCTTTCCCAGTACAATTCGAATTTTAGGGGGTTTCAACAACTTCCTTTTACTTCTTGCGAAACACTCTACAGACCTCCTTGTACCTTTTTAAAAACGATGGGAGCTGTTTTCTCAACAGGCAAAGTTTCTCCTTAGGAGATACTGTGAAAAAGCTATTTGCTTAGATGTAGGTGACTAGAGGCACTTGCTACAGTGCACTGTAAAGGTAATGGCTGCACAACACTTGCATTGTGGCACAGTTTGGAGATGGATAGAAAACAGTACCCCTGCACTCTCCTGCATTTTCCTTTCCCAGTGAAATTCGAATCGAAGGGGATTTGGACAACTTTCTTTTACTTCTTGCGAAACACTCTGCAGACCTTCTTGTACCCTTTTAAAAATGATGGGAGCTGTTTTCTCAACAGGCAAAGTTTCTCCTTAGGACATACAGTGAAAAAGCTATTTGCTTAGATGTAGGTGACTAGAGCCACTTGCTACAGTGCACTGCAAAGGTAATGGCTGCACAACACTTGCATTGTGGCACAGTTTGCAAACTGATAGAAAGCAGTACCCCTGCACTCTCCTGCATTTTCCTTTCCCAGTACAATTCGAATCGAAGGGGTTTTGGACAACTTTGTTTTACTTCTTGCAGAACACTCTGCAGACCTTCTTGTACCTTCTAAAACACCATGCGAGATGTTTTCTGAAAAGACACACTTTCTCCTTAAGAGCTATAGTAAAAACGTTTTTTGCTTAGATGTAGGTGACAATAGGCACTTGCTAGAGTGCACTGGAAATGTAATCTCTGAACAACACTGGGATTGTGTGCCCAGCTTGCAAACTGATATGAAACAGTACCTTTCCACTCTCTTGCCTTTCCTTTCACATTAATACTGGAAAGGAAGGCGTTTTGGACAACTTTTGTTTTCTTGTTGCAGAACACTCTGCAGAGCTGCGGGTAACCTCTAGAACACAATGGAAGATGTTTTCTGAACTGGAACACTCTCTCTCTGCGGGATACAGTGAAAAAGCTATTTGCTTAGATGTAGGTGACTAGAGGCACTTACTGCAGTGCAGTGACAAGCTTATTGCTACACAGCACTGGGATTGTGTAAGCAGATTGCAAACTGATAGAAAACAGTACCTCTCCATTCTCCTGCCTTTTCTATTCACATTTTTATTTTAATGCAAGGCGTCTTAGACAAGTTTCTTTTGCTTCTTGCAAAACACTCTGCACACCTGCGTGCATTCTCTAGAACTCTTTGGGAGATGTTTTCTGAACTGTCTCAGTTTCTCCTTGCGAGACACGGGGAAAAAGCAATTTGCTTAGATGCAGGTGAAAAGAGGCACCTACTACAGTGCACTGAAAAACTAATTGCTACACAGCACTGGGATTGTGTAAGCAGCTTACAAACAGATAGAAAACAGTACCTTTCCCCTCTCCTGCCTTTTCCATTCGCATTACTATTCGAATGGAAGGAGTTTTGGACAACTTTGTTTGGCTTCTTGCAAAACACTCCACACACCTCCGTGCAACTTCTAGAACATGATAGGAGATGGTTGCAGAACAGGCACATTTTCCCCTAGCGAGACATAGTGAAAAAGCTTTTTGCTTAGATGTAGGTGACCACAGGCACTTACTGCAGTGCCCTGGAAAGCTAATCGTAGCACAACACTGGGATTGTGTGTCCAGCTTGCAAAGTGATAGAAAACACTACCTTTCCACTCTCCTGCATTTTCCCTTTCTAGGAACATTCGAATGGAAGGCGTTTTGGACAAGTTTCTTTTTCTCGTTGCAGAACACTCTGCAGACCTGCGTGCAACCTCTAGAAAAACGATGGCAGATGTTTCCTGAACAGGCACACAGTTTCTCCCTGCGGGATATACTGAAAAGGCTATTTGCTTAGAGGTTGGAAACAAAAGGCACTTACTCCAGTGCACTGCAAAGGTAATCGCTGTAGAACACTGGCATTTTGTAAGCAGATTGCAAACTCAGAGAAAACAGTACCTTTCAACTCTCCTGCCTTTTCCATTGCCAATAACATTCGAAAGGAAGTCGTTTTGGACAACTTTCTCTTTCTTGTTGCAGAACACTCCACTGACACGTGTGCAAACTCTAGTCGGGATAGGAGATGTTTTCTGAGCAGGCACAGTTTCTCCTTGCGAGAAACTGCGAAGAAGCTATTTGCTTAGATGTAGGTTACAAGAAGCACTTACTGCAGAGCACTGAAAAGCTAATTGCTACATAGCACTGGGATTGTGTAAGCAGCTTGCAAAGTGATAGAAAACAGTACCTTTCCACTCTCTTACCTTTCCCTTCACATTAATACTTGAAAGGAAGGCGTCTTAAACAACTTTCTTTTTCTTGTTTCAAAACACTCTGCAGCCCTCTGTGCAAGTTCTAGAACACGATCAGAGATGTTTAGTGAACAGGAACGTTTTCTCCTTGCGAGACGTAGTGAAAAAGCTATTTGTTTAGATGTAGGTGACAAGAAACACTTACTGCAGTGCAGTGACAAGCTAATTGCTACACAACACTGGGATTGTGTAAGCAGCTTGCAAAAGGATAGAAAACAGTACCTTTCCACTCTCCTGCCTTTTCCATTTACATTAATACTTGAAAGGAAGGCGTCTTAGACAACTTTCATTTTCTTGTTGCAAAACACTCTGCAGCCCTCTGTGCAACCTCTACAACACGATGGAAGTTTTTTAGTGAGCAGGAAAGTTTTCTACTTGCGAGACTTAGTGAAAAAGCTATTTGCTTAGATGTAGGTAACAAGAAACACTTACTGCAGTGCAGTGACAAGCTAATCGAAGCACAACACTGGGATTGTGTAAGCAGCTTGCAAACGGATAGAAAACAGTTCTTTCCCACTCTCTTGCCTTTTCCATTCACATTAATACTTGAAAGCAAGGCGTCTTAGACAACTTTCTTTTTCTTGCTGCAGAACACTCTGCAGAGCTGCGTGTAACCTCTAGAAGACGATGGAAGATGTTTTCTGAACTGGAACACTCTCTCTCTGCGGGATACAGTGAAAAAGCTATTTGCTTAGATGTAGGTGACGATAGGCACTTGCTACAGTGCACTGCAAAGGTAATAGCTGGACAACACGTGCATTGTGGCACAGTTTGCAAACTGATAGAAAGCAGTACCCCTGCACTCTCCTGCATTTTCCTTTCCCAGTACAATTCGAATCGAAGGGGTTTTGGACAACTTTCTTTTTCTTGTTGCAGAACAATCTGCAGACCTTCTTGTACCTTCTAAAACACCATGGGAGATGTTTTCTGAAAAGACACATTTTCTCCTTAGGAGCTATAATAAAAACGTTTTTTGCTTAGATGTAGGTGACAATAGGCTAGAGTGCACTGGAAATGTAATCTCTGAACAACACTGGGATTGTGTGCCCAGCTTGCAAACTGATATGAAACAGTACCTTTCCACTCTCTTGCCTTTCCTTTCACATTAATACTGGAAAGGAAGGCGTTTTGGACAACTTTTGTTTTCTTGTTGCAGAACACTCTGCAGAGATGCGTGTAACCTCTAGAACACGATGGAAGATGTTTTCTGAACTGGAACACTCTCTCTCTGCGGGATACAGTGAAAAAGCTATTTGCTTAGATGTAGGTGACTAGAGGCACTTACTGCAGTGCAGTGACAAGCTAATTGCTACACAGCACTGGGATTGTGTAAGCAGATTACAAACTGATAGAAAACAGTACCTCTCCATTCTCCTGCCTTTTCTATTCACATTTTTATTTTAATGCAAGGCGTCTTAGACAAGTTTCTTTTGCTTCTTGCAAAACACTCTGCACACCTGCGTGCATTCTCTAGAACTCTTTGGGAGATGTTTTCTGAACTGTCTCAGTTTCTCCTTGCGAGACACGGGGAAAAAGCAATTTGCTTAGATGCAGGTGAAAAGAGGCACCTACTACAGTGCACTGAAAAACTAATTGCTACACAGCACTGGGATTGTGTAAGCAGCTTACAAACAGATAGAAAACAGTACCTTTCCCCTCTCCTGCCTTTTCCATTCGCATTGCTATTCGAATGGAAGGAGTTTTGGACAACTTTGTTTGGCTTCTTGCAAAACACTCCACACACCTCCGTGCAACTTCTAGAACATGAATTTGTCAGCCATCTGTAGCAGAAGGGCAAGAAGCCGGGAGTGTTGCATGGAGTGCTGCACACACCGTGCTGGGCTGAGCAGGGACAGCAGGCCCAGCCCAGGTGGGAATGGCTGCAGGTACCTGCACTGTTCTTCGGAAGCGGCCACGGATGCGTTCCTGCTCTTGTGTGCGCTCCAGGGCTGCATCTGGCAAAGAGCGAGTGCAGCCAGAGCTGAGGGGCTGCGGGAGAGGCCGGAGAACACAGCCCAGCCCTGCGCTGCCCAGGCAGGGAGAGCCCCGGGATGCTCCAGGGGGATGAAGCACGGCCACTGTGGGGTGTCTGCCCAGCCCCTCTTCCGTCCTGTCCGTGGGCATTTCCCCAGGGGACGGGACGGGACGGGTCGGGATGGGATGGGGCCAAGTTGGCTGCAGGCTCCAGCCCTGCAGCCCAGCTCAGCCGCTCACCCTCCTGCGGTGGATGGAATGGCACCACCTCTTCGGTCTCCTGCGCTAGGGCAGCTCCAGTGCCTTCTTCCTCCTCCAGCAAGAGCAACTTAGGCACTCTTGGGGCTCTCTGCTCCATGGCTGTGACCGGAGCGCGCCCCAGCAGCGAACCCAGCCGGTGCCGCTCCTGCAGCGCCTCCTGCGCCTTCCCTGCGGGCGGGACGCGGCTGTCAGCGCTCGGCCCGGGGCCAGCAACGGCCCCCGAGCGCCCCTCAGCCGCCCCGGGCCGGCCATGCCCAGGCGTTCGCTCTTCGGAACGGCACGGGAGGCTCGGGGCCGGCGGCCGCGCTGCCGAGCGGCGGAGCTCGGGCCGGGGAAGCCGCAGCGGAGGCGGCGGGAGCGGCCGCGCCGCCTGTGTCATCCGCGGGCCCTGGGAGGAGCCGGGGCCAGGGCCGGGGTCGGGCCAGGCGGAGGCAAAGGGCGGTGCCAGAAGACCGCCGCTTCCGGGTGTCTTTCGGCCGTAGCTGTGCTTCGGAGCACGCCGCGATCAGCGCAACGGCAGCATTGTCTTCGCGCCAAAAAGCGTCTTCTTCTTCTCCGGGAGACAGAGACTGCGGCGGCTTCTGAACGGCGAACTACGAAGCGACACAAAACTGGGATTGTGTAAGCAGCTTGCAAGCGGATAGAAAACAGTTCTTTCCCACTCTCTTGCCTTTTCCATTCACATTAATACTTGAAAGGAAGGCGTCTTAGACAACTTTCTTTTTCTTGCTGCAGAACACTCTGCAGAGCTGTGTGTAACCTCTAGAAGACGATGGAAGATGTTTTCTGAACTGGAACACTCTCTCCCTGCGGGATACAGTGAAAAGCCTATTTGCTGAGAAGTAGGTGACGATAGGCACTTGCTACAGTGCACTGCAAAGGTAATAGCTGGACAACACGTGCATTGTGGCACAGTTTGCAAACTGATAGAAAGCAGTACCCCTGCACTCTCCTGGATTTTCCTTTCCCAGTACAATTCGAATCGAAGGGGTTTTGGACAACTTTCTTTTTCTTGTTGCAGAACAATCTGCAGACCTTCTTGTACCTTCTAAAACACCATGGGAGATGTTTTCTGAAAAGACACACTTTCTCCTTAGGAGCTATAATAAAAACGTTTTTTGCTTAGATGTAGGTGATAATAGGCTAGAGTGCACTGGAAATGTAATCTCTGAACAACACTGGGATTGTGTGCCCAGCTTGCAAACTGATATGAAACAGTACCTTTCCACTCTCTTGCCTTTCCTTTCACATTAATACTGGAAAGGAAGGCGTTTTGGACAACTTTTGTTTTCTTGTTGCAGAACTATCTACAGACCTGCGTGCAACCTCAGAAACACGATGGAAGATGTTTTCTGAACTGGAACACTCTCTCCCTGCGGGATACAGTGAAAAGCCTATTTGCTGAGAAGTAGGTGGCAGATGAACTTAGTACAGTGCATTGCAAAGGTAATGTCTGCACAACACTTGGATAGTGTCAGCAGCTGAAAAACTGATAGAAAACAGTTTCTTTCCGCTCTCATGCCTTTTCCATTTATATTAATACTCGAAAGGAAGCAGTTTTGGACAACAGTCGTTTGCTTCTTGCAAAGCACTCTGCAGACAACGGTGCAACCTCTAGAACATGATGGGAGATGTTTTCTTAACTGGAACACCCTCTCTCTGCGGGATACAGTGCAAAACTTGTTTGCTTAGATTTAGGGGGCAAGAGGAACTTACTACAGTGCAGTGCAAAGGTAAAGGCTGCACAACACAAGCATTTTGTAAGCAGCTTGCAAACTGAGAGATAACAGTACCTTTCCACTCTGCTGCATTTTCCTTTCCCAGTACAATTCGAATTTTAGGGGTTTTGGACAACTTTCTTTTACTTCTCGCGAAACACTCTGCAGAACTTCTTGTACCCTTTTTAAAACCGATCGGTGCTGTTTTCTCAACAGGCAAAGTTTCTCCTTAAGAGACATAGTGAAAAAGCTATTTGCTTAGATGTAGGTGACTAGAGGCACTTGCTAGAGTGCACTGCAAATGTAATCTCTGAACAACACTGGGATTGTGTGCCCAGCTTGCAAACTGATATGAAACAGTACCTTTCCACTCTCTTGCCTTTCCTTTCACATTAATACTGGAAAGGAAGGCGTTTTGGACAACTTTTGTTTTCTTGTTGCAGAACACTCTACAGACCTGCGTGCAACCTCAGAAACACGATGGAAGATGTTTTCTGAACTGGAACACTCTCTCCCTGCGGGATACAGTGAAAAGCCTATTTGCTGAGAAGTAGGTGGCAGATGAACTTAGTACAGTGCATTGCAAAGGTAATGTCTGCACAACACTTGGATAGTGTCAGCAGCTGAAAAACTGATAGAAAACAGTTCCTTTCCACTCTCTTGCCTTTCCTTTCACGTTAATACTGGAAAGGAAGGGGATTTGGACAACTTTTGTTTTCTTGTTGCAGAACACTCTGCAGACCTTCTTGTACCTTCTAAAATACCATGGGAGATGTTTTCTGAAAAGACACACTTTCTCCTTAAGAGATATAGTAAAAAAGGTTTTTGCTGAGATGTAGGTGACGATAGGCACTGGCTAGAGTGTACTGCAAATGTAATCTCTGCACAACACTAGGATTGTGTGCCCAGCTTGCAAACTGATATGAAACAGTACCTTTCCACTCTCTTGCCTTTCCTTTCACATTAATACTGGAAAGGAAGGCATTTTGGACAACTTTTGTTTTCTTTTTGCAGAACACTCTGCAGAGCTGCGTGTAACCTCTAGAACACGATGGAAGATGTTTTCTGAACTGGAACACTCTCTCCCTGCGGGATGCAGTGAAAAACCTGTTTGCTGAGATGTAGGTGGCAAGAGGAACTTACTACAGTGCAGTGCAAAGGTAAAGGCTGCACAATACTGGCATTTTGTAAGCAGTTTGCAAACTGAAAGATAACAGTACCTTTCCACTCTCCTGCATTTTCCTTTCCCAGTACAATTCGAATTTTAGAGGTTTTGGACAACTTTCTTTTACTTCTCGCTAAACACTCTGCAGAACTTCTTGTACCCTTTTTAAAACCGATCGGTGCTGTTTTCTCAACAGGCAAAGTTTCTCCTTAAGAGACATAGTGAAAAAGCTATTTGCTTAGATGTAGGTGACTAGAGGCACTTGCTACAGTGCACTGCAAATGTAATCTCTGAACAACACTGGGATTGTGTGCCCAGCTTGCAAACTGATATGAAACAGTACCTTTCCACTCTCTTGCCTTTCCTTTCACATTAATACTGGAAAGGAAGGCGTTTTGGACAACTTTTGTTTTCTTGTTGCAGAACACTCTGCAGACCTTCTTGTACCTTCAAAAACACCATGGGAGATGTTTTCTGAAAAGACACACTTTCTCCTTCAGAGATATAGTAAAAAAGGTTTTTGCTTAGATACAGGTGACAATAGGCACTTTCTAGAGTGCACTGCAAGTGTAAAGGCTGCAGAAGACTGGGATTGTGTGCCCAGCTTGCAAAATGATATGAAACAGTACCTTTCTACTCTCTTGCCTTTCCTTTCACATTAATACTGGAAAGGAAGGCGTTTTGGACAACTTTTGTTTTCTTGTTGCAGAATACTCTGCAGAGCTGCGTGCAACCTCAGGAACACGATGGAAGATGTTTTCTGAACTGGAACACTCTCTCCCTGCGGGATACAGTGAAAAAACTATTTGCTGAGATGTAGGTGGCAAGAGGAACTTAGTACAGTGCACTGCAAAGGTAATGTCTGCACAACGCTGGGATTGTGTCAGCAGCTGACAAACTGATAGAAAACAGTTCCTTTCCACTCTCATGCATTTTCCATTTATATTAATACTCGAAAGCAAGCAGTTTTGGACAACAGTCGTTTGCTTCTTGCAAAGCACTCTGCAGACAACGGTGCAACCTCTAGAACATGATGGGAGATGTTTTCTTAACTGGAACACCCTCTCTCTGCGGGATACAGTGCAAAACTTGTTTGCTTAGATTTAGGGGGCAAGAGGAACTTACTACAGTGCAGTGCAAAGGTAAAGGCTGCACAACACAAGCATTTTGTAAGCAGCTTGCAAACTGAGAGATAACAGTACCTTTCCACTCTGCTGCATTTTCCTTTCCCAGTACAATTCGAATTTTAGGGGTTTTGGACAACTTTCTTTTACTTCTCGCGAAACACTCTGCAGAACTTCTTGTACCCTTTTTAAAACCGATCGGTGCTGTTTTCTCAACAGGCAAAGTTTCTCCTTAAGAGACATAGTGAAAAAGCTATTTGCTTAGATGTAGGTGACTAGAGGCACTTGCTAGAGTGCACTGCAAATGTAATCTCTGAACAACACTGGGATTGTGTGCCCAGCTTGCAAACTGATATGAAACAGTACCTTTCCACTCTCTTGCCTTTCCTTTCACATTAATACTGGAAAGGAAGGCGTTTTGGACAACTTTTGTTTTCTTGTTGCAGAACACTCTACAGACCTGCGTGCAACCTCAGAAACACGATGGAAGATGTTTTCTGAACTGGAACACTCTCTCCCTGCGGGATACAGTGAAAAGCCTATTTGCTGAGAAGTAGGTGGCAGATGAACTTAGTACAGTGCATTGCAAAGGTAATGTCTGCACAACACTTGGATAGTGTCAGCAGCTGAAAAACTGATAGAAAACAGTTCCTTTCCACTCTCTTGCCTTTCCTTTCACATTAATACTGGAAAGGAAGGGGATTTGGACAACTTTTGTTTTCTTGTTGCAGAACACTCTGCAGACCTTCTTGTACCTTCTAAAACACCATGGGAGATGTTTTCTGAAAAGACACACTTTCTCCTTCAGAGATATAGTAAAAAAGGTTTTTGCTGAGATGTAGGTGACGATAGGCACTTGCTAGAGTGTACTGCAAATGTAATCTCTGCACAACACTAGGATTGTGTGCCCAGCTTGCAAACTGATATGAAACAGTACCTTTCCACTCTCTTGCCTTTCCTTTCACATTAATACTGGAAAGGAAGGCGTTTTGGACAACTTTTGTTTTCTTGTTGCAGAACACTCTGCAGAGCTGCGTGTAACCTCTAGAACACGATGGAAGATGTTTTCTGAACTGGAACACTCTCTCCCTGCGGGATGCAGTGAAAAACCTGTTTGCTGAGATGTAGGTGGCAAGAGGAACTTACTACAGTGCAGTGCAATGGTAAAGGCTGCACAATACTGGCATTTTGTAAGCAGTTTGCAAACTGAAAGATAACAGTACCTTTCCACTCTCCTGCATTTTCCTTTCCCAGTACAATTCGAATTTTAGGGGTTTTGGACAACTTTCTTTTACTTCTCGCGAAACACTCTGAAGAACATCTTCTACCCTTTTTAAAACCGATCGGTGCTGTTTTCTCAACAGGCAAAGTTTCTCCTTAAGAGACATAGTGAAAAAGCTATTTGCTTAGATGTAGGTGACTAGAGGCACTTGCTAGAGTGCACTGCAAATGTAATCTCTGAACAACACTGGGATTGTGTGCCCAGCTTACAAACTGATATGAAATAGTACCTTTCCACTCTCTTGCCTTTCCTTTCACATTAATACTGGAAAGGAAGGCGTTTTGGACAACTTTTGTTTTCTTGTTGCAGAACACTCTGCAGACCTTCTTGTACCTTCTAAAACACCATGGGAGATGTTTTCTGAAAAGACACACTTTCTCCTTCAGAGATATAGTAAAAAAGGTTTTTGCTTAGATACAGGTGACAATAGGCACTTTCTAGAGTGCACTGCAAGTGTAAAGGCTGCAGAAGACTGGGATTGTGTGCCCAGCTTGCAAAATGATATGAAACAGTACCTTTCTACTCTCTTGCCTTTCCTTTCACATTAATACTGGAAAGGAAGGCGTTTTGGACAACTTTTGTTTTCTTGTTGCAGAATACTCTGCAGAGCTGCGTGCAACCTCAGGAACACGATGGAAGATGTTTTCTGAACTGGAACACTCTCTCCCTGCGGGATACAGTGAAAAAACTATTTGCTGAGATGTAGGTGGCAAGAGGAACTTAGTACAGTGCACTGCAAAGGTAATGTCTGCACAACGCTGGGATTGTGTCAGCAGCTGACAAACTGATAGAAAACAGTTCCTTTCCACTCTCATGCATTTTCCATTTATATTAATACTCGAAAGCAAGCAGTTTTGGACAACAGTCGTTTGCTTCTTGCAAAGCACTCTGCAGACATGGGTGCAACCTCTAGAACACGAAGGGAGATGTTTTCTGAACTAGAACACTCTCTCTCTGCGGGATACAGTGAAAAACCTGTTTGCTGAGATGTAGGTGGCAAGAGGATCTTACTATAGTGCAATGCAAAGATAAAGGCTGCACAACACAGACATTTTGTAAGCAGCTTGCAAACTGAGAGATAACAGTACCTTTCCACTCTGCTGCATTTTCCTTTCCCAGTACAAGTCGAATTTTAGAGGTTTTGGACAACTTTCTTTTACTTCTCGCGAAACACTCTGCAGAACTTCTTGTACCCTTTTTAAAACCGATCGGTGCTGTTTTCTCAACAGGCAAAGTTTCTCCTTAAGAGACATAGTGAAAAAGCTATTTGCTTAGATGTAGGTGACTAGAGGCACTTGCAACAGTGCACTGCAAAGGTAATGGCTGCACAACACTTGCATTGTGGCACAGTTTGCAAACTGATAGAAAACAGTACCCCTGCACTCTCCTGCATTTTCCTTTCCCAGTGAAATTCGAATCGAAGGGGTTTTGGACAACTTTCTTTTACTTCTTGCAAAACACTCTGCAGAACTTCTTGTTCCCTTTTGAAAACGATGGGTGCTGTTTTCTTAACAGGCAAAGTTTCTCCTTAGGAGATACAGTGAAAAAGCTATTTGCTTTGATGTAGGTGACTACAGGCACTTGCTAGAGTTCACTGCAAGTGTAATCTCTGCACAACACTGTGATTCTGTGCCCAGCTTGCAAACTGATATGAAACAGTACCTTTCCACTCTCTTGCCTTTGCTTTCACATTAATACTGGAAAGGAAGGTGGTTTGGACAACTTTTGTTTTCTTGTTGCAGAACAATCTGCAGACCTTCTTGTACCTTCAAAAACACCATGGGAGATGTTTTCTGAAAAGACGCACTTTCTCCTTAAGAGATATAGTTAAAAAGCTTTTTGCTTACTTGTAGGTGACAATAGGCACTTGCTAGAGTGCACTGCACATGTAATCTCTTCACAACAAGGGGATTGTGTGCCCAGCTTGCAAACTGATATGAAACAGTACCTTTCCACTCTCTTGCCTTTCCTTTCACATTAATACTGGAAAGGAAGGCGTTTTGGACAACTTTTGTTTTCTTGTTGCATAACACTCTGCAGACCTGCGTGCAACCTCAGAAACACGATGGAAGATGTTTTCTGAACTGGAACACTATCTCCCTGTGGGATACAGTGAAAAACTTGTTTGCTTAGATTTAGGTGGCAAGAGGAATTTACTACAGTGCAGTGCAAAGGTAAAGGCTGCACAACAGAAGCATTTTGTAAGCAGCTTGCAAACTGAGAGATAACAGTACCTTTCTAATCTGCGTCATTTTCCTTTCCCAGTACAATTCGAATTTTAGGGGGTTTGGACAACTTTCTTTTACTTCTTGCGAAACACTCTGCAGACCTTCTTGTACCCTTTTAAAAACGATGCGAGCTGTTTTCTCAGCAGGCAAAGTTTCTCCTTAGGAGATACAGTGAAAAAGCTATTT
This sequence comes from Setophaga petechia, assembly GCA_024362935.1. NCBI lineage: Eukaryota > Metazoa > Chordata > Aves > Passeriformes > Parulidae > Setophaga > Setophaga petechia. The sequence continues at coordinate 55,401,248 of JANCRA010000003.1, read as the reverse complement.
GCTTAGATGTAGGTGACTAGAGGCACTTGCTACAGTGCACTGTAAAGGTAATGGCTGCACAACACTTGCGTTGTGGCACAGTTTGCAGATGGATAGAAAACAGTACCCCTGCACTCTCCTGCATTTTCCTTTCCCAGTGAAATTCGAATCGAAGGGGATTTGGACAACTTTCTTTTACTTCTTGCGAAACACTCTGCAGCCCTTCTTGTACCCTTTTAAAAACGATGGGAGCTGTTTTCTCAGCAGGCAAAGTTTCTCCTTAGGAGATACAGTGAAAAAGCTATTTGCTTAGATGTAGGTGACTAGAGCCACTTGCTACAGTGCACTGCAAAGGTAATGGCTGCACAACACTTGCATTGTGGCACAGTTTGCAAACTGATAGAAAGCAGTACCCCTGCACTCTCCTGCATTTTCCTTTCCCAGTACAATTCGAATCGAAAGGGTTTTGGACAACTTTCTTTTACTTCTTGCAGAACACTCTGCAGACCTTCTTGTACCTTCTAAAACACCATGCGAGATGTTTTCGGAAAAGACACACTTTCTCCTTAAGAGCTATAGTAAAAACGTTTTTTGCTTAGATGTAGGTGACAATAGGCACTTGCTAGAGTGCACTGGAAATGTAATCTCTGAACAACACTGGGATTGTGTGCCCAGCTTGCAAACTGATATGAAACAGTACCTTTCCACTCTCTTGCCTTTCCTTTCTTATTAATACTGGAAAGGAAGGCGTTTTGGACAACTTTTGTTTTCTTGTTGCAGAACACTCTGCAGAGCTGCGGGTAACCTCTAGAACACAATGGAAGATGTTTTCTGAACTGGAACACTCTCTCTCTGCGGGATACAGTGAAAAAGCTATTTGCTTAGATGTAGGTGACTAGAGGCACTTACTGCAGTGCAGTGACAAGCTAATTGCTACACAGCACTTGGGATTGTGTAAGCAGATTGCAAACTGATAGAAAACAGTACCTCTCCATTCTCCTGCCTTTTCTATTCACATTTTTATTTTAATGCAAGGCGTCTTAGACAAGTTTCTTTTGCTTCTTGCAAAACACTCTGCACACCTGCGTGCATTCTCTAGAACTCTTTGGGAGATGTTTTCTGAACTGTCTCAGTTTCTCCTTGCGAGACACGGGGAAAAAGCAATTTGCTTAGATGCAGGTGAAAAGAGGCACCTACTACAGTGCACTGAAAAACTAATTGCTACACAGCACTGGGATTGTGTAAGCAGCTTACAGACAGATAGAAAACAGTACCTTTCCCCTCTCCTGCCTTTTCCATTCGCATTACTATTCGAATGGAAGGAGTTTTGGACAACTTTGTTTGGCTTCTTGCAAAACACTCCACACACCTCCGTGCAACTTCTAGAACATGAATTTGTCAGCCATCTGTAGCAGAAGGGCAAGAAGCCGGGAGTGTTGCATGGAGTGCTGCACACACCGTGCTGGGCTGAGCAGGGACAGCAGGCCCAGCCCAGGTGGGAATGGCTGCAGGTACCTGCACTGTTCTTCGGAAGCGGCCACGGATGCGTTCCTGCTCTTGTGTGCGCTCCAGGGCTGCATCTGGCAAAGAGCGAGTGCAGCCAGAGCTGAGGGGCTGCGGGAGAGGCCGGAGAACACAGCCCAGCCCTGCGCTGCCCAGGCAGGGAGAGCCCCGGGATGCTCCAGGGGGATGAAGCACGGCCACTGTGGGGTGTCTGCCCAGCCCCTCTTCCGTCCTGTCCGTGGGCATTTCCCCAGGGGACGGGACGGGGCGGGTCGGGATGGGATGGGGCCAAGTTGGCTGCAGGCTCCAGCCCTGCAGCCCAGCTCAGCCGCTCACCCTCCTGCGGTGGATGGAATGGCACCACCTCTTCGGTCTCCTGCGCTAGGGCAGCTCCAGTGCCTTCTTCCTCCTCCTCCTCCAGCAAGAGCAGCTTAGGCACTCTCGGGGCTCTCTGCTCCATGGCTGTGACCGGAGCGCGCCCCAGCAGCGAACCCAGCCGGTGCCGCTCCTGCAGCGCCTCCTGCACCTTCCCTGCGGGCGGGACGCGGCTGTCAGCGCTCGGCCCGGGGCCAGCAACGGCCCCCGAGCGCCCCTCAGCCGCCCCGGGCCGGCCATACCCAGGCGTTCGCTCTTCGGAACGGCACGGGAGGCTCGGGGCCGGCGGCCGCGCTGCCGAGCGGCGGAGCTCGGGCCGGGGAAGCCGCAGCGGAGGCGGCGGGAGCGGCCGCGCCGCCTGTGTCATCCGCGGGCCCTGGGAGGAGCCGGGGCCAGGGCCGGGGTCGGGCCAGGCGGAGGCAAAGGGCGGTGCCAGAAGACCGCCGCTTCCGGGTGTCTTTCGGCCGTAGCTGTGCTTCGGAGCACGCCGCGATCAGCGCAACGGCAGCATTGTCTTCGCGCCAAAAAGCGTCTTCTTCTTCTCCGGGAGACAGAGACTGCGGCGGCTTCTGAACGGCGAACTACGAAGCGACACAAAACTGGGATTGTGTAAGCAGCTTGCAACCTGATAGAAGACACTACTTTTCAAATCTCCTGACTTTTCCAGGTACATTATTATTCGAGCGGATGGAGTTTTGCACAACTTTCTTTTGCTCCTTGCAAAACACTCTGCACACCTGCGTGCATTCTCTAGAACTCTATGGGAGATGTTTTCTGAACTGGCTCAGTTTCTCCTTGCGAGACATGGGGAAAAAGCAATTTGCTTAGATGCAGGTGAAAAGAGGCACCTACTACAGTGCACTGAAAAACTAATTGCTACACAGCACTGGGATTGTGTAAGCAGCTTACAGACAGATAGAAAACAGTACCTTTCCCCTCTCCTGCCTTTTCCATTCGCATTACTATTCGAATGGAAGGAGTTTTGGACAACTTTGTTTGGCTTCTTGCAAAACACTCCACACACCTCCGTGCAACTTCTAGAACATGATAGGAGATGGTTGCAGAACAGGCACATTTTCCCCTAGCGAGACATAGTGAAAAAGCTTTTTGCTTAGATGTAGGTGACCACAGGCACTTACTGCAGTGCCCTGGAAAGCTAATCGTAGCACAACACTGGGATTGTGTGTCCAGCTTGCACAGTGATAGAAAACACTACCTTTCCACTCTCCTTCATTTTCCCTTTCTAGGAACATTCGAATGGAAGGCGTTTTGGACAAGTTTCTTTTTCTCGTTGCAGAACACTCTGCAGACCTGCGTGCAACCTCTAGAACACGATGGCAGATGTTTCCTGAACAGGCACACAGTTTCTCCCTGCGGGATATACTGAAAAGGCTATTTGCTTAGAGGTTGGAAACAAAAGGCACTTACTCCAGTGCACTGCAAAGGTAATCGCTGTAGAACACTGGCATTTTGTAAGCAGATTGCAAACTCAGAGAAAACAGTACCTTTCAACTCTCCTGCCTTTTCCATTGCCAATAACATTCGAAAGGAAGTCGTTTTGGACAACTTTCTCTTTCTTGTTGCAGAACACTCCACTGACACGTGTGCAAACTCTAGTCGGGATAGGAGATGTTTTCTGAGCAGGCACAGTTTCTCCTTGCGAGAAACTGCGAAGAAGCTATTTGCTTAGATGTAGGTTACAAGAAGCACTTACTGCAGAGCACTGAAAAGCTAATTGCTACATAGCACTGGGATTGTGTAAGCAGCTTGCAAAGTGATAGAAAACAGTACCTTTCCACTCTCTTACCTTTCCATTCACATTAATACTTGAAAGGAAGGCCTCTTAAACAACTTTCTTTTTCTTGTTTCAAAACACTCTGCAGCCCTCTGTGCAAGTTCTAGAACACGATCAGAGATGTTTAGTGAGGAGGAACGTTTTCTCCTTGCGAGACATAGTGAAAAAGTTATTTGCTTAGATGTAGGTGACAAGAAACACTTACTGCAGTGCAGTGACAAGCTAATTGCTACACAACACTGGGATTGTGTAAGCAGCTTGCAAAGTGATAGAAAACTGTACCTTTTACCTCTCCTGCCTTTTCCATTCACATTAATACTTGAAAGGAAGGCGTCTTAGACAACTTTCTTTTTCTTGTTGCAAAACGCTCTGCAGCCCTCTGTGCAACTTCTAGAACATGATAGGAGATGTTTAGTGAACAGGAACGTTTTCTCCTTGCGAGACGTAGAGAAAAAGGTATTTCTTTAGATGTAGGTGACAAGAAACACTTACTGCAGTGCAGTGACAAGCTAATTGCTACACAACACTGGGATTGTGTAAGCAGCTTGCAAAAGGAGAGAAAACAGTACCTTTCCACTCTCCTGCCTTTTCCATTTACATTAATACTTGAAAGGAAGGCGTCTAAGACAACTTTCATTTTCTTGTTGCAAAACACTCTGCAGCCCTCTGTGCAACCCCTAGAACACGATAGGAGATGTTTTCTGAACTGGAACACTCTCTCTCTGCGGGATACAGTGAAAAACCTGTTTACTGAGATGTAGGTGGCAAGAGGAACTTACTATAGTGCAGTGCAAAGGTAAAGGCTGCACAACACAAGCATTTTGTAAGCAGCTTGCAAACTGAGAGATAACAGTACCTTTCCACTCTGCTGCATTTTCCTTTCCCAGTACAATTCGAATTTTAGGGGGTTTGAACAATTTTCTTTTACTTCTTGCGAAACACTCTGCAGACCTTCTTGTTTCCTTTTAAAAACGATGGGTGCTGTTTTCTTAACAGGCAAAGTTTCTCCTTAGGAGATACAGTGAAAAAGCTATTTGCTTTGATGTAGGTGACTACAGGCACTTGCTAGAGTGCACTGCAAATGTAATCTCTGCACAACACTGGGATTGTGTGCCCAGCTTGCAAACTGATATGAAACAGTACCTTTCCACTCTCTTGCCTTTCCTTTCACATTAATACTGGAAAGGAAGGCGTTTTGGACAACTTTTGTTTTCTTGTTGCAGAACAATCTGCACAACTTCTTGTACCTTCTAAAACACCATGGGAGATGTTTTCTGAAAAGACACACTTTCTCCTTAAGAGATATAGTAAAAAAGGTTTTTGCCTAGATATAGGTGACAATAGGCACTTTCTAGAGTGCACTGCACATGTAATCTCTGCACAACACTGGGATTGTGTGCCCAGCTTGCAAACTGATATGAAACAGTACCTTTCCACTCTCTTGCCTTTCCTTTCACATTAATACTGGAAAGGAAGGCGTTTTGGACAACTTTTGTTTTCTTGTTGCAGAACACTCTACAGACCTGCGTGCAACCTCAGAAACACGATGGAAGATGTTTTCTGAACTGGAACACTCTCTCCCTGCGGGATACAGTGAAAAAACTATTTGCTGAGATGTAGGTGGCAAGAGGAACTTAGTACAGTGCACTGCAAAGGTAATGTCTGCACAACGCTGGGATTGTGTCAGCAGCTGACAAACTGATAGAAAACAGTTCCTTTCCACTCTCATGCATTTTCCATTTATATTAATACTCAAAAGGAAGCAGTTTTGGACAACAGTTGTTTGCTTCTTGCAAAGCACTCTGCAGACCTGCGTGCAACCTCAGAAACACGATGGAAGATGTTTTCTGAACTGGAACACTCTCTCCCTGCGGGATACAGTGAAAAACTTGTTTGCTTAGATTTAGGTGGCAAGAGGAACTTACTACAGTGCAGTGCAAATGTAAAGGCTGCACAACAGAAGCATTTTGTAAGCAGCTTGCAAACTGAGAGATAACAGTACCTTTCCACTCTGCTGCATTTTCCTTTCCCAGTACAAGTCGAATTTTAGGGGGTTTGGACAACTTTCTTTTACTTCTTGCGAAACACTCTGCAGACCTTCTTGTACCCTTTTAAAAACGATGCGAGCCTTTTTCTCAGCAGGCAAAGTTTCTCCTTAGGAGATACAGTGAAAAAGCTATTTGCTTAGATGTAGGTGACTAGAGGCACTTGCTACAGTGCACTGTAAAGGTAATGGCTACACAACACCTGCATTGTGGCACAGTTTGCAGATGGATAGAAAACAGTACCCCTGCACTCTCCTGCATTTTCCTTTCCCAGTGAAATTCGAATCGAAGGGGATTTGGACAACTTTCTTTTACTTCTTGCGAAACACTCTGCAGCCCTTCTTGTACCCTTTTAAAAACGATGGGAGCTGTTTTCTCAGCAGGCAAAGTTTCTCCTTAGGAGATACAGTGAAAAAGCTATTTGCTTAGATGTAGGTGACTAGAGGCACTTGCTACAGTGCACTGCAAAGGTAATGGCTGCACAACACTTGCATTGTGGCACAGTTTGCAAACTGATAGAAAGCAGTACCCCTGCACTCTCCTGCATTTTCCTTTCCCAGTACAATTCGAATCGAAGGGGTTTTGGACAACTTTCTTTTACTTCTTGCAGAACACTCTGCAGACCTTCTTGTACCTTCTAAAACACCATGCGAGATGTTTTCGGAAAAGACACACTTTCTCCTTAAGAGATATAGTAAAAAAGGTCTTTGCTGAGATGTACGTGACGATAGGCACTTGCTGGAGTGCACTGCAAGTGTAAAAAATAGCTTTTTCAATATATCTCGCAAGGAGAAATCCTTCCTGCTCACTAAACATCTCCTATCAGATTCTAGAAGTTGCACAGAGGGCTGCAGAGTGTTTTGTAACAAGAAAAAGAAAGTTGTCTAAGACGCCTTCCTTTCAAGTATTAATGTGAATGGAAAGGCAAGAGAGTGAGAAAGTACTGTTTTCTATCACTTTGCAAGCTGCTAACACAATCCCAGAGCTGTGTAGCAATTAGCTTGTCAGTGCACTGCAGTAAGTGTTTCTTGTCGCCTACATCTAAGCAAATAGCTTTTTCACTATGTCTCGCAAGGAGAAAACCTTCCTGCTCACTAAACATCTCCTATCGTGTTCTAGAAGTTGCACAGAGGGCTGCAGAGTGTTTTGCAACAAGAAAAAGAAAGTTGTCTAAGACACCTTCCTTTCAAGTATTAATGTGAATGGAAAGGCAAGAGAGTGAGAAAGTACTGTTTTCTATCACTCTGCAAGCTGCTATCACAATCCCAGTGCTGTGTAGCAATTAGCTTGTCAGTGCACTGCAGTAAATATTTCTTGTTACCTACATCTAAGCAAATAGCTTTTTCACTATGTCTCGCAAGGAGAAAATGTTCCTGCTCACTAAACAACTTCCATCGTGTTATAGCTGTTGCACAGATGGCTGCAGAGTGATTTGCAACCAGAAAAAGAAAGTTGTCTAAGACGCCTTCCTTTCAAGTATTAATGTGAATGGAAAGGCAAGAGAGTGGGAAAGTACTGTTTTCTATCACTTTGCAAGCTGCTTACACAATCCCAGTGCTGTGTAGCAACTAGCTTGTCAGTGCACTACAGTAACTGTTGCTTGTTACCTACATCTAAGCATATAGCTTTTTCACTCTGTCTAGCAAGGAGAAAACCTTCCTGCTCTCTAAATATCTCTTATCGTGTTCTAGAAGTTGCACAGAGTGCTGCAATGTGTTTTGTAACAAGAAAAAGAAAGTTGTCTAAGACCCCTTGCTTTCAAGTATTAATGTGAATGGAAAGGCAAGAGAGTGGGAAAGTACTGTTTTCTATCACTTTGCAAGCTGCTGACACAATCCCAGTGCTTTGTAGCAGTTAACTTGTCACTGCACTTCAGTAAGTGTTTCTTGTTACCTACATCTAAGCAAAAAGCTTTTTCACTATGTCTCGCAAGGAGAATACCTTCCTGCTCATTAAACATCTCTTATCGTGTTCTAGAAGTTGCACAGAGTGCTGCAATGTGTTTTGCAACAAGAAAAAGAAAGTTGTCTAAGACCCCTTGCTTTCAAGTATTAATGTGAATGGAAAGGCAAGAGAGTGCGAAAGTACTGTTTTCTATCACTTTGCAAGCTGCTGACACAATCCCAGTGCTGTGTAGCAATTAGCTTGTCAGTGCACTGCAGTCAGTGTTTCTTGTTACCTACATCTAAGCAAATAGCTTTTTCACTATGTCTCACAAGGAGAAAACCTTCCTGCTCACTAAACATCTCCTATCGTGTTCTAGAAGTTGCACAGAGTGCTGCAGTGTGTTTTGTAACAAGAAAAAGAAAGTTGTCTAAGACGCCTTCCTTTCAAGTATTAATGTGAATGGAAAGGCAAGAGAGTGAGAAAGTACTGTTTTCTATCACTTTGGGAATGCTAACACAATCCCAGTGCTGTGTAGCAATTAGCTTGTCAGTGCACTGCAGTAAGTGTTTCTTGTTACCTACATCTAAGCAAATAGCTTTTTCACTCTGTGTCGCAAGGAGAAAACTTTCCTGCTCACTAAACAACTTTCATCTTGTTCTAGATTTTGCACAGAGGGCTTCGGAGTGTTTTGTAACAAGAAAAAGAAAGTTGTCTAAGACGCCTTCCTTTCAAGTATTAATGTGAATGGAAAGGCAAGAGAGTGAGAAAGTACTGTTTTCTATCACTTTGCAAGCTGCTGACACAATCCCAGTGCTGTGTAGCAATTAGCTTGTCAGTGCACTGCAGTAAATGTTTCTTGTTACCTACATCTAAGGAAATAGCTTTTTCACTATGTCTCGCAAGGAGAAAACCTTCCTGCTCACTAAAAATCTCCTATCGTGTTCTAGATGTTGCACAGAGGGCTGCAGAGTGTTTTGCAACAAGAAAAAGAAAGTTGTCTAAGACGCCTTCCTTTCAAGTATTAATGTGAATGGAAAGGCAAGAGAGTGGGAAAGTACTGTTTTCTATCACTGGGCAAGCTGCTAACACAATCCCCGTGCTGTGTAGCAATTAGCTTGTCAGTGCACTGCAGTAAGTGTTTCTTGTTAGCTACATCTAAGCAAATAGTTTTTCACTCTGTCTCTCAAGGAGAAAACCTTCCTGCTCACTAAACATCTCCTATCGTGTTCTAGAAGTTGCACAGAGTGCTGCAGTGTGTTTTACAACAAGAAAAAAAAGTTGTCTAAGACGCCTTCCTTTCGAGTATTAATGTGAAGGGAAAGGCAAGAGAGTGGGAAAGTACTGTTTTCTATCACTTTGCAAGCTGCTAACACAATCCCAGTGCTGTGTACCAATTAGCTTGTCAGTACACTGCAGTAAGTGTTTCTTGTTACCTACATATAATCAAAAAGCTTTTTCAGTATGTCTCGCAAGGAGAAAACGTTGCTGCTCACTAAACATCTATCATGTTCTAGAAGTTGCACTGAGGGCTGCAGAGTGTTTTGCAACAAGTAAAAGAAAGTTGTCTAAGACACCTTCCTTTCAAGTATTAATGTGAATGGAAAGGCAAGAGAGTGAGAAAGACCTTTTTTCTATCACTTTGCAAGCTGCTGACACAAATCCCAGTGCTGTGTAGCAATTAGCTTGTCAGTGCACTGCAGTAAATATTTCTTGTTACCTACATCTAAGCAAATAGCTTTTTTACTATGTCTCGCAAGGAGAAAACCTTCCTGCTCACTAAACATCTCCTATCGTGTTCTAGAAGTTGCACAGAGGGCTTCAGAGTGTTTTGTAACAAGAAAAAGAAAGTTGTCTAAGACGCCTTCCTTTCAAGTATTAATGTGAATGGAAAGGCAAGAGAGTGAGAAAGTACTGTTTTCTATCTTTTTGCAAGCTGCTTACACAATCCCAGTGTTGTGTAGCAACTAGCTTGTCAGTGTACTACAGTAAGTGTTTCTTGTTACCTACATCTAAGCAAATAGCTTTTTCACTATGTCTCGCAAGGAGAAAACGTTCCTTCTCACTAAACAACTTCCATGGGGATGCAGAGGTTGCACAGAGGGCTGCAGAGTTTTTTAGCAACAAGAAAAAGAAAGTTGTCTAAGACGCCTTCCTTTCAAGTATTAATGTGAAGGGAAAGGCAAGAGAGTGGGAAAGTACTGTTTTCTATCACTTTGCAAGCTGCTAACACAATCCCAGTGCTGTGTAGCAATTAGCTTGTCAGTGTACTGCAGTAAGTGTTTCTTGTCACCTATATCTAAGCAAATGGATTTTTCACTATGTCTCGCAAGGAGAAAACGTAGCTGCTCACTAAACATCTATCGTGTTCTAGAAGTTGCACTGAGGGCTGCAGAGTGTTTTGCAACAGGTAAAAAAAGTTGTCTAAGACGCCTTCCTTTCAAGTATTAATGTGAAGGGAAAGGCAAGAGAGTGGGAAAGTACAGTTTTCTATCACTTTGCAAGCTGCTAACACAATCCCAGAGCTGTGTAGCAATTAGCTTGTCAGTGCACTGCAGTAAGTGTTTCTTGTCGCCTACATCTAAGCAAATAGCTTTTTCACTATGTCTCGCAAGGAGAAAACCTTCCTGCTCACTAAACATCTCCTATCGTGTTCTAGAAGTTGCACAGAGGGCTGCAGAGTGTTTTGCAACAAGAAAAAGAAAGTTGTCTAAGACACCTTCCTTTCAAGTATTAATGTGAATGGAAAGGCAAGAGAGTGAGAAAGTACTGTTTTCTATCACTCTGCAAGCTGCTATCACAATCCCAGTGCTGTGTAGCAATTAGCTTGTCAGTGCACTGCAGTAAATATTTCTTGTTACCTACATCTAAGCAAATAGCTTTTTCACTATGTCTCGCAAGGAGAAAACGTTCCTGCTCACTAAACAACTTCCATCGTGTTATAGCTGTTGCACAGATGGCTGCAGAGTGATTTGCAACCAGAAAAAGAAAGTTGTCTAAGACGCCTTCCTTTCAAGTATTAATGTGAATGGAAAGGCAAGAGAGTGGGAAAGTACTGTTTTCTATCACTTTGCAAGCTGCTTACACAATCCCAGTGCTGTGTAGCAACTAGCTTGTCAGTGCACTACAGTAACTGTTGCTTGTTACCTACATCTAAGCATATAGCTTTTTCACTCTGTCTAGCAAGGAGAAAACCTTCCTGCTCTCTAAACATCTCTTATCGTGTTCTAGAAGTTGCACAGAGTGCTGCAATGTGTTTTGTAACAAGAAAAAGAAAGTTGTCTAAGACCCCTTGCTTTCAAGTATTAATGTGAATGGAAAGGCAAGAGAGTGCGAAAGTACTGTTTTCTATCACTTTGCAAGCTGCTGACACAATCCCAGTGCTGTGTAGCAATTAGCTTGTCAGTGCACTGCAGTCAGTGTTTCTTGTTACCTACATCTAAGCAAATAGCTTTTTCACTATGTCTCACAAGGAGAAAACCTTCCTGCTCACTAAACATCTCCTATCGTGTTCTAGAAGTTGCACAGAGTGCTGCAGTGTGTTTTGTAACAAGAAAAAGAAAGTTGTCTAAGACGCCTTCCTTTCAAGTATTAATGTGAATGGAAAGGCAAGAGAGTGAGAAAGTACTGTTTTCTATCACTTTGGGAATGCTAACACAATCCCAGTGCTGTGTAGCAATTAGCTTGTCAGTGCACTGCAGTAAGTGTTTCTTGTTACCTACATCTAAGCAAATAGCTTTTTCACTCTGTGTCGCAAGGAGAAAACTTTCCTGCTCACTAAACAACTTTCATCGTGTTCTAGATTTTGCACAGAGGGCTTCGGAGTGTTTTGTAACAAGAAAAAGAAAGTTGTCTAAGACGCCTTCCTTTCAAGTATTAATGTGAATGGAAAGGCAAGAGAGTGAGAAAGTACTGTTTTCTATCACTTTGCAAGCTGCTGACACAATCCCAGTGCTGTGTAGCAATTAGCTTGTCAGTGCACTGCAGTAAATGTTTCTTGTTACCTACATCTAAGCAAATAGCTTTTTCACTATGTCTCGCAAGGAGAAAACCTTCCTGCTCACTAAAAATCTCCTATCGTGTTCTAGATGTTGCACAGAGGGCTGCAGAGTGTTTTGCAACAAGAAAAAGAAAGTTGTCTAAGACGCCTTCCTTTCAAGTATTAATGTGAATGGAAAGGCAAGAGAGTGGGAAAGTACTGTTTTCTATCACTGGGCAAGCTGCTAACACAATCCCCGTGCTGTGTAGCAATTAGCTTGTCAGTGTACTGCAGTAAGTGTTTCTTGTTACCTACATCTAAGCAAATAGTTTTTCACTCTGTCTCTCAAGGAGAAAACCTTCCTGCTCACTAAACATCTCCTATCGTGTTCTAGAAGTTGCACAGAGTGCTGCAGTGTGTTTTACAACAAGAAAAAAAAGTTGTCTAAGACGCCTTCCTTTCGAGTATTAATGTGAAGGGAAAGGCAAGAGAGTGGGAAAGTACTGTTTTCTATCACTTTGCAAGCTGCTAACACAATCCCAGTGCTGTGTACCAATTAGCTTGTCAGTACATTGCAGTAAGTGTTTCTTGTTACTAACATATAATCAAAAAGCTTTTTCAGTATGTCTCGCAAGGAGAAAACGTTGCTGCTCACTAAACATCTATCATGTTCTAGAAGTTGCACTGAGGGCTGCAGAGTGTTTTGCAACAAGTAAAAGAAAGTTGTCTAAGACACCTTCCTTTCAAGTATTAATGTGAATGGAAAGGCAAGAGAGTGAGAAAGTCCTTTTTTCTATCACTTTGCAAGCTGCTGACACAAATCCCAGTGCTGTGTAGCAATTAGCTTGTCAGTGCACTGCAGTCAGTGTTTCTTGTTACCTACATCTAAGCAAATAGCTTTTTCACTATGTCTGGCCAGGACAAAAGGTTGCTGCTCACTAATCAACTTCCATCATGTCGTAGAAGTCGCACAGAGGTCTGCAGAGTGTTTTGCAAAATGTAAAAGAAAGTTGTCTAAGACGCCTTCCTGTCAAGTATTAATGTGACGGGAAAGTCAAGAGAGTGGGAAAGTACTGTTTTCTATCACTTTGCAAGCTGCTTACACAATCCCAGTGTTGTGTAGCAACTAGCTTGTCAGTGCACTACAGTAACTGTTGCTTGTTACCTACATCTAAGCATATAGCTTTTTCACTCTGTCTAGCAAGGAGAAAACCTTCCTGCTCTCTAAACATCTCTTATCGTGTTCTAGAAGTTGCACAGAGGGCTGCAATGTGTTTTGTAACAAGAAAAAGAAAGTTGTCTAAGACCCCTTGCTTTCAAGTATTAATGTGAATGGAAAGGCAAGAGAGTGGGAAAGTACTGTTTTCTATCACTTTGCAAGCTGCTGACACAATCCCAGTGCTTTGTAGCAGTTAACTTGTCACTGCACTTCAGTAAGTGTTTCTTGTTACCTACATCTAAGCAAAAAGCTTTTTCACTATGTCTCGCAAGGAGAAAACCTTCCCGCTCACTAAACACCTCCTATCGTGTTCTAGAAGTTGTACAGAGTGATGCAGAGTGTTTTGAAGCAAGAAAAAGAAAGTTGTCTAAGACGCCTTCCTTTCAAGTATTAATGTGAATGGAAAGGCAAGAGAGTGGGAAAGTACTGTTTTCTATCACTGTGCAAGCTGCTGACACAATCCCAGTGCTGTGTAGCAATTAGCTTGTCAGTGCACTGCAGTAAGTGTTTCTTGTTACCTACATCTAATCAAAAAACTTTTTCACTATGTCTCGCAAGGAGAAAACGTTCCTGCTCACTAAACATCTCCTATCGTGTTCTAGAAGTTGCACAGAGGGCTGCAATGTGTTTTGCAACAAGAAAAAGAAAGTTGTCTAAGACCCCTTGCTTTCAAGTATTAATGTGAATGGAAAGGCAAGAGAGTGCGAAAGTACTGTTTTCTATCACTTTGCAAGCTGCTGACACAATCCCAGTGCTGTGTAGCAGTTAGCTTTACAGTGCACTGCAGTCAGTGTTTCTTGTTACCTACATCTAAGCAAATACCTTTTTCACTATGTCTCGCAAGGAGAAAACGTTGCTGCTCACTAAACAACTTCCATCGTGTTCTAGAAGTTGCACAGAGTTCTGCACAGTGTTTTGCAACAAGAAAAAGAAAGTTGTCTAAGCCTTCCTTTCAAGTATTAATGTGAAGGGAAAGGCAAGAGAGTGGGAAAGTACTGTTTTCTATCACTGTACAAGCTGTAACACAATCCCAGTGCAGTGTTGCAATTAGCTTGTCAGTGCGCTGCAGTAAGTGTTTCTTGTTACCTACATCTAAGCATATAGCTTTTTCACTATGTCTCGCAAGGAGAAAACCTTCCTGCTCACTAAACATCTCTTATCGTGTTGTAAAAGTTGCACAGAGGGCTGCGGAGTGTTTTGTAACAAGAAAAAGACAGTTGTCTAAGACGCCTTCCTTTCAAGTATTAATGTGAAGGGAAAGGCAAGAGAGTGGGAAAGTACTGTTTTCTATCACTTCGCAAGCTGCTAACACAATCCCAGAGCTGTGTAGCAATTAGCTTGTCAGTGCACTGCAGTAAGTGTTTCTTGTTACCTACATCTAAGCAAAAAGCTTTTTCACTATGTCTCGCGAGGAGAAAACCTTCCTGCTCACTAAACATCTCCTATCGTGTTCTAGAAGTTGCACAGAGGGCTGCAATGTGTTTTGAAACAAGAAAAAGAAAGTTGTCTAAGACCCCTTGCTTTCAAGTATTAATGTGAATGGAAAGGCAAGAGAGTGCGAAAGTACTGTTTTCTATCACTTTGCAAGCTGCTAACACAATCCCAGTGCTGTGTAGCAATTAGCTTGTCAGTGCACTGCAGTCAGTGTTTCTTGTTACCTACATCTAAGCAAATAGCTTTTTCACTATGTCTCACAAGGAGAAAACCTTCCTGCTCACTAAACATCTCCTATCGTGGTCTAGAAGTTGCACAGAGGGCTGCAGAGTGTTTTGCAAGAAGAAAAAGAAAGTTGTCTAAGACCACTTGCTTTCAAGTGTTAATGTGAATGGAAAGGCAAGAGAGTGGGAAAGTACTGTTTTCTATCACTTTGCGAATGCTAACACAATCCCAGTGCTTTGTAGCAAGTAGCTTGTCAGTGCACTGCACTAAGTGTTTGTTGTTATCTACATCTAAGCAAATAGCTTTTTCACTATGTCTCGCCAGGAGAAAAGGCTGCTGCTCACTAATCAACTTCCATCATGTCGTAGAAGTCGCACAGAGGTCTGCAGAGTGTTTTGGAAAATGTAAAAGAAAGTTGTCTAAGACGCCTTCATTCAAGTATTAATGTGAATGGAAAGGGAAGAGAGTGGGAAAGTACTGTTTTCTATCTTTTTGCAGGCTACTTAGACAATCCCAGTGCTGTGTAGCAATTAGCTTGTCAGTGCACTGCAGTAAGTGTTTCTTGTTACCTACATCTAATCAAAAAACTTTTTCAATATGTCTCGCAAGAATAAAACGTTCCTGCTCACTAAACATCTCCTATCGTGTTCTAGAAGTTGCACAGAGTGCTGCAGTGTGTTTTGCAACAAGAAAAAGAAAGTTGTCTAAGCCTTCCTTTCAAGTATTAATGTGAATGGAAAGGCAAGAGAGTGAGAAAGTACTGTTTTCTACCTTTTTGCAAGCTGCTTACACAATCCCAGTGTTGTGTAGCAACTAGCTTGTCAGAGTACTACTGTAAGTGTTTCTTGTTACCTACATCTAAGCAAATAGCTTTTTCACTATGTCTCGCAAGGAGAAAACGTTCCTGCTCACTAAACAACTTCCATCGTGATGCAGAGGTTGCACAGAGGGCTGCAGAGTTTTTTAGCAACAAGAAAAAGAAAGTTGTCTAAGACGCCTTCCTTTCAAGTATTAATGTGAAGGGAAAGGCAAGAGAGTGCGAAAGTACTGCTTTCTATCGCTTGCAAGCTGCTGACACAATCCCAGTGCTGTGTAGCAATTAGCTTATCAGTGTACTGCAGTAAGTGTTTCTTGCCACCTATATCTAAGCAAATCGATTTTTCACTATGTCTCGCAAGGAGAAAACGTTCCTGCTCACTAAACAACTTCCATCGTGTTATAGCTGTTGCACAGATGGCTGCAGAGTGATTTGCAACCAGAAAAAGAAAGTTGTCTAAGACGCCTTCCTGTCAAGTATTAATGTGACGGGAAAGTCAAGAGAGTGGGAAAGTACTGTTTTCTATCACTTTGCAAGCTGCTTACACAATCCCAGTGTTGTGTAGCAACTAGCTTGTCAGTGCACTACAGTAACTGTTGCTTGTTACCTACATCTAAGCATATAGCTTTTTCACTCTGTCTAGCAAGGAGAAAACCTTCCTGCTCTCTAAACATCTCTTATCGTGTTCTAGAAGTTGCACAGAGTGCTGCAATGTGTTTTGCAACAAGAAAAAGAAAGTTGTCTAAGACCCCTTGCTTTCAAGTATTAATGTGAATGGAAAGGCAAGAGAGTGGGAAAGTACTGTTTTCTATCACTTTGCAAGCTGCTGACACAATCCCAGTGCTTTGTAGCAGTTAACTTGTCACTGCACTTCAGTAAGTGTTTCTTGTTACCTACATCTAAGCAAAAAGCTTTTTCACTATGTCTCGCAAGGAGAAAACCTTCCCGCTCACTAAACACCTCCTATCGTGTTCTAGAAGTTGTACAGAGTGATGCAGAGTGTTTTGAAGCAAGAAAAAGAAAGTTGTCTAAGACGCCTTCCTTTCAAGTATTAATGTGAATGGAAAGGCAAGAGAGTGGGAAAGTACTGTTTTCCATCACTGTGCAAGCTGCTGACACAATCCCAGTGCTGTGTAGCAATTAGCTTGTCAGTGCACTGCACTAAGTGTTTGTTGTTGCCTACATCTAAGCAAATAGGTTTTTCACTATGTCTTGCCAGGACAAAAGGTTGCTGCTCACTAATCAACTTCCATCATGTCGTAGAAGTCGCACAGAGGTCTGCAGAGTGTTTTGCAAAGTGTAAAAGAAAGTTGTCTAAGACGCCTTCATTCAAGTATTAATGTGAATGGAAAGGCAAGAGAGTGGGAAAGTACTGTTTTCTATCTTTTTGCAAGCTACTTAGACAATCCCAGTGCTGTGTAGCAATTAGCTTGTCAGTGCACTGCAGTAAGTGTTTCTTGTTACCTACATCTAATCAAAAAACTTTTTCACTATGTCTCGCAAGGAGAAAACGTTCCTGCTCACTAAACATCTCCTATCGTGTTCTAGAAGTTGCACAGAGGGCTGCAATGTGTTTTGCAACAAGAAAAAGAAAGTTGTCTAAGACCCCTTGCTTTCAAGTATTAATGTGAATGGAAAGGCAAGAGAGTGCGAAAGTACTGTTTTCTATCACTTTGCAAGCTGCTGACACAATCCCAGTGCTGTGTAGCAGTTAGCTTTTCAGTGCACTGCAGTCAGTGTTTCTTGTTACCTACATCTAAGCAAATACCTTTTTCACTATGTCTCGCAAGGAGAAAACGTTGCTGCTCACTAAACAACTTCCATCGTGTTCTAGAAGTTGCACAGAGTTCTGCACAGTGTTTTGCAACAAGAAAAAGAAAGTTGTCTAAGCCTTCCTTTCAAGTATTAATGTGAATGGAAAGGCAAGAGAGTGAGAAAGTACTGTTTTCTACCTTTTTGCAAGCTGCTTACACAATCCCAGTGTTGTGTAGCAACTAGCTTGTCAGTGTACTACTGTAAGTGTTTCTTGTTACCTACATCTAAGCAAATAGCTTTTTCACTATGTCTCGCAAGGAGAAAACGTTCCTGCTCACTAAACAACTTCCATCGTGATGCAGAGGTTGCACAGAGGGCTGCAGAGTTTTTTAGCAACAAGAAAAAGAAAGTTGTCTAAGACGCCTTCCTTTCAAGTATTAATGTGAAGGGAAAGGCAAGAGAGTGCGAAAGTACTGCTTTCTATCGCTTTGCAAGCTGCTGACACAATCCCAGTGCTGTGTAGCAATTAGCTTATCAGTGTACTGCAGTAAGTGTTTCTTGCCACCTATATCTAAGCAAATCGATTTTTCACTATGTCTCGCAAGGAGAAAACGTTCCTGCTCACTAAACAACTTCCATCGTGTTATAGCTGTTGCACAGATGGCTGCAGAGTGATTTGCAACCAGAAAAAGAAAGTTGTCTAAGACGCCTTCCTGTCAAGTATTAATGTGACGGGAAAGTCAAGAGAGTGGGAAAGTACTGTTTTCTATCACTTTGCAAGCTGCTTACACAATCCCAGTGTTGTGTAGCAACTAGCTTGTCAGTGCACTACAGTAACTGTTGCTTGTTACCTACATCTAAGCATATAGCTTTTTCACTCTGTCTAGCAAGGAGAAAACCTTCCTGCTCTCTAAACATCTCTTATCGTGTTCTAGAAGTTGCACAGAGTGCTGCAATGTGTTTTGTAACAAGAAAAAGAAAGTTGTCTAAGACCCCTTGCTTTCAAGTATTAATGTGAATGGAAAAGCAAGAGAGTGGGAAAGTACTGTTTTCTATCACTTTGCAAGCTGCTGACACAATCCCAGTGCTTTGTAGCAGTTAACTTGTCACTGCACTTCAGTAAGTGTTTCTTGTTACCTACATCTAAGCAAAAAGCTTTTTCACTATGTCTCGCAAGGAGAAAACCTTCCCGCTCACTAAACACCTCCTATCGTGTTCTAGAAGTTGTACAGAGTGATGCAGAGTGTTTTGAAGCAAGAAAAAGAAAGTTGTCTAAGACGCCTTCCTTTCAAGTATTAATGTGAATGGAAAGGCAAGAGAGTGGGAAAGTACTGTTTTCCATCACTGTGCAAGCTGCTGACACAATCCCAGTGCTGTGTAGCAATTAGCTTGTCAGTGCACTGCACTAAGTGTTTGTTGTTGCCTACATCTAAGCAAATAGGTTTTTCACTATGTCTTGCCAGGACAAAAGGTTGCTGCTCACTAATCAACTTCCATCATGTCGTAGAAGTCGCACAGAGGTCTGCAGAGTGTTTTGCAAAATGTAAAAGAAAGTTGTCTAAGACGCCTTCATTCAAGTATTAATGTGAATGGAAAGGCAAGAGAGTGGGAAAGTACTGTTTTCTATGTTTTTGCAGGCTACTTAGACAATCCCAGTGCTGTGTAGCAATTAGATTGTCAGTGCACTGCAGTAAGTGTTTCTTGTTACCTACATCTAATCAAAAAACTTTTTCACTATGTCTCGCAAGGAGAAAACGTTCCTGCTCACTAAACATCTCCTATCGTGTTCTAGAAGTTGCACAGAGGGCTGCAATGTGTTTTGCAACAAGAAAAAGAAAGTTGTCTAAGACCCCTTGCTTTCAAGTATTAATGTGAATGGAAAGGCAAGAGAGTGCGAAAGTACTGTTTTCTATCACTTTGCAAGCTGCTGACACAATCCCAGTGCTGTGTAGCAGTTAGCTTTTCAGTGCACTGCAGTCAGTGTTTCTTGTTACCTACATCTAAGCAAATACCTTTTTCACTATGTCTCGCAAGGAGAAAACGTTGCTGCTCACTAAACAACTTCCATCGTGTTCTAGAAGTTGCACAGAGTTCTGCACAGTGTTTTGCAACAAGAAAAAGAAAGTTGTCTAAGCCTTCCTTTCAAGTATTAATGTGAAGGGAAAGGCAAGAGAGTGGGAAAGTACTGTTTTCTATCACTGTACAAGCTGTAACACAATCCCAGTGCGGTGTAGCAATTAGCTTGTCAGTGCACTGCAGTAAGTGTTTCTTGTTACCTACATCTAAGCATATAGCTTTTTCACTATGTCTCGCAAGGAGAAAACCTGCCTGCTCACTAAACATCTCTTATCGTGTTGTAAAAGTTGCACAGAGGGCTGCGGAGTGTTTTGTAACAAGAAAAAGACAGTTGTCTAAGACGCCTTCCTTTCAAGTATTAATGTGAAGGGAAAGGCAAGAGAGTGGGAAAGTACTGTTTTCTATCACTTCGCAAGCTGCTAACACAATCCCAGAGCTGTGTAGCAATTAGCTTGTCAGTGCACTGCAGTAAGTGTTTCTTGTTACCTACATCTAAGCAAAAAGCTTTTTCACTATGTCTCGCAAGGAGAAAACCTTCCTGCTCACTAAACAACTTCCATCGTGATGCAGAGGTTGCACAGAGGCCTGCAGAGTTTTTTAGCAACAAGAAAGAGAAAGTTGTCTAAGACGCCTTCCTTTCAAGTATTAATCTGAAGGGAAAGGCAAGAGAGTGGGAAAGTACTGTTTTCTATCACTTTGCAAGCTGCTAACACAATCCCAGAGCTGTGTAGCAATTAGCTTGTCAGTGCACTGCAGTAAGTGTTTCTTGTTACCTGCATCTAAGCAAAAACCTTTTCACTATGTCTCGCAAGGAGAAAACGTTGCTGCTCACTAAACATCTCCTATCGTGTTCTAGAAGTTGCAGTGAGGGCTGCAGATTGTTGTGTAACAAGAAAAAGAAAGTCGTCCAAGACACCTTCCTTTCAAGTATAATGTGAATGGAAAGGCAAGAGAGTGGGAAAGTACTGTTTTCTACCGCTTTAGGAACTGCTAACACAATCCGAGTCATGTGTAGCAATTAGCTTGTCAGTGCACTGCGGTAAGTGTTTCTTGTTACCTACATCTAAGCAAAAAGCTTTTTCACTATGTCTCGCAAGGAGAAAACGTTCCTGCTCACTAAACATCTCCTGTCGTGTTCTAGGGATTGCACAGAGGGCGGCATAGTTTTTTAGCAAAAAGAAAATGAAAGTAGTCTAAGACGCCTTCCTTTCAAATACTAATGTGAAGGGAAAGGCAAGAGAGTGGGGAAGTACTGTTTTCTATCACTTTGCAAGCTGCTAACACAATCCCAGTGCTGTGTAGCAATTAGCTTGTCAGTGTAGTGCAGTAAGTGTTTTTTGTTACCTACATCTAAGCAAATAGCTTTTTCACTATGTCTCGCAAGTAGAAAAAGTTCCTTCTCACTAAACATCTCCTATCGTGTTCTAGAAGTTGCACAGAGGGCTGCAGTGTGTTTAGCAACAAGAAAAAAGAAGTCCTCTAAGAAGCCTTCCTTTCAAGTATTAATGTGAAGTGAAAGGCAAGAGAGTGAGAAAGTACTGTTTTCTATCACTGTGCAAGCTGCTAACCCAATCCCTGTGCTGTGCAGCAATTAGCTTGTCAGTGCACTGCAGTAAGTGTTTCTTGTTGCCTACATCTAAGCAAAAAGCTTTTTCACTATGTCTCGCAAGGAGAAAACGTTCCTGCACACTAAACATCTCTTATCGTGTTCTTGAAGTTGCACTGAGGGCTGCAGATTGTTTTGTAACAAGAAAAAGAAAGTTGTCCAAGACGCCTTCCTGTCAAGTATTAATGTGAAGGGAAAGGCAAGAGAGTGGGAAAGTACTGTTTTCTATCGCTTTACAAACTGCTAACACAATACCAGTGCTGTGTAGCAATTAGCTTGTCAGTGCACTGCAGTAAGTGTTTCTTGTTGCCTACATCTACGCAAAAAGCTTTTTCACTATGTCTCGCAAGGAGAAAACGTTCCTGCACACTAAACATCTCTTATCGTGTTCTTGAAGTTGCACTGAGGGCTGCAGATTGTTTTGTAACAAGAAAAAGAAAGTTGTCTAAGACGCCTTCCTGTCAAGTATTAATGTGAAGGGAAAGGCAAGAGAGTGGGAAAGTACTGTTTTCTATCGCTTTACAAACT
Organism: Setophaga petechia; assembly: GCA_024362935.1. Classification (NCBI taxonomy): domain Eukaryota; kingdom Metazoa; phylum Chordata; class Aves; order Passeriformes; family Parulidae; genus Setophaga; species Setophaga petechia. The sequence continues at coordinate 55,380,028 of JANCRA010000003.1, read as the reverse complement.
GCTAACACAATCCCAGAGCTGTGTAGCAATTAGCTTGTCAGTGCACTGCAGTAAGTGTTTCTTGTTCCCTACATCTAAGCAAAAAGCTTTTTCACTATGTCTCGCAAGGAGAAAACCTTCCTGCTCACTAAACATCTCCTATCGTGTCCTAGAAGTTGCACAGAGTGCTGCAATGTGTTTTGCAACAAGAAAAAGAAAGTTGTCTAAGACCCCTTGCTTTCAAGTATTAATGTGAATGGAAAGGCAAGAGAGTGGGAAAGTACAGTTTTCTATCACTTTGCAAGCTGCTGACACAATCCCAGTGCTGTGTAGCAGTTAGCTTGTCAGTGCACTGCAGTAAGTGTTTCTTGTTACCTACATCTAATCAAAAAACTTTTTCACTATGTCTCTCAAGGAGAAAACGTTCCTGCTCACTAAACATCTCCTATCGTGTTCTAGAAGTTGCACAGAGGGCTGCAATGTGTTTTGCAACAAGAAAAAGAAAGTTGTCTAAGACCCCTTGCTTTCAAGTATTAATGTGAATGGAAAGGCAAGAGAGTGCGAAAGTACTGTTTTCTATCACTTTGCAAGCTGCTGACACAATCCCAGTGCTGTGTAGCAGTTAGCTTTTCAGTGCACTGCAGTCAGTGTTTCTTGTTACCTACATCTAAGAAAATAGCTTTTTTACTATGTCTCGCAAGGAGAAAACCTTCCTGCTCAGTAAACATCTCCTATCGTGTTCTAGAAGTTGCACAGAGTGCTGCAGTGTGTTTTGTAACAAGAAAAAGAAAGTTGTCTAAGACGCCTTCCTTTCAAGTATTAATGTGAATGGAAAGGCAAGAGAGTGAGAAAGTACTGTTTTCTATCACTTTGGGAATGCTAACACAATCCCAGTGCTGTGTAGCAATTAGCTTGTCAGTGCACTGCAGTAAGTGTTTCTTGTTACCTACATCTAAGCAAATAGCTTTTTCACTCTGTGTCGCAAGGAGAAAACTTTCCTGCTCACTAAACAACTTTCATCTTGTTCTAGATTTTGCACAGAGGGCTTCGGAGTGTTTTGTAACAAGAAAAAGAAAGTTGTCTAAGACGCCTTCCTTTCAAGTATTAATGTGAATGGAAAGGCAAGAGAGTGAGAAAGTACTGTTTTCTATCACTTTGCAAGCTGCTGACACAATCCCAGTGCTGTGTAGCAATTAGCTTGTCAGTGCACTGCAGTAAATGTTTCTTGTTACCTACATCTAAGCAAATAGCTTTTTCACTATGTCTCGCAAGGAGAAAACCTTCCTGCTCACTAAAAATCTCCTATCGTGTTCTAGATGTTGCACAGAGGGCTGCAGAGTGTTTTGCAACAAGAAAAAGAAAGTTGTCTAAGACGCCTTCCTTTCAAGTATTAATGTGAATGGAAAGGCAAGAGAGTGGGAAAGTACTGTTTTCTATCACTGGGCAAGCTGCTAACACAATCCCCGTGCTGTGTAGCAATTAGCTTGTCAGTGCACTGCAGTAAGTGTTTCTTGTTACCTACATCTAAGCAAATAGTTTTTCAATCTGTCTCTCAAGGAGAAAACCTTCCTGCTCACTAAACATCTCCTATCGTGTTCTAGAAGTTGCACAGAGTGCTGCAGTGTGTTTTACAACAAGAAAAAAAAGTTGTCTAAGACGCCTTCCTTTCGAGTATTAATGTGAAGGGAAAGGCAAGAGAGTGGGAAAGTACTGTTTTCTATCACTTTGCAAGCTGCTAACACAATCCCAGTGCTGTGTACCAATTAGCTTGTCAGTACACTGCAGTAAGTGTTTCTTGTTACCTACATATAATCAAAAAGCTTTTTCAGTATGTCTCGCAAGGAGAAAACGTTGCTGCTCACTAAACATCTATCATGTTCTAGAAGTTGCACTGAGGGCTGCAGAGTGTTTTGCAACAAGTAAAAGAAAGTTGTCTAAGACACCTTCCTTTCAAGTATTAATGTGAATGGAAAGGCAAGAGAGTGAGAAAGACCTTTTTTCTATCACTTTGCAAGCTGCTGACACAAATCCCAGTGCTGTGTAGCAATTAGCTTGTCAGTGCACTGCAGTAAATATTTCTTGTTACCTACATCTAAGCAAATAGCTTTTTTACTATGTCTCGCAAGGAGAAAACCTTCCTGCTCACTAAACATCTCCTATCGTGTTCTAGAAGTTGCACAGAGGGCTTCAGAGTGTTTTGTAACAAGAAAAAGAAAGTTGTCTAAGACGCCTTCCTTTCAAGTATTAATGTGAATGGAAAGGCAAGAGAGTGAGAAAGTACTGTTTTCTATCTTTTTGCAAGCTGCTTACACAATCCCAGTGTTGTGTAGCAACTAGCTTGTCAGTGTACTACAGTAAGTGTTTCTTGTTACCTACATCTAAGCAAATAGCTTTTTCACTATGTCTCGCAAGGAGAAAACGTTCCTTCTCACTAAACAACTTCCATGGGGATGCAGAGGTTGCACAGAGGGCTGCAGAGTTTTTTAGCAACAAGAAAAAGAAAGTTGTCTAAGACGCCTTCCTTTCAAGTATTAATGTGAAGGGAAAGGCAAGAGAGTGGGAAAGTACTGTTTTCTATCACTTTGCAAGCTGCTAACACAATCCCAGTGCTGTGTAGCAATTAGCTTGTCAGTGTACTGCAGTAAGTGTTTCTTGTCACCTATATCTAAGCAAATGGATTTTTCACTATGTCTCGCAAGGAGAAAACGTAGCTGCTCACTAAACATCTATCGTGTTCTAGAAGTGGCACTGAGGGCTGCAGAGTGTTTTGCAACAGGTAAAAAAAGTTGTCTAAGACGCCTTCCTTTCAAGTATTAATGTGAAGGGAAAGGCAAGAGAGTGGGAAAGTACTGTTTTCTATCACTTTGCAAGCTGCTAACACAATCCCAGAGCTGTGTAGCAATTAGCTTGTCAGTGCACTGCAGTAAGTGTTTCTTGTCGCCTACATCTAAGCAAATAGCTTTTTCACTATGTCTCGCAAGGAGAAAACCTTCCTGCTCACTAAACATCTCCTATCGTGTTCTAGAAGTTGCACAGAGGGCTGCAGAGTGTTTTGCAACAAGAAAAAGAAAGTTGTCTAAGACACCTTCCTTTCAAGTATTAATGTGAATGGAAAGGCAAGAGAGTGGGAAAGTACTGTTTTCTATCACTCTGCAAGCTGCTAACACAATCCCAGTGCTGTGTAGCAATTAGCTTGTCAGTGCACTGCAGTAAATATTTCTTGTTACCTACATCTAAGCAAATAGCTTTTTCACTATGTCTCGCAAGGAGAAAACGTTCCTGCTCACTAAACAACTTCCATCGTGTTATAGCTGTTGCACAGATGGCTGCAGAGTGATTTGCAACCAGAAAAAGAAAGTTGTCTAAGACGCCTTCATTCAAGTATTAATGTGAATGGAAAGGCAAGAGAGTGGGAAAGTACTGTTTTCTATCACTTTGCAAGCTGCTTACACAATCCCAGTGCTGTGTAGCAACTAGCTTGTCAGTGCACTACAGTAACTGTTGCTTGTTACCTACATCTAAGCATATAGCTTTTTCACTCTGTCTAGCAAGGAGAAAACCTTCCTGCTCTCTAAATATCTCTTATCGTGTTCTAGAAGTTGCACAGAGTGCTGCAATGTGTTTTGTAACAAGAAAAAGAAAGTTGTCTAAGACCCCTTGCTTTCAAGTATTAATGTGAATGGAAAGGCAAGAGAGTGGGAAAGTACTGTTTTCTATCACTTTGCAAGCTGCTGACACAATCCCAGTGCTTTGTAGCAGTTAACTTGTCACTGCACTTCAGTAAGTGTTTCTTGTTACCTACATCTAAGCAAAAAGCTTTTTCACTATGTCTCGCAAGGAGAATACCTTCCTGCTCATTAAACATCTCTTATCGTGTTCTAGAAGTTGCACAGAGTGCTGCAATGTGTTTTGCAACAAGAAAAAGAAAGTTGTCTAAGACCCCTTGCTTTCAAGTATTAATGTGAATGGAAAGGCAAGAGAGTGGGAAAGTACTGTTTTCTATCACTTTGTAAGCTGCTGACACAATCCCAGTGCTTTGTAGCAGTTAACTTGTCACTGCACTTCAGTAAGTGTTTCTTGTTACCTACATCTAAGCAAAAAGCTTTTTCACTATGTCTCGCAAGGAGAAAACCTTCCCGCTCACTAAACACCTCCTATCGTGTTCTAGAAGTTGTACAGAGTGATGCAGAGTGTTTTGAAGCAAGAAAAAGAAAGTTGTCTAAGACGCCTTCCTTTCAAGTATTAATGTGAATGGAAAGGCAAGAGAGTGGGAAAGTACTGTTTTCCATCACTGTGCAAGCTGCTGACACAATCCCAGTGCTGTGTAGCAATTAGCTTGTCAGTGCACTGCACTAAGTGTTTGTTGTTGCCTACATCTAAGCAAATAGGTTTTTCACTATGTCTTGCCAGGACAAAAGGTTGCTGCTCACTAATCAACTTCCATCATGTCGTAGAAGTCGCACAGAGGTCTGCAGAGTGTTTTGCAAAATGTAAAAGAAAGTTGTCTAAGACGCCTTCATTCAAGTATTAATGTGAATGGAAAGGCAAGAGAGTGGGAAAGTACTGTTTTCTATCTTTTTGCAAGCTACTTAGACAATCCCAGTGCTGTGTAGCAATTAGCTTGTCAGTGCACTGCAGTAAGTGTTTCTTGTTACCTACATCTAATCAAAAAACTTTTTCACTATGTCTCGCAAGGAGAAAACGTTCCTGCTCACTAAACATCTCCTATCGTGTTCTAGAAGTTGCACAGAGGGCTGCAATGTGTTTTGCAACAAGAAAAAGAAAGTTGTCTAAGACCCCTTGCTTTCAAGTATTAATGTGAATGGAAAGGCAAGAGAGTGCGAAAGTACTGTTTTCTATCACTTTGCAAGCTGCTGACACAATCCCAGTGCTGTGTAGCAGTTAGCTTTTCAGTGCACTGCAGTCAGTGTTTCTTGTTACCTACATCTAAGCAAATACCTTTTTCACTATGTCTCGCAAGGAGAAAACGTTGCTGCTCACTAAACAACTTCCATCGTGTTCTAGAAGTTGCACAGAGTTCTGCACAGTGTTTTGCAACAAGAAAAAGAAAGTTGTCTAAGCCTTCCTTTCAAGTATTAATGTGAATGGAAAGGCAAGAGAGTGAGAAAGTACTGTTTTCTACCTTTTTGCAAGCTGCTTACACAATCCCAGTGTTGTGTAGCAACTAGCTTGTCAGTGTACTACTGTAAGTGTTTCTTGTTATCTACATCTAAGCAAATAGCTTTTTCACTATGTCTCGCAAGGAGAAAACGTTCCTGCTCACTAAACAACTTCCATCGTGATGCAGAGGTTGCACAGAGGGCTGCAGAGTTTTTTAGCAACAAGAAAAAGAAAGTTGTCTAAGACGCCTTCCTTTCAAGTATTAATGTGAAGGGAAAGGCAAGAGAGTGCGAAAGTACTGCTTTCTATCGCTTTGCAAGCTGCTGACACAATCCCAGTGCTGTGTAGCAATTAGCTTATCAGTGTACTGCAGTAAGTGTTTCTTGCCACCTATATCTAAGCAAATCGATTTTTCACTATGTCTCGCAAGGAGAAAACGTTCCTGCTCACTAAACAACTTCCATCGTGTTATAGCTGTTGCACAGATGGCTGCAGAGTGATTTGCAACCAGAAAAAGAAAGTTGTCTAAGACGCCTTCCTGTCAAATATTAATCTGACGGGAAAGTCAAGAGAGTGGGAAAGTACTGTTTTCTATCACTTTGCAAGCTGCTTACACAATCCCAGTGTTGTGTAGCAACTAGCTTGTCAGTGCACTACAGTAACTGTTGCTTGTTACCTACATCTAAGCATATAGCTTTTTCACTCTGTCTAGCAAGGAGAAAACCTTCCTGCTCTCTAAACATCTCTTATCGTGTTCTAGAAGTTGCACAGAGTGCTGCAATGTGTTTTGTAACAAGAAAAAGAAAGTTGTCTAAGACCCCTTGCTTTCAAGTATTAATGTGAATGGAAAAGCAAGAGAGTGGGAAAGTACTGTTTTCTATCACTTTGCAAGCTGCTGACACAATCCCAGTGCTTTGTAGCAGTTAACTTGTCACTGCACTTCAGTAAGTGTTTCTTGTTACCTACATCTAAGCAAAAAGCTTTTTCACTATGTCTCGCAAGGAGAAAACCTTCCCGCTCACTAAACACCTCCTATCGTGTTCTAGAAGTTGTACAGAGTGATGCAGAGTGTTTTGAAGCAAGAAAAAGAAAGTTGTCTAAGACGCCTTCCTTTCAAGTATTAATGTGAATGGAAAGGCAAGAGAGTGGGAAAGTACTGTTTTCCATCACTGTGCAAGCTGCTGACACAATCCCAGTGCTGTGTAGCAATTAGCTTGTCAGTGCACTGCACTAAGTGTTTGTTGTTGCCTACATCTAAGCAAATAGGTTTTTCACTATGTCTTGCCAGGACAAAAGGTTGCTGCTCACTAATCAACTTCCATCATGTCGTAGAAGTCGCACAGAGGTCTGCAGAGTGTTTTGCAAAATGTAAAAGAAAGTTGTCTAAGACGCCTTCATTCAAGTATTAATGTGAATGGAAAGGCAAGACAGTGGGAAAGTACTGTTTTCTATCTTTTTGCAGGCTACTTAGACAATCCCAGTGCTGTGTAGCAATTAGCTTGTCAGTGCACTGCAGTAAGTGTTTCTTGTTACCTACATCTAATCAAAAAACTTTTTCACTATGTCTCGCAAGGAGAAAACGTTCCTGCTCACTAAACATCTCCTATCGTGTTCTAGAAGTTGCACAGAGGGCTGCAATGTGTTTTGCAACAAGAAAAAGAAAGTTGTCTAAGACCCCTTGCTTTCAAGTATTAATGTGAATGGAAAGGCAAGAGAGTGCGAAAGTACTGTTTTCTATCACTTTGCAAGCTGCTGACACAATCCCAGTGCTGTGTAGCAGTTAGCTTTTCAGTGCACTGCAGTCAGTGTTTCTTGTTACCTACATCTAAGCAAATACCTTTTTCACTATGTCTCGCAAGGAGAAAACGTTGCTGCTCACTAAACAACTTCCATCGTGTTCTAGAAGTTGCACAGAGTTCTGCACAGTGTTTTGCAACAAGAAAAAGAAAGTTGTCTAAGCCTTCCTTTCAAGTATTAATGTGAAGGGAAAGGCAAGAGAGTGGGAAAGTACTGTTTTCTATCACTGTACAAGCTGTAACACAATCCCAGTGCGGTGTAGCAATTAGCTTGTCAGTGCGCTGCAGTAAGTGTTTCTTGTTACCTACATCTAAGCATATAGCTTTTTCACTATGTCTCGCAAGGAGAAAACCTGCCTGCTCACTAAACATCTCTTATCGTGTTGTAAAAGTTGCACAGAGGGCTGCGGAGTGTTTTGTAACAAGAAAAAGACAGTTGTCTAAGACGCCTTCCTTTCAAGTATTAATGTGAAGGGAAAGGCAAGAGAGTGGGAAAGTACTGTTTTCTATCACTTTTCAAGCTGCTAACACAATCCCAGAGCTGTGTAGCAATTAGCTTGTCAGTGCACTGCAGTAAGTGTTTCTTGTTACCTACATCTAAGCAAAAAGCTTTTTCACTATGTCTCGCAAGGAGAAAACCTTCCTGCTCACTAAACAACTTCCATCGTGATGCAGAGGTTGCACAGAGGGCTGCAGAGTTTTTTAGCAACAAGAAAGAGAAAGTTGTCTAAGACGCCTTCCTTTCAAGTATTAATCTGAAGGGAAAGGCAAGAGAGTGGGAAAGTACTGTTTTCTATCACTTTGCAAGCTGCTAACACAATCCCAGAGCTGTGTAGCAATTAGCTTGTCAGTGCACTGCAGTAAGTGTTTCTTGTTACCTGCATCTAAGCAAAAACCTTTTCACTATGTCTCGCAAGGAGAAAACGTTGCTGCTCACTAAACATCTCCTATCGTGTTCTAGAAGTTGCAGTGAGGGCTGCAGATTGTTGTGTAACAAGAAAAAGAAAGTCGTCCAAGACACCTTCCTTTCAAGTATTAATGTGAATCGAAAGGCAAGAGAGTGGGAAAGTACTGTTTTCTACCGCTTTAGGAACTGCTAACACAATCCGAGTCATGTGTAGCAATTAGCTTGTCAGTGCACTGCGGTAAGTGTTTCTTGTTACCTACATCTAAGCAAAAAGCTTTTTCACTATGTCTCGCAAGGAGAAAACGTTCCTGCTCACTAAACATCTCCTGTCGTGTTCTAGGGATTGCACAGAGGGCGGCATAGTTTTTTAGCAAAAAGAAAATGAAAGTAGTCTAAGACGCCTTCCTTTCAAATACTAATGTGAAGGGAAAGGCAAGAGAGTGGGGAAGTACTGTTTTCTATCACTTTGCAAGCTGCTAACACAATCCCAGTGCTGTGTAGCAATTAGCTTGTCAGTGTAGTGCAGTAAGTGTTTCTTGTTACCTACATCTAAGCAAATAGCTTTTTCACTATGTCTCGCAAGTAGAAAAAGTTCCTTCTCACTAAACATCTCCTATCGTGTTCTAGAAGTTGCACAGAGGGCTGCAGTGTGTTTAGCAACAAGAAAAAAGAAGTCCTCTAAGAAGCCTTCCTTTCAAGTATTAATGTGAAGTGAAAGGCAAGAGAGTGAGAAAGTACTGTTTTCTATCACTGTGCAAGCTGCTAACCCAATCCCTGTGCTGTGCAGCAATTAGCTTGTCAGTGCACTGCAGTAAGTGTTTCTTGTTGCCTACATCTAAGCAAAAAGCTTTTTCACTATGTCTCGCAAGGAGAAAACGTTCCTGCACACTAAACATCTCTTATCGTGTTCTTGAAGTTGCACTGAGGGCTGCAGATTGTTTTGTAACAAGAAAAAGAAAGTTGTCCAAGACGCCTTCCTGTCAAGTATTAATGTGAAGGGAAAGGCAAGAGAGTGGGAAAGTACTGTTTTCTATCGCTTTACAAACTGCTAACACAATACCAGTGCTGTGTAGCAATTAGCTTGTCAGTGCACTGCAGTAAGTGTTTCTTGTTGCCTACATCTAAGCAAAAAGCTTTTTCACTATGTCTCGCAAGGAGAAAACGTTCCTGCACACTAAACATCTCTTATCGTGTTCTTGAAGTTGCACTGAGGGCTGCAGATTGTTTTGTAACAAGAAAAAGAAAGTTGTCTAAGACGCCTTCCTGTCAAGTATTAATGTGAAGGGAAAGGCAAGAGAGTGGGAAAGTACTGTTTTCTATCGCTTTACAAACTGCTAACACAATCCCAGAGCTGTGTAGCAATTAGCTTGTCAGTGCACTGCAGTAAGTGTTTCTTGTTCCCTACATCTAAGCAAAAAGCTTTTTCACTATGTCTCGCAAGGAGAAAACCTTCCTGCTCACTAAACATCTCCTATCGTGTCCTAGAAGTTGCACAGAGTGCTGCAATGTGTTTTGCAACAAGAAAAAGAAAGTTGTCTAAGACCCCTTGCTTTCAAGTATTAATGTGAATGGAAAGGCAAGAGAGTGGGAAAGTACAGTTTTCTATCACTTTGCAAGCTGCTGACACAATCCCAGTGCTGTGTAGCAGTTAGCTTGTCAGTGCACTGCAGTAAGTGTTTCTTGTTACCTACATCTAATCAAAAAACTTTTTCACTATGTCTCTCAAGGAGAAAACGTTCCTGCTCACTAAACATCTCCTATCGTGTTCTAGAAGTTGCACAGAGGGCTGCAATGTGTTTTGCAACAAGAAAAAGAAAGTTGTCTAAGACCCCTTGCTTTCAAGTATTAATGTGAATGGAAAGGCAAGAGAGTGCGAAAGTACTGTTTTCTATCACTTTGCAAGCTGCTGACACAATCCCAGTGCTGTGTAGCAGTTAGCTTTTCAGTGCACTGCAGTCAGTGTTTCTTGTTACCTACATCTAAGAAAATAGCTTTTTTACTATGTCTCGCAAGGAGAAAACCTTCCTGCTCAGTAAACATCTCCTATCGTGTTCTAGAAGTTGCACAGAGTGCTGCAGTGTGTTTTGTAACAAGAAAAAGAAAGTTGTCTAAGACGCCTTCCTTTCAAGTATTAATGTGAATGGAAAGGCAAGAGAGTGAGAAAGTACTGTTTTCTATCACTTTGGGAATGCTAACACAATCCCAGTGCTGTGTAGCAATTAGCTTGTCAGTGCACTGCAGTAAGTGTTTCTTGTTACCTACATCTAAGCAAATAGCTTTTTCACTCTGTGTCGCAAGGAGAAAACTTTCCTGCTCACTAAACAACTTTCATCTTGTTCTAGATTTTGCACAGAGGGCTTCGGAGTGTTTTGTAACAAGAAAAAGAAAGTTGTCTAAGACGCCTTCCTTTCAAGTATTAATGTGAATGGAAAGGCAAGAGAGTGAGAAAGTACTGTTTTCTATCACTTTGCAAGCTGCTGACACAATCCCAGTGCTGTGTAGCAATTAGCTTGTCAGTGCACTGCAGTAAATGTTTCTTGTTACCTACATCTAAGCAAATAGCTTTTTCACTATGTCTCGCAAGGAGAAAACCTTCCTGCTCACTAAAAATCTCCTATCGTGTTCTAGATGTTGCACAGAGGGCTGCAGAGTGTTTTGCAACAAGAAAAAGAAAGTTGTCTAAGACGCCTTCCTTTCAAGTATTAATGTGAATGGAAAGGCAAGAGAGTGGGAAAGTACTGTTTTCTATCACTGGGCAAGCTGCTAACACAATCCCCGTGCTGTGTAGCAATTAGCTTGTCAGTGCACTGCAGTAAGTGTTTCTTGTTACCTACATCTAAGCAAATAGTTTTTCACTCTGTCTCTCAAGGAGAAAACCTTCCTGCTCACTAAACATCTCCTATCGTGTTCTAGAAGTTGCACAGAGTGCTGCAGTGTGTTTTACAACAAGAAAAAAAAGTTGTCTAAGACGCCTTCCTTTCGAGTATTAATGTGAAGGGAAAGGCAAGAGAGTGGGAAAGTACTGTTTTCTATCACTTTGCAAGCTGCTAACACAATCCCAGTGCTGTGTACCAATTAGCTTGTCAGTACACTGCAGTAAGTGTTTCTTGTTACCTACATATAATCAAAAAGCTTTTTCAGTATGTCTCGCAAGGAGAAAACGTTGCTGCTCACTAAACATCTATCATGTTCTAGAAGTTGCACTGAGGGCTGCAGAGTGTTTTGCAACAAGTAAAAGAAAGTTGTCTAAGACACCTTCCTTTCAAGTATTAATGTGAATGGAAAGGCAAGAGAGTGAGAAAGACCTTTTTTCTATCACTTTGCAAGCTGCTGACACAAATCCCAGTGCTGTGTAGCAATTAGCTTGTCAGTGCACTGCAGTAAATATTTCTTGTTACCTACATCTAAGCAAATAGCTTTTTTACTATGTCTCGCAAGGAGAAAACCTTCCTGCTCACTAAACATCTCCTATCGTGTTCTAGAAGTTGCACAGAGGGTTTCAGAGTGTTTTGTAACAAGAAAAAGAAAGTTGTCTAAGACGCCTTCCTTTCAAGTATTAATGTGAATGGAAAGGCAAGAGAGTGAGAAAGTACTGTTTTCTATCTTTTTGCAAGCTGCTTACACAATCCCAGTGTTGTGTAGCAACTAGCTTGTCAGTGTACTACAGTAAGTGTTTCTTGTTACCTACATCTAAGCAAATAGCTTTTTCACTATGTCTCGCAAGGAGAAAACGTTCCTTCTCACTAAACAACTTCCATGGGGATGCAGAGGTTGCAGAGAGGGCTGCAGAGTTTTTTAGCAACAAGAAAAAGAAAGTTGTCTAAGACGCCTTCCTTTCAAGTATTAATGTGAAGGGAAAGGCAAGAGAGTGGGAAAGTACTGTTTTCTATCACTTTGCAAGCTGCTAACACAATCCCAGTGCTGTGTAGCAATTAGCTTGTCAGTGTACTGCAGTAAGTGTTTCTTGTCACCTATATCTAAGCAAATGGATTTTTCACTATGTCTCGCAAGGAGAAAACGTAGCTGCTCACTAAACATCTATCGTGTTCTAGAAGTTGCACTGAGGGCTGCAGAGTGTTTTGCAACAGGTAAAAAAAGTTGTCTAAGACGCCTTCCTTTCAAGTATTAATGTGAAGGGAAAGGCAAGAGAGTGGGAAAGTACAGTTTTCTATCACTTTGCAAGCTGCTAACACAATCCCAGAGCTGTGTAGCAATTAGCTTGTCAGTGCACTGCAGTAAGTGTTTCTTGTCGCCTACATCTAAGCAAATAGCTTTTTCACTATGTCTCGCAAGGAGAAAACCTTCCTGCTCACTAAACATCTCCTATCGTGTTCTAGAAGTTGCACAGAGGGCTGCAGAGTGTTTTGCAACAAGAAAAAGAAAGTTGTCTAAGACACCTTCCTTTCAAGTATTAATGTGAATGGAAAGGCAAGAGAGTGAGAAAGTACTGTTTTCTATCACTCTGCAAGCTGCTAACACAATCCCAGTGCTGTGTAGCAATTAGCTTGTCAGTGCACTGCAGTAAATATTTCTTGTTACCTACATCTAAGCAAATAGCTTTTTCACTATGTCTCGCAAGGAGAAAACGTTCCTGCTCACTAAACAACTTCCATCGTGTTATAGCTGTTGCACAGATGGCTGCAGAGTGATTTGCAACCAGAAAAAGAAAGTTGTCTAAGACGCCTTCATTCAAGTATTAATGTGAATGGAAAGGCAAGAGAGTGGGAAAGTACTGTTTTCTATCACTTTGCAAGCTGCTTACACAATCCCAGTGCTGTGTAGCAACTAGCTTGTCAGTGCACTACAGTAACTGTTGCTTGTTACCTACATCTAAGCATATAGCTTTTTCACTCTGTCTAGCAAGGAGAAAACCTTCCTGCTCTCTAAATATCTCTTATCGTGTTCTAGAAGTTGCACAGAGTGCTGCAATGTGTTTTGTAACAAGAAAAAGAAAGTTGTCTAAGACCCCTTGCTTTCAAGTATTAATGTGAATGGAAAGGCAAGAGAGTGGGAAAGTACTGTTTTCTATCACTTTGCAAGCTGCTGACACAATCCCAGTGCTTTGTAGCAGTTAACTTGTCACTGCACTTCAGTAAGTGTTTCTTGTTACCTACATCTAAGCAAAAAGCTTTTTCACTATGTCTCGCAAGGAGAATACCTTCCTGCTCATTAAACATCTCTTATCGTGTTCTAGAAGTTGCACAGAGTGCTGCAATGTGTTTTGCAACAAGAAAAAGAAAGTTGTCTAAGACCCCTTGCTTTCAAGTATTAATGTGAATGGAAAGGCAAGAGAGTGCGAAAGTACTGTTTTCTATCACTTTGCAAGCTGCTGACACAATCCCAGTGCTGTGTAGCAATTAGCTTGTCAGTGCACTGCAGTCAGTGTTTCTTGTTACCTACATCTAAGCAAATAGCTTTTTCACTATGTCTCACAAGGAGAAAACCTTCCTGCTCACTAAACATCTCCTATCGTGTTCTAGAAGTTGCACAGAGTGCTGCAGTGTGTTTTGTAACAAGAAAAAGAAAGTTGTCTAAGACGCCTTCCTTTCAAGTATTAATGTGAATGGAAAGGCAAGAGAGTGAGAAAGTACTGTTTTCTATCACTTTGGGAATGCTAACACAATCCCAGTGCTGTGTAGCAATTAGCTTGTCAGTGCACTGCAGTAAGTGTTTCTTGTTACCTACATCTAAGCAAATAGCTTTTTCACTCTGTGTCGCAAGGAGAAAACTTTCCTGCTCACTAAACAAATTTCATCTTGTTCTAGATTTTGCACAGAGGGCTTCGGAGTGTTTTGTAACAAGAAAAAGAAAGTTGTCTAAGACGCCTTCCTTTCAAGTATTAATGTGAATGGAAAGGCAAGAGAGTGAGAAAGTACTGTTTTCTATCACTTTGCAAGCTGCTGACACAATCCCAGTGCTGTGTAGCAATTAGCTTGTCAGTGCACTGCAGTAAATGTTTCTTGTTACCTACATCTAAGCAAATAGCTTTTTCACTATGTCTCGCAAGGAGAAAACCTTCCTGCTCACTAAAAATCTCCTATCGTGTTCTAGATGTTGCACAGAGGGCTGCAGAGTGTTTTGCAACAAGAAAAAGAAAGTTGTCTAAGCCTTCCTTTCAAGTATTAATGTGAATGGAAAGGCAAGAGAGTGAGAAAGTACTGTTTTCTACCTTTTTGCAAGCTGCTTACACAATCCCAGTGTTGTGTAGCAACTAGCTTGTCAGAGTACTACTGTAAGTGTTTCTTGTTACCTACATCTAAGCAAATAGCTTTTTCACTATGTCTCGCAAGGAGAAAACGTTCCTGCTCACTAAACAACTTCCATCGTGATGCAGAGGTTGCACAGAGGGCTGCAGAGTTTTTTAGCAACAAGAAAAAGAAAGTTGTCTAAGACGCCTTCCTTTCAAGTATTAATGTGAAGGGAAAGGCAAGAGAGTGCGAAAGTACTGCTTTCTATCGCTTGCAAGCTGCTGACACAATCCCAGTGCTGTGTAGCAATTAGCTTATCAGTGTACTGCAGTAAGTGTTTCTTGCCACCTATATCTAAGCAAATCGATTTTTCACTATGTCTCGCAAGGAGAAAACGTTCCTGCTCACTAAACAACTTCCATCGTGTTATAGCTGTTGCACAGATGGCTGCAGAGTGATTTGCAACCAGAAAAAGAAAGTTGTCTAAGACGCCTTCCTGTCAAGTATTAATGTGACGGGAAAGTCAAGAGAGTGGGAAAGTACTGTTTTCTATCACTTTGCAAGCTGCTTACACAATCCCAGTGTTGTGTAGCAACTAGCTTGTCAGTGCACTACAGTAACTGTTGCTTGTTACCTACATCTAAGCATATAGCTTTTTCACTCTGTCTAGCAAGGAGAAAACCTTCCTGCTCTCTAAACATCTCTTATCGTGTTCTAGAAGTTGCACAGAGTGCTGCAATGTGTTTTGCAACAAGAAAAAGAAAGTTGTCTAAGACCCCTTGCTTTCAAGTATTAATGTGAATGGAAAGGCAAGAGAGTGGGAAAGTACTGTTTTCTATCACTTTGCAAGCTGCTGACACAATCCCAGTGCTTTGTAGCAGTTAACTTGTCACTGCACTTCAGTAAGTGTTTCTTGTTACCTACATCTAAGCAAAAAGCTTTTTCACTATGTCTCGCAAGGAGAAAACCTTCCCGCTCACTAAACACCTCCTATCGTGTTCTAGAAGTTGTACAGAGTGATGCAGAGTGTTTTGAAGCAAGAAAAAGAAAGTTGTCTAAGACGCCTTCCTTTCAAGTATTAATGTGAATGGAAAGGCAAGAGAGTGGGAAAGTACTGTTTTCCATCACTGTGCAAGCTGCTGACACAATCCCAGTGCTGTGTAGCAATTAGCTTGTCAGTGCACTGCACTAAGTGTTTGTTGTTGCCTACATCTAAGCAAATAGGTTTTTCACTATGTCTTGCCAGGACAAAAGGTTGCTGCTCACTAATCAACTTCCATCATGTCGTAGAAGTCGCACAGAGGTCTGCAGAGTGTTTTGCAAAGTGTAAAAGAAAGTTGTCTAAGACGCCTTCATTCAAGTATTAATGTGAATGGAAAGGCAAGAGAGTGGGAAAGTACTGTTTTCTATCTTTTTGCAAGCTACTTAGACAATCCCAGTGCTGTGTAGCAATTAGCTTGTCAGTGCACTGCAGTAAGTGTTTCTTGTTACCTACATCTAATCAAAAAACTTTTTCACTATGTCTCGCAAGGAGAAAACGTTCCTGCTCACTAAACATCTCCTATCGTGTTCTAGAAGTTGCACAGAGGGCTGCAATGTGTTTTGCAACAAGAAAAAGAAAGTTGTCTAAGACCCCTTGCTTTCAAGTATTAATGTGAATGGAAAGGCAAGAGAGTGCGAAAGTACTGTTTTCTATCACTTTGCAAGCTGCTGACACAATCCCAGTGCTGTGTAGCAGTTAGCTTTTCAGTGCACTGCAGTCAGTGTTTCTTGTTACCTACATCTAAGCAAATACCTTTTTCACTATGTCTCGCAAGGAGAAAACGTTGCTGCTCACTAAACAACTTCCATCGTGTTCTAGAAGTTGCACAGAGTTCTGCACAGTGTTTTGCAACAAGAAAAAGAAAGTTGTCTAAGCCTTCCTTTCAAGTATTAATGTGAATGGAAAGGCAAGAGAGTGAGAAAGTACTGTTTTCTACCTTTTTGCAAGCTGCTTACACAATCCCAGTGTTGTGTAGCAACTAGCTTGTCAGTGTACTACTGTAAGTGTTTCTTGTTACCTACATCTAAGCAAATAGCTTTTTCACTATGTCTCGCAAGGAGAAAACGTTCCTGCTCACTAAACAACTTCCATCGTGATGCAGAGGTTGCACAGAGGGCTGCAGAGTTTTTTAGCAACAAGAAAAAGAAAGTTGTCTAAGACGCCTTCCTTTCAAGTATTAATGTGAAGGGAAAGGCAAGAGAGTGCGAAAGTACTGCTTTCTATCGCTTTGCAAGCTGCTGACACAATCCCAGTGCTGTGTAGCAATTAGCTTATCAGTGTACTGCAGTAAGTGTTTCTTGCCACCTATATCTAAGCAAATCGATTTTTCACTATGTCTCGCAAGGAGAAAACGTTCCTGCTCACTAAACAACTTCCATCGTGTTATAGCTGTTGCACAGATGGCTGCAGAGTGATTTGCAACCAGAAAAAGAAAGTTGTCTAAGACGCCTTCCTGTCAAGTATTAATGTGACGGGAAAGTCAAGAGAGTGGGAAAGTACTGTTTTCTATCACTTTGCAAGCTGCTTACACAATCCCAGTGTTGTGTAGCAACTAGCTTGTCAGTGCACTACAGTAACTGTTGCTTGTTACCTACATCTAAGCATATAGCTTTTTCACTCTGTCTAGCAAGGAGAAAACCTTCCTGCTCTCTAAACATCTCTTATCGTGTTCTAGAAGTTGCACAGAGTGCTGCAATGTGTTTTGTAACAAGAAAAAGAAAGTTGTCTAAGACCCCTTGCTTTCAAGTATTAATGTGAATGGAAAAGCAAGAGAGTGGGAAAGTACTGTTTTCTATCACTTTGCAAGCTGCTGACACAATCCCAGTGCTTTGTAGCAGTTAACTTGTCACTGCACTTCAGTAAGTGTTTCTTGTTACCTACATCTAAGCAAAAAGCTTTTTCACTATGTCTCGCAAGGAGAAAACCTTCCCGCTCACTAAACACCTCCTATCGTGTTCTAGAAGTTGTACAGAGTGATGCAGAGTGTTTTGAAGCAAGAAAAAGAAAGTTGTCTAAGACGCCTTCCTTTCAAGTATTAATGTGAATGGAAAGGCAAGAGAGTGGGAAAGTACTGTTTTCCATCACTGTGCAAGCTGCTGACACAATCCCAGTGCTGTGTAGCAATTAGCTTGTCAGTGCACTGCACTAAGTGTTTGTTGTTGCCTACATCTAAGCAAATAGGTTTTTCACTATGTCTTGCCAGGACAAAAGGTTGCTGCTCACTAATCAACTTCCATCATGTCGTAGAAGTCGCACAGAGGTCTGCAGAGTGTTTTGCAAAATGTAAAAGAAAGTTGTCTAAGACGCCTTCATTCAAGTATTAATGTGAATGGAAAGGCAAGAGAGTGGGAAAGTACTGTTTTCTATGTTTTTGCAGGCTACTTAGACAATCCCAGTGCTGTGTAGCAATTAGATTGTCAGTGCACTGCAGTAAGTGTTTCTTGTTACCTACATCTAATCAAAAAACTTTTTCACTATGTCTCGCAAGGAGAAAACGTTCCTGCTCACTAAACATCTCCTATCGTGTTCTAGAAGTTGCACAGAGGGCTGCAATGTGTTTTGCAACAAGAAAAAGAAAGTTGTCTAAGACCCCTTGCTTTCAAGTATTAATGTGAATGGAAAGGCAAGAGAGTGCGAAAGTACTGTTTTCTATCACTTTGCAAGCTGCTGACACAATCCCAGTGCTGTGTAGCAGTTAGCTTTTCAGTGCACTGCAGTCAGTGTTTCTTGTTACCTACATCTAAGCAAATACCTTTTTCACTATGTCTCGCAAGGAGAAAACGTTGCTGCTCACTAAACAACTTCCATCGTGTTCTAGAAGTTGCACAGAGTTCTGCACAGTGTTTTGCAACAAGAAAAAGAAAGTTGTCTAAGCCTTCCTTTCAAGTATTAATGTGAAGGGAAAGGCAAGAGAGTGGGAAAGTACTGTTTTCTATCACTGTACAAGCTGTAACACAATCCCAGTGCGGTGTAGCAATTAGCTTGTCAGTGCACTGCAGTAAGTGTTTCTTGTTACCTACATCTAAGCATATAGCTTTTTCACTATGTCTCGCAAGGAGAAAACCTGCCTGCTCACTAAACATCTCTTATCGTGTTGTAAAAGTTGCACAGAGGGCTGCGGAGTGTTTTGTAACAAGAAAAAGACAGTTGTCTAAGACGCCTTCCTTTCAAGTATTAATGTGAAGGGAAAGGCAAGAGAGTGGGAAAGTACTGTTTTCTATCACTTCGCAAGCTGCTAACACAATCCCAGAGCTGTGTAGCAATTAGCTTGTCAGTGCACTGCAGTAAGTGTTTCTTGTTACCTACATCTAAGCAAAAAGCTTTTTCACTATGTCTCGCAAGGAGAAAACCTTCCTGCTCACTAAACAACTTCCATCGTGATGCAGAGGTTGCACAGAGGCCTGCAGAGTTTTTTAGCAACAAGAAAGAGAAAGTTGTCTAAGACGCCTTCCTTTCAAGTATTAATCTGAAGGGAAAGGCAAGAGAGTGGGAAAGTACTGTTTTCTATCACTTTGCAAGCTGCTAACACAATCCCAGAGCTGTGTAGCAATTAGCTTGTCAGTGCACTGCAGTAAGTGTTTCTTGTTACCTGCATCTAAGCAAAAACCTTTTCACTATGTCTCGCAAGGAGAAAACGTTGCTGCTCACTAAACATCTCCTATCGTGTTCTAGAAGTTGCAGTGAGGGCTGCAGATTGTTGTGTAACAAGAAAAAGAAAGTCGTCCAAGACACCTTCCTTTCAAGTATTAATGTGAATGGAAAGGCAAGAGAGTGGGAAAGTACTGTTTTCTACCGCTTTAGGAACTGCTAACACAATCCGAGTCATGTGTAGCAATTAGCTTGTCAGTGCACTGCGGTAAGTGTTTCTTGTTACCTACATCTAAGCAAAAAGCTTTTTCACTATGTCTCGCAAGGAGAAAACGTTCCTGCTCACTAAACATCTCCTGTCGTGTTCTAGGGATTGCACAGAGGGCGGCATAGTTTTTTAGCAAAAAGAAAATGAAAGTAGTCTAAGACGCCTTCCTTTCAAATACTAATGTGAAGGGAAAGGCAAGAGAGTGGGGAAGTACTGTTTTCTATCACTTTGCAAGCTGCTAACACAATCCCAGTGCTGTGTAGCAATTAGCTTGTCAGTGTAGTGCAGTAAGTGTTTTTTGTTACCTACATCTAAGCAAATAGCTTTTTCACTATGTCTCGCAAGTAGAAAAAGTTCCTTCTCACTAAACATCTCCTATCGTGTTCTAGAAGTTGCACAGAGGGCTGCAGTGTGTTTAGCAACAAGAAAAAAGAAGTCCTCTAAGAAGCCTTCCTTTCAAGTATTAATGTGAAGTGAAAGGCAAGAGAGTGAGAAAGTACTGTTTTCTATCACTGTGCAAGCTGCTAACCCAATCCCTGTGCTGTGCAGCAATTAGCTTGTCAGTGCACTGCAGTAAGTGTTTCTTGTTGCCTACATCTAAGCAAAAAGCTTTTTCACTATGTCTCGCAAGGAGAAAACGTTCCTGCACACTAAACATCTCTTATCGTGTTCTTGAAGTTGCACTGAGGGCTGCAGATTGTTTTGTAACAAGAAAAAGAAAGTTGTCCAAGACGCCTTCCTGTCAAGTATTAATGTGAAGGGAAAGGCAAGAGAGTGGGAAAGTACTGTTTTCTATCGCTTTACAAACTGCTAACACAATACCAGTGCTGTGTAGCAATTAGCTTGTCAGTGCACTGCAGTAAGTGTTTCTTGTTGCCTACATCTACGCAAAAAGCTTTTTCACTATGTCTCGCAAGGAGAAAACGTTCCTGCACACTAAACATCTCTTATCGTGTTCTTGAAGTTGCACTGAGGGCTGCAGATTGTTTTGTAACAAGAAAAAGAAAGTTGTCTAAGACGCCTTCCTGTCAAGTATTAATGTGAAGGGAAAGGCAAGAGAGTGGGAAAGTACTGTTTTCTATCGCTTTACAAACTGCTAACACAATCCCAGAGCTGTGTAGCAATTAGCTTGTCAGTGCACTGCAGTAAGTGTTTCTTGTTCCCTACATCTAAGCAAAAAGCTTTTTCACTATGTCTCGCAAGGAGAAAACCTTCCTGCTCACTAAACATCTCCTATCGTGTCCTAGAAGTTGCACAGAGTGCTGCAATGTGTTTTGCAACAAGAAAAAGAAAGTTGTCTAAGACCCCTTGCTTTCAAGTATTAATGTGAATGGAAAGGCAAGAGAGTGGGAAAGTACAGTTTTCTATCACTTTGCAAGCTGCTGACACAATCCCAGTGCTGTGTAGCAGTTAGCTTGTCAGTGCACTGCAGTAAGTGTTTCTTGTTACCTACATCTAATCAAAAAACTTTTTCACTATGTCTCTCAAGGAGAAAACGTTCCTGCTCACTAAACATCTCCTATCGTGTTCTAGAAGTTGCACAGAGGGCTGCAATGTGTTTTGCAACAAGAAAAAGAAAGTTGTCTAAGACCCCTTGCTTTCAAGTATTAATGTGAATGGAAAGGCAAGAGAGTGCGAAAGTACTGTTTTCTATCACTTTGCAAGCTGCTGACACAATCCCAGTGCTGTGTAGCAGTTAGCTTTTCAGTGCACTGCAGTCAGTGTTTCTTGTTACCTACATCTAAGAAAATAGCTTTTTTACTATGTCTCGCAAGGAGAAAACCTTCCTGCTCAGTAAACATCTCCTATCGTGTTCTAGAAGTTGCACAGAGTGCTGCAGTGTGTTTTGTAACAAGAAAAAGAAAGTTGTCTAAGACGCCTTCCTTTCAAGTATTAATGTGAATGGAAAGGCAAGAGAGTGAGAAAGTACTGTTTTCTATCACTTTGGGAATGCTAACACAATCCCAGTGCTGTGTAGCAATTAGCTTGTCAGTGCACTGCAGTAAGTGTTTCTTGTTACCTACATCTAAGCAAATAGCTTTTTCACTCTGTGTCGCAAGGAGAAAACTTTCCTGCTCACTAAACAACTTTCATCTTGTTCTAGATTTTGCACAGAGGGCTTCGGAGTGTTTTGTAACAAGAAAAAGAAAGTTGTCTAAGACGCCTTCCTTTCAAGTATTAATGTGAATGGAAAGGCAAGAGAGTGAGAAAGTACTGTTTTCTATCACTTTGCAAGCTGCTGACACAATCCCAGTGCTGTGTAGCAATTAGCTTGTCAGTGCACTGCAGTAAATGTTTCTTGTTACCTACATCTAAGCAAATAGCTTTTTCACTATGTCTCGCAAGGAGAAAACCTTCC
The DNA here is from genome assembly GCA_024362935.1 of Setophaga petechia. Lineage (NCBI taxonomy): Eukaryota > Metazoa > Chordata > Aves > Passeriformes > Parulidae > Setophaga > Setophaga petechia. The sequence goes on along the minus strand of JANCRA010000003.1, from coordinate 55,358,780 downwards.
TGCTCACTAAAAATCTCCTATCGTGTTCTAGATGTTGCACAGAGGGCTGCAGAGTGTTTTGCAACAAGAAAAAGAAAGTTGTCTAAGACGCCTTCCTTTCAAGTATTAATGTGAATGGAAAGGCAAGAGAGTGGGAAAGTACTGTTTTCTATCACTGGGCAAGCTGCTAACACAATCCCCGTGCTGTGTAGCAATTAGCTTGTCAGTGCACTGCAGTAAGTGTTTCTTGTTACCTACATCTAAGCAAATAGTTTTTCAATCTGTCTCTCAAGGAGAAAACCTTCCTGCTCACTAAACATCTCCTATCGTGTTCTAGAAGTTGCACAGAGTGCTGCAGTGTGTTTTACAACAAGAAAAAAAAGTTGTCTAAGACGCCTTCCTTTCGAGTATTAATGTGAAGGGAAAGGCAAGAGAGTGGGAAAGTACTGTTTTCTATCACTTTGCAAGCTGCTAACACAATCCCAGTGCTGTGTACCAATTAGCTTGTCAGTACACTGCAGTAAGTGTTTCTTGTTACCTACATATAATCAAAAAGCTTTTTCAGTATGTCTCGCAAGGAGAAAACGTTGCTGCTCACTAAACATCTATCATGTTCTAGAAGTTGCACTGAGGGCTGCAGAGTGTTTTGCAACAAGTAAAAGAAAGTTGTCTAAGACACCTTCCTTTCAAGTATTAATGTGAATGGAAAGGCAAGAGAGTGAGAAAGACCTTTTTTCTATCACTTTGCAAGCTGCTGACACAAATCCCAGTGCTGTGTAGCAATTAGCTTGTCAGTGCACTGCAGTAAATATTTCTTGTTACCTACATCTAAGCAAATAGCTTTTTTACTATGTCTCGCAAGGAGAAAACCTTCCTGCTCACTAAACATCTCCTATCGTGTTCTAGAAGTTGCACAGAGGGCTTCAGAGTGTTTTGTAACAAGAAAAAGAAAGTTGTCTAAGACGCCTTCCTTTCAAGTATTAATGTGAATGGAAAGGCAAGAGAGTGAGAAAGTACTGTTTTCTATCTTTTTGCAAGCTGCTTACACAATCCCAGTGTTGTGTAGCAACTAGCTTGTCAGTGTACTACAGTAAGTGTTTCTTGTTACCTACATCTAAGCAAATAGCTTTTTCACTATGTCTCGCAAGGAGAAAACGTTCCTTCTCACTAAACAACTTCCATGGGGATGCAGAGGTTGCACAGAGGGCTGCAGAGTTTTTTAGCAACAAGAAAAAGAAAGTTGTCTAAGACGCCTTCCTTTCAAGTATTAATGTGAAGGGAAAGGCAAGAGAGTGGGAAAGTACTGTTTTCTATCACTTTGCAAGCTGCTAACACAATCCCAGTGCTGTGTAGCAATTAGCTTGTCAGTGTACTGCAGTAAGTGTTTCTTGTCACCTATATCTAAGCAAATGGATTTTTCACTATGTCTCGCAAGGAGAAAACGTAGCTGCTCACTAAACATCTATCGTGTTCTAGAAGTGGCACTGAGGGCTGCAGAGTGTTTTGCAACAGGTAAAAAAAGTTGTCTAAGACGCCTTCCTTTCAAGTATTAATGTGAAGGGAAAGGCAAGAGAGTGGGAAAGTACTGTTTTCTATCACTTTGCAAGCTGCTAACACAATCCCAGAGCTGTGTAGCAATTAGCTTGTCAGTGCACTGCAGTAAGTGTTTCTTGTCGCCTACATCTAAGCAAATAGCTTTTTCACTATGTCTCGCAAGGAGAAAACCTTCCTGCTCACTAAACATCTCCTATCGTGTTCTAGAAGTTGCACAGAGGGCTGCAGAGTGTTTTGCAACAAGAAAAAGAAAGTTGTCTAAGACACCTTCCTTTCAAGTATTAATGTGAATGGAAAGGCAAGAGAGTGGGAAAGTACTGTTTTCTATCACTCTGCAAGCTGCTAACACAATCCCAGTGCTGTGTAGCAATTAGCTTGTCAGTGCACTGCAGTAAATATTTCTTGTTACCTACATCTAAGCAAATAGCTTTTTCACTATGTCTCGCAAGGAGAAAACGTTCCTGCTCACTAAACAACTTCCATCGTGTTATAGCTGTTGCACAGATGGCTGCAGAGTGATTTGCAACCAGAAAAAGAAAGTTGTCTAAGACGCCTTCATTCAAGTATTAATGTGAATGGAAAGGCAAGAGAGTGGGAAAGTACTGTTTTCTATCACTTTGCAAGCTGCTTACACAATCCCAGTGCTGTGTAGCAACTAGCTTGTCAGTGCACTACAGTAACTGTTGCTTGTTACCTACATCTAAGCATATAGCTTTTTCACTCTGTCTAGCAAGGAGAAAACCTTCCTGCTCTCTAAATATCTCTTATCGTGTTCTAGAAGTTGCACAGAGTGCTGCAATGTGTTTTGTAACAAGAAAAAGAAAGTTGTCTAAGACCCCTTGCTTTCAAGTATTAATGTGAATGGAAAGGCAAGAGAGTGGGAAAGTACTGTTTTCTATCACTTTGCAAGCTGCTGACACAATCCCAGTGCTTTGTAGCAGTTAACTTGTCACTGCACTTCAGTAAGTGTTTCTTGTTACCTACATCTAAGCAAAAAGCTTTTTCACTATGTCTCGCAAGGAGAATACCTTCCTGCTCATTAAACATCTCTTATCGTGTTCTAGAAGTTGCACAGAGTGCTGCAATGTGTTTTGCAACAAGAAAAAGAAAGTTGTCTAAGACCCCTTGCTTTCAAGTATTAATGTGAATGGAAAGGCAAGAGAGTGGGAAAGTACTGTTTTCTATCACTTTGTAAGCTGCTGACACAATCCCAGTGCTTTGTAGCAGTTAACTTGTCACTGCACTTCAGTAAGTGTTTCTTGTTACCTACATCTAAGCAAAAAGCTTTTTCACTATGTCTCGCAAGGAGAAAACCTTCCCGCTCACTAAACACCTCCTATCGTGTTCTAGAAGTTGTACAGAGTGATGCAGAGTGTTTTGAAGCAAGAAAAAGAAAGTTGTCTAAGACGCCTTCCTTTCAAGTATTAATGTGAATGGAAAGGCAAGAGAGTGGGAAAGTACTGTTTTCCATCACTGTGCAAGCTGCTGACACAATCCCAGTGCTGTGTAGCAATTAGCTTGTCAGTGCACTGCACTAAGTGTTTGTTGTTGCCTACATCTAAGCAAATAGGTTTTTCACTATGTCTTGCCAGGACAAAAGGTTGCTGCTCACTAATCAACTTCCATCATGTCGTAGAAGTCGCACAGAGGTCTGCAGAGTGTTTTGCAAAATGTAAAAGAAAGTTGTCTAAGACGCCTTCATTCAAGTATTAATGTGAATGGAAAGGCAAGAGAGTGGGAAAGTACTGTTTTCTATCTTTTTGCAAGCTACTTAGACAATCCCAGTGCTGTGTAGCAATTAGCTTGTCAGTGCACTGCAGTAAGTGTTTCTTGTTACCTACATCTAATCAAAAAACTTTTTCACTATGTCTCGCAAGGAGAAAACGTTCCTGCTCACTAAACATCTCCTATCGTGTTCTAGAAGTTGCACAGAGGGCTGCAATGTGTTTTGCAACAAGAAAAAGAAAGTTGTCTAAGACCCCTTGCTTTCAAGTATTAATGTGAATGGAAAGGCAAGAGAGTGCGAAAGTACTGTTTTCTATCACTTTGCAAGCTGCTGACACAATCCCAGTGCTGTGTAGCAGTTAGCTTTTCAGTGCACTGCAGTCAGTGTTTCTTGTTACCTACATCTAAGCAAATACCTTTTTCACTATGTCTCGCAAGGAGAAAACGTTGCTGCTCACTAAACAACTTCCATCGTGTTCTAGAAGTTGCACAGAGTTCTGCACAGTGTTTTGCAACAAGAAAAAGAAAGTTGTCTAAGCCTTCCTTTCAAGTATTAATGTGAATGGAAAGGCAAGAGAGTGAGAAAGTACTGTTTTCTACCTTTTTGCAAGCTGCTTACACAATCCCAGTGTTGTGTAGCAACTAGCTTGTCAGTGTACTACTGTAAGTGTTTCTTGTTATCTACATCTAAGCAAATAGCTTTTTCACTATGTCTCGCAAGGAGAAAACGTTCCTGCTCACTAAACAACTTCCATCGTGATGCAGAGGTTGCACAGAGGGCTGCAGAGTTTTTTAGCAACAAGAAAAAGAAAGTTGTCTAAGACGCCTTCCTTTCAAGTATTAATGTGAAGGGAAAGGCAAGAGAGTGCGAAAGTACTGCTTTCTATCGCTTTGCAAGCTGCTGACACAATCCCAGTGCTGTGTAGCAATTAGCTTATCAGTGTACTGCAGTAAGTGTTTCTTGCCACCTATATCTAAGCAAATCGATTTTTCACTATGTCTCGCAAGGAGAAAACGTTCCTGCTCACTAAACAACTTCCATCGTGTTATAGCTGTTGCACAGATGGCTGCAGAGTGATTTGCAACCAGAAAAAGAAAGTTGTCTAAGACGCCTTCCTGTCAAATATTAATGTGACGGGAAAGTCAAGAGAGTGGGAAAGTACTGTTTTCTATCACTTTGCAAGCTGCTTACACAATCCCAGTGTTGTGTAGCAACTAGCTTGTCAGTGCACTACAGTAACTGTTGCTTGTTACCTACATCTAAGCATATAGCTTTTTCACTCTGTCTAGCAAGGAGAAAACCTTCCTGCTCTCTAAACATCTCTTATCGTGTTCTAGAAGTTGCACAGAGTGCTGCAATGTGTTTTGTAACAAGAAAAAGAAAGTTGTCTAAGACCCCTTGCTTTCAAGTATTAATGTGAATGGAAAAGCAAGAGAGTGGGAAAGTACTGTTTTCTATCACTTTGCAAGCTGCTGACACAATCCCAGTGCTTTGTAGCAGTTAACTTGTCACTGCACTTCAGTAAGTGTTTCTTGTTACCTACATCTAAGCAAAAAGCTTTTTCACTATGTCTCGCAAGGAGAAAACCTTCCCGCTCACTAAACACCTCCTATCGTGTTCTAGAAGTTGTACAGAGTGATGCAGAGTGTTTTGAAGCAAGAAAAAGAAAGTTGTCTAAGACGCCTTCCTTTCAAGTATTAATGTGAATGGAAAGGCAAGAGAGTGGGAAAGTACTGTTTTCCATCACTGTGCAAGCTGCTGACACAATCCCAGTGCTGTGTAGCAATTAGCTTGTCAGTGCACTGCACTAAGTGTTTGTTGTTGCCTACATCTAAGCAAATAGGTTTTTCACTATGTCTTGCCAGGACAAAAGGTTGCTGCTCACTAATCAACTTCCATCATGTCGTAGAAGTCGCACAGAGGTCTGCAGAGTGTTTTGCAAAATGTAAAAGAAAGTTGTCTAAGACGCCTTCATTCAAGTATTAATGTGAATGGAAAGGCAAGACAGTGGGAAAGTACTGTTTTCTATCTTTTTGCAGGCTACTTAGACAATCCCAGTGCTGTGTAGCAATTAGCTTGTCAGTGCACTGCAGTAAGTGTTTCTTGTTACCTACATCTAATCAAAAAACTTTTTCACTATGTCTCGCAAGGAGAAAACGTTCCTGCTCACTAAACATCTCCTATCGTGTTCTAGAAGTTGCACAGAGGGCTGCAATGTGTTTTGCAACAAGAAAAAGAAAGTTGTCTAAGACCCCTTGCTTTCAAGTATTAATGTGAATGGAAAGGCAAGAGAGTGCGAAAGTACTGTTTTCTATCACTTTGCAAGCTGCTGACACAATCCCAGTGCTGTGTAGCAGTTAGCTTTTCAGTGCACTGCAGTCAGTGTTTCTTGTTACCTACATCTAAGCAAATACCTTTTTCACTATGTCTCGCAAGGAGAAAACGTTGCTGCTCACTAAACAACTTCCATCGTGTTCTAGAAGTTGCACAGAGTTCTGCACAGTGTTTTGCAACAAGAAAAAGAAAGTTGTCTAAGCCTTCCTTTCAAGTATTAATGTGAAGGGAAAGGCAAGAGAGTGGGAAAGTACTGTTTTCTATCACTGTACAAGCTGTAACACAATCCCAGTGCGGTGTAGCAATTAGCTTGTCAGTGCGCTGCAGTAAGTGTTTCTTGTTACCTACATCTAAGCATATAGCTTTTTCACTATGTCTCGCAAGGAGAAAACCTGCCTGCTCACTAAACATCTCTTATCGTGTTGTAAAAGTTGCACAGAGGGCTGCGGAGTGTTTTGTAACAAGAAAAAGACAGTTGTCTAAGACGCCTTCCTTTCAAGTATTAATGTGAAGGGAAAGGCAAGAGAGTGGGAAAGTACTGTTTTCTATCACTTTTCAAGCTGCTAACACAATCCCAGAGCTGTGTAGCAATTAGCTTGTCAGTGCACTGCAGTAAGTGTTTCTTGTTACCTACATCTAAGCAAAAAGCTTTTTCACTATGTCTCGCAAGGAGAAAACCTTCCTGCTCACTAAACAACTTCCATCGTGATGCAGAGGTTGCACAGAGGGCTGCAGAGTTTTTTAGCAACAAGAAAGAGAAAGTTGTCTAAGACGCCTTCCTTTCAAGTATTAATCTGAAGGGAAAGGCAAGAGAGTGGGAAAGTACTGTTTTCTATCACTTTGCAAGCTGCTAACACAATCCCAGAGCTGTGTAGCAATTAGCTTGTCAGTGCACTGCAGTAAGTGTTTCTTGTTACCTGCATCTAAGCAAAAACCTTTTCACTATGTCTCGCAAGGAGAAAACGTTGCTGCTCACTAAACATCTCCTATCGTGTTCTAGAAGTTGCAGTGAGGGCTGCAGATTGTTGTGTAACAAGAAAAAGAAAGTCGTCCAAGACACCTTCCTTTCAAGTATTAATGTGAATCGAAAGGCAAGAGAGTGGGAAAGTACTGTTTTCTACCGCTTTAGGAACTGCTAACACAATCCGAGTCATGTGTAGCAATTAGCTTGTCAGTGCACTGCGGTAAGTGTTTCTTGTTACCTACATCTAAGCAAAAAGCTTTTTCACTATGTCTCGCAAGGAGAAAACGTTCCTGCTCACTAAACATCTCCTGTCGTGTTCTAGGGATTGCACAGAGGGCGGCATAGTTTTTTAGCAAAAAGAAAATGAAAGTAGTCTAAGACGCCTTCCTTTCAAATACTAATGTGAAGGGAAAGGCAAGAGAGTGGGGAAGTACTGTTTTCTATCACTTTGCAAGCTGCTAACACAATCCCAGTGCTGTGTAGCAATTAGCTTGTCAGTGTAGTGCAGTAAGTGTTTCTTGTTACCTACATCTAAGCAAATAGCTTTTTCACTATGTCTCGCAAGTAGAAAAAGTTCCTTCTCACTAAACATCTCCTATCGTGTTCTAGAAGTTGCACAGAGGGCTGCAGTGTGTTTAGCAACAAGAAAAAAGAAGTCCTCTAAGAAGCCTTCCTTTCAAGTATTAATGTGAAGTGAAAGGCAAGAGAGTGAGAAAGTACTGTTTTCTATCACTGTGCAAGCTGCTAACCCAATCCCTGTGCTGTGCAGCAATTAGCTTGTCAGTGCACTGCAGTAAGTGTTTCTTGTTGCCTACATCTAAGCAAAAAGCTTTTTCACTATGTCTCGCAAGGAGAAAACGTTCCTGCACACTAAACATCTCTTATCGTGTTCTTGAAGTTGCACTGAGGGCTGCAGATTGTTTTGTAACAAGAAAAAGAAAGTTGTCCAAGACGCCTTCCTGTCAAGTATTAATGTGAAGGGAAAGGCAAGAGAGTGGGAAAGTACTGTTTTCTATCGCTTTACAAACTGCTAACACAATACCAGTGCTGTGTAGCAATTAGCTTGTCAGTGCACTGCAGTAAGTGTTTCTTGTTGCCTACATCTAAGCAAAAAGCTTTTTCACTATGTCTCGCAAGGAGAAAACGTTCCTGCACACTAAACATCTCTTATCGTGTTCTTGAAGTTGCACTGAGGGCTGCAGATTGTTTTGTAACAAGAAAAAGAAAGTTGTCTAAGACGCCTTCCTGTCAAGTATTAATGTGAAGGGAAAGGCAAGAGAGTGGGAAAGTACTGTTTTCTATCGCTTTACAAACTGCTAACACAATCCCAGAGCTGTGTAGCAATTAGCTTGTCAGTGCACTGCAGTAAGTGTTTCTTGTTCCCTACATCTAAGCAAAAAGCTTTTTCACTATGTCTCGCAAGGAGAAAACCTTCCTGCTCACTAAACATCTCCTATCGTGTCCTAGAAGTTGCACAGAGTGCTGCAATGTGTTTTGCAACAAGAAAAAGAAAGTTGTCTAAGACCCCTTGCTTTCAAGTATTAATGTGAATGGAAAGGCAAGAGAGTGGGAAAGTACAGTTTTCTATCACTTTGCAAGCTGCTGACACAATCCCAGTGCTGTGTAGCAGTTAGCTTGTCAGTGCACTGCAGTAAGTGTTTCTTGTTACCTACATCTAATCAAAAAACTTTTTCACTATGTCTCTCAAGGAGAAAACGTTCCTGCTCACTAAACATCTCCTATCGTGTTCTAGAAGTTGCACAGAGGGCTGCAATGTGTTTTGCAACAAGAAAAAGAAAGTTGTCTAAGACCCCTTGCTTTCAAGTATTAATGTGAATGGAAAGGCAAGAGAGTGCGAAAGTACTGTTTTCTATCACTTTGCAAGCTGCTGACACAATCCCAGTGCTGTGTAGCAGTTAGCTTTTCAGTGCACTGCAGTCAGTGTTTCTTGTTACCTACATCTAAGAAAATAGCTTTTTTACTATGTCTCGCAAGGAGAAAACCTTCCTGCTCAGTAAACATCTCCTATCGTGTTCTAGAAGTTGCACAGAGTGCTGCAGTGTGTTTTGTAACAAGAAAAAGAAAGTTGTCTAAGACGCCTTCCTTTCAAGTATTAATGTGAATGGAAAGGCAAGAGAGTGAGAAAGTACTGTTTTCTATCACTTTGGGAATGCTAACACAATCCCAGTGCTGTGTAGCAATTAGCTTGTCAGTGCACTGCAGTAAGTGTTTCTTGTTACCTACATCTAAGCAAATAGCTTTTTCACTCTGTGTCGCAAGGAGAAAACTTTCCTGCTCACTAAACAACTTTCATCTTGTTCTAGATTTTGCACAGAGGGCTTCGGAGTGTTTTGTAACAAGAAAAAGAAAGTTGTCTAAGACGCCTTCCTTTCAAGTATTAATGTGAATGGAAAGGCAAGAGAGTGAGAAAGTACTGTTTTCTATCACTTTGCAAGCTGCTGACACAATCCCAGTGCTGTGTAGCAATTAGCTTGTCAGTGCACTGCAGTAAATGTTTCTTGTTACCTACATCTAAGCAAATAGCTTTTTCACTATGTCTCGCAAGGAGAAAACCTTCCTGCTCACTAAAAATCTCCTATCGTGTTCTAGATGTTGCACAGAGGGCTGCAGAGTGTTTTGCAACAAGAAAAAGAAAGTTGTCTAAGACGCCTTCCTTTCAAGTATTAATGTGAATGGAAAGGCAAGAGAGTGGGAAAGTACTGTTTTCTATCACTGGGCAAGCTGCTAACACAATCCCCGTGCTGTGTAGCAATTAGCTTGTCAGTGCACTGCAGTAAGTGTTTCTTGTTACCTACATCTAAGCAAATAGTTTTTCACTCTGTCTCTCAAGGAGAAAACCTTCCTGCTCACTAAACATCTCCTATCGTGTTCTAGAAGTTGCACAGAGTGCTGCAGTGTGTTTTACAACAAGAAAAAAAAGTTGTCTAAGACGCCTTCCTTTCGAGTATTAATGTGAAGGGAAAGGCAAGAGAGTGGGAAAGTACTGTTTTCTATCACTTTGCAAGCTGCTAACACAATCCCAGTGCTGTGTACCAATTAGCTTGTCAGTACACTGCAGTAAGTGTTTCTTGTTACCTACATATAATCAAAAAGCTTTTTCAGTATGTCTCGCAAGGAGAAAACGTTGCTGCTCACTAAACATCTATCATGTTCTAGAAGTTGCACTGAGGGCTGCAGAGTGTTTTGCAACAAGTAAAAGAAAGTTGTCTAAGACACCTTCCTTTCAAGTATTAATGTGAATGGAAAGGCAAGAGAGTGAGAAAGACCTTTTTTCTATCACTTTGCAAGCTGCTGACACAAATCCCAGTGCTGTGTAGCAATTAGCTTGTCAGTGCACTGCAGTAAATATTTCTTGTTACCTACATCTAAGCAAATAGCTTTTTTACTATGTCTCGCAAGGAGAAAACCTTCCTGCTCACTAAACATCTCCTATCGTGTTCTAGAAGTTGCACAGAGGGTTTCAGAGTGTTTTGTAACAAGAAAAAGAAAGTTGTCTAAGACGCCTTCCTTTCAAGTATTAATGTGAATGGAAAGGCAAGAGAGTGAGAAAGTACTGTTTTCTATCTTTTTGCAAGCTGCTTACACAATCCCAGTGTTGTGTAGCAACTAGCTTGTCAGTGTACTACAGTAAGTGTTTCTTGTTACCTACATCTAAGCAAATAGCTTTTTCACTATGTCTCGCAAGGAGAAAACGTTCCTTCTCACTAAACAACTTCCATGGGGATGCAGAGGTTGCAGAGAGGGCTGCAGAGTTTTTTAGCAACAAGAAAAAGAAAGTTGTCTAAGACGCCTTCCTTTCAAGTATTAATGTGAAGGGAAAGGCAAGAGAGTGGGAAAGTACTGTTTTCTATCACTTTGCAAGCTGCTAACACAATCCCAGTGCTGTGTAGCAATTAGCTTGTCAGTGTACTGCAGTAAGTGTTTCTTGTCACCTATATCTAAGCAAATGGATTTTTCACTATGTCTCGCAAGGAGAAAACGTAGCTGCTCACTAAACATCTATCGTGTTCTAGAAGTTGCACTGAGGGCTGCAGAGTGTTTTGCAACAGGTAAAAAAAGTTGTCTAAGACGCCTTCCTTTCAAGTATTAATGTGAAGGGAAAGGCAAGAGAGTGGGAAAGTACAGTTTTCTATCACTTTGCAAGCTGCTAACACAATCCCAGAGCTGTGTAGCAATTAGCTTGTCAGTGCACTGCAGTAAGTGTTTCTTGTCGCCTACATCTAAGCAAATAGCTTTTTCACTATGTCTCGCAAGGAGAAAACCTTCCTGCTCACTAAACATCTCCTATCGTGTTCTAGAAGTTGCACAGAGGGCTGCAGAGTGTTTTGCAACAAGAAAAAGAAAGTTGTCTAAGACACCTTCCTTTCAAGTATTAATGTGAATGGAAAGGCAAGAGAGTGAGAAAGTACTGTTTTCTATCACTCTGCAAGCTGCTAACACAATCCCAGTGCTGTGTAGCAATTAGCTTGTCAGTGCACTGCAGTAAATATTTCTTGTTACCTACATCTAAGCAAATAGCTTTTTCACTATGTCTCGCAAGGAGAAAACGTTCCTGCTCACTAAACAACTTCCATCGTGTTATAGCTGTTGCACAGATGGCTGCAGAGTGATTTGCAACCAGAAAAAGAAAGTTGTCTAAGACGCCTTCATTCAAGTATTAATGTGAATGGAAAGGCAAGAGAGTGGGAAAGTACTGTTTTCTATCACTTTGCAAGCTGCTTACACAATCCCAGTGCTGTGTAGCAACTAGCTTGTCAGTGCACTACAGTAACTGTTGCTTGTTACCTACATCTAAGCATATAGCTTTTTCACTCTGTCTAGCAAGGAGAAAACCTTCCTGCTCTCTAAATATCTCTTATCGTGTTCTAGAAGTTGCACAGAGTGCTGCAATGTGTTTTGTAACAAGAAAAAGAAAGTTGTCTAAGACCCCTTGCTTTCAAGTATTAATGTGAATGGAAAGGCAAGAGAGTGGGAAAGTACTGTTTTCTATCACTTTGCAAGCTGCTGACACAATCCCAGTGCTTTGTAGCAGTTAACTTGTCACTGCACTTCAGTAAGTGTTTCTTGTTACCTACATCTAAGCAAAAAGCTTTTTCACTATGTCTCGCAAGGAGAATACCTTCCTGCTCATTAAACATCTCTTATCGTGTTCTAGAAGTTGCACAGAGTGCTGCAATGTGTTTTGCAACAAGAAAAAGAAAGTTGTCTAAGACCCCTTGCTTTCAAGTATTAATGTGAATGGAAAGGCAAGAGAGTGCGAAAGTACTGTTTTCTATCACTTTGCAAGCTGCTGACACAATCCCAGTGCTGTGTAGCAATTAGCTTGTCAGTGCACTGCAGTCAGTGTTTCTTGTTACCTACATCTAAGCAAATAGCTTTTTCACTATGTCTCACAAGGAGAAAACCTTCCTGCTCACTAAACATCTCCTATCGTGTTCTAGAAGTTGCACAGAGTGCTGCAGTGTGTTTTGTAACAAGAAAAAGAAAGTTGTCTAAGACGCCTTCCTTTCAAGTATTAATGTGAATGGAAAGGCAAGAGAGTGAGAAAGTACTGTTTTCTATCACTTTGGGAATGCTAACACAATCCCAGTGCTGTGTAGCAATTAGCTTGTCAGTGCACTGCAGTAAGTGTTTCTTGTTACCTACATCTAAGCAAATAGCTTTTTCACTCTGTGTCGCAAGGAGAAAACTTTCCTGCTCACTAAACAAATTTCATCTTGTTCTAGATTTTGCACAGAGGGCTTCGGAGTGTTTTGTAACAAGAAAAAGAAAGTTGTCTAAGACGCCTTCCTTTCAAGTATTAATGTGAATGGAAAGGCAAGAGAGTGAGAAAGTACTGTTTTCTATCACTTTGCAAGCTGCTGACACAATCCCAGTGCTGTGTAGCAATTAGCTTGTCAGTGCACTGCAGTAAATGTTTCTTGTTACCTACATCTAAGCAAATAGCTTTTTCACTATGTCTCGCAAGGAGAAAACCTTCCTGCTCACTAAAAATCTCCTATCGTGTTCTAGATGTTGCACAGAGGGCTGCAGAGTGTTTTGCAACAAGAAAAAGAAAGTTGTCTAAGACGCCTTCCTTTCAAGTATTAATGTGAATGGAAAGGCAAGAGAGTGGGAAAGTACTGTTTTCTATCACTGGGCAAGCTGCTAACACAATCCCCGTGCTGTGTAGCAATTAGCTTGTCAGTGCACTGCAGTAAGTGTTTCTTGTTACCTACATCTAAGCAAATAGTTTTTCACTCTGTCTCTCAAGGAGAAAACCTTCCTGCTCACTAAACATCTCCTATCGTGTTCTAGAAGTTGCACAGAGTGCTGCAGTGTGTTTTACAACAAGAAAAAAAAGTTGTCTAAGACGCCTTCCTTTCGAGTATTAATGTGAAGGGAAAGGCAAGAGAGTGGGAAAGTACTGTTTTCTATCACTTTGCAAGCTGCTAACACAATCCCAGTGCTGTGTACCAATTAGCTTGTCAGTACACTGCAGTAAGTGTTTCTTGTTACCTACATATAATCAAAAAGCTTTTTCAGTATGTCTCGCAAAGAGAAAACGTTGCTGCTCACTAAACATCTATCATGTTCTAGAAGTTGCACTGAGGGCTGCAGAGTGTTTTGCAACAAGTAAAAGAAAGTTGTCTAAGACACCTTCCTTTCAAGTATTAATGTGAATGGAAAGGCAAGAGAGTGAGAAAGACCTTTTTTCTATCACTTTGCAAGCTGCTGACACAAATCCCAGTGCTGTGTAGCAATTAGCTTGTCAGTGCACTGCAGTAAATATTTCTTGTTACCTACATCTAAGCAAATAGCTTTTTTAATATGTCTCGCAAGGAGAAAACCTTCCTGCTCACTAAACATCTCCTATCGTGTTCTAGAAGTTGCACAGAGGGCTTCAGAGTGTTTTGTAACAAGAAAAAGAAAGTTGTCTAAGACGCCTTCCTTTCAAGTATTAATGTGAATGGAAAGGCAAGAGAGTGAGAAAGTACTGTTTTCTATCTTTTTGCAAGCTGCTTACACAATCCCAGTGTTGTGTAGCAACTAGCTTGTCAGTGTACTACAGTAAGTGTTTCTTGTTACCTACATCTAAGCAAATAGCTTTTTCACTATGTCTCGCAAGGAGAAAACGTTCCTTCTCACTAAACAACTTCCATGGGGATGCAGAGGTTGCACAGAGGGCTGCAGAGTTTTTTAGCAACAAGAAAAAGAAAGTTGTCTAAGACGCCTTCCTTTCAAGTATTAATGTGAAGGGAAAGGCAAGAGAGTGGGAAAGTACTGTTTTCTATCACTTTGCAAGCTGCTAACACAATCCCAGTGCTGTGTAGCAATTAGCTTGTCAGTGTACTGCAGTAAGTGTTTCTTGTCACCTATATCTAAGCAAATGGATTTTTCACTATGTCTCGCAAGGAGAAAACGTAGCTGCTCACTAAACATCTATCGTGTTCTAGAAGTTGCACTGAGGGCTGCAGAGTGTTTTGCAACAGGTAAAAAAAGTTGTCTAAGACGCCTTCCTTTCAAGTATTAATGTGAAGGGAAAGGCAAGAGAGTGGGAAAGTACTGTTTTCTATCACTTTGCAAGCTGCTAACACAATCCCAGAGCTGTGTAGCAATTAGCTTGTCAGTGCACTGCAGTAAGTGTTTCTTGTCGCCTACATCTAAGCAAATAGCTTTTTCACTATGTCTCGCAAGGAGAAAACCTTCCTGCTCACTAAACATCTCCTATCGTGTTCTAGAAGTTGCACAGAGGGCTGCAGAGTGTTTTGCAACAAGAAAAAGAAAGTTGTCTAAGACACCTTCCTTTCAAGTATTAATGTGAATGGAAAGGCAAGAGAGTGAGAAAGTACTGTTTTCTATCACTCTGCAAGCTGCTATCACAATCCCAGTGCTGTGTAGCAATTAGCTTGTCAGTGCACTGCAGTAAATATTTCTTGTTACCTACATCTAAGCAAATAGCTTTTTCACTATGTCTCGCAAGGAGAAAACGTTCCTGCTCACTAAACAACTTCCATCGTGTTATAGCTGTTGCACAGATGGCTGCAGAGTGATTTGCAACCAGAAAAAGAAAGTTGTCTAAGACGCCTTCCTTTCAAGTATTAATGTGAATGGAAAGGCAAGAGAGTGGGAAAGTACTGTTTTCTATCACTTTGCAAGCTGCTTACACAATCCCAGTGCTGTGTAGCAACTAGCTTGTCAGTGCACTACAGTAACTGTTGCTTGTTACCTACATCTAAGCATATAGCTTTTTCACTCTGTCTAGCAAGGAGAAAACCTTCCTGCTCTCTAAACATCTCTTATCGTGTTCTAGAAGTTGCACAGAGTGCTGCAATGTGTTTTGTAACAAGAAAAAGAAAGTTGTCTAAGACCCCTTGCTTTCAAGTATTAATGTGAATGGAAAGGCAAGAGAGTGGGAAAGTACTGTTTTCTATCACTTTGCAAGCTGCTGACACAATCCCAGTGCTTTGTAGCAGTTAACTTGTCACTGCACTTCAGTAAGTGTTTCTTGTTACCTACATCTAAGCAAAAAGCTTTTTCACTATGTCTCGCAAGGAGAATACCTTCCTGCTCATTAAACATCTCTTATCGTGTTCTAGAAGTTGCACAGAGTGCTGCAATGTGTTTTGCAACAAGAAAAAGAAAGTTGTCTAAGACCCCTTGCTTTCAAGTATTAATGTGAATGGAAAGGCAAGAGAGTGCGAAAGTACTGTTTTCTATCACTTTGCAAGCTGCTGACACAATCCCAGTGCTGTGTAGCAATTAGCTTGTCAGTGCACTGCAGTCAGTGTTTCTTGTTACCTACATCTAAGCAAATAGCTTTTTCACTATGTCTCACAAGGAGAAAACCTTCCTGCTCACTAAACATCTCCTATCGTGTTCTAGAAGTTGCACAGAGTGCTGCAGTGTGTTTTGTAACAAGAAAAAGAAAGTTGTCTAAGACGCCTTCCTTTCGAGTATTAATGTGAAGGGAAAGGCAAGAGAGTGGGAAAGTACTGTTTTCTATCACTTTGCAAGCTGCTAACACAATCCCAGTGCTGTGTACCAATTAGCTTGTCAGTACACTGCAGTAAGTTTTTCTTGTTACCTACATATAATCAAAAAGCTTTTTCAGTATGTCTCGCAAGGAGAAAACGTTGCTGCCCACTAAACATCTATCATGTTCTAGAAGTTGCACTGAGGGCTGCAGAGTGTTTTGCAACAAGTAAAAGAAAGTTGTCTAAGACACCTTCCTTTCAAGTATTAATGTGAATGGAAAGGCAAGAGAGTGAGAAAGTCCTTTTTTCTATCACTTTGCAAGCTGCTGACACAAATCCCAGTGCTGTGTAGCAATTAGCTTGTCAGTGCACTGCAGTAAATATTTCTTGTTACCTACATCTAAGCAAATAGCTTTTTTACTATGTCTCGCAAGGAGAAAACGTTCCTTCTCACTAAACAACTTCCATGGGGATGCAGAGGTTGCACAGAGGGCTGCAGAGTTTTTTAGCAACAAGAAAAAGAAAGTTGTCTAAGACGCCTTCCTTTCAAGTATTAATGTGAAGGGAAAGGCAAGAGAGTGGGAAAGTACTGTTTTCTATCACTTTGCAAGCTGCTAACACAATCCCAGTGCTGTGTAGCAATTAGCTTGTCAGTGTACTGCAGTAAGTGTTTCTTGTCACCTATATCTAAGCAAATGGATTTTTCACTATGTCTCGCAAGGAGAAAACGTAGCTGCTCACTAAACATCTATCGTGTTCTAGAAGTTGCACTGAGGGCTGCAGAGTGTTTTGCAACAGGTAAAAAAAGTTGTCTAAGACGCCTTCCTTTCAAGTATTAATGTGAAGGGAAAGGCAAGAGAGTGGGAAAGTACTGTTTTCTATCACTTTGCAAGCTGCTTACACAATCCCAGAGCTGTGTAGCAATTAGCTTGTCAGTGCACTGCAGTAAGTGTTTCTTGTCGCCTACATCTAAGCAAATAGCTTTTTCACTATGTCTCGCAAGGAGAAAACCTTCCTGCTCACTAAACATCACCTATCGTGTTCTAGAAGTTGCACAGAGGGCTGCAGAGTGTTTTGCAACAAGAAAAAGAAAGTTGTCTAAGACACCTTCCTTTCAAGTATTAATGTGAATGGAAAGGCAAGAGAGTGAGAAAGTACTGTTTTCTATCACTCTGCAAGCTGCTAACACAATCCCAGTGCTGTGTAGCAATTAGCTTGTCAGTGCACTGCAGTAAATATTTCTTGTTACCTACATCTAAGCAAATAGCTTTTTCACTATGTCTCGCAAGGAGAAAACGTTCCTGCTCACTAAACAACTTCCATCGTGTTATAGCTGTTGCACAGATGGCTGCAGAGTGATTTGCAACCAGAAAAAGAAAGTTGTCTAAGACCACTTGCTTTCAAGTATTAATGTGAATGGAAAGGCAAGAGAGTGGGAAAGTACTGTTTTCTATCACTTTGCAAGCTGCTTACACAATCCCAGTGCTGTGTAGCAACTAGCTTGTCAGTGCACTACAGTAACTGTTGCTTGTTACCTACATCTAAGCATATAGCTTTTTCACTCTGTCTAGCAAGGAGAAAACCTTCCTGCTCTCTAAACATCTCTTATCGTGTTCTAGAAGTTGCACAGAGTGCTGCAATGTGTTTTGTAACAAGAAAAAGAAAGTTGTCTAAGACCCCTTGCTTTCAAGTATTAATGTGAATGAAAAGGCAAGAGAGTGGGAAAGTACTGTTTTCTATCACTTTGCAAGCTGCTGACACAATCCCAGTGCTTTGTAGCAGTTAACTTATCACTGCACTTCAGTAAGTGTTTCTTGTTACCTACATCTAAGCAAAAAGCTTTTTCACTATGTCTCGCAAGGAGAATACCTTCCTGCTCATTAAACATCTCTTATCGTGTTCTAGAAGTTGCACAGAGTGCTGCAATGTGTTTTGCAACAAGAAAAAGAAAGTTGTCTAAGACCCCTTGCTTTCAAGTATTAATGTGAATGGAAAGGCAAGAGAGTGCGAAAGTACTGTTTTCTATCACTTTGCAAGCTGCTGACACAATCCCAGTGCTGTGTAGCAATTAGCTTGTCAGTGCACTGCAGTCAGTGTTTCTTGTTACCTACATCTAAGCAAATAGCTTTTTCACTATGTCTCACAAGGAGAAAACCTTCCTGCTCACTAAACATCTCCTATCGTGTTCTAGAAGTTGCACAGAGTGCTGCAGTGTGTTTTGTAACAAGAAAAAGAAAGTTGTCTAAGACGCCTTCCTTTCAAGTATTAATGTGAATGGAAAGGCAAGAGAGTGAGAAAGTACTGTTTTCTATCACTTTGGGAATGCTAACACAATCCCAGTGCTGTGTAGCAATTAGCTTGTCAGTGCACTGCAGTAAGTGTTTCTTGTTACCTACATCTAAGCAAATAGCTTTTTCACTCTGTGTCGCAAGGAGAAAACTTTCCTGCTCACTAAACAACTTTCATCGTGTTCTAGATTTTGCACAGAGGGCTTCGGAGTGTTTTGTAACAAGAAAAAGAAAGTTGTCTAAGACGCCTTCCTTTCAAGTATTAATGTGAATGGAAAGGCAAGAGAGTGAGAAAGTACTGTTTTCTATCACTTTGCAAGCTGCTGACACAATCCCAGTGCTGTGTAGCAATTAGCTTGTCAGTGCACTGCAGTAAATGTTTCTTGTTACCTACATCTAAGCAAATAGCTTTTTCACTATGTCTCGCAAGGAGAAAACCTTCCTGCTCACTAAAAATCTCCTATCGTGTTCTAGATGTTGCACTGAGGGCTGCAGAGTGTTTTGCAACAAGAAAAAGAAAGTTGTCTAAGACGCCTTCCTTTCAAGTATTAATGTGAATGGAAAGGCAAGAGAGTGGGAAAGTACTGTTTTCTATCACTGGGCAAGCTGCTAACACAATCCCCGTGCTGTGTAGCAATTAGCTTGTCAGTGTACTGCAGTAAGTGTTTCTTGTTACCTACATCTAAGCAAATAGTTTTTCACTCTGTCTCTCAAGGAGAAAACCTTCCTGCTCACTAAACATCTCCTATCGTGTTCTAGAAGTTGCACAGAGTGCTGCAGTGTGTTTTACAACAAGAAAAAAAAGTTGTCTAAGACGCCTTCCTTTCGAGTATTAATGTGAAGGGAAAGGCAAGAGAGTGGGAAAGTACTGTTTTCTATCACTTTGCAAGCTGCTAACACAATCCCAGTGCTGTGTACCAATTAGCTTGTCAGTACACTGCAGTAAGTGTTTCTTGTTACTAACATATAATCAAAAAGCTTTTTCAGTATGTCTCGCAAGAGGAAAACGTTGCTGCTCACTAAACATCTATCATGTTCTAGAAGTTGCACTGAGGGCTGCAGAGTGTTTTGCAACAAGTAAAAGAAAGTTGTCTAAGACACCTTCCTTTCAAGTATTAATGTGAATGGAAAGGCAAGAGAGTGAGAAAGTCCTTTTTTCTATCACTTTGCAAGCTGCTGACACAAATCCCAGTGCTGTGTAGCAATTAGCTTGTCAGTGCACTGCAGTCAGTGTTTCTTGTTACCTACATCTAAGCAAATAGCTTTTTCACTATGTCTGGCCAGGACAAAAGGTTGCTGCTCACTAATCAACTTCCATCATGTCGTAGAAGTCGCACAGAGGTCTGCAGAGTGTTTTGCAAAATGTAAAAGAAAGTTGTCTAAGACGCCTTCATTCAAGTATTAATGTGAATGGAAAGGCAAGAGAGTGAGAAAGTCCTTTTTTCTATCACTTTGCAAGCTGCTGACACAAATCCCAGTGCTGTGTAGCAATTAGCTTGTCAGTGCACTGCAGTAAATATTTCTTGTTACCTACATCAAAGCAAATAGCTGTTTTACTATGTCTCGCAAAGAGAAAACCTTCCTGCTCACTAAACATCTCCTATCGTGTTCTAGAAGTTGCACAGAGGGCTTCAGAGTGTTTTGTAACAAGAAAAAGAAAGTTGTCTAAGACGCTTTCCTTTCAAGTGTTAATGTGAATGGAAAGGCAAGAGAGTGAGAAAGTACTGTTTTCTATCTTTTTGCAAGCTGCTGACACAATCCCAGTGCTGTGTAGCAGTTAGCTTTACAGTGCACTGCAGTCAGTGTTTCTTGTTACCTACATCTAAGCAAATACCTTTTTCACTATGTCTCGCAAGCAGAAAACGTTGCTGCTCACTAAACAACTTCCATCGTGTTCTAGAAGTTGCACAGAGTTCTGCACAGTGTTTTGCAACAAGAAAAAGAAAGTTGTCTAAGCCTTCCTTTCAAGTATTAATGTGAAGGGAAAGGCAAGAGAGTGGGAAAGTACTGTTTTCTATCACTGTACAAGCTGCTAACACAATCCCAGTGCTGTGTAGCAATTAGCTTGTCAGTGCACTGCAGTAAGTGTTTCTTGTTACCTACATCTAAGCATATAGCTTTTTCACTATGTCTCGCAAGGAGAAAACCTTCTTGCTCACTAAACATCTCTTATCGTGTTGTAAAAGTTGCACAGAGGGCTGCGGAGTGTTTTGTAACAAGAAAAAGACAGTTGTCTAAGACGCCTTCCTTTCAAGTATTAATGTGAAGGGAAAGGCAAGAGAGTGGGAAAGTACTGTTTTCTATCACTTCGCAAGCTGCTGACACAATCCCAGAGCTGTGTAGCAATTAGCTTGTCAGTGCACTGCAGTAAGTGTTTCTTGTTCCCTACATCTAAGCAAAAAGCTTTTTCACTATGTCTCGCAAGGAGAAAACGTTGCTGCTCACTAAACATCTCCTATCGTGTTCTAGAAGTTGCACAGAGGGCTGCAATGTGTTTTGCAACAAGAAAAAGAAAGTTGTCTAAGACCCCTTGCTTTCAAGTATTAATGTGAATGGAAAGGCAAGAGAGTGCGAAAGTACTGTTTTCTATCACTTTGCAAGCTGCTAACACAATCCCAGTGCTGTGTAGCAATTAGCTTGTCAGTGCACTGCAGTCAGTGTTTCTTGTTACCTACATCTAAGCAAATAGCTTTTTCACTCTGTCTTGCAAGGAGAAAACCTTCCTGCTCACTAAACATCTCCTATCGTGGTCTAGAAGTTGCACAGAGGGCTGCAGAGTGTTTTGCAAGAAGAAAAAGAAAGTTGTCTAAGACCACTTGCTTTCAAGTGTTAATGTGAATGGAAAGGCAAGAGAGTGGGAAAGTACTGTTTTCTATCACTTTGCGAATGCTAACACAATCCCAGTGCTTTGTAGCAAGTAGCTTGTCAGTGCACTGCACTAAGTGTTTGTTGTTATCTACATCTAAGCAAATAGCTTTTTCACTATGTCTCGCCAGGAGAAAAGGCTGCTGCTCACTAATCAACTTCCATCATGTCGTAGAAGTCGCACAGAGGTCTGCAGAGTGTTTTGCAAAATGTAAAAGAAAGTTGTCTAAGACGCCTTCATTCAAGTATTAATGTGAATGGAAAGGGAAGAGAGTAGGAAAGTACTGTTTTCTATCTTTTTGCAGGCTACTTAGACAATCCCAGTGCTGTGTAGCAATTAGCTTGTCAGTGCACTGCAGTAAGTGTTTCTTGTTACCTACATCTAATCAAAAAACTTTTTCAATATGTCTCGCAAGAATAAAACGTTCCTGCTCACTAAACATCTCCTATCGTGTTCTAGAAGTTGCACAGAGTGCTGCAGTGTGTTTTGTAAAAGGAAAAAGAAAGTTGTCTAAGCCTTCCTTTCAAGTATTAATGTGAATGGAAAGGCAAGAGAGTGAGAAAGTACTGTTTTCTACCTTTTTGCAAGCTGCTTACACAATCCCAGTGTTGTGTAGCAACTAGCTTGTCAGTGTACTACTGTAAGTGTTTCTTGTTACCTACATCTAAGCAAATAGCTTTTTCACTATGTCTCGCAAGGAGAAAACGTTCCTGCTCACTAAACAACTTCCATCGTGATGCAGAGGTTGCACACAGGGCTGCAGAGTTTTTTAGCAACAAGAAAAAGAAAGTTGTCTAAGACGCCTTCCTTTCAAGTATTAATGTGAAGGGAAAGGCAAGAGAGTGGAAAAGTACTGTTTTCTATGACTTTTCAAGCTGCTAACACAATCCCAGTGCTGTGTAGCAATTAGCTTGTCAGTGTACTGCAGTAAGTGTTTCTTGTCGCCTATATCTAAGCAAATGGATTTTTCACTATGTCTCGCAAAGAGAAAACGTAGCTGCTCACTAAACATCTATCGTGTTCTAGAAGTTGCACTGAGGGCTGCAGAATGTTTTGCAACAGGTAAAAAAAGTTGTCTAAGACGCCTTTCTTTCAAGTATTAATGTGAAGGGAAAGGCAAGAGAGCGGGAAAGTACTGTTTTCTATCACTTTGCAAGCTGTTAACACAATCCCAGTGCTGTGTAGCAATTAGCTTGTCAGTGCACTGCAGTAAGTGTTTCTTGTCGCCTACATCAAAGCAAATAGCTTTTTCACTATGTCTCGCAAGGAGAAAACCTTCCTGCTCACTAAACATCACCTATCGTGTTCTAGAAGTTGCACAGAGGGCTGCAGAGTGTTTTGCAACAAGAAAAAGAAAGTTGTCTAAGACACCTTCCTTTCAAGTATTAATGTGAATGGAAAGGCAAGAGAGTGAGAAAGTACTGTTTTCTATCACTCTGCAAGCTGCTAACACAATCCCAGTGCTGTGTAGCAATTAGCTTGTCAGTGCACTGCAGTTAAGTGTTTCTTGTTACCTACATCTAAGCAAATAGCTTTTTCACTATGTCTCGCAAGGAGAAAACGTTCCTGCTCACTAAACAACTTCCATCGTGTTATAGCTGTTGCACAGATGGCTGCAGAGTGATTTGCAACCAGAAAAAGAAAGTTGTCTAAGACGCCTTCCTGTCAAGTATTAATGTGACGGGAAAGTCAAGAGAGTGGGAAAGTACTGTTTTCTATCACTTTGCAAGCTGCTTACACAATCCCAGTGTTGTGTAGCAACTAGCTTGTCAGTGCACTACAGTAACTGTTGCTTGTTACCTACATCTAAGCATATAGCTTTTTCACTCTGTCTAGCAAGGAGAAAACCTTCCTGCTCTCTAAACATCTCTTATCGTGTTCTAGAAGTTGCACAGAGTGCTGCAATGTGTTTTGTAACAAGAAAAAGAAAGTTGTCTAAGACCCCTTGCTTTCAAGTATTAATGTGAATGGAAAGGCAAGAGAGTGGGAAAGTACTGTTTTCTATCACTTTGCAAGCTGCTGACACAATCCCAGTGCTTTGTAGCAGTTAACTTGTCACTGCACTTCAGTAAGTGTTTCTTGTTACCTACATCTAAGCAAAAAGCTTTTTCACTATGTCTCGCAAGGAGAAAACCTTCCCGCTCACTAAACACCTCCTATCGTGTTCTAGAAGTTGTACAGAGTGATGCAGAGTGTTTTGAAGCAAGAAAAAGAAAGTTGTCTAAGACGCCTTCCTTTCAAGTAATAATGTGAATGGAAAGGCAAGAGAGTGGGAAAGTACTGTTTTCTATCACTGTGCAAGCTGCTGACACAATCCCAGTGCTGTGTAGCAATTAGCTTGTCAGTGCACTGCACTAAGTGTTTGTTGTTACCTACATCTAAGGAAATAGGTTTTTCACTATGTCTCGCCAGGACAAAAGGTTGCTGCTCACTAATCAACTTCCATCATGTCGTAGAAGTCGCACAGAGGTCTGCAGAGTGTTTTGCAAAATGTAAAAGAAAGTTGTCTAAGACGCCTTCATTCAAGTATTAATGTGAAGGGAAAGGCAAGAGAGTGGGAAAGTACTGTTTTCTATCTTTTTGCAAGCTACTTAGACAATCCCAGTGCTGTGTAGCAATTAGCTTGTCACTGCACTGCAGTAAGTGTTTCTTGTTACCTACATCTAAGCAAATACCTTTTTCACTATGTCTCGCAAGCAGAAAACGTTGCTGCTCACTAAACAACTTCCATAGTGTTCTAGAAGTTGCACAGAGTTCTGCACAGTGTTTTGCAACAAGAAAAAGAAAGTTGTCTAAGCCTTCCTTTCAAGTATTAATGTGAAGGGAAAGGCAAGAGAGTGGGAAAGTACTGTTTTCTATCACTGTACAAGCTGCTAACACAATCCCAGTGCTGTGTAGCAATTAGCTTGTCAGTGCACTGCAGTAAGTGTTTCTTGTTACCTACATCTAAGCATATAGCTTTTTCACTATGTCTCGCAAGGAGAAAACCTTCTTGCTCACTAAACATCTCTTATCGTGTTGTAAAAGTTGCACAGAGGGCTGCGGAGTGTTTTGTAACAAGAAAAAGACAGTTGTCTAAGACGCCTTCCTTTCAAGTATTAATGTGAAGGGAAAGGCAAGAGAGTGGGAAAGTACTGTTTTCTATCACTTCGCAAGCTGCTGACACAATCCCAGAGCTGTGTAGCAATTAGCTTGTCAGTGCACTGCAGTAAGTGTTTCTTGTTCCCTACATCTAAGCAAAAAGCTTTTTCACTATGTCTCGCAAGGAGAAAACGTTGCTGCTCACTAAACATCTCCTATCGTGTTCTAGAAGTTGCACAGAGGGCTGCAATGTGTTTTGCAACAAGAAAAAGAAAGTTGTCTAAGACCCCTTGCTTTCAAGTATTAATGTGAATGGAAAGGCAAGAGAGTGCGAAAGTACTGTTTTCTATCACTTTGCAAGCTGCTAACACAATCCCAGTGCTGTGTAGCAATTAGCTTGTCAGTGCACTGCAGTCAGTGTTTCTTGTTACCTACATCTAAGCAAATAGCTTTTTCACTCTGTCTTGCAAGGAGAAAACCTTCCTGCTCACTAAACATCTCCTATCGTGGTCTAGAAGTTGCACAGAGGGCTGCAGAGTGTTTTGCAAGAAGAAAAAGAAAGTTGTCTAAGACCACTTGCTTTCAAGTGTTAATGTGAATGGAAAGGCAAGAGAGTGGGAAAGTACTGTTTTCTATCACTTTGCGAATGCTAACACAATCCCAGTGCTTTGTAGCAAGTAGCTTGTCAGTGCACTGCACTAAGTGTTTGTTGTTATCTACATCTAAGCAAATAGCTTTTTCACTATGTCTCGCCAGGAGAAAAGGCTGCTGCTCACTAATCAACTTCCATCATGTCGTAGAAGTCGCACAGAGGTCTGCAGAGTGTTTTGCAAAATGTAAAAGAAAGTTGTCTAAGACGCCTTCATTCAAGTATTAATGTGAATGGAAAGGGAAGAGAGTGGGAAAGTACTGTTTTCTATCTTTTTGCAGGCTACTTAGACAATCCCAGTGCTGTGTAGCAATTAGCTTGTCAGTGCACTGCAGTAAGTGTTTCTTGTTACCTACATCTAATCAAAAAACTTTTTCACTATGTCTCGCAAGGAGAAAACCTTCCTGCTCACTAAACATCTCCTATCGTGTTCTAGAAGTTGCACAGAGTGCTGCAGTGTGTTTTGTAAAAGGAAAAAGAAAGTTGTCTAAGCCTTCCTTTCAAGTATTAATGTGAATGGAAAGGCAAGAGAGTGAGAAAGTACTGTTTTCTACCTTTTTGCAAGCTGCTTACACAATCCCAGTGTTGTGTAGCAACTAGCTTGTCAGTGTACTACTGTAAGTGTTTCTTGTTACCTACATCTAAGCAAATAGCTTTTTCACTATGTCTCGCAAGGAGAAAACGTTCCTGCTCACTAAACAACTTCCATCGTGATGCAGAGGTTGCACACAGGGCTGCAGAGTTTTTTAGCAACAAGAAAAAGAAAGTTGTCTAAGACGCCTTCCTTTCAAGTATTAATGTGAAGGGAAAGGCAAGAGAGTGGAAAAGTACTGTTTTCTATGACTTTGCAAGCTGCTAACACAATCCCAGTGCTGTGTAGCAATTAGCTTGTCAGTGTACTGCAGTAAGTGTTTCTTGTCGCCTATATCTAAGCAAATGGATTTTTCACTATGTCTCGCAAAGAGAAAACGTAGCTGCTCACTAAACATCTATCGTGTTCTAGAAGTTGCACTGAGGGCTGCAGAATGTTTTGCAACAGGTAAAAAAAGTTGTCTAAGACGCCTTTCTTTCAAGTATTAATGTGAATGGAAAGGCAAGAGAGCGGGAAAGTACTGTTTTCTATCACTTTGCAAGCTGTTAACACAATCCCAGTGCTGTGTAGCAATTAGCTTGTCAGTGCACTGCAGTAAGTGTTTCTTGTCGCCTACATCTAAGCAAATAGCTTTTTCACTATGTCTCGCAAGGAGAAAACCTTCCTGCTCACTAAACATCACCTATCGTGTTCTAGAAGTTGCACAGAGGGCTGCAGAGTGTTTTGCAACAAGAAAAAGAAAGTTGTCTAAGACACCTTCCTTTCAAGTATTAATGTGAATGGAAAGGCAAGAGAGTGAGAAAGTACTGTTTTCTATCACTCTGCAAGCTGCTAACACAATCCCAGTGCTGTGTAGCAATTAGCTTGTCAGTGCACTGCAGTTAAGTGTTTCTTGTTACCTACATCTAAGCAAATAGCTTTTTCACTATGTCTCGCAAGGAGAAAACGTTCCTGCTCACTAAACAACTTCCATCGTGTTATAGCTGTTGCACAGATGGCTGCAGAGTGATTTGCAACCAGAAAAAGAAAGTTGTCTAAGACGCCTTCCTGTCAAGTATTAATGTGACGGGAAAGTCAAGAGAGTGGGAAAGTACTGTTTTCTATCACTTTGCAAGCTGCTTACACAATCCCAGTGTTGTGTAGCAACTAGCTTGTCAGTGCACTACAGTAACTGTTGCTTGTTACCTACATCTAAGCATATAGCTTTTTCACTCTGTCTAGCAAGGAGAAAACCTTCCTGCTCTCTAAACATCTCTTATCGTGTTCTAGAAGTTGCACAGAGTGCTGCAATGTGTTTTGTAACAAGAAAAAGAAAGTTGTCTAAGACCCCTTGCTTTCAAGTATTAATGTGAATGGAAAGGCAAGAGAGTGAGAAAGTCCTTTTTTCTATCACTTTGCAAGCTGCTGACACAATCCCAGTGCTTTGTAGCAGTTAACTTGTCACTGCACTTCAGTAAGTGTTTCTTGTTACCTACATCTAAGCAAAAAGCTTTTTCACTATGTCTCGCAAGGAGAAAACCTTCCCGCTCACTAAACACCTCCTATCGTGTTCTAGAAGTTGTACAGAGTGATGCAGAGTGTTTTGAAGCAAGAAAAAGAAAGTTGTCTAAGACGCCTTCCTTTCAAGTAATAATGTGAATGGAAAGGCAAGAGAGTGGGAAAGTACTGTTTTCTATCACTGTGCAAGCTGCTGACACAATCCCAGTGCTGTGTAGCAATTAGCTTGTCAGTGCACTGCACTAAGTGTTTGTTGTTACCTACATCTAAGCAAATAGGTTTTTCACTATGTCTCGCCAGGACAAAAGGTTGCTGCTCACTAATCAACTTCCATCATGTCGTAGAAGTCGCACAGAGGTCTGCAGAGTGTTTTGCAAAATGTAAAAGAAAGTTGTCTAAGACGCCTTCATTCAAGTATTAATGTGAATGGAAAGGCAAGAGAGTGGGAAAGTACTGTTTTCTATCTTTTTGCAAGCTACTTAGACAATCCCAGTGCTGTGTAGCAATTAGCTTGTCAGTGCACTGCAGTAAGTGTTTCTTGTTACCTACATCTAATCAAAAAACTTTTTCACTATGTCTCGCAAGGAGAAAACGTTCCTGCTCACTAAACATCTCCTATCGTGTTCTAGAAGTTGCACAGAGGGCTGCAATGTGTTTTGCAACAAGAAAAAGAAAGTTGTCTAAGACGCCTTCATTCAAGTATTAATGTGAATGGAAAGGCAAGAGAGTGGGAAAGTACTGTTTTCTATCACTTTGCAAGCTGCTGACACAATCCCAGTGCTTTGTAGCAGTTAAATTGTCACTGCACTTCAGTAAGTGTTTCTTGTTACCTACATCTAAGCAAATAGCTTTTTCACTATGTCTCACAAGGAGAAAACCTTCCTGCTCACTAAACATCTCCTATCGTGGTCTAGAAGTTGCACAGAGGGCTGCAGAGTGTTTTGCAAGAAGAAAAAGAAAGTTGTCTAAGACCACTTGCTTTCAAGTGTTAATGTGAATGGAAAGGCAAGAGAGTGGGAAAGTACTGTTTTCTATCACTTTGCGAATGCTAACACAATCCCAGTGCTTTGTAGCAAGTAGCTTGTCAGTGCACTGCACTAAGTGTTTGTTGTTATCTACATCTAAGCAAATAGCTTTTTCACTATGTCTCGCCAGGAGAAAAGGCTGCTGCTCACTAATCAACTTCCATCATGTCGTAGAAGTCGCACAGAGGTCTGCAGAGTGTTTTGCAAAATGTAAAAGAAAGTTGTCTAAGACGCCTTCATTCAAGTATTAATGTGAATGGAAAGGGAAGAGAGTGGGAAAGTACTGTTTTCTATCTTTTTGCAGGCTACTTAGACAATCCCAGTGCTGTGTAGCAATTAGCTTGTCAGTGCACTGCAGTAAGTGTTTCTTGTTACCTACATCTAATCAAAAAACTTTTTCAATATGTCTCGCAAGAATAAAACGTTCCTGCTCACTAAACATCTCCTATCGTGTTCTAGAAGTTGCACAGAGTGCTGCAGTGTGTTTTGTAACAAGAAAAAGAAAGTTGTCTAAGCCTTCCTTTCAAGTATTAATGTGAATGGAAAGGCAAGAGAGTGAGAAAGTACTGTTTTCTACCTTTTTGCAAGCTGCTTACACAATCCCAGTGTTGTGTAGCAACTAGCTTGTCAGTGTACTACTGTAAGTGTTTCTTGTTACCTACATCTAAGCAAATAGCTTTTTCACTATGTCTCGCAAGGAGAAAACGTTCCTGCTCACTAAACAACTTCCATCGTGATGCAGAGGTTGCACAGAGGGCTGCAGAGTTTTTTAGCAACAAGAAAAAGAAAGTTGTCTAAGACGCCTTCCTTTCAAGTATTAATGTGAAGGGAAAGGCAAGAGAGTGCGAAAGTACTGTTTTCTATCACTTTGCAAGCTGCTGACACAATCCCAGTGCTGTGTAGCAATTAGCTTATCAGTGTACTGCAGTAAGTGTTTCTTGCCACCTATACCTAAGCAAATCGATTTTTCACTATGTCTCGCAAGGAGAAAACGTTCCTGCTCACTAAACAACTTCCATCGTGTTATAGCTGTTTCACAGATGGCTGCAGAGTGATTTGCAACCAGAAAAAGAAAGTTGTCTAAGACGCCTTCCTGTCAAGTATTAATGTGACGGGAAAGTCAAGAGAGTGGGAAAGTACTGTTTTCTATCACTTTGCAAGCTGCTTACACAATCCCAGTGTTGTGTAGCAACTAGCTTGTCAGTGCACTACAGTAACTGTTGCTTGTTACCTACATCTAAGCATATAGCTTTTTCACTCTGTCTAGCAAGGAGAAAACCTTCCTGCTCTCTAAACATCTCTTATCGTGTTCTAGAAGTTGCACAGAGTGCTGCAATGTGTTTTGTAACAAGAAAAAGAAAGTTGTCTAAGACCCCTTGCTTTCAAGTATTAATGTGAATGGAAAGGCAAGAGAGTGGGAAAGTACTGTTTTCTATGACTTTGCAAGCTGCTGACACAATCCCAGTGCTTTGTAGCAGTTAACTTGTCACTGCACTTCAGTAAGTGTTTCTTGTTACCTACATCTAAGCAAAAAGCTTTTTCACTATGTCTCGCAAGGAGAAAACCTTCCCGCTCACTAAACACCTCCTATCGTGTTCTAGAAGTTGTACAGAGTGATGCAGAGTGTTTTGAAGCAAGAAAAAGAAAGTTGTCTAAGACGCCTTCCTTTCAAGTATTAATGTGAATGGAAAGGCAAGAGAGTGGGAAAGTACTGTTTTCTATCACTGTGCAAGCTGCTGACACAATCCCAGTGCTGTGTAGCAATTAGCTTGTCAGTGCACTGCACTAAGTGTTTGTTGTTACCTACATCTAAGCAAATAGGTTTATCACTATGTCTCGCCAGGACAAAAGGTTGCTGCTCACTAATCAACTTCCATCATGTCGTAGAAGTCGCACAGAGGTCTGCAGAGTGTTTTGCAAAATGTAAAAGAAAGTTGTCTAAGACGCCTTCATTCAAGTATTAATGTGAATGGAAAGGCAAGAGAGTGGGAAAGTACTGTTTTCTATCTTTTTGCAAGCTACTTAGACAATCCCAGTGCTGTGTAGCAATTAGCTTGTCAGTGCACTGCAGTAAGTGTTTCTTGTTACCTACATCTAATCAAAAAACTTTTTCACTATGTCTCGCAAGGAGAAAACCTTCCTGCTCACTAAACATCTCCTATCGTGGTCTAGAAGTTGCACAGAGGGCTGCAATGTGTTTTGCAACAAAAAAAAGAAAGTTGTCTAAGACCCCTTGCTTTCAAGTATTAATGTGAATGGAAAGGCAAGAGAGTGCCAAAGTACTGTTTTCTATCACTTTGCAAGCTGCTGACACAATCCCAGTGCTGTGTAGCAGTTAGCTTTACAGTGCACTGCAGTCAGTGTTTCTTGTTACCTACATCTAAGCAAATACCTTTTTCAATATGTCTCGCAAGCAGAAAACGCAGCTGCTCACTAAACAACTTCCATCGTGTTCTAGAAGTTGCACAGAGTTCTGCACAGTGTTTTGCAACAAGAAAAAGAAAGTTGTCTAAGCCTTCCTTTCAAGTATTAATGTGAAGGGAAAGGCAAGAGAGTGGGAAAGTACTGTTTTCTATCACTGTACAAGCTGCTAACACAATCCCAGTGCGGTGTAGCAATTAGCTTGTCAGTGCACTGCAGTAAGTGTTTCTTGTTACCTACATCTAAGCATATAGCTTTTTCACTATGTCTCGCAAGGAGAAAACCTTCTTGCTCACTAAACATCTCTTATCGTGTTGTAAAAGTTGCACAGAGGGCTGCGGAGTGTTTTGTAACAAGAAAAAGACAGTTGTCTATGACGCCTTCCTTTCAAGTATTAATGTGAAGGGAAAGGCAAGAGAGTGGAAAAGTACTGTTTTCTATCACTTCGCAAGCTGCTAACACAATCCCAGAGCTGTGTAGCAATTAGCTTGTCAGTGCACTGCAGTAAGTGTTTCTTGTTACCTACATCTAAGCAAAAAGCTTTTTCACTATGTCTCGCAAGGAGAAAACGTTGCTGCTCACTAAACATCTCCTATCGTGTTCTAGAAGTTGCACAGAGGGCTGCAATGTGTTTTGCAACAAGAAAAAGAAAGTTGTCTAAGACCCCTTGCTTTCAAGTATTAATGTGAATGGAAAGGCAAGAGAGTGCGAAAGAACTGTTTTCTATCACTTTGCAAGCTGCTAACACAATCCCAGTGCTGTGTAGCAATTAGCTTGTCAGTGCACTGCAGTCAGTGTTTCTTGTTACCTACATCTAAGCAAATAGCTTTTTCACTCTGTCTTGCAAGGAGAAAACCTTCCTGCTCACTAAACATCTCCTATCGTGGTCTAGAAGTTGCACAGAGGGCTGCAGAGTGTTTTGCAAGAAGAAAAAGAAAGTTGTCTAAGACCACTTGCTTTCAAGTGTTAATGTGAATGGAAAGGCAAGAGAGTGGGAAAGTACTGTTTTCTATCACTTTGCGAATGCTAACACAATCCCAGTGCTTTGTAGCAAGTAGCTTGTCAGTGCACTGCACTAAGTGTTTGTTGTTATCTACATCTAAGCAAATAGCTTTTTCACTATGTCTCGCCAGGAGAAAAGGCTGCTGCTCACTAATCAACTTCCATCATGTCGTAGAAGTCGCACAGAGGTCTGCAGAGTGTTTTGCAAAATGTAAAAGAAAGTTGTCTAAGACGCCTTCATTCAAGTATTAATGTGAATGGAAAGGGAAGAGAGTGGGAAAGTACTGTTTTCTATCTTTTTGCAGGCTACTTAGACAATCCCAGTGCTGTGTAGCAATTAGCTTGTCAGTGCACTGCAGTAAGTGTTTCTTGTTACCTACATCTAATCAAAAAACTTTTTCAATATGTCTCGCAAGAATAAAACGTTCCTGCTCACTAAACATCTCCTATCGTGTTCTAGAAGTTGCACAGAGTGCTGCAGTGTGTTTTGTAAAAGGAAAAAGAAAGTTGTCTAAGCCTTCCTTTCAAGTATTAATGTGAATGGAAAGGCAAGAGAGTGAGAAAGTACTGTTTTCTACCTTTTTGCAAGCTGCTTACACAATCCCAGTGTTGTGTAGCAACTAGCTTGTCAGTGTACTACTGTAAGTGTTTCTTGTTACCTACATCTAAGCAAATAGCTTTTTCACTATGTCTCGCAAGGAGAAAACGTTCCTGCTCACTAAACAACTTCCATCGTGATGCAGAGGTTGCACACAGGGCTGCAGAGTTTTTTAGCAACAAGAAAAAGAAAGTTGTCTAAGACGCCTTCCTTTCAAGTATTAATGTGAAGGGAAAGGCAAGAGAGTGGAAAAGTACTGTTTTCTATGACTTTGCAAGCTGCTAACACAATCCCAGTGCTGTGTAGCAATTAGCTTGTCAGTGTACTGCAGTAAGTGTTTCTTGTCGCCTATATCTAAGCAAATGGATTTTTCACTATGTCTCGCAAAGAGAAAACGTAGCTGCTCACTAAACATCTATCGTGTTCTAGAAGTTGCACTGAGGGCTGCAGAATGTTTTGCAACAGGTAAAAAAAGTTGTCTAAGACGCCTTTCTTTCAAGTATTAATGTGAAGGGAAAGGCAAGAGAGCGGGAAAGTACTGTTTTCTATCACTTTGCAAGCTGTTAACACAATCCCAGTGCTGTGTAGCAATTAGCTTGTCAGTGCACTGCAGTAAGTGTTTCTTGTCGCCTACATCTAAGCAAATAGCTTTTTCACTATGTCTCGCAAGGAGAAAACCTTCCTGCTCACTAAACATCACCTATCGTGTTCTAGAAGTTGCACAGAGGGCTGCAGAGTGTTTTGCAACAAGAAAAAGAAAGTTGTCTAAGACACCTTCCTTTCAAGTATTAATGTGAATGGAAAGGCAAGAGAGTGAGAAAGTACTGTTTTCTATCACTCTGCAAGCTGCTAACACAATCCCAGTGCTGTGTAGCAATTAGCTTGTCAGTGCACTGCAGTTAAGTGTTTCTTGTTACCTACATCTAAGCAAATAGCTTTTTCACTATGTCTCGCAAGGAGAAAACGTTCCTGCTCACTAAACAACTTCCATCGTGTTATAGCTGTTGCACAGATGGCTGCAGAGTGATTTGCAACCAGAAAAAGAAAGTTGTCTAAGACGCCTTCCTGTCAAGTATTAATGTGACGGCAAAGTCAAGAGAGTGGGAAAGTACTGTTTTCTATCACTTTGCAAGCTGCTTACACAATCCCAGTGTTGTGTAGCAACTAGCTTGTCAGTGCACTACAGTAACTGTTGCTTGTTACCTACATCTAAGCAAAAAGCTTTTTCACTATGTCTCGCAAGGAGAAAACCTTCCCGCTCACTAAACACCTCCTATCGTGTTCTAGAAGTTGTACAGAGTGATGCAGAGTGTTTTGTAACAAGAAAAAGAAAGTTGTCTAAGACCCCTTGCTTTCAAGTATTAATGTGAATGGAAAGGCAAGAGAGTGAGAAAGTCCTTTTTTCTATCACTTTGCAAGCTGCTGACACAATCCCAGTGCTTTGTAGCAGTTAACTTGTCACTGCACTTCAGTAAGTGTTTCTTGTTACCTACATCTAAGCAAAAAGCTTTTTCACTATGTCTCGCAAGGAGAAAACCTTCCCGCTCACTAAACACCTCCTATCGTGTTCTAGAAGTTGTACAGAGTGATGCAGAGTGTTTTGAAGCAAGAAAAAGAAAGTTGTCTAAGACGCCTTCCTTTCAAGTAATAATGTGAATGGAAAGGCAAGAGAGTGGGAAAGTACTGTTTTCTATCACTGTGCAAGCTGCTGACACAATCCCAGTGCTGTGTAGCAATTAGCTTGTCAGTGCACTGCACTAAGTGTTTGTTGTTACCTACATCTAAGCAAATAGGTTTTTCACTATGTCTCGCCAGGACAAAAGGTTGCTGCTCACTAATCAACTTCCATCATGTCGTAGAAGTCGCACAGAGGTCTGCAGAGTGTTTTGCAAAATGTAAAAGAAAGTTGTCTAAGACGCCTTCATTCAAGTATTAATGTGAATGGAAAGGCAAGAGAGTGGGAAAGTACTGTTTTCTATCTTTTTGCAAGCTACTTAGACAATCCCAGTGCTGTGTAGCAATTAGCTTGTCAGTGCACTGCAGTAAGTGTTTCTTGTTACCTACATCTAATCAAAAAACTTTTTCACTATGTCTCGCAAGGAGAAAACGTTCCTGCTCACTAAACATCTCCTATCGTGTTCTAGAAGTTGCACAGAGGGCTGCAATGTGTTTTGCAACAAGAAAAAGAAAGTTGTCTAAGACGCCTTCATTCAAGTATTAATGTGAATGGAAAGGCAAGAGAGTGGGAAAGTACTGTTTTCTATCACTTTGCAAGCTGCTGACACAATCCCAGTGCTTTGTAGCAGTTAACTTGTCACTGCACTTCAGTAAGTGTTTCTTGTTACCTACATCTAAGCAAATAGCTTTTTCACTATGTCTCACAAGGAGAAAACCTTCCTGCTCACTAAACATCTCCTATCGTGGTCTAGAAGTTGCACAGAGGGCTGCAGAGTGTTTTGCAAGAAGAAAAAGAAAGTTGTCTAAGACCACTTGCTTTCAAGTGTTAATGTGAATGGAAAGGCAAGAGAGTGGGAAAGTACTGTTTTCTATCACTTTGCGAATGCTAACACAATCCCAGTGCTTTGTAGCAAGTAGCTTGTCAGTGCACTGCACTAAGTGTTTGTTGTTATCTACATCTAAGCAAATAGCTTTTTCACTATGTCTCGCCAGGAGAAAAGGCTGCTGCTCACTAATCAACTTCCATCATGTCGTAGAAGTCGCACAGAGGTCTGCAGAGTGTTTTGCAAAATGTAAAAGAAAGTTGTCTAAGACGCCTTCATTCAAGTATTAATGTGAATGGAAAGGGAAGAGAGTGGGAAAGTACTGTTTTCTATCTTTTTGCAGGCTACTTAGACAATCCCAGTGCTGTGTAGCAATTAGCTTGTCAGTGCACTGCAGTAAGTGTTTCTTGTTACCTACATCTAATCAAAAAACTTTTTCAATATGTCTCGCAAGAATAAAACGTTCCTGCTCACTAAACATCTCCTATCGTGTTCTAGAAGTTGCACAGAGTGCTGCAGTGTGTTTTGTAACAAGAAAAAGAAAGTTGTCTAAGCCTTCCTTTCAAGTATTAATGTGAATGGAAAGGCAAGAGAGTGAGAAAGTACTGTTTTCTACCTTTTTGCAAGCTGCTTACACAATCCCAGTGTTGTGTAGCAACTAGCTTGTCAGTGTACTACTGTAAGTGTTTCTTGTTACCTACATCTAAGCAAATAGCTTTTTCACTATGTCTCGCAAGGAGAAAACGTTCCTGCTCACTAAACAACTTCCATCGTGATGCAGAGGTTGCACAGAGGGCTGCAGAGTTTTTTAGCAACAAGAAAAAGAAAGTTGTCTAAGACGCCTTCCTTTCAAGTATTAATGTGAAGGGAAAGGCAAGAGAGTGCGAAAGTACTGTTTTCTATCACTTTGCAAGCTGCTTACACAATCCCAGTGTTGTGTAGCAACTAGCTTGTCAGTGCACTACAGTAACTGTTGCTTGTTACCTACATCTAAGCATATAGCTTTTTCACTCTGTCTAGCAAGGAGAAAACCTTCCTGCTCTCTAAACATCTCTTATCGTGTTCTAGAAGTTGCACAGAGTGCTGCAATGTGTTTTGTAACAAGAAAAAGAAAGTTGTCTAAGACCCCTTGCTTTCAAGTATTAATGTGAATGGAAAGGCAAGAGAGTGGGAAAGTACTGTTTTCTATCACTTTGCAAGCTGCTGACACAATCCCAGTGCGTTGTAGCAGTTAACTTGTCACTGCACTTCAGTAAGTGTTTCTTGTTACCTACATCTAAGCAAAAAGCTTTTTCACTATGTCTCGCAAGGAGAAAACCTTCCCGCTCACTAAACACCTCCTATCGTGTTCTAGAAGTTGTACAGAGTGATGCAGAGTGTTTTGAAGCAAGAAAAAGAAAGTTGTCTAAGACGCCTTCCTTTCAAGTAATAATGTGAATGGAAAGGCAAGAGAGTGGGAAAGTACTGTTTTCTATCACTGTGCAAGCTGCTGACACAATCCCAGTGCTGTGTAGCAATTAGCTTGTCAGTGCACTGCACTAAGTGTTTGTTGTTACCTACATCTAAGCAAATAGGTTTTTCACTATGTCTCGCCAGGACAAAAGGTTGCTGCTCACTAATCAACTTCCATCATGTCGTAGAAGTCGCACAGAGGTCTGCAGAGTGTTTTGCAAAATGTAAAAGAAAGTTGTCTAAGACGCCTTCATTCAAGTATTAATGTGAATGGAAAGGCAAGAGAGTGGGAAAGTACTGTTTTCTATCTTTTTGCAAGCTACTTAGACAATCCCAGTGCTGTGTAGCAATTAGCTTGTCAGTGCACTGCAGTAAGTGTTTCTTGTTACCTACATCTAATCAAAAAACTTTTTCACTATGTCTCGCAAGGAGAAAACGTTCCTGCTCACTAAACATCTCCTATCGTGTTCTAGAAGTTGCACAGAGGGCTGCAATGTGTTTTGCAACAAGAAAAAGAAAGTTGTCTAAGACCCCTTGCTTTCAAGTATTAATGTGAATGGAAAGGCAAGAGAGTGCGAAAGTACTGTTTTCTATCACTTTGCAAGCTGCTAACACAATCCCAGTGCTGTGTAGCAATTAGCTTGTCAGTGCACTGCAGTCAGTGTTTCTTGTTACCTACATCTAAGCAAATAGCTTTTTCACTATGTCTCACAAGGAGAAAACCTTCCTGCTCACTAAACATCTCCTATCGTGGTCTAGAAGTTGCACAGAGGGCTGCAGAGTGTTTTGCAAGAAGAAAAAGAAAGTTGTCTAAGACCACTTGCTTTCAAGTGTTAATGTGAATGGAAAGGCAAGAGAGTGGGAAAGTACTGTTTTCTATCACTTTGCGAATGCTAACACAATCCCAGTGCTTTGTAGCAAGTAGCTTGTCAGTGCACTGCACTAAGTGTTTGTTGTTATCTACATCTAAGCAAATAGCTTTTTCACTATGTCTCGCCAGGAGAAAAGGCTGCTGCTCACTAATCAACTTCCATCATGTCGTAGAAGTCGCACAGAGGTCTGCAGAGTGTTTTGCAAAATGTAAAAGAAAGTTGTCTAAGACGCCTTCATTCAAGTATTAATGTGAATGGAAAGGGAAGAGAGTGGGAAAGTACTGTTTTCTATCTTTTTGCAGGCTACTTAGACAATCCCAGTGCTGTGTAGCAATTAGCTTGTCAGTGCACTGCAGTAAGTGTTTCTTGTTACCTACATCTAATCAAAAAACTTTTTCAATATGTCTCGCAAGAATAAAACGTTCCTGCTCACTAAACATCTCCTATCGTGTTCTAGAAGTTGCACAGAGTGCTGCAGTGTGTTTTGTAACAAGAAAAAGAAAGTTGTCTAAGCCTTCCTTTCAAGTATTAATGTGAATGGAAAGGCAAGAGAGTGAGAAAGTACTGTTTTCTACCTTTTTGCAAGCTGCTTACACAATCCCAGTGTTGTGTAGCAACTAGCTTGTCAGTGTACTACTGTAAGTGTTTCTTGTTACCTACATCTAAGCAAATAGCTTTTTCACTATGTCTCGCAAGGAGAAAACGTTCCTGCTCACTAAACAACTTCCATCGTGATGCAGAGGTTGCACAGAGGGCTGCAGAGTTTTTTAGCAACAAGAAAAAGAAAGTTGTCTAAGACGCCTTCCTTTCAAGTATTAATGTGAAGGGAAAGGCAAGAGAGTGCGAAAGTACTGCTTTCTATCGCTTGCAAGCTGCTGACACAATCCCAGTGCTGTGTAGCAATTAGCTTATCAGTGTACTGCAGTAAGTGTTTCTTGCCATCTATATCTAAGCAAATCGATTTTTCACTATGTCTCGCAAGGAGAAAACGTTCCTGCTCACTAAACAACTTCCATCGTGTTATAGCTGTTGCACAGATGGCTGCAGAGTGATTTGCAACCAGAAAAAGAAAGTTGTCTAAGACGCCTTCCTGTCAAGTATTAATGTGACGGGAAAGTCAAGAGAGTGGGAAAGTACTGTTTTCTATCACTTTGCAAGCTGCTTACACAATCCCAGTGTTGTGTAGCAACTAGCTTGTCAGTGCACTACAGTAACTGTTGCTTGTTACCTACATCTAAGCATATAGCTTTTTCACTCTGTCTAGCAAGGAGAAAACCTTCCTGCTCTCTAAACATCTCTTATCGTGTTCTAGAAGTTGCACAGAGTGCTGCAATGTGTTTTGCAACAAGAAAAAGAAAGTTGTCTAAGACCCCTTGCTTTCAAGTATTAATGTGAATGGAAAGGCAAGAGAGTGGGAAAGTACTGTTTTCTATCACTTTGCAAGCTGCTGACACAATCCCAGTGCTTTGTAGCAGTTAACTTGTCACTGCACTTCAGTAAGTGTTTCTTGTTACTTACATCTAAGCAAAAAGCTTTTTCACTATGTCTCGCAAGGAGAAAACCTTCCCGCTCACTAAACACCTCCTATCGTGTTCTAGAAGTTGTACAGAGTGATGCAGAGTGTTTTGAAGCAAGAAAAAGAAAGTTGTCTAAGACGCCTTCCTTTCAAGTATTAATGTGAATGGAAAGGCAAGAGAGTGGGAAAGTACTGTTTTCCATCACTGTGCAAGCTGCTGACACAATCCCAGTGCTGTGTAGCAATTAGCTTGTCAGTGCACTGCACTAAGTGTTTGTTGTTGCCTACATCTAAGCAAATAGGTTTTTCACTATGTCTTGCCAGGACAAAAGGTTGCTGCTCACTAATCAACTTCCATCATGTCGTAGAAGTCGCACAGAGGTCTGCAGAGTGTTTTGCAAAATGTAAAAGAAAGTTGTCTAAGACGCCTTCATTCAAGTATTAATGTGAATGGAAAGGCAAGAGAGTGGGAAAGTACTGTTTTCTATCTTTTTGCAAGCTACTTAGACAATCCCAGTGCTGTGTAGCAATTAGCTTGTCAGTGCACTGCAGTAAGTGTTTCTTGTTACCTACATCTAATCAAAAAACTTTTTCACTATGTCTCGCAAGGAGAAAACGTTCCTGCTCACTAAACATCTCCTATCGTGTTCTAGAAGTTGCACAGAGGGCTGCAATGTGTTTTGCAACAAGAAAAAGAAAGTTGTCTAAGACCCCTTGCTTTCAAGTATTAATGTGAATGGAAAGGCAAGAGAGTGCGAAAGTACTGTTTTCTATCACTTTGCAAGCTGCTGACACAATCCCAGTGCTGTGTAGCAGTTAGCTTTTCAGTGCACTGCAGTCAGTGTTTCTTGTTACCTACATCTAAGCAAATACCTTTTTCACTATGTCTCGCAAGGAGAAAACGTTGCTGCTCACTAAACAACTTCCATCGTGTTCTAGAAGTTGCACAGAGTTCTGCACAGTGTTTTGCAACAAGAAAAAGAAAGTTGTCTAAGCCTTCCTTTCAAGTATTAATGTGAATGGAAAGGCAAGAGAGTGAGAAAGTACTGTTTTCTACCTTTTTGCAAGCTGCTTACACAATCCCAGTGTTGTGTAGCAACTAGCTTGTCAGTGTACTACTGTAAGTGTTTCTTGTTACCTACATCTAAGCAAATAGCTTTTTCACTATGTCTCGCAAGGAGAAAACGTTCCTGCTCACTAAACAACTTCCATCGTGATGCAGAGGTTGCACAGAGGGCTGCAGAGTTTTTTAGCAACAAGAAAAAGAAAGTTGTCTAAGACGCCTTCCTTTCAAGTATTAATGTGAAGGGAAAGGCAAGAGAGTGCGAAAGTACTGCTTTCTATCGCTTTGCAAGCTGCTGACACAATCCAAGTGCTGTGTAGCAATTAGCTTATCAGTGTACTGCAGTAAGTGTTTCTTGCCACCTATATCTAAGCAAATCGATTTTTCACTATGTCTCGCAAGGAGAAAACGTTCCTGCTCACTAAACAACTTCCATCGTGTTATAGCTATTGCACAGATGGCTGCAGAGTGATTTGCAACCAGAAAAAGAAAGTTGTCTAAGACGCCTTCCTGTCAAGTATTAATGTGACGGGAAAGTCAAGAGAGTGGGAAAGTACTGTTTTCTATCACTTTGCAAGCTGCTTACACAATCCCAGTGTTGTGTAGCAACTAGCTTGTCAGTGCACTACAGTAACTGTTGCTTGTTACCTACATCTAAGCATATAGCTTTTTCACTCTGTCTAGCAAGGAGAAAACCTTCCTGCTCTCTAAACATCTGTTATCGTGTTCTAGAAGTTGCACAGAGTGCTGCAATGTGTTTTGTAACAAGAAAAAGAAAGTTGTCTAAGACCCCTTGCTTTCAAGTATTAATGTGAATGGAAAGGCAAGAGAGTGGGAAAGTACTGTTTTCTATCACTTTGCAAGCTGCTGACACAATCCCAGTGCTTTGTAGCAGTTAACTTGTCACTGCACTTCAGTAAGTGTTTCTTGTTACCTACATCTAAGCAAAAAGCTTTTTCACTATGTCTCGCAAGGAGAAAACCTTCCCGCTCACTAAACACCTCCTATCGTGTTCTAGAAGTTGTACAGAGTGATGCAGAGTGTTTTGAAGCAAGAAAAAGAAAGTTGTCTAAGACGCCTTCCTTTCAAGTATTAATGTGAATGGAAAGGCAAGAGAGTGGGAAAGTACTGTTTTCCATCACTGTGCAAGCTGCTGACACAATCCCAGTGCTGTGTAGCAATTAGCTTGTCAGTGCACTGCACTAAGTGTTTGTTGTTGCCTACATCTAAGCAAATAGGTTTTTCACTATGTCTTGCCAGGACAAAAGGTTGCTGCTCACTAATCAACTTCCATCATGTCGTAGAAGTCGCACAGAGGTCTGCAGAGTGTTTTGCAAAATGTAAAAGAAAGTTGTCTAAGACGCCTTCATTCAAGTATTAATGTGAATGGAAAGGCAAGAGAGTGGGAAAGTACTGTTTTCTATCTTTTTGCAAGCTACTTAGACAATCCCAGTGCTGTGTAGCAATTAGCTTGTCAGTGCACTGCAGTAAGTGTTTCTTGTTACCTACATCTAATCAAAAAACTTTTTCACTATGTCTCGCAAGGAGAAAACGTTCCTGCTCACTAAACATCTCCTATCGTGTTCTAGAAGTTGCACAGAGGGCTGCAATGTGTTTTGCAACAAGAAAAAGAAAGTTGTCTAAGACCCCTTGCTTTCAAGTATTAATGTGAATGGAAAGGCAAGAGAGTGCGAAAGTACTGTTTTCTACCTTTTTGCAAGCTGCTGACACAATCCCAGTGCTGTGTAGCAGTTAGCTTTTCAGTGCACTGCAGTCAGTGTTTCTTGTTACCTACATCTAAGCAAATACCTTTTTCACTATGTCTCACAAGGAGAAAACCTTCCTGCTCACTAAACATCTCTTATCGTGTTGTAAAAGTTGCACAGAGGGCTGCGGAGTGTTTTGTAACAAGAAAAAGACAGTTGTCTAAGACGCCTTCCTTTCAAGTATTAATGTGAAGGGAAAGGCAAGAGAGTGGGAAAGTACTGTTTTCTATCACTTCGCAAGCTGCTAACACAATCCCAGAGCTGTGTAGCAATTAGCTTGTCAGTGCACTGCAGTAAGTGTTTCTTGTTACCTACATCTAAGCAAAAAGCTTTTTCACTATGTCTCGCAAGGAGAAAACCTTCCTGCTCACTAAACAACTTCCATCGTGGTGCAGAGGTTGCACAGAGGGCTGCAGAGTTTTTTAGCAACAAGAAAGAGAAAGTTGTCTAAGACGCCTTCCTTTCAAGTATTAATGTGAAGGGAAAGGCAAGAGAGTGGGAAAGTACTGTTTTCTATCACTTTGCAAGCTGCTAACACAATCCCAGAGCTGTGTAGCAATTAGCTTGTCAGTGCACTGCAGTAAGTGTTTCTTGTTACCTGCATCTAAGCAAAAACCTTTTCACTATGTCTCGCAAGGAGAAAACGTTGCTGCTCACTAAACATCTCCTATCGTGTTCTAGAAGTTGCAGTGAGGGCTGCAGATTGTTGTGTAACAAGAAAAAGAAAGTCGTCCAAGACACCTTCCTTTCAAGTATTAATGTGAATGGAAAGGCAAGAGAGTGGGAAAGTACTGTTTTCTACCGCTTTAGGAACTGCTAACACAATCCGAGTCATGTGTAGCAATTAGCTTGTCAGTGCACTGCGGTAAGTGTTTCTTGTTACCTACATCTAAGCAAAAAGCTTTTTCACTATGTCTCGCAAGGAGAAAACGTTCCTGCTCACTAAACATCTCCTGTCGTGTTCTAGGGATTGCACAGAGGGCGGCATAGTTTTTTAGCAAAAAGAAAATGAAAGTAGTCTAAGACGCCTTCCTTTCAAATACTAATGTGAAGGGAAAGGCAAGAGAGTGGGGAAGTACTGTTTTCTATCACTTTGCAAGCTGCTAACACAATCCCAGTGCTGTGTAGCAATTAGCTTGTCAGTGTAGTGCAGTAAGTGTTTCTTGTTACCTACATCTAAGCAAATAGCTTTTTCACTATGTCTCGCAAGTAGAAAAAGTTCCTTCTCACTAAACATCTCCTATCGTGTTCTAGAAGTTGCACAGAGGGCTGCAGTGTGTTTAGCAACAAGAAAAAAGAAGTCCTCTAAGAAGCCTTCCTTTCAAGTATTAATGTGAAGTGAAAGGCAAGAGAGTGAGAAAGTACTGTTTTCTATCACTGTGCAAGCTGCTAACCCAATCCCTGTGCTGTGCAGCAATTAGCTTGTCAGTGCACTGCAGTAAGTGTTTCTTGTTGCCTACATCTAAGCAAAAAGCTTTTTCACTATGTCTCGCAAGGAGAAAACGTTCCTGCACACTAAACATCTCTTATCGTGTTCTTGAAGTTGCACTGAGGGCTGCAGATTGTTTTGTAACAAGAAAAAGAAAGTTGTCCAAGACGCCTTCCTGTCAAGTATTAATGTGAAGGGAAAGGCAAGAGAGTGGGAAAGTACTGTTTTCTATCGCTTTACAAACTGCTAACACAATACCAGTGCTGTGTAGCAATTTGCTTGTCAGTGCACTGCAGTAAGTGTTTCTTGTTGCCTACATCTAAGCAAAAAGCTTTTTCACTATGTCTCGCAAGGAGAAAACGTTCCTGCACACTAAACATCTCTTATCGTGTTCTTGAAGTTGCACTGAGGGCTGCAGATTGTTTTGTAACAAGAAAAAGAAAGTTGTCTAAGACGCCTTCCTGTCAAGTATTAATGTGAAGGGAAAGGCAAGAGAGTGGGAAAGTACTGTTTTCTATCGCTTTACAAACTGCTAACACAATACCAGTGCTGTGTAGCAATTAGCTTGTCAGTGCACTGCAGTAAGTGTTTCTTGTTGCCTACATCTAAGCAAAAAGCTTTTTCACTATGTCTCGCGAGGAGAAAACCTTCCTGCTCACTAAACATCTCCTATCGTGTCCTAGAAGTTGCACAGAGTGCTGCAATGTGTTTTGCAACAAGAAAAAGAAAGTTGTCTAAGACCCCTTGCTTTCAAGTATTAATGTGAATGGAAAGGCAAGAGAGTGGGAAAGTACAGTTTTCTATCACTTTGCAAGCTGCTGACACAATCCCAGTGCTGTGTAGCAGTTAGCTTGTCAGTGCACTGCAGTAAGTGTTTCTTGTTACCTACATCTAATCAAAAAACTTTTTCACTATGGCTCTCAAGGAGAAAACGTTCCTGCTCACTAAACATCTCCTATCGTGTTCTAGAAGTTGCACAGAGGGCTGCAATGTGTTTTGCAACAAGAAAAAGAAAGTTGTCTAAGACCCCTTGCTTTCAAGTATTAATGTGAATGGAAAGGCAAGAGAGTGCGAAAGTACTGTTTTCTATCACTTTGCAAGCTGCTGACACAATCCCAGTGCTGTGTAGCAGTTAGCTTTTCAGTGCACTGCAGTCAGTGTTTCTTGTTACCTACATCTAAGAAAATAGCTTTTTTACTATGTCTCGCAAGGAGAAAACCTTCCTGCTCAGTAAACATCTCCTATCATGTTCTAGAAGTTGCACAGAGTTCTGCACAGTGTTTTGCAACAAGAAAAAGAAAGTTGTCTAAGCCTTCCTTTCAAGTATTAATGTGAAGGGAAAGGCAAGAGAGTGGGAAAGTACTGTTTTCTATCCCTCTACAAGCTGCTAACACAATCCCAGTGCGGTGTAGCAATTAGCTTGTCAGTGCACTGCAGTAAGTGTTTCTTGTTACCTACATCTAAGCATATAGCTTTTTCACTATGTCTCGCAAGGAGAAAACCTTCTTGCTCACTAAACATCTCTTATCGTGTTGTAAAAGTTGCACAGAGGGCTGCCGAGTGTTTTGTAACAAGAAAAAGACAGTTGTCTAAGACGCCTTCCTTTCAAGTATTAATGTGAAGGGAAAGGCAAGAGAGTGGGAAAGTACTGTTTTCTATCACTTCGCAAGCTGCTAACACAATCCCAGAGCTGTGTAGCAATTAGCTTGTCAGTGTAGTGCAGTAAGTGTTTCTTGTTCCCTACATCTAAGCAAAAAGCTTATTCACTATGTCTCGCAAGGAGAAAACGTTGCTGCTCACTAAACATCTCCTATCGTGTTCTAGAAGTTGCACTGAGGGCTGCAGAGTGTTTTGCAACAGGTAAAAGAAAGTTGTCTAAGACGCCTTCCTGTCAATTATTAATGTGACGGGAAAGGCAAGAGATTGGGAAAGTACTGTTTTCTATCACTTTGCAAGCTGCTTACACAATCCCAGTGTTGTGTAGCAACTAGTTTGTCAGTGCACTACAGTAAGTGTTTCTTGTTACCTACATCTAAGCAAATAGCTTTTTCACTATGTCTCGCAAGGAGAAAACCTTCCTGCTCACTAAACAACTTCCATCGTGATGCAGAGGTTGCACAGAGGGCTGCAGAGTTTTTTAGCAACAAGAAAGAGAAAGTTGTCTAAGACCCCTTCCTTTCAAGTATTAATCTGAAGGGAAAGGCAAGAGAGTGGGAAAGTACTGTTTTCTATCACTTTGCAAGCTGCTAACACAATCCCAGAGCTGTGTAGCAATTAGCTTGTCAGTGCACTGCAGTAAGTGTTTCTTGTTACCTACATCTAAGCAAAAACCTTTTCACTATGTCTCGCAAGGAGAAAACCTTCCTGCTCACTAAACATCTCCTATCGTGTTCTAGAAGTTGCAGTGAGGGCTGCAGAGTGTTGTGTAACAAGAAAAAGAAAGTCGCCCAAGACGCCTTCCTATCAAGTATTAATGTGAAGGGAAAGGCAAGAGAGTGGGAAAGTACTGTTTTCTACCGCTTTAGGAACTGCTAACACAATCCGAGTCATGTGTAGCAATTAGCTTGTCAGTGCACTGCGGTAAGTGTTTCTTGTTACCTACATCTAAGCAAAAAGCTTTTTCACTATGTCTCGCAAGGAGAAAACGTTCCTGCTCACTAAACATCTCCTGTCGTGTTCTAGGGATTGCACAGAGGGCGGCATAGTTTTTTAGCAAAAAG
The DNA here is from genome assembly GCA_024362935.1 of Setophaga petechia. Lineage (NCBI taxonomy): Eukaryota > Metazoa > Chordata > Aves > Passeriformes > Parulidae > Setophaga > Setophaga petechia. Next base: position 55,313,907 of record JANCRA010000003.1, on the reverse strand, counting down.
AAAATGAAAGTTGTCTAAGACGCCTTCCTTTCAAATACTAATGTGAAGGGAAAGGCAAGAGAGTGGGGAAGTACTGTTTTCTATCACTTTGCAAGCTGCTAACACAATCCCAGTGCTGTGTAGCAGTTAGCTTGTCAGTGTAGTGCAGTAAGTGTTTCTTGTTACCTACATCTAAGCACATAGCTTTTTCACTATGTCTCGCAAGTAGGAAACGTTTCTTCTCACTAAACATCTCCTATCGTGTTCTAGAAGTTGCACAGAGGGGTGCAGTGTGTTTAGCAACAAGAAAAAGGAAGTTCTCTAAGAAGCCTTCCTTTCAAGTATTAATGTGAAGTGAAAGGCAAGAGAGTGAGAAAGTACTGTTTTCTATCACTGTGCAAGCTGCTAACACAATCCCTGTGCTGTGGAGCAATTAGCTTGTCAGTGCACTGCAGTAAGTGTTTCTTGTTGCCTACATCTAAGCAAAAAGGTTTTTCATTATGTCTCGCAAGGAGAAAACGTTCCTGCTCACTAAATATCTCCTATCGTGTTATAGAATTTGCACAGAGTTCTGCAATGTGTTTTGCAACAAGAAAAAGAAAGTTGTCTAAGACGCCTTCCTTTCAAGTATTAATGTGAATGGAAAGGCAAGAGAGTGGGAAAGTACTGTTTTCTATCACTTTGCAAGCTGCTAACACAATCCCAGAGCTGTGTAGCAGTTAGCTTGTCAGTGCACTGCAGTCAGTGTTTCTTCTTACCTACATCTAAGCAAATAGCTTTTTCACTATGTCTCACAAGGAGAAAACCTTCCTGCTCACTAAACATCTCCTATCGTGTTCTAGAAGTTGCACAGAGGGCTGCAGAGTGTTTTGTAACAAGAAAAAAAGTTGTCTAAGACGCCTTCCTTTCAAGTATTAATGTGAATGGAAAGGCAAGAGAGTGAGAAAGGACTGTTTTCTATCACTTTGCGAATGCTAACACAATCCCAGTGCTGTGTAGCAATTAGCTTGTCAGTGCACTGCAGTAAGTGTTTCTTGTTACCTACATCTAAGCTAATAGTTTTTCACTCTGTCTCTCAAGGAGAAAACCTTCCTGCTCACTAAACATCTCCTATCGTGTTCTAGAAGTTGCACAGAGTGCTGCAATATGTTTTGTAACAAGAAAAAGAAAGTTGTCTAAGCCTTCCTTTCAAGTATTAATGTGAATGGAAAGGCAAGAGAGTGGGAAAGTACTGTTTTCTGTCTTTTTGCAAGCTGCTTACACAATCCCAGTGTTGTATAGCAACTAGCTTGTCAGTGTACTACAGTAAGTGTTTCTTGTTACCTACATCTAAGCAAATAGCTTTTTCACTATGTCTCGCAAGGAGAAAACGTTCCTTCTCACTAAACAACTTCCATCGTGATGCAGAGGTTGCACAGAGGGCTGCAGAGTTTTTTAGCAACAAGAAAAAGAAAGTTGTCTAAGACGCCTTCCTTTCAAGTATTAATGTGAAGGGAAAGGCAAGAGAGTGGGAAAGTACTGTTTTCTATCACTTTGCAAACTGCTGACACAATCCCAGTGCTGTGTAGCAATTAGCTTGTCAGTGTACTGCAGTAAGTGTTTCTTGCCACCTATATCTATGCAAATCGATTTTTCACTATGTCTCGCAAGGAGAAAACGTAGCTGCTCACTAAACATCTGCTATCGTGTTCCAGAAGTTGCACAGAGGGCTGCAGAGTGTTTTGCAACAGGTAAAAAAAGTTGTCTAAGACGCCTTCCTTTCAAGTATTAATGTGAAGGGAAAGGCAAGAGAGTGGGAAAGTACTGTTTTCTATCACTTAGCAAGCTGCTAACACAATCCCAGAGCTGTGTAGCAATTAGCTTGTCAGTGCACTGCAGTAAGTGTTTCTTGTCGCCTACATCTAAGCAAATAGCTTTTTCACTATGTCTTGCAAGGAGAAAACCTTCTTGCTCACTAAACATCTCCTATCGTGTTGTAGAAGTTGCACAGCGGGCAGCAGAGTGTTTTGCAACAAGAAAAAGAAAGTTGTCTAAGACGCCTTCCTTTCAAGTATTAATCTGAAGGGAAAGGCAAGAGAGTGGGAAAGTACTGTTTTCTATCACTTTGCAAGCTGCTAACACAATCCCAGAGCTGTGTAGCAATTAGCTTGTCAGTGCACTGCAGTAAGTGTTTCTTGTTACCTACATCTAAGGAAATAGCTTTTTCACTATGTCTCGCAAGTAGAAAACGTTCCTTCTCACTAAACATCTCCTATCGTGTTCTAGAAGTTGCACAGAGGGCTGCAGTGTGTTTAACAACAAGAAAAAGGAAGTTCTCTAAGAAGCCTTCCTTTCAAGTATTAATGTGAAGTGAAAGGCAAGAGAGTGAGAAAGTACTGTTTTCTATCACTGTGCAAGCTGCTAACACAATCCCTGTGCTGTGCAGCAATTAGCTTGTCAGTGCACTGCAGTAAGTGTTTCTTGTTACCGATATCTAAGCAAAAAGCTTTTTCACTATGTCTCGCAAGGAGAAAACGCTCCTGCTCGCTAAACAACTTCCATCGTGTTGTAGATGTTGCACAGAGGGCTGCAGAGTTTTTTGCAACAAGAAAAAGAAAGTTGTCTAAGACGCCTTCCTTTCAAGTATTAATGTCAAGGGAAAGGCAAGAGAGTGGGAAAGTACTGTTTTCTATCACTTTGCAAGCTGCTAACACAATCCCAGACCTGTGTAGCTATTAGCTTGTCAGTGTACTGCAGTAAGTGTTTGTTGTTATCTACATCTAAGCAAATAGGTTTATCACTATGTCTCGCCAGGACAAAAGGTTGCTGCTCACTAATCAACTTCCATCATGTCGTAGAAGTCGCACAGAGGTCTGCAGAGTGTTTTGCAAAATGTAAAAGAAAGTTGTCTAAGACGCCTTCATTCAAGTATTAATGTGAATGGAAAGGCAAGAGAGTGGGAAAGTACTGTTTTCTATCTTTTTGCAAGCTACTTAGACAATCCCAGTGCTGTGTAGCAATTAGCTTGTCAGTGCACTGCAGTAAGTGTTTCTTGTTACCTACATCTAATCAAAAAACTTTTTCACTATGTCTCGCAAGGAGAAAACGTTCCTGCTCACTAAACATCTCCTATCGTGTTCTAGAAGTTGCACAGAGGGCTGCAATGTGTTTTGCAACAAGAAAAAGAAAGTTGTCTAAGACCCCTTGCTTTCAAGTATTAATGTGAAGGGAAAGGCAAGAGAGTGGAAAAGTACTGTTTTCTATCACTTCGCAAGCTGCTAACACAATCCCAGACCTGTGTAGCAATTAGCTTGTCAGTGCACTGCAGTAAGTGTTTCTTGTTACCTACATCTAAGGAAAAAGCTTTTTCACTATGTCTCGCAAGGAGAAAACGTTGCTGCTCACTAAACATCTCCTATCGTGTTCTAGAAGTTGCACAGAGGGCTGCAATGTGTTTTGCAACAAGAAAAAGAAAGTTGTCTAAGACCCCTTGCTTTCAAGTATTAATGTGAATGGAAAGGCAAGAGAGTGCGAAAGTACTGTTTTCTATCACTTTGCAAGCTGCTAACACAATCCCAGTGCTGTGTAGCAATTAGCTTCTCAGTGCACTGCAGTCAGTGTTTCTTGTTACCTACATCTAAGCAAATAGCTTTTTCACTATGTCTCACAAGGAGAAAACCTTCCTGCTCACTAAACATCTCCTATCGTGGTCTAGAAGTTGCACAGAGGGCTGCAGAGTGTTTTGCAAGAAGAAAAAGAAAGTTGTCTAAGACCACTTGCTTTCAAGTATTAATGTGAATGGAAAGGCAAGAGAGTGGGAAAGTACTGTTTTCTATCACTTTGCGAATGCTAACACAATCCCAGTGCTTTGTAGCAATTAGCTTGTCAGTGCACTGCACTAAGTGTTTGTTGTTATCTACATCTAAGCAAATAGCTTTTTCACTATGTCTCGCCAGGAGAAAAGGCTGCTGCTCACTAATCAACTTCCATCATGTCGTAGAAGTCGCACAGAGGTCTGCAGAGTGTTTTGCAAAATGTAAAAGAAAGTTGTCTAAGACGCCTTCATTCAAGTATTAATGTGAATGGAAAGGGAAGAGAGTGGGAAAGTACTGTTTTCTATCTTTTTGCAAGCTACTTAGACAATCCCAGTGCTGTGTAGCAATTAGCTTGTCAGTGCACTGCAGTAAGTGTTTCTTGTTACCTACATCTAATCAAAAAACTTTTTCAATATGTCTCGCAAGAATAAAACGTTCCTGCTCACTAAACATCTCCTATCGTGTTCTAGAAGTTGCACAGAGTGCTGCAGTGTGTTTTGTAACAAGAAAAAGAAAGTTGTCTAAGCCTTCCTTTCAAGTATTAATGTGAATGGAAAGGCAAGAGAGTGAGAAAGTACTGTTTTCTACCTTTTTGCAAGCTGCTTACACAATCCCAGTGTTGTGTAGCAACTAGCTTGTCAGTGTACTACTGTAAGTGTTTCTTGTTACCTACATCTAAGCAAAAAGCTTTTTCACTATGTCTTGCAAGGAGAAAACCTTCCCGCTCACTAAACACCTCCTATCGTGTTCTAGAAGTTGTACAGAGTGATGCAGAGTGTTTTGAAGCAAGAAAAAGAAAGTTGTCTAAGACGCCTTCCTTTCAAGTATTAATGTGAATGGAAAGGCAAGAGAGTGGGAAAGTACTGTTTTCTATCACTGTGCAAGCTGCTGACACAATCCCAGTGCTGTGTAGCAATTAGCTTGTCAGTGCACTGCACTAAGTGTTTGTTGTTACCTACATCTAAGCAAATAGGTTTATCACTATGTCTCGCCAGGACAAAAGGTTGCTGCTCACTAATCAACTTCCATCATGTCGTAGAAGTCGCACAGAGGTCTGCAGAGTGTTTTGCAAAATGTAAAAGAAAGTTGTCTAAGACGCCTTCATTCAAGTATTAATGTGAATGGAAAGGCAAGAGAGTGGGAAAGTACTGTTTTCTATCTTTTTGCAAGCTACTTAGACAATCCCAGTGCTGTGTAGCAATTAGCTTGTCAGTGCACTGCAGTAAGTGTTTCTTGTTACCTACATCTAATCAAAAAACTTTTTCACTATGTCTCGCAAGGAGAAAACCTTCCTGCTCACTAAACATCTCCTATCGTGGTCTAGAAGTTGCACAGAGGGCTGCAATGTCTTTTGCAACAAAAAAAAGAAAGTTGTCTAAGACCCCTTGCTTTCAAGTATTAATGTGAATGGAAAGGCAAGAGAGTGCCAAAGTACTGTTTTCTATCACTTTGCAAGCTGCTGACACAATCCCAGTGCTGTGTAGCAGTTAGCTTTACAGTGCACTGCAGTCAGTGTTTCTTGTTACCTACATCTAAGCAAATACCTTTTTCAATATGTCTCGCAAGCAGAAAACGCAGCTGCTCACTAAACAACTTCCATCGTGTTCTAGAAGTTGCACAGAGTTCTGCACAGTGTTTTGCAACAAGAAAAAGAAAGTTGTCTAAGCCTTCCTTTCAAGTATTAATGTGAAGGGAAAGGCAAGAGAGTGGGAAAGTACTGTTTTCTATCACTGTACAAGCTGCTAACACAATCCCAGTGCGGTGTAGCAATTAGCTTGTCAGTGCACTGCAGTAAGTGTTTCTTGTTACCTACATCTAAGCATATAGCTTTTTCACTATGTCTCGCAAGGAGAAAACCTTCTTGCTCACTAAACATCTCTTATCGTGTTGTAAAAGTTGCACAGAGGGCTGCGGAGTGTTTTGTAACAAGAAAAAGACAGTTGTCTAAGACGCCTTCCTTTCAAGTATTAATGTGAAGGGAAAGGCAAGAGAGTGGAAAAGTACTGTTTTCTATCACTTCGCAAGCTGCTAACACAATCCCAGAGCTGTGTAGCAATTAGCTTGTCAGTGCACTGCAGTAAGTGTTTCTTGTTACCTACATCTAAGCAAAAAGCTTTTTCACTATGTCTCGCAAGGAGAAAACGTTGCTGCTCACTAAACAACTTCCATCGTGATGCAGAGGTTGCACAGAGGGCTGCAGAGTTTTTTAGCAACAAGAAAAAGAAAGTTGTCTAAGACGCCTTCCTTTCAAGTATTAATGTGAAGGGAAAGGCAAGAGAGTGGGAAAGTACTGTTTTCTATCACTTTGCAAGCTGCTAACACAATCCCAGTGCTGTGTAGCAATTAGGTTGTCAGTGTACTGCAGTAAGTGTTCCTTGTAACCTATATCTAAGCAAATGGATTTTTCACTATGTCTCGCAAGGAGAAAACGTAGCTGCTCACTAAACATCTATCGTGTTCTAGAAGTTGCACTGAGGGCTGCAGAGTGTTTTGCAACAGGTAAAAAAAGTTGTCTAAGACGCCTTCCTTTCAAGTATTAATGTGAAGGGAAAGGCAAGAGAGTGGGAAAGTACTGTTTTCTATCACTTTGCAAGCTGCTAACACAATCCCAGAGCTGTGTAGCAATTAGCTTGTCAGTGCACTGCAGTAAGTGTTTCTTGTCGCCTACATCTAAGTAAATAGCTTTTTCACTATGTCTCGCAAGGAGAAAACCTTCCTGCTCACTAAACATCTCCTATCGTGTTCTAGAAGTTGCACAGAGGGCTGCAGAGTGTTTTGCAACAAGAAAAAGAAAGTTGTCCAAGACACCTTCCTTTCAAGTATTAATGTGAATGGAAAGGCAAGAGAGTGAGAAAGTACTGTTTTCTATCACTCTGCAAGCTGCTAACACAATCCCAGTGCTGTGTAGCAATTAGCTTGTCAGTGCACTGCAGTAAGTGTTTCTTGTTACCTACATCTAAGCAAATAGCTTTTTCACTATGTCTCGCAAGGAGAAAACGTTCCTGCTCACTAAACAACTTCCATCGTGTTATAGCTGTTGCACAGATGTCTGCAGAGTGATTTGCAACCAGAAAAAGAACGTTGTCTAAGACGCCTTCCTGTCAAGTATTAATGTGACGGGAAAGTCAAGAGAGTGGGAAAGTACTGTTTTCTATCACTTTGCAAGCTGCTGACACAATCCCAGTGTTGTGTAGCAACTAGCTTGTCAGTGCACTACAGTAACTGTTGCTTGTTACCTACATCTAAGCATATAGCTTTTTCACTCTGTCTAGCAAGGAGAAAACCTTCCTGCTCTCTAAACATCTCTTATCGTGTTCTAGAAGTTGCACAGAGTGCTGCAATGTGTTTTGTAACAAGAAAAAGAAAGTTGTCTAAGACCCCTTGCTTTCAAGTATTAATGTGAATGGAAAGGCAAGAGAGTGGGAAAGTACTGTTTTCTATCATTTTGCAAGCTGCTGACACAATCCCAGTGCTTTGTAGCAGTTAACTTGTCAGTGCACTGCACTAAGTGTCTGTTGTTACCTACATCTAAGCAAATAGGTTTTTCACTATGTCTCGCCAGGACAAAAGGTTGCTGCTCACTAATTAACTTCCATCATGTCGTAGAAGTCGCACAGAGGTCTGCAGAGTGTTTTGCAAAATGTAAAAGAAAGTTGTCTAAGACGCCTTCATTCAAGTATTAATGTGAATGGAAAGGTAAGAGAGTGGGAAAGTACTGTTTTCTATCTTTTTGCAAGCTACTTAGACAATCCCAGTGCTGTGTAGCAATTAGCTTGTCAGTGCACTGCAGTAAGTGTTTCTTGTTACCTACATCTAATCAAAAAACTTTTTCACTATGTCTCGCAAGGAGAAAACGTTCCTGCTCACTAAACATCTCCTATCGTGTTCTAGAAGTTGCACAGAGTGCTGCAATGTGTTTTGTAACAAGAAAAAGAAAGTTGTCTAAGACCCCTTGCTTTCAAGTAGTAATGTGAATGGAAAGGCAAGAGAGTGCCAAAGTACTGTTTTCTATCACTTTGCAAGCTGCTGACACAATCCCAGTGCTGTGTAGCAGTTAGCTTTACAGTGCACTGCAGTCAGTGTTTCTTGTTACCTACATCTAAGCAAATACCTTTTTCACTATGTCTCGCAAGGAGAAAACGTTGCTGCTCACTAAACAACTTCCATCGTGTTCTAGAAGTTGCACAGAGTTCTGCACAGTGTTTTGCAACAAGAAAAAGAAAGTTGTCTAAGCCTTCCTTTCAAGTATTAATGTGAAGGGAAAGGCAAGAGAGTGGGAAAGTACTGTTTTCTATCACTGTACAAGCTGCTAACACAATCCCAGTGCGGTGTAGCAATTAGCTTGTCAGTGCACTGCACTAAGTGTTTGTTGTTACCTACATCTAAGCATATAGCTTTTTCACTATGTCTCGCAAGGAGAAAACCTTCTTGCTCACTAAACATCTCTTATCGTGTTGTAAAAGTTGCACAGAGGGCTGCGGAGTGTTTTGTAACAAGAAAAAGACAGTTGTCTAAGACGCCTTCCTTTCAAGTATTAATGTGAAGGGAAAGGCAAGAGAGTGGGAAAGTACTGTTTTCTATCACTTCGCAAGCTGCTAACACAATCCCAGAGCTGTGTAGCAATTAGCTTGTCAGTGCACTGCAGTAAGTGTTTCTAGTTACCTACATCTACGCAAAAAGCTTTTTCACTATGTCTCGCAAGGAGAAAACGTTGCTGCTCACTAAACATCTCCTATCGTGTTCTAGAAGTTGCACAGAGGGCTGCAATGTGTTTTGCAACAAGAAAAAGAAAGTTGTCTAAGACCCCTTGCTTTCAAGTATTAATGTGAATGGAAAGGCAAGAGAGTGCGAAAGTACTGTTTTCTATCACTTTGCAAGCTGCTAACACAATCCCAGTGCTGTGTAGCAATTAGCTTTTCAGTGCACTGCAGTCAGTGTTTCTTGTTACCTACATCTAAGCAAATAGCTTTTTCACTATGTCTCACAAGGAGAAAACCTTCCTGCTCACTAAACATCTCCTATCGTGGTCTAGAAGTTGCACAGATGGCTGCAGAGTGTTTTGCAAGAAGAAAAAGAAAGTTGTCTAAGACCACTTGCTTTCAAGTATTAATGTGAATGGAAAGGCAAGAGAGTGGGAAAGTACTGTTTTCTATCACTTTGCGAATGCTAACACAATCCCAGTGCTTTGTAGCAATTAGCTTGTCAGTGCACTGCACTAAGTGTTTGTTGTTATCTACATCTAAGCAAATAGCTTTTTCACTATGTCTCGCCAGGAGAAAAGGCTGCTGCTCACTAATCAACTTCCATCATGTCGTAGAAGTCGCACAGAGGTCTGCAGAGTGTTTTGCAAAATGTAAAAGAAAGTTGTCTAAGACGCCTTCATTCAAGTATTAATGTGAATGGAAAGGCAAGAGAGTGGGAAAGTACTGTTTTCTATCTTTTTGCAAGCTACTTAGACAATCCCAGTGCTGTGTAGCAATTAGCTTGTCAGTGCACTGCAGTAAGTGTTTCTTGTTACCTACATCTAAGCAAATAGCTTTTTTACTATGTCTCGCAAGAATAAAACGTTCCTGCTCACTAAACATCTCCTATCGTGTTCTAGAAGTTGCACAGAGGGCTTCAGTGTGTTTTGTAACAAGAAAAAGAAAGTTGTCTAAGCCTTCCTTTCAAGTATTAATGTGAATGGAAAGGCAAGAGAGTGAGAAAGTACTGTTTTCTACCTTTTTGCAAGCTGCTTACACAATCCCAGTGTTGTGTAGCAACTAGCTTGTCAGTGTACTACTGTAAGTGTTTCTTGTTACCTACATCTAAGCAAATAGCTTTTTCACTATGTCTCGCAAGGAGAAAACGTCCCTTCTCACTAAACAACTTCCATGGTGATGCAGAGGTTGCACAGAGGGCTGCAGAGTTTTTTAGCAACAAGAAAAAGAAAGTTGTCTAAGATGCCTTCCTTTCAAGTATTAATGTGAAGGGAAAGGCAAGAGAGTGGGAAAGTACTGTTTTCTATAACTTTGCAAGCTGCTAACACAATCCCAGAGCTGTGTAGCTATTAGCTTGTCAGTGGACTGCAGAAAGTGTTTCTTGTTGCCTACATCTAAGCAAAAAGCTTTTTCACTATGTCTCGCAAGGAGAAAACGTTCCTGCACACTAAACATCTCTTATCGTGTTCTTGAAGTTGCACTGAGGGCTGCAGATTGTTTTGTAACAAGAAAAAAAAAGGTGTCCAAGACGCCTTCCTTTCAAGTATTAATGTGAAGGGAAAGGCAAGAGAGTGGGAAAGTACTGTTTTCTATCGCTTTACAAACTGCTAACACAATCCCAGTGCTGTGTACTAATTAGCTTGTCAGTGCACTGCAGTAAGTGTTTCTTGTTCCCTACATCTAAGCAAAAAGCTTTTTCACTATGTCTCGCAAGGAGAAAACCTTCCTGCTCACTAAACATCTCCTATCGTGTTCTAGAAGTTGCACGGAGGGCTGCAGAGTGTTTTGTAACAAGAAAAAGAAAGTTGTCTAAGGCGCCTTCCTTTCAAGTATTAATGTGAATGGAAAGGCAAGAGAGTGAGAAAGTACTGTTTTCTATCACTTTGCAAGCTGCTGACACCATCCCAGTGCTGTGTAGCAATTAGCTTGTCAGTGCACTGCAGTAAGTGTTTGTTGTTATCTACATCTAAGCAAATAGCTTTTTCACTCTGTCTTGCAAGGAGAAAACCTTCCTGCTCACTAAACATCTCCTATCGTGTCCTAGAAGTTGCACAGAGGGCTGCAATGTGTTTTGCAACAAGAAAAAGAAAGTTGTCTAAGACCCCTTGCTTTCAAGTATTAATGTGAATGGAAAGGCAAGAGAGTGGGAAAGTACAGTTTTCTATCACTTTGCAAGCTGCTGACACAATCCCAGTGCTGTGTAGCAGTTAGCTTGTCAGTGCACTGCAGTAAGAGTTTCTTGTTTCCTACATCTAAGCAAAAAGCTTTTTCACTATGTCTCGCAAGGAGAAAACGTTCCCGCTAACTACACATCTCCAATCGTGTTATAGAAGTTGCAAAGAGTTCTGCAATGTGTTTTGCAACAAGAAAAAGAAAGTTGTCTCAGGCCCCTTGCTTTCAAGTATTAATGTGAACGGAAAGGCAAGAGAGTGGGAAAGTCCTTTTTTCTCTCACTTTGCAAGCTGCTGACACAATCCCAGTGCTGTGTAGCAATTAGCTTGTCAGTGCACTGCACTAAATATTTCTTGTTACCTACATCTAAGCAAATAGCTTTTTTACTATGTCTCGCAAGGAGAAAACCTTCCTGCTCACTAAACATCTCCTATCGTGTTCTAGAAGTTGCACAGAGGGCTTCAGAGTGTTTTGTAACAAGAAAAAGAAAGTTGTCTAAGCCTTCCTTTCAAGTATTAATGTGAATGGAAAGGCAAGAGAGTGAGAAAGTACTGTTTTCTATCTTTTTGCAAGCTGCTTACACAATCCCAGTGTTGTGTAGCAACTAGCTTGTCAGTGTACTACAGTAAGTGTTTCTTGTTACCTACATCTAAGCAAATAGCTTTTTCAATATGTCTCGCAAGGAGAAAACGTCCCTTCTCAGTAAACAACTTCCATGGTGATGCAGAGGCTGCACAGAGGGCTGCAGAGTTTTTTAGCAACAAGAAAAAGAAAGTTGTCTAACACGCCTTCCTTTCAAGTATTAATGTGAAGGGAAAGGCAAGAGAGTGGGAAAGTACTGTTTTCTATCACTTTGCAAGCTGCTAACACAATCCCAGTGCTGTGTAGCAATTAGCTTGTCAGTGTACTGCAGTAAGTGTTTCTTGTCACCTATATCTAAGCAAATGGATTTTTCACTATGTCTCGCAAGGAGAAAACGTAGCTGCTCACTAAACATCTATCGTGTTCTAGAAGTTGCACTGAGGGCTGCAGAGTGTTTTGCAACAGGTAAAAAAAGTTGTCTAAGACGCCTTCCTTTCAAGTATTAATGTGAATGGAAAGGCAAGAGAGTGAGAAAGTACTGTTTTCTATCACTCTGCAAGCTGCTGACACAATCCCAGTGCTGTGTAGCAATTAGCTTGTCAGTGCACTGCAGTAAGTGTTTCTTGTTACCTACATCTAAGCAAATAGCTTTTTCACTATGTCTCGCAAGGAGAAAACATTCCTGCTCACTAAACAACTTCCATCGTGTTATAGCTGTTGCACAGATGGCTGCAGAGTGATTTGCAACCAGAAAAAGAAAGTTGTCTAAGACGCCTTCCTGTCAAGTATTAATGTGACGGGAAAGTCCAGAGAGTTGGAAAGTACTGTTTTCTATAACTTTGCAAGCTGCTTACACAATCCCAGTGTTGTGTAGCAACTAGCTTGTCAGTGCACTACAGTAACTGTTGCTTGTTACCTACATCTAAGCAAATAGCTTGTTCACTATGTCTCGCAAGGAGAAAACCTTCCTGCTCTCTAAACATCTGTTATCGTGTTCTAGAAGTTGCACAGAGTGCTGCAATGTGTTTTGTAACAAGAAAAAGAAAGTTGTCTAAGACCCCTTGCTTTCAAGTATTAATGTGAATGGAAAGGCAAGAGAGTGGGAAAGTACTGTTTTCTATCACTTTGCAAGCTGCTGACACAATCCCAGTGCTTTGTAGCAGTTAACTTGTCACTGCACTTCAGTAAGTGTTTCTTGTTACCTACATCTAAGCAAAAAGCTTTTTCACTATGTCTCGCAAGGAGAAAACCTTCCCGCTCACTAAACACCTCCTATTGTGTTCTAGAAGTTGTATAGAGTGATGCAGAGTGTTTTGAAGCAAGAAAAAGAAAGTTGTCTAAGACGCCTTCCTTTCAAGTATTAATGTGAATGGAAAGGCAAGAGAGTGGGAAAGTACTGTTTTCTATCACTGTGCAAGCTGCTGACACAATCCCAGTGCTGTGTAGCAATTAGCTTGTCAGTGCACTGCACTAAGTGTTTGTTGTTACCTACATCTAAGCAAATAGCTTTTTCACTATGTCTCGCCAGGACAAAAGGTTGCTGCTCACTAATCAACTTCCATCATGTCGTAGAAGTCGCACAGAGGTCTGCAGAGTGTTTTGCAAAATGTAAAAGAAAGTTGTCTAAGACGCCTTCATTCAAGTATTAATGTGAATGGAAAGGCAAGAGAGTGGGAAAGTACTGTTTTCTATCTTTTTGCAAGCTACTTAGACAATCCCAGTGCTGTGTAGCAATTAGCTTGTCAGTGCACTGCAGTAAGTGTTTCTTGTTACCTACATCTAAGCAAATACCTTTTTCACTATGTCTCGCAAGGAGAAAACGTTGCTGCTCACTAAACAACTTCCATCGTGTTCTAGAAGTTGCACAGAGTTCTGCACAGTGTTTTGCAACAAGAAAAAGAAAGTTGTCTAAGCCTTCCTTTCAAGTATTAATGTGAAGGGAAAGGCAAGAGAGTGGGAAAGTACTGTTTTCTATCACTGTACAAGCTGCTAACACAATCCCAGTGCGGTGTAGCAATTAGCTTGTCAGTGCACTGCAGTAAGTGTTTGTTGTTACCTACATCTAAGCAAATAGCTTTTTCACTATGTCTCGCAAGGAGAAAACCTTCTTGCTCACTAAACATCTCTTATCGTGTTGTAAAAGTTGCACAGAGGGCTGCGGAGTGTTTTGTAACAAGAAAAAGACAGTTGTCTAAGACGCCTTCCTTTCAAGTATTAATGTGAAGGGAAAGGCAAGAGAGTGGGAAAGTACTGTTTTCTATCACTTCGCAAGCTGCTAACACAATCCCAGAGCTGTGTAGCAATTAGCTTGTCAGTGCACTGCAGTAAGTGTTTCTTGTTACCTACATCTAAGCAAAAAGCTTTTTCACTATGTCTCGCAAGGAGAAAACGTTGCTGCTCACTAAACATCTCCTATCGTGTTCTAGAAGTTGCACTGTGGGCTGCAGAGTGTTTTGCAACAGGTAAAAGAAAGTTGTCTAAGACGCCTTCCTGTCAAGTATTAATGTGACGGGAAAGGCAAGAGATTGGGAAAGTACTGTTTTCTATCACTTTGCAAGCTGCTTACACAATCCCAGTGTTGTGTAGCAACTAGCTTGTCAGTGCACTACAGTAAGTGTTTCTTGTTACCTACATCTAAGCAAATAGCTTTTTCACTATGTCTCGCAAGGAGAAAACCTTCCTGCTCACTAAACAACTTCCATCGTGATGCAGAGGTTGCACAGAGGGCTGCAGAGTTTTTTAGCAACAAGAAAGAGAAAGTTGTCTAAGACGCCTTCCTTTCAAGTATTAATCTGAAGGGAAAGGCAAGAGAGTGGGAAAGTACTGTTTTCTATCACTTTGCAAGCTGCTAACACAATCCCAGAGCTGTGTAGCAATTAGCTTGTCAGTGCACTGCAGTAAGCGTTTCTTGTTACCTACATCTAAGCAAAAACCTTTTCACTATGTCTCGGAAGGAGAAAACGTTGCTGCTCACTAAACATCTCCTATCGTGTTCTAGAAGTTGCAGTGAGGGCTGCAGAGTGTTGTGTAACAAGAAAAAGAAAGTCGTCCAAGACGCCTTCCTATCAAGTATTAATGTGAAGGGAAAGGCAAGAGAGTGGGAAAGTACTGTTTTCTACCGCTTTAGGAACTGCTAACACAATCCGAGTCATGTGCAGCAATTAGCTTGTCAGTGCACTGCGGTAAGTGTTTCTTGTTACCTACATCTAAGCAAAAAGGTTTTTCACTATGTCTCAAAAGGAGAAAACGTTCCTGCTCACTAAACATCTCCTGTCGTGTTCTAGGGATTGCACAGAGGGCGGCATAGTTTTTTAGCAAAAAGAAAATGAAAGTTGTCTAAGACGCCTTCCTTTCAAATACTAATGTGAAGGGAAAGGCAAGAGAGTGGGGAAGTACTGTTTTCTATCACTTTGCAAGCTGCTAACACAATCCCAGTGCTGTGTAGCAATTAGCTTGTCAGTGGACTGCAGTAAGTGTTTCTTGTTACCTACATCTAAGCATATAGCTTTTTCACTATGTCTCGCAAGGAGAAAACCTTCTTGCTCACTAAACATCTCTTATCGTGTTGTAAAAGTTGCACAGAGGGCTGCGGAGTGTTTTGTAACAAGAAAAAGACAGTTGTCTAAGATGCCTTCCTTTCAAGTATTAATGTGAAGGGAAAGGCAAGAGAGTGGGAAAGTACTGTTTTCTATCACTTTGCAAGCTGCTAACACAATCCCAGAGCTGTGTAGCTATTAGCTTGTCAGTGCACTGCAGTAAGTGTTTCTTGTTGCCTACATCTAAGCAAAAAGCTTTTTCACTATGTCTCGCAAGGAGAAAACGTTGCTGCTCACTAAACATCTCCTATCGTGTTCTAGAAGTTGCACAGAGGGCTGCAATGTGTTTTGCAACAAGAAAAAGAAAGTTGTCTAAGACCCCTTGCTTTCAAGTATTAATGTGAATGGAAAGGCAAGAGAGTGCGAAAGTACTGTTTTCTATCACTTTGCAAGCTGCTAACACAATCCCAGTGCTGTGTAGCAATTAGCTTTTCAGTGCACTGCAGTCAGTGTTTCTTGTTACCTACATCTAAGCAAATAGCTTTTTCACTATGTCTCACAAGGAGAAAACCTTCCTGCTCACTAAACATCTCCTATCGTGGTCTAGAAGTTGCACAGAGGGCTGCAGAGTGTTTTGCAAGAAGAAAAAGAAAGTTGTCTAAGACCACTTGCTTTCAAGTATTAATGTGAATGGAAAGGCAAGAGAGTGGGAAAGTACTGTTTTCTATCACTTTGCGAATGCTAACACAATCCCAGTGCTTTGTAGCAATTAGCTTGTCAGTGCACTGCACTAAGTGTTTGTTGTTATCTACATCTAAGCAA
Source organism: Setophaga petechia (assembly GCA_024362935.1). Classification (NCBI taxonomy): domain Eukaryota; kingdom Metazoa; phylum Chordata; class Aves; order Passeriformes; family Parulidae; genus Setophaga; species Setophaga petechia. The sequence continues at coordinate 55,298,322 of JANCRA010000003.1, read as the reverse complement.
ATAGCTTTTTCACTATGTCTCGCCAGGAGAAAAGGCTGCTGCTCACTAATCAACTTCCATCATGTCGTAGAAGTCGCACAGAGGTCTGCAGAGTGTTTTGCAAAATGTAAAAGAAAGTTGTCTAAGACGCCTTCATTCAAGTATTAATGTGAATGGAAAGGGAAGAGAGTGGGAAAGTACTGTTTTCTATCTTTTTGCAAGCTACTTAGACAATCCCAGTGCTGTGTAGCAATTAGCTTGTCAGTGCACTGCAGTAAGTGTTTCTTGTTACCTACATCTAATCAAAAAACTTTTTCAATATGTCTCGCAAGAATAAAACGTTCCTGCTCACTAAACATCTCCTATCGTGTTCTAGAAGTTGCACAGAGTGCTGCAGTGTGTTTTGCAACAAGAAAAAGAAAGTTGTCTCAGACCCCTTGCTTTCAAGTATTAATGTGAACGGAAAGGCAAGAGAGTGGGAAAGTCCTTTTTTCTCTCACTTTGCAAGCTGCTGACACAATCCCAGTGCTGTGTAGCAATTAGCTTGTCAGTGCACTGCACTAAATATTTCTTGTTACCTACACCTAAGCAAATAGCTTTTTTACTATGTCTCGCAAGGAGAAAACCTTCCTGCTCACTAAACATCTCCTATCGTGTTCTAGAAGTTGCACAGAGGGCTTCAGAGTGTTTTGTAACAAGAAAAAGAAAGTTGTCTAAGCCTTCCTTTCAAGTATTAATGTGAATGGAAAGGCAAGAGAGTGAGAAAGTACTGTTTTCTATCTTTTTGCAAGCTGCTTACACAATCCCAGTGTTGTGTAGCAACTAGCTTGTCAGTGTACTACAGTAAGTGTTTCTTGTTACCTACATCTAAGCAAATAGCTTTTTCACTATGTCTCGCAAGGAGAAAACGTCCCTTCTCAGTAAACAACTTCCATGGTGATGCAGAGGTTGCACAGAGGGCTGCAGAGTTTTTTAGCAACAAGAAAAAGAAAGTTGTCTAACACGCCTTCCTTTCAAGTATTAATGTGAAGGGAAAGGCAAGAGAGTGGGAAAGTACTGTTTTCTATCACTTTGCAAGCTGCTAACACAATCCCAGTGCTGTGTAGCAATTAGCTTGTCAGTGTACTGCAGTAAGTGTTTCTTGTCACCTATATCTAAGCAAATGGATTTTTCACTATGTCTCGCAAGGAGAAAACGTAGCTGCTCACTAAACATCTATCGTGTTCTAGAAGTTGCACTGAGGGCTGCAGAGTGTTTTGCAACAGGTAAAAAAAATTGTCTAAGACGCCTTCCTTTCAAGTATTAATGTGAATGGAAAGGCAAGAGAGTGAGAAAGTACTGTTTTCTATCACTCTGCAAGCTGCTGACACAATCCCAGTGCTGTGTAGCAATTAGCTTGTCAGTGCACTGCAGTAAGTGTTTCTTGTTACCTACATCTAAGCAAATAGCTTTTTCACTATGTCTCGCAAGGAGAAAACATTCCTGCTCACTAAACAACTTCCATCGTGTTATAGCTGTTGCACAGATGGCTGCAGAGTGATTTGCAACCAGAAAAAGAAAGTTGTCTAAGACGCCTTCCTGTCAAGTATTAATGTGAATGGAAAGTCAAGAGAGTTGGAAAGTACTGTTTTCTATCACTTTGCAAGCTGCTTACACAATCCCAGTGTTGTGTAGCAACTAGCTTGTCAGTGCACTACAGTAACTGTTGCTTGTTACCTACATCTAAGCATATAGCTTTTTCACTCTGTCTAGCAAGGAGAAAACCTTCCTGCTCTCTAAACATCTGTTATCGTGTTCTAGAAGTTGCACAGAGTGCTGCAATGTGTTTTGTAACAAGAAAAAGAAAGTTGTCTAAGACCCCTTGCTTTCAAGTATTAATGTGAATGGAAAGGCAAGAGAGTGGGAAAGTACTGTTTTCTATCACTTTGCAAGCTGCTGACACAATCCCAGTGCTTTGTAGCAGTTAACTTGTCACTGCACTTCAGTAAGTGTTTCTTGTTACCTACATCTAAGCAAAAAGCTTTTTCACTATGTCTCGCAAGGAGAAAACCTTCCCGCTCACTAAACACCTCCTATCGTGTTCTAGAAGTTGTACAGAGTGATGCAGAGTGTTTTGAAGCAAGAAAATAAAGTTGTCTAAGACGCCTTCCTTTCAAGTAATAATGTGAATGGAAAGGCAAGAGAGTGGGAAAGTACTGTTTTCTATCACTGTGCAAGCTGCTGACACAATCCCAGTGCTGTGTAGCAATTAGCTTGTCAGTGCACTGCACTAAGTGTTTGTTGTTACCTACATCTAAGCAAATAGCTTTTTCACTATGTCTCGCCAGGACAAAAGGTTGCTGCTCACTAATCAACTTCCATCATGTCGTAGAAGTCGCACAGAGGTCTGCAGAGTGTTTTGCAAAATGTAAAAGAAAGTTGTCTAAGACGCCTTCATTCAAGTATTAATGTGAATGGAAAGGCAAGAGAGTGGGAAAGTACTGTTTTCTATCTTTTTGCAAGCTACTTAGACAATCCCAGTGCTGTGTAGCAATTAGCTTGTCAGTGCACTGCAGTAAGTGTTTCTTGTTACCTACATCTAAGCAAATACCTTTTTCACTATGTCTCGCAAGGAGAAAACGTTGCTGCTCACTAAACAACTTCCATCGTGTTCTAGAAGTTGCACAGAGTTCTGCACAGTGTTTTGCAACAAGAAAAAGAAAGTTGTCTAAGCCTTCCTTTCAAGTATTAATGTGAAGGGAAAGGCAAGAGAGTGGGAAAGTACTGTTTTCTATCACTGTACAAGCTGCTAACACAATCCCAGTGCGGTGTAGCAATTAGCTTGTCAGTGCACTGCAGTAAGTGTTTCTTGTTACCTACATCTAAGCATATAGCTTTTTCACTATGTCTCGCAAGGAGAAAACCTTCTTGCTCACTAAACATCTCTTATCGTGTTGTAAAAGTTGCACAGAGGGCTGCGGAGTGTTTTGTAACAAGAAAAAGACAGTTGTCTAAGACGCCTTCCTTTCAAGTATTAATGTGAAGGGAAAGGCAAGAGAGTGGGAAAGTACTGTTTTCTATCACTTCGCAAGCTGCTAACACAATCCCAGAGCTGTGTAGCAATTAGCTTGTCAGTGCACTGCAGTAAGTGTTTCTTGTTACCTACATCTAAGCAAAAAGCTTTTTCACTATGTCTCGCAAGGAGAAAACGTTGCTGCTCACTAAACATCTCCTATCGTGTTCTAGAAGTTGCACTGTGGGCTGCAGAGTGTTTTGCAACAGGTAAAAGAAAGTTGTCTAAGACGCCTTCCTGTCAAGTATTAATGTGACGGGAAAGGCAAGAGATTGGGAAAGTACTGTTTTCTATCACTTTGCAAGCTGCTTACACAATCCCAGTGTTGTGTAGCAACTAGCTTGTCAGTGCACTACAGTAAGTGTTTCTTGTTACCTACATCTAAGCAAATAGCTTTTTCACTATGTCTCGCAAGGAGAAAACCTTCCTGCTCACTAAACAACTTCCATCGTGATGCAGAGGTTGCACAGAGGGCTGCAGAGTTTTTTAGCAACAAGAAAGAGAAAGTTGTCTAAGACGCCTTCCTTTCAAGTATTAATGTGAATGGAAAGGCAAGAGAGTGGGAAAGTACTGTTTTCTATCACTTTGCAAGCTGCTAACACAATCCCAGAGCTGTGTAGCAATTAGCTTGTCAGTGCACTGCAGTAAGCGTTTCTTGTTACCTACATCTAAGCAAAAACCTTTTCACTATGTCTCGGAAGGAGAAAACGTTGCTGCTCACTAAACATCTCCTATCGTGTTCTAGAAGTTGCAGTGAGGGCTGCAGAGTGTTGTGTAACAAGAAAAAGAAAGTCGTCCAAGACGCCTTCCTATCAAGTATTAATGTGAAGGGAAAGGCAAGAGAGTGGGAAAGTACTGTTTTCTACCGCTTTAGGAACTGCTAACACAATCCGAGTCATGTGCAGCAATTAGCTTGTCAGTGCGCTGCGGTAAGTGTTTCTTGTTACCTACATCTAAGCAAAAAGCTTTTTCACTATGTCTCGCAAGGAGAAAACGTTCCTGCTCACTAAACATCTCCTGTCGTGTTCTAGGGATTGCACAGAGGGCGGCATAGTTTTTTAGCAAAAAGAAAATGAAAGTTGTCTAAGACGCCTTCCTTTCAAATACTAATGGGAAGGGAAAGGCAAGAGAGTGGGGAAGTACTGTTTTCTATCACTTTGCAAGCTGCTAACACAATCCCAGTGCTGTGTAGCAATTAGCTTGTCAGTGCACTGCAGTCAGTGTTTCTTGTTACCTACATCTAAGCATATAGCTTTTTCACTATGTCTCGCAAGGAGAAAACCTTCTTGCTCACTAAACATCTCTTATCGTGTTGTAAAAGTTGCACAGAGGGCCGCGGAGTGTTTTGTAACAAGAAAAAGACAGTTGTCTAAGATGCCTTCCTTTCAAGTATTAATGTGAAGGGAAAGGCAAGAGAGTGGGAAAGTACTGTTTTCTATCACTTTGCAAGCTGCTAACACAATCCCAGAGCTGTGTAGCTATTAGCTTGTCAGTGCACTGCAGTAAGTGTTTCTTGTTGCCTACATCTAAGCAAAAAGCTTTTTCACTATGTCTCGCAAGGAGAAAACGTTGCTGCTCACTAAACATCTCCTATCGTGTTCTAGAAGTTGCACAGAGGGCTGCAATGTGTTTTGCAACAAGAAAAAGAAAGTTGTCTAAGACCCCTTGCTTTCAAGTATTAATGTGAATGGAAAGGCAAGAGAGTGCGAAAGTACTGTTTTCTATCACTTTGCAAGCTGCTAACACAATCCCAGTGCTGTGTAGCAATTAGCTTTTCAGTGCACTGCAGTCAGTGTTTCTTGTTACCTACATCTAAGCAAATAGCTTTTTCACTATGTCTCACAAGGAGAAAACCTTCCTGCTCACTAAACATCTCCTATCGTGGTCTAGAAGTTGCACAGATGGCTGCAGAGTGTTTTGCAAGAAGAAAAAGAAAGTTGTCTAAGACCACTTGCTTTCAAGTATTAATGTGAATGGAAAGGCAAGAGAGTGGGAAAGTACTGTTTTCTATCACTTTGCGAATGCTAACACAATCCCAGTGCTTTGTAGCAATTAGCTTGTCAGTGCACTGCACTAAGTGTTTGTTGTTATCTACATCTAAGCAAATAGCTTTTTCACTATGTCTCGCCAGGAGAAAAGGCTGCTGCTCACTAATCAACTTCCATCATGTCGTAGAAGTCGCACAGAGGTCTGCAGAGTGTTTTGCAAAATGTAAAAGAAAGTTGTCTAAGACGCCTTCATTCAAGTATTAATGTGAATGGAAAGGCAAGAGAGTGGGAAAGTACTGTTTTCTATCTTTTTGCAAGCTACTTAGACAATCCCAGTGCTGTGTAGCAATTAGCTTGTCAGTGCACTGCAGTAAGTGTTTCTTGTTACCTACATCTAAGCAAATAGCTTTTTTACTATGTCTCGCAAGAATAAAACGTTCCTGCTCACTAAACATCTCCTATCGTGTTCTAGAAGTTGCACAGAGGGCTTCAGTGTGTTTTGTAACAAGAAAAAGAAAGTTGTCTAAGCCTTCCTTTCAAGTATTAATGTGAATGGAAAGGCAAGAGAGTGAGAAAGTACTGTTTTCTACCTTTTTGCAAGCTGCTTACACAATCCCAGTGTTGTGTAGCAACTAGCTTGTCAGTGTACTACTGTAAGTGTTTCTTGTTACCTACATCTAAGCAAATAGCTTTTTCACTATGTCTCGCAAGGAGAAAACGTCCCTTCTCACTAAACAACTTCCATGGTGATGCAGAGGTTGCACAGAGGGCTGCAGAGTTTTTTAGCAACAAGAAAAAGAAAGTTGTCTAAGATGCCTTCCTTTCAAGTATTAATGTGAAGGGAAAGGCAAGAGAGTGGGAAAGTACTGTTTTCTATAACTTTGCAAGCTGCTAACACAATCCCAGAGCTGTGTAGCTATTAGCTTGTCAGTGGACTGCAGAAAGTGTTTCTTGTTGCCTACATCTAAGCAAAAAGCTTTTTCACTATGTCTCGCAAGGAGAAAACGTTCCTGCACACTAAACATCTCTTATCGTGTTCTTGAAGTTGCACTGAGGGCTGCAGATTGTTTTGTAACAAGAAAAAAAAAGGTGTCCAAGACGCCTTCCTTTCAAGTATTAATGTGAAGGGAAAGGCAAGAGAGTGGGAAAGTACTGTTTTCTATCGCTTTACAAACTGCTAACACAATCCCAGTGCTGTGTACTAATTAGCTTGTCAGTGCACTGCAGTAAGTGTTTCTTGTTCCCTACATCTAAGCAAAAAGCTTTTTCACTATGTCTCGCAAGGAGAAAACCTTCCTGCTCACTAAACATCTCCTATCGTGTTCTAGAAGTTGCACGGAGGGCTGCAGAGTGTTTTGTAACAAGAAAAAGAAAGTTGTCTAAGGCGCCTTCCTTTCAAGTATTAATGTGAATGGAAAGGCAAGAGAGTGAGAAAGTACTGTTTTCTATCACTTTGCAAGCTGCTGACACCATCCCAGTGCTGTGTAGCAATTAGCTTGTCAGTGCACTGCAGTAAGTGTTTGTTGTTATCTACATCTAAGCAAATAGCTTTTTCACTCTGTCTTGCAAGGAGAAAACCTTCCTGCTCACTAAACATCTCCTATCGTGTCCTAGAAGTTGCACAGAGGGCTGCAATGTGTTTTGCAACAAGAAAAAGAAAGTTGTCTAAGACCCCTTGCTTTCAAGTATTAATGTGAATGGAAAGGCAAGAGAGTGGGAAAGTACAGTTTTCTATCACTTTGCAAGCTGCTGACACAATCCCAGTGCTGTGTAGCAGTTAGCTTGTCAGTGCACTGCAGTAAGAGTTTCTTGTTTCCTACATCTAAGCAAAAAGCTTTTTCACTATGTCTCGCAAGGAGAAAACGTTCCCGCTAACTACACATCTCCAATCGTGTTATAGAAGTTGCAAAGAGTTCTGCAATGTGTTTTGCAACAAGAAAAAGAAAGTTGTCTCAGGCCCCTTGCTTTCAAGTATTAATGTGAACGGAAAGGCAAGAGAGTGGGAAAGTCCTTTTTTCTCTCACTTTGCAAGCTGCTGACACAATCCCAGTGCTGTGTAGCAATTAGCTTGTCAGTGCACTGCACTAAATATTTCTTGTTACCTACATCTAAGCAAATAGCTTTTTTACTATGTCTCGCAAGGAGAAAACCTTCCTGCTCACTAAACATCTCCTATCGTGTTCTAGAAGTTGCACAGAGGGCTTCAGAGTGTTTTGTAACAAGAAAAAGAAAGTTGTCTAAGCCTTCCTTTCAAGTATTAATGTGAATGGAAAGGCAAGAGAGTGAGAAAGTACTGTTTTCTATCTTTTTGCAAGCTGCTTACACAATCCCAGTGTTGTGTAGCAACTAGCTTGTCAGTGTACTACAGTAAGTGTTTCTTGTTACCTACATCTAAGCAAATAGCTTTTTCAATATGTCTCGCAAGGAGAAAACGTCCCTTCTCAGTAAACAACTTCCATGGTGATGCAGAGGCTGCACAGAGGGCTGCAGAGTTTTTTAGCAACAAGAAAAAGAAAGTTGTCTAACACGCCTTCCTTTCAAGTATTAATGTGAAGGGAAAGGCAAGAGAGTGGGAAAGTACTGTTTTCTATCACTTTGCAAGCTGCTAACACAATCCCAGTGCTGTGTAGCAATTAGCTTGTCAGTGTACTGCAGTAAGTGTTTCTTGTCACCTATATCTAAGCAAATGGATTTTTCACTATGTCTCGCAAGGAGAAAACGTAGCTGCTCACTAAACATCTATCGTGTTCTAGAAGTTGCACTGAGGGCTGCAGAGTGTTTTGCAACAGGTAAAAAAAGTTGTCTAAGACGCCTTCCTTTCAAGTATTAATGTGAATGGAAAGGCAAGAGAGTGAGAAAGTACTGTTTTCTATCACTCTGCAAGCTGCTGACACAATCCCAGTGCTGTGTAGCAATTAGCTTGTCAGTGCACTGCAGTAAGTGTTTCTTGTTACCTACATCTAAGCAAATAGCTTTTTCACTATGTCTCGCAAGGAGAAAACATTCCTGCTCACTAAACAACTTCCATCGTGTTATAGCTGTTGCACAGATGGCTGCAGAGTGATTTGCAACCAGAAAAAGAAAGTTGTCTAAGACGCCTTCCTGTCAAGTATTAATGTGACGGGAAAGTCCAGAGAGTTGGAAAGTACTGTTTTCTATAACTTTGCAAGCTGCTTACACAATCCCAGTGTTGTGTAGCAACTAGCTTGTCAGTGCACTACAGTAACTGTTGCTTGTTACCTACATCTAAGCAAATAGCTTGTTCACTATGTCTCGCAAGGAGAAAACCTTCCTGCTCTCTAAACATCTGTTATCGTGTTCTAGAAGTTGCACAGAGTGCTGCAATGTGTTTTGTAACAAGAAAAAGAAAGTTGTCTAAGACCCCTTGCTTTCAAGTATTAATGTGAATGGAAAGGCAAGAGAGTGGGAAAGTACTGTTTTCTATCACTTTGCAAGCTGCTGACACAATCCCAGTGCTTTGTAGCAGTTAACTTGTCACTGCACTTCAGTAAGTGTTTCTTGTTACCTACATCTAAGCAAAAAGCTTTTTCACTATGTCTCGCAAGGAGAAAACCTTCCCGCTCACTAAACACCTCCTATTGTGTTCTAGAAGTTGTATAGAGTGATGCAGAGTGTTTTGAAGCAAGAAAAAGAAAGTTGTCTAAGACGCCTTCCTTTCAAGTATTAATGTGAATGGAAAGGCAAGAGAGTGGGAAAGTACTGTTTTCTATCACTGTGCAAGCTGCTGACACAATCCCAGTGCTGTGTAGCAATTAGCTTGTCAGTGCACTGCACTAAGTGTTTGTTGTTACCTACATCTAAGCAAATAGCTTTTTCACTATGTCTCGCCAGGACAAAAGGTTGCTGCTCACTAATCAACTTCCATCATGTCGTAGAAGTCGCACAGAGGTCTGCAGAGTGTTTTGCAAAATGTAAAAGAAAGTTGTCTAAGACGCCTTCATTCAAGTATTAATGTGAATGGAAAGGCAAGAGAGTGGGAAAGTACTGTTTTCTATCTTTTTGCAAGCTACTTAGACAATCCCAGTGCTGTGTAGCAATTAGCTTGTCAGTGCACTGCAGTAAGTGTTTCTTGTTACCTACATCTAAGCAAATACCTTTTTCACTATGTCTCGCAAGGAGAAAACGTTGCTGCTCACTAAACAACTTCCATCGTGTTCTAGAAGTTGCACAGAGTTCTGCACAGTGTTTTGCAACAAGAAAAAGAAAGTTGTCTAAGCCTTCCTTTCAAGTATTAATGTGAAGGGAAAGGCAAGAGAGTGGGAAAGTACTGTTTTCTATCACTGTACAAGCTGCTAACACAATCCCAGTGCGGTGTAGCAATTAGCTTGTCAGTGCACTGCAGTAAGTGTTTGTTGTTACCTACATCTAAGCAAATAGCTTTTTCACTATGTCTCGCAAGGAGAAAACCTTCTTGCTCACTAAACATCTCTTATCGTGTTGTAAAAGTTGCACAGAGGGCTGCGGAGTGTTTTGTAACAAGAAAAAGACAGTTGTCTAAGACGCCTTCCTTTCAAGTATTAATGTGAAGGGAAAGGCAAGAGAGTGGGAAAGTACTGTTTTCTATCACTTCGCAAGCTGCTAACACAATCCCAGAGCTGTGTAGCAATTAGCTTGTCAGTGCACTGCAGTAAGTGTTTCTTGTTACCTACATCTAAGCAAAAAGCTTTTTCACTATGTCTCGCAAGGAGAAAACGTTGCTGCTCACTAAACATCTCCTATCGTGTTCTAGAAGTTGCACTGTGGGCTGCAGAGTGTTTTGCAACAGGTAAAAGAAAGTTGTCTAAGACGCCTTCCTGTCAAGTATTAATGTGACGGGAAAGGCAAGAGATTGGGAAAGTACTGTTTTCTATCACTTTGCAAGCTGCTTACACAATCCCAGTGTTGTGTAGCAACTAGCTTGTCAGTGCACTACAGTAAGTGTTTCTTGTTACCTACATCTAAGCAAATAGCTTTTTCACTATGTCTCGCAAGGAGAAAACCTTCCTGCTCACTAAACAACTTCCATCGTGATGCAGAGGTTGCACAGAGGGCTGCAGAGTTTTTTAGCAACAAGAAAGAGAAAGTTGTCTAAGACGCCTTCCTTTCAAGTATTAATCTGAAGGGAAAGGCAAGAGAGTGGGAAAGTACTGTTTTCTATCACTTTGCAAGCTGCTAACACAATCCCAGAGCTGTGTAGCAATTAGCTTGTCAGTGCACTGCAGTAAGCGTTTCTTGTTACCTACATCTAAGCAAAAACCTTTTCACTATGTCTCGGAAGGAGAAAACGTTGCTGCTCACTAAACATCTCCTATCGTGTTCTAGAAGTTGCAGTGAGGGCTGCAGAGTGTTGTGTAACAAGAAAAAGAAAGTCGTCCAAGACGCCTTCCTATCAAGTATTAATGTGAAGGGAAAGGCAAGAGAGTGGGAAAGTACTGTTTTCTACCGCTTTAGGAACTGCTAACACAATCCGAGTCATGTGCAGCAATTAGCTTGTCAGTGCACTGCGGTAAGTGTTTCTTGTTACCTACATCTAAGCAAAAAGGTTTTTCACTATGTCTCAAAAGGAGAAAACGTTCCTGCTCACTAAACATCTCCTGTCGTGTTCTAGGGATTGCACAGAGGGCGGCATAGTTTTTTAGCAAAAAGAAAATGAAAGTTGTCTAAGACGCCTTCCTTTCAAATACTAATGTGAAGGGAAAGGCAAGAGAGTGGGGAAGTACTGTTTTCTATCACTTTGCAAGCTGCTAACACAATCCCAGTGCTGTGTAGCAATTAGCTTGTCAGTGGACTGCAGTAAGTGTTTCTTGTTACCTACATCTAAGCATATAGCTTTTTCACTATGTCTCGCAAGGAGAAAACCTTCTTGCTCACTAAACATCTCTTATCGTGTTGTAAAAGTTGCACAGAGGGCTGCGGAGTGTTTTGTAACAAGAAAAAGACAGTTGTCTAAGATGCCTTCCTTTCAAGTATTAATGTGAAGGGAAAGGCAAGAGAGTGGGAAAGTACTGTTTTCTATCACTTTGCAAGCTGCTAACACAATCCCAGAGCTGTGTAGCTATTAGCTTGTCAGTGCACTGCAGTAAGTGTTTCTTGTTGCCTACATCTAAGCAAAAAGCTTTTTCACTATGTCTCGCAAGGAGAAAACGTTGCTGCTCACTAAACATCTCCTATCGTGTTCTAGAAGTTGCACAGAGGGCTGCAATGTGTTTTGCAACAAGAAAAAGAAAGTTGTCTAAGACCCCTTGCTTTCAAGTATTAATGTGAATGGAAAGGCAAGAGAGTGCGAAAGTACTGTTTTCTATCACTTTGCAAGCTGCTAACACAATCCCAGTGCTGTGTAGCAATTAGCTTTTCAGTGCACTGCAGTCAGTGTTTCTTGTTACCTACATCTAAGCAAATAGCTTTTTCACTATGTCTCACAAGGAGAAAACCTTCCTGCTCACTAAACATCTCCTATCGTGGTCTAGAAGTTGCACAGAGGGCTGCAGAGTGTTTTGCAAGAAGAAAAAGAAAGTTGTCTAAGACCACTTGCTTTCAAGTATTAATGTGAATGGAAAGGCAAGAGAGTGGGAAAGTACTGTTTTCTATCACTTTGCGAATGCTAACACAATCCCAGTGCTTTGTAGCAATTAGCTTGTCAGTGCACTGCACTAAGTGTTTGTTGTTATCTACATCTAAGCAAATAGCTTTTTCACTATGTCTCGCCAGGAGAAAAGGCTGCTGCTCACTAATCAACTTCCATCATGTCGTAGAAGTCGCACAGAGGTCTGCAGAGTGTTTTGCAAAATGTAAAAGAAAGTTGTCTAAGACGCCTTCATTCAAGTATTAATGTGAATGGAAAGGGAAGAGAGTGGGAAAGTACTGTTTTCTATCTTTTTGCAAGCTACTTAGACAATCCCAGTGCTGTGTAGCAATTAGCTTGTCAGTGCACTGCAGTAAGTGTTTCTTGTTACCTACATCTAATCAAAAAACTTTTTCAATATGTCTCGCAAGAATAAAACGTTCCTGCTCACTAAACATCTCCTATCGTGTTCTAGAAGTTGCACAGAGTGCTGCAGTGTGTTTTGCAACAAGAAAAAGAAAGTTGTCTCAGACCCCTTGCTTTCAAGTATTAATGTGAACGGAAAGGCAAGAGAGTGGGAAAGTCCTTTTTTCTCTCACTTTGCAAGCTGCTGACACAATCCCAGTGCTGTGTAGCAATTAGCTTGTCAGTGCACTGCACTAAATATTTCTTGTTACCTACACCTAAGCAAATAGCTTTTTTACTATGTCTCGCAAGGAGAAAACCTTCCTGCTCACTAAACATCTCCTATCGTGTTCTAGAAGTTGCACAGAGGGCTTCAGAGTGTTTTGTAACAAGAAAAAGAAAGTTGTCTAAGCCTTCCTTTCAAGTATTAATGTGAATGGAAAGGCAAGAGAGTGAGAAAGTACTGTTTTCTATCTTTTTGCAAGCTGCTTACACAATCCCAGTGTTGTGTAGCAACTAGCTTGTCAGTGTACTACAGTAAGTGTTTCTTGTTACCTACATCTAAGCAAATAGCTTTTTCACTATGTCTCGCAAGGAGAAAACGTCCCTTCTCAGTAAACAACTTCCATGGTGATGCAGAGGTTGCACAGAGGGCTGCAGAGTTTTTTAGCAACAAGAAAAAGAAAGTTGTCTAACACGCCTTCCTTTCAAGTATTAATGTGAAGGGAAAGGCAAGAGAGTGGGAAAGTACTGTTTTCTATCACTTTGCAAGCTGCTAACACAATCCCAGTGCTGTGTAGCAATTAGCTTGTCAGTGTACTGCAGTAAGTGTTTCTTGTCACCTATATCTAAGCAAATGGATTTTTCACTATGTCTCGCAAGGAGAAAACGTAGCTGCTCACTAAACATCTATCGTGTTCTAGAAGTTGCACTGAGGGCTGCAGAGTGTTTTGCAACAGGTAAAAAAAATTGTCTAAGACGCCTTCCTTTCAAGTATTAATGTGAATGGAAAGGCAAGAGAGTGAGAAAGTACTGTTTTCTATCACTCTGCAAGCTGCTGACACAATCCCAGTGCTGTGTAGCAATTAGCTTGTCAGTGCACTGCAGTAAGTGTTTCTTGTTACCTACATCTAAGCAAATAGCTTTTTCACTATGTCTCGCAAGGAGAAAACATTCCTGCTCACTAAACAACTTCCATCGTGTTATAGCTGTTGCACAGATGGCTGCAGAGTGATTTGCAACCAGAAAAAGAAAGTTGTCTAAGACGCCTTCCTGTCAAGTATTAATGTGAATGGAAAGTCAAGAGAGTTGGAAAGTACTGTTTTCTATCACTTTGCAAGCTGCTTACACAATCCCAGTGTTGTGTAGCAACTAGCTTGTCAGTGCACTACAGTAACTGTTGCTTGTTACCTACATCTAAGCATATAGCTTTTTCACTCTGTCTAGCAAGGAGAAAACCTTCCTGCTCTCTAAACATCTGTTATCGTGTTCTAGAAGTTGCACAGAGTGCTGCAATGTGTTTTGTAACAAGAAAAAGAAAGTTGTCTAAGACCCCTTGCTTTCAAGTATTAATGTGAATGGAAAGGCAAGAGAGTGGGAAAGTACTGTTTTCTATCACTTTGCAAGCTGCTGACACAATCCCAGTGCTTTGTAGCAGTTAACTTGTCACTGCACTTCAGTAAGTGTTTCTTGTTACCTACATCTAAGCAAAAAGCTTTTTCACTATGTCTCGCAAGGAGAAAACCTTCCCGCTCACTAAACACCTCCTATCGTGTTCTAGAAGTTGTACAGAGTGATGCAGAGTGTTTTGAAGCAAGAAAATAAAGTTGTCTAAGACGCCTTCCTTTCAAGTAATAATGTGAATGGAAAGGCAAGAGAGTGGGAAAGTACTGTTTTCTATCACTGTGCAAGCTGCTGACACAATCCCAGTGCTGTGTAGCAATTAGCTTGTCAGTGCACTGCACTAAGTGTTTGTTGTTACCTACATCTAAGCAAATAGCTTTTTCACTATGTCTCGCCAGGACAAAAGGTTGCTGCTCACTAATCAACTTCCATCATGTCGTAGAAGTCGCACAGAGGTCTGCAGAGTGTTTTGCAAAATGTAAAAGAAAGTTGTCTAAGACGCCTTCATTCAAGTATTAATGTGAATGGAAAGGCAAGAGAGTGGGAAAGTACTGTTTTCTATCTTTTTGCAAGCTACTTAGACAATCCCAGTGCTGTGTAGCAATTAGCTTGTCAGTGCACTGCAGTAAGTGTTTCTTGTTACCTACATCTAAGCAAATACCTTTTTCACTATGTCTCGCAAGGAGAAAACGTTGCTGCTCACTAAACAACTTCCATCGTGTTCTAGAAGTTGCACAGAGTTCTGCACAGTGTTTTGCAACAAGAAAAAGAAAGTTGTCTAAGCCTTCCTTTCAAGTATTAATGTGAAGGGAAAGGCAAGAGAGTGGGAAAGTACTGTTTTCTATCACTGTACAAGCTGCTAACACAATCCCAGTGCGGTGTAGCAATTAGCTTGTCAGTGCACTGCAGTAAGTGTTTCTTGTTACCTACATCTAAGCATATAGCTTTTTCACTATGTCTCGCAAGGAGAAAACCTTCTTGCTCACTAAACATCTCTTATCGTGTTGTAAAAGTTGCACAGAGGGCTGCGGAGTGTTTTGTAACAAGAAAAAGACAGTTGTCTAAGACGCCTTCCTTTCAAGTATTAATGTGAAGGGAAAGGCAAGAGAGTGGGAAAGTACTGTTTTCTATCACTTCGCAAGCTGCTAACACAATCCCAGAGCTGTGTAGCAATTAGCTTGTCAGTGCACTGCAGTAAGTGTTTCTTGTTACCTACATCTAAGCAAAAAGCTTTTTCACTATGTCTCGCAAGGAGAAAACGTTGCTGCTCACTAAACATCTCCTATCGTGTTCTAGAAGTTGCACTGTGGGCTGCAGAGTGTTTTGCAACAGGTAAAAGAAAGTTGTCTAAGACGCCTTCCTGTCAAGTATTAATGTGACGGGAAAGGCAAGAGATTGGGAAAGTACTGTTTTCTATCACTTTGCAAGCTGCTTACACAATCCCAGTGTTGTGTAGCAACTAGCTTGTCAGTGCACTACAGTAAGTGTTTCTTGTTACCTACATCTAAGCAAATAGCTTTTTCACTATGTCTCGCAAGGAGAAAACCTTCCTGCTCACTAAACAACTTCCATCGTGATGCAGAGGTTGCACAGAGGGCTGCAGAGTTTTTTAGCAACAAGAAAGAGAAAGTTGTCTAAGACGCCTTCCTTTCAAGTATTAATGTGAATGGAAAGGCAAGAGAGTGGGAAAGTACTGTTTTCTATCACTTTGCAAGCTGCTAACACAATCCCAGAGCTGTGTAGCAATTAGCTTGTCAGTGCACTGCAGTAAGCGTTTCTTGTTACCTACATCTAAGCAAAAACCTTTTCACTATGTCTCGGAAGGAGAAAACGTTGCTGCTCACTAAACATCTCCTATCGTGTTCTAGAAGTTGCAGTGAGGGCTGCAGAGTGTTGTGTAACAAGAAAAAGAAAGTCGTCCAAGACGCCTTCCTATCAAGTATTAATGTGAAGGGAAAGGCAAGAGAGTGGGAAAGTACTGTTTTCTACCGCTTTAGGAACTGCTAACACAATCCGAGTCATGTGCAGCAATTAGCTTGTCAGTGCGCTGCGGTAAGTGTTTCTTGTTACCTACATCTAAGCAAAAAGCTTTTTCACTATGTCTCGCAAGGAGAAAACGTTCCTGCTCACTAAACATCTCCTGTCGTGTTCTAGGGATTGCACAGAGGGCGGCATAGTTTTTTAGCAAAAAGAAAATGAAAGTTGTCTAAGACGCCTTCCTTTCAAATACTAATGGGAAGGGAAAGGCAAGAGAGTGGGGAAGTACTGTTTTCTATCACTTTGCAAGCTGCTAACACAATCCCAGTGCTGTGTAGCAATTAGCTTGTCAGTGCACTGCAGTCAGTGTTTCTTGTTACCTACATCTAAGCATATAGCTTTTTCACTATGTCTCGCAAGGAGAAAACCTTCTTGCTCACTAAACATCTCTTATCGTGTTGTAAAAGTTGCACAGAGGGCCGCGGAGTGTTTTGTAACAAGAAAAAGACAGTTGTCTAAGATGCCTTCCTTTCAAGTATTAATGTGAAGGGAAAGGCAAGAGAGTGGGAAAGTACTGTTTTCTATCACTTTGCAAGCTGCTAACACAATCCCAGAGCTGTGTAGCTATTAGCTTGTCAGTGCACTGCAGTAAGTGTTTCTTGTTGCCTACATCTAAGCAAAAAGCTTTTTCACTATGTCTCGCAAGGAGAAAACGTTGCTGCTCACTAAACATCTCCTATCGTGTTCTAGAAGTTGCACAGAGGGCTGCAATGTGTTTTGCAACAAGAAAAAGAAAGTTGTCTAAGACCCCTTGCTTTCAAGTATTAATGTGAATGGAAAGGCAAGAGAGTGCGAAAGTACTGTTTTCTATCACTTTGCAAGCTGCTAACACAATCCCAGTGCTGTGTAGCAATTAGCTTTTCAGTGCACTGCAGTCAGTGTTTCTTGTTACCTACATCTAAGCAAATAGCTTTTTCACTATGTCTCACAAGGAGAAAACCTTCCTGCTCACTAAACATCTCCTATCGTGGTCTAGAAGTTGCACAGAGGGCTGCAGAGTGTTTTGCAAGAAGAAAAAGAAAGTTGTCTAAGACCACTTGCTTTCAAGTATTAATGTGAATGGAAAGGCAAGAGAGTGGGAAAGTACTGTTTTCTATCACTTTGCGAATGCTAACACAATCCCAGTGCTTTGTAGCAATTAGCTTGTCAGTGCACTGCACTAAGTGTTTGTTGTTATCTACATCTAAGCAAATAGCTTTTTCACTATGTCTCGCCAGGAGAAAAGGCTGCTGCTCACTAATCAACTTCCATCATGTCGTAGAAGTCGCAGAGAGGTCTGCAGAGTGTTTTGCAAAATGTAAAAGAAAGTTGTTTAAGACGCCTTCATTCAAGTATTAATGTGAATGGAAAGGGAAGAGAGTGGGAAAGTACTGTTTTCTATCTTTTTGCAAGCTACTTAGACAATCCCAGTGCTGTGTAGCAATTAGCTTGTCAGTGCACTGCAGTAAGTGTTTCTTGTTACCTACATCTAATCAAAAAACTTTTTCAATATGTCTCGCAAGAATAAAACGTTCCTGCTCACTAAACATCTCCTATCGTGTTCTAGAAGTTGCACAGAGTGCTGCAGTGTGTTTTGTAACAAGAAAAAGAAAGTTGTCTAAGCCTTCCTTTCAAGTATTAATGTGAAGGGAAAGGCAAGAGAGTGAGAAAGTACTGTTTTCTACCTTTTTGCAAGCTGCTTACACAATCCCAGTGTTGTGTAGCAACTAGCTTGTCAGTGTACTACTGTAAGTGTTTCTTGTTACCTACATCTAAGCAAATAGCTTTTTCACTATGTCTCGCAAGGAGAAAACGTTCCTGCTCACTAAAAAACTTCCATCGTGATGCAGAGGTTGCACAGAGGGCTGCAGAGTTTTTTAGCAACACGAAAAAGAAAGTCTTCTAAGACGACTTCCTTTCAAGTATTATTGTGAAGGGAAAGGCAAGAGAGTGGGAAAGTACTGTTTTCTATCACTTTGCAAGCTGCTGACACAATCCCAGTGCTGTGTAGCAATTAGCTTGTCAGTGTACTGCAGTAAGTGTTTCTTGCCACCCATATCTAAGCAAATCGATTTTTCACTATGTCTCGCAAGGAGAAAACGTTGCTGCTCACTAAACATCTCCTATCGTGTTCCAGAAGTTGCACAGAGGGCTGCAGAGTGTTTTGCAACAGGTAAAAAAAGTTGTCTAAGACGCCTTCCTTTCAAGTATTAATGTGAAGGGAAAGGCAAGAGAGTGGGAAAGTACTGCTTTCTATCACTTAGCAAGCTGCTAACACAATCCCAGAGCTGTGTAGCAATTAGCTTGTCAGTGCACTGCAGTAAGTGTTTCTTGTTACCTACATCTAAGCAAATAGCTTTTTCACTATGTCTCGCAAGTAGAAAACGTTCCTTCTCACTAAACATCTCCTATCGTGTTCTAGAAGTTGCACAGAGGGCTGCAGTGTGTTTAGCAACAAGAAAAAGGAAGTTCTCTAACAAGCCTTCCTTTCAAGTATTAATGTGAAGTGAAAGGCAAGAGAGTGAGAAAGTACTGTTTTCTATCACTGTGCAAGCTGCTAACACAATCCCAGTTCTTTGTAGCAATTAGCTTGTCAGTGCACTGCAGTAAGAGTTTCTTGTTACCTACATCTAAGCAAATAGCTTTTTCACTATGTCTTGCAAGGAGAAAACCTTCCTGCTCACGAAGCATCTCCTGTCTTGGTTTAGGCGTTGCACAGAGGGCTGCTGAGTGTTTTGCAACAAGAAAAAGAAAGTTGTCTAAGACGCCTTCCTTTCAAGTATTAATCTGA
Source organism: Setophaga petechia (assembly GCA_024362935.1). Taxonomy (NCBI): domain Eukaryota; kingdom Metazoa; phylum Chordata; class Aves; order Passeriformes; family Parulidae; genus Setophaga; species Setophaga petechia. The sequence continues at coordinate 55,279,906 of JANCRA010000003.1, read as the reverse complement.
AGGGAAAGGCAAGAGAGTGGGAAAGTACTGTTTTCTATCACTTTTCAAGCTGCTTACACAATCCCAGTGCTGTGTAGCAATTAGGTTTTCAGAGCACTGCAGTAAGTGTTTCTTGTTACCTACATCTAATCAAATAGCTTTTTCACTATGTCTCGCAAGGAGAAAACCTTCCTGCTCACTAAACAACTTCCATCGTGTTGCAGATGTTGCACAGAAGGCTGCAGAGTGTTTTGCAAGAAGACAAAGAAAGTTGTCTAAGACGCCTTCCTTTCAGGTATTAATGTGAATGGACAGGCAAGAGAGTGGGAAAGTGCTGTTTTCTATCACTGTGCAAGCTGCTAACACAATCCCAGTGCTGTGTAGCAATTAGCTTGTCAGTGAACTGCAGTAAGTGTTTCTTGTCACCTACATCTAAGCAAATAGCTTTTTCACTATCTCTCGCAGGAAGAAAACGTTGCTGCTCACTAAACATCTCCTGTCGTGTTCTAGGCGTTGCACAGAGGGCTTCAGAGTGTTTTGCAACAAGAAAAAGAAAGTTGTCCTAGACGCCTTCCTTTCAAGTATTAATGTGAATGGAAAGGCAAGAGAGTGGGAAAATACTGTTTTCTGTCACTTTGCAAGCTGCTGACACAATCCCAGTGCTGTGTAGCAATTAGATTTCAGTGTACTGCAGTAAGTGTTTCTTGTTACCTACATATAAGCAAATAGCTTTTTCACTCTGTCTCGCAAGGAGAAAACGTTGCTGCTCACTAAACAACCTCCATCATGTTGTAGAAGTTGCACAGAGGGCTGCAGAGTGTTTTGCAACAAGTAAAAGAATGTTGTCTAAGACGCCTTCCTTTCAAGTATTAATGTGAATTGAAAGGCAAGAGGGTCAGAAAGTTCTGTTTTCTATTACTTTGCAAGCTGCTTACACAATCTCAGTGCTGTGTAGCAATTAGCTTTTCAGTGCTCTGCAGTAAGTGTTTCTTTTTACCTACATTTAAGCAAATAGCTTTTTCACTATGTCTCGAAAGGAGAAAACGTTCCTGCTCACTTAACAACCTCCATCATGTTGTAGAAGTTGCACAGAGGGCTGCAGTGTGTTTTGCAACAAGAAAAAGAAATTTGTCCTAGACGCCTTCCTTTCAAGTATTAATGTGAAGGGAAAGGCAAGAGAGTGGGAAAGAACTGTTTTCTATCACTTTTCAAGCTGCTTACACAATCCCAGTGCTGTGTAGCAATTAGCTTGTCAGTGCACTGCAGTAAATATTTCTTGTTACCTACATCTAAGCAAATAGCTTTTTTACTATGTCTCGCAAGGAGAAAACCTTCCTGCTCACTAAACATCTCCTATCGTGTTCTAGAAGTTGCACAGAGGGCTTCAGAGTGTTTTGTAACAAGAAAAAGAAAGTTGCCTAAGACGCCTTCCTTTCAAGTATTAATGTGAATGGAAAGGCAAGAGAGTGAGAAAGTACTGTTTTCTATCACTCTGCAAGCTGCTGACACAATCCCAGTGCTGTGTAGCAATTAGCTTGTCAGTGCACAGCAGTAAGTGTTTCTTGTTACCTACATCTAAGCAAATAGCTTTTTCACTATGTCTCGCAAGGAGAAAACATTCCTGCTCACTAAACAACTTCCATCGTGTTATAGCTGTTGCACAGATGGCTGCAGAGTGATTTGCAACCAGAAAAAGAAAGTTGTCTAAGACGCCTTCCTGTCAAGTATTAATGTGACGGGAAAGTCAAGAGAGTTGGAAAGTACTGTTTTCTATCACTTTGCAAGCTGCTGACACAATCCCAGTGCTTTGTAGCAGTTAACTTGTCACTGCACTTCAGTAAGTGTTTCTTGTTACCTACATCTAAGCAAAAAGCTTTTTCACTATGTCTCGCAAGGAGAAAACCTTCCCGCTCACTAAACACCTCCTATTGTGTTCTAGAAGTTGTATAGAGTGATGCAGAGTGTTTTGAAGCAAGAAAAAGAAAGTTGTCTAAGACGCCTTCCTTTCAAGTAATAATGTGAATGGAAAGGCAAGAGAGTGGGAAAGTACTGTTTTCTATCACTGTGCAAGCTGCTGACACAATCCCAGTGCTGTGTAGCAATTAGCTTGTCAGTGCACTGCACTAAGTGTTTGTTGTTACCTACATCTAAGCAAATAGCTTTTTCACTATGTCTCGCCAGGACAAAAGGTTGCTGCTCACTAATCAACTTCCATCATGTCGTAGAAGTCGCACAGAGGTCTGCAGAGTGTTTTGCAAAATGTAAAAGAAAGTTGTCTAAGACGCCTTCATTCAAGTATTAATGTGAATGGAAAGGCAAGAGAGTGGGAAAGTACTGTTTTCTATCTTTTTGCAAGCTACTTAGACAATCCCAGTGCTGTGTAGCAATTAGCTTGTCAGTGCACTGCAGTAAGTGTTTCTTGTTACCTACATCTAAGCAAATACCTTTTTCACTATGTCTCGCAAGGAGAAAACGTTGCTGCTCACTAAACAACTTCCATCGTGTTCTAGAAGTTGCACAGAGTTCTGCACAGTGTTTTGCAACAAGAAAAAGAAAGTTGTCTAAGCCTTCCTTTCAAGTATTAATGTGAAGGGAAAGGCAAGAGAGTGGGAAAGTACTGTTTTCTATCACTGTACAAGCTGCTAACACAATCCCAGTGCGGTGTAGCAATTAGCTTGTCAGTGCACTGCAGTAAGTGTTTCTTGTTACCTACATCTAAGCAAATACCTTTTTCACTATGTCTCGCAAGCAGAAAACGTTGCTGCTCACTAAACAACTTCCATCGTGTTCTAGAAGTTGCACAGAGTTCTGCACAGTGTTTTGCAACAAGAAAAAGAAAGTTGTCTAAGCCTTCCTTTCAAGTATTAATGTGAAGGGAAAGGCAAGAGAGTGGGAAAGTACTGTTTTCTATCACTGTACAAGCTGCTAACACAATCCCAGTGCTGTGTAGCAATTAGCTTGTCAGTGCACTGCAGTAAGTGTTTCTTGTTACCTACATCTAAGCATATAGCTTTTTCACTATGTCTCGCAAGGAGAAAACCTTCTTGCTCACTAAACATCTCTTATCGTGTTGTAAAAGTTGCACAGAGGGCTGCGGAGTGTTTTGTAACAAGAAAAAGACAGTTGTCTAAGACGCCTTCCTTTCAAGTATTAATGTGAAGGGAAAGGCAAGAGAGTGGGAAAGTACTGTTTTCTATCACTTCGCAAGCTGCTAACACAATCCCAGAGCTGTGTAGCAATTAGCTTGTCAGTGCACTGCAGTAAGTGTTTCTTGTTACCTACATCTAAGCAAAAAGCTTTTTCACTATGTCTCGCAAGGAGAAAACGTTGCTGCTCACTAAACATCTCCTATCGTGTTCTAGAAGTTGCACAGAGGGCTGCAATGTGTTTTGCAACAAGAAAAAGAAAGTTGTCTAAGACCCCTTGCTTTCAAGTATTAATGTGAATGGACAGGCAAGAGAGTGCGAAAGTACTGTTTTCTATCACTTTGCAAGCTGCTAACACAATCCCAGTGCTGTGTAGCAATTAGCTTGTCAGTGCACTGCAGTCAGTGTTTCTTGTTACCTACATCTAAGCAAATAGCTTTTTCACTATGTCTCACAAGGAGAAAACCTTCCTGCTCACTAAACATCTCCTATCGTGGTCTAGAAGTTGCACAGAGGGCTGCAGAGTGTTTTGCAAGAAGAAAAAGAAAGTTGTCTAAGACCACTTGCTTTCAAGTGTTAATGTGAATGGAAAGGCAAGAGAGTGGGAAAGTACTGTTTTCTATCACTTTGCGAATGCTAACACAATCCCAGTGCTTTGTAGCAATTAGCTTGTCAGTGCACTGCACTAAGTGTTTGTTGTTATCTACATCTAAGCAAATAGCTTTTTCACTATGTCTCGCCAGGAGAAAAGGCTGCTGCTCACTAATCAACTTCCATCATGTCGTAGAAGTCGCACAGAGGTCTGCAGAGTGTTTTGCAAAATGTAAAAGAAAGTTGTCTAAGACGCCTTCATTCAAGTATTAATGTGAATGGAAAGGGAAGAGAGTGGGAAAGTACTGTTTTCTATCTTTTTGCAGGCTACTTAGACAATCCCAGTGCTGTGTAGCAATTAGCTTGTCAGTGCACTGCAGTAAGTGTTTCTTGTTACCTACATCTAATCAAAAAACTTTTTCAATATGTCTCGCAAGAATAAAACGTTCCTGCTCACTAAACATCTCCTATCGTGTTCTAGAAGTTGCACAGAGTGCTGCAGTGTGTTTTGTAACAAGAAAAAGAAAGTTGTCTAAGCCTTCCTTTCAAGTATTAATGTGAATGGAAAGGCAAGAGAGTGAGAAAGTACTGTTTTCTACCTTTTTGCAAGCTGCTTACACAATCCCAGTGTTGTGTAGCAACTAGCTTGTCAGTGTACTACTGTAAGTGTTTCTTGTTACCTACATCTAAGCAAATAGCTTTTTCACTATGTCTCGCAAGGAGAAAACGTTCCTGCTCACTAAACAACTTCCATCGTGATGCAGAGGTTGCACAGAGGGCTGCAGAGTTTTTTAGCAACAAGAAAAAGAAAGTTGTCTAAGACGCCTTCCTTTCAAGTATTAATGTGAATGGAAAGGCAAGAGAGTGGGAAAGTACTGTTTTCTATCACTTTGCAAGCTGTTAACACAATCCCAGTGCTGTGTAGCAATTAGCTTGTCAGTGCACTACAGTAACTGTTGCTTGTCGCCTACATCTAAGCAAATAGCTTTTTCACTATGTCTCGCAAGGAGAAAACCTTCCTGCTCACTAAACATCTCTTATCGTGTTCTAGAAGTTGCACAGAGTGCTGCAATGTGTTTTGCAACAAGAAAAAGAAAGTTGTCTAAGACACCTTCCTTTCAAGTATTAATGTGAATGGAAAGGCAAGAGAGTGAGAAAGTACTGTTTTCTATCACTTTGCAAGCTGCTAACACAATCCCAGAGCTGTGTAGCAATTAGCTTGTCAGTGCACTGCAGTAAGTGTTTCCTGTCGCCTACATCTAAGCAAATAGCTTTTTCACTATGTCTCGCAAGGAGAAAACCTTCCTGCTCACTAAACATCTCCTATCGTGTTCTAGAAGTTGCACAGAGGGCTGCAGAGTGTTTTGCAACAAGAAAAAGAAAGTTGTCTAAGACACCTTCCTTTCAAGTATTAATGGGAATGGAAAGGCAAGAGAGTGAGAAAGTACTGTTTTCTATCACTCTGTAAGCTGCTGACACAATCCCAGTGCTTTGTAGCAGTTAACTTGTCACTGCACTTCAGTAAGTGTTTCTTGTTACCTACATCTAAGGAAAAAGCTTTTTCACTATGTCTCGCAAGGAGAAAACCTTCCCGCTCACTAAACACCTCCTATCGTGTTCTAGAAGTTGTACAGAGTGATGCAGAGTGTTTTGAAGCAAGAAAAAGAAAGTTGTCTAAGACGCCTTCCTTTCAAGTATTAATGTGAATGGAAAGGCAAGAGAGTGGGAAAGTACTGTTTTCTATCACTGTGCAAGCTGCTGACACAATCCCAGTGCTGTGTAGCAATTAGCTTGTCAGTGCACTGCACTAAGTGTTTGTTGTTACCTACATCTAAGCAAATAGGTTTATCACTATGTCTCGCCAGGACAAAAGGTTGCTGCTCACTAATCAACTTCCATCATGTCGTAGAAGTCGCACAGAGGTCTGCAGAGTGTTTTGCAAAATGTAAAAGAAAGTTGTCTAAGACGCCTTCATTCAAGTATTAATGTGAATGGAAAGGCAAGAGAGTGGGAAAGTACTGTTTTCTATCTTTTTGCAAGCTACTTAGACAATCCCAGTGCTGTGTAGCAATTAGCTTGTCAGTGCACTGCAGTAAGTGTTTCTTGTTACCTACATCTAATCAAAAAACTTTTTCACTATGTCTCGCAAGGAGAAAACGTTCCTGCTCACTAAACATCTCCTATCGTGTTCTAGAAGTTGCACAGAGGGCTGCAATGTGTTTTGCAACAAGAAAAAGAAAGTTGTCTAAGACCCCTTGCTTTCAAGTATTAATGTGAAGGGAAAGGCAAGAGAGTGGGAAAGTACTGTTTTCTATCACTTTGCAAGCTGCTGACACAATCCCAGTGCTGTGTAGCAGTTAGCTTTACAGTGCACTGCAGTCAGTGTTTCTTGTTACCTACATCTAAGCAAATACATTTTTCACTATGTCTCGCAAGGAGAAAACGTTGCTGCTCACTAAACAACTTCCATCGTGTTCTAGAAGTTGCACAGAGTTCTGCACAGTGTTTTGCAACAAGAAAAAGAAAGTTGTCTAAGCCTTCCTTTCAAGTATTAATGTGAAGGGAAAGGCAAGAGAGTGGGAAAGTACTGTTTTCTATCACTGTACAAGCTGCTAACACAATCCCAGTGCGGTGTAGCAATTAGCTTGTCAGTGCACTGCAGTAAGTGTTTCTTGTTACCTACATCTAAGGAAAAAGCTTTTTCACTATGTCTCGCAAGGAGAAAACGTTGCTGCTCACTAAACATCTCCTATCGTGTTCTAGAAGTTGCACAGAGGGCTGCAATGATTTTTGCAACAAGAAAAAGAAAGTTGTCTAAGACCCCTTGCTTTCAAGTATTAATGTGAATGGAAAGGCAAGAGAGTGCGAAAGTACTGTTTTCTATCACTTTGCAAGCTGCTAACACAATCCCAGTGCTGTGTAGCAATTAGCTTTTCAGTGCACTGCAGTCAGTGTTTCTTGTTACCTACATCTAAGCAAATAGCTTTTTCACTATGTCTCACAAGGAGAAAACCTTCCTGCTCACTAAACATCTCCTATCGTGGTCTAGAAGTTGCACAGAGGGCTGCAGAGTGTTTTGCAAGAAGAAAAAGAAAGTTGTCTAAGACCACTTGCTTTCAAGTATTAATGTGAATGGAAAGGCAAGAGAGTGGGAAAGTACTGTTTTCTATCACTTTGCCAATGCTAACACAATCCCAGTGCTTTGTAGCAATTAGCTTGTCAGTGCACTGCACTAAGTGTTTGTTGTTATCTACATCTAAGCAAATAGCTTTTTCACTATGTCTCGCCAGGAGAAAAGGCTGCTGCTCACTAATCAACTTCCATCATGTCGTAGAAGTCGCACAGAGGTCTGCAGAGTGTTTTGCAAAATGTAAAAGAAAGTTGTCTAAGACGCCTTCATTCAAGTATTAATGTGAATGGAAAGGGAAGAGAGTGGGAAAGTACTGTTTTCTATCTTTTTGCAAGCTACTTAGACAATCCCAGTGCTGTGTAGCAATTAGCTTGTCAGTGCACTGCAGTAAGTGTTTCTTGTTACCTACATCTAATCAAAAAACTTTTTCAATATGTCTCGCAAGAATAAAACGTTCCTGCTCACTAAACATCTCCTATCGTGTTCTAGAAGTTGCACAGAGTGCTGCAGTGTGTTTTGTAACAAGAAAAAGAAAGTTGTCTAAGCCTTCCTTTCAAGTATTAATGTGAATGGAAAGGCAAGAGAGTGAGAAAGTACTGTTTTCTACCTTTTTGCAAGCTGCTTACACAATCCCAGTGTTGTGTAGCAACTAGCTTGTCAGTGTACTACTGTAAGTGTTTCTTGTTACCTACATCTAAGCAAATAGCTTTTTCACTATGTCTCGCAAGGAGAAAACGTTCCTGCTCACTAAACAACTTCCATGGTGATGCAGAGGTTGCACAGAGGGCTGCAGAGTTTTTTAGCAACAAGAAAAAGAAAGTTGTCTAAGACGCCTTCCTTTCAAGTATTAATGTGAAGGGAAAGGCAAGAGAGTGGGAAAGTACTGTTTTCTATCACTTTGCAAGCTGCTGACACAATCCCAGTGCTGTGTAGCAATTAGCTTGTCAGTGTACTGCAGTAAGTGTTTCTTGCCACCTATATCTAAGCAAATCGATTTTTCACTATGTCTCGCAAGGAGAAAACGTTGCTGCTCACTAAACATCTGCTATCGTGTTCCAGAAGTTGCACAGAGGGCTGCAGAGTGTTTTGCAACAGGTAAAAAAAGTTGTCTAAGACGCCTTCCTTTCAAGTATTAATGTGAAGGGAAAGGCAAGAGAGTGGGAAAGTACTGTTTTCTATCACTTAGCAAGCTGCTAACACAATCCCGGAGCTGTGTAGCAATTAGCTTGTCAGTGCACTGCAGTAAGTGTTTCTTGTCGCCTACATCTAAGAAATAGCTTTTTCACTATGTCTCGCAAGGAGAAAACCTTCCTGCTCACTAAACATCTCCTATCGTGTTCTAGAAGTTGCACAGAGGGCTGCAGAGTGTTTTGCAACAAGAAAAAGAAAGTTGTCTAAGACCACTTGCTTTCAAGTATTTATGTGAATGGAAAGGCAAGAGAGTGAGAAAGTACTGTTTTCTATCACTCTGTAAGCTGCTAACACAATCCCAGTGCTGTGTAGCAATTAGCTTTTCAGTGCACTGCAGTAAGTGTTTCTTGTTACCTACATCTAAGCAAATAGCTTTTTCACTATGTCTCGCAAGGAGAAAACGTTCCTGCTCACTAAACAACTTCCATCGTGTTATAGCTGTTGCACAGATGGCTGCAGAGTGATTTGCAACCAGAAAAAGAAAGTTGTCTAAGACGCCTTCCTTTCAAGTATTAATGTGACGGGAAAGTCAAGAGAGTGGGAAAGTACTGTTTTCTATCACTTTGCAAGCTGCTTACACAATCCCAGTGTTGTGTAGCAACTAGCTTGTCGGTGCACTACAGTAACTGTTGCTTGTTACCTACATCTAAGCATATAGCTTTTTCACTCTGTCTAGCAAGGAGAAAACCTTCCTGCTCTCTAAACATCTCTTATCGTGTTCTAGAAGTTGCACAGAGTGCTGCAATGTGTTTTGTAACAAGAAAAAGAAAGTTGTCTAAGACCCCTTGCTTTCAAGTATTAATGTGAATGGAAAGGCAAGAGAGTGCGAAAGTACTGTTTTCTATGACTTTGCAAGCTGCTGACACAATCCCAGTGCTTTGTAGCAGTTAACTTGTCACTGCACTTCAGTAAGTGTTTCTTGTTACCTACATCTAAGCAAAAAGCTTTTTCACTATGTCTCGCAAGGAGAAAACCTTCCCGCTCACTAAACACCTCCTATCGTGTTCTAGAAGTTGTACAGAGTGATGCAGAGTGTTTTGAAGCAAGAAAAAGAAAGTTGTCTAAGACGCCTTCCTTTCAAGTATTAATGTGAATGGAAAGGCAAGAGAGTGGGAAAGTACTGTTTTCTATCACTGTGCAAGCTGCTGACACAATCCCAGTGCTGTGTAGCAATTAGCTTGTCAGTGCACTGCACTAAGTGTTTGTTGTTACCTACATCTAAGCAAATAGGTTTATCACTATGTCTCGCCAGGACAAAAGGTTGCTGCTCACTAATCAACTTCCATCATGTCGTAGAAGTCGCACAGAGGTCTGCAGAGTGTTTTGCAAAATGTAAAAGAAAGTTGTCTAAGACGCCTTCATTCAAGTATTAATGTGAATGGAAAGGCAAGAGAGTGGGAAAGTACTGTTTTCTATCTTTTTGCAAGCTACTTAGACAATCCCAGTGCTGTGTAGCAATTAGCTTGTCAGTGCACTGCAGTAAGTGTTTCTTGTTACCTACATCTAATCAAAAAACTTTTTCACTATGTCTCGCAAGGAGAAAACCTTCCTGCTCACTAAACATCTCCTATCGTGGTCTAGAAGTTGCACAGAGGGCTGCAATGTGTTTTGCAACAAGAAAAAGAAAGTTGTCTAAGACCCCTTGCTTTCAAGTATTAATGTGAATGGAAAGGCAAGAGAGTGGGAAAGTACTGTTTTCTATCACTTTGCAAGCTGCTGACACAATCCCAGTGCTGTGTAGCAGTTAGCTTTACAGTGCACTGCAGTCAGTGTTTCTTGTTACCTACATCTAAGCAAATACCTTTTTCACTATGTCTCGCAAGCAGAAAACGTTGCTGCTCACTAAACAACTTCCATCGTGTTCTAGAAGTTGCACAGAGTTCTGCACAGTGTTTTGCAACAAGAAAAAGAAAGTTGTCTAAGCCTTCCTTTCAAGTATTAATGTGAAGGGAAAGGCAAGAGAGTGGGAAAGTACTGTTTTCTATCACTGTACAAGCTGCTAACACAATCCCAGTGCGGTGTAGCAATTAGCTTGTCAGTGCACTGCAGTAAGTGTTTCTTGTTACCTACATCTAAGCATATAGCTTTTTCACTATGTCTCGCAAGGAGAAAACCTTCTTGCTCACTAAACATCTCTTATCGTGTTGTAAAAGTTGCACAGAGGGCTGCGGAGTGTTTTGTAACAAGAAAAAGACAGTTGTCTAAGACGCCTTCCTTTCAAGTATTAATGTGAAGGGAAAGGCAAGAGAGTGGAAAAGTACTGTTTTCTATCACTTCGCAAGCTGCTAACACAATCCCAGAGCTGTGTAGCAATTAGCTTGTCAGTGCACTGCAGTAAGTGTTTCTTGTTACCTACATCTAAGCAAAAAGCTTTTTCACTATGTCTCGCAAGGAGAAAACGTTGCTGCTCACTAAACATCTCCTATCGTGTTCTAGAAGTTGCACAGAGGGCTGCAATGTGTTTTGCAACAAGAAAAAGAAAGTTGTCTAAGACCCCTTGCTTTCAAGTATTAATGTGAATGGAAAGGCAAGAGAGTGCGAAAGAACTGTTTTCTATCACTTTGCAAACTGCTAACACAATCCCAGTGCTGTGTAGCAATTAGCTTTTCAGTGCACTGCAGTCAGTGTTTCTTGTTACCTACATCTAAGCAAATAGCTTTTTCACTATGTCTCACAAGGAGAAAACCTTCCTGCTCACTAAACATCTCCTATCGAGGTCTAGAAGTTGCACAGAGGGCTGCAGAGTGTTTTGCAAGAAGAAAAAGAAAGTTGTCCAAGACCACTTGCTTTCAAGTATTAATGTGAATGGAAAGGCAAGAGAGTGGGAAAGTACTGTTTTCTATCACTTTGCGAATGCTAACACAATCCCAGTGCTTTGTAGCAATTAGCTTGTCAGTGCACTGCACTAAGTGTTTCTTGTTATCTACATCTAAGCAAATAGCTTTTTCACTATGTCTCGCCAGGAGAAAAGGCTGCTGCTCACTAATCAACTTCCATCATGTCGTAGAAGTCGCACAGAGGTCTGCAGAGTGTTTTGCAAAATGTAAAAGAAAGTTGTCTAAGACGCCTTCATTCAAGTATTAATGTGAATGGAAAGGGAAGAGAGTGGGAAAGTACTGTTTTCTATCTTTTTGCAAGCTACTTAGACAATCCCAGTGCTGTGTAGCAATTAGCTTGTCAGTGCACTGCAGTAAGTGTTTCTTGTTACCTACATCTAAGCAAATAGCTTTTTTACTATGTCTCGCAAGAATAAAACGTTCCTGCTCACTAAACATCTCCTATCGTGTTCTAGAAGTTGCACAGAGGGCTTCAGTGTGTTTTGTAACAAGAAAAAGAAAGTTGTCTAAGCCTTCCTTTCAAGTATTAATGTGAATGGAAAGGCAAGAGAGTGAGAAAGTACTGTTTTCTACCTTTTTGCAAGCTGCTTACACAATCCCAGTGTTGTGTAGCAACTAGCTTGTCAGTGTACTACTGTAAGTGTTTCTTGTTACCTACATCTAAGCAAATAGCTTTTTCACTATGTCTCGCAAGGAGAAAACGTTCCTGCTCACTAAACAACTTCCATCGTGATGCAGAGGTTGCACAGAGGGCTGCAGAGTTTTTTAGCAACAAGAAAAAGAAAGTTGTCTAAGACGCCTTCCTTTCAAGTATTATTGTGAAGGGAAAGGCAAGAGAGTGGGAAAGTACTGTTTTCTATCACTTTGCAAGCTGCTGACACAATCCCAGTGCTGTGTAGCAATTAGCTTGTCAGTGTACTGCAGTAAGTGTTTCTTGCCACCTATATCTAAGCAAATCGATTTTTCAATATGTCTCGCAAGGAGAAAACGTTGCTGCTCACTAAACATCTCCTATCGTGTTCCAGAAGTTGCACAGAGGGCTGCAGAGTGTTTTGCAACAGGTAAAAAATTTGTCTAAGACGCCTTCCTTTCAAGTATTAATGTGAAGTGAAAGGCAAGAGAGTGAGAAAGTACTGTTTTCTATCACTGTGCAAGCTGCTAACACAATCCCTGTGCTGTGCAGCAATTAGCTTGTCAGTGCACTGCAGTAAGTGTTTCTTGTTACCGATATCTAAGCAAAAAGCTTTTTCACTATGTCTCGCAAGGAGAAAACGCTCCTGCTCGCTAAACAACTTCCATCGTGTTGTAGATGTTGCACAGAGGGCTGCAGAGTTTTTTGCAACAAGAAAAAGAAAGTTGTCTAAGACGCCTTCCTTTCAAGTATTAATGTGAAGGGAAAGGCAAGAGAGTGGGAAAGTACTGTTTTCTATAACTTTGCAAGCTGCTAACACAATCCCAGAGCTGTGTGGCTATTAGCTTGTCAGTGGACTGCAGAAAGTGTTTCTTGTTGCCTACATCTAAGCAAAAAGCTTTTTCACTATGTCTCGCAAGGAGAAAACGTTCCTGCACACTAAACATCTCTTATCGTGTTCTTGAAGTTGCACTGAGGGCTGCAATGTGTTTTGTAACAAGAAAAAAAAAGTTGTCCACGACGCCTTCCTTTCAAGTATTAATGTGAAGGGAAAGGCAAGAGAGTGGGAAAGTACTGTTTTCTATCGCTTTACAAACTGCTAACACAATCCCAGTGCTGTGTACTAATTAGCTTGTCAGTGCACTGCAGTAAGTGTTTCTTGTTTCCTACATCTAAGCAAAAAGCTTTTTCACTATGTCTCGCAAGGAGAAAACCTTCCTGCTCACTAAACATCTCCTATCGTGTTCTAGAAGTTGCACGGAGGGCTGCAGAGTGTTTTGTAACAAGAAAAAGAAAGTTGTCTAAGGCGCCTTCCTTTCAAGTATTAATGTGAATGGAAAGGCAAGACAGTGAAAAAGTACTGTTTTCTATCACTTTGCAAGCTGCTGACACCATCCCAGTGCTGTGTAGCAATTAGCTTGTCAGTGCACTGCAGTAAGTGTTTGTTGTTATCTACATCTAAGCAAATAGCTTTTTCACGCTGTCTCTCAAGGAGAAAACCTTCCTGCTCACTAAACATCTCCTATCGTGTCCTAGAAGTTGCACAGAGGGCTGCAATGTGTTTTGCAACAAGAAAAAGAAAGTTGTCTAAGACCCCTTGCTTTCAAGTATTAATGTGAATGGAAAGGCAAGAGAGTGGGAAAGTACAGTTTTCTATCACTTTGCAAGCTGCTGACACAATCCCAGTGCTGTGTAGCAGTTAGCTTGTCAGTGCACTGCAGTAAGAGTTTCTTGTTTCCTACATCTAAGCAAAAAGCTTTTTCACTATGTCTCGCAAGGAGAAAACGTTCCCGCTAACTAAACATCTCCAATCGTGTTATAGAAGTTGCACAGAGTTCTGCAATGTGTTTTGCAACAAGAAAAAGAAAGTTGTCTCAGACCCCTTGCTTTCAAGTATTAATGTGAACGGAAAGGCAAGAGAGTGGGAAAGTCCTTTTTTCTCTCACTTTGCAAGCTGCTGACACAATCCCAGTGCTGTGTAGCAATTAGCTTGTCAGTGCACTGCACTAAATATTTCTTGTTACCTACATCTAAGCAAATAGCTTTTTTACTATGTCTCGCAAGGAGAAAACCTTCCTGCTCACTAAACATCTCCTATCGTGTTCTAGAAGTTGCACAGAGGGCTTCAGAGTGTTTTGTAACAAGAAAAAGAAAGTTGTCTAAGCCTTCCTTTCAAGTATTAATGTGAATGGAAAGGCAAGAGTGTGAGAAAGTACTGTTTTCTATCTTTTTGCAAGCTGCTTACACAATCCCAGTGTTGTGTAGCAACTAGCTTGTCAGTGTACTACAGTAAGTGTTTCTTGTTACCTACATCTAAGCAAATAGCTTTTTCACTATGTCTCGCAAGGAGAAAACGTCCCTTCTCACTAAACAACTTCCATGGTGATGCAGAGGTTGCACAGAGGGCTGCAGAGTTTTTTAGCAACAAGAAAAAGAAAGTTGTCTAAGACGCCTTCCTTTCAAGTATTAATGTGAAGGGAAAGGCAAGAGAGTGGGAAAGTACTGTTTTCTATAACTTTGCAAGCTGCTAACACAATCCCAGAGCTGTGTAGCTATTAGCTTGTCAGTGGACTGCAGAAAGTGTTTCTTGTTGCCTACATCTAAGCAAAAAGCTTTTTCACTATGTCTCGCAAGGAGAAAACGTTCCTGCACACTAAACATCTCTTATCGTGTTCTTGAAGTTGCACTGAGGGCTGCAGATTGTTTTGTAACAAGAAAAAGAAAGTTGTCTAAGACGCCTTCCTTTCAAGTATTAATGTGAAGGGAAAGGCAAGAGAGTGGGAAAGTACTGTTTTCTATCGCTTTACAAACTGCTAACACAATCCCAGTGCTGTGTACTAATTAGCTTGTCAGTTCACTGCAGTAAGTGTTTCTTGTTCCCTACATCTAAGCAAAAAGCTTTTTCACTATGTCTCGCAAGGAGAAAACCTTCCTGCTCACTGAACATCTCCTATCGTGTTCTAGAAGTTGCACGGAGGGCTGCAGAGTGTTTTGTAACAAGAAAAAGAAAGTTGTCTAAGGCGCCTTCCTTTCAAGTATTAATGTGAATGGAAAGGCAAGAGAGTGAGAAAGTACTGTTTTCTATCACTTTGCAAGCTGCTGACACCATCCCAGTGCTGTGTAGCAATTAGCTTGTCAGTGCACTGCAGTAAGTGTTTGTTGTTATCTACATCTAAGCAAATAGCTTTTTCACTCTGTCTTGCAAGGAGAAAACCTTCCTGCTCACTAAACATCTCCTATCGTGTCCTAGAAGTTGCACAGAGGGCTGCAATGTGTTTTGCAACAAGAAAAAGAAAGTTGTCTAAGACCCCTTGCTTTCAAGTATTAATGTGAATGGAAAGGCAAGAGAGTGGGAAAGTACAGTTTTCTATCACTTTGCAAGCTGCTGACACAATCCCAGTGCTGTGTAGCAGTTAGCTTGTCAGTGCACTGCAGTAAGAGTTTCTTGTTTCCTACATCTAAGCAAAAAGCTTTTTCACTATGTCTCGCAAGGAGAAAACGTTCCCGCTAACTAAACATCTCCAATCGTGTTATAGAAGTTGCACAGAGTTCTGCAATGTGTTTTGCAACAAGAAAAAGAAAGTTGTCTCAGGCCCCTTGCTTTCAAGTATTAATGTGAACGGAAAGGCAAGAGAGTGGGAAAGTCCTTTTTTCTCTCACTTTGCAAGCTGCTGACACAATCCCAGTGCTGTGTAGCAATTAGCTTGTCAGTGCACTGCACTAAATATTTCTTGTTACCTACATCTAAGCAAATAGCTTTTTTACTATGTCTCGCAAGGAGAAAACCTTCCTGCTCACTAAACATCTCCTATCGTGTTCTAGAAGTTGCACAGAGGGCTTCAGAGTGTTTTGTAACAAGAAAAAGAAAGTTGTCTAAGCCTTCCTTTCAAGTATTAATGTGAATGGAAAGGCAAGAGAGTGAGAAAGTACTGTTTTCTATCTTTTTGCAAGCTGCTTACACAATCCCAGTGTTGTGTAGCAACTAGCTTGTCAGTGTACTACAGTAAGTGTTTCTTGTTACCTACATCTAAGCAAATAGCTTTTTCACTATGTCTCGCAAGGAGAAAACGTCCCTTCTCAGTAAACAACTTCCATGGTGATGCAGAGGTTGCACAGAGGGTCGCAGAGTTTTTTAGCAACAAGAAAAAGAAAGTTGTCTAAGACGCCTTCCTTTCAAGTATTAATGTGAAGGGAAAGGCAAGAGAGTGGGAAAGTACTGTTTTCTATCACTTTGCAAGCTGCTAACACAATCCCAGTGCTGTGTAGCAATTAGCTTGTCAGTGTACTGCAGTAAGTGTTTCTTGTCACCTATATCTAAGCAAATGGATTTTTCACTATGTCTCGCAAGGAGAAAACGTAGCTGCTCACTAAACATCTATCGTGTTCTAGAAGTTGCACTGAGGGCTGCAGAGTGTTTTGCAACAGGTAAAAAAAGTTGTCTAAGACGCCTTCCTTTCAAGTATTAATGTGAATGGAAAGGCAAGAGAGTGAGAAAGTACTGTTTTCTATCACTCTGCAAGCTGCTGACACAATCCCAGTGCTGTGTAGCAATTAGCTTGTCAGTGCACTGCAGTAAGTGTTTCTTGTTACCTACATCTAAGCAAATAGCTTTTTCACTATGTCTCGCAAGGAGAAAACATTCCTGCTCACTAAACAACTTCCATCGTGTTATAGCTGTTGCACAGATGGCTGCAGAGTGATTTGCAACCAGAAAAAGAAAGTTGTCTAAGACGCCTTCCTGTCAAGTATTAATGTGACGGGAAAGTCAAGAGAGTTGGAAAGTACTGTTTTCTATCACTTTGCAAGCTGCTTACACAATCCCAGTGTTGTGTAGCAACTAGCTTGTCAGTGCACTACAGTAACTGTTGCTTGTTACCTACATCTAAGCATATAGCTTTTTCACTCTGTCTAGCAAGGAGAAAACCTTCCTGCTCTCTAAACATCTCTTATCGTGTTCTAGAAGTTGCACAGAGTGCTGCAATGTGTTTTGTAACAAGAAAAAGAAAGTTGTCTAAGACCCCTTGCTTTCAAGTATTAATGTGAATGGAAAGGCAAGAGAGTGGGAAAGTACTGTTTTCTATCACTTTGCAAGCTGCTGACACAATCCCAGTGCTTTGTAGCAGTTAACTTGTCACTGCACTTCAGTAAGTGTTTCTTGTTACCTACATCTAAGCAAAAAGCTTTTTCACTATGTCTCGCAAGGAGAAAACCTTCCCGCTCACTAAACACCTCCTATTGTGTTCTAGAAGTTGTATAGAGTGATGCAGAGTGTTTTGAAGCAAGAAAAAGAAAGTTGTCTAAGACGCCTTCCTTTCAAGTATTAATGTGAATGGAAAGGCAAGAGAGTGGGAAAGTACTGTTTTCTATCACTGTGCAAGCTGCTGACACAATCCCAGTGCTGTGTAGCAATTAGCTTGTCAGTGCTCTGCACTAAGTGTTTGTTGTTACCTACATCTAAGCAAATAGCTTTTTCACTATGTCTCGCCAGGACAAAAGGTTGCTGCTCACTAATCAACTTCCATCATGTCGTAGAAGTCGCACAGAGGTCTGCAGAGTGTTTTGCAAAATGTAAAAGAAAGTTGTCTAAGACGCCTTCATTCAAGTATTAATGTGAATGGAAAGGCAAGAGAGTGGGAAAGTACTGTTTTCTATCTTTTTGCAAGCTACTTAGACAATCCCAGTGCTGTGTAGCAATTAGCTTGTCAGTGCACTGCAGTAAGTGTTTCTTGTTACCTACATCTAAGCAAATACCTTTTTCACTATGTCTCGCAAGGAGAAAACGTTGCTGCTCACTAAACAACTTCCATCGTGTTCTAGAAGTTGCACAGAGTTCTGCACAGTGTTTTGCAACAAGAAAAAGAAAGTTGTCTAAGCCTTCCTTTCAAGTATTAATGTGAAGGGAAAGGCAAGAGAGTGGGAAAGTACTGTTTTCTATCACTGTACATGCTGCTAACACAATCCCAGTGCGGTGTAGCAATTAGCTTGTCAGTGCACTGCAGTAAGTGTTTCTTGTTACCTACATCTAAGCATATAGCTTTTTCACTATGTCTCGCAAGGAGAAAACCTTCTTGCTCACTAAACATCTCTTATCGTGTTGTAAAAGTTGCACAGAGGGCTGCGGAGTGTTTTGTAACAAGAAAAAGACAGTTGTCTAAGACGCCTTCCTTTCAAGTATTAATGTGAAGGGAAAGGCAAGAGAGTGGGAAAGTACTGTTTTCTATCACTTCGCAAGCTGCTAACACAATCCCAGAGCTGTGTAGCAATTAGCTTGTCAGTGCACTGCAGTAAGTGTTTCTTGTTACCTACATCTAAGCAAAAAGCTTTTTCACTATGTCTCGCAAGGAGAAAACGTTGCTGCTCACTAAACATCTCCTATCGTGTTCTAGAAGTTGCACTGTGGGCTGCAGAGTGTTTTGCAACAGGTAAAAGAAAGTTGTCTAAGACGCCTTCCTGTCAAGTATTAATGTGACGGGAAAGGCAAGAGATTGGGAAAGTACTGTTTTCTATCACTTTGCAAGCTGCTTACACAATCCCAGTGTTGTGTAGCAACTAGCTTGTCAGTGCACTACAGTAAGTGTTTCTTGTTACCTACATCTAAGCAAATAGCTTTTTCACTATGTCACGCAAGGAGAAAACCTTCCTGCTCACTAAACAACTTCCATCGTGATGCAGAGGTTGCACAGAGGGCTGCAGAGTTTTTTAGCAACAAGAAAGAGAAAGTTGTCTAAGACGCCTTCCTTTCAAGTATTAATCTGAAGGGAAAGGCAAGAGAGTGGGAAAGTACTGTTTTCTATCACTTTGCAAGCTGCTAACACAATCCCAGAGCTGTGTAGCAATTAGCTTGTCAGTGCACTGCAGTAAGCGTTTCTTGTTACCTACATCTAAGCAAAAACCTTTTCACTATGTCTCGGAAGGAGAAAACGTTGCTGCTCACTAAACATCTCCTATCGTGTTCTAGAAGTTGCAGTGAGGGCTGCAGAGTGTTGTGTAACAAGAAAAAGAAAGTCGTCCAAGACGCCTTCCTATCAAGTATTAATGTGAAGGGAAAGGCAAGAGAGTGGGAAAGTACTGTTTTCTACCGCTTTAGGAACTGCTAACACAATCCGAGTCATGTGCAGCAATTAGCTTGTCAGTGCACTGCGGTAAGTGTTTCTTGTTACCTACATCTAAGCAAAAAGCTTTTTCACTATGTCTCGCAAGGAGAAAACGTTCCTGCTCACTAAACATCTCCTGTCGTGTTCTAGGGATTGCACAGAGGGCGGCATAGTTTTTTAGCAAAAAGAAAATGAAAGTTGTCTAAGACGCCTTCCTTTCAAATACTAATGTGAAGGGAAAGGCAAGAGAGTGGGGAAGTACTGTTTTCTATCACTTTGCAAGCTGCTAACACAATCCCAGTGCTGTGTAGCAATTAGCTTGTCAGTGCACTGCAGTAAGTGTTTCTTGTTACCTACATCTAAGCATATAGCTTTTTCACTATGTCTCGCAAGGAGAAAACCTTCTTGCTCACTAAACATCTCTTATCGTGTTGTAAAAGTTGCACAGAGGGCTGCGGAGTGTTTTGTAACAAGAAAAAGACAGTTGTCTAAGATGCCTTCCTTTCAAGTATTAATGTGAAGGGAAAGGCAAGAGAGTGGGAAAGTACTGTTTTCTATCACTTTGCAAGCTGCTAACACAATCCCAGAGCTGTGTAGCTATTAGCTTGTCAGTGCACTGCAGTAAGTGTTTCTTGTTGCCTACATCTACGCAAAAAGCTTTTTCACTATGTCTCGCAAGGAGAAAACGTTGCTGCTCACTAAACATCTCCTATCGTGTTCTAGAAGTTGCACAGAGGGCTGCAATGTGTTTTGCAACAAGAAAAAGAAAGTTGTCTAAGACCCCTTGCTTTCAAGTATTAATGTGAATGGAAAGGCAAGAGAGTGCGAAAGTACTGTTTTCTATCACTTTGCAAGCTGCTAACACAATCCCAGTGCTGTGTAGCAATTAGCTTTTCAGTGCACTGCAGTAAGTGTTTCTTGTTACCTACATCTAAGCAAATAGCTTTTTCACTATGTCTCACAAGGAGAAAACCTTCCTGCTCACTAAACATCTCCTATCGTGGTCTAGAAGTTGCACAGAGGGCTGCAGAGTGTTTTGCAAGAAGAAAAAGAAAGTTGTCTAAGACCACTTGCTTTCAAGTATTAATGTGAATGGAAAGGCAAGAGAGTGGGAAAGTACTGTTTTCTATCACTTTGCGAATGCTAACACAATCCCAGTGCTTTGTAGCAATTAGCTTGTCAGTGCACTGCACTAAGTGTTTGTTGTTATCTACATCTAAGCAAATAGCTTTTTCACTATGTCTCGCCAGGAGAAAAGGCTGCTGCTCACTAATCAACTTCCATCATGTCGTAGAAGTCGCACAGAGGTCTGCAGAGTGTTTTGCAAAATGTAAAAGAAAGTTGTCTAAGACGCCTTCATTCAAGTATTAATGTGAACGGAAAGGCAAGAGAGTGGGAAAGTACAGTTTTCTATCACTTTGCAAGCTGCTGACACAATCCCAGTGCTGTGTAGCAATTAGCTTGTCAGTGCACTGCACTAAATATTTCTTGTTACCTACATCTAAGCAAATAGCTTTTTTACTATGTCTCGCAAGGAGAAAACCTTCCTGCTCACTAAACATCTCCTATCGTGTTCTAGAAGTTGCACAGAGTGCTGCAGTGTGTTTTGTAACAAGAAAAAGAAAGTTGTCTAAGCCTTCCTTTCAAGTATTAATGTGAATGGAAAGGCAAGAGAGTGAGAAAGTACTGTTTTCTACCTTTTTGCAAGCTGCTTACACAATCCCAGTGTTGTGTAGCAACTAGCTTGTCAGTGTACTACTGTAAGTGTTTCTTGTTACCTACATCTAAGCAAATAGCTTTTTCACTATGTCTCGCAAGGAGAAAACGTCCCTTCTCACTAAACAACTTCCATGGTGATGCAGAGGTTGCACAGAGGGCTGCAGAGTTTTTCAGCAACAAGAAAAAGAAAGTTGTCTAAGACGCCTTCCTTTCAAGTATTAATGTGAAGGGAAAGGCAAGAGAGTGGGAAAGTACTGTTTTCTATAACTTTGCAAGCTGCTAACACAATCCCAGAGCTGTGTAGCTATTAGCTTGTCAGTGGACTGCAGAAAGTGTTTCTTGTTGCCTACATCTAAGCAAAAAGCTTTTTCACTATGTCTCGCAAGGAGAAAACGTTCCTGCACACTAAACATCTCTTATCGTGTTCTTGAAGTTGCACTGAGGGCTGCAGATTGTTTTGTAACAAGAAAAAAATAGGTGTCCAAGACGCCTTCCTTTCAACTATTAATGTGAAGGGAAAGGCAAGAGAGTCGGAAAGTACTGTTTTCTATCGCTTTACAAACTGCTAACACAATCCCAGTGCTGTGTACTAATTAGCTTGTCAGTGCACTGCAGTAAGTGTTTCTTGTTCCCTACATCTAAGCAAAAAGCTTTTTCACTATGTCTCGCAAGGAGAAAACCTTCCTGCTCACTAAACATCTCCTATCGTGTTCTAGAAGTTGCACGGAGGGCTGCAGAGTGTTTTGTAACAAGAAAAAGAAAGTTGTCTAAGGCGCCTTCCTTTCAAGTATTAATGTGAATGGAAAGGCAAGAGAGTGAGAAAGTACTGTTTTCTATCACTTTGCAAGCTGCTGACACCATCCCAGTGCTGTGTAGCAATTAGCTTGTCAGTGCACTGCAGTAAGTGTTTGTTGTTATCTACATCTAAGCAAATAGCTTTTTCACTCTGTCTTGCAAGGAGAAAACCTTCCTGCTCACTAAACATCTCCTATCGTGTCCTAGAAGTTGCACAGAGGGCTGCAATGTGTTTTGCAACAAGAAAAAGAAAGTTGTCTAAGACCCCTTGCTTTCAAGTATTAATGTGAATGGAAAGGCAAGAGAGTGGGAAAGTACAGTTTTCTATCACTTTGCAAGCTGCTGACACAATCCCAGTGCTGTGTAGCAGTTAGCTTGTCAGTGCACTGCAGTAAGAGTTTCTTGTTTCCTACATCTAAGCAAAAAGCTTTTTCACTATGTCTCGCAAGGAGAAAACCTTCCTGCTCACTAAACATCTCCTATCGTGTTCTAGAAGTTGCACAGAGGGCTTCAGAGTGTTTTGTAACAAGAAAAAGAAAGTTGTCTAAGCCTTCCTTTCAAGTATTAATGTGAATGGAAAGGCAAGAGAGTGAGAAAGTACTGTTTTCTATCTTTTTGCAAGCTGCTTACACAATCCCAGTGTTGTGTAGCAACTAGCTTGTCAGTGTACTACAGTAAGTGTTTCTTGTTACCTACATCTAAGCAAATAGCTTTTTCACTATGTCTCGCAAGGAGAAAACGTCCCTTCTCAGTAAACAACTTCCATGGTGATGCAGAGGTTGCACAGATGGCTGCAGAGTTTTTTAGCAACAAGAAAAAGAAAGTTGTCTAAGACGCCTTCCTTTCAAGTATTAATGTGAAGGGAAAGGCAAGAGAGTGGGAAAGTACTGTTTTCTATCACTTTGCAAGCTGCTAACACAATCCCAGTGCTGTGTAGCAATTAGCTTGTCAGTGTACTGCAGTAAGTGTTTCTTGTCACCTATATCTAAGCAAATGGATTTTTCACTATGTCTCGCAAGGAGAAAACGTAGCTGCTCACTAAACATCTATCGTGTTCTAGAAGTTGCACTGAGGGCTGCAGAGTGTTTTGCAACAGGTAAAAAAAGTTGTCTAAGACGCCTTCCTTTCAAGTATTAATGTGAATGGAAAGGCAAGAGAGTGAGAAACTACTGTTTTCTATCACTCTGCAAGCTGCTGACACAATCCCAGTGCTGTGTAGCAATTAGCTTGTCAGTGCACTGCAGTAAGTGTTTCTTGTTACCTACATCTAAGCAAATAGCTTTTTCACTATGTCTCGCAAGGAGAAAACATTCCTGCTCACTAAACAACTTCCATCGTGTTATAGCTGTTGCACAGATGGCTGCAGAGTGATTTGCAACCAGAAAAAGAAAGTTGTCTAAGACGCCTTCCTGTCAAGTATTAATGTGACGGGAAAGTCAAGAGAGTTGAAAAGTACTGTTTTCTATCACTTTGCAAGCTGCTTACACAATCCCAGTGTTGTGTAGCAACTAGCTTGTCAGTGCACTACAGTAACTGTTGCTTGTTACCTACATCTAAGCATATAGCTTTTTCACTCTGTCTAGCAAGGAGAAAACCTTCCTGCTCTCTAAACATCTCTTATCGTGTTCTAGAAGTTGCACAGAGTGCTGCAATGTGTTTTGTAACAAGAAAAAGAAAGTTGTCTAAGACCCCTTGCTTTCAAGTATTAATGTGAATGGAAAGGCAAGAGAGTGAGAAAGTACTGTTTTCTATCACTTTGCAAGCTGCTGACACAATCCCAGTGCTTTGTAGCAGTTAACTTGTCACTGCACTTCAGTAAGTGTTTCTTGTTACCTACATCTAAGCAAAAAGCTTTTTCACTATGTCTCGCAAGGAGAAAACCTTCCCGCTCACTAAACACCTCCTATTGTGTTCTAGAAGTTGTATAGAGTGATGCAGAGTGTTTTGAAGCAAGAAAAAGAAAGTTGTCTAAGACGCCTTCCTTTCAAGTATTAATGTGAATGGAAAGGCAAGAGAGTGGGAAAGTACTGTTTTCTATCACTGTGCAAGCTGCTGACACAATCCCAGTGCTGTGTAGCAATTAGCTTGTCAGTGCACTGCACTAAGTGTTTGTTGTTACCTACATCTAAGCAAATAGCTTTTTCACTATGTCTCGCCAGGAGAAAAGGTTGCTGCTCACTAATCAACTTCCATCATGTCGTAGAAGTCGCACAGAGGTCTGCAGAGTGTTTTGCAAAATGTAAAAGAAAGTTGTCTAAGACGCCTTCATTCAAGTATTAATGTGAATGGAAAGGCAAGAGAGTGGGAAAGTACTGTTTTCTATCTTTTTGCAAGCTACTTAGACAATCCCAGTGCTGTGTAGCAATTAGCTTGTCAGTGCACTGCAGTAAGTGTTTCTTGTTACCTACATCTAAGCAAATACCTTTTTCACTATGTCTCGCAAGGAGAAAACGTTGCTGCTCACTAAACAACTTCCATCGTGTTCTAGAAGTTGCACAGAGTTCTGCTCAGTGTTTTGCAACAAGAAAAAGAAAGTTGTCTAAGCCTTCCTTTCAAGTATTAATGTGAAGGGAAAGGCAAGAGAGTGGGAAAGTACTGTTTTCTATCACTGTACAAGCTGCTAACACAATCCCAGTGCGGTGTAGCAATTAGCTTGTCAGTGCACTGCAGTGTTTCTTGTTACCTACATCTAAGCATATAGCTTTTTCACTATGTCTCGCAAGGAGAAAACCTTCTTGCTCACTAAACATCTCTTATCGTGTTGTAAAAGTTGCACAGAGGGCTGCGGAGTGTTTTGTAACAAGAAAAAGACAGTTGTCTAAGACGCCTTCCTTTCAAGTATTAATGTGAAGGGAAAGGCAAGAGAGTGGGAAAGTACTGTTTTCTATCACTTCGCAAGCTGCTAACACAATCCCAGAGCTGTGTAGCAATTAGCTTGTCAGTGCACTGCAGTAAGTGTTTCTTGTTACCTACATCTAAGCAAAAAGCTTTTTCACTATGTCTCGCAAGGAGAAAACGTTGCTGCTCACTAAACATCTCCTATCGTGTTCTAGAAGTTGCACTGTGGGCTGCAGAGTGTTTTGCAACAGGTAAAAGAAAGTTGTCTAAGACGCCTTCCTGTCAAGTATTAATGTGACGGGAAAGGCAAGAGATTGGGAAAGTACTGTTTTCTATCACTTTGCAAGCTGCTTACACAATCCCAGTGTTGTGTAGCAACTAGCTTGTCAGTGCACTACAGTAAGTGTTTCTTGTTACCTACATCTAAGCAAATAGCTTTTTCACTATGTCTCGCAAGGAGAAAACCTTCCTGCTCACTAAACAACTTCCATCGTGATGCAGAGGTTGCACAGAGGGCTGCAGAGTTTTTTAGCAACAAGAAAGAGAAAGTTGTCTAAGACGCCTTCCTTTCAAGTATTAATCTGAAGGGAAAGGCAAGAGAGTGGGAAAGTACTGTTTTCTATCACTTTGCAAGCTGCTAACACAATCCCAGAGCTGTGTAGCAATTAGCTTGTCAGTGCACTGCAGTAAGCGTTTCTTGTTACCTACATCTAAGCAAAAACCTTTTCACTATGTCTCGGAAGGAGAAAACGTTGCTGCTCACTAAACATCTCCTATCGTGTTCTAGAAGTTGCAGTGAGGGCTGCAGAGTGTTGTGTAACAAGAAAAAGAAAGTCGTCCAAGACGCCTTCCTATCAAGTATTAATGTGAAGGGAAAGGCAAGAGAGTGGGAAAGTACTGTTTTCTACCGCTTTAGGAACTGCTAACACAATCCGAGTCATGTGCAGCAATTAGCTTGTCAGTGCACTGCGGTAAGTGTTTCTTGTTACCTACATCTAAGCAAAAAGCTTTTTCACTATGTCTCGCAAGGAGAAAACGTTCCTGCTCACTAAACATCTCCTGTCGTGTTCTAGGGATTGCACAGAGGGCGGCATAGTTTTTTAGCAAAAAGAAAATGAAAGTTGTCTAAGACGCCTTCCTTTCAAATACTAATGTGAAGGGAAAGGCAAGAGAGTGGGGAAGTACTGTTTTCTATCACTTTGCAAGCTGCTAACACAATCCCAGTGCTGTGTAGCAATTAGCTTGTCAGTGCACTGCAGTAAGTGTTTCTTGTTACCTACATCTAAGCATATAGCTTTTTCACTATGTCTCGCAAGGAGAAAACCTTCTTGCTCACTAAACATCTCTTATCGTGTTGTAAAAGTTGCACAGAGGGCTGCGGAGTGTTTTGTAACAAGAAAAAGACAGTTGTCTAAGATGCCTTCCTTTCAAGTATTAATGTGAAGGGAAAGGCAAGAGAGTGGGAAAGTACTGTTTTCTATCACTTTGCAAGCTGCTAACACAATCCCAGAGCTGTGTAGCTATTAGCTTGTCAGTGCACTGCAGTAAGTGTTTCTTGTTGCCTACATCTACGCAAAAAGCTTTTTCACTATGTCTCGCAAGGAGAAAACGTTGCTGCTCACTAAACATCTCCTATCGTGTTCTAGAAGTTGCACAGAGGGCTGCAATGTGTTTTGCAACAAGAAAAAGAAAGTTGTCTAAGACGCCTTGCTTTCAAGTATTAATGTGAATGGAAAGGCAAGAGAGTGCGAAAGTACTGTTTTCTATCACTTTGCAAGCTGCTAACACAATCCCAGTGCTGTGGAGCAATTAGCTTTTCAGTGCACTGCAGTCAGTGTTTCTTGTTACCTACATCTAAGCAAATAGCTTTTTCACTATGTCTCACAAGGAGAAAACCTTCCTGCTCACTAAACATCTCCTATCGTGGTCTAGAAGTTGCACAGAGGGCTGCAGAGTGTTTTGCAAGAAGAAAAAGAAAGTTGTCTAAGACCACTTGCTTTCAAGTATTAATGTGAATGGAAAGGCAAGAGAGTGGGAAAGTACTGTTTTCTATCACTTTGCGAATGCTAACACAATCCCAGTGCTTTGTAGCAATTAGCTTGTCAGTGCACTGCACTAAGTGTTTGTTGTTATCTACATCTAAGCAAATAGCTTTTTCACTATGTCTCGCCAGGAGAAAAGGCTGCTGCTCACTAATCAACTTCCATCATGTCGTAGAAGTCGCACAGAGGTCTGCAGAGTGTTTTGCAAAATGTAAAAGAAAGTTGTCTAAGACGCCTTCATTCAAGTATTAATGTGAATGGAAAGGGAAGAGAGTGGGAAAGTACTGTTTTCTATCTTTTTGCAAGCTACTTAGACAATCCCAGTGCTGTGTAGCAATTAGCTTGTCAGTGCACTGCAGTAAGTGTTTCTTGTTACCTACATCTAATCAAAAAACTTTTTCAATATGTCTCGCAAGAATAAAACGTTCCTGCTCACTAAACATCTCCTATCGTGTTCTAGAAGTTGCACAGAGTGCTGCAGTGTGTTTTGTAACAAGAAAAAGAAAGTTGTCTAAGCCTTCCTTTCAAGTATTAATGTGAATGGAAAGGCAAGAGAGTGAGAAAGTACTGTTTTCTACCTTTTTGCAAGCTGCTTACACAATCCCAGTGTTGTGTAGCAACTAGCTTGTCAGTGTACTACTGTAAGTGTTTCTTGTTACCTACATCTAAGCAAATTGCTTTTTCACTATGTCTCGCAAGGAGAAAACGTTCCTGCTCACTAAACAACTTCCATCGTGATGCAGAGGTTGCACAGAGGGCTGCAGAGTTTTTTAGCAACACGAAAAAGAAAGTTGTCTAAGACGACTTCCTTTCAAGTATTATTGTGAAGGGAAAGGCAAGAGAGTGGGAAAGTACTGTTTTCTATCACTTTGCAAGCTGCTAACACAATCCCAGTGCTGTGTAGCAATTAGCTTGTCAGTGTACTGCAGTAAGTGTTTCTTGCCACCTATATCTAAGCAAATCGATTTTTCACTATGTCTCGCAAGGAGAAAACATTCCTGCTCACTAAACATCTCCTATCGTGTTCCAGAAGTTGCACAGAGGGCTGCAGAGTGTTTTGCAACAGGTAAAAAAAGTTGTCTAAGACGCCTTCCTTTCAAGTATTAATGTGAAGGGAAAGGCAAGAGAGTGGGAAAGTACTGTTTTCTATCACTTAGCAAGCTGCTAACACAATCCCAGAGCTGTGTAGCAATTAGCTTGTCAGTGCACTGCAGTAAGTGTTTCTTGTTACCTACATCTAAGCAAATAGCTTTTTCACTATGTCTCGCAAGTAGAAAACGTTCCTTCTCACTAAACATCTCCTATCGTGTTCTAGAAGTTGCACAGAGGGCTGCAGTGTGTTTAGCAACAAGAAAAAGGAAGTTCTCTAACAAGCCTTCCTTTCAAGTATTAATGTGAAGTGAAAGGCAAGAGAGTGAGAAAGTACTGTTTTCTATCACTGTGCAAGCTGCTAACACAATCCCAGTTCTTTGTAGCAATTAGCTTGTCAGTGCACTGCAGTAAGAGTTTCTTGTTACCTACATCTAAGCAAATAGCTTTTTCACTATGTCTCGCAAGGAGAAAACCTTCCTGCTCACGAAGCATCTCCTGTCTTGGTTTAGGCGTTGCACAGAGGGCTGCTGAGTGTTTTGCAACAAGAAAAAGAAAGTTGTCTAAGACGCCTTCCTTTCAAGTATTAATCTGAAGGGAAAGGCAAGAGAGTGGGAAAGTACTGTTTTCTATCACTTTTCAAGCTGCTTACACAATCCCAGTGCTGTGTAGCAATTAGGTTTTCAGAGCACTGCAGTAAGTGTTTCTTGTTACCTACATCTAATCAAATAGCTTTTTCACTATGTCTCGCAAGGAGAAAACCTTCCTGCTCACTAAACAACTTCCATCGTGTTGCAGATGTTGCACAGAAGGCTGCAGAGTGTTTTGCAAGAAGACAAAGAAAGTTGTCTAAGACGCCTTCCTTTCAGGTATTAATGTGAATGGACAGGCAAGAGAGTGGGAAAGTGCTGTTTTCTATCACTGTGCAAGCTGCTAACACAATCCCAGTGCTGTGTAGCAATTAGCTTGTCAGTGAACTGCAGTAAGTGTTTCTTGTCACCTACATCTAAGCAAATAGCTTTTTCACTATCTCTCGCAGGAAGAAAACGTTGCTGCTCACTAAACATCTCCTGTCGTGTTCTAGGCGTTGCACAGAGGGCTTCAGAGTGTTTTGCAACAAGAAAAAGAAAGTTGTCCTAGACGCCTTCCTTTCAAGTATTAATGTGAATGGAAAGGCAAGAGAGTGGGAAAATACTGTTTTCTGTCACTTTGCAAGCTGCTGACACAATCCCAGTGCTGTGTAGCAATTAGATTTCAGTGTACTGCAGTAAGTGTTTCTTGTTACCTACATATAAGCAAATAGCTTTTTCACTCTGTCTCGCAAGGAGAAAACGTTGCTGCTCACTAAACAACCTCCATCATGTTGTAGAAGTTGCACAGAGGGCTGCAGAGTGTTTTGCAACAAGTAAAAGAATGTTGTCTAAGACGCCTTCCTTTCAAGTATTAATGTGAATTGAAAGGCAAGAGGGTCAGAAAGTTCTGTTTTCTATTACTTTGCAAGCTGCTTACACAATCTCAGTGCTGTGTAGCAATTAGCTTTTCAGTGCACTGCAGTAAGTGTTTCTTTTTACCTACATTTAAGCAAATAGCTTTTTCACTATGTCTCGAAAGGAGAAAACGTTCCTGCTCACTTAACAACCTCCATCATGTTGTAGAAGTTGCACAGAGGGCTGCAGTGTGTTTTGCAACAAGAAAAAGAAATTTGTCCTAGACGCCTTCCTTTCAAGTATTAATGTGAAGGGAAAGGCAAGAGAGTGGGAAAGAACTGTTTTCTATCACTTTTCAAGCTGCTTACACAATCCCAGTGCTGTGTAGCAATTAGCTTGTCAGTGCACTGCAGTAAATATTTCTTGTTACCTACATCTAAGCAAATAGCTTTTTTACTATGTCTCGCAAGGAGAAAACCTTCCTGCTCACTAAACATCTCCTATCGTGTTCTAGAAGTTGCACAGAGGGCTTCAGAGTGTTTTGTAACAAGAAAAAGAAAGTTGTCTATGACGCCTTCCTTTCAAGTATTAATGTGAATGGAAAGGCAAGAGAGTGAGAAAGTACTGTTTTCTATCACTCTGCAAGCTGCTGACACAATCCCAGTGCTGTGTAGCAATTAGCTTGTCAGTGCACTGCAGTAAGTGTTTCTTGTTACCTACATCTAAGCAAATAGCTTTTTCACTATGTCTCGCAAGGAGAAAACATTCCTGCTCACTAAACAACTTCCATCGTGTTATAGCTGTTGCACAGATGGCTGCAGAGTGATTTGCAACCAGAAAAAGAAAGTTGTCTAAGACGCCTTCCTGTCAAGTATTAATGTGACGGGAAAGTCAAGAGAGTTGGAAAGTACTGTTTTCTATCACTTTGCAAGCTGCTTACACAATCCCAGTGTTGTGTAGCAACTAGCTTGTCAGTGCACTACAGTAACTGTTGCTTGTTACCTACATCTAAGCATATAGCTTTTTCACGCTGTCTAGCAAGGAGAAAACCTTCCTGCTCTCTAAACATCTGTTATCGTGTTCTAGAAGTTGCACAGAGTGCTGCAATGTGTTTTGTAACAAGAAAAAGAAAGTTGTCTAAGACCCCTTGCTTTCAAGTATTAATGTGAATGGAAAGGCAAGAGAGTGGGAAAGTACTGTTTTCTATCACTTTGCAAGCTGCTGACACAATCCCAGTGCTTTGTAGCAGTTAACTTGTCACTGCACTTCAGTAAGTGTTTCTTGTTACCTACATCTAAGCAAAAAGCTTTTTCACTATGTCTCGCAAGGAGAAAACCTTCCCGCTCACTAAACACCTCCTATTGGGTTCTAGAAGTTGTATAGAGTGATGCAGAGTGTTTTGAAGCAAGAAAAAGAAAGTTGTCTAAGACGCCTTCCTTTCAAGTATTAATGTGAATGGAAAGGCAAGAGAGTGGGAAAGTACTGTTTTCTATCACTGTGCAAGCTGCTGACACAATCCCAGTGCTGTGTAGCAATTAGCTTGTCAGTGCACTGCACTAAGTGTTTGTTGTTACCTACATCTAAGCAAATAGCTTTTTCACTATGTCTCGCCAGGACAAAAGGTTGCTGCTCACTAATCAACTTCCATCATGTCGTAGAAGTCGCACAGAGGTCTGCAGAGTGTTTTGCAAAATGTAAAAGAAAGTTGTCTAAGACGCCTTCATTCAAGTATTAATGTGAATGGAAAGGCAAGAGAGTGGGAAAGTACTGTTTTCTATCTTTTTGCAAGCTACTTAGACAATCCCAGTGCTGTGTAGCAATTAGCTTGTCAGTGCACTGCAGTAAGTGTTTCTTGTTACCTACATCTAAGCAAATACCTTTTTCACTATGTCTCGCAAGGAGAAAACGTTGCTGCTCACTAAACAACTTCCATCGTGTTCTAGAAGTTGCACAGAGGGCTGCAGAGTGTTTTGCAACAAGTAAAAGAATGTTGTCTAAGACGCCTTCCTTTCAAGTATTAATGTGAATTGAAAGGCAAGAGGGTCAGAAAGTTCTGTTTTCTATTACTTTGCAAGCTGCTTACACAATCTCAGTGCTGTGTAGCAATTAGCTTTTCAGTGCACTGCAGTAAGTGTTTCTTTTTACCTACATTTAAGCAAATAGCTTTTTCACTATGTCTCGAAAGGAGAAAACGTTCCTGCTCACTTAACAACCTCCATCATGTTGTAGAAGTTGCACAGAGGGCTGCAGTGTGTTTTGCAACAAGAAAAAGAAATTTGTCCTAGACGCCTTCCTTTCAAGTATTAATGTGAAGGGAAAGGCAAGAGAGTGGGAAAGAACTGTTTTCTATCACTTTTCAAGCTGCTTACACAATCCCAGTGCTGTGTAGCAATTAGCTTGTCAGTGCACTGCAGTAAATATTTCTTGTTACCTACATCTAAGCAAATAGCTTTTTTACTATGTCTCGCAAGGAGAAAACCTTCCTGCTCACTAAACATCTCCTATCGTGTTCTAGAAGTTGCACAGAGGGCTTCAGAGTGTTTTGTAACAAGAAAAAGAAAGTTGTCTATGACGCCTTCCTTTCAAGTATTAATGTGAATGGAAAGGCAAGAGAGTGAGAAAGTACTGTTTTCTATCACTCTGCAAGCTGCTGACACAATCCCAGTGCTGTGTAGCAATTAGCTTGTCAGTGCACTGCAGTAAGTGTTTCTTGTTACCTACATCTAAGCAAATAGCTTTTTCACTATGTCTCGCAAGGAGAAAACATTCCTGCTCACTAAACAACTTCCATCGTGTTATAGCTGTTGCACAGATGGCTGCAGAGTGATTTGCAACCAGAAAAAGAAAGTTGTCTAAGACGCCTTCCTGTCAAGTATTAATGTGACGGGAAAGTCAAGAGAGTTGGAAAGTACTGTTTTCTATCACTTTGCAAGCTGCTTACACAATCCCAGTGTTGTGTAGCAACTAGCTTGTCAGTGCACTACAGTAACTGTTGCTTGTTACCTACATCTAAGCATATAGCTTTTTCACGCTGTCTAGCAAGGAGAAAACCTTCCTGCTCTCTAAACATCTGTTATCGTGTTCTAGAAGTTGCACAGAGTGCTGCAATGTGTTTTGTAACAAGAAAAAGAAAGTTGTCTAAGACCCCTTGCTTTCAAGTATTAATGTGAATGGAAAGGCAAGAGAGTGGGAAAGTACTGTTTTCTATCACTTTGCAAGCTGCTGACACAATCCCAGTGCTTTGTAGCAGTTAACTTGTCACTGCACTTCAGTAAGTGTTTCTTGTTACCTACATCTAAGCAAAAAGCTTTTTCACTATGTCTCGCAAGGAGAAAACCTTCCCGCTCACTAAACACCTCCTATTGGGTTCTAGAAGTTGTATAGAGTGATGCAGAGTGTTTTGAAGCAAGAAAAAGAAAGTTGTCTAAGACGCCTTCCTTTCAAGTATTAATGTGAATGGAAAGGCAAGAGAGTGGGAAAGTACTGTTTTCTATCACTGTGCAAGCTGCTGACACAATCCCAGTGCTGTGTAGCAATTAGCTTGTCAGTGCACTGCACTAAGTGTTTGTTGTTACCTACATCTAAGCAAATAGCTTTTTCACTATGTCTCGCCAGGACAAAAGGTTGCTGCTCACTAATCAACTTCCATCATGTCGTAGAAGTCGCACAGAGGTCTGCAGAGTGTTTTGCAAAATGTAAAAGAAAGTTGTCTAAGACGCCTTCATTCAAGTATTAATGTGAATGGAAAGGCAAGAGAGTGGGAAAGTACTGTTTTCTATCTTTTTGCAAGCTACTTAGACAATCCCAGTGCTGTGTAGCAATTAGCTTGTCAGTGCACTGCAGTAAGTGTTTCTTGTTACCTACATCTAAGCAAATACCTTTTTCACTATGTCTCGCAAGGAGAAAACGTTGCTGCTCACTAAACAACTTCCATCGTGTTCTAGAAGTTGCACAGAGTTCTGCTCAGTGTTTTGCAACAAGAAAAAGAAAGTTGTCTAAGCCTTCCTTTCAAGTATTAATGTGAAGGGAAAGGCAAGAGAGTGGGAAAGTACTGTTTTCTATCACTTCGCAAGCTGCTAACACAATCCCAGAGCTGTGTAGCAATTAGCTTGTCAGTGCACTGCAGTAAGTGTTTCTTGTTACCTACATCTAAGCAAAAAGCTTTTTCACTATGTCTCGCAAGGAGAAAACGTTGCTGCTCACTAAACATCTCCTATCGTGTTCTAGAAGTTGCACTGTGGGCTGCAGAGTGTTTTGCAACAGGTAAAAGAAAGTTGTCTAAGACGCCTTCCTGTCAAGTATTAATGTGACGGGAAAGGCAAGAGATTGGGAAAGTACTGTTTTCTATCACTTTGCAAGCTGCTTACACAATCCCAGTGTTGTGTAGCAACTAGCTTGTCAGTGCACTACAGTAAGTGTTTCTTGTTACCTACATCTAAGCAAATAGCTTTTTCACTATGTCTCGCAAGGAGAAAACCTTCCTGCTCACTAAACAACTTCCATCGTGATGCAGAGGTTGCACAGAGGGCTGCAGAGTTTTTTAGCAACAAGAAAGAGAAAGTTGTCTAAGACGCCTTCCTTTCAAGTATTAATGTGAATGGAAAGGCAAGAGAGTGGGAAAGTACTGTTTTCTATCACTTTGCAAGCTGCTAACACAATCCCAGAGCTGTGTAGCAATTAGCTTGTCAGTGCACTGCAGTAAGCGTTTCTTGTTACCTACATCTAAGCAAAAACCTTTTCACTATGTCTCGGAAGGAGAAAACGTTGCTGCTCACTAAACATCTCCTATCGTGTTCTAGAAGTTGCAGTGAGGGCTGCAGAGTGTTGTGTAACAAGAAAAAGAAAGTCGTCCAAGACGCCTTCCTATCAAGTATTAATGTGAAGGGAAAGGCAAGAGAGTGGGAAAGTACTGTTTTCTACCGCTTTAGGAACTGCTAACACAATCCGAGTCATGTGCAGCAATTAGCTTGTCAGTGCACTGCGGTAAGTGTTTCTTGTTACCTACATCTAAGCAAAAAGCTTTTTCACTATGTCTCGCAAGGAGAAAACGTTCCTGCTCACTAAACATCTCCTGTCGTGTTCTAGGGATTGCACAGAGGGCGGCATAGTTTTTTAGCAAAAAGAAAATGAAAGTTGTCTAAGACGCCTTCCTTTCAAATACTAATGTGAAGGGAAAGGCAAGAGAGTGGGGAAGTACTGTTTTCTATCACTTTGCAAGCTGCTAACACAATCCCAGTGCTGTGTAGCAATTAGCTTGTCAGTGCACTGCAGTAAGTGTTTGTTGTTATCTACATCTAAGCAAATAGCTTTTTCACTCTGTCTTGCAAGGAGAAAACCTTCCTGCTCACTAAACATCTCCTATCGTGTCCTAGAAGTTGCACAGAGGGCTGCAATGTGTTTTGCAACAAGAAAAAGAAAGTTGTCTAAGACCCCTTGCTTTCAAGTATTAATGTGAATGGAAAGGCAAGAGAGTGGGAAAGTACAGTTTTCTATCACTTTGCAAGCTGCTGACACAATCCCAGTGCTGTGTAGCAGTTAGCTTGTCAGTGCACTGCAGTAAGAGTTTCTTGTTTCCTACATCTAAGCAAAAAGCTTTTTCACTATGTCTCGCAAGGAGAAAACGTTCCCGCTAACTAAACATCTCCAATCGTGTTATAGAAGTTGCACAGAGTTCTGCAATGTGTTTTGCAACAAGAAAAAGAAAGTTGTCTCAGGCCCCTTGCTTTCAAGTATTAATGTGAACGGAAAGGCAAGAGAGTGGGAAAGTCCTTTTTTCTCTCACTTTGCAAGCTGCTGACACAATCCCAGTGCTGTGTAGCAATTAGCTTGTCAGTGCACTGCACTAAATATTTCTTGTTACCTACATCTAAGCAAATAGCTTTTTTACTATGTCTCGCAAGGAGAAAACCTTCCTGCTCACTAAACATCTCCTATCGTGTTCTAGAAGTTGCACAGAGGGCTTCAGAGTGTTTTGTAACAAGAAAAAGAAAGTTGTCTAAGCCTTCCTTTCAAGTATTAATGTGAATGGAAAGGCAAGAGAGTGAGAAAGTACTGTTTTCTATCTTTTTGCAAGCTGCTTACACAATCCCAGTGTTGTGTAGCAACTAGCTTGTCAGTGTACTACAGTAAGTGTTTCTTGTTACCTACATCTAAGCAAATAGCTTTTTCACTATGTCTCGCAAGGAGAAAATGTCCCTTCTCAGTAAACAACTTCCATGGTGATGCAGAGGTTGCACAGATGGCTGCAGAGTTTTTTAGCAACAAGAAAAAGAAAGTTGTCTAAGACGCCTTCCTTTCAAGTATTAATGTGAAGGGAAAGGCAAGAGAGTGGGAAAGTACTGTTTTCTATCACTTTGCAAGCTGCTAACACAATCCCAGTGCTGTGTAGCAATTAGCTTGTCAGTGTACTGCAGTAAGTGTTTCTTGTCACCTATATCTAAGCAAATGGATTTTTCACTATGTCTCGCAAGGAGAAAACGTAGCTGCTCACTAAACATCTATCGTGTTCTAGAAGTTGCACTGAGGGCTGCAGAGTGTTTTGCAACAGGTAAAAAAAGTTGTCTAAGACGCCTTCCTTTCAAGTATTAATGTGAATGGAAAGGCAAGAGAGTGAGAAAGTACTGTTTTCTATCACTCTGCAAGCTGCTGACACAATCCCAGTGCTGTGTAGCAATTAGCTTGTCAGTGCACTGCAGTAAGTGTTTCTTGTTACCTACATCTAAGCAAATAGCTTTTTCACTATGTCTCGCAAGGAGAAAACATTCCTGCTCACTAAACAACTTCCATCGTGTTATAGCTGTTGCACAGATGGCTGCAGAGTGATTTGCAACCAGAAAAAGAAAGTTGTCTAAGACGCCTTCCTGTCAAGTATTAATGTGACGGGAAAGTCAAGAGAGTTGGAAAGTACTGTTTTCTATCACTTTGCAAGCTGCTTACACAATCCCAGTGTTGTGTAGCAACTAGCTTGTCAGTGCACTACAGTAACTGTTGCTTGTTACCTACATCTAAGCATATAGCTTTTTCACTCTGTCTAGCAAGGAGAAAACCTTCCTGCTCTCTAAACATCTGTTATCGTGTTCTAGAAGTTGCACAGAGTGCTGCAATGTGTTTTGTAACAAGAAAAAGAAAGTTGTCTAAGACCCCTTGCTTTCAAGTATTAATGTGAATGGAAAGGCAAGAGAGTGGGAAAGTACTGTTTTCTATCACTTTGCAAGCTGCTGACACAATCCCAGTGCTTTGTAGCAGTTAACTTGTCACTGCACTTCAGTAAGTGTTTCTTGTTACCTACATCTAAGCAAAAAGCTTTTTCACTATGTCTCGCAAGGAGAAAACCTTCCCGCTCACTAAACACCTCCTATTGTGTTCTAGAAGTTGTATAGAGTGATGCAGAGTGTTTTGAAGCAAGAAAAAGAAAGTTGTCTAAGACGCCTTCCTTTCAAGTATTAATGTGAATGGAAAGGCAAGAGAGTGGGAAAGTACTGTTTTCTATCACTGTGCAAGCTGCTGACACAATCCCAGTGCTGTGTAGCAATTAGCTTGTCAGTGCACTGCACTAAGTGTTTGTTGTTACCTACATCTAAGCAAATAGCTTTTTCACTATGTCTCGCCAGGAGAAAAGGTTGCTGCTCACTAATCAACTTCCATCATGTCGTAGAAGTCGCACAGAGGTCTGCAGAGTGTTTTGCAAAATGTAAAAGAAAGTTGTCTAAGACGCCTTCATTCAAGTATTAATGTGAATGGAAAGGCAAGAGAGTGGGAAAGTACTGTTTTCTATCTTTTTGCAAGCTACTTAGACAATCCCAGTGCTGTGTAGCAATTAGCTTGTCAGTGCACTGCAGTAAGTGTTTCTTGTTACCTACATCTAAGCAAATACCTTTTTCACTATGTCTCGCAAGGAGAAAACGTTGCTGCTCACTAAACAACTTCCATCGTGTTCTAGAAGTTGCACAGAGTTCTGCTCAGTGTTTTGCAACAAGAAAAAGAAAGTTGTCTAAGCCTTCCTTTCAAGTATTAATGTGAAGGGAAAGGCAAGAGAGTGGGAAAGTACTGTTTTCTATCACTGTACAAGCTGCTAACACAATCCCAGTGCGGTGTAGCAATTAGCTTGTCAGTGCACTGCAGTAAGTGTTTCTTGTTACCTACATCTAAGCATATAGCTTTTTCACTATGTCTCGCAAGGAGAAAACCTTCTTGCTCACTAAACATCTCTTATCGTGTTGTAAAAGTTGCACAGAGGGCTGCGGAGTGTTTTGTAACAAGAAAAAGACAGTTGTCTAAGACGCCTTCCTTTCAAGTATTAATGTGAAGGGAAAGGCAAGAGAGTGGGAAAGTACTGTTTTCTATCACTTCGCAAGCTGCTAACACAATCCCAGAGCTGTGTAGCAATTAGCTTGTCAGTGCACTGCAGTAAGTGTTTCTTGTTACCTACATCTAAGCAAAAAGCTTTTTCACTATGTCTCGCAAGGAGAAAACGTTGCTGCTCACTAAACATCTCCTATCGTGTTCTAGAAGTTGCACTGTGGGCTGCAGAGTGTTTTGCAACAGGTAAAAGAAAGTTGTCTAAGACGCCTTCCTGTCAAGTATTAATGTGACGGGAAAGGCAAGAGATTGGGAAAGTACTGTTTTCTATCACTTTGCAAGCTGCTTACACAATCCCAGTGTTGTGTAGCAACTAGCTTGTCAGTGCACTACAGTAAGTGTTTCTTGTTACCTACATCTAAGCAAATAGCTTTTTCACTATGTCTCGCAAGGAGAAAACCTTCCTGCTCACTAAACAACTTCCATCGTGATGCAGAGGTTGCACAGAGGGCTGCAGAGTTTTTTAGCAACAAGAAAGAGAAAGTTGTCTAAGACGCCTTCCTTTCAAGTATTAATGTGAATGGAAAGGCAAGAGAGTGGGAAAGTACTGTTTTCTATCACTTTGCAAGCTGCTAACACAATCCCAGAGCTGTGTAGCAATTAGCTTGTCAGTGCACTGCAGTAAGCGTTTCTTGTTACCTACATCTAAGCAAAAACCTTTTCACTATGTCTCGGAAGGAGAAAACGTTGCTGCTCACTAAACATCTCCTATCGTGTTCTAGAAGTTGCAGTGAGGGCTGCAGAGTGTTGTGTAACAAGAAAAAGAAAGTCGTCCAAGACGCCTTCCTATCAAGTATTAATGTGAAGGGAAAGGCAAGAGAGTGGGAAAGTACTGTTTTCTACCGCTTTAGGAACTGCTAACACAATCCGAGTCATGTGCAGCAATTAGCTTGTCAGTGCACTGCGGTAAGTGTTTCTTGTTACCTACATCTAAGCAAAAAGCTTTTTCACTATGTCTCGCAAGGAGAAAACGTTCCTGCTCACTAAACATCTCCTGTCGTGTTCTAGGGATTGCACAGAGGGCGGCATAGTTTTTTAGCAAAAAGAAAATGAAAGTTGTCTAAGACGCCTTCCTTTCAAATACTAATGTGAAGGGAAAGGCAAGAGAGTGGGGAAGTACTGTTTTCTATCACTTTGCAAGCTGCTAACACAATCCCAGTGCTGTGTAGCAATTTGCTTGTCAGTGCACTGCAGTAAGTGTTTCTTGTTACCTACATCTAAGCATATAGCTTTTTCACTATGTCTCGCAAGGAGAAAACCTTCTTGCTCACTAAACATCTCTTATCGTGTTGTAAAAGTTGCACAGAGGGCTGCGGAGTGTTTTGTAACAAGAAAATGACAGTTGTCTAAGATGCCTTCCTTTCAAGTATTAATGTGAAGGGAAAGGCAAGAGAGTGGGAAAGTACTGTTTTCTATCACTTTGCAAGCTGCTAACACAATCCCAGAGCTGTGTAGCTATTAGCTTGTCAGTGCACTGCAGTAAGTGTTTCTTGTTGCCTACATCTAAGCAAAAAGCTTTTTCACTATGTCTCGCAAGGAGAAAACGTTGCTGCTCACTAAACATCTCCTATCGTGTTCTAGAAGTTGCACAGAGGGCTGCAATGTGTTTTGCAACAAGAAAAAGAAAGTTGTCTAAGACCCCTTGCTTTCAAGTATTAATGTGAATGGAAAGGCAAGAGAGTGCGAAAGTACTGTTTTCTATCACTTTGCAAGCTGCTAACACAATCCCAGTGCTGTGGAGCAATTAGCTTTTCAGTGCACTGCAGTCAGTGTTTCTTGTTACCTACATCTAAGCAAATAGCTTTTTCACTATGTCTCACAAGGAGAAAACCTTCCTGCTCACTAAACATCTCCTATCGTGGTCTAGAAGTTGCACAGAGGGCTGCAGAGTGTTTTGCAAGAAGAAAAAGAAAGTTGTCTAAGACCACTTGCTTTCAAGTATTAATGTGAATGGAAAGGCAAGAGAGTGGGAAAGTACTGTTTTCTATCACTTTGCGAATGCTAACACAATCCCAGTGCTTTGTAGCAATTAGCTTGTCAGTGCACTGCACTAAGTGTTTGTTGTTATCTACATCTAAGCAAATAGCTTTTTCACTATGTCTCGCCAGGAGAAAAGGCTGCTGCTCACTAATCAACTTCCATCATGTCGTAGAAGTCGCACAGAGGTCTGCAGAGTGTTTTGCAAAATGTAAAAGAAAGTTGTCTAAGACGCCTTCATTCAAGTATTAATGTGAATGGAAAGGGAAGAGAGTGGGAAAGTAGTGTTTTCTATCTTTTTGCAAGCTACTTAGACAATCCCAGTGCTGTGTAGCAATTAGCTTGTCAGTGCACTGCAGTAAGTGTTTCTTGTTACCTACATCTAATCAAAAAACTTTTTCAATATGTCTCGCAAGAATAAAACGTTCCTGCTCACTAAACATCTCCTATCGTGTTCTAGAAGTTGCACAGAGTGCTGCAGTGTGTTTTGTAACAAGAAAAAGAAAGTTGTCTAAGCCTTCCTTTCAAGTATTAATGTGAAGGGAAAGGCAAGAGAGTGAGAAAGTACTGTTTTCTACCTTTTTGCAAGCTGCTTACACAATCCCAGTGTTGTGTAGCAACTAGCTTGTCAGTGTACTACTGTAAGTGTTTCTTGTTACCTACATCTAAGCAAATAGCTTTTTCACTATGTCTCGCAAGGAGAAAACGTTCCTGCTCACTAAACAATTTCCATCGTGATGCAGAGGTTGCACAGAGGGCTGCAGAGTTTTTTAGCAACACGAAAAAGAAAGTTGTCTAAGACGCCTTCCTTTCAAGTATTAATGTGAAGGGAAAGGCAAGAGAGTGGGAAAGTACTGTTTTCTATCACTTTGCAAGCTGCTGACACAATCCCAGTGCTGTGTAGCAATTAGCTTGTCAGTGTACTGCAGTAAGTGTTTCTTGCCACCTATATCTAAGCAAATCGATTTTTCACTATGTCTCGCAAGGAGAAAACGTTGCTGCTCACTAAACATCTCCTATCGTGTTCCAGAAGTTGCACAGAGGGCTGCAGAGTGTTTTGCAACAGGTAAAAAAAGTTGTCTAAGACGCCTTCCTTTCAAGTATTAATGTGAAGGGAAAGGCAAGAGAGTGGGAAAGTACTGTTTTCTATCACTTAGCAAGCTGCTAACACAATCCCAGAGCTGTGTAGCAATTAGCTTGTCAGTGCACTGCAGTAAGTGTTTCTTGTTACCTACATCTAAGCAAATAGCTTTTTCACTATGTCTCGCAAGTAGAAAACGTTCCTTCTCACTAAACATCTCCTATCGTGTTCTAGAAGTTGCACAGAGGGCTGCAGTGTGTTTAGCAACAAGAAAAAGGAAGTTCTCTATCAAGCCTTCCTTTCAAGTATTAATGTGAAGTGAAAGGCAAGAGAGTGAGAAAGTACTGTTTTCTATCACTGTGCAAGCTGCTAACACAATCCCAGTTCTTTGTAGCAATTAGCTTGTCAGTGCACTGCAGTAAGAGTTTCTTGTTACCTACATCTAAGCAAATAGCTTTTTCACTATGTCTCGCAAGGAGAAAACCTTCCTGCTCACGAAGCATCTCCTGTCTTGGTTTAGGCGTTGCACAGAGGGCTGCTGAGTGTTTTGCAACAAGAAAAAGAAAGTTGTCTAAGACGCCTTCCTTTCAAGTATTAATCTGAAGGGAAAGGCAAGAGAGTGGGAAAGTACTGTTTTCTATCACTTTTCAAGCTGCTTACACAATCCCAGTGCTGTGTAGCAATTAGGTTTTCAGTGCACTGCAGTAAGTGTTTCTTGTTACCTACATCTAATCAAATAGCTTTTTCAGTATGTCTCGCAAGGAGAAAACCTTCCTGCTCACTAAACAACTTCCATCGTGTTGTAGAAGTTGCACAGAGGGCTGCAGAGTGTTTTGCAAGAAGACAAAGAAAGTTGTCTAAGACGCCTTCCTTTCAGGTATTAATGTGAATGGACAGGCAAGAGAGTGGGAAAGTGCTGTTTTCTATCACTG
Source organism: Setophaga petechia (assembly GCA_024362935.1). Taxonomy (NCBI): domain Eukaryota; kingdom Metazoa; phylum Chordata; class Aves; order Passeriformes; family Parulidae; genus Setophaga; species Setophaga petechia. The sequence continues at coordinate 55,239,049 of JANCRA010000003.1, read as the reverse complement.
TGCAAGCTGCTAACACAATCCCAGTGCTGTGTAGCAATTAGCTTGTCAGTGAACTGCAGTAAGTGTTTCTTGTCACCTACATCTAAGCAAATAGCTTTTTCACTATCTCTCGCAGGAAGAAAACGTTGCTGCTCACTAAACATCTCCTGTCGTGTTCTAGGCGTTGCACAGAGGGCTTCAGAGTGTTTTGCAACAAGAAAAAGAAAGTTGTCCTAGACGCCTTCCTTTCAAGTATTAATGTGAATGGAAAGGCAAGAGAGTGGGAAAGTACTGTTTTCTATCACTGTGCAAGCTGCTGACACAATCCCAGTGCTGTGTAGCAATTAGCTTGTCAGTGCACTGCACTAAGTGTTTGTTGTTACCTACATCTAAGCAAATAGCTTTTTCACTATGTCTCGCCAGGACAAAAGGTTGCTGCTCACTAATCAACTTCCATCATGTCGTAGAAGTCGCACAGAGGTCTGCAGAGTGTTTTGCAAAATGTAAAAGAAAGTTGTCTAAGACGCCTTCATTCAAGTATTAATGTGAATGGAAAGGCAAGAGAGTGGGAAAGTACTGTTTTCTATCTTTTTGCAAGCTACTTAGACAATCCCAGTGCTGTGTAGCAATTAGCTTGTCAGTGCACTGCAGTAAGTGTTTCTTGTTACCTACATCTAAGCAAATACCTTTTTCACTATGTCTCGCAAGGAGAAAACGTTGCTGCTCACTAAACAACTTCCATCGTGTTCTAGAAGTTGCACAGAGTTCTGCTCAGTGTTTTGCAACAAGAAAAAGAAAGTTGTCTAAGCCTTCCTTTCAAGTATTAATGTGAAGGGAAAGGCAAGAGAGTGGGAAAGTACTGTTTTCTATCACTGTACAAGCTGCTAACACAATCCCAGTGCGGTGTAGCAATTAGCTTGTCAGTGCACTGCAGTAAGTGTTTCTTGTTACCTACATCTAAGCATATAGCTTTTTCACTATGTCTCGCAAGGAGAAAACCTTCTTGCTCACTAAACATCTCTTATCGTGTTGTAAAAGTTGCACAGAGGGCTGCGGAGTGTTTTGTAACAAGAAAAAGACAGTTGTCTAAGACGCCTTCCTTTCAAGTATTAATGTGAAGGGAAAGGCAAGAGAGTGGGAAAGTACTGTTTTCTATCACTTCGCAAGCTGCTAACACAATCCCAGAGCTGTGTAGCAATTAGCTTGTCAGTGCACTGCAGTAAGTGTTTCTTGTTACCTACATCTAAGCAAAAAGCTTTTTCACTATGTCTCGCAAGGAGAAAACGTTGCTGCTCACTAAACATCTCCTATCGTGTTCTAGAAGTTGCACTGTGGGCTGCAGAGTGTTTTGCAACAGGTAAAAGAAAGTTGTCTAAGACGCCTTCCTGTCAAGTATTAATGTGACGGGAAAGGCAAGAGATTGGGAAAGTACTGTTTTCTATCACTTTGCAAGCTGCTTACACAATCCCAGTGTTGTGTAGCAACTAGCTTGTCAGTGCACTACAGTAAGTGTTTCTTGTTACCTACATCTAAGCAAATAGCTTTTTCACTATGTCTCGCAAGGAGAAAACCTTCCTGCTCACTAAACAACTTCCATCGTGATGCAGAGGTTGCACAGAGGGCTGCAGAGTTTTTTAGCAACAAGAAAGAGAAAGTTGTCTAAGACGCCTTCCTTTCAAGTATTAATGTGAATGGAAAGGCAAGAGAGTGGGAAAGTACTGTTTTCTATCACTTTGCAAGCTGCTAACACAATCCCAGAGCTGTGTAGCAATTAGCTTGTCAGTGCACTGCAGTAAGCGTTTCTTGTTACCTACATCTAAGCAAAAACCTTTTCACTATGTCTCGGAAGGAGAAAACGTTGCTGCTCACTAAACATCTCCTATCGTGTTCTAGAAGTTGCAGTGAGGGCTGCAGAGTGTTGTGTAACAAGAAAAAGAAAGTCGTCCAAGACACCTTCCTATCAAGTATTAATGTGAAGGGAAAGGCAAGAGAGTGGGAAAGTACTGTTTTCTACCGCTTTAGGAACTGCTAACACAATCCGAGTCATGTGCAGCAATTAGCTTGTCAGTGCACTGCGGTAAGTGTTTCTTGTTACCTACATCTAAGCAAAAAGCTTTTTCACTATGTCTCGCAAGGAGAAAACGTTCCTGCTCACTAAACATCTCCTGTCGAGTTCTAGGGATTGCACAGAGGGCGGCATAGTTTTTTAGCAAAAAGAAAATGAAAGTTGTCTAAGACGCCTTCCTTTCAAATACTAATGTGAAGGGAAAGGCAAGAGAGTGGGGAAGTACTGTTTTCTATCACTTTGCAAGCTGCTAACACAATCCCAGTGCTGTGTAGCAATTAGCTTGTCAGTGCACTGCAGTAAGTGTTTCTTGTTACCTACATCTAAGCATATAGCTTTTTCACTATGTCTCGCAAGGAGAAAACCTTCTTGCTCACTAAACATCTCTTATCGTGTTGTAAAAGTTGCACAGAGGGCTGCGGAGTGTTTTGTAACAAGAAAAAGACAGTTGTCTAAGATGCCTTCCTTTCAAGTATTAATGTGAAGGGAAAGGCAAGAGAGTGGGAAAGTACTGTTTTCTATCACTTTGCAAGCTGCTAACACAATCCCAGAGCTGTGTAGCTATTAGCTTGTCAGTGCACTGCAGTAAGTGTTTCTTGTTGCCTACATCTAAGCAAAAAGCTTTTTCACTATGTCTCGCAAGGAGAAAACGTTGCTGCTCACTAAACATCTCCTATCGTGTTCTAGAAGTTGCACAGAGGGCTGCAATGTGTTTTGCAACAAGAAAAAGAAAGTTGTCTAAGACCCCTTGCTTTCAAGTATTAATGTGAATGGAAAGGCAAGAGAGTGCGAAAGTACTGTTTTCTATCACTTTGCAAGCTGCTAACACAATCCCAGTGCTGTGGAGCAATTAGCTTTTCAGTGCACTGCAGTCAGTGTTTCTTGTTACCTACATCTAAGCAAATAGCTTTTTCACTATGTCTCACAAAGAGAAAACCTTCCTGCTCACTAAACATCTCCTATCGTGGTCTAGAAGTTGCACAGAGGGCTGCAGAGTGTTTTGCAAGAAGAAAAAGAAAGTTGTCTAAGACCACTTGCTTTCAAGTGTTAATGTGAATGGAAAGGCAAGAGAGTGGGAAAGTACTGTTTTCTATCACTTTGCGAATGCTAACACAATCCCAGTGCTTTGTAGCAAGTAGCTTGTCAGTGCACTGCACTAAGTGTTTGTTGTTATCTACATCTAAGCAAATAGCTTTTTCACTATGTCTCGCCAGGAGAAAAGGCTGCTGCTCACTAATCAACTTCCATCATGTCGTAGAAGTCGCACAGAGGTCTGCAGAGTGTTTTGCAAAATGTAAAAGAAAGTTGTCTAAGACGCCTTCATTCAAGTATTAATGTGAATGGAAAGGGAAGAGAGTGGGAAAGTACTGTTTTCTATCTTTTTGCAAGCTACTTAGACAATCCCAGTGCTGTGTAGCAATTAGCTTGTCAGTGCACTGCAGTAAGTGTTTCTTGTTACCTACATCTAATCAAAAAACTTTTTCAATATGTCTCGCAAGAATAAAACGTTCCTGCTCACTAAACATCTCCTATCGTGTTCTAGAAGTTGCACAGAGTGCTGCAGTGTGTTTTGTAACAAGAAAAAGAAAGTTGTCTAAGCCTTCCTTTCAAGTATTAATGTGAAGGGAAAGGCAAGAGAGTGAGAAAGTACTGTTTTCTACCTTTTTGCAAGCTGCTTACACAATCCCAGTGTTGTGTAGCAACTAGCTTGTCAGTGTACTACTGTAACTGTTTCTTGTTACCTACGTCTAAGCAAATAGCTTTTTCACTATGTCTCGCAAGGAGAAAACGTTCCTGCTCACTAAACAATTTCCATCGTGATGCAGAGGTTGCACAGAGGGCTGCAGAGTTTTTTAGCAACACGAAAAAGAAAGTTGTCTAAGACGCCTTCCTTTCAAGTATTAATGTGAAGGGAAAGGCAAGAGAGTGGGAAAGTACTGTTTTCTATCACTTTGCAAGCTGCTGACACAATCCCAGTGCTGTGTAGCAATTAGCTTGTCAGTGTACTGCAGTAAGTGTTTCTTGCCACCTATATCTAAGCAAATCGATTTTTCACTATGTCTCGCAAGGAGAAAACGTTGCTGCTCACTAAACATCTCCTATCGTGTTCCAGAAGTTGCACAGAGGGCTGCAGAGTGTTTTGCAACAGGTAAAAAAAGTTGTCTAAGACGCCTTCCTTTCAAGTATTAATGTGAAGGGAAAGGCAAGAGAGTGGGAAAGTACTGTTTTCTATCACTTAGCAAGCTGCTAACACAATCCCAGAGCTGTGTAGCAATTAGCTTGTCAGTGCACTGCAGTAAGTGTTTCTTGTTACCTACATCTAAGCAAATAGCTTTTTCACTATGTCTCGCAAGTAGAAAACGTTCCTTCTCACTAAACATCTCCTATCGTGTTCTAGAAGTTGCACAGAGGGCTGCAGTGTGTTTAGCAACAAGAAAAAGGAAGTTCTCTATCAAGCCTTCCTTTCAAGTATTAATGTGAAGTGAAAGGCAAGAGAGTGAGAAAGTACTGTTTTCTATCACTGTGCAAGCTGCTAACACAATCCCAGTTCTTTGTAGCAATTAGCTTGTCAGTGCACTGCAGTAAGAGTTTCTTGTTACCTACATCTAAGCAAATAGCTTTTTCACTATGTCTCGCAAGGAGAAAACCTTCCTGCTCACGAAGCATCTCCTGTCTTGGTTTAGGCGTTGCACAGAGGGCTGCTGAGTGTTTTGCAACAAGAAAAAGAAAGTTGTCTAAGACGCCTTCCTTTCAAGTATTAATCTGAAGGGAAAGGCAAGAGAGTGGGAAAGTACTGTTTTCTATCACTTTTCAAGCTGCTTACACAATCCCAGTGCTGTGTAGCAATTAGGTTTTCAGTGCACTGCAGTAAGTGTTTCTTGTTACCTACATCTAATCAAATAGCTTTTTCAGTATGTCTCGCAAGGAGAAAACCTTCCTGCTCACTAAACAACTTCCATCGTGTTGTAGAAGTTGCACAGAGGGCTGCAGAGTGTTTTGCAAGAAGACAAAGAAAGTTGTCTAAGACGCCTTCCTTTCAGGTATTAATGTGAATGGACAGGCAAGAGAGTGGGAAAGTGCTGTTTTCTATCACTGTGCAAGCTGCTAACACAATCCCAGTGCTGTGTAGCAATTAGCTTGTCAGTGAACTGCAGTAAGTGTTTCTTGTCACCTACATCTAAGCAAATAGCTTTTTCACTATCTCTCGCAGGAAGAAAACGTTGCTGCTCACTAAACATCTCCTGTCGTGTTCTAGGCGTTGCACAGAGGGCTTCAGAGTGTTTTGCAAGAAGAAAAAGAAAGTTGTCCTAGACGCCTTCCTTTCAAGTATTAATGTGAATGGAAAGGCAAGAGAGTGGGAAAATACTGTTTTCTGTCACTTTGCAAGCTGCTGACACAATCCCAGTGCTGTGTAGCAATTAGATTTCAGTGTACTGCAGTAAGTGTTTCTTGTTACCTACATATAAGCAAATAGCTTTTTCACTCTGTCTCGCAAGGAGAAAACGTTGCTGCTCACTAAACAACCTCCATCATGTTGTAGAAGTTGCACAGAGGGCTGCAGAGTGTTTTGCAACAAGTAAAAGAATGTTGTCTAAGACGCCTTCCTTTCAAGTATTAATGTGAATTGAAAGGCAAGAGGGTCAGAAAGTTCTGTTTTCTATTACTTTGCAAGCTGCTTACACAATCTCAGTGCTGTGTAGCAATTAGCTTTTCAGTGCACTGCAGTAAGTGTTTCTTTTTACCTACATTTAAGCAAATAGCTTTTTCACTATGTCTCGCAAGGAGAAAACGTTCCTGCTCACTTAACAACCTCCATCATGTTGTAGAAGTTGCACAGAGGGCTGCAGTGTGTTTTGCAACAAGAAAAAGAAATTTGTCCTAGACGCCTTCCTTTCAAGTATTAATGTGAAGGGAAAGGCAAGAGAGTGGGAAAGAACTGTTTTCTATCACTTTTCAAGCTGCTTACACAATCCCAGTGCTGTGTAGCAATTAGCTTGTCAGTGCACTGCAGTAAATATTTCTTGTTACCTACATCTAAGCAAATAGCTTTTTTACTATGTCTCGCAAGGAGAAAACCTTCCTGCTCACTAAACATCTCCTATCGTGTTCTAGAAGTTGCACAGAGGGCTTCAGAGTGTTTTGAAACAAGAAAAAGAAAGTTGTCTAAGACGCCTTCCTTTCAAGTATTAATGTGAATGGAAAGGCAAGAGAGTGAGAAAGTACTGTTTTCTACCTTTTTGCAAGCTGCTTACACAATCCCAGTGTTGTGTAGCAACTAGCTTGTCAGTGTACTACTCTAAGTGTTTCTTGTTACCTACATCTAAGCAAATAGCTTTTTCACTATGTCTCGCAAGGAGAAAACGTTCCTGCTCACTAAACAACTTCCATCGTGATGCAGAGGTTGCACAGAGGGCTGCAGATTTTTTTAGCAACAAGAAAAAGAAAGTTGTCTAAGACGCCTTCCTTTCAAGTATTAATGTGAAGGGAAAGGCAAGAGAGTGGGAAAGTACTGTTTTCTATCACTTTGCAAGCTGCTGACACAATCCCAGTGCTGTGTAGCAATTAGCTTGTCAGTGTACTGCAGTAAGTGTTTCTTGCCACCTATATCTAAGCAAATCGATTTTTCACTATGTCTCGCAAGGAGAAAACGTTGCTGCTCACTAAACATCTCCTATCGTGTTCCAGAAGTTGCACAGAGGGCTGCAGAGTGTTTTGCAACAGTTAAAAAAAGTTGTCTAAGACGCCTTCCTTTCAAGTATTAATGTGAAGGGAAAGGCAAGAGAGTGGGAAAGTACTGTTTTCTATCACTTAGCAAGCTGCTAACACAATCCCGGAGCTGTGTAGCAATTAGCTTGTCAGTGCACTGCAGTAAGTGTTTCTTGTTACCTACATCTAAGCAAATAGCTTTTTCACTATGTCTCGCAAGTAGAAAACGTTCCTTTTCACTAAACATCTCCTATCGTGTTCTAGAAGTTGCACAGAGGGCTGCAGTGTGTTTAGCAACAAGAAAAAGGAAGTTCTCTAACAAGCCTTCCTTTCAAGTATTAACGTGAAGGGAAAGGCAAGAGAGTGAGAAAGTACTGTTTTCTATCACTGTGCAAGCTGCTAACACAATCCCTGTGCTGTGCAGCAATTAGCTTGTCAGTGTACTGCAGTAAGTGTTTCTTGTTACCGATATCTAAGCAAAAAGCTTTTTCACTATGTCTCGCAAGGAGAAAACGCTCCTGCTCGCTAAACAACTTCCATCGTGTTGTAGATGTTGCACAGAGGGCTGCAGAGTTTTTTGCAACAAGAAAAAGAAAGTTGTCTAAGACGCCTTCCTTTCAAGTATTAATGTGAAGGGAAAGGAGGGAGAGTGGGAAAGTACTGTTTTCTATAACTTTGCAAGCTGCTAACACAATCCCAGAGCTGTGTAGCTATTAGCTTGTCAGTGCACTGCAGTAAGTGTTTCTTGTTGCCTACATCTAAGCAAAAAGCTTTTTCACTATGTCTCGCAAGGAGAAAACGTTCCTGCACACTAAACATCTCTTATCGTGTTCTTGAAGTTGCACTGAGGGCTGCAGATTGTTTTGTAACAAGAAAAAAAAAGTTGTCCAAGACGCCTTCCTTTCAACTATTAATGTGAAGGGAAAGGCAAGAGAGTGAGAAAGTACTGTTTTCTATCGCTTTACAAACTGCTAACACAATCCCAGTGCTGTGTACTAATTAGCTTGTCAGTGCACTGCAGTAAGTGTTTCTTGTTCCCTACATCTAAGCAAAAAGCTTTTTCACTATGTCTCGCAAGGAGAAAACCTTCCTGCTCACTAAACATCTCCTATCGTGTTCTAGAAGTTGCACGGAGGGCTGCAGAGTGTTTTGTAACAAGAAAAAGAAAGTTGTCTAAGACGCCTTCCTTTCAAGTATTAATGTGAATGGAAAGGCAAGAGAGTGAAAAAGTACTGTTTTCTATCACTTTGCAAGCTGCTGACACCATCCCAGTGCTGTGTAGCAATTAGCTTGTCAGTGCACTGCAGTAAGTGTTTGTTGTTATCTACATCTAAGCAAATAGCTTTTTCACTCTGTCTTGCAAGGAGAAAACCTTCCTGCTCACTAAACATCTCCAATCGTGTCCTAGAAGTTGCACAGAGGGCTGCAATGTGTTTTGCAACAAGAAAAAGAAAGTTGTCTAAGACCCCTTGCTTTCAAGTATTAATGTGAATGGAAAGGCAAGAGAGTGGGAAAGTACAGTTTTCTATCACTTTGCAAGCTGCTGACACAATCCCAGTGCTGTGTAGCAGTTAGCTTGTCAGTGCACTGCAGTAAGTGTTTCTTGTTACCTACATCTAAGCAAATAGCTTTTTTACTATGTCTCGCAAGGAGAAAACCTTCCTGCTCACTAAACATCTCCTATCGTGTTCTAGAAGTTGCACAGAGGGCTTCAGAGTGTTTTGTAACAAGAAAAAGACAGTTGTCTAAGACGCCTTCCTTTCAAGTATTAATGTGAATGCAAAGGCAAGAGAGTGAGAAAGTACTGTTTTCTATCTTTTTGCAAGCTGCTTACACAATCCCAGTGTTGTGTAGCAACTAGCTTGTCAGTGTACTTCAGTAAGTGTTTCTTGTTACCTACATCTAAGCAAATAGCTTTTTCACTATGTCTCGCAAGGAGAAAACGTTCCTGCTCACTAAACAACTTCCATGGTGATGCAGAGGTTGCACAGAGGGCTGCAGAGTTTTTTAGCAACAAGAAAAAGACAGTTGTCTAAGACGCCTTCCTTTCAAGTATTAATGTGAAGGGAAAGGCAAGAGAGTGGGAAAGTACTGTTTTCTATCACTTTGCAAGCTGCTAACACAATCCCAGTGCTGTGTAGCTATTAGCTTGTCAGTGTACTGCAGTAAGTGTTCCTTGTCACCTATATCTAAGCAAATGGATTTTTCACTATGTCTCGCAAGGAGAAAACGTAGCTGCTCACTAAACATCTATCGTGTTCTAGAAGTTGCACTGAGGGCTGCAGAGTGTTTTGCAACAGGTAAAAAAAGTTGTCTAAGACGCCTTCCTTTCAAGTATTAATGTGAAGGGAAAGGCAAGAGAGTGGGAAAGTACTGTTTTCTATCACTTTGCAAGCTGCTAACACAATCCCAGAGCTGTGTAGCAATTAGCTTGTCAGTGCACTGCAGTAAGTGTTTCTTGTCGCCTACATCTAAGCAAATAGCTTTTTCACTATGTCTCGCAAGGAGAAAACCTTCCTGCTCACTAAACATCTCCTATCGTGTTCTAGAAGTTGCACAGAGGGCTGCAGAGTGTTTTGCAACAAGAAAAAGAAAGTTGTCTAAGACACCTTCCTTTCAAGTATTAATGTGAATGGAAAGGCAAGAGAGTGAGAAAGTACTGTTTTCTATCACTCTGTAAGCTGCTAACACAATCCCAGTGCTGTGTAGCAATTAGCTTGTCAGTGCACTGCAATAAGTGTTTCTTGTTACCTACATCTAAGCAAATACCTTTTTCACTATGTCTCGCAAGGAGAAAACGTTGCTGCTCACTAAACAACTTCCATCGTGTTATAGGTGTTGCACAGATGGCTGCAGAGTGATTTGCAACCAGAAAAAGAAAGTTGTCTAAGACGCCTTCCTGTCAAGTATTAATGTGACGGGAAAGTCAAGAGAGTGGGAAAGTACTGTTTTCTATCACTTTGCAAGCTGCTTACACAATCCCAGTGTTGTGTAGCAACTAGCTTGTCAGTGCACTACAGTAACTGTTGCTTGTTACCTACATCTAAGCATATAGCTTTTTCACTCTGTCTCGCAAGGAGAAAACGTTGCTGCTCACTAAACATCTCCTATCGTGTTCTAGAAGTTGCACAGAGGGCTGCAATGTGTTTTGCAACAAGAAAAAGAAAGTTGTCTAAGACCCCTTGCTTTCAAGTATTAATGTGAATGGAAAGGCAAGAGAGTGCGAAAGTACTGTTTTCTATCACTTTGCAAGCTGCTAACACAATCCCAGTGCTGTGTAGCAATTAGCTTTTCAGTGCACTGCAGTCAGTGTTTCTTGTTACCTACATCTAAGCAAATAGCTTTTTCACTATGTCTCACAAGGAGAAAACCTTCCTGCTCACTAAACATCTCCTATCGTGGTCTAGAAGTTGCACAGAGGGCTGCAGAGTGTTTTGCAAGAAGAAAAAGAAAGTTGTCTAAGACCACTTGCTTTCAAGTATTAATGTGAATGGAAAGGCAAGAGAGTGGGAAAGTACTGTTTTCTATCACTTTGCGAATGCTAACACAATCCCAGTGCTTTGTAGCAATTAGCTTGTCAGTGCACTGCACTAAGTGTTTGTTGTTATCTACATCTAAGCAAATAGCTTTTTCACTATGTCTCGCCAGGAGAAAAGGCTGCTGCTCACTAATCAACTTCCATCATGTCGTAGAAGTCGCACAGAGGTCTGCAGAGTGTTTTGCAAAATGTAAAAGAAAGTTGTCTAAGACGCCTTCATTCAAGTATTAATGTGAATGGAAAGGGAAGAGAGTGGGAAAGTACTGTTTTCTATCTTTTTGCAAGCTACTTAGACAATCCCAGTGCTGTGTAGCAATTAGCTTGTCAGTGCACTGCAGTAAGTGTTTCTTGTTACCTACATCTAATCAAAAAACTTTTTCAATATGTCTCGCAAGAATAAAACGTTCCTGCTCACTAAACATCTCCTATCGTGTTCTAGAAGTTGCACAGAGTGCTGCAGTGTGTTTTGTAACAAGAAAAAGAAAGTTGTCTAAGCCTTCCTTTCAAGTATTAATGTGAATGGAAAGGCAAGAGAGTGAGAAAGTACTGTTTTCTACCTTTTTGCAAGCTGCTTACACAATCCCAGTGTTGTGTAGCAACTAGCTTGTCAGTGTACTACTGTAAGTGTTTCTTGTTACCTACATCTAAGCAAATAGCTTTTTCACTATGTCTCGCAAGGAGAAAACGTTCCTGCTCACTAAACAACTTCCATCGTGATGCAGAGGTTGCACAGAGGGCTGCAGAGTTTTTTAGCAACACGAAAAAGAAAGTTGTCTAAGACGCCTTCCTTTCAAGTATTATTGTGAAGGGAAAGGCAAGAGAGTGGGAAAGTACTGTTTTCTATCACTTTGCAAGCTGCTGACACAATCCCAGTGCTGTGTAGCAATTAGCTTGTCAGTGTACTGCAGTAAGTGTTTCTTGCCACCTATATCTAAGCAAATCGATTTTTCACTATGTCTCGCAAGGAGAAAACGTTGCTGCTCACTAAACATCTCCTATCGTGTTCCAGAAGTTGCACAGAGGGCTGCAGAATGTTTTGCAACAGGTAAAAAAAGTTGTCAAAGACGCCTTCCTTTCAAGTATTAATGTGAAGTGAAAGGCAAGAGAGTGGGAAAGTACTGTTTTCTATCACTTAGCAAGCTGCTAACACAATCCCGGAGCTGTGTAGCAATTAGCTTGTCAGTGCACTGCAGTAAGTGTTTCTTGTTACCTACATCTAAGCAAATAGCTTTTTCACTATGTCTCGCAAGTAGAAAACGTTCCTTCTCACTAAACATCTCCTATCGTGTTCTAGAAGTTGCACAGAGGGCTGCAGTGTGTTTAGCAACAAGAAAAAGGAAGTTCTCTAACAAGCCTTCCTTTCAAGTATTAATGTGAAGTGAAAGGCAAGAGAGTGAGAAAGTACTGTTTTCTATCACTGTGCAAGCTGCTAACACAATCCCTGTGCTGTGCAGCAATTAGCTTGTCAGTGCACTGCAGTAAGAGTTTCTTGTTACCTACATCTAAGCAAATAGCTTTTTCACTATGTCTCGCAAGGAGAAAACCTTCCTGCTCACGAAGCATCTCCTGTCTTGGTTTAGGCGTTGCACAGAGGGCTGCTGAGTGTTTTGCAACAAGAAATAGAAAGTTGTCTAAGACGCCTTCCTTTCAAGTATTAATGTGAAGGGAAAGGCAAGAGAGTGGGAAAGTACTGTTTTCTATCACTTTTCAAGCTGCTTACACAATCCCAGTGCTGTGTAGCAATTAGGTTTTCAGAGCACTGCAGTAAGTGTTTCTTGTTACCTACATCTAATCAAATAGCTTTTTCACTATGTCTCGCAAGGAGAAAACCTTCCTGCTCACTAAACAACTTCCATCGTGTTGCAGATGTTGCACAGAAGGCTGCAGAGTGTTTTGCAAGAAGACAAAGAAAGTTGTCTAAGACGCCTTCCTTTCAGGTATTAATGTGAATGGACAGGCAAGAGAGTGGGAAAGTGCTGTTTTCTATCACTGTGCAAGCTGCTAACACAATCCCAGTGCTGTGTAGCAATTAGCTTGTCAGTGAACTGCAGTAAGTGTTTCTTGTCACCTACATCTAAGCAAATAGCTTTTTCACTATCTCTCGCAGGAAGAAAACGTTGCTGCTCACTAAACATCTCCTGTCGTGTTCTAGGCGTTGCACAGAGGGCTTCAGAGTATTTTGCAACAAGAAAAAGAAAGTTGTCCTAGACGCCTTCCTTTCAAGTATTAATGTGAATGGAAAGGCAAGAGAGTGGGAAAATACTGTTTTCTGTCACTTTGCAAGCTGCTGACACAATCCCAGTGCTGTGTAGCAATTAGATTTCAGTGTACTGCAGTAAGTGTTTCTTGTTACCTACATATAAGCAAATAGCTTTTTCACTCTGTCTCGCAAGGAGAAAACGTTGCTGCTCACTAAACAACCTCCATCATGTTGTAGAAGTTGCACAGAGGGCTGCAGAGTGTTTTGCAACAAGTAAAAGAATGTTGTCTAAGACGCCTTCCTTTCAAGTATTAATGTGAATTGAAAGGCAAGAGGGTCAGAAAGTTCTGTTTTCTATTACTTTGCAAGCTGCTTACACAATCTCAGTGCTGTGTAGCAATTAGCTTTTCAGTGCACTGCAGTAAGTGTTTCTTTTTACCTACATTTAAGCAAATAGCTTTTTCACTATGTCTCGAAAGGAGAAAACGTTCCTGCTCACTTAACAACCTCCATCATGTTGTAGAAGTTGCACAGAGGGCTGCAGTGTGTTTTGCAACAAGAAAAAGAAATTTGTCCTAGACGCCTTCCTTTCAAGTATTAATGTGAAGGGAAAGGCAAGAGAGTGGGAAAGAACTGTTTTCTATCACTTTTCAAGCTGCTTACACAATCCCAGTGCTGTGTAGCAATTAGCTTGTCAGTGCACTGCAGTAAATATTTCTTGTTACCTACATCTAAGCAAATAGCTTTTTTACTATGTCTCGCAAGGAGAAAACCTTCCTGCTCACTAAACATCTCCTATCGTGTTCTAGAAGTTGCACAGAGGGCTTCAGAGTGTTTTGTAACAAGAAAAAGAAAGTTGTCTAAGACGCCTTCCTTTCAAGTATTAATGTGAATGGAAAGGCAAGAGAGTGAGAAAGTACTGTTTTCTACCTTTTTGCAAGCTGCTTACACAATCCCAGTGTTGTGTAGCAACTAGCTTGTCAGTGTACTACTGTAAGTGTTTCTTGTTACCTACATCTAAGCAAATAGCTTTTTCACTATGTCTCGCAAGGAGAAAACGTTCCTGCTCACTAAACAACTTCCATCGTGATGCAGAGGTTGCACAGAGGGCTGCAGAGTTTTTTAGCAACAAGAAAAAGAAAGTTGTCTAAGACGCCTTCCTTTCAAGTATTAATGTGAAGGGAAAGGCAAGAGAGTGGGAAAGTACTGTTTTCTATCACTTTGCAAGCTGCTGACACAATCCCAGTGCTGTGTAGCAATTAGCTTGTCAGTGTACTGCAGTAAGTGTTTCTTGCCACCTATATCTAAGCAAATCGATTTTTCACTATGTCTCGCAAGGAGAAAACGTTGCTGCTCACTAAACATCTGCTATCGTGTTCCAGAAGTTGCACAGAGGGCTGCAGAGTGTTTTGCAACAGTTAAAAAAAGTTGTCTAAGACGCCTTCCTTTCAAGTATTAATGTGAAGGGAAAGGCAAGAGAGTGGGAAAGTACTGTTTTCTATCACTTAGCAAGCTGCTAACACAATCCCGGAGCTGTGTAGCAATTAGCTTGTCAGTGCACTGCAGTAAGTGTTTCTTGTTACCTACATCTAAGCAAATAGCTTTTTCACTATGTCTCGCAAGTAGAAAACGTTCCTTCTCACTAAACATCTCCTATCGTGTTCTAGAAGTTGCACAGAGGGCTGCAGTGTGTTTAGCAACAAGAAAAAGGAAGTTCTCTAACAAGCCTTCCTTTCAAGTATTAACGTGAAGGGAAAGGCAAGAGAGTGAGAAAGTACTGTTTTCTATCACTGTGCAAGCTGCTAACACAATCCCTGTGCTGTGCAGCAATTAGCTTGTCAGTGCACTGCAGTAAGTGTTTCTTGTTACCGATATCTAAGCAAAAAGCTTTTTCACTATGTCTCGCAAGGAGAAAACGCTCCTGCTCGCTAAACAACTTCCATCGTGTTGTAGATGTTGCACAGAGGGCTGCAGAGTTTTTTGCAACAAGAAAAAGAAAGTTGTCTAAGACGCCTTCCTTTCAAGTATTAATGTGAAGGGAAAGGAGGGAGAGTGGGAAAGTACTGTTTTCTATAACTTTGCAAGCTGCTAACACAATCCCAGAGCTGTGTAGCTATTAGCTTGTCAGTGCACTGCAGTAAGTGTTTCTTGTTGCCTACATCTAAGCAAAAAGCTTTTTCACTATGTCTCGCAAGGAGAAAACGTTCCTGCACACTAAACATCTCTTATCGTGTTCTTGAAGTTGCACTGAGGGCTGCAGATTGTTTTGTAACAAGAAAAAAAAAGTTGTCCAAGACGCCTTGCTTTCAAGTATTAATGTGAATGGAAAGGCAAGAGAGTGAAAAAGTACTGTTTTCTATCACTTTGCATGCTGCTGACACCATCCCAGTGCTGTGTAGCAATTAGCTTGTCAGTGCACTGCAGTAAGTGTTTGTTGTTATCTACATCTAAGCAAATAGCTTTTTCACTCTGTCTTGCAAGGAGAAAACCTTCCTGCTCACTAAACATCTCCTATCGTGTCCTACAAGTTGCACAGAGGGCTGCAATGTGTTTTGCAACAAGAAAAAGAAAGTTGTCTAAGACCCCTTGCTTTCAAGTATTAATGTGAATGGAAAGGCAAGAGAGTGGGAAAGTACAGTTTTCTATCACTTTGCAAGCTGCTGACACAATCCCAGTGCTGTGTAGCAGTTAGCTTGTCAGTGCACTGCAGTAAGAGTTTCTTGTTTACTACATCTAAGCAAAAAGCTTTTTCACTATGTCTCGCAAGGAGAAAACGTTCCCGCTAACTAAACATCTCCTATCGTGCTATAGAAGTTGCACAGAGTTCTGCACAGTGTTTTGGAACAAGAAAAAGAAAGTTGTCTCAGACCCCTTGCTTTCAAGTATTAATGTGAATGGAAAGGCAAGAGAGTGGGAAAGTCCTTTTTTCTATCACTTTGCAAGCTGCTGACACAATCCCAGTGCTGTGTAGCAATTAGCTTGTCAGTGCACTGCAGTAAATATTTCTTGTTACCTACATCTAAGCAAATAGCTTTTTTACTATGTCTCGCAAGGAGAAAACCTTCCTGCTCACTAAACATCTCCTATCGTGTTCTAGAAGTTGCACAGAGGGCTTCAGAGTGTTTTGTAACAAGAAAACAAAGTTGTCTAAGACGCCTTCCTTTCAAGTATTAATGTGAATGAAAAGGCAAGAGAGTGAGAAAGTACTGTTTTCTATCTTTTTGCAAGCTGCTTACACAATCCCAGTGTTGTGTAGCAACTAGCTTGTCAGTGTACTACTGTAAGTGTTTCTTGTTACCTACATCTAAGCAAATAGCTTTTTCACTATGTCTCGCAAGGAGAAAACGTTCCTGCTCACTAAACAACTTCCATCGTGATGCAGAGGTTGCACAGAGGGCTGCAGAGTTTTTTAGCAACAAGAAAAAGAAAGTTGTCTAAGACGCCTTCCTTTCAAGTATTAATGTGAAGGGAAAGGCAAGAGAGTGGGAAAGTACTGTTTTCTATCACTTTGGAAGCTGCTAACACAATCCCAGTGCTGTGTAGCTATTAGCTTGTCAGTGTACTGCAGTAAGTGTTCCTTGTCACCTATATCTAAGCAAATGGATTTTTCACTATGTCTCGCAAGGAGAAAACGTAGCTGCTCACTAAACATCTATCGTGTTCTAGAAGTTGCACTGAGGGCTGCAGAGTGTTTTGCAACAGGTAAAAAAAGTTGTCTAAGACGCCTTCCTTTCAAGTATTAATGTGAAGGGAAAGGCAAGAGAGTGGGAAAGTACTGTTTTCTATCACTTTGCAAGCTGCTAACACAATCCCAGAGCTGTGTAGCAATTAGCTTGTCAGTGCACTGCAGTAAGTGTTTCTTGTCGCCTACATCTAAGCAAATAGCTTTTTCACTATGTCTCGCAAGGAGAAAACCTTCCTGCTCACTAAACATCTCCTATCGTGTTCTAGAAGTTGCACAGAGGGCTGCAGAGTGTTTTGCAAGAAGAAAAAGAAAGTTGTCTAAGACACCTTCCTTTCAAGTATTAATGTGAATGGAAAGGCAAGAGAGTGAGAAAGTACTGTTTTCTATCACTCTGCAAGCTGCTAACACAATCCCAGTGCTGTGTAGCAATTAGCTTGTCAGTGCACTGCAGTAAGTGTTTCTTGTTACCTACATCTAAGCAAATAGCTTTTTCACTATGTCTCGCAAGGAGAAAACATTCCTGCTCACTAAACAACTTCCATCGTGTTATAGCTGTTGCACAGATGGCTGCAGAGTGATTTGCAACCAGAAAAAGAACGTTGTCTAAGACGCCTTCCTATCAAGTATTAATGTGACGGGAAAGTCAAGAGAGTGGGAAAGTACTGTTTTCTATCACTTTGCAAGCTGCTTACACAATCCCAGTGTTGTGTAGCAACTAGCTTGTCAGTGCACTACAGTGACTGTTGCTTGTTACCTACATCTAAGCATATAGCTTTTTCACTCTGTCTAGCAAGGAGAAAACCTTCCTGCTCTCTAAACATCTCTTATCGTGTTCTAGAAGTTGCACAGAGTGCTGCAATGTGTTTTGTAACAAGAAAAAGAAAGTTGTCTAAGACCCCTTGCTTTCAAGTATTAATGTGAATGGAAAGGCAAGAGAGTGGGAAAGTACTGTTTTCTATCACTTTGCAAGCTGCTGACACAATCCCAGTGCTTTGTAGCAGTTAACTTGTCACTGCACTTCAGTAAGTGTTTCTTGTTACCTACACCTAAGCAAAAAGCTTTTTCACTATGTCTCGCAAGGAGAAAACGTTCCTGCTCACTAAACATCTCCTATCGTGTTCTAGAAGTTGCACAGAGTGCTGCAATGTGTTTTGTAACAAGAAAAAGAAAGTTGTCTAAGACCCCTTGCTTTCAAGTATTAATGTGAATGGAAAGGCAAGAGAGTGCCAAAGTAGTGTTTTCTATCACTTTGCAAGCTGCTGACCCAATCCCAGTGCTGTGTAGCAGTTAGCTTTACAGTGCACTGCAGTTAGTGTTTCTTGTTACCTACATCTAAGCAAATACCTTTTTCACTATGTCTCGCAAGGAGAAAACGTTGCTGCTCACTAAACAACTTCCATCGTGTTCTAGAAGTTGCACAGAGTTCTGCACAGTGTTTTGCAACAAGAAAAAGAAAGTTGTCTAAGCCTTCCTTTCAAGTATTAATGTGAAGGGAAAGGCAAGAGAGTGGGGAAGTACTGTTTTCTATCACTTTGCAAGCTGCTAACACAATCCCAGTGCTGTGTAGCAATTAGCTTGTCAGTGCACTGCACTAAGTGTTTGTTGTTACCTACATCTAAGCATATAGCTTTTTCACTATGTCTCGCAAGGAGAAAACCTTCTTGCTCACTAAACATCTCTTATCGTGTTGTAAAAGTTGCACAGAGGGCTGCGGAGTGTTTTGTAACAAGAAAAAGACAGTTGTCTAAGACGCCTTCCTTTCAAGTATTAATGTGAAGGGAAAGGCAAGAGAGTGGGAAAGTACTGTTTTCTATCACTTCGCAAGCTGCTAACACAATCCCAGAGCTGTGTAGCAATTAGCTTGTCAGTGCACTGCAGTAAGTGTTTCTAGTTACCTACATCTACGCAAAAAGCTTTTTCACTATGTCTTGCAAGGAGAAAACGTTGCTGCTCACTAAACATCTCCTATCGTGTTCTAGAAGTTGCACAGAGGGCTGCAATGTGTTTTGCAACAAGAAAAAGAAAGTTGTCTAAGACCCCTTGCTTTCAAGTATTAATGTGAATGGAAAGGCAAGAGAGTGCGAAAGTACTGTTTTCTATCACTTTGCAAGCTGCTAACACAATCCCAGTGCTGTGTAGCAATTAGCTTTTCAGTGCACTGCAGTCAGTGTTTCTTGTTACCTACATCTAAGCAAATAGCTTTTTCACTATGTCTCACAAGGAGAAAACCTTCCTGCTCACTAAACATCTCCTATCGTGGTCTAGAAGTTGCACAGAGGGCTGCAGAGTGTTTTGCAAGAAGAAAAAGAAAGTTGTCTAAGACCACTTGCTTTCAAGTATTAATGTGAATGGAAAGGCAAGAGAATGGGAAAGTACTGTTTTCTATCACTTTGCGAATGCTAACACAATCCCAGTGCTTTGTAGCAATTAGCTTGTCAGTGCACTGCAGTAAGTGTTTCTTGTTACCTACATCTAAGCAAATAGCTTTTTCACTATGTCTCGCAAGGAGAAAACGTTCCTGCTCACTAAACAACTTCCATCGTGTTATAGCTGTTGCACAGATGGCTGCAGAGTGATTTGCAACCAGAAAAAGAACGTTGTCTAAGACGCCTTCCTGTCAAGTATTAATGTGAAGGGAAAGTCAAGAGAGTGGGAAAGTTCTGTTTTCTATCACTTTGCAAGCTGCTTACACAATCCCAGTGTTGTGTAGCAACTAGCTTGTCAGTGCACTACAGTAACTGTTGCTTGTTACCTACATCTAAGCATATAGCTTTTTCACTCTGTCTAGCAAGGAGAAAACCTTCCTGCTCTCTAAACATCTCTTATCGTGTTCTAGAAGTTGCACAGAGTGCTGCAATGTGTTTTGTAACAAGAAAAAGAAAGTTGTCTAAGACCCCTTGCTTTCAAGTATTAATGTGAATGGAAAGGCAAGAGAGTGGGAAAGTACTGTTTTCTATCACTGTGCAAGCTGCTGACACAATCCCAGTGCTGTGTAGCAATTGGCTTGTCAGTGCACTGCACTAAGTGTCTGTTGTTACCTACATCTAAGCAAATAGGTTTTTCACTATGTCTCGCCAGGACAAAAGGTTGCTGCTCACTAATCAACTTCCATCATGTCGTAGAAGTCGCACAGAGGTCTGCAGAGTGTTTTGCAAAATGTAAAAGAAAGTTGTCTAAGACGCCTTCATTCAAGTATTAATGTGAATGGAAAGGCAAGAGAGTGGGAAAGTACTGTTTTCTATCTTTTTGCAAGCTACTTAGACAATCCCAGTGCTGTGTAGCAATTAGCTTGTCAGTGCACTGCAGTAAGTGTTTCTTGTTACCTACATCTAATCAAAAAACTTTTTCAATATGTCTCGCAAGAATAAAACGTTCCTGCTCACTAAACATCTCCTATCGTGTTCTAGAAGTTGCACAGAGGGCTTCAGTGTGTTTTGTAACAAGAAAAAGAAAGTTGTCTAAGCCTTCCTTTCAAGTATTAATGTGAATGGAAAGGCAAGAGAGTGAGAAAGTACTGTTTTCTACCTTTTTGCAAGCTGCTTACACAATCCCAGTGTTGTGTAGCAACTAGCTTGTCAGTGTACTACTGTAAGTGTTTCTTGTTACCTACATCTAAGCAAATAGCTTTTTCACTATGTCTCGCAAGGAGAAAACGTTCCTGCTCACTAAACAACTTCCATCGTGATGCAGAGGTTGCACAGAGGGCTGCAGAGTTTTTTAGCAACAAGAAAAAGAAAGTTGTCTAAGACGCCTTCCTTTCAAGTATTATTGTGAAGGGAAAGGCAAGAGAGTGGGAAAGTACTGTTTTCTATCACTTTGCAAGCTGCTGACACAATCCCAGTGCTGTGTAGCAATTAGCTTGTCAGTGTACTGCAGTAAGTGTTTCTTGCCACCTATATCTAAGCAAATCGATTTTTCAATATGTCTCGCAAGGAGAAAACGTTGCTGCTCACTAAACATCTCCTATCGTGTTCCAGAAGTTGCACAGAGGGCTGCAGAGTGTTTTGCAACAGGTAAAAAAAGTTGTCTAAGACGCCTTCCTTTCAAGTATTAATGTGAAGTGAAAGGCAAGAGAGTGAGAATGTACTGTTTTCTATCACTGTGCAAGCTGCTAACACAATCCCTGTGCTGTGCAGCAATTAGCTTGTCAGTGCACTGCAGTAAGTGTTTCTTGTTACCGATATCTAAGCAAAAAGCTTTTTCACAATGTCTCGCAAGGAGAAAACGCTCCTGCTCGCTAAACAACTTCCATCGTGTTGTAGACGTTGCACAGAGGGCTACAATGTGTTTTGCAACAAGAAAAAGAAAGTTGTCTAAGACCCCTTGCTTTCAAGTATTAATGTGAATGGAAAGGCAAGAGAGTGGGAAAGTACAGTTTTCTATCACTGTGCAAGCTGCTGACACAATCCCAGTGCTGTGTAGCAGTTAGCTTGTCAGTGCACTGCAGTAAGAGTTTCTTGTTTCCTACATCTAAGCAAAAAGCTTTTTCACTATGTCTCGCAAGGAGAAAACGTTCCCGCTAACTAAACATCTCCAATCGTGTTATAGAAGTTGCACAGAGTTCTGCAATGTGTTTTGCAACAAGAAAAAGAAAGTTGTCTCAGACGCCTTCCTTTCAAGTATTAATGTGAACGGAAAGGCAAGAGAGTGGGAAAGTCCTTTTTTCTCTCACTTTGCAAGCTGCTGACACAATCCCAGTGCTGTGTAGCAATTAGCTTGTCAGTGCACTGCACTAAATATTTCTTGTTACCAACATCTAAGCAAATAGCTTTTTTACTATGTCTCGCAAGGAGAAAACCTTCCTGCTCACTAAACATCTCCTATCGTGTTCTAGAAGTTGCACAGAGGGCTTCAGAGTGTTTTGTAACAAGAAAAAGAAAGTTGTCTAAGCCTTCCTTTCAAGTATTAATGTGAATGGAAAGGCAAGAGAGTGAGAAAGTACTGTTTTCTATCTTTTTGCAAGCTGCTTACACAATCCCAGTGTTGTGTAGCAACTAGCTTGTCAGTGTACTACAGTAAGTGTTTCTTGTTACCTACATCTAAGCAAATAGCTTTTTCACTATGTCTCACAAGGAGAAAACGTCCCTTCTCACTAAACAACTTCCATGGTGATGCAGAGGTTGCACAGAGGGCTGCAGAGTTTTTTAGCAACAAGAAAAAGAAAGTTGTCTAAGACGCCTTCCTTTCAAGTATTAATGTGAAGGGAAAGGCAAGAGAGCGGGAAAGTACTGTTTTCTATCACTTTGCAAGCTGCTAACACAATCCCAGTGCTGTGTAGCAATTAGCTTGTCAGTGTACTGCAGTAAGTGTTTCTTGTCACCTATATCTAAGCAAATGGATTTTTCACTATGTCTCGCAAGGAGAAAACGTAGCTGCTCACTAAACATCTATCGTGTTCTAGAAGTTGCACTGAGGGCTGCAGAGTGTTTTGCAACAGGTAAAAAAAGTTGTCTAAGACGCCTTCCTTTCAAGTATTAATGTGAATGGAAAGGCAAGAGAGTGAGAAAGTACTGTTTTCTATCACTCTGCAAGCTGTTAACACAATCCCAGTGCTGTGTAGCAATTAGCTTGTCAGTGCACTGCAGTAAGTGTTTCTTGTTACCTACATCTAAGCAAAAAGCTTTTTCACTATGTCTCGCAAGGAGAAAACATTCCTGCTCACTAAACAACTTCCATCGTGTTATAGCTGTTGCACAGATGGCTGCAGAGTGATTTGCAACCAGAAAAAGAAAGTTGTCTAAGACGCCTTCCTGTCAAGTATTAATGTGACGGGAAAGTCAAGAGAGTTGGAAAGTACTGTTTTCTATCACTTTGCAAGCTGCTTACACAATCCCAGTGTTGTGTAGCAACTAGCTTGTCAGTGCACTACAGTAACTGTTGCTTGTTGCCTACATCTAAGCATATAGCTTTTTCACTCTGTCTAGCAAGGAGAAAACCTTCCTGCTCTCTAAACATCTGTTATCGTGTTCTAGAAGTTGCACAGAGTGCTGCAATGTGTTTTGTAACAAGAAAAAGAAAGTTGTCTAAGACCCCTTGCTTTCAAGTATTAATGTGAATGGAAAGGCAAGAGAGTGGGAAAGTACTGTTTTCTATCACTTTGCAAGCTGCTGACACAATCCCAGTGCTTTGTAGCAGTTAACTTGTCACTGCACTTCAGTAAGTGTTTCTTGTTACCTACATCTAAGCAAAAAGCTTTTTCACTATGTCTCGCAAGGAGAAAACCTTCCCGCTCACTAAACACCTCCTATCGTGTTCTAGAAGTTGTACAGCGTGATGCAGAGTGTTTTGAAGCAAGAAAAAGAAAGTTGTCTAAGACGCCTTCCTTTCAAGTATTAATGTGAATGGAAAGGCAAGAGAGTGGGAAAGTACTGTTTTCTATCACTGTGCAAGCTGCTGACACAATCCCAGTGCTGTGTAGCAATTAGCTTGTCAGTGCACTGCACTAAGTGTTTGTTGTTACCTACATCTAAGCAAATAGCTTTTTCACTATGTCTCGCCAGGACAAAAGGTTGCTGCTCACTAATCAACTTCCATCATGTCGTAGAAGTCGCACAGAGGTCTGCAGAGTGTTTTGCAAAATGTAAAAGAAAGTTGTCTAAGACGCCTTCATTCAAGTATTAATGTGAATGGAAAGGCAAGAGAGTGGGAAAGTACTGTTTTCTATCTTTTTGCAAGCTACTTAGACAATCCCAGTGCTGTGTAGCAATTAGCTTGTCAGTGCACTGCAATAAGTGTTTCTTGTTACCTACATCTAAGCAAATACCTTTTTCACTATGTCTCGCAAGGAGAAAACGTTGCTGCTCACTAAACAACTTCCATCGTGTTCTAGAAGTTGCACAGAGTTCTGCACAGTGTTTTGCAACAAGAAAAAGAAAGTTGTCTAAGCCTTCCTTTCAAGTATTAATGTGAAGGGAAAGGCAAGAGAGTGGGAAAGTACTGTTTTCTATCACTTCGCAAGCTGCTAACACAATCCCAGTGCTTTGTAGCAATTAGCTTGTCAGTGCACTGCAGAAAGTGTTTCTTGTTACCTACATCTAAGCAAAAAGCTTTTTCACTATGTCTCGCAAGGAGAAAACGTTGCTGCTCACTAAACATCTCCTATCGTGTTCTAGAAGTTGCACTGAGGGCTGCAGAGTGTTTTGCAACAGGTAAAAGAAAGTTGTCTAAGACGCCTTCCTGTCAAGTATTAATGTGACGGGAAAGGCAAGAGATTGGGAAAGTACTGTTTTGTATCACTTTGCAAGCTGCTTACACAATCCCAGTGTTGTGTAGCAACTAGCTTGTCAGTGCACTACAGTAAGTGTTTCTTGTTACCTACATCTAAGCAAATAGCTTTTTCACTATGTCTCGCAAGGAGAAAACCTTCCTGCTCACTAAACAACTTCCATCGTGATGCAGAGGTTGCACAGAGGGCTGCAGAGTTTTTTAGCAACAAGAAAGAGAAAGTTGTCTAAGACGCCTTCCTTTCAAGTATTAATGTGAAGGGAAAGGCAAGAGAGTGGGAAAGTACTGTTTTCTATCACTTTGCAAGCTGCTAACACAATCCCAGAGCTGTGTAGCAATTAGCTTGTCAGTGCACTGCAGTAAGTGTTTCTTGTTACCTACATCTAAGCAAAAACCTTTTCACTATGTCTCGCAAGGAGAAAACGTTGCTGCTCACTAAACATCTCCTATCGTGTTCTAGAAGTTGCAGTCAGGGCTGCAGAGTGTTGTGTAACAAGAAAAAGAAAGTCGTCCAAGACGCCTTCCTATCAAGTATTAATGTGAAGGGAAAGGCAAGAGAGTGGGAAAGTACTGTTTTCTACCGCTTTAGGAACTGCTAACACAATCCGAGTCATGTGTAGCAATTAGCTTGTCAGTGCACTGCGGTAAGTGTTTCTTGTTACCTACATCTAAGCAAAAAGCTTTTTCACTATGTCTCGCAAGGAGAAAACGTTCCTGCTCACTAAACATCTCCTGTCGTGTTCTTGGGATTGCACAGAGGGCGGCATAGTTTTTTAGCAAAAAGAAAATGAAAGTTGTCTAAGACGCCTTCCTTTCAAATACTAATGTGAAGGGAAAGGCAAGAGAGTGGGAAAGTACTGTTTTCTATCACTTTGCAAGCTGCTGACACAATCCCAGTGCTGTGTAGCAATTAGCTTGTCAGTGTACTGCAGTAAGTGTTTCTTGCCACCTATATCTAAGCAAATCGATTTTTCAATATGTCTCGCAAGGAGAAAACGTTGCTGCTCACTAAACATCTCCTATCGTGTTCCAGAAGTTGCACAGAGGGCTGCAGAGTGTTTTGCAACAGGTAAAAAAAGTTGTCTAAGACGCCTTCCTTTCAAGTATTAATGTGAAGTGAAAGGCAAGAGAGTGAGAAAGTACTGTTTTCTATCACTGTGCAAGCTGCTAACACAATCCCTGTGCTGTGCAGCAATTAGCTTGTCAGTGCACTGCAGTAAGTGTTTCTTGTTACCGATATCTAAGCAAAAAGCTTTTTCACAATGTCTCGCAAGGAGAAAACGCTCCTGCTCGCTAAACATCTCTTATCTTGTTCTTGAATTTGCACTGAGGGCTGCAGATTATTTTGTAACAAGAAAAAAAAAGTTGTCCAAGACGCCTTCCTTTCAAGTATTAATGTGAAGGGAAAGGCAAGAGAGTGGGAAAGTACTGTTTTCTATCGCTTTACAAACTGCTAACACAATCCCAGTGCTGTGTACTAATTAGCTTGTCAGTGCACTGCAGTAAGTGTTTCTTGTTCCCTACATCTAAGCAAAAAGCTCTTTTCACTATGTCTCGCAAGGAGAAAACCTTCCTGCTCACTAAACATCTCCTATCGTGTTCTAGAAGTTGCACGGAGGGCTGCAGAGTGTTTTGTAACAAGAAAAAGAAAGTTGTCTAAGGCGCCTTCCTTTCAAGTATTAATGTGAATGGAAAGGCAAGACAGTGAAAAAGTACTGTTTTCTATCACTTTGCAAGCTGCTGACACCATCCCAGTGCTGTGTAGCAATTAGCTTGTCAGTGCACTGCAGTAAGTGTTTGTTGTTATCTACATCTAAGCAAATAGCTTTTTCACTCTGTCTTGCAAGGAGAAAACCTTCCTGCTCACTAAACATCTCCTATCGTGTCCTATAAGTTGCACAGAGTGCTGCAATGTGTTTTGCAACAAGAAAAAGAAAGTTGTCTAAGACCCCTTGCTTTCAAGTATTAATGTGAATGGAAAGGCAAGAGAGTGGGAAAGTACAGTTTTCTATCACTTTGCAAGCTGCTGACACAATCCCAGTGCTGTGTAGCAGTTAGCTTGTCAGTGCACTGCAGTAAGAGTTTCTTGTTTTCTACATCTAAGCAAAAAGCTTTTTCACTATGTCTCGCAAGGAGAAAACGTTCCCGCTAACTAAACATCTCCAATCGTGTTATAGAAGTTGCACAGAGTTCTGCAATGTGTTTTGCAACAAGAAAAAGAAAGTTGTCTCAGACCCCTTGCTTTCAAGTATTAATGTGAACGGAAAGGCAAGAGAGTGGGAAAGTCCTTTTTTCTCTCACTTTGCAAGCTGCTGACACAATCCCAGTGCTGTGTAGCAATTAGCTTGTCAGTGCACTGCAGTAAATATTTCTTGTTACCTACATCTAAGCAAATAGCTTTTTTACTATGTCTCGCAAGGAGAAAACCTTCCTGCTCACTAAACATCTCCTATCGTGTTCTAGAAGTTGCACAGAGGGCTTCAGAGTGTTTTGTAACAAGAAAAAGAAAGTTGTCTAAGCCTTCCTTTCAAGTATTAATGTGAATGGAAAGGCAAGAGAGTGAGAAAGTACTGTTTTCTATCTTTTTGCAAGCTGCTTACACAATCCCAGTGTTGTGTAGCAACTAGCTTGTCAGTGTACTACAGTAAGTGTTTCTTGTTACCTACATCTAAGCAAATAGCTTTTTCACTATGTCTCGCAAGGAGAAAACGTCCCTTCTCACTAAACAACTTCCATGGTGATGCAGAGGTTGCACAGAGGGCTGCAGAGTTTTTTAGCAACAAGAAAAAGAAAGTTGTCTAAGACGCCTTCCTTTCAAGTATTAATGTGAAGGGAAAGGCAAGAGAGTGCGAAAGTACTGTTCTCTATCACTTTGCAAGCTGCTAACACAATCCCAGTGCTGTGTAGCAATTAGCTTTTCAGTGCACTGCAGTCAGTGTTTCTTGTTACCTACATCTAAGCAAATAGCTTTTTCACTATGTCTCACAAGGAGAAAACCTTCCTGCTCACTAAACATCTCCTATCGTGGTCTAGAAGTTGCACAGAGGGCTGCAGAGTGTTTTGCAAGAAGAAAAAGAAAGTTGTCTAAGACCACTTGCTTTCAAGTATTAATGTGAATGGAAAGGCAAGAGAGTGGGAAAGTACTGTTTTCTATCACTTTGCGAATGCTAACACAATCCCAGTGCTGTGTTAGCAATTAGCTTGTCAGTGCACTGCACTAAGTGTTTGTTGTTATCTACATCTAAGCAAATAGCTTTTTCACTATGTCTCGCCAGGAGAAAAGGCTGCTGCTCACTAATCAACTTCCATCATGTCGTAGAAGTTGCACAGAGGTCTGCAGAGTGTTTTGCAAAATGTAAAAGAAAGTTGTCTAAGACGCCTTCATTCAAGTATTAATGTGAATGGAAAGGGAAGAGAGTGGGAAAGTACTGTTTTCTATCTTTTTGCAAGCTACTTAGACAATCCCAGTGCTGTGTAGCAATAAGCTTGTCAGTGCACTGCAGTAAGTGTTTCTTGTTACCTACATCGAATCAAAAAACTTTTTCAATATGTCTCGCAAGAATAAAACGTTCCTGCTCACTAAACATCTCCTATCGTGTTCTAGAAGTTGCACAGAGTGCTGCAGTGTGTTTTGTAACAAGAAAAAGAAAGTTGTCTAAGCCTTCCTTTCAAGTATTAATGTGAATGGAAAGGCAAGAGAGTGAGAAAGTACTGTTTTCTACCTTTTTGCAAGCTGCTTACACAATCCCAGTGTTGTGTAGCAACTAGCTTGTCAGTGTACTACTGTAAGTGTTTCTTGTTACCTACATCTAAGCAAATAGCTTTTTCACTATGTCTCGCAAGGAGAAAACGTTCCTGCTCACTAAACAACTTCCATGGTGATGCAGAGGTTGCACAGAGGGCTGCAGAGTTTTTTAGCAACACGAAAAAGAAAGTTGTCTAAGACGCCTTCCTTTCAAGTATTATTGTGAAGGGAAAGGCAAGAGAGTGGGAAAGTACTGTTTTCTATCACTTTGCAAGCTGCTAACACAATCCCGGAGCTGTGTAGCAATTAGCTTGTCAGTGCACTGCAGTAAGTGTTTCTTGTTACCTACATCTAAGCAAATAGCTTTTTCACTATGTCTCGCAAGTAGAAAACGTTCCTTCTCACTAAACATCTCCTATCGTGTTCTAGAAGTTGCACAGAGGGCTGCAGTGTGTTTAGCAACAAGAAAAAGGAAGTTCTCTATCAAGCCTTCCTTTCAAGTATTAATGTGAAGTGAAAGGCAAGAGAGTGAGAAAGTACTGTTTTCTATCACTGTGCAAGCTGCTAACACAATCCCAATTCTTTGTAGCAATTAGCTTGTCAGTGCACTGCAGTAAGAGTTTCTTGTTACCTACATCTAAGCAAATAGCTTTTTCACTATGTCTCGCAAGGAGAAAACCTTCCTGCTCACGAAGCATCTCCTGTCTTGGTTTAGGCGTTGCACAGAGGGCTGCTGAGTGTTTTGCAACAAGAAAAAGAAAGTTGTCTAAGACGCCTTCCTTTCAAATATTAATCTGAAGGGAAAGGCAAGAGAGTGGGAAAGTACTGTTTTCTATCACTTTTCAAGCTGCTTACACAATCCCAGTGCTGTGTAGCAATTAGGTTTTCAGTGCACTGCAGTAAGTGTTTCTTGTTACCTACATCTAATCAAATAGCTTTTTCACTATGTCTCGCAAGGAGAAAACCTTCCTGCTCACTAAACAACTTCCATCGTGTTGCAGATGTTGCACAGAAGGCTGCAGAGTGTTTTGCAAGAAGACAAAGAAAGTTGTCTAAGACGCCTTCCTTTCAGGTATTAATGTGAATGGACAGGCAAGAGAGTGGGAAAGTGCTGTTTTCTATCACTGTGCAAGCTGCTAACACAATCCCAGTGCTGTGTAGCAATTAGCTTGTCAGTGAACTGCAGTAAGTGTTTCTTGTTACCTACATCTAAGCAAATAGCTTTTTCACTATCTCTCGCAGGAAGAAAACGTTGCTGCTCACTAAACATCTCCTGTCGTGTTCTAGGCGTTGCACAGAGGGCTTCAGAGTGTTTTGCAACAAGAAAAAGAAAGTTGTCCTAGACGCCTTCCTTTCAAGTATTAATGTGAATGGAAAGGCAAGAGAGTGGGAAAATACTGTTTTCTGTCACTTTGCAAGCTGCTGACACAATCCCAGTGCTGTGTAGCAATTAGATTTCAGTGTACTGCAGTAAGTGTTTCTTGTTACCTACATATAAGCAAATAGCTTTTTCACTCTGTCTCGCAAGGAGAAAACGTTGCTGCTCACTAAACAACCTCCATCATGTTGTAGAAGTTGCACAGAGGGCTGCAGAGTGTTTTGCAACAAGTAAAAGAATGTTGTCTAAGACGCCTTCCTTTCAAGTATTAATGTGAATTGAAAGGCAAGAGGGTCAGAAAGTTCTGTTTTCTATTACTTTGCAAGCTGCTTACACAATCTCAGTGCTGTGTAGCAATTAGCTTTTCAGTGCACTGCAGTAAGTGTTTCTTTTTACCTACATTTAAGCAAATAGCTTTTTCACTATGTCTCGAAAGGAGAAAACGTTCCTGCTCACTTAACAACCTCCATCATGTTGTAGAAGTTGCACAGAGGGCTGCAGTGTGTTTTGCAACAAGAAAAAGAAATTTGTCCTAGACGCCTTCCTTTGAAGTATTAATGTGAATGGAAAGGCGAGAGAGTGGGAAAGTACAGTTTTCTATCACTTTTCAAGCTGCTTACACAATCCCAGTGCTGTGTAGCAATTACCTTTTCAGTGCACTGCAGTAAGTGTTTCTTGTCACCTACATCTAATTAAATAGCTTTTTCACTATGTCTCACAAGGAGAAAACGTTCCTGCTGCCTAAAAAACTCCCATCGTGTTGTAGAAGTTGCACAGAGGGCTGCGGAGTGTTTTGCAACAAGAAAAAGAAAGTTGTCTAAGACGCCTTCCTTTCAAGTATTAATGTGGAGGGAAAGGCAAGAGAGTGGAAAAGTACTGTTTTCTATCACTTTTCAAGCTGCTTACACAATCCCAGTGCTGTGTAGCAATTACCTTTTCAGTGCACTGCAGTAAGTGTTTCCTGTTACCTACAATTAAGCAAATAGCTTTTTCACTATGTCTCGAAAGGAGAAAACGTTCCTGCTCACTAACATCTCCTGTCGTGATCTAGGCGTTGCACAGAGGGCTGCAGTGTGTTTTGCAACAAGAAAAAGAAAGTTGTCTAAGACGCCTTCCTTTCAAGTATTAATGTGAATGGAAAGGCGAGAGAGTGGGAAAGTACTGTTTTCTATCACTTTTCAAGCTGCTTACACAATCCCAGTGCTGTGTAGCAATTAGCTTTTCAGTGCACTGCAGTAAGTGTTTCTTGTTACCTACATTTAAGCAAATATCTTTTTCACTATGTCTCGCAAGGAGAAAACGTTCCTGCTCACTTAACAACCTCCATCATGTCGTAGAAGTTGCACAGAGGGCTACAGTGTGTTTTGCAACAAGAAAAAGAAACTTGTCCTAGACGCCTTCCTTTCAAGTATTAATGTGAATGGAAAGGCAAGAGAGTGGGAAAGAACTGTTTTCTATCACTTTGCAAGCTGCTAACACAATCCCAGTGCTGTGTAGGAATTAGCTTTTCAGTGCACTGCAGTAAGCGTTTCTTGTTACCTACATCAAAGCAAATAGCTTTTTCACTATGTCTCGCAAGGAGAAAACGTTCCTGCTCACTAAACATCTCCTGTCGTGATCTGGGCGTTGCACAGAGGGCTGCAGAGTGTTTTGCAACAGGAAAAAGAAAGTTGTCTAAGACGCCTTCCTTTCAATTATTAATGTGAAGGGAAAGGGAAGAGAGTGGAAAAGTACTGTTTTCTATCACTTTTCAAGCTGCTTACACAATCCCAGTGCTGTGTAGCAATTAGCTTTTCAGTGCACTGCAGTAAGTGTTTCTTGTTACCTACATGTAAGGAAATAGCTTTTTCACTATGTCTCGAAAGGAGAAAACGTTCCTGCTCACTTAACAACCTCCATCATTTTGTAGAAGTTGCACAGAGGGCTGCAGTGTGTTTTGCAACAAGAAAAAGAAAGTTGCCCTAGACGCCTTCCTTTCAAGTATTAATGTGAAGGGAAAGGCAAGAGAGTGGGAAAGTACTGTTTTCTATCACTGTGCAAGCTGCTAACACAATCCCAGTGCTGTGTAGCAATAAGCTTGTCAGTGCACAGCAGTAAGTGTTTCTTGTCACCTACATCCAAGCAAATAGCTTTTTCACTATGTCTCGCCGGAAGAAAACGTTGCTGCTCACTAAACATCTGCAGTCATGATCTAGAAGTTCCAGAGAGGGCTGCAGAGTTTTTTGCAACAAGAAAAAGAAACTTGTCTAAGACGCCTTCCTTTCAATTGAATGTGAATGGAAAGGCAAGAGAGTGGGAAAGTACTGTTTTCTATCACTTTGCAAGCTGCTAACACAATCCCAGTGTTGTGTAGCAATTAGCTTGTCAGTGCACTGCAGTAAGTGTTTCTTGTTACCTACATCTAAGCAAATAGCTCTTTCACTATGTATCGAAAGGAGAAAACGTTCCTGCTCACTAAACAACCTCCATCATGTTGTAGAAGTTGCACAGAGGGCTGCAGAGTGTTTTGCAACAAGTAAAAGAATGTTGTCTAAGACGCCTTCCTTTCAAGTATTAATGTGAATGGAAAGACAAGAGGGTGAGAAAGTTCTGTTTTCTATCATTTTGCAAGCCGCTAACACAATCCCAGGTCTGTGTAGCAATTAGCTTGTCAGTGCACTGCAGTAAGTGTTTCTTGCTACCTACATCTAATCAAATAGGTTTTTCACTATGTCTCGCAAGGAGAAAACCTTCCTGCTCACTAAACAACTTACATCGTGTTGTAGAAGTTGCACAGAGGGCTGCAGAGTGTTTTGCAACAAGTAAAAGAAAATTGTCTAAGACGCTTTCCTTTCAAGTATTAATGTGAAGGGAAAGGCAAGAGAGTGGGAAAGTACTATTTTCTATGACTGTGCAAGCTGCTTACACAATCCCAGTGCTGTGTAGCAATTAGCTTTTCAGTGCACTGCCGTAAGTGTTTCTTGTCACCTACATCTAATTAAATAGCTTTTTCACTATGTCTCACAAGGAGAAAACGTTCCTGCTCACTAAACAACTTCCATCGTGTTGTAGAAGTTGCACAGAGGGTTGCAGAGTGTTTTCTAACAAGAAAAAGAAAGTTATCTAAGACGCCTTCTTTTCAGGTGTTAATGTGAAGGGAAAGGCAAGAGAGTGGGAAAGTACTGTTTTCTATCACTTTTCAACCTGCTTACACGATCCCAGTGTTGTATAGCAACTAGCTTGTCACTGCACTGCAGTAAGGGTTTCTTCTCACCTACATCTAAGAAAATAGCTTTTTCACTCTGTCTCGCCAGGAGAAAACGTTGCTGCTCACTAAACAAACTCCATCATGTTGTAGAAGTTGCACAGAGGGCTGCAGTGTGTTTTGCAACAAGAAAAAGAAAGTTGTCCTAGATGCCTTCCTTTCAAGTATTAATGTGAAGGGAAAGGCAAGAGGATGGGAAAGTACTGTTTTCTATCACTTTGCAAGCTGCTAACACAATCCCAGTGCTGTGTAGCATTTAGCTTTTCAGTGCACTGCAGTAAGTGTTTCTTGTTACCTACATCTAAGCATATAGCTTTTTCTCTATGTCTCGCAAGGAGAAAACATTCCTGCTCACTAAACAACTTCCATCGTGTTGTAGAAGTTGCACAGAGGGCTGCAGAGTGTTTTGTAACAAGAAAAAGAAAGTTGTCTAAGACGCCTTCCTTTCAAGTATTAATGTGAATGGAAAGGCCAGAGAGTGGGAAAGTACTGTTTTCTATCACTTTGCAAGCTGCTAACACCATCCCAGTGCTGTGTAGCAATTAGCTTGTCAGTGCACTGCAGTAAGTGTTTCTTGTCACCTACATCTAAGCAAATAGCTTTTTCACTATGTCTCGCAAGGAGAAAACCTTCCTGCTCACTAAACAACTTCCTTCGTGTTGTAGAAGTTGCACAGAGGGCTGCAGAGTGTTTTGTAACAAGAATAAGAAAGTTGTCTAAGACGCCTTCGTTTCAAGTATTAATGTGAATGGAAAGGCCAGAGAGTAAGAAAGTACTGTTTTCTATCACTTTGCAAGCTGCTAACACCATCCCAGTGCTGTGTAGCAAGTAGCTTGTCAGTGCACTGCAGTAAGTGTTTGTTGTGACCTACATCTAAGCAAATAGATTTTTCACTATGTCTCGCAAGGAGAAAAAGTTCCGGTTCGCTAAACGTCTCCTGTCGTGATCTAGGCGTTGCACTGAGGGCTGCAGAGTGTTTTGCAACAAGAAAAAGAAAGTTGTCTAAGACGTATTCCTTTCAAGTATTAATGTGAAGGGAAAGGCAAGAGAGTGGAAAAGTACTGTTTTCTATCACTTTTCAAGCTGCTTACACAATCCCAGTGCTGTGTAGCAATTAGCTTTTCAGTGCACTGCAGTAAGTGTTTCTTGTTACCTACATCTAAGCAAATAGCTTTTTCACTATGTCTCGAAAGGAGAAAACGTTCCTGCTGACTAAAAAACTTCCATCGTGTTGTAGATATTGCACAGAGGGCTGCGGAGTGTTTTGCAACAAGAAAAAGAAAGTTGTCTAAGACGCCTTCCTTTCAAGTATTAATGTGAAGGGAAAGGGAAGAGAGTGGGAAAGTACTGTTTTCTATCACTTTTCAACCTGCTTACACAATCCCAGTGTTGTATAGCAACTAGCTTGTCACTGCACTGCAGTAAGTGTTTCTTGTCACCTACATATAGGCAAGTAGCTTTTTCACTATGTCTCGAAAGGAGAAAACGTTCCTGCTCACTAACATCTCCTGTCGTGATCTAGGCGTTGCACAGAGGTCTGCAGAGTGTTTTCCAACAAGAAAAAGAAAGTTGTCCTAGACGCCTTCCTTTCAAGTATTAATGTGAATGGAAAGGCAAGAGAGGGGGAAAGTACTATTTTCTATCGCTTTGCAAGCTTCTAACACAATCCCAGTGCTGTGTAGCAATTAGCTTGTCAGTGCACTGCAGTAAGTGTTTCTTGATACCTACATCTAAGCAAATAGCTCTTTCACTATGTCTCGCTAGGAGAAAACGTTGCTGCTCACTAAACAACCTCCATCATTTTGTAGAAGTTGCACGGAGGGCTGCAGATTGTTTTGCAACAAGTAAAAGAATGTTGTCTAAGACGCCTTCCTTTCAAGTATTAATGGGAATGGAAAGGCAAGAGGGTGAGAAAGTTCTGTTTTCTATCATTTTGCAAGCCGCTAACACAATCCCAGTGCTGTGTAGCAATTAGCTTTTCAGTGCACTGCAGTAAGTGTTTCTTGTCACCTACATCTAATCAAATAGCTTTTTCACTATGTCTCAAAAGGAGAAAACGTTCCTGCTCAATAAACAACTTCCATCGTGTTGTAGAAGTTGCACAGAGGCCTGCAGAGTGTTTTGTAACAAGAAAAAGAAAGTTGTCTAAGACGCCTTCTTTTGAGGTGTTAATGTGAAGGGAAAGGCAAGAGGATGGGAAAGTACTGTTTTCTATCACTTTTCAAGCTGCTAACACAATCCCAGTGCTGTGTAGCATTTAGCTTTTCAGTGCACTGCAGTAAGTGTTTCTTGTTACCTACATCTAAGCATATAGCTTTTTCAATATGTCTCGCAAGGAGAAAACATTCCTGCTCACTAAACAACTTCCATCGTGTTGTAAAAGTTGCACAGAGGGCTGCAGAGTGTTTTGTAACAAGAAAAAGAAAGTTGTCTAAGACGCCTTCCTTTCATGTATTAATGGGAATGGAAAGGCAATAGAGTGGGAAAGGACTGTTTTCTATCACTTTGCAAGCTGCTAACACCATCCCAATGCTGTGTAGCAATTAGCTTGTCAGTGCACAGCAGTAAGTGTTTCTTGTCACCTACATCTAAGCAAATAGCTTTTTCACTATGTCTCGCAAGGAGAAAACGTTGCTGCTCACTAATCAACTTCCATCGTGTTGTAGAAGTTGCACAGAGGGCTGTAGTGTGTTTTTCAACGAGTAAAAGAAAGTTGTCTAAGACTCCGTCGTTTCAAGTATTAATGTGAATGGAAAGTCAAGAGAGTTGGAAAGTACTGTTTTCTATCACTTTGTAAGCTGCTGACACAATCACAGTGCTGTGTAGCAATTAGCTTGTCAGTGCACTGCAGTAAGTGTTTCTTGTCACCTACATCTAAGCAAATAGCTTTTTCACTATGTCTCGCAAGGAGAAAACCTTCCTGCTCACTAAACAACTTCCATCGTGTTTTAGATGTTGCAAAGAGGGCTGCAGTGTGTTTTTCAACAAGTAAAAGAAAGAGTTCTAAGACGCCTTCCTTTCAAGTATTAATATGAATGGAAAGGCAAGAGAGTGGGAAAGTACTGTTTTCTATCACTGTGCAAGCTGCTTACACAATCCCAGTGCTGTGTAGCAATTACCTTTTCAATGCACTGCAGTCAGTGTTTCTTGTCACCTACATCTAAGCAAATAGCTTTTTCACTATGTCTCGCAGGAAGAAAACGTTGCTGCTCACTAAACAACTTCCATCATGTTGTAGAAGTTGAACAGAGGGCTGCAGAGTGTTTTGTAACAAGAAAAAGAAAGTTGTCTAAGACGCCTTCTTTTCAGGTGTTAATGTGAAGGGAAAGGCAAGAGAGTGGGAAAGTACTGTTTTCTATCACTTTTCAAGCTGCTTACACAATCCCAGTGTTGTATAGCAACTAGCTTGTCACTGCACTGCAGTAAGTGTTTCTTGTCACCTACATATAAGCAAATAGCTTTTTCACTCTGTCTCGCAAGGAGAAAACGTTGCTGCTCACTAAACAACCTCCATCATGTTGTAGAAGTTGCACAGAGGGCTGCAGTGTGTTTTGCAACAAGAAAAAGAAAGTTGTCCTAGACGCCTTCCTTTCAAGTATTAATGTGAATGGAAAGGCGAGAGAGTGGGAAACTACTGTTTTCTATCACTGTGCAAGCTGCTAACACAATCCCAGGGCTGTGTAGCAATTACCTTTTCAATGCACTGCAGTCAGTGTTTCTTGTCACCTACATCTAAGCAAATAGGTTTTTCACTATGTCTCGCAAGGAGAAAACATTGCTGCTCACTAAACAACTTCCATCGTGTTGCAGATGTTGCACAGAAGGCTGCAGAGTGTTTTTCAACAAGTAAAAGAAAGTTGTCTAAGACGCGTTCCTTTCAAGTATTAATGTGAATGGAAAGTCAAGAGAGTGGGAAAGTACTGTTTTCTATCACTGTGCAAGCTGCTAACACAATCCCAGGGCTGTGTAGCAATTACCTTTTCAATGCACTGCAGTCAGTGTTTCTTGTCACCTACATCTAAGAAAATAGCTTTTTCACTATGTCTCGCAGGAAGAAAACGTTGCTGCTCACTAAACATCTCCTGTCATGATCTAAAAGTTCCACAGAGGGCTGCGGAGTGTTTTGCAACAAGAAAAAGAAAGTTGTCTAAGACGCCTTCCTTTCAAGTATTAATGTGAAGGGAAAGGCAAGAGAGTGGGAAAGTACTGTTTTCTATCACTTTTCAACCTGCTTATACAATCCCAGTGTTGTGTAGCAAGTAGCTTGTCAGGGCACTGCAGTAAGTGTTTCTTGTCACCTACATCTAAGTAAATAGCTTTTTCACTATGTCTCGCAAGGAGAAAACCTTCCTGCTCACTAAACAACTTCCATCGTGTTGTAGATGCTGCACAGAGGGCTGCAGTGTGTTTTTCAACAAGTAAAAGAAAGTTGTCTAAGACGCCTTCTTTTCAGGTGTTAATGTGAAGGGAAAGGCAAGACAGTGGGAAAGTACTGTTTTCTATCACTTGTCAAGCTGCTTACACAATCCCAGTGTTGTGTAGCTTGTAGCTTGTCACTGCACTGCAGTAAGTGTTTCTTGTCACCTATATCTAAGCAAATAGCTTTTTCACTATGTCTCGCAAGGAGAAAAATTTCGGTCCGCTAAACGTCTCCTGTCGTGATCTAGGCGTTGCACAGAGGGCTGCAGAGTGTTTTGCAACAAGAAAAAGAAGCATTTCAAGTATTAATGTGAATGGAAAGGCAAGAGAATGGGAAAGTACTGTTTTCTATCACTTTGCAAGCTGCTAACACAATCCCAGTGCTGTGTAGCAATTAGCTTGTCAGTGCACTGCAGTAAGTGTTTCTAGTTACCTACATCTAAGCAAATAGCTCTTTCACTATGTCTCGCTAGGAGAAAACGTGGCTGCTCACTAAACAAACTCCATCATGTTGTAGAAGTTGCACAGAGGGCTGCAGATTGTTTTGCAACAAGTAAAAGAAAGTTGTCTAAGACGCCTTCCTTTCAAGTATTAATGGGAATGGAAAGGCAAGAGGGTGAGAAAGTTCTCTTTTCTATCATTTTGCAAGCCGCTAACACAATCCCAGGGCTGTGTAGCAATTAGGTTGTCAGTGCACTGCAGTAAGTGTTTCTTGTCACCTACATCTAAGAAAATAGCTTTTTCACTATGTCTCGCAAGGAGAAAACGTTCCAGCTGACTAAAAAACTTCCATCGTGTTGTAGAAGTTGCACAGAAGGCTGCAGAGTGTTTTGCAAGAAGACAAAGAAAGTTGTCTAAGACGCCTTCCTTTCAGGTATTAATGTGAATGGAAAGGCAAGAGAGTGGGAAAGTGCTGTTTTCTATCACTGTGCAAGCTGCTAACACAATCCCAGTGCTGTGTAGCAATTAGATTTCAGTGTACTGCAGTAAGTGTTTCTTGTTACCTACATATAAGCAAATAGATTTTCCACTCTGTCTCGCAAGGAGAAAACGTTGCTGCTCACTAAACAACCTCCATCATGTTGTAGAAGTTGCACAGAGGGCTGCAGAGTGTTTTGCAACAAGTAAAAGAATGTTGTCTAAGACGCCTTCCTTTCAAGTATTAATGTGAATGGAAAGGCAAGAGGGTCAGAAAGTTCTGTTTTCTATTACTTTGCAAGCTGCTTACACAATCCCAGTGCTGTGTAGCAATTAGCTTTTCAGTGCACTGCAGTAAGTGTTTCTTGTTACCTACATTTAAGGAAATAGCTTTTTCACTATGTCTCGAAAGGAGAAAACGTTCCTGCTAACTTAACAACCTCCATCATGTTGTAGAAGTTGCACAGAGGGCTGTAGTGTGTTTTGCAACAAGAAAAAGAAATTTGTCCTAGACGCCTTCCTTTCAAGTATTAATGTGAAGGGAAAGGCAAGAGAGTGGGAAAGAACTGTTTTCTATCACTTTTCAAGTTGCTTACACAATCCCAGTGCTGTGTAGCAATTAGCTTTTCAGTGCACTGCAGTAAGTGTTTCTTGTTACCTACATCTAAGCAAATAGCTTTTTCAATATGTCTCACAAGGAGAAAACGTTCCTGCTGCCTAAAAAACTTCCATCGTGTTGTAGAAGTTGCACAGAGGGCTGCGGAGTGTTTTGCAACAAGAAAAAGAAAGTTGTCTAAGACGCCTTCCTTTCAAGTATTAATGTGAAGGGAAAGGCAAGAGAGTGGAAAAGTACTGTTTTCTATCACTTTTCAAGCTGCTTCCACAATCCCAGTGCTGTGTAGCAATTACCTTTTCAGTGCACTGCAGTAAGTGTTTCTTGTTACCTACAATTAAGCAAATAGCTTTTTCACTATGTCTCGAAAGGAGAAAACGTTCCTGCTCACTAACATCTCCTGTCGTGATCTAGGCGTTGCACAGAGGGCTGCAGTGTGCTTTGCAACAAGAAAAAGAAAGTTGTCTAAGACGCCTTCCTTTCAAGTATTAATGTGAATGGAAAGGCGAGAGAGTGCGAAAGTACTGTTTTCTATCACTTTGCAAGCTGCTAACACAATCCCAGTGCTGTGTAGCAATTAGCTTTTCAGTGCACTGCAGTAAGTGTTTCTTGTTACCTACATCTAAGCAAATAGCTTTTTCACTATGTCTCGCCGGAAGAAAACGTTGCTGCTCACTAAACATCTGCAGTCATGATCTAGAAGTTCCAGAGAGGGCTGCAGAGTTTTTTGCAACAAGAAAAAGAAACTTGTCTAAGACGCCTTCCTTTCAATTGAATGTGAATGGAAAGGCAAGAGAGTGGGAAAGTACTGTTTTCTATCACTTTGCAAGCTGCTTACACAATCCCAGTGTTGTGTAGCAATTAGCTTGTCAGTGCACTGCAGTAAGTGTTTCTTGTTACCTACATCTAAGCAAATAGCTCTTTCACTATGTATCGAAAGGAGAAAACGTTCCTGCTCACTAAACAACCTCCATCATATAGTAGAAGTTGCACAGAGGGCTGCAGAGTGTTTTGCAACAAGTAAAAGAATGTTGTCTAAGACGCCTTCCTTTCAAGTATTAATGGGAATGGAAAGGGAAGAGGGTGAGAAAGTTCTGTTTTCTATCATTTTGCAAGCTGCTAACACCATCCCAGTGCTGTGTAGCAATTAGCTTGTCAGTGCACTGCAGTAAGTGTTTCTTGTCACCTACATCTAAGCAAATAGCTTTTTCACTATGTCTCGCAAGGAGAAAACGTTCCTGCTCAGTAAACAACTTCCTTCGTGTTGTAGAAGTTGCACAGAGGGCTGCAGAGTGTTTTTTAACAAGAAAAAGAAAGTTGTCTAAGACGCCTTCTTTTCAGGTGTTAATGTGAAGGGAAAGGCAAGAGAGTGGGAAAGTACTGTTTTCTATCAATTTTCAAGCTGCTTACACAATCCCAGTGTTGTATAGCAACTAGCATGTCACTGCACTGCAGTAAAGTGTTTCTTGTCACCTACATCTAAGCAAATAGCTTTTTCACTCTGTCTCGCAAGGAGAAAACGTTGCTGCTCACTAAACAACCTCCATCATGTTGTAGAAGTTGCACAGAGGGCTGCAGAATTTTTTGC
Organism: Setophaga petechia; assembly: GCA_024362935.1. NCBI lineage: Eukaryota > Metazoa > Chordata > Aves > Passeriformes > Parulidae > Setophaga > Setophaga petechia. The sequence goes on along the minus strand of JANCRA010000003.1, from coordinate 55,199,746 downwards.
AACAAGAAAAAGAAAGTTGTCTAAGACGCTTTCCTTTCAAGTATTAATGTGAAGGGAAAGGCAAGAGAGTGGGAAAGTACTATTTTCTATCACTGTGCAAGCTGCTAACACAATCCCAGTGCTGTGTAGCAATTAGCTTTTCAGTGCACTGCAGTAAGTGTTTCTTGTCACCTACATCTAAGCAAATAGCTTTTTCACTATGTCTCGCCGGAAGAAAACGTTGCTGCTCACTAAACAACTTCCATCATGTTGTAGAAGTTGCACAGAGGGCTGCAGAGTGTTTTGTAAAAAGAAAAAGAAAGTTGTCTAAGACGCCTCCTTTTCAGGTGTTAATGTGAAGGGAAAGGCAAGAGAGTGGGAAAGTACTGTTTTCTACCACTTTGCAAGCTGCTTACACAATCCCCGTGTTCTATAGCAACTAGCTTCTCCCTGCACTGCAGTAAGTGTTTCTTGACACCTACATATAAGCAAATAACTTTTTGACTCTGTCTCGCAAGGAGAAAACGTTGCTGCTAACTAAACAACCTCCATCATGTTGTAGAAGTTGCACAGAGGGCTGCAGTGTGTTTTGCAACAAGAAAAAGAAAGTTGTCCTAGACGCCTTCCTTTCAAGTATTAATGTGAATGGAGAGGCGAGAGAGTGGGAAAGTACTGTTTTCTATCACTTTTCAAGCTTCTTACACAATCCCAGTGCTGTGTAGCAATTAGCTTTTCAGTGCACTGCAGCAAGTGTTTCTTGTTACCTACATCAAATCAAATAGCTTTTTCACTATGTCTCACAAGGAGAAAACGTTCCTGCTCACTAAACATCTCCTGTCGTGATCTGGGCGTTTCACAGAGGGCTGCGGAGTGTTTTGCAACAAGAAAAAGAAAGTTGTCTTAGACGCTTTCCTTTCAAGTATTAATGTGAAGGGAAAGGCAAGAGAGTGGAAAAGTACTGTTTTCTATCACTATTCAAGCTGCTTACACAATCCCAGTGCTGTGTAGCAATTACCTTTTCAGTGCACTGCAGTAAGTGTTTCTTGTTACCTACATCTAAGCAAATAGCTTTTTCACTATGTCTCACAAGGAGAAAACGTTCCTGCTCACTTAACCACCTCCATCATGTTGTAGAAGTTGCACAGAGGGCTGCAGAGTGTTTTGCAACAAGTAAAGGAATGTTGTTTAAGACGCCTTCCTTTCAGGTATTAATGTGAATGGAAAGGCAAGAGGGTGAGAAAGTTCTGTTTTCTATCATTTTGTAAGCTGCTAACACCATCCCAGTGCTGTGTAGTAATTAGTTTGTCAGTGCACTGTAGTAAGTGTTTCTTGTCACCTACATCTAAGCAAATAGCTGTTTCACTATGTCTCGCAAGGAGAAAACATTCCTGCTAACTAAACAAATTCCATCGCGTTGTAGAAGATGCACAGAGGGCTGCAGAGTGTTTTGTAATAAGAAAAAGAAAGTTGTCTAAGACGCCTTCCTTTAAGTATTAATGGGAATGGAAAGGCAATAGAGTGGGAAAGTACTGTTTTCTATCACTTTGCAAGCTGCTAACACAATCCCAGTTCTGTGTAGCAATTAGCTTGTCAGTGCACTGCAGTAAGTGTTTCTTGTCACCTACATCTAAGCAAATAGCTTTTTCACTATGTCTCGCAAGGAGAAAACGTCGCTAGTCACTAAACAACTTCCATTGTGTTGTAGATATTGCAGGGAGGGCTGTAGTGTGTTTTTCAACGAGTAAAAGAAAGTTATCTAAGACGCCTTCGTTTCAAGTATTAATGTGAATGGGAAGGAAAGAGAGTGGGAAAGTACTGTTTTCTATCACTTTGCAAGCTGCTATCACAATCCCAGTGTTGTGTAGCAAGTAGCTTGTCAGTGCACTACAGTAAGTGTTTCTTGTCACCTACATCTAAGCAAATAGCTTTTTCACTATGTCTCGCAAGGAGAAAAAGTTCCGGTTCGCTAAACGTCTCCTGTCGTGATCTAGGCGTTGCACAGAGGGCTGCAGAGTGTTTTGCAACAAGATAAGAAGTATTTCAAGTATTAATGTGAATGGAAAGGCAAGAGAATGGGAAAGTACTGTTTTCTATCACTTTGCAACCTGCTAAGACAATCCCAGTGCTGTGTAGCAATTAGCTTGTCAGTGCACTGCAGTAAGTGTTTCTAGTTACCTACATCTCTGCAAATAGCTTTTTTACTATGTGTCGCAAGGAGAAAACCTTCCTGCTCACTAAACAACTTCCATCGTGTTCTAGATTTTGCACAGAGCGTGTTCTAGAAGTTGCACATATGGCTGCAGAGTGTTTTGCAACAAGTAAAAGAAAATTGTCTAAGACGCCTTCCTTTCAAGTATTAATGTGAAGGGAAAGGCAAGAGAGTGGGAAAGTACTATTTTCTATCACTATGCAAGCTGCTAACACAATCCGAGTGCTGTGTAGCAATTAGCTTGTCAGTGCAAAGCAGTGAGTGTTTCTTGTTACCTACATCAAATCAAATAGCTTTTTCACTATATCTGACAAGGAGAAAACATTACTGCTCACTAAACAACTTCCATCGTGTTGTAGAAGTTGCACAGAGGGCTGCGGAGAGTTTTGCAACAAGAAAAAGAAAGTTGTCTAAGACGCCTTCCTTTCAAGTATTAATGTGAAGGGAAAGGCAAGAGAGTGGGAAAGTACTGTTTTCTATCACTTTTGAAGCTGCTTACACAACCCCAGTGCTGTGTAGCAATTAGCTTTTCAGTGCACTGCAGTAAGTGTTTCTTGTTACCTACATCAAATGAAATAGCTTTTTCAATATGTCTCACAAGGAGAAAACGATCCTGCTGACTAAAAAACTTCCATCGTGTTGTAGAAATTGCACAGCGGGCTGCGGAGTGTTTTGCAACAAAAAAAAGAAAGTTGTCTAAGACGCCTTCCTTTCAAGTATTAATGTGAAGGGAAAGGCAAGAGAGTGGAAAAGTACTGTTTTCTATCACTTTTCAAGCTGCTATCACAATCCCAGTGTTGTGTAGCAACTAGCTTGTCACTGCACAGCAGTAAGTGTTTCTTGTCACCTACATCAAAGCAAATAGCTGTTTCACTATGTCTCGCAAGGAGAAAACGTTGCTGCTCACTAAACAACTTCCATTGTGTTGCAGATGTTGCACTGAAGGCTGCAGAGTGTTTTGCAACAAAACAAAGAAAGTTGTCTAAGACGCCTTCCTTTCAGGTATTAATGTGAATGGAAAGGCAAGAGAGTGGGAAAGTACTGTTTTCTATCACTGTGCAAGCTGCTAACACAATCCCAGTGCTGTGTAGCAATTAGCTTGTCAGTGCACTGCAGTAAGTGTTTCCTGTCACCTACATCTAAGCAAATAGCATTTTCACTATCTCTCGCAGGAAGAAAACGTTGCTGCTCACTAAACATCTCCAGTCATGATCTAGAAGTTCTACAGAGGGCTGCAGAGTGTTTTGCAACAAGAAAAAAAACTTGCCTAAGACGCCTTCCTTTCAAGTATTAATGTGAATGTAAAGGCAAGAGAGAGGGAAAGTACTGTTTTCTGTCACTTTGCAAGCTGCTTACACAATCCCAGTGCTGTGTAGCAACTAGCTTGTCAGTGCACTGCAGTAAGTGTTTCTTGTCACCTACATCTAAGCAAATAGCTTTTTCACTATGTCTCGCAAGGAGAAAAAGTTCCGGTTCTCTAAACGTCTCCTGTCGTGATCTAGGCGTTGCACAGAGGGCTGTAGAGTGTTTTCCAACAAGAAAAAGAAGTATTTCAAGTATTTATGTGAATGGAAAGGCAAGAGAATGGGAAAGTACTGTTTTCTATCACTTTGCAAGCTGCTAACACAATCCCAGTGCTGTGTAGCAATTAGCTTGTCAGTGCACTGCAGTAAGTGTTTCTAGTTACCTACATCTCAGGAAATAGCTTTTTAACTATGTGTCGCAAGGAGAAAACCTTCCTGCTCACTAAACAACTTCCATCGTGTTCTAGATGTTGCACAGAGCGTGTTCTAGAAGTTGCACATAGGGCTGTAGAGTGTTTTGCAACAAGTAAAAGAAAATTGTCTAAGACGCCTTCCTTTCAAGTATTAATGTGAAGGGAAAGGCAAGAGGATGGGAAAGTACTATTTTCAATCACTTTGCAAGCTGCTAACACAATCCCAGTGCTGTGTAGCAATTAGCTTGTCAGGGCACTGCAGTAAGTGTTTCTTGTTACCTACATTTAAGCAAATAGCTTTTTCACTATGTCTCGCAAGGAGAAAACGTTCCTGCTGACTTAACAACCTCCATCATGTTGTAGAAGTTGCACAGAGGGCTGCAGTGTGTTTTGCAACAAGAAAATGAAAGTTGACGTAGACGCCTTCCTTTCAAGTATTAATGTGAAGGGAAAGGCAAGAGAGTGGAAAAGTACTGTTTTCTATCACTTTTCAAGCTGCTTACACAATCCCAGTGCTGTGTAGCAATTACCTTTTCAGTGCACTGCAGTAAGTGTTTCTTGTTACGTACATGTAAGCAAATAGCTTTTTCACTATGTCTCGAAAGGAGAAAACGTTCCTGCTCACTAACATCTCCTGTCGCGATCTAGGCGTTGCACAGAGGGCTGCGGAGTGTTTTGCAACAAGAAAAAGAAAGTTGTCCTCGACGCCGTCCTTTCAAGTATTAATGTGAAGGGAAAGGCAAGAGAGTGGGAAAGTACTGTTTTCTATCACTTTGCAAGCTGCTGACACAATCCCAGTGCTGTGTAGCAGTTAGCTTTTCAGTGCACTTCAGTCAGTGTTTCTTGTTACCTACATCTAAGCAAATAGCTCTGTCACTATGTCTCGCTAGGAGAAAACGTGGCTGCTCACTAAACAAACTCCATCATGTTGTAGAAGTTGCACAGAGGGCTGCAGAGTGTTTTGCAACAAGTAAAAGAAAGTTGTCTAAGACGCCTTCCTTTCAAGTATTGATGGGAATGGAAAGGCAAGAGGGTGAGAAAGTTCTGTTTTCTATCATTTTGCAAGCCGCTAACACAATCCCAGGGCTGTGTAGCAATTAGCTTGTCAGTTCACTGCAGTAAGTGTTTCTTGTCACCTACATCTAAGAAAATAGCTTTTTCACTATGTCTCGCAAGGAGAAAACGTTCCAGCTGACTAAAAAACTTCCATCGTGTTGTAGAAGTTGCACAGAGGGCTGCAGTGTGTTTTGCAACAAGAAAAAGAAAGTTGTCCTAGACGCCTTCCTTTCAAGTATTAATGTGAAGGGAAAGGCAAGAGGATGGGAAAGTACTGTTTTCTATCACTTTTCAAGCTGCTTACACAATCCCAGTGCTGTGTAGCAATTGGCTTGTCAGTGCACTGCAGTAAGTGTTTCTTGTTACCTACATCTAATCAAATAGCTTTTTCACTATGTCTCGCAAGGAGAAAACGTTCCTGCTCACTAAACAACTTCCTTCGTGTTGTAGAAGTTGCACAGAGGGCTGCAGAGTGTTTTGTAACAAGAAAAAGAAAGTTGTCTAAGACGCCTTCTTTTCAGGTGTTAATGTGAAGGGAAAGGCAAGAGAGTGGGAAAGTACTGTTTTCTATCACTGTGCAAGCTGCTTACACAATCCCAGTGCTGTGTAGCAATTAGCTTTTCAGTGCACTGCAGTAAGGGTTTCTTGTCACCTACATCTAATCAAATAGCTTTTTCACTGTGTCTCACAAGGAGAAAACGTTCCTGCTCACTAAACAACTTCCATCGTGTTGTAGAAGTTGCACAGAGGGCTGCAGAGTGTTTTGTAACAAGAAAAAGAAAGTTGTCTAAGACGCCTTCTTCTCAGGTGTTAATGTTAAGGGAAAGGCAAGAGAGTGGGAAAGTGCTGTTTTCTATCACTTTTCAACCTGCTTACACAATCCCAGTGTTGTATAGCAACTAGCTTGTCACTGCTCTGCAGTAAGTGTTTCTTGTAACCTACATATAAGCAAATAGCTTTTTCACTCTGTCTCGCAAGGAGAAAACGTTGCTGCTCACTAAACAACCTCCATCATGTTGTAGAAGTTGCACAGAGGGCTGCAGTGTGTTTTGCAACAAGAAAAAGAAAGTTGTCCTAGAAGCCTTCCTTTCAAGTATTAATGTGAAGGGAAAGGCAAGAGGATGGGAAAGTACTGTTTTCTATCACTTTTCAAGCTGCTAACACAATCCAAGTGCCGTGTAGCATATAGCTTTTCAGTGCACTGCAGTAAGTCTTACTTGTTACCTACATCTAAGCAAATAGCTTTTTCACTATGTCTCGCAAGGAGAAAACATTCCTGCTCACTAAACAACTTCCATCGTGTTGTAGAAGTTGCACAGAGGGCTGCAGAGTGTTTTGTAACAAGAAAAAGAAAGTTGTCTAAGACGCCTTCCTTTCAAGTATTAATGTGAATGGAAAGGCCAGAGAGTGGGAAAGTACTGTTTTCTATCACTTTGCAAGCTGCTGACACAATCCCAGTGCTGTGTAGCAATTAGCTTGTCAGTGCACTGCAGTAAGTGTTTCTTGTCACCTACATCTAAGCAAATAGCTTTTCCACTATGTCTCGCAAGGAGAAAACGTTGCTGCTCACTAAACAACTTCCATCGTGTTGTAGATATTGCACAGAGGGCTGTAGTGTGTTTTTCAACGAGTAAAAGAAAGTTGTCTAAGATGCCTTCGTTTCAAGTATTAATGTGAATGGGAAGGCAAGAGAGTGGGAAAGTACTGTTTTCTATCACTTTGCAAGCTGCTATCACAATCCCAGTGTTTTGTAGCAAGTAGCCTGTCAGTGCACTGCAGTAAGTGTTTCTTGTGACCTACATCTAAGCAAATAGCTTTTTCACTATGTCTCGCAAGGAGAAAAATTCCGGTTCGCTAAACGTCTCCTGTCGTGATCTAGGCGTTGCACAGAGGGCTTTAGAGTGTTTTGCAACAAGAAAAAGAAGTATTTCAAGTATTAATATGAAGGGAAAGGCAAGAGAGTGGGAAAGTACTGTTTTCTATCACTTTGCAAGCTGCTAACACAATCCCAGCGCTGTGTATCAATTAGCTTGTAACTGCATTGCAGTAAGAGTTTCTTGTTACCTACATCTAAGCAAATAGCTTTTTTACTATGTCTCGCAAGGAGAAAACGTTCCTGCTCACTAAACATCTCCTATCGTGATCTAGAAGTTGCACAGAGGGCTGCAGTGTGTTTTGCAACAAGAAAAAGAAAGTTGTCCTAGACGCCTTCCTTTCAAGTATTAGTCTGAAGTGAAAGGCAAGAGAGTGGGAAAGTACTGTTTTCTATCACTTTGCAAGCTGCTAACACAATCCCAGTGCTGTGTCGCAATTACCTTTTCAGTGCACTGCAGTAAGTGTTTCTTGTCACCTACATCTAAGCAAATAGCTTTTTCACTATGTCTCGCAAGGAGAAAACGTTTCTGCTCACTAAACAACTTCCATCGTGTTGTAGAATTTGCACGGAGGGCTGCAGAGTGTTTTGCAATAAGTAAAAGAAAGTTGTCTAACACGCCTTCCTTTCAAGTATTAATGTGAATGGAAAGGCAAGAGGGTCAGAAAGTTCTGTTTTCTATCATTTTGCAAGATGCTAACGCAATCCCAGTGCTGTGTTAGCAATTAGCTTGTCAGTGCACTGCAGTAAGTGTTTCTTGTCACCTACATCTAATCAAATAGCTTTTTCACTATGTCTCACAAGGAGAAAACGTTGCTGCTCACTGAACAACCTCCATCATGTTGTAGAAGTTGCACAGAGGGCTGCAGTGTGTTTTGCAACAAGAAAAAGAAAGTTGTCCTAGACGCCTTCCTTTCAAGTATTAATGTGAATGGAAAGGCCAGAGAGTGGGAAAGTACTGTTTTCTATCACTTTGCAAGCTGCTAACACCATCCCAGTGCTGTGTAGCAATTACCTTGTCAGTGCACTGCAGTAAGTGTTTCTTGTCACCTACATCTAAGCAAATAGCTTTTTCACTATGTCTCGCTAGGAGAAAACGTGGCTGCTCACTAAACAAACTCCATCATGTTGTAGAAGTTGCACAGAGGGCTGCAGAGTGTTTTGCAACAAGTAAAAGAAAGTTGTCTAAGACGCCTTCCTTTCAAGTATTGATGGGAATGGAAAGGCAAGAGGGTGAGAAAGTTCTGTTTTCTATCATTTTGCAAGCTGCTAACACAATCCCAGGGCTGTGTAGCAATTAGCTTGTCAGTGCACTGCAGTAAGTGTTTCTTGTCACCTACATCTAAGAAAATAGCTTTTTCACTATGTCTCGCAAGGAGAAAACGTTCCAGCTGACTAAAAAACTTCCATCGTGTTGTAGAAGTTGCACAGAGGGCTGCAGTGTGTTTTGCAACAAGAAAAAGAAAGTTGTCCTAGACGCCTTCCTTTCAAGTATTAATGTGAAGGGAAAGGCAAGAGGATGGGAAAGTACTGTTTTCTATCACTTTTCAAGCTGCTTACACAATCCCAGTGCTGTGTAGCAATTGGCTTGTCAGTGCACTGCAGTAAGTGTTTCTTGTTACCTACATCTAATCAAATAGCTTTTTCACTATGTCTCGCAAGGAGAAAACGTTCCTGCTCACTAAACAACTTCCTTCGTGTTGTAGAAGTTGCACAGAGGGCTGCAGAGTGTTTTGTAACAAGAAAAAGAAAGTTGTCTAAGACGCCTTCTTTTCAGGTGTTAATGTGAAGGGAAAGGCAAGAGAGTGGGAAAGTACTGTTTTCTATCACTGTGCAAGCTGCTTACACAATCCCAGTGCTGTGTAGCAATTAGCTTTTCAGTGCACTGCAGTAAGGGTTTCTTGTCACCTACATCTAATCAAATAGCTTTTTCACTGTGTCTCACAAGGAGAAAACGTTCCTGCTCACTAAACAACTTCCATCGTGTTGTAGAAGTTGCACAGAGGGCTGCAGAGTGTTTTGTAACAAGAAAAAGAAAGTTGTCTAAGACGCCTTCTTCTCAGGTGTTAATGTTAAGGGAAAGGCAAGAGAGTGGGAAAGTGCTGTTTTCTATCACTTTTCAACCTGCTTACACAATCCCAGTGTTGTATAGCAACTAGCTTGTCACTGCTCTGCAGTAAGTGTTTCTTGTAACCTACATATAAGCAAATAGCTTTTTCACTCTGTCTCGCAAGGAGAAAACGTTGCTGCTCACTAAACAACCTCCATCATGTTGTAGAAGTTGCACAGAGGGCTGCAGTGTGTTTTGCAACAAGAAAAAGAAAGTTGTCCTAGAAGCCTTCCTTTCAAGTATTAATGTGAAGGGAAAGGCAAGAGGATGGGAAAGTACTGTTTTCTATCACTTTTCAAGCTGCTAACACAATCCAAGTGCCGTGTAGCATATAGCTTTTCAGTGCACTGCAGTAAGTCTTACTTGTTACCTACATCTAAGCAAATAGCTTTTTCACTATGTCTCGCAAGGAGAAAACATTCCTGCTCACTAAACAACTTCCATCGTGTTGTAGAAGTTGCACAGAGGGCTGCAGAGTGTTTTGTAACAAGAAAAAGAATGTTGTCTAAGACGCCTTCCTTTCAAGTATTAATGTGAATGGAAAGGCCAGAGAGTGGGAAAGTACTGTTTTCTATCACTTTGCAAGCTGCTGACACAATCCCAGTGCTGTGTAGCAATTAGCTTGTCAGTGCACTGCAGTAAGTGTTTCTTGTCACCTACATCTAAGCAAATAGCTTTTTCACTATGTCTCGCAAGGAGAAAACGTTGCTGCTCACTAAACAACTTCCATCGTGTTGTAGATATTGCACAGAGGGCTGTAGTGTGTTTTTCAACGAGTAAAAGAAAGTTGTCTAAGATGCCTTCGTTTCAAGTATTAATGTGAATGGGAAGGCAAGAGAGTGGGAAAGTACTGTTTTCTATCACTTTGCAAGCTGCTATCACAATCCCAGTGTTTTGTAGCAAGTAGCCTGTCAGTGCACTGCAGTAAGTGTTTCTTGTGACCTACATCTAAGCAAATAGCTTTTTCACTATGTCTCGCAAGGAGAAAAATTCCGGTTCGCTAAACGTCTCCTGTCGTGATCTAGGCGTTGCACAGAGGGCTTTAGAGTGTTTTGCAACAAGAAAAAGAAGTATTTCAAGTATTAATATGAAGGGAAAGGCAAGAGAGTGGGAAAGTACTGTTTTCTATCACTTTGCAAGCTGCTAACACAATCCCAGCGCTGTGTATCAATTAGCTTGTAACTGCATTGCAGTAAGAGTTTCTTGTTACCTACATCTAAGCAAATAGCTTTTTCACTATGTCTCGCAAGGAGAAAACGTTCCTGCTCACTAAACATCTCCTATCGTGATCTAGAAGTTGCACAGAGGGCTGCAGTGTGTTTTGCAACAAGAAAAAGAAAGTTGTCCTAGACGCCTTCCTTTCAAGTATTAGTCTGAAGTGAAAGGCAAGAGAGTGGGAAAGTACTGTTTTCTATCACTTTGCAAGCTGCTAACACAATCCCAGTGCTGTGTCGCAATTACCTTTTCAGTGCACTGCAGTAAGTGTTTCTTGTCACCTACATCTAAGCAAATAGCTTTTTCACTATGTCTCGCAAGGAGAAAACGTTTCTGCTCACTAAACAACTTCCATCGTGTTGTAGAATTTGCACGGAGGGCTGCAGAGTGTTTTGCAATAAGTAAAAGAAAGTTGTCTAACACGCCTTCCTTTCAAGTATTAATGTGAATGGAAAGGCAAGAGGGTCAGAAAGTTCTGTTTTCTATCATTTTGCAAGATGCTAACGCAATCCCAGTGCTGTGTTAGCAATTAGCTTGTCAGTGCACTGCAGTAAGTGTTTCTTGTCACCTACATCTAATCAAATAGCTTTTTCACTATGTCTCACAAGGAGAAAACGTTGCTGCTCACTGAACAACCTCCATCATGTTGTAGAAGTTGCACAGAGGGCTGCAGTGTGTTTTGCAACAAGAAAAAGAAAGTTGTCTAAGACGCCTTCCTTTCAAGTATTAATGTGAATGGAAAGGCAATAGAGTGGGAAAGTACTGTTTTCTATCACTTTGCAAGCTGCTAACACCATCCCAGTGCTGTGTAGCAATTACCTTGTCAGTGCACTGCAGTAAGTGTTTCTTGTCACCTACATCTAAGCAAATAGCTTTTTCACTATGTCTCGCAAGGAGAAAGCGTTGCTGCTCACTAAACAACTTCCATCGTGTTGTAGATATTACACAGAGGGCTGTAGTGCGTTTTTGAACGAGTAAAACAAAGTTGTCTAAGACGCCTTCGTTTCAAGTATTAATGTGAATGGGAAGGCAAGAGAGTGGGAAAGTACTGTTTTCTATCACTTTGCAAGCTGCTATCACAATCCCAGTGTTGTGTAGCACGTAGCTTGTCAGTGCACTGCAGTAAGTGTTTCTTGTGACCTACATCTAAGCAAATAGCTTTTTCACTATGTCTCGCAAGGAGAAAAACTTCCCGTTCGCTAAACGTCTCCTGTCGTGATCTAGGCGTTGCACAGAGGGATGCAGAGTGTTTTGCAACAAGAAAAAGAAGTATTTCAAGTATTAATGTGAAGGGAAAGGCAAGAGAGTGGGAACGTACTGTTTTCTATCACTTTGCAAGCTGCTAACACAATCCCAGTGCTGTGTAGCAATTAGCTTCTCAGTGCACTGCAGTAAGTGTTTCTAGTTACCTACATCTCAGCAAATAGCTTTTTAACTATGTGTCGCAAGGAGAAAACCTTCCTGCTCACTAAACAACTTCCATCGTGTTCTAGATGTTGCACAGAGCGTGTTCTAGAAGTTGCACATAGGGCTGCAGAGTGTTTTGCAACAAGAAAGAGAAAGTTGTCTAAGATGCCTTCCTTTCAAGTATTAATGTGAAGGCAAAGGCAAGAGAGTGGAAAAGTACTGTTTTCTATCACTTTGCAAGCTGCTAACACAATCCCACTGCTGTGTAGCAATTAGCTTGTAACTGCATTGCAGTAAGTGTTTCTTGTTACCTACATCTAAGCAAATAGCTTTTTCACTATGTCTCGCAAGGAGAAAACGTTCCTGCTCACTAAACATCTCCTATCATGATCTAGAAGTAGCACAGAGGGCTGCAGTGTGTTTTGCAACAAGAAAAAGAAAGTTGTCCTAGACGCCTTCCTTTCAAGTATTAGTCTGAAGTGAAAGGCAAGAGAGTGGGAAAGTACTGTTTTCTATCACTTTCCAAGCTGCTAACACAATCCCAGTGCTGTGTCGCAATTACCTTTTCAGTGCACTGCAGTAAGTGTTTCTTGTCACCTACATTTAAGCAAATAGCTTTTTCACTATGTCTCGCAAGGAGAAAACGTTCCTGCTCACTAAACAACTTCCATCTTGTTGTAGAATTTGCACGGAGGGCTGCAGAGTGTTTTGCAACAAGTAAAAGAAAGTTGTCTAACACGCCTTCCTTTCAAGTATTAATGTGAAGGGAAAGGCAAGAGGGTCAGAAAGTTCTGTTTTCTATCATTTTGCAAGATGCTAACGCAATCCCAGTGCTGTGTTAGCAATTAGCTTGTCAGTGCACTACAGTAAGTGTTTCTTTTCACCTACATATAAGCAAATAGCTTTTTCACTCTGTCTCGCAAGGAGAAAACGTTGCTGCTCACTAAACACCCTCCATCATGTTGTAGAAGTTGCACAGAGGGCTGCAGTGTGTTTTGCAACAAGAAAAAGAAAGTTGTCCTAGACGCCTTCCTTTCAAGTATTAATGTGAAGGGAAAGGCAAGAGCATGGGAAAGTACTGTTTTCTATCACTTTTCAAGCTGCTAACACAATCCAAGTGCCGTGTAGCATATAGCTTTTCAGTGCACTGCAGTAAGTCTTACTTGTTACCTACATCTAAGCAAATAGCTTTTTAACTATGTGTCGCAAGGAGAAAACCTTCCTGCTCACTAAACAACTTCCATCGTGTTCTAGATGTTGCACCGAGCGTGTTCTAGAAGTTGCACATAGGGCTGCAGAGTGTTTTGCAAGAAGTAAAAGAAAATTGTCTAAGACGCCTTCCTTTCAAGTATTAACGTGAATGGGAAGGCAAGAGAGTGGGAAAGTACTGTTTTCTATCTCTTTGCAAGCTGCTATCACAATCCCAGTGTTGTGTAGCACGTAGCTTTTCAGTGCACTGCAGTAAGTGTTTCTCGTGACCTACATCTAAGCAAACAGCTTTTTCACTATGTCTCGCAAGGAGAAAAACTTCCCGTTCGCTAAACGTCTCCTGTCGTGATCTAGGCGTTGCACAGAGGGATGCAGAGTGTTTTGCAACAAGAAAAAGAAGTATTTCAAGTATTAATGTGAAGGGAAAGGCAAGAGAGTGGGAACGTACTGTTTTCTATCACTTTGCAAGCTGCTAACACAATCCCAGTGCTGTGTAGCAATTAGCTTCTCAGTGCACTGCAGTAAGTGTTTCTAGTTACCTACATCTCAGCAAATAGCTTTTTAACTATGTGTCGCAAGGAGAAAACCTTCCTGCTCACTAAACAACTTCCATCGTGTTCTAGATGTTGCACAGAGCGTGTTCTAGAAGATGCACATAGGGCTGCAGAGTGTTTTGCAACAAGAAAGAGAAAGTTGTCTAAGATGCCTTCCTTTCAAGTATTAATGTGAAGGCAAAGGCAAGAGAGTGGAAAAGTACTGTTTTCTATCACTTTGCAAGCTGCTAACACAATCCCACTGCTGTGTAGCAATTAGCTTGTAACTGCATTGCAGTAAGTGTTTCTTGTTACCTACATCTAAGCAAATAGCTTTTTCACTATGTCTCGCAAGGAGAAAACGTTCCTGCTCACTAAACATCTCCTATCATGATCTAGAAGTAGCACAGAGGGCTGCAGTGTGTTTTGCAACAAGAAAAAGAAAGTTGTCCTAGACGCCTTCCTTTCAAGTATTAGTCTGAAGTGAAAGGCAAGAGAGTGGGAAAGTACTGTTTTCTATCACTTTGCAAGCTGCTAACACAATCCCAGTGCTGTGTCGCAATTACCTTTTCAGTGCACTGCAGTAAGTGTTTCTTGTCACCTACATCTAAGCAAATAGCTTTTTCACTATGTCTCGCAAGGAGAAAACGTGGCTGCTCACTAAACAACTTCCATCGTGTTGTAGAATTTGCACGGAGGGCTGCAGAGTGTTTTGCAACAAGTAAAAGAAAGTTGTCTAACACGCCTTCCTTTCAAGTATTAATGGAAATGGAAAGGCAAGAGGGTCAGAAAGTTCTGTTTTCTATCACTTTGCAAGCTGCTAACACAATCCCAGGGCTGTGTAGCAATTAGCTTGTCAGTGCACTGCAGTAAGTGTTTCTTGTTACCTACATCTAATCAAATAGCTTTTTCACTATGTCTCGCAAGGAGAAAACCTTCCTCCTCGCTAAACAACTTACATCCTGTTGTAGAAGTTGCACAGAGGGCTGCAGAGTGTTTTGCAACAAGTAAAAGAAAATTGTCTAAGACGCCTTCCTTTCAAGTATTAATGTGAAGGGAAAGGCAAGAGAGTGGGAAAGTACTATTTTCTATGACTGTGCAAGCTGCTTACACAATCCCAGTGCTGTGTAGCAATTAGCTTTTCAGTGCACTGCAGTAAGGGTTTCTTGTCACCTACATCTAATCAAATAGCTTTTTCACTGTGTCTCACAAGGAGAAAACGTTCCTGCTCACTAAACAACTTCCATCGTGTTGTAGAAGTTGCACAGAGGGCTGCAGAGTGTTTTGTAACAAGAAAAAGAAAGTTGTCTAAGACGCCTTCTTCTCAGGTGTTAATGTTAAGGGAAAGGCAAGAGAGTGGGAAAGTGCTGTTTTCTATCACTTTTCAACCTGCTTACACAATCCCAGTGTTGTGTAGCAACTAGCTTGTCACTGCTCTGCAGTAAGTGTTTCTTGTCACCTACATATAAGCAAATAGGTTTTTCACTCTGTCTCGCAAGGAGAAAACGTTGCTGCTCACTAAACAACCTCCATCATGTTGTAGAAGTTGCACAGAGGGCTGCAGTGTGTTTTGCAACAAGAAAAAGAAAGTTGTCCTAGACGCCTTCCTTTCAAGTATTAATGTGAAGGGAAAGGCAAGAGGATGGGAAAGTACTGTTTTCTATCACTTTTCAAGCTGCTAACACAATCCAAGTGCCGTGTAGCATATAGCTTTTCAGTGCACTGCAGTAAGTCTTACTTGTTACCTACATCTAAGCAAATAGCTTTTTCACTATGTCTCGCAAGGAGAAAACATTCCTGCTCACTAAACAACTTCCATCGTGTTGTAGAAGTTGCACAGAGGGCTGCAGAGTGTTTTGTAACAAGAAAAAGAAAGTTGTCTAAGACGCCTTCCTTTCAAGTATTAATGTGAATGGAAAGGCCAGAGAGTGGGAAAGCACTGTTTTCTATCACTTTGCAAGCTGCTGACACAATCCCAGTGCTGTGTAGCAATTAGCTTGTCAGTGCACTGCAGTAAGTGTTTCTTGTCACCTACATCTAAGCAAATAGCTTTTCCACTATGTCTCGCAAGGAGAAAACGTTGCTGCTCACTAAACAACTTCCATCGTGTTGTAGATATTGCTAGAGGGCTGTAGTGTGTTTTTCAACGAGTAAAAGAAAGTTGTCTAAGATGCCTTCGTTTCAAGTATTAATGTGAATGGGAAGGCAAGAGAGTGGGAAAGTACTGTTTTCTATCACTTTGCAAGCTGCTATCACAATCCCAGTGTTTTGTAGCAAGTAGCCTGTCAGTGCACTGAAGTAAGTGTTTCTTGTGACCTACATCTAAGCAAATAGCTTTTTCACTATGTCTCGCAAGGAGAAAAAGTTCCGGTTCGCTAAACGTCTCCTGTCGTGATCTAGGCGTTGCACAGAGGGCTTTAGAGTGTTTTGCAACAAGAAAAAGAAGTATTTCAAGTATTAATATGAAGGGAAAGGCAAGAGAGTGGGAAAGTACTGTTTTCTATCACTTTGCAAGCTGCTGACACAATCCCAGTGCTTTGTAGCAGTTTACTTGTCACTGCACTTCAGTAAGTGTTTCTTGTTACCTACATCTAAGCAAAAAGCTTTTTCACTATGTCTCGCAAGGAGAAAACCTTCCCGCTCACTAAACACCTCCTATCGTGTTCTAGAAGTTGTACAGAGTGATGCAGAGTGTTTTGAAGCAAGAAAAAGAAAGTTGTCTAAGACGCCTTCCTTTCAAGTAATAATGTGAATGGAAAGGCAAGAGAGTGGGAAAGTACTGTTTTCTATCACTGTGCAAGCTGCTGATACAATCCCAGTGCTGTGTAGCAATTAGCTTGTCAGTGCACTGCACTAAGTGTTTGTTGTTACCTACATCTAAGCAAATAGGTTTTTCAATATGTCTCGCCAGGACAAAAGGTTGCTGCTCACTAATCAACTTCCATCATGTCGTAGAAGTCGCACAGAGGTCTGCAGAGTGTTTTGCAAAATGTAAAAGAAAGTTGTCTAAGACGCCTTCATTCAAGTATTAATGTGAATGGAAAGGCAAGAGAGTGGGAAAGTACTGTTTTCTATCTTTTTGCAAGCTACTTAGACAATCCCAGTGCTGTGTAGCAATTAGCTTGTCAGTGCACTGCAGTAAGTGTTTCTTGTTACCTACATCTAATCAAAAAACTTTTTCACTATGTCTCGCAAGGAGAAAACGTTCCTGCTCACTAAACACCTCCTATCGTGTTCTAGAAGTTGCACAGAGGGCTGCAATGTGTTTTGCAACAAGAAAAAGAAAGTTGTCTAAGACCCCTTGCTTTCAAGTATTAATGTGAATGGAAAGGCAAGAGAGTGCGAAAGTACTGTTTTCTATCACTTTGCAAGCTGCTGACACAATCCCAGTGCTGTGTAGCAGTTAGCTTTACAGTGCACTGCAGTCAGTGTTTCTTGTTACCTACATCTAAGCAAATACCTTTTTCACTATGTCTCGCAAGCAGAAAACGTTGCTGCTCACTAAACAACTTCCATCGTGTTCTAGAAGTTGCACAGAGTTCTGCACAGTGTTTTGCAACAAGAAAAAGAAAGTTGTCTAAGCCTTCCTTTCAAGTATTAATGTGAAGGGAAAGGCAAGAGAGTGGGAAAGTACTGTTTTCTATCACTGTACAAGCTGCTAACACAATCCCAGTGCGGTGTAGCAATTAGCTTTTCAGTGCACTGCAGTAAGTGTTTCTTGTTACCTACATCTAAGCATATAGCTTTTTCACTATGTCTCGCAAGGAGAAAACCTTCTTGCTCACTAAACATCTCTTATCGTGTTGTAAAAGTTGCACAGAGGGCTGCGGAGTGTTTTGTAACAAGAAAAACACAGTTGTCTAAGACGCCTTCCTTTCAAGTATTAATGTCAAGGCAAAGGCAATAGAGTGGAAAAGTACTGTTTTCTATCACTGTGCAAGCTGCTAACACAATCCCTGTGCTGTGCAGCAATTAGCTTGTCAGTGCACTGCAGTAAGTGTTTCTTGTTACCGATATCTAAGCAAAAAGCTTTTTCACTATGTCTCGCAAGGAGAAAACGCTCCTGCTCGCTAAACAACTTCCATCGTGTTGTAGATGTTGCACAGAGGGCTGCAGAGTTTTTTGCAACAAGAAAAAGAAAGTTGTCTAAGACGCCTTCCTTTCAAGTATTAATGTTAAGGGAAAGGCAAGAGAGTGGGAAAGTACTGTTTTCTATAACTTTGCAAGCTGCTAACACAATCCCAGACCTGTGTAGCTATTAGCTTGTCAGTGCAAAGCAGTGTTTCTTGTTGCCTGCATCTAAGCAAAAAGCTTTTTCACTATGTCTCGCAAGGAGAAAACGTTCCTGCACACTAAACATCTCTTATCGTGTTCTTGAAGTTGCACTGAGGGCTGCAGATTGTTTTGTAACAAGAAAAAAAAAGTTGTCCAAGACGCCTTCCTTTTAAGTATTAATGTGAAGGAAAAGGCAAGAGAGTGGGAAAGTACTGTTTTTTATCGCTTTACAAACTGCTAACACAATCCCAGTGCTGTGTACTAATTAGCTTGTCAGTGCACTGCAGTAAGTGTTTCTTGTTCCCTACATCTAAGCAAAAAGCTTTTTCACTATGTCTCGCAAGGAGAAAACCTTCCTGCTCACTAAACATCTCCTATCGTGTTCTAGAAGTTGCACGGAGGGCTGCAGAGTGTTTTGTAACAAGAAAAAGAAAGTTGTCTAAGGCGCCTTCCTTTCAAGTATTAATGTGAATGGAAAGGCAAGAGAGTGAAAAAGTACTGTTTTCTATCACTTTGCAAGCTGCTGACACCATCCCAGTGCTGTGTAGCAATTAGCTTGTCAGTGCACTGCAGTAAGTGTTTGTTGTTATCTACATCTAAGCAAATAGCTTTTTCACTCTGTCTTGCAAGGAGAAAACCTTCCTGCTCACTAAACATCTCCTATCGTGTCCTAGAAGTTGCACAGAGGGCTGCAATGTGTTTTGCAACAAGAAAAAGAAAGTTGTCTAAGACCCCTTGCTTTCAAGTATTAATGTGAATGGAAAGGCAAGAGAGTGGGAAAGTACAGTTTTCTATCACTTTGCAAGCTGCTGACACAATCCCAGTGCTGTGTAGCAGTTAGCTTGTCAGTGCACTGCAGTAAGTGTTTCTTGTTACCTACATCTAAGCAAATAGCTTTTTCACTATGTCTCGCAAGTAGAAAACGTTCCTTCTCACTAAACATCTCCTATCGTGTTCTAGAAGTTGCACAGAGGGCTGCAGTGTGTTTAGCAACAAGAAAAAGGAAGTTCTCTAAGAGGCCTTCCTTTCAAGTATTAATGTGAAGTGAAAGGCAAGAGAGTGAGAAAGTACTGTTTTCTATCACTGTGCAAGCTGCTAACACAATCCCTGTGCTGTGCAGCAATTAGCTTGTCAGTGCACTGCAGTAAGTGTTTCTTGTTACCGATATCTAAGCAAAAAGCTTTTTCACTATGTCTCGCAAGGAGAAAACGCTCCTGCTCGCTAAACAACTTCCATCGTGTTGTAGATGTTGCACAGAGGGCTGCAGAGTTTTTTGCAACAAGAAAAAGAAAGTTGTCTAAGACGCCTTCCTTTCAAGTATTAATGTGAAGGGAAAGGCAAGAGAGTGGGAAAGTACTGTTTTCTATAACTTTGCAAGCTGCTAACACAATCCCAGAGCTGTGTAGCTATTAGCTTGTCAGTGCACTGCAGTGTTTCTTGTTGCCTGCATCTAAGCAAAAAGCTTTTTCACTATGTCTCGCAAGGAGAAAACGTTCCTGCACACTAAACATCTCTTATCGTGTTCTTGAAGTTGCACTGAGGGCTGCAGATTGTTTTGTAACAAGAAAAAAAAAGTTGTCCAAGACGCCTTCCTTTTAAGTATTAATGTGAAGGAAAAGGCAAGAGAGTGGGAAAGTACTGTTTTTTATCGCTTTATAAACTGCTAACACAATCCCAGTGCTGTGTACTAATTAGCTTGTCAGTGCACTGCAGTAAGTGTTTCTTGTTCCCTACATCTAAGCAAAAAGCTTTTTCACTATGTCTCGCAAGGAGAAAACCTTCCTGCTCACTAAACATCTCCTATCGTGTTCTAGAAGTTGCACGGAGGGCTGCAGAGTGTTTTGTAACAAGAAAAAGAAAGTTGTCTAAGGCGCCTTCCTTTCAAGTATTAATGTGAATGGAAAGGCAAGAGAGTGAAAAAGTACTGTTTTCTATCACTTTGCAAGCTGCTGACACCATCCCAGTGCTGTGTAGCAATTAGCTTGTCAGTGCACTGCAGTAAGTGTTTGTTGTTATCTACATCTAAGCAAATAGCTTTTTCACTCTGTCTTGCAAGGAGAAAACCTTCCTGCTCACTAAACATCTCCTATCGTGTCCTAGAAGTTGCACAGAGGGCTGCAATGTGTTTTGCAACAAGAAAAAGAAAGTTGTCTAAGACCCCTTGCTTTCAAGTATTAATGTGAATGGAAAGGCAAGAGAGTGGGAAAGTACAGTTTTCTATCACTTTGCAAGCTGCTGACACAATCCCAGTGCTGTGTAGCAGTTAGCTTGTCAGTGCACTGCAGTAAGAGTTTCTTTTTTCCTACATCTAAGCAAAAAGCTTTTTCACTATGTCTCGCAAGGAGAAAACGTTCCTGCTAACTAAACATCTCCTATCGTGTTATAGAAGTTGCACAGTGTTCTGCAATGTGTTTTGCAACAAGAAAAAGAAAGTTGTCTCAGACCCCTTGCTTTCAAGTATTAATGTGAATGGAAAGGCAAGAGAGTGGGAAAGTCCTTTTTTCTATCACTTTGCAAGCTGCTGACACAATCCCATCGCTGTGTAGCAATTAGCTTGTCAGTGCACTGCAGTAAATATTTCTTGTTACCTACATCTAAGCAAATAGCTTTTTTACAATGTCTCGCAAGGAGAAAACCTTCCTGCTCACTAAACATCTCCTATCGTGTTCTAGAAGTTGCACAGAGGGCTGCAGTGTGTTTAGCAACAAGAAAAAGGAAGTTCTCTAAGAAGCCTTCCTTTCAAGTATTAATGTGAAGTGAAAGGCAAGAGAGTGAGAAAGTACTGTTTTCTATCACTGTGCAAGCTGCTAACACAATCCCTGTGCTGTGCAGCAATTAGCTTGTCAGTGCACTGCAGTAAGTGTTTCTTGTTACCGATATCTAAGCAAAAAGCTTTTTCACTATGTCTCGCAAGGAGAAAACGCTCCTGCTCGCTAAACAACTTCCATCGTGTTGTAGATGTTGCACAGAGGGCTGCAGAGTTTTTTGCAACAAGAAAAAGAAAGTTGTCTAAGACGCCTTCCTTTCAAGTATTAATGTGAAGGGAAAGGCAAGAGAGTGGGAAAGTACTGTTTTCTATAACTTTGCAAGCTGCTAACACAATCCCAGAGCTGTGTAGCTATTAGCTTGTCAGTGCACTGCAGTGTTTCTTGTTGCCTGCATCTAAGCAAAAAGCTTTTTCACTATGTCTCGCAAGGAGAAAACGTTCCTGCACACTAAACATCTCTTATCGTGTTCTTGAAGTTGCACTGAGGGCTGCAGATTGTTTTGTAACAAGAAAAAAAAAGTTGTCCAAGACGCCTTCCTTTTAAGTATTAATGTGAAGGAAAAGGCAAGAGAGTGGGAAAGTACTGTTTTTTATCGCTTTATAAACTGCTAACACAATCCCAGTGCTGTGTACTAATTAGCTTGTCAGTGCACTGCAGTAAGTGTTTCTTGTTCCCTACATCTAAGCAAAAAGGTTTTTCACTAGTTCTCGCAAGGAGAAAACCTTCCTGCTCACTAAACATCTCCTATCGTGTTCTAGAAGTTGCACGGAGGGCTGCAGAGTGTTTTGTAACAAGAAAAAGAAAGTTGTCTAAGGCGCCTTCCTTTCAAGTATTAATGTGAATGGAAAGGCAAGAGAGTGAAAAAGTACTGTTTTCTATCACTTTGCAAGCTGCTGACACCATCCCAGTGCTGTGTAGCAATTAGCTTGTCAGTGCACTGCAGTAAGTGTTTGTTGTTATCTACATCTAAGCAAATAGCTTTTTCACTCTGTCTTGCAAGGAGAAAACCTTCCTGCTCACTAAACATCTCCTATCGTGTCCTAGAAGTTGCACAGAGGGCTGCAATGTGTTTTGCAACAAGAAAAAGAAAGTTGTCTAAGACCCCTTGCTTTCAAGTATTAATGTGAATGGAAAGGCAAGAGAGTGGGAAAGTACAGTTTTCTATCACTTTGCAAGCTGCTGACACAATCCCAGTGCTGTGTAGCAGTTAGCTTGTCAGTGCACTGCAGTAAGAGTTTCTTGTTTCCTACATCTAAGCAAAAAGCTTTTTCACTATGTCTCGCAAGGAGAAAACGTTCCTGCTAACTAAACATCTCCTATCGTGTTATAGAAGTTGCACAGAGTTCTGCAATGTGTTTTGCAACAAGAAAAAGAAAGTTGTCTCAGACCCCTTGCTTTCAAGTATTAATGTGAATGGAAAGGCAAGAGAGTGGGAAAGTACAGTTTTCTATCACTTTGCAAGCTGCTGACACAATCCCATCGCTGTGTAGCAATTAGCTTGTCAGTGCACTGCAGTAAATATTTCTTGTTACCTACATCTAAGCAAATAGCTTTTTTACTATGTCTCGCAAGGAGAAAACCTTCCTGCTCACTAAACATCTCCTATCGTGTTCTAGAAGTTGCACAGAGGGCTTCAGAGTGTTTTGTAACAAGAAAAAGAAAGTTGTCTAAGACGCCTTCCTTTCAAGTATTAATGTGAATGGAAAGGCAAGAGAGTGAGAAAGTACTGTTTTCTACCTTTTTGCAAGCTGCTTACACAATCCCAGTGTTGTGTAGCAACTAGCTTGTCAGTGTACTACTGTAAGTGTTTCTTGTTACCTACATCTAAGCAAATAGCTTTTTCACTATGTCTCGCAAGGAGAAAACGTTCCTGCTCACTAAACAACTTCCATCGTGATGCAGAGGTTGCACAGAGGGCTGCAGAGTTTTTTAGCAACAAGAAAAAGAAAGTTGTCTAAGACGCCTTCCTTTCAAGTATTAATGTGAAGGGAAAGGCAAGAGAGTGGGAAAGTACTGTTTTCTATCACTTTGCAAGCTGCTGACACAATCCCAGTGCTGTGTAGCAATTAGCTTGTCAGTGTACTGCAGTAAGTGTTTCTTGCCACCTATATCTAAGCAAATCGATTTTTCACTATGTCTCGCAAGGAGAAAACGTTGCTGCTCACTAAACATCTGCTATCGTGTTCCAGATGTTGCACAGAGGGCTGCAGAGTGTTTTGCAACAGTTAAAAAAAGTTGTCTAAGACGCCTTCCTTTCAAGTATTAATGTGAAGGGAAAGGCAAGAGAGTGGGAAAGTACTGTTTTCTATCACTTAGCAAGCTGCTAACACAATCCCGGAGCTGTGTAGCAATTAGCTTGTCAGTGCACTGCAGTAAGTGTTTCTTGTTACCTACATCTAAGCAAATAGCTTTTTCACTATGTCTCGCAAGTAGAAAACGTTCCTTCTCACTAAATATCTCCTATCGTGTTCTAGAAGTTGCACAGAGGGTTGCAGTGTGTTTAGCAACAAGAAAAAGGAAGTTCTCTAACAAGCCTTCCTTTCAAGTATTAATGTGAAGGGAAAGGCAAGAGAGTGAGAAAGTACTGTTTTCTATCACTGTGCAAGCTGCTAACACAATCCCTGTGCTGTGCAGCAATTAGCTTGTCAGTGCACTGCAGTAAGTGTTTCTTGTTACCGATATCTAAGCAAAAAGCTTTTTCACTATGTCTCGCAAGGAGAAAACGCTCCTGCTCGCTAAACAACTTCCATCGTGTTGTAGATGTTGCATGGAGGGCTGCAGAGTTTTTTGCAACAAGAAAAAGAAAGTTGTCTAAGACGCCTTCCTTTCAAGTATTAATGTGAAGGGAAAGGCAAGAGAGTGGGAAAGTACTGTTTTCTATCACTTTGCAAGCTGCTAACACAATCCCAGAGCTGTGTAGCTATTAGCTTGTCAGTGCACTGCAGTAAGTGTTTCTTGTTGCCTACATCTAAGCAAAAAGCTTTTTCACTATGTCTAGCAAGGAGAAAACGTTCCTGCACACTAAACATCTCTTATCGTGTTCTTGAAGTTGCACTGAGGGCTGCAGATTGTTTTGTAACAAGAAAAAAAAAGTTGTCCAAGACGCCTTCCTTTTAAGTATTAATGTGAAGGGAAAGGCAAGAGAGTGGGAAAGTACTGTTTTCTATCGCTTTACAAACTGCTAACACAATCCCAGTGCTGTGTACTAATTAGCTTGTCAGTGCACTGCAGTAAGTGTTTCTTGTTCCCTACATCTAAGCAAAAAGCTTTTTCACTATGTCTCGCAAGGAGAAAACCTTCCTGCTCACTAAACATCTCCTATCGTGTTCTAGAAATTGCACGGAGGGCTGCAGAGTGTTTTGTAACAAGAAAAAGAAAGTTGTCTAAGACGCCTTCCTTTCAAGTGTTAATGTGAATGGAAAGGCAAGAGAGTGAAAAAGTACTGTTTTCTATCACTTTGCAAGCTGCTGACACCATCCCAGTGCTGTGTAGCAATTAGCTTTTCAGTGCACTGCAGTAAGTGTTTGTTGTTATCTACATCTAAGCAAATAGCTTTTTCACTCTGTCTTGCAAGGAGAAAACCTTCCTGCTCACTAAACATCTCCTATCGTGTCCTAGAAGTTGCACAGAGGGCTGCAATGTGTTTTGCAACAAGAAAAAGAAAGTTGTCTAAGACCCCTTGCTTTCAAGTATTAATGTGAATGGAAAGGCAAGAGAGTGGGAAAGTACAGTTTTCTATCACTTTGCAAGCTGCTGACACAATCCCAGTGCTGTGTAGCAGTTAGCTTGTCAGTGCACTGCAGTAAGAGTTTCTTGTTTCCTACATCTAAGCAAATAGCTTTTTTACTATGTCTCGCAAGGAGAAAACCTTCCTGCTCACTAAACATCTCCTATCGTGTTCTAGAAGTTGCACAGAGGGCTTCAGAGTGTTTTGTAACAAGAAAAAGAAAGTTGTCTAAGACGCCTTCCTTTCAAGTATTAATGTGAATGGAAAGGCAAGAGAGTGAGAAAGTACTGTTTTCTATCTTTTTGCAAGCTGCTTACACAATCCCAGTGTTGTGTAGCAACTAGCTTGTCAGTGTACTTCAGTAAGTGTTTCTTGTTACCTACATCTAAGCAAAAAGCTTTTTCACTATGTCTCGCAAGGAGAAAACGTTCCTGCTCACTAAACAACTTCCATGGTGATGCAGAGGTTGCACAGAGGGTTGCAGAGTTTTTTAGCAACAAGAAAAAGACAGTTGTCTAAGACGCCTTCCTTTCAAGTATTAATGTGAAGGGAAAGGCAAGAGAGTGGGAAAGTACTGTTTTCTATCACTTTGCAAGCTGCTAACACAATCCCAGTGCTGTGTAGCAATTAGCTTGTCAGTGTACTGCAGTAAGTGTTCCTTGTCACCTATATCTAAGCAAATGGATTTTTCACTATGTCTCGCAAGGAGAAAACGTAGCTCCTCACTAAACATCTATCGTGTTCTAGAAGTTGCACTGAGGGCTGCAGAGTGTTTTGCAACAGGTAAAAAAAGTTGTCTAAGACGCCTTCCTTTCAAGTATTAATGTGAAGGGAAAGGCAAGAGAGTGGGAAAGTACTGTTTTCTATCACTTTGCAAGCTGCTAACACAATCCCAGAGCTGTGTAGCAATTAGCTTGTCAGTGCACTGCAGTAAGTGTTTCTTGTCGCCTACATCTAAGCAAATAGCTTTTTCACTATGTCTCGCAAGGAGAAAACCTTCCTGCTCACTAAACATCTCCTATCGTGTTCTAGAAGTTGCACAGAGGGCTGCAGAGTGTTTTGCAACAAGAAAAAGAAAGTTGTCTAAGACACCTTCCTTTCAAGTATTAATGTGAAGGGAAAGGCAAGAGAGTGGGAAAGTACTGTTTTCTATCACTCTGTAAGGTGCTAACACAATCCCAGTGCTGTGTAGCAATTAGCTTGTCAGTGCACTGCAGTAAGTGTTTCTTGTTACCTACATCTAAGCAAATAGCTTTTTCACTATGTCTCGCAAGGAGAAAACGTTCCTGCTCACTAAACAACTTCCATCGTGTTATAGCTGTTGCACAGATGGCTGCAGAGTGATTTGCAACCAGAAAAAGAAAGTTGTCTAAGACGCCTTCCTGTCAAGTATTAATGTGACGGGAAAGTCAAGAGAGTGGGAAAGTACTGTTTTCTATCACTTTGCAAGCTGCTTACACAATCCCAGTGTTGTGTAGCAACTAGCTTGTCAGTGCACTACAGTAACTGTTGCTTGTTACCTACATCTAAGCATATAGCTTTTTCACTCTGTCTAGCAAGGAGAAAACCTTCCTGCTCTCTAAACATCTCTTATCGTGTTCTAGAAGTTGCACGGAGTGCTGCAATGTGTTTTGTAACAAGAAAAAGAAAGTTGTCTAAGACCCCTTGCTTTCAAGTATTAATGTGAATGGAAAGGCAAGAGAGTGGGAAAGTACTGTTTTCTATCACTTTGCAAGCTGCTGACACAATCCCAGTGCTTTGTAGCAGTTAACTTGTCACTGCACTTCAGTAAGTGTTTCTTGTTACCTACATCTAAGCAAAAAGCTTTTTCACTATGTCTCGCAAGGAGAAAACCTTCCCGCTCACTAAACACCTCCTATCGTGTTCTAGAAGTTGTACAGAGTGATGCAGAGTGTTTTGAAGCAAGAAAAAGAAAGTTGTCTAAGACGCCTTCCTTTCAAGTATTAATGTGAAGGGAAAGGCAAGAGAGTGGGAAAGTACAGTTTTCTATCACTGTGCAAGCTGCTGACACAATCCCAGTGCTGTGTAGCAATTAGCTTGTCAGTGCACTGCACTAAGTGTTTGTTGTTACCTACATCTAAGCAAATAGGTTTATCACTGTGTCTCGCCAGGACAAAAGGTTGCTGCTCACTAATCAACTTCCATCATGTCGTAGAAGTCGCACAGAGGTCTGCAGAGTGTTTTGCAAAATGTAAAAGAAAGTTGTCTAAGACGCCTTCATTCAAGTATTAATGTGAATGGAAAGGCAAGAGAGTGGGAAAGTACTGTTTTCTATCTTTTTGCAAGCTACTTAGACAATCCCAGTGCTGTGTAGCAATTAGCTTGTCAGTGCACTGCAGTAAGTGTTTCTTGTTACCTACATCTAATCAAAAAACTTTTTCACTATGTCTCGCAAGGAGAAAACGTTCCTGCTCACTAAACATCTCCTATCGTGTTCTAGAAGTTGCACAGAGGGCTGCAATGTGTTTTGCAACAAGAAAAAGAAAGTTGTCTAAGACCCCTTGCTTTCAAGTATTAATGTGAATGGAAAGGCAAGAGAGTGGGAAAGTACTGTTTTCTATCACTTTGCAAGCTGCTGACACAATCCCAGTGCTGTGTAGCAGTTAGCTTGTCAGTGCACTGCAGTAAGTGTTTCTTGTTACCTACATCTAAGCATATACCTTTTTCACTATGTCTCGCAAGGAGAAAACGTTGCTGCTCACTAAACAACTTCCATCGTGTTCTAGAAGTTGCACAGAGTTCTGCACAGTGTTTTGCAACAAGAAAAAGAAAGTTGTCTAAGCCTTCCTTTCAAGTATTAATGTGAAGGGAAAGGCAAGAGAGTGGGAAAGTACTGTTTTCTATCACTGTACAAGCTGCTAACACAATCCCAGTGCGGTGTAGCAATTAGCTTGTCAGTGCACTGCTGTAAGTGTTTCTTGTTACCTACATCTAAGCATATAGCTTTTTCACTATGTCTCGCAAGGAGAAAACCTTCTTGATCACTAAACATCTCTTATCGTGTTGTAAAAGTTGCACAGAGGGCTGCGGAGTGTTTTGTAACAAGAAAAAGACAGTTGTCTAAGACGCCTTCCTTTCAAGTATTAATGTGAAGGGAAAGGCAAGAGAGTGGAAAAGTACTGTTTTCTATCACTTCGCAAGCTACTAACACAATCCCAGTGCTTTGTAGCAATTAGCTTGTCAGTGCACTGCACTAAGTGTTTGTTGTTATCTACATCTAAGCAAATAGCTTTTTCACTATGTCTCGCCAGGAGAAAAGGCTGCTGCTCACTAATCAACTCCCATCATGTCGTAGAAGTCGCACAGAGGTCTGCAGAGTGTTTTGCAAAATGTAAAAGAAAGTTGTCTAAGACGCCTTCATTCAAGTATTAATGTGAATGGAAAGGGAAGAGAGTGGGAAAGTACTGTTTTCTATCTTTTTGCAAGCTACTTAGACAATCCCAGTGCTGTGTAGCAATTAGCTTGTCAGTGCACTGCAGTAAGTGTTTCTTGTTACCGATATCTAAGCAAAAAGCTTTTTCACTATGTCTAGCAAGGAGAAAACGCTCCTGCTCGCTAAACAACTTCCATCGTGTTGTAGATGTTGCACGGAGGGCTGCAGAGTTTTTTGCAACAAGAAAAAGAAAGTTGTCTAAGACGCCTTCCTTTCAAGTATTAATGTGAAGGGAAAGGCAAGAGAGTGGGAAAGTACTGTTTTCTATAACTTTGCAAGCTGCTAACACAATCCCAGAGCTGTGTAGCTATTAGCTTGTCAGTGCACTGCAGTAAGTGTTTCTTGTTGCCTACATCTAAGCAAAAAGCTTTTTCACTATGTCTAGCAAGGAGAAAACGTTCCTGCACACTAAACATCTCTTATCGTGTTCTTGAAGTTGCACTGAGGGCTGCAGATTGTTTTGTAACAAGAAAAAAAAAGTTGTCCAAGACGCCTTCCTTTCAAGTATTAATGTGAAGGGAAAGGCAAGAGAGTGGGAAAGTACTGTTTTCTATCGCTTTACAAACTGCTAACACAATCCCAGTGCTGTGTACTAATTAGCTTGTCAGTGCACTGCAGTAAGTGTTTCTTGTTCCCTACATCTAAGCAAAAAGCTTTTTCACTATGTCTCGCAAGGAGAAAACCTTCCTGCTCACTAAACATCTCCTATCGTGTTCTAGAAGTTGCACGGAGGGCTGCAGAGTGTTTTGTAACAAGAAAAAGAAAGTTGTCTAAGACGCCTTCCTTTCAAGTATTAATGTGAATGGAAAGGCAAGAGAGTGAGAAAGTACTGTTTTCTATCTTTTTGCAAGCTGCTTACACAATCCCAGTGTTGTGTAGCAACTAGCTTGTCAGTGTACTTCAGTAAGTGTTTCTTGTTACCTACATCTAAGCAAATAGCTTTTTCACTATGTCTCGCAAGGAGAAAACGTTCCTGCTCACTAAACAACTTCCATCGTGATGCAGAGGTTGCACAGAGGGTTGCAGAGTTTTTTAGCAACAAGAAAAAGACAGTTGTCTAAGACGCCTTCCTTTCAAGTATTAATGTGAAGGGAAAGGCAAGAGAGCGGGAAAGTACTGTTTTCTATCACTTTGCAAGCTGCTAACACAATCCCAGTGCTGTGTAGCAATTAGCTTGTCAGTGGACTGCAGTAAGTGTTCCTTGTCACCTATATCTAAGCAAATGGATTTTTCACTATGTCTCGCAAGGAGAAAACGTAGCTCCTCACTAAACATCTATCGTGTTCTAGAAGTTGCACTAAGGGCTGCAGAGTGTTTTGCAACAGGTAAAAAAAGTTGTCTAAGACGCCTTCCTTTCAAGTATTAATGTGAAGGGAAAGGCAAGAGAGTGGGAAAGTACAGTTTTCTATCACTTTGCAAGCTGCTAACACAATCCCAGAGCTGTGTAGCAATTAGCTTGTCAGTGCACTGCAGTAAGTGTTTCTTGTCGCCTACATCTAAGCAAATAGCTTTTTCACTATGTCTCGCAAGGAGAAAACCTTCCTGCTCACTAAACATCTCCTATCGTGTTCTAGAAGTTGCACAGAGGGCTGCAGAGTGTTTTGCAACAAGAAAAAGAAAGTTGTCTAAGACACCTTCCTTTCAAGTATTAATGTGAATGGAAAGGCAAGAGAGTGGGAAAGTACTGTTTTCTATCACTTTGCAAGCTGCTTACACAATCCCAGTGTTGTGTAGCAACTAGCTTGTCAGTGCACTACAGTAACTGTTGCTTGTTACCTACATCTAAGCATATAGCTTTTTCACTCTGTCTAGCAAGGAGAAAACCTTCCTGCTCTCTAAACATCTCTTATCGTGTTCTAGAAGTTGCACGGAGTGCTGCAATGTGTTTTGCAACAAGAAAAAGAAAGTTGTCTAAGACCCCTTGCTTTCAAGTATTAATGTGAATGGAAAGGCAAGAGAGTGGGAAAGTACTGTTTTCTATCACTTTGCAAGCTGCTGACACAATCCCAGTGCTGTGTAGCAGTTAGCTTGTCAGTGCACTGCAGTAAGTGTTTCTTGTTACCTACATCTAAGCATATACCTTTTTCACTATGTCTCGCAAGGAGAAAACGTTGCTGCTCACTAAACAACTTCCATCGTGTTCTAGAAGTTGCACAGAGTTCTGCACAGTGTTTTGCAACAAGAAAAAGAAAGTTGTCTAAGCCTTCATTTCAAGTATTAATGTGAAGGGAAAGGCAAGAGAGTGGGAAAGTACTGTTTTCTATCACTGTACAAGATGCTAACACAATCCCAGTGCGGTGTAGCAATTAGCTTGTCAGTGCACTGCAGTAAGTGTTTCTTGTTACCTACATCTAAGCATATAGCTTTTTCACTATGTCTCGCAAGGAGAAAACCTTCTTGCTCACTAAACATCTCTTATCGTGTTGTAAAAGTTGCACAGAGGGCTGCGGAGTGTTTTGTAACAAGAAAAAGACAGTTGTCTAAGACGCCTTCCTTTCAAGTATTAATGTGAAGGGAAAGGCAAGAGAGTGGAAAAGTACTGTTTTCTATCACTTCGCAAGCTGCTAACACAATCCCAGAGCTGTGTAGCAATTAGCTTGTCAGTGCACTGCAGTAAGTGTTTCTTGTTACCTACATCTAAGCAAAAAGCTTTTTCACTATGTCTCGCAAGGAGAAAACGTTGCTGCTCACTAAACATCTCCTATCGTGTTCTAGAAGTTGCACAGAGGGCTGCAATGTGTTTTGCAACAAGAAAAAGAAAGTTGTCTAAGACCCCTTGCTTTCAAGTATTAATGTGAATGGAAAGGCAAGAGAGTGTGAAAGTACTGTTTTCTATCACTTTGCAAGCTGCTAACACAATCCCAGTGCTGTGTAGCAATTAGCTTTTCAGTGCACTGCAGTCAGTGTTTCTTGTTACCTACATCTAAGCAAATAGCTTTTTCACTATGTCTCACAAGGAGAAAACCTTCCTGCTCACAAAACATCTCCTATCGTGGTCTAGAAGTTGCACAGAGGGCTGCAGAGTGTTTTGCAAGAAGAAAAAGAAAGTTGTCTAAGACCACTTGCTTTCAAGTATTAATGTGAATGGAAAGGCAAGAGAGTGGGAAAGTACTGTTTTCTATCACTTTGCGAATGCTAACACAATCCCAGTGCTTTGTAGCAATTAGCTTGTCAGTGCACTGCACTAAGTGTTTGTTGTTATCTACATCTAAGCAAATAGCTTTTTCACTATGTCTCGCCAGGAGAAAAGGCTGCTGCTCACTAATCAACTTCCATCATGTCGTAGAAGTCGCACAGAGGTCTGCAGAGTGTTTTGCAAAATGTAAAAGAAAGTTGTCTAAGACGCCTTCATTCAAGTATTAATGTGAATGGAAAGGCAAGAGAGTGGGAAAGTACTGTTTTCTATCTTTTTGCAAGCTACTTAGACAATTCCAGTGCTGTGTAGCAATTAGCTTGTCAGTGCACTGCAGTAAGTGTTTCTTGTTACCTACATCTAATCAAAAAACTTTTTCAATATGTCTCGCAAGAATAAAACGTTCCTGCTCACTAAACATCTCCTATCGTGTTCTAGAAGTTGCACAGAGTGCTGCAGTGTGTTTTGTAACAAGAAAAAGAAAGTTGTCTAAGCCTTCCTTTCAAGTATTAATGTGAAGTGAAAGGCAAGAGAGTGAGAAAGTACTGTTTTCTATCACTGTGCAAGCTGCTAACACAATCCCTGTGCTGTGCAGCAATTAGCTTGTCAGTGCACTGCAGTAAGTGTTTCTTGTTACCGATATCTAAGCAAAAAGCTTTTTCACTATGTCTCGCAAGGAGAAAACGCTCCTGCTCGCTAAACAACTTCCATCGTGTTGTAGATGTTGCACAGAGGGCTGCAGAGTTTTTTGCAACAAGAAAAAGAAAGTTGTCTAAGACGCCTTCCTTTCAAGTATTAATGTGAAGGGAAAGGCAAGAGAGTGGGAAAGTACTGTTTTCTATAACTTTGCAAGCTGCTAACACAATCCCAGAGCTGTGTAGCTATTAGCTTGTCAGTGCACTGCAGTGTTTCTTGTTGCCTGCATCTAAGCAAAAAGCTTTTTCACTATGTCTCGCAAGGAGAAAACGTTCCTGCACACTAAACATCTCTTATCGTGTTCTTGAAGTTGCACTGAGGGCTGCAGATTGTTTTGTAACAAGAAAAAAAAAGTTGTCCAAGACGCCTTCCTTTTAAGTATTAATGTGAAGGAAAAGGCAAGAGAGTGGGAAAGTACTGTTTTTTATCGCTTTATAAACTGCTAACACAATCCCAGTGCTGTGTACTAATTAGCTTGTCAGTGCACTGCAGTAAGTGTTTCTTGTTCCCTACATCTAAGCAAAAAGCTTTTTCACTATGTCTCGCAAGGAGAAAACCTTCCTGCTCACTAAACATCTCCTATCGTGTTCTAGAAGTTGCACGGAGGGCTGCAGAGTGTTTTGTAACAAGAAAAAGAAAGTTGTCTAAGGCGCCTTCCTTTCAAGTATTAATGTGAATGGAAAGGCAAGAGAGTGAAAAAGTACTGTTTTCTATCACTTTGCAAGCTGCTGACACCATCCCAGTGCTGTGTAGCAATTAGCTTGTCAGTGCACTGCAGTAAGTGTTTGTTGTTATCTACATCTAAGCAAATAGCTTTTTCACTCTGTCTTGCAAGGAGAAAACCTTCCTGCTCACTAAACATCTCCTATCGTGTCCTAGAAGTTGCACAGAGGGCTGCAATGTGTTTTGCAACAAGAAAAAGAAAGTTGTCTAAGACCCCTTGCTTTCAAGTATTAATGTGAATGGAAAGGCAAGAGAGTGGGAAAGTACAGTTTTCTATCACTTTGCAAGCTGCTGACACAATCCCAGTGCTGTGTAGCAGTTAGCTTGTCAGTGCACTGCAGTAAGAGTTTCTTGTTTCCTACATCTAAGCAAAAAGCTTTTTCACTATGTCTCGCAAGGAGAAAACGTTCCTGCTAACTAAACATCTCCTATCGTGTTATAGAAGTTGCACAGAGTTCTGCAATGTGTTTTGCAACAAGAAAAAGAAAGTTGTCTCAGACCCCTTGCTTTCAAGTATTAATGTGAATGGAAAGGCAAGAGAGTGGGAAAGTCCTTTTTTCTATCACTTTGCAAGCTGCTGACACAATCCCATCGCTGTGTAGCAATTAGCTTGTCAGTGCACTGCAGTAAATATTTCTTGTTACCTACATCTAAGCAAATAGCTTTTTTACTATGTCTCGCAAGGAGAAAACCTTCCTGCTCACTAAACATCTCCTATCGTGTTCTAGAAGTTGCACAGAGGGCTTCAGAGTGTTTTGTAACAAGAAAAAGAAAGTTGTCTAAGACGCCTTCCTTTCAAGTATTAATGTGAATGGAAAGGCAAGAGAGTGAGAAAGTACTGTTTTCTACCTTTTTGCAAGCTGCTTACACAATCCCAGTGTTGTGTAGCAACTAGCTTGTCAGTGTACTACTGTAAGTGTTTCTTGTTACCTACATCTAAGCAAATAGCTTTTTCACTATGTCTCGCAAGGAGAAAACGTTCCTGCTCACTAAACAACTTGCATCGTGATGCAGAGGTTGCACAGAGGGCTGCAGAGTTTTTTAGCAACAAGAAAAAGACAGTTGTCTAAGACGCCTTCCTTTCAAGTATTAATGTGAAGGGAAAGGCAAGAGAGTGGGAAAGTACTGTTTTCTATCACTTTGCAAGCTGCTGACACAATCCCAGTGCTGTGTAGCAATTAGCTTGTCAGTGTACTGCAGTAAGTGTTTCTTGCCACCTATATCTAAGCAAATCGATTTTTCACTATGTCTCGCAAGGAGAAAACGTTGCTGCTCACTAAACATCTGCTATCGTGTTCCAGATGTTGCACAGAGGGCTGCAGAGTGTTTTGCAACAGTTAAAAAAAGTTGTCTAAGACGCCTTCCTTTCAAGTATTAATGTGAAGGGAAAGGCAAGAGAGTGGGAAAGTACTGTTTTCTATCACTTAGCAAGCTGCTAACACAATCCCGGAGCTGTGTAGCAATTAGCTTGTCAGTGCACTGCAGTAAGTGTTTCTTGTTACCTACATCTAATCAAATAGCTTTTTCACTATGTCTCGCAAGTAGAAAACGTTCCTTCTCACTAAACATCTCCTATCGTGTTCTAGAAGTTGCACAGAGGGTTGCAGTGTGTTTAGCAACAAGAAAAAGGAAGTTCTCTAACAAGCCTTCCTTTCAAGTATTAATGTGAAGGGAAAGGCAAGAGAGTGAGAAAGTACTGTTTTCTATCACTGTGCAAGCTGCTAACACAATCCCTGTGCTGTGCAGCAATTAGCTTGTCAGTGCACTGCAGTAAGTGTTTCTTGTTACCGATATCTAAGCAAAAAGCTTTTTCACTATATCTCGCAAGGAGAAAACGCTCCTGCTCGCTAAACAACTTCCATCGTGTTGTAGATGTTGCATGGAGGGCTGCAGAGTTTTTTGCAACAAGAAAAAGAAAGTTGTCTAAGACGCCTTCCTTTCAAGTATTAATGTGAAGGGAAAGGCAAGAGAGTGGGAAAGTACTGTTTTCTATCACTTTGCAAGCTGCTAACACAATCCCAGAGCTGTGTAGCTATTAGCTTGTCAGTGCACTGCAGTAAGTGTTTCTTGTTGCCTACATCTAAGCAAAAAGCTTTTTCACTATGTCTAGCAAGGAGAAAACGTTCCTGCACACTAAACATCTCTTATCGTGTTCTTGAAGTTGCACTGAGGGCTGCAGATTGTTTTGTAACAAGAAAAAAAAAGTTGTCCAAGACGCCTTCCTTTCAAGTATTAATGTGAAGGGAAAGGCAAGAGAGTGGGAAAGTACTGTTTTCTATCGCTTTACAAACTGCTAACACAATCCCAGTGCTGTGTACTAATTAGCTTGTCAGTGCACTGCAGTAAGTGTTTCTTGTTCCCTACATCTAAGCAAAAAGCTTTTTCACTATGTCTCGCAAGGAGAAAACCTTCCTGCTCACTAAACATCTCCTATCGTGTTCTAGAAGTTGCACGGAGGGCTGCAGAGTGTTTTGTAACAAGAAAAAGAAAGTTGTCTAAGACGCCTTCCTTTCAAGTATTAATGTGAATGGAAAGGCAAGAGAGTGAAAAAGTACTGTTTTCTATCACTTTGCAAGCTGCTGACACCGTCCCAGTGCTGTGTAGCAATTAGCTTGTCAGTGCACTGCAGTAAGTGTTTGTTGTTATCTACATCTAAGCAAATAGCTTTTTCACTCTGTCTTGCAAGGAGAAAACCTTCCTGCTCACTAAACATCTCCTATCGTGTCCTAGAAGTTGCACAGAGGGCTGCAATGTGTTTTGCAACAAGAAAAAGAAAGTTGTCTAAGACGCCTTCCTTTCAAGTATTAATGTGAATGGAAAGGCAAGAGAGTGGGAAAGTACAGTTTTCTATCACTTTGCAAGCTGCTGACACAATCCCAGTGCTGTGTAGCAGTTAGCTTGTCAGTGCACTGCAGTAAGAGTTTCTTGTTTCCTACATCTAAGCAAAAAGCTTTTTCAATATGTCTCGCAGGGAGAAAACGTTCCCGCTAACTAAACATCTCCTATCGTGCTATAGAAGTTGCACAGAGTTCTGCAATGTGTTTTGCAACAAGAAAAA
The DNA here is from genome assembly GCA_024362935.1 of Setophaga petechia. Classification (NCBI taxonomy): domain Eukaryota; kingdom Metazoa; phylum Chordata; class Aves; order Passeriformes; family Parulidae; genus Setophaga; species Setophaga petechia. The sequence continues at coordinate 55,164,604 of JANCRA010000003.1, read as the reverse complement.
GAAAGTTGTCTCAGACCCCTTGCTTTCAAGTATTAATGTGAATGGAAAGGCAAGAGAGTGGGAAAGTCCTTTTTTCTATCACTTTGCAAGCTGCTGACACAATCCCAGTGCTGTGTAGCAATTAGCTTGTCAGTGCACTGCAGTAAATATTTCTTGTTACCTACATCTAAGCAAATAGCTTTTTTACTATGTCTCGCAAGGAGAAAACCTTCCTGCTCACTAAACATCTCCTATCGTGTTCTAGAAGTTGCACAGAGGGCTTCAGAGTGTTTTGTAACAAGAAAAAGAAAGTTGTCTAAGACGCCTTCCTTTCAAGTATTAATGTGAATGGAAAGGCAAGAGAGTGAGAAAGTACTGTTTTCTATCTTTTTGCAAGCTGCTTACACAATCCCAGTGTTGTGTAGCAACTAGCTTGTCAGTGTACTACTGTAAGTTTTTCTTGTTACCTACATCTAAGCAAATAGCTTTTTCACTATGTCTCGCAAGGAGAAAACGTTCCTGCTCACTAAACAACTTCCATCGTGATGCAGAGGTTCCACAGAGGGCTGCAGAGTTTTTTAGCAACAAGAAAGAGAAAGTTGTCTAAGACGCCTTCCTTTCAAGTATTAATGTGAAGGGAAAGGCAAGAGAGTGGGAAAGTACTGTTCTCTATCACTTAGCAAGCTGCTAACACAATCCCGGAGCTGTGTAGCAATTAGCTTGTCAGTGCACTGCAGTAAGTGTTTCTTGTCGCCTACATCTAAGCAAATAGCTTTTTCACTATGTCTTGCAAGGAGAAAACCTTCTTGCTCACTAAACATCTCCTATCGTGTTCTAGAAGTTGCACGGAGGGCTGCAGAGTGTTTTGCAACAGTTAAAAAAAGTTGTCTAAGACGCCTTCCTTTCAAGTATTAATGTGTAGGGAAAGGCAAGAGAGTGGGAAAGTACTGTTCTCTATCACTTAGCAAGCTGCTAACACAATCCCGGAGCTGTGTAGCAATTAGCTTGTCAGTGCACTGCAGTAAGTGTTTCTTGTCGCCTACATCTAAGCAAATAGCTTTTTCACTCTGTCTTGCAAGGAGAAAACCTTCTTGCTCACTAAACATCTCCTATCGTGTTCTAGAAGTTGCACGGAGGGCTGCAGAGTGTTTTGCAACAAGAAAAAGAAAGTTGTCTAAGACGCCTTCCTTTCAAGTATTAATCTGAATGGAAAGGCAATAGAGTGGGAAAGTACTGTTTTCTATCACTTTGCAAGCTGCTAACACAATCCCAGAGCTGTGTAGCAATTAGCTTGTCAGTGCATGCAGTAAGTGTTTCTTGTTACCTACATCTAAGCAAATAGCTTTTTCACTATGTCTCGCAAGTAGAAAACGTTCCTTCTCACTAAACATCTCCTATCGTGTTCTAGAAGTTGCACAGAGGGCTGCAGTGTGTTTAGCAACAAGAAAAAGGAAGTTCTCTAACAAGCCTTCGTTTCAAGTATTAATGTGAAGTGAAAGGCAAGAGAGTGAGAAAGTACTGTTTTCTATCACTGTGCAAGCTGCTAACACAATCCCTGTGCTGTGCAGGAATTAGCTTGTCAGTGCACTGCAGTAAGTGTTTGTTGTTATCTACATCTAAGCAAATAGCTTTTTCACTCTGTCTTGCAAGGAGAAAACCTTCCTGCTCACTAAACATCTCCTATCGTGTCCTAGAAGTTGCACAGAGGGCTGCAATGTGTTTTGCAACAAGAAAAAGAAAGTTGTCTAAGACCCCTTGCTTTCAAGTATTAATGTGAATGGAAAGGCAAGAGAGTGCGAAAGTACTGTTTTCTATCACTTTGCAAGCTGCTGACACAATCCCAGTGCTGTGTAGCAGTTAGCTTGTCAGTGCACTGCAGTAAGAGTTTCTTGTTTCCTACATCTAAGCAAAAAGCTTTTTCATTATGTCTCGCAAGGAGAAAACGTTCCCGCTAACTAAACATCTCCTATCGTGTTATAGAAGTTGCACAGAGTTCTGCAATGTGTTTTGCAACAAGAAAAAGAAAGTTGTCTCAGACCCCTTGCTTTCAAGTATTAATGTGAATGGAAAGGCAAGAGAGTGGGAAAGTCCTTTTTTCTCTCACTTTGCAAGCTGCTGACACAATCCCAGTGCTGTGTAGCAATTAGCTTGTCAGTGCACTGCAGTAAATATTTCTTGTTACCTACATCTAAGCAAATAGCTTTTTTACTATGTCTCGCAAGGAGAAAACCTTCCTGCTCACTAAATATCTCCTATCGTGTTCTAGAAGTTGCACAGAGGGCTTCAGAGTGTTTTGTAACAAGAAAAAGAAAGTTGTCTAAGACGCCTTCCTTTCAAGTATTAATGTGAATGGAAAGGCAAGAGAGTGAGAAAGTACTGTTTTCTATCTTTTTGCAAACTGCTTACACAACCCCAGTGTTGTGTAGCAACTAGCTTGTCAGTGTACTTCAGTAAGTGTTTCTTGTTACCTACATCTAAGCAAATAGCTTTTTCACTATGTCTCGCAAGGAGAAAACGTTCCTTCTCACTAAACAACTTCCATCGTGATGCAGAGGTTGCACAGAGGGCTGCAGAGTTTTTTAGCAGCAAGAAAAAGACAGTTGCCTAAGACGCCTTCCTTTCAAGTATTAATGTGAAGGGAAAGGCAAGAGAGTGGGAAAGTACTGTTTTCTATCACTTTGCAAGCTGCTAACACAATCCCAGTGCTGTGTAGCAATTAGCTTGTCAGTGTACTGCAGTAAGTGTTCCTTGTCACCTATATCTAAGCAAATGGATTTTTCACTATGTCTCGCAAGGAGAAAACGTAGCTGCTCACTAAACATCTATCGTGTTCTAGAAGTTGCACTGAGGGCTGCAGAGTGTTTTGCAACAGGTAAAAAAAGTTGTCTAAGACGCCTTCCTTTCAAGTATTAATGTGTAGGGAAAGGCAAGAGAGTGGGAAAGTACTGTTTTCTATCACTTTGCAAGCTGCTGACACAATCCCGGAGCTGTGTAGCAATTAGCTTGTCAGTGCACTGCAGTAAGTGTTTCTTGTTACCTACATCTAACCAAATAGCTTTTTCACTATGTCTCGCAAGTAGAAAACGTTCCTTCTCACTAAACATCTCCTATCGTGTTCTAGAAGTTGCACAGAGGGTTGCAGTGTGTTTAGCAACAAGAAAAAGGAAGTTCTCTAACAAGCCTTCCTTTCAAGTATTAATGTGAAGGGAAAGGCAAGAGAGTGAGAAAGTACTGTTTTCTATCACTGTGCAAGCTGCTAACACAATCCCTGTGCTGTGCAGCAATTAGCTTGTCAGTGCACTGCAGTAAGTGTTTCTTGTTACCGATATCTAAGCAAAAAGCTTTTTCACTATGTCTCGCAAGGAGAAAACGCTCCTGCTCGCTAAACAACTTCCATCGTGTTGTAGATGTTGCACACAGGGCTGCAGAGTTTTTTGCAACAAGAAAAAGAAAGTTGTCTAAGACGCCTTCCTTTCAAGTATTATTGTGAAGGGAAAGGCAAGAGAGTGGGAAAGTACTGTTTTCTATAACTTTGCAAGCTGCTAACACAATCCCAGAGCTGTGTAGCTATTAGCTTGTCAGTGCACTGCAGTAAGTGTTTCTTGTTGCCTACATCTAAGCAAAAAGCTTTTTCACTATGTCTAGCAAGGAGAAAACGTTCCTGCACACTAAACATCTCTTATCGTGTTCTTGAAGTTGCACTGAGGGCTGCAGATTGTTTTGTAACAAGAAAAAAAAAGTTGTCCAAGACGCCTTCCTTTCAAGTATTAATGTGAAGGGAAAGGCAAGAGAGTGGGAAAGTAGTGTTTTCTACCGCTTTACAAACTGCTACCACAATCCCAGTGCTGTGTACTAATTAGCTTGTCAGTGCACTGCAGTAAGTGTTTCTTGTTCCCTACATCTAAGCAAAAAGCTTTTTCACTATGTCTCGCAAGGAGAAAACCTTCCTGCTCACTAAACATCTCCTATCGTGTTCTAGAAGTTGCACGGAGGGCTGCAGAGTGTTTTGTAACAAGAAAAAGAAAGTTGTCTAAGACGCCTTCCTTTCAAGTATTAATGTGAATGGAAAGGCAAGAGAGTGAAAAAGTACTGTTTTCTATCACTTTGCAAGCTGCTGACACCGTCCCAGTGCTGTGTAGCAATTAGCTTGTCAGTGCACTGCAGTAAGTGTTTGTTGTTATCTACATCTAAGCAAATAGCTTTTTCACTCTGTCTTGCAAGGAGAAAACCTTCCTGCTCACTAAACATCTCCTATCGTGTCCTAGAAGTTGCACAGAGGGCTGCAATGTGTTTTGCAACAAGAAAAAGAAAGTTGTCTAAGACGCCTTCCTTTCAAGTATTAATGTGAATGGAAAGGCAAGAGAGTGGGAAAGTACAGTTTTCTATCACTTTGCAAGCTGCTGACACAATCCCAGTGCTGTGTAGCAGTTAGCTTGTCAGTGCACTGCAGTAAGAGTTTCTTGTTTCCTACATCTAAGCAAAAAGCTTTTTCAATATGTCTCGCAGGGAGAAAACGTTCCCGCTAACTAAACATCTCCTATCGTGCTATAGAAGTTGCACAGAGTTCTGCAATGTGTTTTGCAACAAGAAAAAGAAAGTTGTCTCAGACCCCTTGCTTTCAAGTATTAATGTGAATGGAAAGGCAAGAGAGTGGGAAAGTCCTTTTTTCTATCACTTTGCAAGCTGCTGACACAATCCCAGTGCTGTGTAGCAATTAGCTTGTCAGTGCACTGCAGTAAATATTTCTTGTTACCTACATCTAAGCAAATAGCTTTTTTACTATGTCTCGCAAGGAGAAAACCTTCCTGCTCACTAAACATCTCCTATCGTGTTCTAGAAGTTGCACAGAGGGCTTCAGAGTGTTTTGTAACAAGAAAAAGAAAGTTGTCTAAGACGCCTTCCTTTCAAGTATTAATGTGAATGGAAAGGCAAGAGAGTGAGAAAGTACTGTTTTCTATCTTTTTGCAAGCTGCTTACACAATCCCAGTGTTGTGTAGCAACTAGCTTGTCAGTGTACTACTGTAAGTTTTTCTTGTTACCTACATCTAAGCAAATAGCTTTTTCACTATGTCTCGCAAGGAGAAAACGTTCCTGCTCACTAAACAACTTCCATCGTGATGCAGAGGTTCCACAGAGGGCTGCAGAGTTTTTTAGCAACAAGAAAGAGAAAGTTGTCTAAGACGCCTTCCTTTCAAGTATTAATGTGAAGGGAAAGGCAAGAGAGTGGGAAAGTACTGTTCTCTATCACTTAGCAAGCTGCTAACACAATCCCGGAGCTGTGTAGCAATTAGCTTGTCAGTGCACTGCAGTAAGTGTTTCTTGTCGCCTACATCTAAGCAAATAGCTTTTTCACTATGTCTTGCAAGGAGAAAACCTTCTTGCTCACTAAACATCTCCTATCGTGTTCTAGAAGTTGCACGGAGGGCTGCAGAGTGTTTTGCAACAGTTAAAAAAAGTTGTCTAAGACGCCTTCCTTTCAAGTATTAATGTGTAGGGAAAGGCAAGAGAGTGGGAAAGTACTGTTCTCTATCACTTAGCAAGCTGCTAACACAATCCCGGAGCTGTGTAGCAATTAGCTTGTCAGTGCACTGCAGTAAGTGTTTCTTGTCGCCTACATCTAAGCAAATAGCTTTTTCACTCTGTCTTGCAAGGAGAAAACCTTCTTGCTCACTAAACATCTCCTATCGTGTTCTAGAAGTTGCACGGAGGGCTGCAGAGTGTTTTGCAACAAGAAAAAGAAAGTTGTCTAAGACGCCTTCCTTTCAAGTATTAATCTGAATGGAAAGGCAATAGAGTGGGAAAGTACTGTTTTCTATCACTTTGCAAGCTGCTAACACAATCCCAGAGCTGTGTAGCAATTAGCTTGTCAGTGCATGCAGTAAGTGTTTCTTGTTACCTACATCTAAGCAAATAGCTTTTTCACTATGTCTCGCAAGTAGAAAACGTTCCTTCTCACTAAACATCTCCTATCGTGTTCTAGAAGTTGCACAGAGGGCTGCAGTGTGTTTAGCAACAAGAAAAAGGAAGTTCTCTAACAAGCCTTCGTTTCAAGTATTAATGTGAAGTGAAAGGCAAGAGAGTGAGAAAGTACTGTTTTCTATCACTGTGCAAGCTGCTAACACAATCCCTGTGCTGTGCAGGAATTAGCTTGTCAGTGCACTGCAGTAAGTGTTTGTTGTTATCTACATCTAAGCAAATAGCTTTTTCACTCTGTCTTGCAAGGAGAAAACCTTCCTGCTCACTAAACATCTCCTATCGTGTCCTAGAAGTTGCACAGAGGGCTGCAATGTGTTTTGCAACAAGAAAAAGAAAGTTGTCTAAGACCCCTTGCTTTCAAGTATTAATGTGAATGGAAAGGCAAGAGAGTGCGAAAGTACTGTTTTCTATCACTTTGAAAGCTGCTGACACAATCCCAGTGCTGTGTAGCAGTTAGCTTGTCAGTGCACTGCAGTAAGAGTTTCTTGTTTCCTACATCTAAGCAAAAAGCTTTTTCATTATGTCTCGCAAGGAGAAAACGTTCCCGCTAACTAAACATCTCCTATCGTGTTATAGAAGTTGCACAGAGTTCTGCAATGTGTTTTGCAACAAGAAAAAGAAAGTTGTCTCAGACCCCTTGCTTTCAAGTATTAATGTGAATGGAAAGGCAAGAGAGTGGGAAAGTCCTTTTTTCTCTCACTTTGCAAGCTGCTGACACAATCCCAGTGCTGTGTAGCAATTAGCTTGTCAGTGCACTGCAGTAAATATTTCTTGTTACCTACATCTAAGCAAATAGCTTTTTTACTATGTCTCGCAAGGAGAAAACCTTCCTGCTCACTAAATATCTCCTATCGTGTTCTAGAAGTTGCACAGAGGGCTTCAGAGTGTTTTGTAACAAGAAAAAGAAAGTTGTCTAAGACGCCTTCCTTTCAAGTATTAATGTGAATGGAAAGGCAAGAGAGTGAGAAAGTACTGTTTTCTATCTTTTTGCAAACTGCTTACACAACCCCAGTGTTGTGTAGCAACTAGCTTGTCAGTGTACTTCAGTAAGTGTTTCTTGTTACCTACATCTAAGCAAATAGCTTTTTCACTATGTCTCGCAAGGAGAAAACGTTCCTTCTCACTAAACAACTTCCATCGTGATGCAGAGGTTGCACAGAGGGCTGCAGAGTTTTTTAGCAACAAGAAAAAGACAGTTGTCTAAGACGCCTTCCTTTCAAGTATTAATGTGAAGGGAAAGGCAAGAGAGTGGGAAAGTACTGTTTTCTATCACTTTGCAAGCTGCTAACACAATCCCAGTGCTGTGTAGCAATTAGCTTGTCAGTGTACTGCAGTAAGTGTTCCTTGTCACCTATATCTAAGCAAATGGATTTTTCACTATGTCTCGCAAGGAGAAAACGTAGCTGCTCACTAAACATCTATCGTGTTCTAGAAGTTGCACTGAGGGCTGCAGAGTGTTTTGCAACAGGTAAAAAAAGTTGTCTAAGACGCCTTCCTTTCAAGTATTAATGTGTAGGGAAAGGCAAGAGAGTGGGAAAGTACTGTTTTCTATCACTTTGCAAGCTGCTGACACAATCCCGGAGCTGTGTAGCAATTAGCTTGTCAGTGCACTGCAGTAAGTGTTTCTTGTTACCTACATCTAACCAAATAGCTTTTTCACTATGTCTCGCAAGTAGAAAACGTTCCTTCTCACTAAACATCTCCTATCGTGTTCTAGAAGTTGCACAGAGGGTTGCAGTGTGTTTAGCAACAAGAAAAAGGAAGTTCTCTAACAAGCCTTCCTTTCAAGTATTAATGTGAAGGGAAAGGCAAGAGAGTGAGAAAGTACTGTTTTCTATCACTGTGCAAGCTGCTAACACAATCCCTGTGCTGTGCAGCAATTAGCTTGTCAGTGCACTGCAGTAAGTGTTTCTTGTTACCGATATCTAAGCAAAAAGCTTTTTCACTATGTCTCGCAAGGAGAAAACGCTCCTGCTCGCTAAACAACTTCCATCGTGTTGTAGATGTTGCACACAGGGCTGCAGAGTTTTTTGCAACAAGAAAAAGAAAGTTGTCTAAGACGCCTTCCTTTCAAGTATTATTGTGAAGGGAAAGGCAAGAGAGTGGGAAAGTACTGTTTTCTATAACTTTGCAAGCTGCTAACACAATCCCAGAGCTGTGTAGCTATTAGCTTGTCAGTGCACTGCAGTAAGTGTTTCTTGTTGCCTACATCTAAGCAAAAAGCTTTTTCACTATGTCTAGCAAGGAGAAAACGTTCCTGCACACTAAACATCTCTTATCGTGTTCTTGAAGTTGCACTGAGGGCTGCAGATTGTTTTGTAACAAGAAAAAAAAAGTTGTCCAAGACGCCTTCCTTTCAAGTATTAATGTGAAGGGAAAGGCAAGAGAGTGGGAAAGTAGTGTTTTCTACCGCTTTACAAACTGCTACCACAATCCCAGTGCTGTGTACTAATTAGCTTGTCAGTGCACTGCAGTAAGTGTTTCTTGTTCCCTACATCTAAGCAAAAAGCTTTTTCACTATGTCTCGCAAGTAGAAAACCTTCCTGCACACTAAACATCTCCTATCGTGTTCTAGAAGTTGCACGGAGGGCTGCAGAGTGTTTTGTAACAAGAAAAAGAAAGTTGTCTAAGACGCCTTCCTTTCAAGTATTAATGTGTAGGGAAAGGCAAGAGAGTGAAAAAGTACTGTTTTCTATCACTTTGCAAGCTGCTGACACCATCCCAGTGCTGTGTAGCAATTAGCTTGTCAGTGCACTGCAGTAAGTGTTTGTTGTTATCTACATCTAAGCAAATAGCTTTTTCACTCTGTCTTGCAAGGAGAAAACCTTCCTGCTCACTAAACCTCTCCTATCGTGTCCTAGAAGTTGCACAGAGGGCTGCAATGTGTTTTGCAACAAGAAAAAGAAAGTTGTCTAAGACCCCTTGCTTTCAAGTATTAATGTGAATGGAAAGGCAAGAGAGTGGGAAAGTACAGTTTTCTATCACTTTGCAAGCTGCTAACACAATCCCAGTGCTGTGTAGCAGTTAGCTTGTCAGTGCACTGCAGTAAGAGTTTCTTGTTACCTACATCTGAGCAAGTAGTTTTTTTACTATGTCTCGCAAGGAGAAAACCTTCCTGCTCACTAAACATCTCCTATCGTGTTCTAGAAGTTGCACAGAGGGCTTCAGAGTGTTTTGTAAAAAGAAAAAGAAAGTTGTCTAAGACGCCTTCCTTTCAAGTATTAATGTGAATGGAAAGGCAAGAGAGTGAGAAAGTACTGTTTTCTATCTTTTTGCAAGCTGCTTACACAATCCCAGTGTTGTGTAGCAACTAGCTTGTCAGTGTACTTCAGTAAGTGTTTCTTGTCACCTACATCTAAGCAAATAGCTTTTTCACTATGTCTCGCAAGGAGAAAACGTTCCTGCTCACTAAACAACTTCCATGGTGATGCAGAGGTTGCACAGAGGGTTGCAGAGTTTTTTAGCAACAAGAAAAAGACAGTTGTCTAAGACGCCTTCCTTTCAAGTATTAATGTGAAGGGAAAGGCAAGAGAGTGGGAAAGTACTGTTTTCTATCACTTTGCAAGCTGCTAACACAATCCCAGTGCTGTGTAGCAATTAGCTTGTCAGTGTACTGCAGTAAGTGTTCCTTGTCACCTATATCTAAGCAAATGGATTTTTCACTATGTCTCGCAAGGAGAAAACGTAGCTCCTCACTAAACATCTATCGTGTTCTAGAAGTTGCACTGAGGGCTGCAGAGTGTTTTGCAACAGGTAAAAAAAGTTGTCTAAGACGCCTTCCTTTCAAGTATTAATGTGAAGGGAAAGGCAAGAGAGTGGGAAAGTACTGTTTTCTATCACTTTGCAAGCTGCTAACACAATCCCAGAGCTGTGTAGCAATTAGCTTGTCAGTGCACTGCAGTAAGTGTTTCTTGTCGCCTACATCTAAGCAAATAGCATTTTCACTATGTCTCGCAAGGAGAAAACCTTCCTGCTCACTAAACATCTCCTATCGTGTTCTAGAAGTTGCACAGAGGGCTGCAGAGTGTTTTACAACAAGAAAAAGAAAGTTGTCTAAGACACCTTCCTTTCAAGTATTAATGTGAATGGAAAGGCAAGAGAGTGAGAAAGTACTGTTTTCTATCACTCTGTAAGCTGCTAACACAATCCCAGTGCTGTGTAGCAATTAGCTTGTCAGTGCACTGCAGTAAGTGTTTCTTGTTACCTACATCTAAGCAAATAGCTTTTTCACTATGTCTCGCAAGGAGAAAACGTTCCTGCTCACTAAACAACTTCCATCGTGTTATAGCTGTTGCACAGATGGCTGCAGAGTGATTTGCAACCAGAAAAAGAAAGTTGTCTAAGACGCCTTCCTGTCAAGTATTAATGTGACGGGAAAGTCAAGAGAGTGGGAAAGTACTGTTTTCTATCACTTTGCAAGCTGCTTACACAATCCCAGTGTTGTGTAGCAACTAGCTTGTCAGTGCACTACAGTAACTGTTGTTTGTTACCTACATCTAAGCATATAGCTTTTTCACTCTGTCTAGCAAGGAGAAAACCTTCCTGCTCTCTAAACATCTCTTATCGTGTTCTAGAAGTTGCACGGAGTGCTGCAATGTGTTTTGTAACAAGAAAAAGAAAGTTGTCTAAGACCCCTTGCTTTCAAGTATTAATGTGAATGGAAAGGCAAGAGAGTGGGAAAGTACTGTTTTCTATCACTTTGCAAGCTGCTGACACAATCCCAGTGCTTTGTAGCAGTTAACTTGTCACTGCACTTCAGTAAGTGTTTCTTGTTACCTACATCTAAGCAAAAAGCTTTTTCACTATGTCTCGCAAGGAGAAAACCTTCCCGCTCACTAAACACCTCCTATCGTGTTCTAGAAGTTGTACAGAGTGATGCAGAGTGTTTTGAAGCAAGAAAAAGAAAGTTGTCTAAGACGCCTTCCTTTCAAGTATTAATGTGAATGGAAAGGCAAGAGAGTGGGAAAGTACTGTTTTCTATCACTGTGCAAGCTGCTGACACAATCCCAGTGCTGTGTAGCAATTAGCTTGTCAGTGCACTGCACTAAGTGTTTGTTGTTACCTACATCTAAGGAAATAGCTTTATCACTATGTCTCGCCAGGACAAAAGGTTGCTGCTCACTAATCAACTTCCATCATGTCGTAGAAGTCGCACAGAGGTCTGCAGAGTGTTTTGCAAAATGTAAAAGAAAGTTGTCTAAGACGCCTTCATTCAAGTATTAATGTGAATGGAAAGGCAAGAGAGTGGGAAAGTACTGTTTTCTATCTTTTTGCAAGCTACTTAGACAATCCCAGTGCTGTGTAGCAATTAGCTTGTCAGTGCACTGCAGTAAGTGTTTCTTGTTACCTACATCTAATCACAAAACTTTTTCACTATGTCTCGCAAGGAGAAAACGTTCCTGCTCACTAAACATCTCCTATCGTGTTCTAGAAGTTGCACAGAGGGCTGCAATGTGTTTTGCAACAAGAAAAAGAAAGTTGTCTAAGACCCCTTGCTTTCAAGTATTAATGTGAATGGAAAGGCAAGAGAGTGGGAAAGTACTGTTTTCTATCACTTTGCAAGCTGCTGACACAATCCCAGTGCTGTGTAGCAGTTAGCTTGTCAGTGCACTGCAGTAAGTGTTTCTTGTTACCTACATCTAAGCATATACCTTATTCACTATGTCTCGCAAGGAGAAAACGTTGCTGCTCACTAAACAACTTCCATCGTGTTCTAGAAGTTGCACAGAGTTCTGCACAGTGTTTTGCAACAAGAAAAAGAAAGTTGTCTAAGACGCCTTCCTTTCAAGTATTAATGTGAAGGGAAAGGCAAGAGAGTGGGAAAGTACTGTTTTCTATCACTTCGCAAGCTGCTAACACAATCCCAGTGCTGTGTAGCAATTAGCTTGTCAGTGCACTGCAGTAAGTGTTTCTTGTTACCTACATCTAAGCATATAGCTTTTTCACTATGTCTCGCAAGGAGAAAACCTTCTTGCTCACTAAACATCTCTTATCGTGTTGTAAAAGTTGCACAGAGGGCTGCGGAGTGTTTTGTAACAAGAAAAAGACAGTTGTCTAAGACGCCTTCCTTTCAAGTATTAATGTGAAGGGAAAGGCAAGAGAGTGGGAAAGTACTGTTTTCTATCACTTTGCAAGCTGCTAACACAATCCCAGAGCTGTGTAGCTATTAGCTTGTCAGTGCACTGCAGTAAGTGTTTCTTGTTGCCTACATCCAAGCAAAAAGCTTTTTCACTATGTCTCGCAAGGAGAAAACGTTGCTGCTCACTAAACATCTCCTATCGTGTTCTAGAAGTTGCACAGAGGGCTGCAATGTGTTTTGCAACAAGAAAAAGAAAGTTGTCTAAGACCCCTTGCTTTCAAGTATTAATGTGAATGGAAAGGCAAGAGAGTGCGAAAGTACTGTTTTCTATCACTTTGCAAGCTGCTAACACAATCCCAGTGCTGTGTAGCAATTAGCTTTTCAGTGCACTGCAGTCAGTGTTTGTTGTTATCTACATCTAAGCAAATAGCTTTTTCACTATGTCTCACAAGGAGAAAACCTTCCTGCTCACTAAACATCTCCTATCGTGGTCTAGAAGTTGCACAGAGGGCTGCAGAGTGTTTTGCAAGAAGAAAAAGAAAGTTGTCTAAGACCACTTGCTTTCAAGTATTAATGTGAATGGAAAGGCAAGAGAGTGGGAAAGTACTGTTTTCTATCACTTTGCGAATGCTAACACAATCCCAGTGCTTTGTAGCAATTAGCTTGTCAGTGCACTGCACTAAGTGTTTGTTGTTATCTACATCTAAGCAAATAGCTTTTTCACTATGTCTCGCCAGGAGAAAAGGCTGCTGCTCACTAATCAACTTCCATCATGTCGTAGAAGTCGCACAGAGGTCTGCAGAGTGTTTTGCAAAATGTAAAAGAAAGTTGTCTAAGACGCCTTCATTCAAGTATTAATGTGAATGGAAAGGGAAGAGAGTGGGAAAGTACTGTTTTCTATCTTTTTGCAAGCTACTTAGACAATCCCAGTGCTGTGTAGCAATTAGCTTGTCAGTGCACTGCAGTGAGTGTTTCTTGTTACCTACATCTAAGCAAATAGCTTTTTCACTATGTCTCGCAAGTAGAAAACGTTCCTTCTCACTAAACATCTCCTATCGTGTTCTAGAAGTTGCACAGAGGGCTGCAGTGTGTTTAGCAACAAGAAAAAGGAAGTTCTCTAACAAGCCTTCCTTTCAAGTATTAATGTGAAGGGAAAGGCAAGAGAGTGAGAAAGTACTGTTTTCTATCACTGTGCAAGCTGCTAACACAATCCCTGTGCTGTGCAGCAATTAGCTTGTCAGTGCACTGCAGTAAGTGTTTCTTGTTACCTACATCTAAGCAAAAAGCTTTTTCACTATGTCTCGCAAGGAGAAAACCTTCCTTGTCACTAAACATCTCCTATCGTGTTCTAAAAGTTTCAGTGAGGGCTGCAGAGTGTTTTGTAACAAGAAAAAGAAAGTTGTCCAGGACGCCTTCCTTTCAAGTATTAATGTGAAGGGAAAGGCAAGAGAGTGGGAAAGTACTGTTTTCTATCACTTTGCAAACTGCTAACACAATCCCAGTGCTGTGTAGTAATTAGCTTGTCAGTGCACTGCAGTAAGTGTTTCTTGTTCCCTACATCTAAGCAAAAAGCTTTTTCACTATGTCTCGCGAGGAGAAAACCTTCCTGCTCACTAAACATCTCCTATCGTGTCCTAGAAGTTGCACAGAGTGCTGCAATGTGTTTTGCAACAAGAAAAAGAAAGTTGTCTAAGACCCCTTGCTTTCAAGTATTAATGTGAATGGAAAGGCAAGAGAGTGGGAAACTACAGTTTTCTATCACTTTGCAAGCTGCTGACACCATCCCAGTGCTGTGTAGCAGTTAGCTTGTCAGTGCACTGCAGTAAGAGTTTCTTGTTTCCTACATCTAAGCAAAAAGCTTTTTCACTATGTCTCGCAAGGAGAAAACGTTCCTGCACACTAAACATCTCCTATCGTGTTATAGAAGTTGCACAGAGTTCTGCAATGTGTTTTGCAACAAGAAAAAGAAAGTTGTCTAAGACCCCTTGCTTTCAAGTATTAATGTGAATGGAAAGGCAAGAGAGTGGGAAAGTCCTTTTTTCTATCACTTTGCAAGCTGCTGACACAATCCCAGTGCTGTGTAGCAGTTAGCTTGTCAGAGCACTGCAGTCAGTGTTTCTTGTTACCTACATCAAATCAAATAGCTTTTTCACTATGTCTCACAAGGAGAAAACGTTCCTGCTCACTAAACATCTCCTGTCGTGATCTGGGCGTTGCACAGAGGGCTGCGGAGTGTTTTGTAACAAGAAAAAGAAAGTTGTCTAAGACGCCTTCCTTTCAAGTATTAATGTGAAGGGAAAGGCAAGAGAGTGGGAAAGTACTGTTTTCTATCACTTTGCAAGCTGCTAACACAATCCCAGAGCTGTGTAGCAAGTAGCTTGTCAGGGCACTGCAGTAAGTGTTTCTTGTCACCTACATCTAAGTAAATAGCTTTTTCACTATGTCTCGCAAGGAGAAAACCTTCCTGCTCACTAAACAACTTCCATCGTGTTGTAGATGTTGCACAGAGGGCTGCAGTGTGTTTTTCAACAAGTAAAAGAAAGAGTTCCAAGACGCCTTCCTTTCAAGTATTAATATGAATGGAAAGGCAAGAGAGACGGAAAGTACTGTTTTCTATCACTGTGCAAGCTGCTTACAAAATCCCAGTGCTGTGTAGCAATTAGCTTTTCAGTGCACTGCAGTAAGTGTTTCTTGTCACCTACATCTAAGCAAATAGCTTTTTCACAATTTTTCAAAAGGAGAAAACGTTCCTGCTCACTAAACAACTTCCATCATGTTGTAGAAGTTTCACAGAGGGCTGCAGAGTGTTTTGTAAAAAGAAAAAGAAAGTTGTCTAAGACGCCTTCTTTTCAGGTGTTAATGTGAAGGGAAAGGCAAGAGAGTGGGAAAGTACTGTTTTCTATCACTTTTCAAGCTGCTTACACAATCCCAGTGTTGTGTAGCTAGTAGCTTGTCAGAGCACTGCAGTAAGTGTTTCTTGTCACCTATATCTAAGCAAATAGCTTTTTCACTATGTCTCGCAAGGAGAAAAATTTCGGTCCGCTAAACGTCTCCTGTCGTGATCTAGGCGTTGCACAGAGGGCTGCAGAGTGTTTTGCAACAAGAAAAAGAAGTATTTCAAGTATTAATGTGAATGGAAAGGCAAGAGAATGGGAAAGTACTGTTTTCTATCACTTTGCAAGCTGCTAACACAATCCCAGTGCTGTGTAGCAATTAGCTTGTCAGTGCACTGCAGTAAGTGTTTCTTGTTACCTACATCTAAGCAAATAGCTCTTTCGCTATGTTTCGCTAGGAGAAAACGTGGCTGCTCAGTAAACAAACTCCATCATGTTGTAGAAGTTGCACAGAGGGCTGCAGATTGTTTTGCAACAAGTAAAAGAATGTTGTCTAAGACGCCTTCCTTTCAAGTATTAATGGGAATGGAAAGGCAAGAGGGTGAGAAAGTTCTCTTTTCTATCATTTTGCAAGCCGCTAACACAATCCCAGGGCTGTGTAGCAATTAGCTTGTCAGTGCACTGCAGTAAGTGTTTCTTGTCACCTACATCTAAGAAAATAGCTTTTTCACTATGTCTCGCAAGGAGAAAACGTTCCAGCTGACTAAAAAACTACCATCGTGTTGTAGAAGTTGCACAGAGGGCTGCAGTGTGTTTTGCAACAAGAAAAAGAAAGTTGTCCTAGACGCCTTCCTTTCAAGTATTAATGTGAAGGGAAAGGCAAGAGGATGGGAAAGTACTGTTTTCTATCACTTTGCAAGCTGCTTACACAATCCCAGTGCTGTGGAGCAATTAGCTTGTCAGTGTACTGCACTAAATATTTCTTGTTACCTACATCTTAGCAAATAGCTTTTTTACTATGTCTCGCAAGGAGAAAACCTTCCTGCTCACTAAACATCTCCTATCGTGTTCTAGAAGTTGCACAGAGGGCTTCAGAGTGTTTTGTAACAAGAAAAAGAAAGTTGTCTAAGCCTTCCTTTCAAGTATTAATGTGAATGGAAAGGCAAGAGAGTGAGAAAGTACTGTTTTCTATCTTTTTGCAAGCTGCTTACACAATCCCAGTGTTGTGTAGCAACAAGCTTGTCAGTGTACTACAGTAAGTGTTTCTTGTTACCTACATCTAAGCAAATAGCTTTTTCACTATGTCTCGCAAGGAGAAAACGTCCCTTCTCACTAAACAACTTCCATGGTGATGCAGAGGTTGCACAGAGGGCTGCAGAGTTTTTTAGCAACAAGAAAAAGAAAGTTGTCTAAGACGCCTTCCTTTCAAGTATTAATGTGAAGGGAAAGGCAAGAGAGTGGGAAAGTACTGTTTTCTATCACTTTGCAAGCTGCTAACACAATCCCAGTGCTGTGTAGCAATTAGCTTGTCAGTGTACTGCAGTAAGTGTTTCTTGTCACCTATATCTAAGCAAATGGATTTTTCACTATGTCTCGCAAGGAGAAAACGTAGCTGCTCACTAAACATCTATCGTGTTCTAGAAGTTGCACTGAGGACTGCAGAGTGTTTTGCAACAGGTAAAAAAAGTTGTCTAAGACGCCTTCCTTTCAAGTATTAATGTGAATGGAAAGGCAAGAGAGTGGGAAAGTACTGTTTTCTATCACTCTGCAAGCTGCTAACACAATCCCAGTGCTGTGTAGCAATTAGCTTGTCAGTGCACTGCAGTAAGTGTTTCTTGTTACCTACATCTAAGCAAATAGCTTTTTCACTATGTCTCGCAAGGAGAAAACATTCCTGCTCACTAAACAACTTCCATCGTGTTATAGCTGTTGCACAGATGGCTGCGGAGTGATTTGCAACCAGAAAAAGAAAGTTGTCTAAGACGCCTTCCTGTCAAGTATTAATGTGACGGGAAAGTCAAGAGAGTTGGAAAGTACTGTTTTCTATCACTTTGCAAGCTGCTTACACAATCCCAGTGTTGTGTAGCAACTAGCTTGTCAGTGCACTACAGTAACTGTTGCTTGTTACCTACATCTAAGCATATAGCTTTTTCACTCTGTCTAGCAAGGAGAAAACCTTCCTGCTCTCTAAACATCTCTTATCGTGTTCTAGAAGTTGCACAGAGTGCTGCAATGTGTTTTGTAACAAGAAAAAGAAAGTTGTCTAAGACCCCTTGCTTTCAAGTATTAATGTGAATGGAAAGGCAAGAGAGTGGGAAAGTACTGTTTTCTATCACTTTGCAAGCTGCTGACACAATCCCAGTGCTTTGTAGCAGTTAACTTGTCACTGCACTTCAGTAAGTGTTTCTTGTTACCTACATCTAAGCAAAAAGCTTTTTCACTATGTCTCGCAAGGAGAAAACCTTCCCGCTCACTAAACACCTCCTATTGTGTTCTAGAAGTTGTATAGAGTGATGCAGAGTGTTTTGTAGCAAGAAAAAGAAAGTTGTCCAGGACGCCTTCCTTTCAAGTATTAATGTGAAGGGAAAGGCAAGAGAGTGGGAAAGTACTGTTTTCTATCACTGTGCAAGCTGCTGACACAATCCCAGTGCTGTGGAGCAATTAGCTTGTCAGTGCACTGCACTAAGTGTTTGTTGTTACCTACATCTAAGCAAATAGCTTTTTCACTATGTCTCGCTAGGACAAAAGGTTGCTGCTCACTAATCAACTTCCATCATGTCGTAGAAGTCGCACAGAGGTCTGCAGAGTGTTTTGCAAAATGTAAAAGAAAGTTGTCTAAGACGCCTTCATTCAAGTATTAATGTGAATGGAAAGGCAAGAGAGTGGGAAAGTACTGTTTTCTATCTTTTTGCAAGCTACTTAGACAATCCCAGTGCTGTGTAGCAATTAGCTTGTCAGTGCACTGCAGTAAGTGTTTCTTGTTACCTACATCTAAGCAAATACCTTTTTCACTATGTCTCGCAAGGAGAAAACGTTGCTGCTCACTAAACAACTTCCATCGTGTTCTAGAAGTTGCACAGAGTTCTGCACAGTGTTTTGCAACAAGAAAAAGAAAGTTGTCTAAGCCTTCCTTTCAAGTATTAATGTGAAGGGAAAGGCAAGAGAGTGGGAAAGTACTGTTTTCTATCACTGTACAAGCTGCTAACACAATCCCAGTGCGGTGTAGCAATTAGCTTGTCAGTGCACTGCAGTAAGTGTTTCTTGTTACCTACATCTAAGCATATAGCTTTTTCACTATGTCTCGCAAGGAGAAAACCTTCTTGCTCACTAAACATCTCTTATCGTGTTGTAAAAGTTGCACAGAGGGCTGCGGAGTGTTTTGTAACAAGAAAAAGACAGTTGTCTAAGACGCCTTCCTTTCAAGTATTAATGTGAAGGGAAAGGCAAGAGAGTGGGAAAGTACTGTTTTCTATCACTTCGCAAGCTGCTAACACAATCCCAGTGCTGTGTAGCAATTAGCTTGTCAGTGCACTGCAGTAAGTGTTTCTTGTTACCTACATCTAAGCATATAGCTTTTTCACTATGTCTCGCAAGGAGAAAACCTTCTTGCTCACTAAACATCTCTTATCGTGTTGTAAAAGTTGCACAGAGGGCTGCGGAGTGTTTTGTAACAAGAAAAAGACAGTTGTCTAAGACGCCTTCCTTTCAAGTATTAATGTGAAGGGAAAGGCAAGAGAGTGGAAAAGTACTGTTTTCTATCACTTTGCAAGCTGCTAACACAATCCCAGAGCTGTGTAGCTATTAGCTTGTCAGTGCACTGCAGTAAGTGTTTCTTGTTGCCTACATCTAAGCAAAAAGCTTTTTCACTATGTCTCGCAAGGAGAAAACGTTGCTGCTCACTAAACATCTCCTATCGTGTGCTAGAAGTTGCACAGAGGGCTGCAATGTGTTTTGCAACAAGAAAAAGAAAGTTGTCTAAGACCCCTTGCTTTCAAGTATTAATGTGAATGGAAAGGCAAGAGAGTGCGAAAGTACTGTTTTCTATCACTTTGCAAGCTGCTAACACAATCCCAGTGCTGTGGAGCAATTAGCTTTTCAGTGCACTGCAGTCAGTGTTTCTTGTTACCTACATCTAAGCAAATAGCTTTTTCACTATGTCTCACAAGGAGAAAACCTTCCTGCTCACTAAACATCTCCTATCGTGGTCTAGAAGTTGCACAGAGGGCTGCAGAGTGTTTTGCAAGAAGAAAAAGAAAGTTGTCTAAGACCACTTGCTTTCAAGTATTAATGTGAATGGAAAGGCAAGAGAGTGGGAAAGTACTGTTTTCTATCACTTTGCGAATGCTAACACAATCCCAGTGCTTTGTAGCAATTAGCTTGTCAGTGCACTGCACTAAGTGTTTGTTGTTATCTACATCTAAGCAAATAGCTTTTTCACTATGTCTCGCCAGGAGAAAAGGCTGCTGCTCACCAATCAACTTCCATCATGTCGTAGAAGTCGCACAGAGGTCTGCAGAGTGTTTTGCAAAATGTAAAAGAAAGTTGTCTAAGACGCCTTCATTCAAGTATTAATGTGAATGGAAAGGCAAGAGAGTGGGAAAGTACTGTTTTCTATCTTTTTGCAAGCTACTTAGACAATCCCAGTGCTGTGTAGCAATTAGATTGTCAGTGCACTGCAGTAAGTGTTTCTTGTTACCTACATCTAATCAAAAAACTTTTTCAATATGTCTCGCAAGAATAAAACGTTCCTGCTCACTAAACATCTCCTATCGTGTTCTAGAAGTTGCACAGAGGGCTGCAGTGTGTTTAGCAACAAGAAAAAGGAAGTTCTCTAACAAGCCTTCCTTTCAAGTATTAATGTGAATGGAAAGGCAAGAGAGTGAGAAAGTACTGTTTTCTACCTTTTTGCAAGCTGCTTACACAATCCCAGTGTTGTGTAGCAACTAGCTTGTCAGTGTACTACTGTAAGTGTTTCTTGTTACCTACATCTAAGCAAATAGCTTTTTCACTATGTCTCGCAAGGAGAAAACGTTCCTGCTCACTAAACAACTTCCATCGTGATGCAGAGGTTGCACAGAGGGCTGCAGAGTTTTTTAGCAACAAGAAAAAGAAAGTTGTCTAAGACGCCTTCCTTTCAAGTATTATTGTGAAGGGAAAGGCAAGAGAGTGGGAAAGTACTGTTTTCTATCACTTTGCAAGCTGCTGACACAATCCCAGTGCTGTGTAGCAATTAGCTTGTCAGTGTACTGCAGTAAGTGTTTCTTGCCACCTATATCTAAGCAAATCGATTTTTCAATATGTCTCGCAAGGAGAAAACGTTGCTGCTCACTAAACATCTCCTATCGTGTTCCAGAAGTTGCACAGAGGGCTGCAGAGTGTTTTGCAACAGGTAAAAAAAGTTGTCTAAGACGCCTTCCTTTCAAGTATTAATGTGAAGGGAAAGGCAAGAGAGTGGGAAAGTACTGTTTTCAATCACTTAGCAAGCTGCTAACACAATCCCGGAGCTGTGTAGCAATTAGCTTGTTAGTGCACTGCAGTGAGTGTTTCTTGTTACCTACATCTAAGCAAATAGCTTTTTCACTATGTCTCGCAAGTAGAAAACGTTCCTTCTCACTAAACATCTCCTATCGTGTTCTAGAAGTTGCACAGAGGGCTGCAGTGTGTTTAGCAACAAGAAAAAGGAAGTTCTCTAACAAGCCTTCCTTTCAAGTATTAATGTGAAGGGAAAGGCAAGAGAGTGAGAAAGTACTGTTTTCTATCACTGTGCAAGCTGCTAACACAATCCCTGTGCTGTGCAGCAATTAGCTTGTCAGTGCACTGCAGTAAGTGTTTCTTGTTACCTACATCTAAGCAAAAAGCTTTTTCACTATGTCTCGCAAGGAGAAAACCTTCCTTGTCACTAAACATCTCCTATCGTGTTCTAAAAGTTTCAGTGAGGGCTGCAGAGTGTTTTGTAACAAGAAAAAGAAAGTTGTCCAGGACGCCTTCCTTTCAAGTATTAATGTGAAGGGAAAGGCAAGAGAGTGGGAAAGTACTGTTTTCTATCACTTTGCAAACTGCTAACACAATCCCAGTGCTGTGTAGTAATTAGCTTGTCAGTGCACTGCAGTAAGTGTTTCTTGTTGCCTACATCTAAGCAAAAAGCTTTTTCACTATGTCTCGCGAGGAGAAAACCTTCCTGCTCACTAAACATATCCTATCGTGTCCTAGAAGTTGGACAGAGTGCTGCAATGTGTTTTGTAACAAGAAAAAGAAAGTTGTCTAAGACCCCTTGCTTTCAAGTATTAATGTGAAGGGAAAGGCAAGAGAGTGGGAAAGTACTGTTTTCTATCACTTTGCAAGCTGCTAACACAATCCCAGAGCTGTGTAGCAAGTAGCTTGTCAGGGCACTGCAGTAAGTGTTTCTTGTCACCTACATCTAAGTAAATAGCTTTTTCACTATGTCTCGCAAGGAGAAAACCTTCCTGCTCACTAAACAACTTCCATCGTGTTGTAGATGTTGCACAGAGGGCTGCAGTGTGTTTTTCAACAAGTAAAAGAAAGAGTTCCAAGACGCCTTCCTTTCAAGTATTAATATGAATGGAAAGGCAAGAGAGACGGAAAGTACTGTTTTCTATCACTGTGCAAGCTGCTTACAAAATCCCAGTGCTGTGTAGCAATTAGCTTTTCAGTGCACTGCAGTAAGTGTTTCTTGTCACCTACATCTAAGCAAATAGCTTTTTCACTATTTTTCAAAAGGAGAAAACGTTCCTGCTCACTAAACAACTTCCATCATGTTGTAGAAGTTTCACAGAGGGCTGCAGAGTGTTTTGTAAAAAGAAAAAGAAAGTTGTCTAAGACGCCTTCTTTTCAGGTGTTAATGTGAAGGGAAAGGCAAGAGAGTGGGAAAGTACTGTTTTCTATCACTTTTCAAGCTGCTTACACAATCCCAGTGTTGTGTAGCTAGTAGCTTGTCAGAGCACTGCAGTAAGTGTTTCTTGTCACCTATATCTAAGCAAATAGCTTTTTCACTATGTCTCGCAAGGAGAAAAATTTCGGTCCGCTAAACGTCTCCTGTCGTGATCTAGGCGTTGCACAGAGGGCTGCAGAGTGTTTTGCAACAAGAAAAAGAAGTATTTCAAGTATTAATGTGAATGGAAAGGCAAGAGAATGGGAAAGTACTGTTTTCTATCACTTTGCAAGCTGCTAACACAATCCCAGTGCTGTGTAGCAATTAGCTTGTCAGTGCACTGCAGTAAGTGTTTCTTGTTACCTACATCTAAGCAAATAGCTCTTTCACTATGTTTCGCTAGGAGAAAACGTGGCTGCTCAGTAAACAAACTCCATCATGTTGTAGAAGTTGCACAGAGGGCTGCAGATTGTTTTGCAACAAGTAAAAGAATGTTGTCTAAGACGCCTTCCTTTCAAGTATTAATGGGAATGGAAAGGCAAGAGGGTGAGAAAGTTCTCTTTTCTATCATTTTGCAAGCCGCTAACACAATCCCAGGGCTGTGTAGCAATTAGCTTGTCAGTGCACTGCAGTAAGTGTTTCTTGTCACCTACATCTAAGAAAATAGCTTTTTCACTATGTCTCGCAAGGAGAAAACGTTCCAGCTGACTAAAAAACTACCATCGTGTTGTAGAAGTTGCACAGAGGGCTGCAGTGTGTTTTGCAACAAGAAAAAGAAAGTTGTCCTAGACGCCTTCCTTTCAAGTATTAATGTGAAGGGAAAGGCAAGAGGATGGGAAAGTACTGTTTTCTATCACTTTGCAAGCTGCTTACACAATCCCAGTGCTGTGGAGCAATTAGCTTGTCAGTGCACTGCAGTAAGTGTTTCTTGTTACCTACATCTAAGCAAATAGCTTTTTCACTATGTCTCGCAAGGAGAAAACCTTCCTGCTCACTAAACATCTCCTGTCTTGATTTAGGCGTTGCACAGAGGGCTGCAGAGTGTTTTGTAACAAGAAAAAGAAAGTTGTCTAAGACGCCTTCTTTTCAGGTGTTAATGTGAAGGGAAAGGCAAGAGAGTGGGAAAGTACTGTTTTCTATCACTTTTCAAGCTGCTTACACAATCCCAGGGTTGTATAGCAACTGGCTTGCCGCTGCACTGCAGTAAGTGTTTCTTGTCACCTACATATAAGCAAATAGCTTTTTCACTCTGTCTCGCAAGGAGAAAACCTTCCTGCTCACTAAACAACTTCCATCGTGTTGCAGATGTTGCACAGAGGGCTGCGGACTCTTTTGCAACAAGACAAAGAAAGTTGTCCAAGACGCCTTCCTATCAAGTATTAATGTGAATGGAAAGGCAAGAGAGTGGGAAAGTACTGTTTTCTATCACTGTGCAAGCTGCTAACACAATCCCAGTGCTGTGTAGCAATTAGCTTGTCAGTGCACTGCAGTAAGTGTTTCTTGTTACCTACATCTAAGCAAATAGCTTTTTCACTATGTCTCGCAAGGAGAAAACCTTCCTGCTCACTAAACATCTCCTATCGTGATCTAGAAGTTGCACAGAGGGCTGCAGTGTGTTTTGCAACAAGAAAAAGAAAGTTGTCTAAGACGCCTTCCTTTCAAGTATTAATGTGAATGGAAAGGCAAGAGAGTGGGAAAGTACTGTTTTCTATGACTTTGCAAGCTGCTAACACAATCCCAGTGTTGTGTCGCAATTACCTTGTCAGTGCACTGCAGTAAGTGTTTCTTGTCACCTACATCTAAGCAAATAGCTTTTTCACTATGTCTCGCAAGGAGAAAACGTTCCTGCTCAATAAACAACTTTCATCGTGTTGTAGAAGTTGCACTGAGGGCTGCAGAATGTTTTGCAACAAGAAAAAGAAAGTTGTCTAACACGCCTTCCTTTCAAGTATTAATGTAAATGGAAAGGCAAGAGGGTCAGAAAGTTCGGTTTTCTATCACTTTGCAAGCTGCTAACACAATCGCAGTGTTGTGTAGCAATTAGCTTTTCAGTGCACTGCAGTAAGTGTTTCTTGTCACCTACATCTAAGAAAATAGCTTTTTCACTATGTCTCGCAAGGAGAAAACGTTCCAGCTGACTAAAAAACTTCCATCGTGTTGTAGAATTTGCACAGAAGGGTGCAGTGTTTCTTGCAACAAGAAAAAGAAAGTTGTCCTAGACGCCTTCCTTTCAAGTATTAATGTGAAGGGAAAGGCAAGAGAGTGGGAAAGAACTGTTTTCTATCACTTTGCAAGCTGCTAACACAATCCCAGTGCTGTGTAGCAATTAGCTTTTCAGTGCACTGCAGTAAGCGTTTCTTGTTACCTACATCTAAGCAAATAGGTTTATCACTATGTCTCGCCAGGACAAAAGGTTGCTGCTCACTAAACATCTCCTGTCGTGATCTGGGCGTTGCACAGAGGTCTGCAGAGTGTTTTGCAAAATGTAAAAGAAAGTTGTCTAAGACGCCTTCATTCAAGTATTAATGTGAATGGAAAGGCAAGAGAGTGGGAAAGTACTGTTTTCTATCTTTTTGCAAGCTACTTAGACAATCCCAGTGCTGTGTAGCAATTAGCTTGTCAGTGCACTGCAGTAAGTGTTTCTTGTTACCTACATCTAAGCAAATACCTTTTTCACTATGTCTCGCAAGGAGAAAACGTTGCTGCTCACTAAACAACTTCCATCGTGTTCTAGAAGTTGCACAGAGTTCTGCACAGTGTTTTGGAACAAGAAAAAGAAAGTTGTCTAAGCCTTCCTTTCAAGTATTAATGTGAAGGGAAAGGCAAGAGAGTGGGAAAGTACTGTTTTCTATCACTGTACAAGCTGCTAACACAATCCCAGTGCGGTGTAGCAATTAGCTTGTCAGTGCACTGCAGTAAGTGTTTCTTGTTACCTACATCTATGCATATAGCTTTTTCACTATGTCTCGCAAGGAGAAAACCTTCTTGCTCACTAAACATCTCTTATCGTGTTGTAAAAGTTGCACAGAGGGCTGCGGAGTGTTTTGTAACAAGAAAAAGACAGTTGTCTAAGACGCCTTCCTTTCAAGTATTAATGTGAAGGGAAAGGCAAGAGAGTGGGAAAGTACTGTTTTCTATCACTTCGCAAGCTGCTAACACAATCCCAGTGCTGTGTAGCAATTAGCTTGTCAGTGCACTGCAGTAAGTGTTTCTTGTTACCTACATCTAAGCATATAGCTTTTTCACTATGTCTCGCAAGGAGAAAACCTTCTTGCTCACTAAACATCTCTTATCGTGTTGTAAAAGTTGCACAGAGGGCTGCGGAGTGTTTTGTAACAAGAAAAAGACAGTTGTCTAAGACGCCTTCCTTTCAAGTATTAATGTGAAGGGAAAGGCAAGAGAGTGGGAAAGTACTGTTTTCTATCACTTCGCAAGCTGCTAACACAATCCCAGAGCTGTGCAGCTATTAGCTTGTCAGTGCACTGCAGTAAGTGTTTCTTGTTGCCTACATCCAAGCAAAAAGCTTTTTCACAATGTCTCGCAAGGAGAAAACGTTGCTGCTCACTAAACATCTCCTATCGTGTTCTAGAAGTTGCACAGAGGGCTGCAATGTGTTTTGCAACAAGAAAAAGAAAGTTGTCTAAGACCCCTTGCTTTCAAGTATTAATGTGAATGGAAAGGCAAGAGAGTGCGAAAGTACTGTTTTCTATCACTTTGCAAGCTGCTAACACAATCCCAGTGCTGTCGAGCAATTAGCTTTTCAGTGCACTGCAGTCAGTGTTTCTTGTTACCTACATCTAAGCAAATAGCTTTTTCACTATGTCTCACAAGGAGAAAACCTTCCTGCTCACTAAACATCTCCTATCGTGGTCTAGAAGTTGCACAGAGGGCTGCAGAGTGTTTTGCAAGAAGAAAAAGAAAGTTGTCTAAGACCACTTGCTTTCAAGTATTAATGTGAATGGAAAGGCAAGAGAGTGGGAAAGTACTGTTTTCTATCACTTTGCGAATGCTAACACAATCCCAGTGCTTTGTAGCAATTAGCTTGTCAGTGCACTGCACTAAGTGTTTGTTGTTATCTACATCTAAGCAAATAGCTTTTTCACTATGTCTCGCCAGGAGAAAAGGCTGCTGCTCACCAATCAACTTCCATCATGTCGTAGAAGTCGCACAGAGGTCTGCAGAGTGTTTTGCAAAATGTAAAAGAAAGTTGTCTAAGACGCCTTCATTCAAGTATTAATGTGAATGGAAAGGCAAGAGAGTGGGAAAGTACTGTTTTCTATCTTTTTGCAAGCTACTTAGACAATCCCAGTGCTGTGTAGCAATTAGCTTGTCAGTGCACTGCAGTAAGTGTTTCTTGTTACCTACATCTAATCAAAAAACTTTTTCAATATGTCTCGCAAGAATAAAACGTTCCTGCTCACTAAACATCTCCTATCGTGTTCTAGAAGTTGCACAGAGTGCTGCAGTGTGTTTTGTAACAAGAAAAAGAAAGTTGTCTAAGCCTTCCTTTCAAGTATTAATGTGAATGGAAAGGCAAGAGAGTGAGAAAGTACTGTTTTCTACCTTTTTGCAAGCTGCTTACACAATCCCAGTGTTGTGTAGCAACTAGCTTGTCAGTGTACTACTGTAAGTGTTTCTTGTTACCTACATCTAAGCAAATAGCTTTTTCACTATGTCTCGCAAGGAGAAAACGTTCCTGCTCACTAAACAACTTCCATCGTGATGCAGAGGTTGCACAGAGGGCTGCAGAGTTTTTTAGCAACAAGAAAAAGAAAGTTGTCTAAGACGCCTTCCTTTCAAGTATTATTGTGAAGGGAAAGGCAAGAGAGTGGGAAAGTACTGTTTTCTATCACTTTGCAAGCTGCTGACACAATCCCAGTGCTGTGTAGCAATTAGCTTGTCAGTGTACTGCAGTAAGTGTTTCTTGCCACCTATATCTAAGCAAATCGATTTTTCAATATGTCTCGCAAGGAGAAAACGTTGCTGCTCACTAAACATCTCCTATCGTGTTCCAGAAGTTGCACAGAGGGCTGCAGAGTGTTTTGCAACAGGTAAAAAAAGTTGTCTAAGACGCCTTCCTTTCAAGTATTAATGTGAAGGGAAAGGCAAGAGAGTGGGAAAGTACTGTTTTCAATCACTTAGCAAGCTGCTAACACAATCCCGGAGCTGTGTAGCAATTAGCTTGTTAGTGCACTGCAGTGAGTGTTTCTTGTTACCTACATCTAAGCAAATAGCTTTTTCACTATGTCTCGCAAGTAGAAAACGTTCCTTCTCACTAAACATCTCCTATCGTGTTCTAGAAGTTGCACAGAGGGCTGCAGTGTGTTTAGCAACAAGAAAAAGGAAGTTCTCTAACAAGCCTTCCTTTCAAGTATTAATGTGAAGGGAAAGGCAAGAGAGTGAGAAAGTACTGTTTTCTATCACTGTGCAAGCTGCTAACACAATCCCTGTGCTGTGCAGCAATTAGCTTGTCAGTGCACTGCAGTAAGTGTTTCTTGTTACCTACATCTAAGCAAAAAGCTTTTTCACTATGTCTCGCAAGGAGAAAACCTTCCTTGTCACTAAACATCTCCTATCGTGTTCTAAAAGTTTCAGTGAGGGCTGCAGAGTGTTTTGTAACAAGAAAAAGAAAGTTGTCCAGGACGCCTTCCTTTCAAGTATTAATGTGAAGGGAAAGGCAAGAGAGTGGGAAAGTACTGTTTTCTATCACTTTGCAAACTGCTAACACAATCCCAGTGCTGTGTAGTAATTAGCTTGTCAGTGCACTGCAGTAAGTGTTTCTTGTTCCCTACATCTAAGCAAAAAGCTTTTTCACTATGTCTCGCGAGGAGAAAACCTTCCTGCTCACTAAACATCTCCTATCGTGTCCTAGAAGTTGCACAGAGTGCTGCAATGTGTTTTGTAACAAGAAAAAGAAAGTTGTCTAAGACCCCTTGCTTTCAAGTATTAATGTGAATGGAAAGGCAAGAGAGTGGGAAACTACAGTTTTCTATCACTTTGCAAGCTGCTGACACAATCCCAGTGCTGTGTAGCAGTTAGCTTGTCAGTGCACTGCAGTAAGAGTTTCTTGTTTCCTACATCTAAGCAAAAAGCTTTTTCACTATGTCTCGCAAGGAGAAAACGTTCCTGCACACTAAACATCTCCTATCGTGTTATAGAAGTTGCACAGAGTTCTGCAATGTGTTTTGCAACAAGAAAAAGAAAGTTGTCTAAGACCCCTTGCTTTCAAGTATTAATGTGAAGGGAAAGGCAAGAGAGTGGGAAAGTACTGTTTTCTATCACTTTGCAAGCTGCTAACACAATCCCAGAGCTGTGTAGCAAGTAGCTTGTCAGGGCACTGCAGTAAGTGTTTCTTGTCACCTACATCTAAGTAAATAGCTTTTTCACTATGTCTCGCAAGGAGAAAACCTTCCTGCTCACTAAACAACTTCCATCGTGTTGTAGATGTTGCACAGAGGGCTGCAGTGTGTTTTTCAACAAGTAAAAGAAAGAGTTCCAAGACGCCTTCCTTTCAAGTATTAATATGAATGGAAAGGCAAGAGAGACGGAAAGTACTGTTTTCTATCACTGTGCAAGCTGCTTACAAAATCCCAGTGCTGTGTAGCAATTAGCTTTTCAGTGCACTGCAGTAAGTGTTTCTTGTCACCTACATCTAAGCAAATAGCTTTTTCACTATTTTTCAAAAGGAGAAAACGTTCCTGCTCACTAAACAACTTCCATCATGTTGTAGAAGTTTCACAGAGGGCTGCAGAGTGTTTTGTAAAAAGAAAAAGAAAGTTGTCTAAGACGCCTTCTTTTCAGGTGTTAATGTGAAGGGAAAGGCAAGAGAGTGGGAAAGTACTGTTTTCTATCACTTTTCAAGCTGCTTACACAATCCCAGTGTTGTGTAGCTAGTAGCTTGTCAGAGCACTGCAGTAAGTGTTTCTTGTCACCTATATCTAAGCAAATAGCTTTTTCACTATGTCTCGCAAGGAGAAAAATTTCGGTCCGCTAAACGTCTCCTGTCGTGATCTAGGCGTTGCACAGAGGGCTGCAGAGTGTTTTGCAACAAGAAAAAGAAGTATTTCAAGTATTAATGTGAATGGAAAGGCAAGAGAATGGGAAAGTACTGTTTTCTATCACTTTGCAAGCTGCTAACACAATCCCAGTGCTGTGTAGCAATTAGCTTGTCAGTGCACTGCAGTAAGTGTTTCTTGTTACCTACATCTAAGCAAATAGCTCTTTCGCTATGTTTCGCTAGGAGAAAACGTGGCTGCTCAGTAAACAAACTCCATCATGTTGTAGAAGTTGCACAGAGGGCTGCAGATTGTTTTGCAACAAGTAAAAGAATGTTGTCTAAGACGCCTTCCTTTCAAGTATTAATGGGAATGGAAAGGCAAGAGGGTGAGAAAGTTCTCTTTTCTATCATTTTGCAAGCCGCTAACACAATCCCAGGGCTGTGTAGCAATTAGCTTGTCAGTGCACTGCAGTAAGTGTTTCTTGTCACCTACATCTAAGAAAATAGCTTTTTCACTATGTCTCGCAAGGAGAAAACGTTCCAGCTGACTAAAAAACTACCATCGTGTTGTAGAAGTTGCACAGAGGGCTGCAGTGTGTTTTGCAACAAGAAAAAGAAAGTTGTCCTAGACGCCTTCCTTTCAAGTATTAATGTGAAGGGAAAGGCAAGAGGATGGGAAAGTACTGTTTTCTATCACTTTGCAAGCTGCTTACACAATCCCAGTGCTGTGGAGCAATTAGCTTGTCAGTGCACTGCAGTAAGTGTTTCTTGTTACCTACATCTAATCAAATAGCTTTTTCACTATGTCTCGCAAGGAGAAAACCTTCCTGCTCACTAAACATCTCCTGTCTTGATTTAGGCGTTGCACAGAGGGCTGCAGAGTGTTTTGTAACAAGAAAAAGAAAGTTGTCTAAGACGCCTTCTTTTCAGGTGTTAATGTGAAGGGAAAGG
Organism: Setophaga petechia; assembly: GCA_024362935.1. Lineage (NCBI taxonomy): Eukaryota > Metazoa > Chordata > Aves > Passeriformes > Parulidae > Setophaga > Setophaga petechia. The sequence continues at coordinate 55,134,899 of JANCRA010000003.1, read as the reverse complement.
CAAGAGAGTGGGAAAGTACTGTTTTCTATCACTTTTCAAGCTGCTTACACAATCCCAGGGTTGTATAGCAACTGGCTTGCCGCTGCACTGCAGTAAGTGTTTCTTGTCACCTACATATAAGCAAATAGCTTTTTCACTCTGTCTCGCAAGGAGAAAACCTTCCTGCTCACTAAACAACTTCCATCGTGTTGCAGATGTTGCACAGAGGGCTGCGGACTCTTTTGCAACAAGACAAAGAAAGTTGTCCAAGACGCCTTCCTATCAAGTATTAATGTGAATGGAAAGGCAAGAGAGTGGGAAAGTACTGTTTTCTATCACTGTGCAAGCTGCTAACACAATCCCAGTGCTGTGTAGCAATTAGCTTGTCAGTGCACTGCAGTAAGTGTTTCTTGTTACCTACATCTAAGCAAATAGCTTTTTCACTATGTCTCGCAAGGAGAAAACCTTCCTGCTCACTAAACATCTCCTATCGTGATCTAGAAGTTGCACAGAGGGCTGCAGTGTGTTTTGCAACAAGAAAAAGAAAGTTGTCTAAGACGCCTTCCTTTCAAGTATTAATGTGAATGGAAAGGCAAGAGAGTGGGAAAGTACTGTTTTCTATGACTTTGCAAGCTGCTAACACAATCCCAGTGTTGTGTCGCAATTACCTTGTCAGTGCACTGCAGTAAGTGTTTCTTGTCACCTACATCTAAGCAAATAGCTTTTTCACTATGTCTCGCAAGGAGAAAACGTTCCTGCTCAATAAACAACTTTCATCGTGTTGTAGAAGTTGCACTGAGGGCTGCAGAATGTTTTGCAACAAGAAAAAGAAAGTTGTCTAACACGCCTTCCTTTCAAGTATTAATGTGAATGGAAAGGCAAGAGGGTCAGAAAGTTCGGTTTTCTATCACTTTGCAAGCTGCTAACACAATCGCAGTGTTGTGTAGCAATTAGCTTTTCAGTGCACTGCAGTAAGTGTTTCTTGTCACCTACATCTAAGAAAATAGCTTTTTCACTATGTCTCGCAAGGAGAAAACGTTCCAGCTGACTAAAAAACTTCCATCGTGTTGTAGAATTTGCACAGAAGGGTGCAGTGTTTCTTGCAACAAGAAAAAGAAAGTTGTCCTAGACGCCTTCCTTTCAAGTATTAATGTGAAGGGAAAGGCAAGAGAGTGGGAAAGAACTGTTTTCTATCACTTTGCAAGCTGCTAACACAATCCCAGTGCTGTGTAGCAATTAGCTTTTCAGTGCACTGCAGTAAGCGTTTCTTGTTACCTACATCAAAGCAAATAGCTTTTTCACTATGTCTCACAAGGAGAAAACGTTCCTGCTCACTAAACATCTCCTGTCGTGATCTGGGCGTTGCACAGAGGGCTGCAGAGTGTTTTGCAACAAGAAAAAGAAAGTTGTCTAAGACGCCTTCCTTTCAAGTATTAATGTGAAGGGAAAGGGAAGAGAGTGGAAAAGTACTGTTTTCTATCACTTTTCAAGCTGCTTATACAATCCCAGTGCTGTGTAGCAATTAGCTTTTCAGTGCACTGCAGTAAGTGTTTCTTGTTACCTACATCTAAGCAAATAGCTTTTTCACTATGTCTCGAAAGGAGAAAACGTTCCTGCTCACTTAACAACCTCCATCATTTTGTAGAAGTTGCACAGAGGGCTGCAGTGTGTTTTGCAACAAGAAAAAGAAAGTTGTCCTAGACGCCTTCCTTTCAAGTATTAATGTGAAGGGAAAGGCAAGAGAGTGGGAAAGTACTGTTTTCTATCACAGTGCAAGCTGCTAACACAATCCCAGTGCTGTGTAGCAATAAGCTTGTCAGTGCACAGCAGTAAGTGTTTCTTGTTACCTACAATTAAGCAAATAGCTTTTTCACTATGTCTCGAAAGGAGAAAACGTTCCTGCTCACTAACATCTCCTGTCGTGATCTAGGCGTTGCACAGAGGGCTGCAGTGTGTTTTGCAACAAGAAAAAGAAAGTTGTCTAAGACGCCTTCCTTTCAAGTATTAATGTGAATGGAAAGGCGAGAGAGTGGGAAAGTACTGTTTTCTATCACTTTTCAAGCTGCTTACACAATCCCAGTGCTGTGTAGGAATTAGCTTTTCAGTGCACTGCAGTGAGTGTTTCTTGTTACCTACATCTAAGCAAATAGCTTTTTCACTATGTCTCGAAAGGAGAAAACGTTCCTGCTCACTTAACAACCTCCATCATTTTGTAGAAGTTGCACAGAGGGCTGCAGTGTGTTTCGCAACAAGAAAAAGAAAGTTGTCTAAGACACCTTCCTTTCAAGTATTAATGTGAATGGAAAGGCAAGAGAGTGGGAAAGTACTGTTTTCTATCACTGTGCAAGCTGCTAACACAATCCCAGTGCTGTGTAGCAATAAGCTTGTCAGTGCACAGCAGTAAGTGTTTCTTGTTACCTACATCCAAGCAAATAGCTTTTTCACTATGTCTCGCCGGAAGAAAACGTTGCTGCTCACTAAACATCTGCAGTCATGATCTAGAAGTTCCAGAGAGGGCTGCAGAGTTTTTTGCAACAAGAAAAAGAAACTTGTCTAAGACGCCTTCCTTTCAATTGAATGTGAATGGAAAGGCAAGAGAGTGGGAAAGTACTGTTTTCTATCACTTTGCAAGCTGCTAACACAATCCCAGTGTTGTGTAGCAATTAGCTTGTCAGTGCACTGCAGTAAGTGTTTCTTGTTACCTACATCTAAGCAAATAGCTCTTTCACTATGTATCGAAAGGAGAAAACGTTCCTGCTCACTAAACAACCTCCATCATGTTGTAGAAGTTGCACAGAGGGCTGCAGAGTGTTTTGCAACAAGTAAAAGAATGTTGTCTAAGACGCCTTCCTTTAAAGTATTAATGTGAATGGAAAGACAAGAGGGTGAGAAAGTTCTGTTTTCTATCATTTTGCAAGCCGCTAACACAATCCCAGGTCTGTGTAGCAATTAGCTTGTCAGTGCACTGCAGTAAGTGTTTCTTGTTACCTACATCTAATCAAATAGCTTTTTCACTATGTCTCGCAAGGAGAAAACCTTCCTGCTCACTAAACAACTTACATCGTGTTGTAGAAGTTGCACAGAGGGCTGCAGAGTGTTTTGCAACAAGTAAAAGAAAATTGTCTAAGACGCTTTCCTTTCAAGTATTAATGTGAAGGGAAAGGCAAGAGAGTGGGAAAGTACTATTTTCTATGACTGTGCAAGCTGCTTACACAATCCCAGTGCTGTGTAGCAATTAGCTTTTCAGTGCACTGCAGTAAGTGTTTCTTGTCACCTACATCTAATCAAATAGCTTTTTCACTATGTCTCACAAGGAGAAAACGTTCCTGCTCACTAAACAACTTCCATCGTGTTGTAGAAGTTGCACAGAGGGTTGCAGAGTGTTTTCTAACAAGAAAAAGAAAGTTATCTAAGACGCCTTCTTTTCAGGTGTTAATGTGAAGGGAAAGGCAAGAGAGTGGGAAAGTACTGTTTTCTATCACTTTTCAACCTGCTTACACGATCCCAGTGTTGTATAGCAACTAGCTTGTCACTGCACTGCAGTAAGGGTTTCTTCTCACCTACATCTAAGCAAATAGCTTTTTCACTCTGTCTCGCCAGGAGAAAACGTTGCTGCTCACTAAACAAACTCCATCATGTTGTAGAAGTTGCACAGAGGGCTGCAGTGTGTTTTGCAACAAGAAAAAGAAAGTTGTCCTAGACGCCTTCCTTTCAAGTATTAATGTGAAGGGAAAGGCAAGAGGATGGGAAAGTACTGTTTTCTATCACTTTGCAAGCTGCTAACACAATCCCAGTGCTGTGTAGCTAGTAGCTTGTCAGGGCACTGCAGTAAGTGTTTCTTGTCACCTACATCTAAGTAAATAGCTTTTTCACTATGTCTCGCAAGGAGAAAACATTCCTGCTCACTAAACAACTTCCATCGTGTTGTAGAAGTTGCACAGAGGGCTGCAGAGTGTTTTGTAACAAGAAAAAGAAAGTTGTCTAAGACGCCTTCCTTTCAAGTATTAATGTGAATGGAAAGGCCAGAGAGTGGGAAAGTACTGTTTTCTATCACTTTGCAAGCTGCTAACAGCATCCCAGTGCTGTGTAGCAATTAGCTTGTCAGTGCACTGCAGTAAGTGTTTCTTGTTACCTACATCTAAGCAAATAGCTTTTTCACTATGTCTCGAAAGGAGAAAACGTTCCTGCTGACTAAAAAACTTCCATCGTGTTGTAGATATTGCACAGAGGGCTGCGGAGTGTTTTGCAACAAGAAAAAGAAAGTTGTCTAAGACGCCTTCCTTTCAAGTATTAATGTGAAGGGAAAGGGAAGAGAGTGGGAAAGTACTGTTTTCTATCACTTTTCAACTTGCTTACACAATCCCAGTGTTGTATAGCAACTAGCTTGTCACTGCACTGCAGTAAGTGTTTCTTGTCACCTACATATAGGCAAGTAGCTTTTTCACTATGTCTCGAAAGGAGAAAACGTTCCTGCTCACTAACATCTCCTGTCGTGATCTAGGCGTTGCACAGAGGTCTGCAGAGTGTTTTCCAACAAGAAAAAGAAAGTTGTCCTAGACGCCTTCCTTTCAAGTATTAATGTGAATGGAAAGGCAAGAGAGGGGGAAAGTACTATTTTCTATCGCTTTGCAAGCTTCTAACACAATCCCAGTGCTGTGTAGCAATTAGCTTGTCAGTGCACTGCAGTAAGTGTTTCTTGATACCTACATCTAAGCAAATAGCTCTTTCACTATGTCTCGCTAGGAGAAAACGTGGCTGCTCACTAAACAACCTCCATCATTTTGTAGAAGTTGCACGGAGGGCTGCAGATTGTTTTGCAACAAGTAAAAGAATGTTGTCTAAGACGCCTTCCTTTCAAGTATTAATGGGAATGGAAAGGCAAGAGGGTGAGAAAGTTCTGTTTTCTATCATTTTGCAAGCCGCTAACACAATCCCAGTGCTGTGTAGCAATTAGCTTTTCAGTGCACTGCAGTAAGTGTTTCTTGTCACCTACATCTAATCAAATAGCTTTTTCACTATGTCTGGCAAGGAGAAAACGTTCCTGCTCAATAAACAACTTCCATCGTGTTGTAGAAGTTGCACAGAGGGCTGCAGAGTGTTTTGTAACAAGAAAAAGAAAGTTGTCTAAGACGCCTTCTTTTGAGGTGTTAATGTGAAGGGAAAGGCAAGAGGATGGGAAAGTACTGTTTTCTATCACTTTTCAAGCTGCTAACACAATCCCAGTGCTGTGTAGCATTTAGCTTTTCAGTGCACTGAAGTAAGTGTTTCTTGTTACCTACATCTAAGCATATAGCTTTTTCACTATGTCTCGCATGGAGAAAACATTCCTGCTCACTAAACAACTTCCATCGTGTTGTAAAAGTTGCACAGAGGGCTGCAGAGTGTTTTGTAACAAGAAAAAGAAAGTTGTCTAAGACGCCTTCCTTTCATGTATTAATGGGAATGGAAAGGCAATAGAGTGGGAAAGGACTGTTTTCTATCACTTTGCAAGCTGCTAACACCATCCCAGCGCTGTGTAGCAATTAGCTTTTCAGTGCACAGCAGTAAGTGTTTCTTGTCACCTACATCTAAGCAAATAGCTTTTTCACTATGTCTCGCAAGGAGAAAACCTTCCTGCTCACTAAACAACTTCCATCGTGTTTTAGATGTTGCACAGAGGGCTGCAGTGTGTTTTTCAACAAGTAAAAGAAAGAGTTCTAAGACGCCTTCCTTTCAAGTATTAATATGAATGGAAAGGCAAGAGAGTGGGAAAGTACTGTTTTCTATCACTGTGCAAGCTGCTTACACAATCCCAGTGCTGTGTAGCAATTACCTTTTCAATGCACTGCAGTCAGTGTTTCTTGTCACCTACATCTAAGCAAATAGCTTTTTCACTATGTCTCGCAGGAAGAAAACGTTGCTGCTCACTAAACAACTTCCATCATGTTGTAGAAGTTGAACAGAGGGCTGCAGAGTGTTTTGTAACAAGAAAAAGAAAGTTGTCTAAGACGCCTTCTTTTCAGGTGTTAATGTGAAGGGAAAGGCAAGAGAGTGGGAAAGTACTGTTTTCTATCACTTTTCAACCTGCTTACACAATCCCAGTGTTGTATAGCAACTAGCTTGTCACTGCACTGCAGTAAGTGTTTCTTGTCACCTACATATAAGCAAAGAGCTTTTTCACTCTGTCTCGCAAGGAGAAAACGTTGCTGCTCACTAAACAACCTCCATCATGTTGTAGAAGATGCACAGAGGGCTGCAGTGTGTTTTGCAACAAGAAAAAGAAAGTTGTCCTAGACGCCTTCCTTTCAAGTATTAATGTGAATGGAAAGGCGAGAGAGTGGGAAACTACTGTTTTCTATCACTTTTCAAGCTGCTTACACAATCCCAGTGCTGTGTAGCAATTAGCTTTTCAGTGCACTGCAGTAAGTGTTTCTTGTCACCTACATATAAGCAAATAGCTTTTTCACTCTGTCTCGCAAGGAGAAAAACTTCCTGCTCACTAAACAACTTCCATCGTGTTGTAGATGTTGCACAGAGGGCTGCAGAGTGTTTTGCAACAAGACAAAGAAAGTTGTCCAAGACGCCTTCCTATCAAGTATTAATGTGAATGGAAAGGCAAGAGAGTGGGAAAGTACTGTTTTCTATCACTGTGCAAGCTGCTAACACAATCCCAGTGTTGTGTAGCAATTAGCTTGTCAGTGCACTGCAGTAAGTGTTTCTTGTTACCTACATCTAAGCAAATAGCTTTTTCACTATGTCTCGCAAGGAGAAAACCTTCCTGCTCACTAAACATCTCCTATCGTGATCTAGAAGTTGCACAGAGGGCTGCAGTGTGTTTTGCAACAAGAAAAAGAAAGTTGTCTAAGACACCTTCCTTTCAAGTATTAATGTGAATGGAAAGGCAAGAGAGTGGGAAAGTACTGTTTTCTATGACTTTGCAAGCTGCTAACACAATCCCAGTGCTGTGTCGCAATTACCTTGTCAGTGCACTGCAGTAAGTGTTTCTTGTCACCTACATCTAAGCAAATAGCTTTTTCACTATGTCTCGCAAGGAGAAAACGTTCCTGCTCAATAAACAACTTTCATCGTGTTGTAGAAGTTGCACAGAGGGCTGCAGAATGTTTTGCAACAAGAAAAAGAAAGTTGTCTAACACGCCTTCCTTTCAAGTATTAATGTGAATGGAAAGGCAAGAGAGTCAGAAAGTTCTGTTTTCTATCACTTTGCAAGCTGCTAACACAATCGCAGTGTTGTGTAGCAAGTAGCTTGTCAGTGCACTGCAGTAAGTGTTTATTGTCACCTACATCTAAGAAAATAGCTTTTTCACTATGTCTCGCAAGGAGAAAACCTTCCAGCTGACTAAAAAACTTCCATCGTGTTGTAGAATTTGCACAGAAGGCTGCAGTGTGTCTTGCAACAAGAAAAAGAAAGTTGTCCTAGACGCCTTGCTTTCAAGTATTAATGTGAAGGGAAAGGCAGGAGGATGGGAAAGTACTGTTTTCTATCACTTTGCAAGCTGCTTACACAATCCCAGTGTTGTGTAGCAACTAGCATGTCACTGCACTGCAGTAAGTGTTTCTTGTTACCTACATCTAAGCAAATAGCTTTTTCACTATGTCTCGCAAGGAGAAAACCTTCCTGCTCACGAAGCATCTCTTGTCTTGGTTTAGGCGTTGCACAGAGGGCTGCTGAGTGTTTTGCAACAAGAAAAAGAAAGTTGTCTAAGACGCCTTCCTTTCAAGTATTAATCTGAAGGGAAAGGCAAGAGAGTGGGAAAGTACTGTTTTCTATCACTTTTCAAGCTGCTTACACAATCCCAGTGCTGTGTAGCAATTAGCTTTTCAGTGCACTGCAGTAAGTGTTTCTTGTTACCTACATCTAATCAAATAGCTTTTTCAGTATGTCTCGCAAGGAGAAAACGTTCCAGCTGACTAAAAAACTTCCATCGTGTTGTAGAAGTTGCACAGAGGGCTGCAGAGTGTTTTGTAACAAGAAAAACAAAGTTGTCCTAGACGCCTTCCTTTCAAGTATTAAAGGGAATGGAAAGGCAAGAGAGTGGGAAAGTACTGTTTTCTATCACTTTTCAAGCTGCTATCACAATCCCAGTGTTGTGTAGCAACTAGCTTGTCACTGCACAGCAGTAAGTGTTTCTTGTCACCTACATCAAAGCAAATAGCTTTTTCACTATGTCTCGCAAGGAGAAAACGTTGCTGCTCACTAAACAACTTCCATCGTGTTGCAGATGTTGCACAGAAGGCTGCAGAGTGTTTTGCAAGAAGACAAAGAAAGTTGTCTAAGACGCCTTCCTTTCAGGTATTAATGTGAATGGAAAGGCAAGAGAGTGGGAAAGTGCTGTTTTCTATCACTGTGCAAGCTGCTAACACAATCCCAGTGCTGTGTCGCAATTAGCTTGTCAGTGAACTGCAGTAAGTGTTTCCTGTCACCTACATCTAAGCAAATAGCTTTTTCACTATCTCTCGCAGGAAGAAAACGTTGCTGCTCACTAAACATCTCCTGTCGTGTTCTAGGCGTTGCACAGAGGGCTGCAGAGTGTTTTGCAACAAGAAAAAGAAAGTTGTCCTAGACGCCTTCCTTTCAAGTATTAATGTGAATGGAAAGGCAAGAGAGTGGGAAAGTACTGTTTTCTATCACTTTTCAACCTGCTTACACAATCCCAGTGTTGTATAGCAACTAGCTTGTCACTGCACTGCAGTAAGTGTTTCTTGTCACCTACATATAAGCAAGTAGATTTTCACTATGTCTCGAAAGGAGAAAACGTTCCTGCTCACTAACATCTCCTGTCGTGATCTAGGCGTTGCACAGAGGGCTGCAGAGTGTTTTCCAACAAGAAAAAGAAAGTTGTCCTAGACGCCTTCCTTTCAAGTATTAATGTGAATGGAAAGACAAGAGGGTGAGAAAGTTCTGTTTTCTATCATTTTGCAAGCCGCTAACACAATCCCAGTGCTGTGTAGCAATTAGCTTTTCAGTGCACTGCAGTAAGTGTTTCTTGTCACCTACATCTAATCAAATAGCTTTTTCACTATGTCTCACAAGGAGAAAACGTTGCTGCTCACTGAACAACCTCCATCATGTTGTAGAAGTTGCACAGAGGGCTGCAGTGTGTTTTGCAACAAGAAAAAGAAAGTTGTCTAAGACGCCTTCCTTTCAAGTATTAATGTGAATGGAAAGGCCAGAGAGTGGGAAAGTACTGTTTTCTATCACTTTGCAAGCTGCTAACACCATCCCAGTGCTGTGTAGCAATTACCTTGTCAGTGCACTGCAGTAAGTGTTTCTTGTCACCTACATCTAAGCAAATAGCTTTTTCACTATGTCTCGCAAGGAGAAAACGTTGCTGCTCACTAAACAACTTCCATCGTGTTGTAGATATTGCACAGAGGGCTGTAGTGTGTTTTTGAACGAGTAAAACAAAGTTGTCTAAGACGCCTTCGTTTCAAGTATTAATGTGAATGGGAAGGCAAGAGAGTGGGAAAGTACTGTTTTCTATCACTTTGCAAGCTGCTATCACAATCCCAGTGTTGTGTAGCACGTAGCTTGTCAGTGCACTGCAGTAAGTGTTTCTTGTGACCTACATCTAAGCAAATAGCTTTTTCACTATGTCTCGCAAGGAGAAAAACTTCCCGTTCGCTAAACGTCTCCTGTCGTGATCTAGGCGTTGCACAGAGGGATGCAGAGTGTTTTGCAACAAGAAAAAGAAGTATTTCAAGTATTAATGTGAAGGGAAAGGCAAGAGAGTGGGAACGTACTGTTTTCTATCACTTTGCAAGCTGCTAACACAATCCCAGTGCTGTGTAGCAATTAGCTTCTCAGTGCACTGCAGTAAGTGTTTCTAGTTACCTACATCTCAGCAAATAGCTTTTTAACTATGTGTCGCAAGGAGAAAACCTTCCTGCTCACTAAACAACTTCCATCGTGTTCTAGATGTTGCACAGAGCGTGTTCTAGAAGTTGCACATAGGGCTGCAGAGTGTTTTGCAACAAGAAAGAGAAAGTTGTCTAAGATGCCTTCCTTTCAAGTATTAATGTGAAGGCAAAGGCAAGAGAGTGGAAAAGTACTGTTTTCTATCACTTTGCAAGCTGCTAACACAATCCCACTGCTGTGTAGCAATTAGCTTGTAACTGCATTGCAGTAAGTGTTTCTTGTTACCTACATGTAATCAAATAGCTTTTTCACTATGTCTCGCAAGGAGAAAACGTTCCTGCTCACTAAACATCTCCTATCATGATCTAGAAGTAGCACAGAGGGCTGCAGTGTGTTTTGCAACAAGAAAAAGAAAGTTGTCCTAGACGCCTTCCTTTCAAGTATTAGTCTGAAGTGAAAGGCAAGAGAGTGGGAAAGTACTGTTTTCTATCACTTTGCAAGCTGCTAACACAATCCCAGTGCTGTGTCGCAATTACCTTTTCAGTGCACTGCAGTAAGTGTTTCTTGTCACCTACATCTAAGCAAATAGCTTTTTCACTATGTCTCGCAAGGAGAAAACGTGGCTGCTCACTAAACAACTTCCATCGTGTTGTAGAATTTGCACGGAGGGCTGCAGAGTGTTTTGCAACAAGTAAAAGAAAGTTGTCTAACACGCCTTCATTTCAAGTATTAATGTGAATGGAAAGGCAAGAGGGTCAGAAAGTTCTGTTTTCTATCATTTTGCAAGATGCTAACGCAATCCCAGTGCTGTGTTAGCAATTACCTTGTCAGTGCACTGCAGTAAGTGTTTCTTGTTACCTACATCTAAGCAAATAGCTCTTTCACTATGTCTCGCTAGGAGAAAACGTTCCTGCTCACTAAACATCTCCTGTCATGTTCTAGGCGTTGCACCGAGGGCTGCAGAGTGTTTTCCAACAAGAAAAAGAAAGTTGTCCGAGACGCCTTCCTTTCAAGTATTAATGTGAATGGAAAGGTAAGAGAGTGGGAAAATACTGTTTTCTATCACTTTGCAAGCTGCTGACACAATCCCAGTGCTGTGTAGCAATTAGAATTCAGTGCACTGCAGTGAGTGTTTCTTGTTACCTACATATAAGCAAATAGCTTTTTCACTATGTCTCGAAAGGAGAAAACGTTGCTGCTCACTAAACAACCTCCATCATGTTGTAGAAGTTGCACAGAGGGCGGCAGAGTGTTTTGCAACAAGTAAAAGAATGTTGTCTAAGACGCCTTCCTTTGAAGTATTAATGTGAATGGAAAGACAAGAGGGTGAGAAAGTTCTGTTTTCTATCATTTTGCAAGCCGCTAACACAATCCCAGGGCTGTGTAGCAATTAGCTTGTAAGTGCACTGCAGTAAGTGTTTCTTGTTACCTACATCTAATCAAATAGCTTTTTCACTATATCGCGCAAGGAGAAAACCTTCCTCCTCACTAAACAACTTACATCGTGTTGTAGAAGTTGCACAGAGGGCTGCAGAGTGTTTTGCAACAAGTAAAAGAAAATTGTCTAAGACGCCTTCCTTTCAAGTATTAATGTGAAGGGAAAGGCAAGAGAGTGGGAAAGTACTATTTTCTATGACTGTGGAAGCTGCGTACACAATCCCAGTGCTGTGTAGCAATTAGCTTTTCAGTGCACTGCAGTAAGGGTTTCTTGTCACCTACATCTAATCAAATCGCTTTTTCACTGTGTCTCACAAGGAGAAAACCTTCCTGCTCACTAAACAACTTCCATCGTGTTGTAGAAGTTGCACAGAGGGCTGCAGAGTGTTTTGTAACAAGAAAAAGAAAGTTGTCTAAGACGCCTTCTTTTCAGGTGTTAATGTGAAGGGAAAGGCAGAGAGTGGGAAAGTGCTGTTTTCTATCACTTTTCAACCTGCTTACACAATCCCAGTGTTGTATAGCAACTAGCTTGTCACTGCACTGCAGTAAGTGTTTCTTGTCACCTACATATAAGCAAATAGCTTTTTCACTCTGTCTCGCAAGGAGAAAACGTTGCTGCTCACTAAACAACCTCCATCATGTTGTAGAAGTTGCACAGAGGGCTGCAGTGTGTTTTGCAACAAGAAAAAGAAAGTTGTCCTAGACGCCTTCCTTTCAAGTATTAATGTGAAGGGAAAGGCAAGAGCATGGGAAAGTACTGTTTTCTATCACTTTTCAAGCTGCTAACACAATCCAAGTGCCGTGTAGCATATAGCTTTTCAGTGCACTGCAGTAAGTCTTACTTGTTACCTACATCTAAGCAAATAGCTTTTTCACTATGTCTCGCAAGGAGAAAACATTGCTGCTCACTAAACAACTTCCATCGTGTTGTAGAAGTTGCACAGAGGGCTGCAGAGTGTTTTGTAACAAGAAAAAGTAAGTTGTCTAAGACGCCTTCCTTTCAAGTATTAATGTGAATGGAAAGGCCAGAGAGTGGGAAAGTACTGTTTTCTATCACTTTGCAAGCTGCTAACACCATCCCAGTGCTGTGTAGCAATTACCTTGTCAGTGCGCTGCAGTAAGTGTTTCTTGTCACCTACATCTAAGCAAATGGCTTTTTCACTATGTCTCGCAAGGAGAAAACGTTGCTGCTCACTAAACAACTTCCATCGTGTTGTAGATATTGCACAGAGGGCTGTAGTGTGTTTTTCAACGAGTAAAAGAAAGTTGTCTAAGACGCCTTCGTTTCAAGTATTAATGTGAATGGGAAGGCAAGAGAGTGGGAAAGTACTGTTTTCTATCACTTTGTAAGCTGCTATCACAATCCCAGTGTTTTGTAGCACGTAGCTTGTCAGCGCACTGCAGTAAGTGTTTCTTGTGACCTACATCTAAGCAAATAGCTTTTTCACTATGTCTCGCAAGGAGAAAAAGTTCCGGTTCGCTAAACGTCTCCTGTCGTGATCTAGGCGTTGCACAGAGGGCTTTAGAGTGTTTTGCAACAAGAAAAAGAAGTATTTCAAGTATTAATGTGAAGGGAAAGGCAAGAGAGTGGGAAAGTACTGTTTTCTATCACTTTGCAAGCTGCTATCACAATCCCCGTGCTGTGTAGCAATTAGCTTGTCAGTGCACTACAGTAAGTGTTTCTAGTTACCTACATCTAAGCAAATAGCTTTTTCACTATGTCTCGCAAGGAGAAAACGTTCCTGCTCACTAAACATCTCCTATCGTGATCTAGAAGTTGCACAGAGGGCTGCAGTGTGTTTTGCAACAAGAAAAAGAAAGTTGTCCTAGACGCCTTCCTTTCAAGTATTAATGTGAAGGGAAAGGCAAGAGAGTGGGAAAGTACTGTTTTCTATCACTGTGCAAGCTGCTAACACAATCCCAGTGCTGTGTAGCAATAAGCTTGTCAGTGCACAGCAGTAAGTGTTTCTTGTCACCTACATCTAAGCAAATAGCTTTTTCACTATGTCTCGCTAGGAGAAAACGTGGCTGCTCACTAAACATCTCCAGTCATGATCTAGAATTTCCAGAGAGGGCTGCAGAGTTTTTTGCAACAAGAAAAAGAAACTTGTCTAAGACGCCTTCCTTTCAAGTATTAATGTGAATGGAAAGGCAAGAGAGTGGGAAAGTACTGTTTTCTATCACTTTGCAAGCTGCTTACGCAATCCCAGTGTTGTGTAGCAATTAGCTTGTGAGTGCACTGCAGTAAGTGTTTCTTGTTACCTACATCTAAGCAAATAGCTTTTTCACTATGTCTCGCTAGGAGAAAACCTTCCTGCTCACTAAACAACTTCCATCGTGTTCTAGATTTTGCACAGAGCGCGTTCTAGAAGTTGCACATAGGGCTGCAGAGTGTTTTGCAACAAGAAAGAGAAAGTTGTCTAAGATGACTTCCCTTCAAGTATTAATGTGAAGGCAAAGGCAAGAGAGTGGAAAAGTACTGTTTTCTATCACTTTGCAAGCTGCTAATACAATCCCAGTGCTGTGTAGCAATTAGTTGTAACTGCATTGCAGTAAGTGTTTCTTGTTACCTACATCTAAGCAAATAGCTTTTTCACTATGTCTCGCAAGGAGAAAACGTTCCTGCTCACTAAACATCTCCCATCGTGATCTAGAAGTTGCACAGAGGGCTGCAGTGTGTTTTGCAACAAGAAAAAGAAAGTTGTCCTAGACGCCTTCCTTTCAAGTATTAATGTGAAGGGAAAGGCAAGAGAGTGGGAAAGTACTGTTTTCTATCACTGTGCAAGCTGCTAACACAATCCCAGTGCTGTGTAGCAATAAGCTTGTCAGTGCACAGCAGTAAGTGTTTCTTGTCACCTACATCTAAGCAAATAGCTTTTTCACTATGTCTCGCTAGGAGAAAACGTGGCTGCTCACTAAACATCTCCAGTCATGATCTAGAAGTTCCAGAGAGGGCTGCAGAGTTTTTTGCAACAAGAAAAAGAAACTTGTCTAAGACGCCTTCCTTTCAAGTATTAATGTGAATGGAAAGGCAAGAGAGTGGGAAAGTTCTGTTTTCTATCACTTTGCAAGCTGCTTACGCAATCCCAGTGTTGTGTAGCAATTAGCTTCTCAGTGCACTGCAGTAAGTGTTTCTTGTTACCTACATCTAAGCAAATAGCTTTTTCACTATGTCTCGCTAGGAGAAAACGTGGCTGCTCACTAAACAACCTCCATCATGTTGTAGAAGTTGCCCAGAGGGCTGCAGATTGTTTTGCAACAAGTAAAAGAATGTTGTCTAAGACGCCTTCCTTTCAAGTATTAATGTGAATGGAAAGGCAAGAGAGTCAGAAAGTTCTGTTTTCTATCACTTTGCAAGCTGCTATCACAATCCAAGTGTTGCCTAGCAATAAGCTTGTCAGTGCACAGCAGTAAGTGTTTCTTGTCACCTACATCTAAGCAAATAGCTTTTTCACTATGTCTCAAAGGGAGAAAACTTTCCTGCTCACTAACATCTCCTATCGTGATCTAGGCGTTGCACAGAGCGCTGCAGAGTGTTTTGCAACAAGAAAAAGAAAGTTGTCTAAGATGTCTTCCTTTCAAGTATTAATGGGAAGGGAAAGGCAAGAGAGTGGGAAAGTACTGTTTTCTATCACTTTTCAAGCTGCTTACACAATCCCAGTGCTGTGTAGCAATTACCTTGTCAGTGCGCTGCAGTAAGTGTTTCTTGTCACCTACATCTAAACAAATAGCTTTTTCCATATGTCTCGCAGGAATAAAACGTTGCTGCTCACTAAACATCTCCAGTCATGATTTAGAAGTTCCACAGAGGGCTGCAGAGTTTTTTGCAACAAGACAAAGAATGTAGTCTAAGACGCCTTCCTTTCAAGTATTAATGTGAAGGGAAAGGCAAGAGAGTGGGAAAGTACTGTTTTCTATCACTTTGCAAGCTGCTAACACCATCCCAGTGCTGTGTAGCAATTAGCTTGTCAGCGCACTGCAGTAAGTGTTTTTGTCACGTACATCTAAGCAAATAGCTTTTTCACTATGTCTCGCAAGGAGAAAACGTTGCTGCTCACTAAACAACTTCCATCGTGTTGCAGATGTTGCACAGAAGGCTGCTGAGTGTTTTGCAAGAAGACAAAGAAAGTTGTCTAAGACGACTTCCTTTCCAGTATTAGTGTGAATGGAAAGTCAAGAGAGTGGGAAAGTACTGTTTTCTATCACTGTGCAAGCTGCTAACACAATCCCAGTGCTGTGCAGCAATTAGCTTGTCAGTGCACTGCAGTAAGTGTTTCTTGTCACCTACATCTAAGCAAATAGCTTTTTCACTATGTGTCGCAGGAAGAAAACGTTGCTGCTCACTAAACATCTCCTGTCATGATCTAGAAGTTCCACAGAGGGCTGCAGAGTTTTTTGCAACAAGAAAAAGAAAGTCGTCTAAGACGCCTTCCTTTCAAGTATTAATGTGAATGGAAAGGCAAGAGAGTGGGAAAGTACTGCTTTCTATCACTTTGCAAGCTGCTAACACAATCCCAGTGCTGTGTAGCAACTAGCTTGTCACTGCACTGCAGTAAGTGTTTCTTGTCACCTACATCTAAGCAAATAGCTTTTTCACTATGTCTCACAACGAGAAAACCTTCCTGCTCACTAAACAACTTCCATCGTGTTGTAGATATTGCACAGAGGGCTGTAGTGTGTTTTTCAACAAGTAAAAGAAAGTTGTCTAAGACGCCTTCGTTTCAAGTATTAATGTGAATGGGAAGGCAAGAGAGTGGGAAATACTATTTTCTATCACTTTGCAATCTGCTATCACAATCCCAGTGTTATGTAGCAAGTAGCTTTTCAGTGCACTGCAGTAAGTGTTTCTTGTCACCTACATCTAAGCAAATAGCTTTTTCACTATGTCTCGCATGGAGAAAAAGTTACGGTTCGCTAAACGTCTCCTGTGGTGATCTAGGCGTTGCACAGAGGGCTGCAGAGTGTTTTGCAACAAGAAAAAGAAGTATTTCAAGTATTAATGTGAAGGGAAAGGCAAGAGAGTGGGAAAGTACTGTTTTCTATCACTTTGCAAGCTGCTAACACAATCCCAGTGCTGTGTAGCAATTAGCTTGTCAGTGCACTGCAGTAAGTGTTTCTAGTTACCTACATCTCAGCAAATAGCTTTTTAACTATGTGTCACAAGGAGAAAACCTTCCTGCTCACTAAACAACTTCCATCGTGTTGTAGATGTTGCACAGAGCGTGTTCTAGAAGTTGCACATAGGGCTGCAGAGTGTTTTGCAACAAGAAAGAGAAAGTTGTCTAAGATGCCTTCCTTTCAAGTATTAGTCTGAAGTGAAAGGCAAGAGAGTGGGAAAGTACTGTTTTCTATCACTTTGCAAGCTGCTAACACAATCCCAGTGCTGTGTAGCATTTAGCTTTTCAGTGCACTGCAGTAAGTGTTTCTTGTCACCTACATCTAAGCAAATAGCTTTTTCACTATGTCTCGCAAGGAGAAAACGTTCCTGCTCACTAAACAACTTCCATCGTGTTGTAGAGGTTGTACGCAGGTCTGCAGAGTGTTCTGCAAAAAGAAAAGGAAAGTTGTCCAAGACGCCTTCCTTTCGACTATTAATGTTAAAGGAGAGGCAAGAGAGTGGAAAGGTACTGTTTAATATCAGTTTGCAAGCTGGGCACACAAACCCAGGGTTGTGCAGCCATTACATTTGCAGTGCACTGTAGCAAGTTACCATTGTCACCTACATCTAAGCAAAAAGCTTTTTTACTATATCTCTTAAGGAGAAACTGTGCCTGTTGAGAAAACAGCTCCCATCGTTTTTAGAAGAGTACAAGAAGGTCTGCAGAGTGTTTTGCAAGAAGTAAAAGAAAGTTGTCCAAAACCCCAAAAATTCGAATTGTACTGGGAAAGGAAAATGCAGGAGAGTGGAAAGGTACTGTTATCTCTCAGTTTGAAAGCTGCATACAAAATGCCAGTGTTGTGCAGCTTTTACCTTTGCAGTGCACTGTAGTAAGTTCCTCTTGCCACCTACATCTAAGCAAATAGGTTTTTCACTGTATCCCGCAGGGAGAGAGTGTTCCAGTTCAGAAAACATCTTCCATCGTGTTCTAGAGGTAGCACGCAGGTCTGCAGAGTGTTCTGCAACAAGAAAAGGAAAGTTGTCCAAGACGCCTTCCTTTCGAGTATTAATGTGAAAGAAAAGGCAAGAGAGTGGAAAGGTACAGTTTAATCTCACTTTGCAACGTGGGCACACAATCCCAGGGTTGTGCAGCCATTACATTTGCAGTGCACTGTAGCAAGTGCCTCTAGTCACCTACATCTAAGCAAAAAGCTTTTTCACTCTATCTCCCAAGAGTACAAGAAGGTCTGCAGAGTGTTTTGCAAGAAGTAAAAGAAAGTTGTCCAAAACCCCTAAAATTCGAATTGTACTGGCAAAGGAAAATGCAGGAGAGTGGAAAGGTACTGTTATCTCTCAGTTTGCAAGCTGCTTACAAAATGCCAGTGTTGTGCAGCTTTTACCTTTGCAGTGCACTGTAGTAAGTTCCTCTTGCCACCTACATCTAAGCAAATAGGTTTTTCCCTGTATCCCGCAGGGAGAGAGTGTTCCAGTTCACAAAACATCTTCCATCGTGTTCTAGAGGTTGCACGCAGGTCTGCAGAGTGTTCTGCAAAAAGAAAAGGAAAGTTGTCCAAGACGCCTTCCTTTTGAGTATTAATGTGAAAGGAGAGGCAAGAGAGTGGAAAGGTACTGTTTAATATCAGTTTGCAAGCTGGGCACACAAACCCAGGGTTGTGCAGCCATTACATTTGCAGTGCACTGTAGCAAGTGCCCATTGTCACCTACATCTAAGCAAAAAGCTTTTGAACTATATCTCTTAAAGAGAAACTTTGCCTGTTGAGAAAAGAGCTCCCATCGTTTTTAAAAGGGTACAAGAAGGTCTGCAGAGTGTTTTGCAAGAAGTAAAAGAAAGTTGTCCAAAACCCCAAAAATTCGAATTGTACTGGGAAAGGAAAATGCAGGAGAGTGGAAAGGTGCTGTTATCTCTCATTTTGAAAACTGCTTACAAAATGCCAGCGTTGTGCAGCCTTTAGCTTTGCAGCGTCTTGTAGCAAGTGTCTCTAGTCACCTCCATCTAAGCAAATTCCTTGTTCACAATGTCTCGCAAGGAGAAACTCTGCCTGCTGAGAAAACATCTCCCATGTAGTTTTAGAAGGTACAAGAAGGTCTGCAGAGTGTTTTGCAAGAAGTAAAAGAAAGTTGTCCAAAACCCCTTCGATTGCAATTTCACTGGGAAACGAAAATGCAGGAGAGTGCAGGATAACTGTTTTCTATCAGTTTGCAAACTGTGCCACAATGCAAGTGTTGTGCAGCCATTACCTTTGTAGAGCACTGTAGCAAGTGCCTCTAGTCACCTACATCTAAGCAAATTCCTTTTTCACTGTATCTCCTGAGGAGAAACTTTGCCTGTTCAGAAAACAGCTCCCCTGGTTTATAAAAGAGTACAAGAAGGTCTGCAGAGTGTTTTGCAAGAAGTAAAAGAAGTTGTCCAAAACCCTTAAAATTCGAATTGTACTGGGAAAGGAAAATGCAGGAGAGTGGAAAGGTACTGTTATCTCTCAGTTTGCAAGCTGCTTACAAAATGCCAGTGTTGTGCAGCTTTTACCTTTGTAGTGCACTGTAGTAAGTTCCTCTTGCCACCTACATCTAAGCAAATAGGTTTTTCACTGTATCCCGCAGGGAGAGAGTGTTCCAGTTCAGAAAACATCTTCCATCGTGTTCTAGAGGTTGCACGCAGGTCTGCAGAGTGTTCTGCAAAAAGAAAAGGAAAGTTGTCCAAGACGCCTTCCTTTCAAGTATTAATGTGAAAGGAGAGGCAAGAGAGTTGAAAGGGACTGTTTAATATCAGTTTGCAAGCTGGGCACACAAACCCAGGGCTGTGCAGCCATTACATTTGCATTCCACTGTAGCAAGTGCCCATTGTCACCTACATCTAAGCAAAAAGCTTTTGTACTATATCTCTTAAGGAGAAAGTGTGTCTGTTCAGAAAACATCTCCCATGGTGTTTTAGAAGGTACAAGAAGGTCTGCAGAGTGTTTTGCAAGAAGTAAAAGGAAGTTGTCCAAAACCCCTTCCATTCGAATTTCACTGGGAAAGGAAAATGCAGGAGAGTGCTAGGGTACTGTTTTCTATCCGTTTGCAAACTGTGCCACAATGCAAGTGTTGTGCAGCCATTACCTTTGCAGTGCGCTCTAGTAAGTGCCTCTAGTCACCTACATCTAAGCAAATAGCTTTTTCACTCTATCTCCTAAGGAGAAGCTTTGCCTGTTGAGAAAACAGCTCCCATGGTTTTTAAAAGTGTACAAGACGGTCTGCAGAGTGTTTTGCAAGAAGTAAAAAGAAGTAAGTGTGTAAAGGGTGTAAAGAGTGTAACGGGTGTAAAGGTGTAAGGGTGTAACGGGTGTAAGGGCGCAAAGGGTGTAACGGGTGTGAGGGTGTAAAGGGTGAAAGGGCGTAAAGGTTTAAGGGTCAGCACTACTCAGCACCGGCTCAGCACCACTCCAGACTGGTTTAGCACCACTCAGTACAACTCAGCACCACTCAGCACGAGCTCAGCACCACCCACAACAAGCTCAGCACCCTCATGCCCGGTTCAGTACCAGCTCAGCACCACTCAGCAGAAACTCAGCACCGCTCAGCACCAGCTCAGCACCACTCAAGACCGGCTCAGCACCACTCAAGACCGGCTCAGCACCACTCAGCACCAGCTCAGCACCAGCTCAGCACCACTCAGCACCAGCTCAGCACCACCCAAGACCGGCTCAGCACCGGTTAAGCACCACTCAAGACGGGCTCAGCACCACTCATGACCAGCTAAGCACCAGCTCAGCACCAGAGTGTTTTGCAAGAAGTAAAAGAAAGCTGTCCAAAACCCCTTCCATTCGAATTTCACTGGGAAAGGAAAATGCAGGAGAGTGCAGGGGTACTGTTTTCTATCACTTTGCAAACCGTGCCACAATGCAAGTGTTGTGCAGCCATTACCTTTGCAGTGCACTGTAGCAAGTGCCTCTAGTCACCTACATCTAAGCAAAAAGCTTTTTCACTCTATCTCCTAAGGAGAAACTTTGCCTGTGGAGAAAACAGCTCCCATCATTTTTAAAAGGCTACAAGACGGTCTGCAGAGTGTTTTGCAAGAAGTAAAAGAAAGTTGTCCAAAACCCCAAAAATTCGAATTGTACTGGGAAAGGAAAATGCAGGAGAGTGGAAAGGTACTGTTATCTCTCATTTTGCAAGCTGCTTACAAAATGCCAGTGTTGTGTAGCTTTTACCTTTGCAGTGCACTGTAGTAAGTTCCTCTTGCCACCTACATCTAAGCAAATAGGTTTTTCACTGTATCCTGCAGGGAGAGAGTGTTCCAGTTCAGAAAACATCTTCCATCGTGTTCTAGAGGTTGCACGCAGGTCTGCAGGGTGTTTTGCAAGAATAAAAAGAAAGTTGTCCAAAATGCCTTCGATTCCCATATTAATGGCAATGGAATAGGCAGGAGAGTGGATAGGCACTGTGTTCTTTCAGTTTGTAAGTTGCTTACAAAATGCCAGTGTTCTATAGCGATTACCTATGCAGTGCACTGTAGTAAGTGCCTCTTGTCTCCAACATCTAAGCAAATAGCCTTTTCAGTCTATCCCGCAGGGAGAAAGTGTGCCTGTTCAGAAAACATCTCCAATCGTGATCTAGAGGTTGCCCGCAGGTCTGCAGAGTGTTCTGCAACAAGAAAAAGAAACTTGTCCAAAACGCCTTCCATTCGAATGTTCCTAGAAAGGGAAAATGCAGGAGAGTGGAAAGGTTGTGTTTTCTATCACTTTGCAAGCTGGACACACAATCCCAGTGTTGCACTACTATTAGCTTTCCAGGGCAGTGTAGTAAGAGCCTCTGGTCACCTCTATCTAAGCAAAAAGCTTTTTCACTATGTCTCGCTCTGAGAAAATATGCCTGCTCAGTAAACATCTCCTATCATGTTCTAGAGGTTGCACAGAGGACTGCAGAGTGTTTTGGAAGAGGCAAAAGAAAGTAGTCCAAAATTCCTTCCATTCGAATATTAATGTGAATGAAAAAGGCAGGAGAGTGGAAAGCTACTGTTTTCTATCCGTTTGTAAGCTGCTTACACAATCTCAGTGTTGTGCAGAAATTAGTTTTTCAGTGCACTGTAGTAAGTGCCTCTTTTCAACTGGATCTAAGCAAAAAGCTTTTTCCCCATGTCTGGCAAGGAGAAACTGTGCCAGTTCAGAAAACATCTCCCATCTTGTTGTGGAGGGTGCACGCGGGTGTGGGGAGTGTTTTGCAAGAAGCAAAAGAAAGATGTCCAAAACTCCTTCCATTCTAATATAAATGTGAATAGAAAGGGTGGGAGAGTGGAATGGTACTGTTTTCTATCAGTTTGCAAGCTGGGCACACAATCCCAGTGCTGTGTAGCAATTAGCTTGTCAGTGCACTGCAGTAAGTGCGTCTTGCAACCTACATCTAAGGAAATAGCTTGTTTGCAGTTTCTCGCAAGGAGAAACTGTGCCTGCTCTGAAAACATCTCCTATCCCGATTAGAGTTTGCACACATGTCAGTCGAGTGTTCTGCAACAAGAAAAACAAAGTTGTCCAAAACATCTTCTTTCGAATGTTATTGGCAATGGAAAAGGCAGGAGAGTGGAAAGGTACTGTTTTCTCTGAGTTTGCAATCTGCTTACAAAATGCCAGTGTTCTACTGCGATTACCTTTGCAGTGCACTGTAGTAAGTGCCTCTTGTCTCCAACATCTAAGCAAATAGCCTTTTCAGTATATCCCGCAGGGAGAAAGTGTGCCTGTTCAGAAAACATCTCCCATCGTGTTCTAGAGGTTGCACGCAGGTCTGCAGAGTGTTCCGCAACAAGAAAAAGAAACTTGTCCAAAACGCCTTCCATTCGAATGTTCCTAGAAAGGGAAAAGGCAGGAGAGTGGAAAGGTAGTGTTTTCTATCACTTTGCAAGCTGGACACACAATCCCAGGGTTGCGCTACGATTAGCTTTCCAGGGCACTGTAGTAAGAGCCTCTGGTCACCTCTATCTAAGTAAAAAGCTTTTTCACTATGTCTCGCTCTGAGAAAATGTGCCTGCTCAGAAAACATCACCTATCATGTTTTATAAGTTGCACGGAGGTGTGCGGAGTGTTTTGCAAGAAGCCAACCAAAGTTGTCCCCAACTCCTTCCATTCGAATAGTAATGTGAATGGAAAAGGCAGGAGAGTGGAAAGGTACTGTTTTCTCTGAGTTTGCAATCTGCTTACAGAATCCCAGTGCTGTGTAGCAATTAGCTTGTCAGTGCACTGTACTGTGTTTCTTGTCGCCTACATCTAAGTAAGTAGATTTTTCACCATGTCTCGCAAGGAGATAATGTGTCTGCTCACTAAACATCTCCTATCGTGTTCTAGAGGTTGCACAGAGGACTGCAGAGTGTTTTGCAGCAAGAAAAAGAAAGTTGTCTAAGACGCCTTCCTTTCAAGTATTAATGTGAATGGAAACGCAAGAGAGTGGAAAGGTACTGTTTTCTATCACTTTGCAGGCTGGGCACACAATCCCATGGTTGTGCTTCGATTAGCTTTGCAGTGCACTGTAGATAGTGCCTCTTGTCACCTACATCTAAGGAAAAAGCTATTTCCCGATGTCTCGCAAGGAGAAACTGTGCCAGTTCAGAAAACATTTCTCATCCGGTTCTAGAAGTTGCACGGAGGTGTGAGGAGTGTTTTGCAAGAAGCCAACCAAAGTTGTCCAAAACACCCTCCATTCGAATAGTAATGTGAATGGCAAGGGCGGGAGAGTGGAATGGTACTGTTTTCTATCAATTTGCAAGCTGGGCACACAATCCCAGTGTTGTGTAGCAATTAGCTTGTCAGTGCACTGCAGTAAGCGCGTCTTGTAACCTACATCTAAGCAAATAGCTTGTTTGCAGTTTCTCGCGAGGAGAAACTGTGCCTGCTCAGAAAACATGTCCTATCACGACTAGAGTTTGCACACATGTCAGTGGAGTGTTCTTCAATAAGAAAAAGAAAGTTGTCCAAAATGACTTCCTTTCGAATGTTATTGGCAATGGAAAAGGCAGGAGAGTGGAAAGGTACTGATTTCTGTGAGTTTGCAATCTGCTTACAAAATGCCAGTGTTCTACAGCGATTACCTTTGCAGTGCACTGTAGTAAGTGCCTCTTGTCTCCAACATCTAAGCAAATAGCCTTTTCAGTATATCCCACAGGGAGAAAGTGTGCCTGTTCAGAAAACATCTCCAATCGTGATCTAGAGGTTGCCCGCAGGTCTGCAGAGTGTTCTGCAACAAGAAAAAGAAACTTGTCCAAAACGCCTTCCATTCGAATGTTCTTAGAAAGGGAAAAGGCAGCAGAGTGGAAAGGTTGTGTTTTCTATCACTTTGCAAGCTGGACACACAATCCCAGTGTTGTGTAGCAATTAGCTTGTCACTGCACTGCAGTAAGTGTCTCTTGTCCCCTACATCTAAGCAAAAAACTTTTCCACTATGTCTCGCAAAGAGAAACTGTGCCAGTACAGAAAATATCTCTCATCGTCTTCTCCATGCTTCACGAAGGTCTGCAGAGCGTTTTGCACGAAACGAAAGAAAGTTGTGGAAAACTCCATCCGTTTGAATAATAATGTGCCTGGAAAAGGCAGAAGAGTGGTAAAGTAGTGTTTTCTATCACTTTGCAAGCTGCTTACACAATCCCAGTTTTTTGCCGCTTCCTAGTTCGCCGTTGGGAAGATGCCGTAGTCTCAGTCTCTCGGAGGAGAAGAAGCTGCTTCTTCGCGCCAAGAGCAATGTGCCGGACGAAGGGCATTGTGCCGGTCGCGGTGTGCTCCAGAGCAAAGCTACTGCCGAAACACGGTCGGCACCGGCATTAAGCTTTGCCGTATTTGGTATCCAGGTCTTTAGGGTCTCCTGCCAGCTAAACCATAGCAAAAAAGCCTTTTCACTATGTCTCGCAAGGAGAAGCTTTGGCTGTGCAGCAAACATCTCCTATCGTGCTGTAGAGGTTGCACGCAGGTCTGCAAAGTGTTTTGAAAGAAGGAAAAGAAAGTTATCCAAACCACCTTCCATTCAAATATTAGGGCGACTGGAAAAGGCAGGAGAGTGGACAGGTACAGTTTTCTACCTGTTTGCAAGCTGGGCACACAATCCCAGTGTTGTGCAGCTATTAGCTTTGCAGTGCACAGCACTAAGTGCCTTTTGTCACCGACATCTAAGCAAATACCTTTTCACTATGTCTCGCAAGGAGAAGCTGTGCCTGTTCAGCAAACATCTCCTATCGTGTTCTAGTGGTTAAACGCAGGTCTGCAGAGTGTTTTGCAAAAAGAAAAAGAAAGTTGTACAAAACTCCTTCTATTCGAAAAGTTATGTCAATGGAAAAGGCAGTAGAATTGACAGGCACTGTTTTCTCTCATTTTTCAAGCTGGGCACACAATCCCAGTTTTGTGCAGGCATTAGCTTTGCAGTGCACTGTAGTAAGAGTCCCTTGTCACCTCGATATAAGCAAAGACCTTTTTCACTAAATCTCGCAAGGAGAAACGGTGCCTGTAAGCAAACATCTCCTGTCGTGCTCTAGAGGTTGCACGCAGGTCTGCAGAGTGCTTTGCAAGAAGGAAAAGAATGTTGTCCAAAACACCTTCTGTTCGAAAAGTTACGTCAAAGGAAATGGCAGCAGATTGGACAGGTACAGATTTCTATCTCTTTGCAAGCTGGGCACACAATCCCAGTGTTATGCAGGCATTAGCTTTGCAGTGCACTGTAGTAAGAGTCTCTTGTCACCTCCATATAAACAAATAGATTTTTCACGATGTCTCTCAAGGAGAAGCTGTGCTTGTTCACCAAACATCTCCTGTCGTGCTCTAGAGGTTGCACGCAGGTCTGCAGAGTGTTTTGCAAAAAGAGAAAGTTATCCAAAACTCCTTCTATTTGTATATTACAGCGAATGGTATAAGCAAGAGAGTGCACAGGTACTGTTTTCTCTCAGTATGCAAGCTGGGCACACAATCCGAGTCTTGTACAGACATTAGCTTTGCAGTGCACTATAGTAAGTGCCTCTTGTCACCTACATCTAAGCAAAAAGCTTTTTCACTATATCTCGTAAGGAGAATCTGGGCCTGTTGAGAAAAGCTCTCCCATCGTGTTCTAGTGGTTGCACGCAGGTCTGCAGAGTGTTTTGCAAGAGGAAAATAACGTTGCTGGAAACTAGTTACATTCAAAGATTAATGTGTGTGGAAACGGCAGGAGATTGGACAGGCACTGTTTTCTCTCATTTTGCAAGCTGGGCACACAATCCCAGTGTTGTCCAGCCATTAGGTTTGCAGTGCACTGTAGTGAGAGCCTCTTGCCACCTCCATATAATCAAGTAAGATTTCACTATGTCTCGCAAGGAGAAGCTGTGCCTGTTCAGCAAACATCTTCTATCCTGCTCTAGAGGTTGCATGCAGGTCTGCAGAGTGTTTTGCAAGAAGGAAAAGAATGTTGTCCAAAACTCCTTCTATTCAAAAAGTTATGTCAATGGAAACGGCAGCAGATTGGACAGGTACAGTTTCTCTCATTTTGCAAGCTGGGCACACAATCCCAGTGTTATGCAGGCATTAGGTTTGCAGTGCACTGTAGTAAGAGCCTCTTATCACCTCCATATAAGCAAATAGGTTTTTCACGATGTCTCTCAAGGAGAAGCTGTGCCTGTTCAGAAAACATCTCCTAGCGTGCTCTAGAGGTTGCACGCAGGTCTGCAGAGAGTTTTGCAAAAAGGAAAAGAAAGTTGTCCAAAACTCCTTCCTTTAGAATGTTACTGCGAATGGAGAAGTCAGGAGAGTGGAAAGGTACTGTTTTGTATCATTGTTTAAGCTGCTTACGGGATCCCAGTGTAGTGCGGGTACTTTGTTCACCTTTTGAATGCTGATGGTTTCTCCGTCGCCAGGAGGCGAACTACCGCCTTCTTCACGCGAAGAGCATTGTGCCGGTCGAAGAGCATTGTGCCAGTGGCGGTGCTCTCCGTAGCGCAGCTACTGCCGATAGACACCCGGTACGCGCGTTTATCTTCAGAGAGCTAGTTATTTTCGTCTCTAAGTGTCTCTTGTCACGTACACCTAAGCAAAAAGCTTTTCCATGATGTCTCGCAAAGAGAAACTGTGCCAGGACAGAAAATATCTCTCATCGTGTTCTGCATGTTTCACGAAGGTTGCAGAGTGTTTCGCAAGAAACGAAAGAAAGTTGTCCAAAACTCCATCCATTTGAATAATAATGTGGCTGGAAAAGGCAGGAGAGTGGAAAAGTAGTGTTTTCTATCACTTTGCAAGCTGCCTACACAATCCCAGTTTTTTGCCGCTTCGTAGTTCGCTGTTCGAAAGATGCTGCAGTCTCCGTCTCCCGGAGGAGAAGAAGCTGCTTCTTCGTGCGAAGAGCATTGTGCCGGTCGAAGGGCATTGTGCCGGTCGCAGTGTGCTATGGAGCACAGCTACTGCCGAAAGGTGCCCGGCACCGGCACTTAGCTTTGCAGTGCTCCATATCCTGGAGTCTTTAGCGCCTTCTGCAGGCTAAACGATAGCACAAAGCTATTGCACTTTGTCTCGCAAGGAGAAGCTGTGCCTGTTCAGCAAACATCTCCTGTCAGGCTCTAGACATTGCACGCAGGTCTGCAGAGTGTTTTGAAAGAAGGAAAAGAAAGTTGTCCAAAATTCCTTTCATTTGACTGTTACTGCAAATGGAGTAGTCAGGAGAGTGGAAAGGTAGTGTTTTCCATCAGTTTGCAAGCTGGGCACACAATGCCAGCGTGTTGCAGACATTAGCTTTGCAGTGCACTGTAGTAAGTGCCTCTTGTCACCTACATCTAAGCAAATAGCTCTTTCATTATGTCTCGCAAGGAGAAACTGTGCCTGTTCAGAAAACATCTCCTAGCGTGCTCCAGAGGTTGCACGCAGCTCTGCAGAGTGTTTAGTAAGAAGAAAAAAAAGTTGTTTAAATGCCTGCTATTTGAATGTAATGTGAATGTAAAAGGCAGGAGAGTGGACAGGTACAGCCGTCTATGCATTTGAAGGCAGTGTACACAATATCAGTGTTGTGCGGCTTCGTTCTTCATCGTTCGGAAGAGGCACCTTTCTCCGTGTCCCGGAGGCAGAGAAGCGGCTTCTTCGTTCAAAGAGCATTGTGCCGGTCGAAAAGCATTGTGCCGGTCTAAGAGCCTTATGCCGGTCCCGGTGCTTTCAGGAGCGCAGTTTATGCCGAAAGACACTTGGGACGGGCGCTCCTCTTCCAAGAGTTCTGTATCTTGTTCTATAGCTTTTCTTGTCGCCTACATCTCAGCAAAAAGCTTTTCCACAATGTCTCGCAATGAGAAACTAGACTGGTAGAGGAAGAGCATTGTGCCGGTCGAAAAGAGCATTGTGCTGGTTGTGGTGCCCTCTGGGGCGCAGGTTCTATTGAAAGAGACCCGGGACCGGCGCTTATCTTCTGAGAGCTCTATATCGTCCTCTTTAGCGTCTCTTGTCGTCTACAGCGAAGTGAAAAGCTTTTCCACTATGTCTTGCAAGGAGAAACTGTGCCTGTACAGAAAACATCTCCCATCGTGTTCTTGACATTGCACAGAGGACGGCAGAGTGTTTTTAAAGAAGCAACAGAAAGTCGTAAAAAATGCCTTCAATTCGACTGTTAATTTGAACGGAAAAGGCAGGAGAGAGCTAAGCTACAGTCATCTATTCTTTTGAAAGCAGTGCACACAATCCCAGCGCTGTGCAGTTTCTTTCTTTGTCGTTCGGAAGATGCTGCTCTCTCCATCTGCCAGAGGCGAAGAATCGGGTTCTTCGCGCGAAGAGTATTGTGCCGGTCGCGGTGCGCTCTGGTGCACAGCTTCTGCCGAAAGTGGCCCGGGATGGGCGCTTACCTTCGAAGAGCTCTGTGTCTTCGTCTTTATAATCCCTTTTGGCCTACATCTTAGCAAAAAGCTTTTCACCCTATGTCTCGCAAGGAGAAACTGGGCCAGTACAGAAACCATCTCCGATCTTGTTCTAGAAGTTGCAGGGAGGTCTGCATAGTGTTTTGCAAGATGCAAAACAAGCTGTCCAAAATGCCATCCATTCGACTGTTAATGGGAATGAAAAGGCAGGAGAGTGGAAAGGTAGTGTTTTCTATCAGTTTGCAAGCTGGGCACACAATCCCAGTGTTTTGCAGCCATTAGGTTTGCAGTGCACTGTAGTAAGTCCTCTTGTCACCTACATCTAAGCAAATAGCTCTTTCACTATGTCTTGCAAGGAGAAACTCTGCCTGTTCAGAAAACATCTCCTAGCGTGCTCTAGAGGCTGCACGCAGGTCTGCAGAGAGTTTTGCAAAAAGGAAAAGAAAGTTGTCCAAAACTCCTTCCTTTAGAATGTTACTGCGAATGGAGAAGTCAGGAGAGTGGAAAGGTACTGTTTTGTATCATTGTTTAAGCTGCTTACGGGATCCCAGTGTAGTGCGGGTACTTTGTTCACCTTTTGAATGCTGATGGTTTCTCCGTCGCCAGGAGGCGAACTACCGCCTTCTTCACGCGAAGAGCATTGTGCCGGTCGAAGAGCATTGTGCCAGTGGTGGTGCTCTCCGTAGCGCAGCTACTGCCGATAGATACCCGGTACGCACGTTTATCTTCAGAGAGCTAGTTATTTTCGTCTCTAAGTGTCTCTTGTCACGTACACCTAAGCAAAAAGCTTTTCCACTATGTCTCGCAAAGAGAAACTGTGCCAGGACAGAAAATATCTCTCATCGTGTTCTGCATGTTTCACGAAGGTTGCAGAGTGTTTTGCAGGAAACAAAAGAAAGTTGTCCAAAACTCCATCCATTTGAATAATAATGTGGCTGGAAAAGGCAGGAGAGTGGAAAAGTAGTGTTTTCTATCACTTTGCAAGCTGCCTACACAATCCCAGTTTTTTGCCGCTTCGTAGTTCGCTGTTCGAAAGATGCTGCAGTCTCCGTCTCCCGGAGGAGAAGAAGCTGCTTCTTCGTACGAAGAGCATTGTGCCGGATGGAGAGCATTGGTCCGGTGGCATAGCATTGTGTTGGTCGCCGTGTACTCCGGAGCGCGGCTTCTACCAAAAGTGGCCCGGGACCAGCGTTTAGCGGGGGCGAGCTGTGTATCTTCGTCTTTAGCATCTCTTGTTGCCTACATCTCTCTAAAAAACTTTTCTGTTATATCTGAGATGGTGAAACTGGAGCAGTAGAGAAAACGTTTCTGAAGCTGTTCTGGAGGTTTCACAGAGGACTGCAGAGTGTTTAGCATGAAGCAAAATAAAGTTGTCCAAAATCCTGCTAGTCGAATGTTAATGTTAATTGAAAAGGCAGGAGAGTGGTAAGGTACAGCCATCTATGCATTTGAAAGCAGTGCACAGATCCCCAGTGTTGGTCGGTTTCCTTCTTCGTTGTTTTGAAGAGGCTCTTCACTCAGTCTCCTGGAGGCAAAGAAGCGGCATCTTTGCGCGAAGAGCATTGTGCCTGTCTTGGTGCGCGCCGGTGTGCGGTTTCTGCCGAAAGTACCTGGGACCGGTTCTTAGCTTTGAAGAGCTCTGTATCTTCGTCTTTATCATCTCTATTCGCCTACATCTTAGGAAAAAACTTTTCGATACGTCCCGCAAGGAGAAACTGTGCCTGTCCAGATAACATCCTGTTCTAGATGTTGCATTGAAGACTGCTGAGTGCAAGAAGGTAAAGAAAGTGTTTCAAATTCCTTCAATTCGACTGTTAATATGAATGGAAAGATAGGAGAGTGGAACGTACAGTGTTCTATGCGTTTTAAAGCAGTGCACCCAATTCCAATGTTGTGCAGTTTCGTTCGTCGCCTTTCAGAAACTGTGGCTCTCTCCGTCTCCCGGAGGCGAAGAAGCGGCTTCTTCACGCGAAGTGCATTGTGCCAACCACAGAGCACTCTACCGTTAGCAACGCATGACATGTTACCGGTCGCAGTTCATGGTGCGGCTCGAAGAACGTTTTGCAGTTCAGGTTGCGCTCCGGAACACAGCTTCTGCCAAAAGATCCCCAGCATCCGTGGTTGGCTTTGGAGAACTCCGTATAGTCGTCCTTAACATCTGCTGTCACCTACATGTAAGCAAAATGCCTTTCCACTATGTTTTGCAAGGAGTACCTCTGCCTTTTCATAAAACACCTCCCTTTGTGTTCTAGAGATTGCACGCAGGTCTGCAGGGTGTTTTGCAAGAAGCAAAAGAAACCTGTCCAAAACTCCTTCCATTCGAATATTAATGTGAATGGAAAAGGCAGGAGAGTGGTAAGGTACTGTTGTCTATCAGTTTGCAAGCTGCCCACAACATCCCAGTGTTGTGCAGTTTTGTT
Source organism: Setophaga petechia (assembly GCA_024362935.1). Lineage (NCBI taxonomy): Eukaryota > Metazoa > Chordata > Aves > Passeriformes > Parulidae > Setophaga > Setophaga petechia. Next base: position 55,104,288 of record JANCRA010000003.1, on the reverse strand, counting down.
GTTCGTCTTTCAGAAGCTGCGGCTCTCTCCATTTCCTGGAGACAAAAAAGCGGCTTCTTTGTGCACGTCGAAGAACATTGTGCCGGTCGCAGAGCATGGTGCCGGTCTCGGTGTGCTCCCCAGCATGTCCTCAGTCAAAAGACGCCTGGGACCGACACTAAGCTTTGGAGAGCTCTGTAGCTTCGTCTTTAGGGTCTCCTGTCGCCTGCATCTAAGCAAAATGCATTTTCTCTATGTCTCGTAAGGAGAAAATATGCCTGATCAGAAAACATTCCCCATTGTGGAGGGAGGTTGCACACAGGTCTGTAGGGTATTTTGCAAGAAGCAAAATAAAGTTGTCCAAAACGCCTTCCATTCGAATGTTAATGTGAATGGAAAAGGCAGGACAGTGGTAAGGTACAGCCATCTATGCATTTGAAAGCAGTGCACAGAACCTCAGTGTTGTGTGGTTTCGTTCTTCGTTGTTCGGAAGATGCTGCTCGCTCAGTCTCCCGGAGGCGAAGAAGTGGCCTCTTCACGCGAAGTGCATTGTGCCAATCGCAGACCACTGTACCGGTGGCAAAGCATGATACCGGTCCCAGGGCATGGTGTGGCTCGAAGAACATAGTGCGGCTCGGGCAGCGCTCCGAAGCTCAGCTTCTGCTGAAAGACGCCGGGACCAGCGGTTGGCTTCGGAGAACTCCATAGTGTCATCCTTAGCTTCTCCTGTCACCTACATCTAAGCAAAATGCCTTTCCACTATGTTTTGGAAGCAGAAACTCTGCCTTTTCAGAAACTACCTCCGATCGTGTTCTAGATGTTGCACACAGGTCTGTAGGGTGTTTCGCAAGAAGCAAACAAAGTTGTCCAAAACGCCTTCCACTCAAACGTTAATGGTCATAGAATAGGCAAGAGAGTGGAAAGGTACTGTTTTCTATCAGTTTGCAAGCTAAGCACACAATTCCAGTGTTGTGCAGCTTTGTTGTTTGCCTTTTGGAAGCTGCGGCTCTCTCCGTGTCCCGGAGGCGAAGAAGCGGCTTTTTCGCCTGAAGAGCATTGTGTCAGTCGCAGAGCATTGGACTCATCGCAGTGCGCACCAGAGCACAGCTTCTGCGGAAAGACACGTGGGACCCGCGCTAAGCTTCAGAGGGCTCTGTATCTTCGTCCTTAGCGTCTCTTGTCGCCTACATCTAAGAAAAAAGCATTTTCTTTATGTCTCGCAAGGACAAAGTGTGCCAGTAGAGAAAACGTTTCCAAACATGTTCTAGAGGCTGCACAGAGGACTGCAGAGTGTTATGTAAGAAGTAGAAGAAACCTGTCCAAAACTCCTTCAATTCGATTTTTAATGTGGATGGAAAAGGCAGGAGAGTGGAAAGGTACTGTTTTCTATCAGTTTGCAAGCTGAGCGCACAACCCCAGTGTTGTTCGGTTTCGTACTTAGTTGTTTGGAAAATGCTTCACTCTCAGTGTCCCGGAGGTGAAGAAGTGGCTTCTTCACGCGAAGAGCATTGTGCCGGTCTAAGAGCCTTGTGGTGGTCGTGGTGCCCTCCGTGGTACATGTTCTATCGATAGAGACCCAGGACCTGCACTTAGCTACTGAGGTCTCTCTATCTTTGTCTTTAACGTCTCTTGTCGCCTACATCTCAGCAGAAAGCTTTTTCGCTGTGTCTCGCATGGAGAAACTGTGCCTATTCGGAAAACATCACCTATCGTGTTCTTGAGGTTGCACGCAGGTCTGCAGACCGTTTTGTAAGAAACAAAATAAAGTTGACCAAAACTTCTTCCATTCTAATTCTAATATGAATGGAAAAGGCAGTAGAGTGGTAAGGTACTGGGTTCTATCATTTTGGAAATTGCAAGCCGCACTCCCCGTTTTATGTGGCTTCCTTTCTCACCTTTTGGTTGCTGCTTCTTGTTGCGGTGCGCCCCCGCAGTCTCCCTCCCCCCTTCTCGGTTTAGTTAAACTTTAATTTGTGGTATTGTATTATATTAATTTCAATTGCCTAAGATGGCGCTTGCCGGGTTTCCCCTCCCCCTGTTTTTCCCTCTGCAGGGCTGTCCGTCAGTTAGTTACCTTGGTTACTCCCGCCTTTTTGTATCTTTTAATCCCCACCCCTGTATGATAAGTTGCCAGCCTGCCTGCCCGTCACTCTCTGCCCCAGCCTGTTTCTCCAGAATCTTCTCCCCAGGGCGGAGGGTGATTGGGCAGGAGAGGGCCGTCCCACCCCTTATGTGATTTCATTTGTTGTCCCCCTCTGTCAATTATGTTGTAAATTAAGTTCATTGGCCAGGGGAAGGGGTTAGCCTCCCCCTGGTCTCCCTATATAACTTCTGTTCACCCCGCCCCTCAGTGCAGTTCCCTGCAGCCTTCCTCCCTGTCATTACCCTTCGCTCCCTTTAATAAACCTTCCCTCTGCTGCTGAGAATTGTCGCCTCACGCCTGATCTTTCACCTCCGTTCGTGCTACCGCTTCTGTTCCTCGGCCTGCTGAAGCTGCCTCCTCCACCACCGACGTGGAGGGAGCTCCAGAGAAGGGCATCGGTTTCCAGTTTGCTCCGCTTGGAGGCCCTGGACTTTGCAGCTGCCCGTGCCCAAAAACAACAGGCTGTTGGCTGTGCACTCTGTGGAGCCAGCCGGGCTCGGATTCGGCACCGCCACAGCTGCTGGCGCCCAACGTGGGGCTGCTTTGCATCGTTGTCCCCTTGGACTACGTCGGACCCACGTTCCGAAGATATCCATCTTCATTGGGCGTGGCAGTACCCTCGTCGAGCGGACTCCTGGGCACTAGGAGTTGCGCTCCGAGGGATAGGACCGTTGACCTCCGGCACCCAGGATCGGTCCTTGGAGGTGATTTCCCAGCACCCGGATCCTTACTCTACCCCCAGGTGTGGTGAGTACCCCCTCTGTTTTTTATCTGACCCCCCCGGCCGTTTCGTCTGCCGGGAGGAGGTCGCTCTTTCTTTCGGGGCAGAGGGCCTGAGGGAGAGAATTTTCTTCGAATCCCCTTTTTCGGTTGTTTAGTTTCCCCTTCTTTAGTTAACCGGGTGCTGGTTGAGGCTGCTCGGCCATTCTAACAACAACAGTCATGGGTGCTAGACTGACGGCCGAGCAGCGTGAGGCAGTTTTGGTTTTCGTTGAAGTTTTAGTTGAAGGAAGAGTTATGGTTCGGCAAAATGAAATAAGGAGCTTGATTCGTTGGGTCTCCTCTCAGTTTCCCAATTTCTCCTCCGATCAATACAGGAGCCTCCGATTTTGGGAGGAGGTTTCCAGAAAATTATCCTATTTGGCCCGGTCGGAGGAGATCGCACTCACTAAGAAATTGAAATTGGCCAGGCACCTTAATTGGGTGACTCAGCTCCTGCAGGTGCTGAGGAAGCAAGAAACGAAAAAACTGAGAGAACGCCCCAAGCCCCAAAGTCCCGTTTCTATCCCCAGTTCTATCCCTGTTAATACCCCTGAGTGTGTTCCTACCCCTCAGCCCTGTCCCCCTTCGCCTATGAGACCTGGGATCCTGAGGAGGGCAGGCCCTGTCCACAGCAGGCAGGAGTCTCTCCACCGCCCTGGCTCTCCTCAGGATCGCCAATCCCCCCGCGGTCGGAGTCCTGGCCAGACTCCGGCCGGTTCTCCCTTTCCCCCATCTTCCCCAGCACCCTCTCTCCGAGTTGTCAAATCCCCTAAATTAACCTCCAAAGTTCGCTTCATGGTCCCGACACAAGATGGCTCCTATGGAGCTCAAGATGGCGGGAACCATGAGGCATCCCAGCAGGAGAAGTCCTTACCCCCACCTTATCCCTACCCAAACCCTTCCAGTTATCCATCTTCTAATCCCTTCCTCCCCAGTCTCAACCCCTTTCTTCCTCCTGATCCCGCCTTCCCTTCCTTCACTCCTCCCTCTTCCAGCGCTCCACCCTCCTCCTCCGTGCCTCCTCCTCCTCACGCTCCGCCTCCGCCTCAGGCCTTGCCTCCCTGCCCAACCCAGTGGGCGGGCTCTTTCCCATCGGTCCCTGTCCCGGGTTCCCACGGCACCCCTGACTCCGCCCCTTCCTGTCCACTCCCCCTGGGTTCCGGTTCCCACGGTCGGCCATCTTGGTCAGATTTTTCCCACGGGCCGGGGACCGGGGTCGTGGGGGAGGAGGGCCCACAGGAGCTTGCTGATCCCATCATAGCGGCTCCGGTGACTTACCACCGGAACAGGGGCGGAGGAAATCCCCGCATCCAGTGGTCCCCAGTCCCCCGGTCCCTCATCAAAGAGCTCGTTAAGGCTCAGAAGGAGCTCGGGGGACAAAGTGAATATTTCAGGGGACTGCTGGAAGCTTCCCTCTTGGAAACTGAACTCGTTCCTGCCGATTTACGGCAGATTTTTAGATGCTTGTTGAACGGGGTTCAGTTTCCAAGGTGGGAAGCAGCGTGGGAAAGAGGGGTGGCTGAAATTTTGCCCCAACTTTGGGACAGCCCGGATGCCGGGGAAGATACCGATGGGGAAAGGCTCACGGTTGAACATCTGTGTGGGTTGGGCGATTGGGACAAGGCAGAGAAACAAGCTACAAAGATTCCCACCGAGGCCTTGAACAGGAGCGCACAGGTGGCTTTGCGGGCCTTCCACCGGGTGTCCGCTGGGGTGCCTTCGGTCCCGGTCTCTCACATCTTTCAGGGGCCGACGGAATCTTTCGATGACTTCGTGTTGCGGCTCCAAGCGGCGGCTGAAGCAGAGCAGCCGGACGAGAAGGCGCGAGAAGCCCTGGTCACCCTTCTGGCATCTACCAACGCTAACGCGCCTTGCAGGACCGCCATCCTCAGCCTGCCTCTGCATCCTCGTCCGGTGCTCCGGGACCTCCTGGAGGTGTGCGCCGTGAAGGTTCCAGTAGCGTCGAAGGCGCCCGGCGAGAAGTCCACACCATCGACGCGTCGGGTGGCCTTCGCCGACCTTCAGGAGGCAGCCGCCGTAGCCGCAACCACACCGCCGGCCCTTCACCCGGGACCCAGCACCCCCAGCAAAGGAAGATGCCACCTGTGCCACGCGGAGGACCACTGGATGCCTGACTGTCCGCTCCGCAAGGAGTTTTTCACCTTTCGGAAGGGGCGACAGTCAGGTGTCCAAGGAGGAGGAGCCTCAAAAAACGCATGAAGGAGCGCAGCCCCCCCCTGCGCGTGGACAGAAGTTCGGGCAGGCCGTCGTCATCTTTAGCCAGGGGGAAGGGACTTCCATCATTTTTCCGCTCGCCGCCAGCTGAGCCCAGTCCAGCAGGGCTCCAGGACGATTCTTTTACTGGATGTGACAACAAATCGGACTTGACTTCAGGCGTGGATGATCCTCGCCTTTGCCTTTCTAACCCGGGACCTTCAGCAGAACCAGATCTAACCATCTCTTCTTCTGGTCTCTCTTTCAGGTTGGAGACAACGCGAGCCTTTAATTTCGCCAACTCCGATTTTCACGCGTTGCCCGTCTGCCCGAAGGCCTCAGGTAATTGGGAAACGGACCAGCAGTTCATCATTGTGGGAGACACCGAGGTGACTCCACCTGACCTCCAAATTCTTCCAGCTTTGGTGTCCGCGGACCAGCGTTCATTCGTCGTCAGGTGCAGGTGTCTGTGTCCCCCTCTGTTCCTCCCTGCCGGAAAGGTGGTGGCTCAGGCCATTTCAATAAAGTCATCTACTCCTTCGGTTGCCTGGGCTGAACACCTGGGGCGGGCTAAGCCCCGCCTCGATTGTCAGCTATCTCGGGGGGAGGACACCATTTCCATCAGGGGGATGCTGGACACCGGAGCAGATGTGACGATCATTCCCACTCGGGAATGGCCGTCACACTGGGAGCTGCAAAACGTGGATGGGCGCATTCAAGGTGTTGGGGGGACCCAATTGGCACGTCAGTCAAAGAGCATCGTGCAAATTAAGGGACCGGATGGGCAATTGGCTAGTGTTCGCCCATTCGTTTTGGATTATGTTGAGCCTCTCTGGGGGAGAGATACCCTTGCCCAGTGGGGAGCCAAAATTGACCTGCCGGCTCCCCAGGTTTTTCGGGCAGCGGTCACTGAACAGCGCCCTACCTGGAGACTGAATTGGAAGTCAGATAAACCAGTCCAGGTAGCTCAGTGGCCGCTCAACAAGCAGAAATTAAAGGCGCTCGTGGAGCTCGTTGAGGAGCAAGTCCAGAAGGGCAACCTGGTGGAGACCATGTCTGAATGGAACTCCCCAGTGTTTGTCATTCGCAAGTCATCTGGCAAGTGGCGGCTCCTCACCGACCTCCGCAAAGTGAACGAAATTATTGAAGATATGGGTACTCTCCAACCAGGGATGCCGTCCCCAGCGATGCTCCCCCAAAATTGGAATTTGGCGATAATAGACATAAAAGATTGCTTTTTCCAAATTCCCCTTCACCCGGATGACGCGCCGCGTTTTGCGTTCACGGTGCCCACCTTGAACCGTGAGGCTCCCGGGAAGCGCTACCACTGGCGAGTATTGCCCCAGGGCATGAAATGTAGTCCTATCATCTGCCAGTGGTATGTTGCTTCTCTGCTCCAACCTATCCGCACCGAATGTCCCGATGTAATCATCTACCATTACATGGACGACGTGCTGGTCTGCGCCCCCAATGATGACCTGCTGGTTCACGCGCTCTCCCGCGTAACCGATTGTTTAATTGCCGCAGGGTTCGAGCTCCAGAGCGAGAAAATTCAACGGATGCCGCCCTGGAAGTACTTAGGCCTGGAAATCACGAAGCGGACCATTGCTCCGCAAAAATTGGCCATTCACTACAAGGTGAGAACCTTAGCGGATGTTCACCAACTGTGTGGGGCGTTGAATTGGGTGAGGCCCTGGCTAGGCATTACAACCGAAGACCTAGCCCCCCTTTTCAATTTATTGAAAGGGGGAGAGGAGCTCAGTTCTCCTAAGGAACTCACCCCAGAGGCAAATACTGCACTCGAAAAGATCAGACATCTCATCGAGGCAAGGCAGGCCCATCGTTGTCATCCGGGCCTGCCCTTCAAATTCATCATACTGGGGAATCTGCCACACCTCCATGGCATGATCTTTCAATGGGACGAGTCCCGCAAGTCCTTGAAATCCATCAAGGGAAAGAGGACGGACCCAGGCTTGAGTGACCCCCTCTTGATTATAGAGTGGGTGTTCCTCAGCCATCATAGGTCCAAGAGAATTACAAGGCCACATGAGCTGGTGGCAGAACTGATCCGCAAGGCAAGATCGCGGATCAGGGAGCTGGCAGGTGTGGATTTCACATGCATTCATATCCCAATTGAATTGAAATCGGGCAAGTTACAATCTAAAGCTCTAAATCAACTCCTCGAGGAAAGTGAAGTTTTGCAATTTGCTTTGGCAGAATACGCCGGAAAGATTGAAATTAGTCATCCTCAGCATGCTCTTTTCAATCAAGACATGCAGTTCAAATTTTCACTCAAAAAAATTCAGAGTCGAGTCCCCCTCGATGCTCTGACTGTTTTTACGGACGCGTCCGGAGGCTCCCACAAGTCAGTGATGACTTGGAAGGACCCTCAAACTCAGCAGTGGGAGATGGATGTTGCCATCGTTGAGGGCTCCCCTCAAGTTGCTGAGTTGGATGCAGTCGTCAGGGCGTTCGAGAAATTTAAAGATAAACCTTTTAATTTGGTCACGGACTCGGCTTATGTTGCCGGTGTAGTCGCCAGAGCTGAGAATGCTGTCCTCGAGGAGGTCTCTAATTCGGCCTTGTTTAATTTGCTCTCGAAGTTGATTAAACTCATCTCCCACCGGGAGCAAAGATATTATGTAATGCATGTGAGAGCCCACACTGGTTTGCCCGGGTTCATTGCGCAGGGGAACCGGCTGGCTGATAGCCTCGCTTTCCCGGCCGAGTGGGCACTTGCCCACGCGGTGCAATGGGCCCCGCTCCCAGACGTGTTCAAACAGGCCAAGATCAGCCACCAGCTCTTCCACCAGAATGCGCCTGGCCTGGTTCGCCAGTTCCAGCTTACGCGCGATCAGGCCAAGGCCATTGTGGCCACATGTCCCCATTGCCAGCGGGATCAGCTCCCATCTCTGCCCGCTGGCGCAAACCCCAGAGGACTTGCAAGTTGTGAGGTGTGGCAGATGGATGTCACCAAAATCCCTCAATTTGGCCGCCTCAGATACGTCCACGTTTCGGTGGACACTTTCTCGAGTGCCGTCTTTGCCTCTGCCCACACAGGGGAGAAAGCCAAGGATGTCATCAAACACCTACTCCAGGCTTTCTCCGTGCTGGGCATCCCTAAGGTTTTGAAAACAGATAACGGGCCTTCGTACGTGTCCAGGGAGCTCAAGAGCTTCCTGCAGCAATGGGGAATAGAACACAAAACTGGCATCCCCTATTCCCCCACGGGACAAGCCGTGATTGAGAGGACCCAGCAGAGCCTGAAAAAGGTTCTTTCCCATCTGTCCCCGGCAATGAAGGTGGAGTCCCCTCATTCCCAATTATCGAGGGCACTTTATACCATCAATTTTTTGAACTGTTCTTTCGAAAATCTCAATCCGCCCATTGTGCGACATTTCGGGCAGCACGGCAGTCTCCGCCTGAAAGAGAAACCGCCGGTTCTGGTGAAGGACCCGGAGACCTGGCGCTTGGAGGGACCATTTGATCTTATCACCTGGGGCCGAGGGTATGCCTGTGTTTCTACACCCACAGGTCCCAGGTGGGTCCCTTCGCGCTGGGTTTGGCCCTTTGTGCCAAGAACGGCGAAGGCGACAACATCCACGCCTCAAGTGCAGGTCGCAAGCTGGCGGCGAAAAAGGAAGGAGGAGGAAGAATCCCTCTTTTTCCTAGATTCATTGTTCCTCCCCGAAACCTGAACCCTTCCTCCCCTGGCAAACCCTTTTGTCATTAATAAGTTTCTTCTAATTTTAGTTATTCCAGCCCAGCCCGAAGTTGTTCCAGACCAGCCATGGCCCAAGGAGGGAGTGCTGCCCTTGTCTTCCTTGCCGTCATCCTCTTCCAAGCAGCCCCCGGAGAGCCCGACCAGAAGTCCCCCACTGCAAACAACATGTGGACCTCCCTTGCCCGCTCTCTTGGCCAGGACCACATTTGCCTCCACGCCGATGCAGCTACAGACCCTCTGTCGTCCTGCCTGGTGGGGATCCCGGTCCCTCCCCGTGATTTTCCTTCCCCTCTTAATTTGCTGATCAATACCAGAGATCAAGACTATACAGAGGCTTGGAGGAAATCCATCAACCTTCTCCCCTTCTCCACCGAAGAGCCTCTGAAATTCGACCTGCTCGGTTCCGCCAAAGCCCCTTTCTGTGTTCGTTTTTCAGTCCCTTATAGTTTAGTTAAATCCGTCCGTTCCAATGATCCCCAGTGGACCCTGGTTGAGGGGGAATCAGACCGCCAGTGGTGTGCTGAGACCCTCCCGGCCAGAGGTCCGACTACCCCTGATCTTAAACCTCGTGTTTTACCCCAGGGTTTTTACTTTATTTGCGGAAACCGAGCGTGGAACGGCATCCCCTCTCATCTGTTAGGAGGCCCATGTACGATCGGTCATGTGTCGCTGTTCACCCCCAGCACGCCTAAATTGGAAAATTGGCCTGCAAAAGTTTCTGAAAAAGCAATTAGGCAGAAAAAGGACCTGACGGAATTCGGCCCGGACTGTAACTCCGAAATTTATCATTGGAATGAAGGCAAAAGGGTTGCAGTCTCGTTATTTTTGCCGTGGGTTTCGGCCGGGAAGGCCATCGGCGAATTGGGCAGATTAGAGTGCTGGTCGGTGAAACAAGCCAACCTTACGTCCACAGCCATCGCGGGACTCCTTACAGATGAGAAAATTACCAGGCAGGCGATGCTGCAAAATAGAGCAGCAATTGATTATCTACTCCTCCTGCACCACCACCGCTGCGAGGAGTTCGAGGGTCTGTGCTGCTTCAATCTTACATCTAAGGCACCGAATGTGCAGAAGGCGTTGGAGGAAATGAAGGGCCTGGTCAGCGACATCAAAAGAGAGACGGAGGACTGGTTGGGAAATCTGCTCTCCGGACTTGGGCTTTCGGGCTGGGCTGGATCGATTATGAAAGACATTTTGTTTGGAGTTTTTGTTGTTTTAGTTGTCGTCCTCGGATGCTCCATTGTGTTGGCAGTGGTCCGGAGAGTGGTCTCGAGACTCTTCGCCAGCAACGTGAATGTGGTCAGCTTCCCCGTCAACGAAGCTGACCCAGAAAACTCTGAGACCAGCTCCAGCCATCAGGAGACCATCCCATCGCCAGAGGAGCCCGAGGACGACCATGACGTTTGAGATTTTGTGGACTTTTATGGACACTTTTCCGTTTTCTTAGACTTACCTTCGTTTTTCTTTTTATTTTTGTGTAAAAAAGAGGGAGATGTTGCGGTGCGCCCCCGCAGTCTCCCTCCCCCCTTCTCGGTTTAGTTAAACTTTAATTTGTGGTATTGTATTATATTAATTTCAATTGCCTAAGATGGCGCTTGCCGGGTTTCCCCTCCCCCTGTTTTTCCCTCTGCAGGGCTGTCCGTCAGTTAGTTACCTTGGTTACTCCCGCCTTTTTGTATCTTTTAATCCCCACCCCTGTATGATAAGTTGCCAGCCTGCCTGCCCGTCACTCTCTGCCCCAGCCTGTTTCTCCAGAATCTTCTCCCCAGGGCGGAGGGTGATTGGGCAGGAGAGGGCCGTCCCACCCCTTATGTGATTTCATTTGTTGTCCCCCTCTGTCAATTATGTTGTAAATTAAGTTCATTGGCCAGGGGAAGGGGTTAGCCTCCCCCTGGTCTCCCTATATAACTTCTGTTCACCCCGCCCCTCAGTGCAGTTCCCTGCAGCCTTCCTCCCTGTCATTACCCTTCGCTCCCTTTAATAAACCTTCCCTCTGCTGCTGAGAATTGTCGCCTCACGCCTGATCTTTCACCTCCGTTCGTGCTACCGCTTCTGTTCCTCGGCCTGCTGAAGCTGCCTCCTCCACCACCGACGTGGAGGGAGCTCCAGAGAAGGGCATCGGTTTCCAGTTTGCTCCGCTTGGAGGCCCTGGACTTTGCAGCTGCCCGTGCCCAAAAACAACAGGCTGTTGGCTGTGCACTCTGTGGAGCCAGCCGGGCTCGGATTCGGCACCGCCACAGCTTCTCTCTTTGTCTCCCTCAGGTGAATATGCAGATTCTTCAGGCGAAGAACATTGTGCTGGTAGCAGAGCTTTTTGCCGGTCGCAGAGCATGGTGCAGGTGGCAGAGCATGGTGCCGGTTGCGGAAGGCTCTCAAACTGTTTGGGGACCTGTGGTCAGTAGTGGCTGGCTGGTTCCTGATATTTCGCAATACACGTAATGGCTCCTAGACCCAAGCTGCCATCAGTGCCCCAAGGGTGTCCAGTGCACGTTGCAGATGTGTATCGGATTTGTACAGCTTGGAGCAGAGATGCTCCTGTTACCTGGAGATGCTACAATGGGAGAAGGAGAGGACAAGGTGGGAGCACTGGTCAACAAATTAATAATTTAAAAGGACACAGCCCTGTTATGCACCCATCTCTCATCCATGGAAAAAAAGCTGGCTGAGCACAGCTGGAGCTTGGAAGAGAAAATGGAAGACGGCCACCAGAAACTGAGAGAGGAGCTTCAGGAAGGGATTTACCGCTTCAGGAAGGGATTTACCACATCTCAGCAGAACCAGCAAGTCTCTGCATTAGGAGCAGATGTCCCCCAGCCAGGCAGAGAGGATGCGCTCCACGAGGTAACCTCTGTTTTCTCTTTCAGGAACATGGGATGGAGAACCCCCCTCCTCCTCAGCAACCTGGGTAGCTGAACTGAGAAGAGGAACGCCCACCACATGAAGCTCATCAATGCTGCTCCAGCCTCTCATGGACAGAACTCCTGTTGGAATAGGAATGATAACATGACTGGTTCTCAAGAAGAACCAGTCCTTGTTCTCAGGAACACATTTACAGGAGGAGACCAGCTGTACCTTGACCAGGATTAGAGAGGCCCTACTGCCAGCCAGTTGGAGGAGAAGGAGAATTGGATCTCCTGGACTGTGTGGATGCCACGGCCTGGCACGTCTGACCCACAGAGGGACAGCTGTGGTGCACACTGGCACTCAGTGTACCCCGATGCCACCAAGGTGTGTGGGAGTGGATCCCATTTCCATTTCTGGGCTCACAGGAGGACCCCAGCAGCTGAAGTGAATTATCTGGGAAGGAGTGGCACAAACATCCCATGGTGGCTGGCCCAGAGGCTCTGCATCCCCAGCACAGACAAGCTCAGCAGTGAGTGTTTCAGAAACCCGAAAGGACAGCGTTGGGCTTTTGGGATTGCTGCTACAGAGACAGAAGCCATCAGAGAGCTGAGTGCCCTGCATGGTCTCTCAGATGAGCCCTCTGCTGTGGGACTGCTGAGAGCTGAAGAACAACAGGTATCAATCCCACAGCAGCACTGCACCATCAACAATTCTTCGTCATAACATAAACTGGCTGTGGAACAGCTCAACAAAGATAAAGTGCTTTTGTTTCTTTTCCCCCTTTAATTAAACCAAAAGAAAACCCTAAATAAGACTTGTCTCAACTTGTGTCTGTGATTCCCATTCCCAGGAGATGATTTGGGAACTGGGGAGCCAAGGGGGGTTAAGCAAGGCCTGTTCAGCCCTATAGGGCCAGTGCCTGAGTCCAGTGGACATCTGGGATTATTTTCAAACCAGTACAGGTTACTTAAAGTCATTTAAGTCCCTACTGTGGTAGGGACAGGCGTTTCGGAAGATTTCGGGCTGTCACGGAAAGCTGCAAGAACCCTCTCCTCCCTCCTCCCAGAGATAAGGATCACCCTCAGAATGTAGCCCCCCTAACATAGGAGGTACCAGTACCACCCTGTACTAACCCCCAGCCCCTTTTGACGTAGGAAACCCCCCAAACTATAAAACCCCTAGAGAACAGATAATAAAGCCTATTTGACCGTCCACCACATTGGTGTAAGCGTGGTCTGTAGCCCGAGTGACCCAAGGATAAGTTGGGGTCACCGTGCTGTGTTCTGAACCAGGTCGCCTGCCTTCGGAACCAGAAGGCAACACCCTACTCAGGGTTACTTTAGGTCACAGGGATCATGAGAAGTCATTTGAGGTCACAACTGTGGTTACTCCAGGTCATAGGGGTCATGAGAATTCAAATTGGGGTTACCCTAGATCATAGTGGTCATTTGAGGACATAAAGGTAACTGTAGGTACTTTGAGAATTTTTTGGCTTTTCCAGGGGTTACTTTAGGCCATTTTTTGTTCATCCCCTCAGAAACGACCAAACATCTCCAGGGCTGCAGGGCATTGTCATCCCCTCACAAACCACCAACCAAGCAGCTCCAGGGCTGCAGGGCTCTGTCCTCACAACCAGCCAAATATCCCCAGGGCTCCTGGCAGCTGACCCTGGGTAACTCTAACTGGACACTTCTGACCTTAAAAGATCAGCTGGTGACAGCAAGGACCTTTCCAGGGGCTCCAGTAACCCCTGACCTTCACCCTCCTCAGGAGTGTACGGGAACAACCAGAGCATTTCTGTGCCAGTTCTGGCGTCCCTGTGGTTCTGTGCCCCCAGGGGTGCGGGGATATTTTGGCTCTGTGTGTGTGAATGGCACTGGCCTGCAGTGCCACGTGAAGGCAGTGAGGCACAGAGCTCAGCCAGTTTGCCATAGGATCTCTGAGTGGTTCCTGCTGGCAGGGGAGGGTTTCCAAACGTGCAAACAGGTTTTGGGTGTCACACAAGCCCTGCTGGCTGTGGTGAGCCCAGCAGAGGAAATCCCTGAGGCAGGGCTGGGCAGGCAGTGCTTCATCACCCTGCACACATCCCTTGCTCCACAAACTCCATTTCCTGATGGGTGCCAGGCCCATCCCTGCACAGGCAGTGCTTCATCACCCTGCACACATCCCTTGCCCCACAGACTCCATTTCCTGATGGTTGCCAGGACCATCACTGCACTAGGCTGCTTCAAGAGACATGCACAAAGCTGGGGAATGGAGTGAAGGGCTGCTGGAGACATCCTGGGGCAGCAGCACAGACATCTGGGCACCTGCACTGTGCCTCTGCTCACCAGGAACCTCTTGGAGCCCCAGAATCTTTCAGGCTGGAAAAGACCTGGAGGATGAGGGAGTCCAGGCTGTGCTTGATCCCCTATGGGGGCTTCTGGATATCCCAAAAGGCTCAGGGCAGCCTGGCCCTGCAGAAGGCACTCAAGTCACCAGCATCCTTGGCCTCCACACATAGAGTTTGTGTTGGCAGTTTTTGCTGGACCCCACTGGATGTGCCAGTGTGTGAGGCAGTGTTTTCTGGCCTCTGGAGGTGATTTCAATGCAGCAGCATTGCCCTGCCAGTTCCTGTTGCTGATGGGCTCATCACCTCTGGCAATTCAAGGCAACTGAGAGGATTCAGGCCCACAGCAGTAATGGGTAACAGAATTCATGCCCTTGCTGTGGCTGCTCCAGCAGCTGCGAGGAAAGAACGAGAGCGGGGAATGGAGAACGAGAATAAGGGAGCGGAGGGGTAAGTGAGGGGAAGGGTGGGGAGAGGTCGGGGTGTGCAGGGCGGCAGGGAACGGGGCGGGGGGGAGCCCGGTTGGGGAGGGAAGGGAGAGGGGGAGGATGGAGGAGTAGGGAGTAGGGTAGGGTAGGGCAGGGTAAGGTAGGGTAGGGGTGAGTAGGGGAAGAGAGAGGTGGGATGGGAGGGGAGGGGCGGGGTCCGCCGTAGTGGGGGGAGGAGGGGACGGCTAGGTGGGAGAGGGAGGGGGGGGTTTGGGGGTGGGGAGGAAGGGAGGGTAGAGAGCTATCGAGAAAACGAAATACAAAAGAAAAGAAATGCAGAAGAAAATACAGAGGAACAGAGATATAGGGCCCCGGCCGCCCGCAACCTCCCCCACCGAACGCCGACGAGCGAATAGCTCCGCCGGCTCCTCCCCGCGCCTTAAATCCTCCAAGGCCCCGCCCCGCGCAGCCGCACTGGAGTCCCTCACACCTGTGTAGGCCCCGCCCCTCACACCGGTGCCGGCCCCGCCCCCAAGGCCTCGCCTTCCCCCCGCCCCCCGCCCGCCCATAAAATCCGGCACATCCGCTCTGTCCCGCTTTCTTCTAGGAATGCTCGTCTTGGGACGCTGCGGGAGCGCCGGTCGGAGCGCTGCGAGGCGATCTGGATCGGGGGCTGCTGCTGGTGCTGCGTGGAGCCCGAGGTGCTCCGGTAAAATCGGGATCTGGGTCTGGAGATTCGGGTCCTAGTCCTGCCGGTGTCTGCTGTGGGAGGCGGGCAGGATGTGGTTGCCGGGGCTGGATGGTCGAGGCGGGATTGGGGCTGGGATCAGGACTGGCATCGCTGCAGGTGGGAAGAGCCGCTCCGGCAACGGGCGCTGGGACCGAGCCCGGCGCTGCAGCTCGTGCTTTGGCTGGTGCGGGGCTGGGGTCCTGCCAGGGTTCTAGGCCGCGGGTAGCCGGGGCTCTGATGGTGCTGGGCTGCCAGGAAGACGGCGCTTCCCTGGAGCAGCCGCTGGATTGCGGCTGGAAATCGGTAGGGTAGGGAAATCGCCCTGTGGTAGCCCCGGGACCCCACGGGCACCGCCGCTCCCTCAGTGCCGCCGCCCGCCCCGCGGGGCGCCCCCTGGCGGACACGGCGCCGCCCCTCAGCCCTGCGGGAGCGCCAAGCCCGCCCCCCACGGCCCCAGCAGCACCGCGGGCACCGCGCTCCCCTGTACCGGGACACCGCACTCCCCTGTGAGAGCCACAGCACCCGCATCCCCCTGCTCCGTGTCCGCATCCCCAGGGAATCCCCGCCAAACGACCGGGGCTGTAGCGCTGGAGCCGCTGCTCTCACTGCGGCTGTGCCCGGTGTGTGCCTGGAGGAGGCCAGAAGCCCCCGAAGGGCTGGCAGCCCTCACGCCTTGGGATCTGAAGGAGGAGCTATGCAGGCAGCTGTGTGCCGAACACACGTCCCGGTGTGGACGCTGGGATACCGGGACAGTGCTGGTACAGACACGGCTAAAGCGCTGCCTGTGCCCCCTCAGCCAGGAGCTGCTCTGAACAGGCCACGGAGATACCTCAGCCCGGACAGACGCCACCGTCTGTCCGGGCTGAAGGACCCCAAGGAGCAGCTGGCATTACCTGGCATGGAGGCACGGGCTGTTTGCAGAGGGCCTCAGACGGCAGTTCCCGTTTCTGACCTCCCAGAGCTCCTACAAAGCTGCCAGGTATGTCTCAGCTAGCCCAAATCTCCTCTCTTCTCTCCAGCCTGAGGCCATCGTCCCTCAGCAGCATTAAAGCCAAGGCCATCTTCCCTCATAGGTATCGAATCCCAAGCAATATACCTTGGAGATGCCTTAAAATCAGAGGTTTGAGTGGGATGAAGTTTGGAACTTTCCAGGGAGTCAGCTGGAAGTGCAGAAGTGAAGGAAAACTTTTGCAGGTGGATCCCACTGGAGGTGTGCTGAAGACAGGGATGTGCATCCCTTTCCTGAGGGGAAAAAATGTGCAGAGCCTACTGCTGAGGCTCTGAAAGGAGCTGGGCTTCTTCAGGGAGAGGTGTGCTGCCTCAGCACGGGCTGGGAGTGCATCCAGGCACCGTCTTGTCCTGCTTTAAAATATCAGCTGGAGCCTGAGCTCCGGGGAGGGGGGTGAAATCAGCTGGGTTTCAGGGAACTCTGTCAAGTGACCCCAGGGACATCAGTGGAGCTGGGGGAATGCGGGTTTTAAATAGCAAGTTCTATGGAATATAGACCTGTCCCCGTCCCAGTCCCACTAAGCTTCCTTGGAACCTCTGCTGGCTCCTGACACAGCTGGTGTAAAAGCTCTGCGTGGGAATTTCCACTCTCCATGAGGCGCTGTCAGGTTATGCCAGCAGGAATTCATCAGGGAATGTGGGGCTGTGGGTACAACTCATCTGAACTAGCAAAGCTGATACCAAACCCCAAATCCAGGCACCACATAGAGAACAATCTTTGTGGTGCCCTGTCAGCTAAAACCCTTGGGCTGGGAAGTTTCCGCAGTCAAATATATGGAATGATCTAAATCCCAGCAGCCAGCATTCCCCAGAGGGACAATCCAAGTCCCAGGGTGGCAGCTGGTGTCCTTCCCCTGCTGCTGGTGGGACAAATTCTCCTCAGAATGGGCAGGAGCTGGGAGCAGGAGGGGTGGGAGCAGGGATGGGGAAGCACCAAGACCGCTGGAATGTCAGCTGAATCGGCTGAAAACATTCCTTCCCTGCAGGAGCCAGAGCAGCTCCCTCCTGGCCAGGCTAGTGGGCAGCCGTTGGGTCTGCTCTGGGGGAAAACACCCTGTCCCTGCCAGAAGCCCTGACTCTGCTTTCCCTCCCAGCTCCTGGGCAGTGTCAGGGTCACTGTGAGGGAGTTCAGACCCAAAAACCCCCACAGCCCACAGAGTGAATGATCCCAACAGGGAAATGCAGTGTTGTAATAAAAAATCTGTTAAAAAGGCTATGACAACACTGTAACGGGATTCCTAGGAGCCTTCTGGTTTGCTACTGGTTCTGTTTTTATGTATTTTTAGTCCCTCAGTTTGTAGGATTTATTCTGGGACTCAGAGGTTGAGCAGGGTTGGCTTTGGATTGGCCTTCACCTCTGGTTCCACTTGGGCCGAGCTGGGCGGACTCATCACCTCAGCTTTTCCCTCCAAAATATCCTTTACTCCTTCCCCTACAGCTGAACTCGGGTTTTGCCCCAAACTGTCCCCTCCTCACCTGCCCGTGCCCTCACGGTGTCCCTTCTGTTCCCCACAGGTGCTCTGGTGACACCAGGGAGGTCCCTCTGCCTTTCTCCTGCCCCAGGCTGCTCCTCTGCTTGCTCTCTCTGCCCTTGTCCCACACAGCAGGGCACAAAAGGGGAAAGGTTTCATTAATTTAATTAATTCTGCAATTAATTAATTAATTCATTCATTCATTCCAATTCCCCAGTGAGAAGAACATGAACTCACAGCCACTGAGGCCTGACAGATTCCTGCAGTGAGAGCTCAGCGCATGTCCACAGAGGTAAGTCCAGCATCTGCAAGAAAAAAAAGAAAACTGTGATTTATTTTGCTTCTAAGTTATTTCAAGTTCTTAGAGCCCAGCCAACATTTACTCTTGGTTTTGGTTGGGTGAATCGTGAGCAGTGGGCACAGGTAATGCCATTTATGGGGGCAGAAAAAGTAGATAAACTCACCTTATTTCAAGTTATTAAAAAAGATTTATAACTCTTTAAACACAACACTCTTCAATTACCATAATGTTTCTTCCATTTTTTTAACTGCTTCTCAGTGTATTTTATAAAACTTAAAATAACACCTCCTCCTTAACAGACTCATAAAACATTAGACAAAAAGTCCTAATACCAGTCTCAGGCTTACACAAGAGACCCGCCCCATAACTAAAAAAAAAATCAAACTAATGTACCAAAAGTAGACCTTATTAACATTAAAAATACAACTCAACCATATCCAAAAATAGCTCCAAATTTATTTCCTCCAAACACCAAATACTCTTCAAATTCTAAATCAAAAACTCTTTAAAAAGTAACAAAAACCATAAAAACATTCTTCTAATACAAAAAACCTGAACCTGTAAGTAAATATTACTCAAAGCCCACAAAAATATAGAACAATCTAATCAATATCCTAAATACAAAAACCCCCGATATACAAATTAGTACCATTCTAAATAGCACATAAATAAAAATCTTTTACCAAGAAACATAACTCCCAATAAATAAAACCACCATGTAAAGATATAGGTAGTAATAGTAACCCAACAATCTAAAGTTTCTCCAAAACACTTTAAAAGCTCTTCAATATTTATAAATAACAACCTTCAATAACTCAAGTATTAATAAAATCAAACAAAATTAAATTTCACTACATTTAGGTCTAAATAGTCTTAAATTTCATTTTATCACTGTAATTGTCTATTAAAATAAGGTTTATTATTCCTTACTATCAGAATTGATTAATTCTAAATCTTATTTAGTGAAACTTATCCTAAATTTTATTAAACATCATTTATCTAAACTATAAAGTATATAGTTAATTTTCTTTAAAAAGTGAAACAACTCCAATTAAAACAACTAAAATAAAACACTAACAAACACCTATTCATAAGTAAAAAAATACAGTTTATTACATCATCCATTTCATAAAAAATTCTATTCTTCATTACAATCTCTATTTTTTATCTTTTATAAACAGCACCAAAAAATCGCAATTACTATTAATATCATACTATTTTAAAATTGTTTACTCTATTTGCCTAATATATAAATATTTTTAAAAGTTATCTTAACTTCTCCAAACACTTACTACTAATAGACTTAATTATAGAAAATTATTAATTTTATAATAAACATTATTTATAAAATATTATAATACTTACAACCGACTTTCACATACTTTACCATCTCTTTATATAATTACCAAAACCATATAGTTTCAAAATCCCACTTTTTTATTCTCTAACTACTTATGCATCTCTTAAACCAAGTTAACTCCTTAACTAATCTCTACACTAACTCTATAATTTAACCTAATATTATCTCATAATTTTAAATATTTTGCAAAGTTAAAAAAAATTAAACTTTATTAAAAACTTCCTCCAAACTATTAATCTTATAACTTTCCTCAGTTATTATTACAAAAACACTTCCATAAAAAATCCAACTACGACATTAATTTATTTTTCTAAGTTTCATACTAAGTAATCAATCTCTCCTGCATTTCCTCCACCCTCACACTCTCAATACCTAAATCCAAATTCACAGTCCTGTCTATAACCAATTTGAAATATTTAAAAAATAAGTTTACTATATTCAAAACATCTTTATTCTAAAAATACTTTTAAAAACCCAATTATTAAATAATTTCATTAATCTTTAATCCTAAAATTTTTACTCATAACTACTATTTTTAAAAACATTATATAAATGTATTAAGTAACATCCACCAATTAAAATTTAAACTATAATCAAATGCTAGCTCTACCAAAATAAAATAATTAACAACCTCAAATATTTGCTGCTTTAAAAATAAAATTCAAATAATTTTAACTTAACAATTTGACTTTATCAGTATAACAACTAAACCTATTTTTAACAATTATGTAACCCTCTGCTAATTTAAAATTTATCAACTGTTACAAACTCTAAAATAATATACAATATTTTAATACTTAATAAATATATCATTTCACATATTACTAATTGTATATATAATCTAAATAATTCCGAATTAATTTTTTTCCTTACTGCATACATTATTTTAATCTAATATTTCTTCATACTTATAACAAAAAAATTATAAAAATAACAGCTTAAATAAGTATCTCACAAGTCTCTATGCAGTTTTATAAACCAAAATATATCAATAGTTTCTTCCTCATATTAAAACGTAAATTTTACTTACATCTCAACAAGTGCAAAAACCCAGGTAAATTTCAATAAAAAACAAAGCCACATCACACAAAATACCACACTGACCACTCCACCACTAAGAAACCAGTGTAAATTACACAACATAAATACAAATGGAAATGACACAAAAATCCCAACTTACACCTAGCATCTTGTATTACACCCACCAAAAACTGTAAAGTTTAACTTTCTTTATAAATATAAAAATCAATAGTATAAAATTCTTATTAAATAATAAGTTAAAAATATAAAATTCAATCAAATATTATGCCTCTATTTAGTTTATTTACTTTTAATTGTACAACTTTACCAATTAACCAACCTAAACCAAACATTTAAATAACTTCAACTGAAGTTTCAAGTTTAAATACTTTGTATTTATCTATCACTACTCAAAAAAATTCATTCTTTACTTACCTAATCAAGATACCAATTATAAATAATCCATATGATGAAAACCAAGTACATTAACTCTTAACATAAAAATAATTACTGATCTATAACATGAATAAATCATTTATCCATCAGTACTAATCAAAATATAAAAATAATTTTAAACCTTGAAACTTAGAAAAACACATCACTTTTCATGCCACCTATTACTTCAACAACACTAAAATGATTAAATAAATTAAAATATTATCTAAATAAGCAATCTAATACTACATCCTTTACATGAAATAACCTTTTAACAGATATGAAAAGTATTAAACACGCAGTTTTACAAAACAAAGCAACAATAAATTTTCTTTTATTAACACACAAACATAAACATAAAAAATTAAATGAAATATATTCTATAAATTTATCTAATAACTCAAAATCTATTTATAAAAATATACAACTTTGAAAAATATAAAAATAAGAATAAATAATAAAACCTAACAAAAAATTTAATAAATAAAATTTAACACCATAATTAACAACAGATTTCTGTTGTAGGGATGTGTGCAATTACAGCATTAAAGTGCTATTTAAAATGTGCCACAAACACAACTCCCAGGTTTTAGCCAGATTAATTGTTTGTCCTCACCATTCATTAGGCCTTTGTTTAGTGCCTGAAGAGGTTCACAATCCTTTTTTTTTTCACTGAAACAATTCTCAATTAGGTGAGAATCTCCTAGAGCAAAATAATTCTGAGCAGCCAATCTACTGAAGAGCCGTTTGTGCTGCCCAAGGAGGCATTTTCCCAAGTTTCTGTTTAGTTTTCTGTTCCCTGTTAGATGAACAAAGGAGACTGTAGCTCTGAATCATCCAAAGGTCTCTATCTCATCAGGGAGGAAGAAAACCAGCATCACAGCAGAGGAGCTTGGAGCAGGTGCTGGTAGGGCAAATCCAAAAGACTCAACTGAAAATGAGAAAGCAAAGGCTCACTAAAAATTAACAGGTACTTTTTAATCCTTCTCTCTTCCAACAGTGGGTGCACAATATTCTGTATATTCCAGCTTTCAGACAGGAAGGTAAAAAGTAACCATGACCAAGAAATAAGCAGGCTGAGGCTGAAGGACTGATCTATTCCTGGCAGCCTGTTCAGAGGTTTCCTCATGAGAACAAGGAGTTTCTGGCATCATTTCACAACAGTCTATTGCAGCAGCCACAAACTTCCTTACAAATGAAACACCCCAGCTACCTGATTTTCCCTAATCTAAGCATCAGCCTCAAGCAAGTGCTGAAAACAGGTTTTTGGGTTAGGATTTCTTCTCATTCACTATAGGCCAAGTGGCAAAAATTTAAAAATTACATGAATGATGCTCTGGAGTGATGAACAGCTGGACTCTGACAAGAACATGTCTTGGGTGCTTTGTGTGTGATCATTCCTACAGACCCAAGTTACTGTGCTATGTATTTTCTTCAGTGGAACCAATTCAGAACTGCATTTCACACAGAATTTAAACACTCAAAAATTGTTCACTTCAATGTGGCTTTGCCTCTGTAAGTTGAGAAGGATTAGCAATACCTGCAAGCATTTTTCAAGGTACTGAAACTAGTACTATAATATTACCTGAGACTCTACAAGCAAATTTACACTGGACAATACGGCTGGTGAAAGTCATAAAATAAATAGAACATCCTCAAAATAAAAAATCAAAAGTCAAAACAATTTCCTCTTCTTTTTCCACATGTTCATACACAGTCATGGCATCATAAGAGTAATCTTCAGTCTCTTTTACTTTAAAAGACTGGTATGTAAGCTTAAAATTTAAAAATGAAAGACTGAACCTTGTTGTGAAAGTCATATTGAAAAAATTCAAAGATCTGCAGGGTCTTTAGGATTGTGAGTGATTCCTGCAAGGTTTGGTTTCTGTGGCATTCAGACCTCTCACAGGTGAAACATAAGTATTAAATTTTCTAGAAGAATCTGTCATGATGAAATTTAACCCATGAAATCCTATTTTACTATAACCTGAAGGACAAATCCAAACCTATCTTTGGGGAACGGTGGAAGAAACGCAGGACTTAACATAAGCCATCAGTGAATCTCGAGCTTTATTGATAGGTACACATATTTATATTCGTGTTAATGAAGCTCATACGTATTGCAAAGGCGAGCTCATTATTGGTTAGTTACTTATCAGCCAACTACACCTACTTCTACATTCTTGTAGTTATTCTATTGAAACTATTCTTCACATTTCTGCCAAAGATTTTCCTCCCTTTCCTCATGTTGCACCAAGGGCACAATGTCCTTGCCTGTTATTGGACACTGACTACTGGCTCCTGTACTTGTCTCCTTCTAGCTTAACCAGTGGTACTATGTCGACGTGACCCTTCTCAGATAGCCAGGTGTCCACAAAGCTCTCCACGCCTATCTGAGATGGACAGTGATTCTCTTAACTGCATCCAGCAGCATCATTCATGCTCATGTTGCTTGATCTTCTTTGTCCTTAGCTGCATCATTTCTTGTTAACTCAGTGGTGCCCATTTCCATCATGGAGACACAAAAAGGGTTCATGTTATACCTTAGCTACGTGGTCCTCTGTGGCACAGATAATGCACTGACAGTCTGCCAGGTTGCTGCAGTGCTCTGGGTAGTGCATACTCTCCAACACTCCTTCTTCAAGAAGAGATTCACAGCCAGCAGCTGGAAATGCAGGCAGACAAAAATGGAAAGGAAAGCACCAGCTGGAAATGCCACCAGAGCAGGAACATCAGGAGTTCTTTTAAGACTCAGCAGGTGGCCCTTGGGCCCATCCTTATGGCTGGTGAACTGCTGTGCACAGAAAAACCAAACACGATTCTCCAGGACATGTTTTAGCCTCAGCTGCCTCCCTCAAGGCCCCCCATGAAGGCATCATCCACACAGAAATACCACAGGAGTTTCTTCTGTTTTATTTTCTCTTGACATTTTTTTTCCATGTCCCCACCCAAAGGTGTAGGCTGGTACATTACTTGGTTTAAACTTACCAGGAAGAATATCTGGTGTAAGAGCTTTGTAGGTAATGGAAAATCCAGTTCCATAATCCTCATCATTAGAAACAAATTTCAGCCTTATGCTATTGGAGCCTAAAGAGGTAATGGAAGATCTCCTCCACAGAATTTCCCTGAAGCATAACATTAGAGAATAATCACTGTTCAAAACCTTCAGTTACTTGAGAAAACTCGCATGTACCATTTTTAATACTTAGCTATAAAATTTTAGGATTAAAGGGAAATTTCCTATTCATCCATTTTCCTTATTAACCCATTATCCCAAATAGATTCACACTATTAAAAATTGAAAATCATTGACACCAGAAATGTGATACAGATCCCTACCAGGCATTTTCCAACCTCTTCACCTCCTACACTCTTTTTCTTTTATTTCAGACCCTATGTCTCAATGTATCAATCAAGCAAGTGAAGCAATCAGCCACCACTTCATTGAGTGCCCATGCTGTTAGAATAAGGAGTGCTCTGACAGGTTATAGAGCTCAAAGGTCTTTTCCAACCTGAATGATTGTTTCAAAGAACAAGGGTACAAAAACTCACCCACGAGTCTGTCATCTTTTGAACCAACTGATAAAGAATCATAGTCACAGAACGTTTCTGGCCAGAAAAAGTGGGAGAAATGAAGCCATATATAATTCCCTTCTGGCCCAAATAGAGTCCATACACATAATCTGGAATAAGAAATCAGTTCCCATTCATAAAAATGCAACCAAAACCTACACTTGTATGGGGAATATTCTCTGGGGGAAGACTTTGTTTTCTCTGCTTCCTGATGGTTTTGATAGAACTGTTTAGGCCTTCCAGGAAAATGTAATTCCCCTTCACTCTTGCAGAGTTTGCCATCCTCAACACTACAAAACACTGAGAGTTAAAACATAATGGAAGGAATTAGGTTTGACACATATGCAATCAGCTGTTCCACCAAAAATCTCAAGCATCTGGAGGATATTGTGAGACAGGGTTGCTGAGCTGCACTTTGTTTCTGCTGGCAGACTGATGCTGTGTCTTTTCTTTTCTCTCTTTTATTTGGAATTCTGGTAAATCAGCTTTAAACCCCATCATCTGGGAGCAAGAATGAAGCCCTGCCAATGGACTCTCATTTTTTTTGTAAATGGCAGTGCTTATTTTTTACCTTTAAGAAACTCTTGGCTACATGAAGATTTCAGTAGAAATAATTTCCAGTGAGGAAAAATGGATACCCCAGAGCATAACAAAAGTGTTCATGGCAGCCCAAATGAAATAATGCCCTTGGTTATGTTACAGCAGGAGACTTTTGCAACAGTTCAATGTGCTGTAAAAAATTACTTTAATAAAGAAAGCAGAAGCTTTCCTGTTTGGTCAAGTGTCAGCAGAAACACAACACCACAAAAATCATCTCCTTTTGCCCTTCCTTCTCCTTGCAAGGTAACCCAGTGAGAGCAGCATTTATCAACAATTATGTAAATACAAACAAATTTAAGGAGTCAAGTACTTATTAGATTATTGCACCTGCAGCATTCTGGGAAGACCGATAAAAACTGGCAAAAATGTTTTCAAAAAGGTTTCTTCCTTTATAAATTCCAACTATTTTGGGGAGGGCTTTTTATGCTTTAACACAAATAAAAGATACTGGGGGAAAGTAATGTACTCACCTGTGGAGCTTTTCACTTTCAGATCTAATGAAGGAGGGATAGGGAAGGGGGAGGAAAAAGAAGGATAAATTACTGCAGTTTCATATTCACAATTTACTTTTGTCCATATGAATGGCAATTTTGTACAGCTGGCACTGAGGCAGCTCCCAGTGCTTTTTGGGGACACAGTGCCCAAAAATTCCAAGCCTACAATAAACTAGGGTTTGGAATCAAAACAAAATTGCAAGTTCAGGGAATGCTGACATTGGAGTAAACAGTTCTGGAGTAGCCACTACCAGAATGAACCATGCTTTGACAGGCCACCACTCAGTCTGAGCAGCACTTTTTCAGAAGCTAAACCTTTTTCATTTTTCTGTGACATTATGGAGGTTCCTTCTTTGAATCATCAATTGAAGATGGCTTCTAATAGGAAATTTTATTTTTCTCCTCACAATTTTTTTTCTTCTCATTGACTGAACCTCTTAAATAACCCTCCCTCAGTTTTTCAGTTCTCTGTGTAAGTTTTAACACAGTCTCCAAATCCCTTTAACGAAATTAGCCCAAACTAGAAGAAAATGTCAATTCAGTTTCTTATAACTCTCAGTAAAGTTCACCCCTGCCATTTATATCTCCAGCTCCATGACTTTGGCAGTGGCTCCTGATGGTCACACACAGTGTTCCCCAGCACAGAGGGAATTCATGGCCTTTTGGGAAGAGTGAACAAAAGCACTTCTGAGCATGACTTGTCCCCATGTTGTTGTCAAATGTCTAAGCCAACAGGTTTTAGTTGAGAAAAATGACAAGTGACTTCAAAGAAGTGCACATGGAATCTCTGATACTTTCAACTGGTGAATTTCTACTAAAAAAAAAAAAAAAGAAAAGAAAAATTCCAATAAACATGCTAACTGGCTAGCTGCATAAAAGGATCATTCTTTAAAAAAAAAAAAAAAAAAAAAAAAAGGGGTCCAAGTAGGAAGTGAAGTGCATATACAATGCTCTCAATTTGGTTTTGACAGCTACTTGTCAGTAACACTCCAAGGGACTGTGAAATGCTGCAGTAAGTGCTGCATCCTGAGAAAAGATAAAATTAAATAAAATGTTCCGAGACAGAGGATTTGTCACAAGCAAGGGACACATTACTGTGGGGACTTAATGACCAGCACAGCACCATGCTGAGGTCTGGGAATATTCCCAGGGATCCCCTGTTGTAATGTTAGTTCTTCTCACTCCCTCTCCAGCTGCAGGCACATCCCGTCCCCAGGAGGTGACACCAGCGAGGCTCCAGGCTTGCCTTGACGCAAAAGGGGTCTCCCTGGAAAAAAGCCCAGCAAAACCCCAGGAGCCAGAGCTTGTACAGCTGAGCAAGCCTTAAAGAGTTTGTTGGGGTCTCTTTTGTGCCGTACTGAAAACCTGCAGCACAGGGGATAGTGAGTCTTAAAAGAGCTGTAAAGACACACACATTTTTGGGGTGTTTAGTCAGGATTGTCAAGAAGGGGAGAGACAGATTAATTCCTCATGGGTTCATCTCTGAAGTGCTTGAGCATGTAAAAAAGGAGTGAGGAACAATCACTTAACCTTTATCCCACTTCCTTTCCTTCCTGTTATCCAATTCTTTCCAACATTAATTAATTTATCAAGTGTTCTGAAGTTAGAAAGCCCTAAGCATTATTGCACTGGGGTACATTGTAAAATTGCTCTCAGGAACCTGTCCTACAACCCATACAATAATTAAAAAGGAATCATGTCATTAAGTGCATTGCCCCATAGGGGACTTCTGAAAGAATTCCTACATCCAAACCTCCCAGTTTACAAGGAATTTGTTTATTTTGTTTACAGTGCCAGCTGTGGTTCTGCTGGAGCAGGGATCCTGCACAAGGGGAGAGTTTTCCTCTGCTGGAGATGGGCCTGGTCTCCCTCTGGGAATGCAGGGCAGAAGAAAGCTGCTTCTCTGGGAATGCAGTGGGCAAAGGTTGCTGTGCTGTTCCAGGCTCAGATTGTATCCAGGTAGGAATGCTTGGCTCCTCTCCTGCGCAGACCATCTCCCCATGGGATGATGGAATTTGATCAGCCATGCAGGGACACTCACTGGCCATGGACAGAAGAGATCTCCTGGAGGGAGGATTGGCTGTGGGACAGATAAAGAAAAAACTGCCCAATGAACAGAACAGAACTGCCCCACCTCTGACAGATGGGGACAGAATACACACGCCCATTTCCAACCTAAGACACCAGATTTAATAGAGCATGGTTCTTCTACACACTGTCACTGAAGTCTTCACTGTAAAATACTGAAACCCTCTCTGAAACTTATTTTTTTGAGGCAAAATGAATTTACCATGGCATACTTTGCTAGCAACTTACCCAGGCAGATCTACACATGGAAATAGAGCTCGCATGGAGAGAATATCAGTTGCTATTTGCCCCAACAATTTCTACAGCTTTTGAGGAGGCAAAACTATATACTTCCTGCAACCTTTATACTTAGCCAATATTACAGACCTGAGAAACACACCACAAGTTTATAATGTTGTTGGCAGCATGCTCAGTGTTTTATTGTTTGGCCAAGGGCTCCCCAATAACTATTCCCCGCCCCCCCCGCCCCAATCCACCATCAGTGACCACCCCAACAATCATTTATGTGTTTATTCAATCCTAGTTTTTCATTCTTTCCCTTGCCAGTCAAAGGATAACAAACCCCAACTTTTATTCTGAATATGCAGTTTTATTGCATATAAATTGAATATAAACCCTGTCCTAGAAAATTTGAATTGCAGTTGTTTGGGGTTTTTTTTTCTGGTATAGATGCAGAATTTATTATGAGTGCAGTTTTCCTACTAGTCCTGAGGAGGTCTCCATTTCTGCCACTTCTGAAACCTGTATCACAACATGATTCCAGCCCTAATGAAAAACTTTTTAAAGCTGCTTTCCTTCAGGGATTCATTTGTATTTTGCAGGGACAAAACAAACCCTCCAGACCCCCAAACCAGTTCCATGTACAGCAGAGCTCTGCGCTCATCCACCACAACAGGAGGGCATAAAAACAAGAATAAACAATCCCTGTGATTATGAATGATGCTACACGAGCCACTGATGTGGAATAGAAGATGGAGAAGCAATGGGCAGATGGAGAAACAATCCAAAGCACATTCCAATTTCTCACAGAGAGGCATCACTTTCTGTGCAGCACCAAAGGGGTCAGACAGAAAAAGCACAGAGGGGCACATTCTGTCCAGGCTGCACTTATCTGGGATGGCAAAACAGAAGGGGAGGATTTCTTGACCTATTATTCTGTGTTCTCCTCCTCTGCTACCTATTCATAGTTCTGCTGAAGCTGTTTCCTTACCCTCTGTGCAGACAGAGACATCTCCTAGCGGGGAGCTTCTCTTGCCCCTAAAGCTGGCAGCTTTGGCAGGCAGCTCTGGCAGCACCACTCCTGACCAGCACCCCCCTGGCCACTGCTGTAGTTGAGACAGAGAAAATACAAAGCAACACGCTCCATTTTCAGAAGGCTTCAAACCTGTTTTTATTATAACATGCATGCTTTTTATACTTTCTTACAAAACTCCTTGGTTTACACTTCGGTCATGAGAGAAGAACAAAGTGCTCATTGGAATAGGCAGTTGCAAGTTTCTCTTATTTATCCTTCTTTCTTTCTTGGTTTCTGTATCAATGACCTTGGTAGGAAATTCTTTCAGGGGTTAACATGGATCCTCTTATCAAACTTCTCTCTGGCTCACAGCAGTCACTGTAAAACCTCTTTCACAATTCCTTTTTTTTTTTTTTTTTGTATTTTAGCCACAAACACAACTGCTGAGGACTTTGCAGGGCCCTTGCAAAAATCCAAGCAGACAGGGGAGACACAAAACAATGATGACAACCAGCAGCAAAACTAACAACCCAGCTTCCAACAGACCACAGGCAAAGGTCAAATCCACCACACCACCACTGATCCCAGCCGCACCTTTGCTCTGAATCCCAGGATGCAGAGCTGGCTCTGTGTCCCAAAGCTTTGTAGTGAGAAAAACAAAGCCATGAAATCACTGACTGTCCCAAACTGTTTTAGCAGGCAGAGCCTGTTCCTGCTGGCCCCAAAATAATGGCATTAATCAACATTAGTCAGCCTGGGCTGTCCCTTCTTTTGCTGTGCACTGTGAGAATGAAATGCTTGTAAACCAAAGTGTGCTCAGTGCTGTAGAAATGTGCACAGCTGCTCCTTCCTGTGAGGCCATTAAAAACCAATCATGCACACACCCAAATAAGTTTAAGACCAAGAGAAAGCAAAGAATATTGAGAATGCTCATCATCAGAGCCCTCCTATTGCTTTTTCTGCTGGCTTTGAGGGCTTTTTAGAGGAGTCCAGGGCTGGTGGGAAGGGAACCCAGGCTGCACTGGGTCAGTGGAACACTGAGATGGCCCAGCTGCAAAAAAGAGGAAGTTTAATTCTTGCTAAAAAAGTCTCTTCATGTTGCTGCTCCTGTCTGAGGAGGAAATCCAGATCCAGAAAATGTATTCACCCAGTGACAATGTAAAGTTTAAGAGAAGAGGGAACAAGGAGTGAAGGGTACAATGAGCAGCAACTGCTGGTTAGTAATTAACCTCTTGTGACAGTCACAGGGGTTCTTGGATGAGGGAAGAGAAGAGGATCTGACTCCATGTTTCAGAAGGCTTGATTTATTATTTTATTATATACATTACATTAAAACTATACTAAAAGAATAGAAGAAAGGATTTCATCAGAAGGCTACCTAAGAATAGAATAGCAAAGAATGATAACAAAGGCTTGTGGCTTGGCTTTCTCCGAGCCAGCTGGGCTGTGACTGGCTATTAATTACAAACATCCAACATGGGCCAATCACAGATCCACCTGTTGCATTCCACAGCAGGAGGTAACAATTGTTTACATTTTGTTCCTGAAGCCTCTCAGCTTCTCAGGAGGAAAAATCCTAAGGAAAGGATTTTTCATAAAAGATGTCTGCGACAGCCTCTTAGAAGATCAGTAGGAAAATACTGATCTTCAAGATCAAATGGGATTGGTTTTTTGGCTTTTTTTTTTTTTTTGTGCTTTGGTTTTTTTAAATACAATGAGCTGTGCTTTCGAGGGTCACTGGTCACATCCTAACAGTTTGCAAGGTCACTGCAGGAAAACCGGAAAACCTCTAAGCTTAATAAAATTCATGGTATCATATTCTAAGCAAGATATAATATATTGAAATACGAAACTTCATAAATATTATAATTCAAGTACTATTCTTCTGAATCCAATCGTTCTTAATTGAAAGCAGATTAGTTTTAACGTGGACTTAATGTATTTATGTTTGGATAGTTGGGCAGAAATTTTGATTTTCCAACAAACTTATTTTTCATCTGTTTTAACCTATTGTAATTCAAATGACTCCAAGTTTGCTGTAACAACTAGGAAAAAAATCAAATCTAATTCTCAAGGTAAACACATTATTGCCTACCTTTTCCCCAAAAGCTTATGAAAGATCCTGAATTGCACCAGCAAAACACTCACCTCAGTTTTATTATGCTTTAAAAGCCACCATCCACCCTCAAACTGAGAGAGGGGAGCTTGGCATTCACCTTTTTTAGTCAGAACCTTCATGTTGCTTTAAAGGCAAATAAATTGAAAAGCTGAGGGAATTAGGGATTCTCAGTTCTTAAAATCACAACCTTAAGTACCCCTTCAATTCCTAACCATGTTTTTTCCCCTCTTCCTCTGTACAAATAAAGTGACATCTCAAAGCAAAACCATGCTACTACACCTTCACTTGCGATTCGTGGGTTTGGGATTCATGTACTTTTTTAGACCATCAGAGATCACTGATAAATATACCTGACTTGCAAAAGACAAACTACAAGATTTCAGCTCAATATTCCCACATGAATCCTAGTTAATCTGGTCTTCTAGTTTAGGATTATATCTAAATTTGGGTAAAAATTGCAAAAAATACCTAAAAACTAAAACTTTGCTATGCCCACGGTGCTATCAATTCATTTTCCAGAAAAAAAATTGTATCCATGATTTTTCAGTCATCCAACCAAGCCTTTTTTGGGGAGCAGATTGTTTGTCTGAAAATTTAGAAAATAAGTATTTATAAAAAGGTCAGAGACAAAAGTTAAAAGACAGTATAATTTAGAACCTATATACTTCCATCTATCAATAAAAACAGTGCTGACAGGTGCCTGTTTCTCTACCAAAGACAAAGTGACAGCCAAAAGCCAGAAGGCAAATCCTTCCCAAGTGATCCAAAATAGCTGATGAAGGTTCTGGCAGTGCTTGCTCATCCTTGATGGCTTTAAACCAATCCAAAATTAGGCTGCTACCAAGAGGGCAGCTGTGCCCCATCTCCCATGGAAGTGCTGCTGCCATTCCCCTCATGCCAGTCTCAGCCCTGGCCAGGCTCTGTGGAGACCTGAGCTTGTTTTATAGAGCTGGGTTTGCTCTTGTAGCTGGATTGGTTTCTTGACCAAAGCTTTTAATCAAAAACTGAATGCCAGTGCCAATTCAAAGAAATGAATACATGCCCTAGACAGAAGCCAGCCCATTCCTTCCACATGTAGCCCCCACTTACAAAGCATCAAAATCCATCATGAAATTCAGCTGGGCTGTTCTAGACACAGCCCTGTCCTCAGAGCAGATCCAGAATTTTCAGTTCTGTTCCAAGCTCGTGCTCCAAGCTCCTGCTCCTGGTGAATGTGTCTCAGCCAAGTATCCTGAAATGTTGAGGTACCACCTATCACACTCCAGGCATTATTAAATCCTTTTTCTTCAGGGGTGAAGATTCCCAAAGAGCAGAGTAGCTTTGTAGTAGCTTTGTTAGCTTTCAGCAGCACAGCAGGAGTTAAAAGTCTCCCAGTAACTCTGGAGTTTAAAGAGGAAAAGTTGCTCCCAGCCCTGCACAGTTTAGATCTGCTCCACATCCTCCCAAGTATTAGTGAGCCTCACAGTTCAGGTTCCCCTGATGCAGAGGACTTTGTGAGACTTTGAACAATTCCTCCCTCACTGTTCCCATTGCAGCCCACTCCAAAACTGAAGGGGCTGAGGGTTCTTGCCTCAGAGGGACCCTGAGTGGTGTTTTTTGGTGTTTTGGAGTCCTTGCCTCCAATCAGCTCCAGCAAGGACTCAGAGGGAGCAGTAAAACTGAAGGGCTGGATCTTGATAATGTTTTCACTTCAGCTGTCTGCACCATCCTAAATTCTCCAGCTGACCCATCAGGGCACAGAACAAAGTTCACAATAGCAAGCATGCTCAAAGGAGCACTTGGGTCAAGAAAAACCCACAGAAACCCCTCCAGAAGCTGTTTCCCAGAACATTTGTTCTTTAATTCAGGATTTTGGATATGCATCAATATCTGTTTGAGTCTCCTGGGCAATAAAAATGAGCACAATTTTAACACAAAACGCGTTTTTTCATCCTGCAATGCTCAATAGTTGATGTGCCAGCCAAAAGTCACTGATGACCAGGAATTAAAAGAAACAGCAGCTGCTGGCCTCTTCCCACTTTTCACTGCAGCTCCATTTTTCCATTTTCCAGTAGATGAGAATTACAGATACAGGCTCAGTTACTTACACCTGTGATGAGCAATTTTCCTTTTTGTAGCCAAGTCTCCTCCCACACAGAAATTTTACCTTTCAAAGCAAACAAGACCAAAACCAAACAAGGCCAACAAAGGCAGAAATACTGCAAGCTATGAAGAGCACAATGCATTGATATCAGCCAAAGCTTCCCTTGGGTGGAGTCCAGACTTAAACTGATTAATTAGGAAAGGACAAACGAAGGAAGAGAGAGGGAACGAAATTGTGCTTAGCTTCAGTATTTGCCCTGAATATCTCAAAATGCTTTGTAAGGATAGATCAATAGTAATGCTTTTCAGCTAATATTTGGCATATGGATTAAACAAATCAGCAGCAGTCAGAAGCAAGTTGGTCACTTAACTCACAGCTTGGTCCCCTTGGGAGTGTTTTGTGAAATGCAAAGTCTTAATAGCACAGTGGTAGCTGCTCAAGGTAAATAGAAACGAAAAAATAAAAAAATCCAGTACACCACCTGATTTTTGGAGAGCACAGTGGATACATTTCAATGCTTTTAGCATGGTAAAGATTTACAGTATTACAGTGCTTACAGAATGTGCTCAAAATACAGAAGTATGCCATCTCAGGCAGGCAGCAGTGAGATGAATCCTTGCAGGTTTTTTCAGAAACATACTTAAAATAAAAATAAAATAAAATAAATATGTATTACATCAGCCTGGCTATGCTGTCAGTCATGTCTGCACTTCACATCACATCAAGACCACGAGGTGAAAGGAGAG
The DNA here is from genome assembly GCA_024362935.1 of Setophaga petechia. Taxonomy (NCBI): domain Eukaryota; kingdom Metazoa; phylum Chordata; class Aves; order Passeriformes; family Parulidae; genus Setophaga; species Setophaga petechia. Next base: position 55,070,602 of record JANCRA010000003.1, on the reverse strand, counting down.
AACTACAGGTAGCTCCAGGTATCCCTGCCCAGCCTGGTTCAAATCTCCCTGCCTTGCTGGGAGATGGAGCTGAGCCCAAAGAGTAGGAAGAGATGAATGACCTCTCAAACTGGCTTTTAAGTCCAGGAGAAAGATGTCCAGGAGTAATCCATGTATTTGCTCCTGATCAGCCAAGTGAGAGCAGCTTCCCCTGCTACAGGAGTCTGGCCCAGGGTCTGTTTGCTGTCTTCCAGGTCTCCATGTCTAAATCACTCATTTTCAATCACACAATCAAATGCAATCAAGAGCAGGCTCACAGCCCTCAGCTGCTGGGAGATCAAGCCAGAAAGGAGGAAAGAACAAAGTCAAGAAGTATCATGCTCATAAAGTTATTTATGTTGTGGCAAAACTGTAGAAAGGTGGATTTAAAACTCTTCAAATTTGGGGTATTTTCAGGCTGAAATCTAGGGAGTGGGTTGGGATTGTAAAAGACTTCCAGATACACAGTTCCTACTTTTAAACATGGAAATGGAGACATAGAGAACAAGAGAGGCAGAGGGGGGAACGGCAAAAAAGTTAAAACCAGAAGTTTGTCTTCTGCTCCTGATGCTCCCAGAGCAATGTGAGTGTGGGAAGCACAAGGAGCAAGCGATTCCAGAGAGATGGGGAAAGCCAGGCCAAACAGGATAAATGAACAAGGATGGGATATTTCCTTATTTCCAATTAAAATACCGGCAGCAGCAGGATCCCCTGCACTGAGATTTGTCCTGCTGGTGGGATACACCCACAGTAACCAGCACTGGGAAAGGCAGGAGCCCTGTTCTGTCCCAGCTCTGCCATCAGATGGCAGAAGAGCACCAGCTCTGCCACCGAGTGGGGTGGATTAACTTCCCATGGTCTGGTTCAATAACAGTCAGCTGTAAAAATCAACATAAAAAATTGATGGTTTTCGATAAAAATAAATCTTTTCGATAAAAATGTATCGTTTTCCCTTGGCTCTGCAAGGCAAAACTCATCCAAACACAGTGAGATGTTTAAAGCCATGTCAGATGGTTTGGTTCACACTTCTTTCAAGGCTCTGTAGAAATTAATTTCAGTCTGGTTTTCGTGGTTGCAGAGAAAGCTTAAGGAAAACTGAGGCATCTGCAAAGTTCTCTAACCATAATGAGGAGCCACATGATGCACATCAGTGGCACACAGCCAGCACAGATCTGGCTGCAAGGGTTTTGTTTTTGTCTGTTTTTGCCCGTTTTGTGGTCATTCTCAATGAGGTGAGGGTACAAGGGGCAGGAATTTGCAAACCCTTTCTGCCCCACAGCAAATCCCTGAGCAGGATCACTGACACAAAGTCATCTGGGTTTAAGCTGTGGACAGCTTACAATTTTCCAGCTGGATCCACATTCCTGTTTTTTCACTTTCATCACCAGAGTCCTGCTCACAAGCAGCTTCTACCACTGCAACAGCTGCTGCCATAGGAGTCTTGTGGCTCAGGTATTACCGGCAATGAAACTCGGGGTTTTTTTTCTTTAGGGAAGAGACTTTGTGCTACAGTAAATGCCACAGCAGGACGAGCAAGAGGAAGTAGAAAACTTTGGTCTTGAAACCAAGGGGATTCCCTGTCTCTGCAACCGTTGGTGTAGCTGTAAATAATGAGGAGGAAATGAGAACTCTGCCTTAAAAATATTCAGGACTTTGAATGTACAAACATGACTGAAAAAAGAATTGCGAAGGGAAGAGGCAAAAAGAGTGAAAGCAAAAATGCTAAATAGTGGAGCTACAAGAAAACCTGAAACACCCTTGGATTGCTTGTAAGAAATGTGATCATGCAAGCTGTGAAGCAGAGTAATGGATGTACAGCCAGTCCAGCACACGCCTACTTTGGAAGGGATAAATTTCAGCTGTCTCAGCAATATTTGGCAAAGCTGAGAGAGCTTAAGAGTGCAGGTTCCTCCTGTCAGGCCTGCAGTGACAGGGCAGAGCCAGCCCCTAGCAGCACATTGCAACAAAACCATCACAGAAGAGTCTTAAAAGCTTAAAGAAGATGGAGTCAAAGGAGTTCCAGGGCCAGGGTGAAACTGCAGTGGGTGGAAAAGTGAACTGTGCCACTGCTTGAGTCTCTTGAGCAATTCAGCCAAGAGCTGGAGGCCTCTGAGGAATGTCACAGAGCACCACAGAAACCACACCATGCTCAGAGACAGGAAGGCTTTTGCCTTTCATCAGCAGATGTGAGACATTCACACTATCAGCAGCAGCTGAAACCATCAGATTCTTTGCAATGGAGTCCTCCTAAGGCAGGGAGGTGAGCTCTAATGCCAGCCCTCTTTCTTGAGGACACTCATTTCTGCCAGAGTGGCACAAGGAAATTGGTCACCACATTTATTCCTGGCCCAAAGACACCAAGGTGAATTCAACCAAGGCAGACACGGTGTTCAGGTAAACTGGACAATCTTTGCTCTCAGTTTGGTGTCAACAAATTGAGAGAAAGAGACAGAATTGACAGCAGGAGACAGAATTACACCACAACAAATTCTGTGCAAGCTGAAGACTTCGTGGCCATGGGGGTGGTGAGCAGCCCTGTGCTGATCGTGCAAGAGTTTTGGCCAGTTCTGAAAAAATCAAAAAAAAAAACCAGCCACACAACAAAGTAGACAGCAAATACTAACTCCCTGCAGAAAAAAACAGCCGAAACACACTGAACAGCAGCATTTCTTTCACAACTTTGTGCACAATGCAACCCTTTTTATGCAGAAAAGTGCCATGTCAAGCCCTCAGAACTGCAGCTCACAAATACTGCAGAATGCTGTCATTTTGTGCCACTCTGTGCTGGTTTATATTGAATTAGCACACACCACTTTCTGCCCTTTTCCTTGCCCTAATGCAGTATGTATGGGGTTCCTCACTAATTCATGGTTTAGGAACTCTCTCTAGAGCAACAGTCAGGGGTAAACTGTAGTTTTTGGTATCTTTTCATGCAAAAAAAAACCCCAAAAACCAAACAGCCAAACCAAAACAAAAGCCTCAGCACAGAAAGCTTGAGCTGGTACACTTGTGTCTGGGCAGGTGGATGAGTGGAAATGGGGTAGGACAGAAAAACAGCACAGCAAACTTCAGTGAGGCAAACTTCATCCTTACAGCCAGAGTTATCTACCACAAAAAAAAAAAAAAAAAAAAAAAAAAAAAAAAAAAGAAGAAGAAGAAAAAAATACACAAAATCCACAAACAAAATTCAAAATTTCACACGCCAGTATTTCTACCTGCAATGTGCAAAACATTCCTGCAGCTTCAGAGCCTCTCTGAGCCTGCAGGAAGGATGCTGGGCTAAGGACTGTGAGGAGTTAATAATTAATCTCCAATATTGCCATTGTTACAGGCAGGAGAAAGGCAGGCAGGAAAGGAGTGGCTACTCCCTAGGTGTGCTCAGTGTGAGTCACTTTTCAAACAGCAGAGTCAGTCACAGGCTGCAGGGCCCCAGAGCCTCTCCCACGGGCCAGGATTCACCACTGAGCACACAAAGATTCTGGTTACAGCCTGATTTTCTGGGCTTTCACTGCCTTTGTCACTTGTGTGCTGTGTCCAGGCAAGGTTCTCCTGCCCAGATTGAGTTAAACATAAAATTGACACACACAGAGCAACTGTCCGGGCTTAATGAAAGTGGAAAAACCTCGACTAAAGAATTTGGGTGCAGTTTAGCTTAAAACTTCTCAAACTTGAAATTTTACTTTTTTTCGTTCTACTCATTCATTCCTTGCTCTGAAATCCCTGGTACAAAATTCTATTATTAAAGTGATACAATTAAATAAACAAAACTAGGATTTTGCATCACTTAGTGGTGCATGAGTGGCCACTGCAAAGGATAGAGTAGCAGAAAGGCTGAAATAATTAAAAACAAGAAAAACAAACAAACAAATAAATTCAGAACCCCTGAGATGCCACTCTTCTGTTGCATATTTTACAGATATTTTTGACCATCTGGACACTCAAAAACTTCAGTATATACAACTCCAGCTGAGGAGTTACAGAAGAGTTATAAGAAGTCCAGCTGCGACTTAATGATCTTGACTTCTTGGCCAAGGAAATGAGACCAGAGGAAGCTCCATTTTGCCATAATTTGCTATCTGTTGGCACCCAAATATCCCAGCAAGCTCTGCAGACTTCACTCGTGTAAAGTTCTCTCCTACAGAGAGCTTATGAGCAAAAACTGCAGCTTTTAGAATTAAAGCCTAAATGAAATCATCTGCTGCTGTGTAGCTTTAATTGGCCAACCTCAAATGGCTTCTGAGCTGGGTGGTTTGCCTGTTTAGACACTTTTTTTCCTTTCAGGAAACTTCCCTTTAACCAGAACACTCCTCATGCCCCACAAAATGTGGAATGTAGTAGTTCACAAGAATGAAAGAATGATTTGGATTGAGAGGGAGCTCAGGGGTGATCCCACCCCACCTCCCACTGCACCAATTTGCTCCAAGGGCCATCCATCCTGGCCTTGAGTCAGTGACGGGAGTTGGCTTTGCCATTCAAATTCCCCTTGGCACAACATCTGTTCCCATTACTCCTTCCCTCACGCTCCTGGGTTTGGAGCCATGGCAGCAGATCAGGCCTGGCCTGTTTACCAAATTCCACCCAGCCAAGTGCAGAGTTCACCACGGGAACCCTGAGAGACCCCAGAGGAGCTGGGGCTCTGCGAGATGCTGCAGGAATGTGAACACCTTCCTGCCTCCAGGAACTCCCACCTTCCCTCTCATCCCAGCAGAGCCACAGGAGGGACAAACAGGTGTGGGACAGGGATAAGAGCTTTAGCGGGGCACCCAGCCTCCATGGGAGAGACCCAGGAGAGCCACACCAGGGGGACAGCAGCCCCTGCTCGTGTCTGAGGGCACAGTTTAGTTTCCAGGAGCAGCCACCACCAGCAGAGCTCCCTGCCCAAAGGTTTGCCCACTGTACAGCCCCACTGTGGGGACACCTCCTCTTTTGGCTCATCCTCCCTGTGCTAATGAGTTGTCACTCCAAAAAAAACCACACCACAGCAACAGCATCTGCAATATTCCTCTGAACAGGGCACCAGCACATTCCCTCGACCACTGCTTAGCTCTGCATTCCAGGTGGCTTTAAAAATTAACTCTAGAGCACAGCTCCTACAGAGCTGTAGGAAAAGGGAAACTAAAAGGCTTTTTTATCCCTTCAAATGTGTGCAGTTACAAGGTCCCAGGCTGTTTTCATTAACTGGCAGGAGGAGAGTGCCTGTCATGCAATGCAACTGAACCTACTCCTGTCCTTTAACCTCTCCATTTCTTGCTACCTGTTCAAGCATGTGCAAAAAGCACTTTCAAGATCTGACACTGCCTCTCAGCAAGATCATTTTCCAATTTTCCAAGCTTTCAACCCCAAGAGGAAAAAAACTACAGCCCACACCTCTTACTGCAGCCACAAAAATAGCTCTTATGGCATAATTTTTAATTTTTCACACTCTTTGCTAATCCTTTCTATTCACAACTCAATTGCCTTGGAGCAGAACTCATTGACAACTCATGCTCTCTGTTAGAAACTAAACCAGCCCAGGACTGTAAGGCTCCAAAGTGCATTCAGTCCACCTGTAAGGGTGAAATGGAGATGAAAAACCTTCCAGCTCCTTGGAGCAGTGCAAATCCTCTTGTCCACCTTGCACTGCAATATTTCAGCTTTTGCTACAAAGATGGGCATTGGAAACACTCATACATTTGTGTATGTATATATAAATATATATATATATAGGTGTGTGTGTACACATATGTGCTTGAAGAACTTACACCTAAAAAAAGAGAAAATGATGTAATTTAGAGGGGATGGTTTTTATTTGGAAGTGGGCACTGGCATTTTAATCTGCTATTTAATAATAACTTAGAAAAGATTTAATTTTAATAGAGGCTAAATATCACAATGTAGCATGTAGTCTGCAAAGTGTTAAACTTCAATGAACGTGAAAATATTGCCTGTATAGATTGTTTACTCAAGTAGTTTTAAAGCACAACACTGGTAGCAGGCAGCACTTACAGCCCCCTGAGGCAAAACTCTGCTTAAGAAGTTAATTACCAGGTGAGACTGACCTGGGCTCTGCTTCTCAGTTCCTAACAAACAACTATTCTTCAGTCGTTCTTCTCCAAAGAAAAAGAAGTGAGAGCACAGCAGTGTCAGAAAATCTGCTCTGATAATGTTACAGTCTGAGTGCATATCAAGGGTAATTGCATGTCACTTCTTCAGAATATTGAATATTGCTTTTCTAGTAAGCTTAATAACACAGCTCAAAATGTTGGTGCACTGAAATCCAAGCAGAGCCTATCAACCCACATCACGTGTATTCAAATTATTTTAGCCCAAAGACATCCCAGACAGTGGCCAGGAGTCTGTTGTTCAAAACCTGCAATACAATCAAATTTCACTCACAGCCTTTCTACGTTTTATCTTCCCTCAGATAGTTCATTTTGGCAGAAGAGAATTCAACAACCTGAGACATCACCCTGCAGCAATTTTACATTTAACTACAACCAATTCCTGCAGGAGCAAAAATCAGTGTTTGCAAAACTTCATTAAAGTGTTTACTTCCCAAACACAATCTCGAAGGCAGTTACAATTTCCACCTTAAAGAAAAGGACAGCAGTAAAAAGATTTTAAGAGCAGTGATTCACCATCTACCTTCCCTTTTAACTTTCATTTTCCACTCTTATTTCAGCCAGATGCAAATACTCCCAACAAGCTCCGAAGTTTCATTTAATGCAGTTGTATAAAATCAGACACTTTTTTACCACTGTCCCATTCCTTTAAGCACAAGTGTTTCTTGCTATAAGATAGTGGGGCAGAAGGCTTTAGACAAGTCTCAAGCAGTAATGTCTGCAAAAAGGCTGAAATTCTTCCTCCCATCTTCCACCATGTCCCACCTGCATTCTATGTCCATCTCCATCTCTGCCTGACTTCCTAAGGGATCCTGTGAAACTGCTGCTGAAGAGAACCAGCAACAGTTTCTGAGAAGATGCAGCAGCCACCAGCTCTCAAAAGCCAGAATGGGACAGGAGACACCCTGGGCAGCAGGGCTGGCAGCAGGAACCCTCAGTTTCAGGTGGTGGCAGCCCTTTCTTTCAGCATCACTTGAGGCACGGCTGAACTCCTCCTCGCTCTGCTGTAAAGCCCCAGGCAGTTACTGTGCAACACCTGTGTCTCTTGGCAGCATCACCTGCTAATAATTACCTGTTCTAAACTCTCCCACCTGGGTTTCTAAAAATAAAAAGGTGATCTCAACACAGGAGCCAGTCCATGTGGCATAGGTGGGGACAGGAATTAAGAGAAAGGTGACCTGTACAAAGATTTCATGCTTTAATCATCTCTCAGGATGCAAATCATCATATTCACTTGTCATGTTTCAATAGCTTTATGACAGCAAATGCAAAAAACATTTCAGTGTGGTGGCAACAACCCCTCAGGATTATGAAGGGTGTTACTGGGAGTGTGCAGGTGACACTGGCTTTCCACTTGGGGTGTTTTTCTGGCTCTGAAGTGCCTGAGGAGATGGCTCTTTCGGGCAAGTTATCTTAACATGCCACCACACTCCCAGCTTAACCCCAAAAGAAGCCTGCCAGAAAAGGGTTCATTGCTAAACCTGCATGCCAAGCACCTGGAAAGCTCCCACAAGTGAGGGGAGCATCTTTTTCCAAGTTGTTCATTCAGCTTCCATGACAGCAACACTGATCACTGCTGTCTCCCAGGATAACAACATTTAAACAAGACAGAAAGCAAAATTCCCAAGTTTCTACCAGAATGGCTAAAGTGGCAAGACTGCATGAGTTTAAAACAAAGAAAAAAAAGAAGTGCCAAGAAGAACTGGCAGATGTTTTTGCACTTAGTTTTAAAAAGTTCATTTCTAATTAGAAGCAAAGTTATTTGATAGGTGTTAGGACAAACTTTTAACAGAAAATCACCAATTGCTTCCATATTCTGTGTCTCTGAGTTTTAAGAGCATTTTTCTTTTTACCAAGGCATATTAAAAATATTTCAGCTCATTAATTCAGACAAAACCAGTATTTTCTACCAACAGATTACCTCCTATCAGTACTTTCCCTGCAATCATGGCAGAGACTGATAAATCATGGGAGACCACTTAACACTTGCAAACATGGAACTGTTGTCTGTCTCTCTAACCAGAGGACTGCTACAAAAAAGCCTTCACAAAATAGAAGTCCCTACAGTATCTTCAGCCACCTCATGTCCCATGGAATTTCAAGTCACATTTCCTGCTGTTTGAACTCCTAGAGAGGTGCTGAGCACCCACTGGCTCTGAAATGCAGGAACCAGCAAAACAGCAGCTGCTCTATCCAAAGGTGACTTACTGGGCTAAGTGCAGCACATTCCTGTTAAAAATGGATAGACTTGGTTTTCAATTAGTCACCAGAGTGGGAGTTACCTTGCATGCTTTTCTTTCCAAATCAAATATTTATCACAGGAAAACCACAAGTGTCACTGACAAGGAGAGATTAGCTGTGACTTAAAACCACACACCTGGATTGAAAAGTGGTAAGACATGCTCTGCTTGCTAAGTAACCTTAAAAATGCATGTGTGTTAGCCCAGGCAAATTAGAAGCCTTTAGTTTGTTTCCAAGAAGTAGAATTTTAAAATATTAAAACTCCAAAGAGGCATTTTCCCTACAGTGCCTGGCATTAATGAAGTTTTTACAGCCAAGAGTGTCCAATCTTTTTGTCTCAAGTCAGCTGAGTGGGTGGCAAGAGCAGAGGCATGCACTTGGGGTGGGGAAAGAAAACCAAGGAGCCAAGAGTTTTAAAGAGTTGGTTCACTCCATAAAATACATCAGTACCAGGACTTTCTTAAGCATATTTAAATCCAGAGCTCAGGTTTTCCTTTTTAAAAAGATTCTTCAGCAATAGGACATGGAACCCAAGACCTGCACATGGAAGCTGCCTACTGGATTGTCAGTGTTGCAAAGTGAAACAGAGGAAAAAGGTGATTATTATGAGTCCTGCATAAATCTGGCCTGAAGTTCCCTTGAATTCTTCCCTTAGTTACTAAGCACAAGATTCTGAACCTATGTGCTGTGTGCCTCATACAACAAATAGCAGGTTTCTGACCTAAAAACTGGGAGAACCTTTATGAAACAGGAAAGATAGATTTCAAAGATGGAGGCAAAAAAACCCAGTCTCTCTCAAAGTAAAGGTGATGTCACACAGCTGGAGAATACATGAGAACAAGTATTAGCCATATTCAGCCTCCTTCTCCCTTAATTTAACCATTTCCTTTTGTTTCCACAGGTCTCTCCCACCCCACAATGTGACTGCTTTTGCAAAGTCTCTGCTAATTTTAAGCATTTGCCTTATGATTCTGAATCATACTGAGAAAGATGTATACTAGAGGAAGTCAAGTCTCCTGGCTTTAGATTCTTGAATTCCACCCAAGTAGGTGCCTAAAACAGCAAGCACAACTATTTGTGTCCTGGACATCCAGTTCTGTGATAATTTCATCAGAAATGAAGGAAAGGATGAGCAGCTGAGTTTCATAAAGATAAAAATAATTCAATTCTGTTACGCCATCTTGAATGTGGATTAAGGCTGACATACAAAAGTTAAAGGTGTCTTAAATACTGAATAATTTTAACAGAGGTGGCAAATCAAATGTTTGGTGATGAACACAGGAATAGCACAGCTCCTTTCTGCTGCTGGTGGACTGGACTGCTGTTCGTACACAAAGGAGACAGCAGGAACTCCTACCAAGAGGGGCAAGGGCGATTTAAGATTTAATGCTCATTCTACACCCCAGAACATTGTAACTAAGTGGTGATTTTCATTTTTTAACCTCTAAGGATCTATGGCAAGTTTCCTTATTTTCCATACGCTCATTAAGAAGAGGCCTTTCTTCTCCACGTCAGGCCACAAATTTTCCAAAAGTGAGAGTGGCTACAGAATGACAATCCTTAAAGGTCTAACAGTTCAATTAGAGTGATATTAAAGGCTTATGGTAACAATCCCAATACTTGAGGTTAATGCCTATAACTGAATCAAGAAGTAAAAAGTCCCATTCACCCTACCTAGGGGCCCATGGCTCTGAGTATTCCAGTGCATTAATGTTGGAACTTGTGCTTTCACCAATTAGTCACGGTTCCTCCTGCTTCCCATAGAAAGAATTAAAGCTGCTCAGAGCTGTCATTGTTTCATATTCCAGAAGAGAGAGTTGCATAATTACTAATTACTAATTACCTATCAGTGAGTCACAATAGCTGTGGAGCAGGGAAAGCCAAAGCTTCTGCACTGAAGAGAAGCACTGGGATAACACCAAGGAGAAAAGCATTTATAAATATCTTGGAAGCGAAGCAGGGTTAAATTTATTTTGAGATGGCAGAGCAGCAGCTCAGTTACACAACCTTTAACTGGAAGTGCTCTGTAGGCAGAAAGGAGGCCAGAGCTGCCTGAGGGACTGAGCAATGCTCCACAAGAGAGGAAGGAAACCTGGAACTGAAAGTGCTAAGTGAGACCTGTCAACCCGTGCTTCTACATTTATGATGGTAGGGCACATCTTGAAAATCAGAGCTGACAATTGCCATCAGCTCCACTGCTCCTGGAGATTTACCCAAACACACAGCCAGGGTCTCCAGGCCAGACAAGAACTGCTCGTGCTTCAGCACAAAGAAATTGACAAACAAAAATACACTTCAGTACATTGCTCCAGAGCAGGGATTCTTTGGTGGCTTTTCTGTTTTCTGTTTTCAGCTCTGCTCAACAGGCTGGGAAATATGCACAATTATGGGAAGTTTTACTTCCCAGCTCAATGCTGGGTGTTTCTCAATCCAAGTTACCTTTACAAACCTGTTCTTTGCTTCTCAACAACAACAGATTTTACACTGTACTATGAAGAAAGGGCAAAATGTTCAACAGCACAAGACACACGGGACAGCATCTTAAAACCTTTTTGCTCTTTGCTTCTAAGTTTGAATTTGAGATCAACAAAAACCATCTTGGTTTGGTTTTTTAGTCATAAAGGAAAGGTTAAGCTTAAAGCTGGCAGACCCCAAACCACAGCTTGCAGAGTCTTAGGATTGTATTATTGACAAAAAAGAGGAGGAATCTGTGAAAAATGAATATTCCAAGAAATAAAAAACAAAAATCCACGGCATTTTGGTGATGCACTGAATAATGCTACCTTTCCCTCCCTCACCACGAAATACACATGCCATAAATAACTGAAGTTCCTTGAAATGTTAATCCCAAAGCTTCTGCAAAACCACAGTACTTTATTTAAACCATATGAAAATGCAGATGGGTTCATGCTATTTAAATAAATGTGAAACTAATAGTACAAATGAACAAGCAATGACAGCAAGGGGAAAAGAGGCTGACACACAAAACAGTCACCATGATCAGGGATACCTCACCATGTGTTCTGATGAAGGATTAGATTGTGGAAGCTCATGAAGGTTTAGATTCTGGGGGTTTGATGGACTTTCTGGGGTTTAGGTTTTGGTTTGTGATTGTGAAATTTCTCTGGTTTTGCTTTTTTCAAAATGCACATGAATCAGTAACCTGATTTTCATAGTTCTCACACAGGAAAAGAGCATGTTCTTGTATATTAAGGTGGCATTTAAATTATCTGGGTATTTTCCACAAATTAGACTAAACAAAATAAAAAGATACAATGAACACTGTAACAACACTTTCAAGGGATTTGTTTATTTTTGGTTTACAAACAAAGGCACCCAATATTTCCGTTTATGTCTTATAAAAGCTCACAGATTTAGCATTTGTTTCCAAACATCTGTTTCTACAGCAGAGAAAAACATTACAGGAAAATGTCATTTTTTTCCTGGTCCCAAATTTAAATACAGTAACAGTTCAGTGATAATGTTGTTTCAGTCTGTTCCTCTTCCTATTAACCAGCTGATAACCCTCCTGTAACTTGCTAGTCAAAACACCGAGTCTGCCTTCGTGGATCAAAATAATAGTTCTAGTATATTCCTGACCAACATCCTTTATGTGCAACCACTGGTGTGAAGAACTGCAGGAGGACAGGGCTCCCATATGGAAAAAATCCAATAGTTCCAGGTAGAATTTCACAGACTGACCACAGGAAGTGACAAAACCAGCAGAACAATGTGACACTGAATCTACTGTCAGTTCAATAGGATGACTGATGAATTGGTGTAAAATACCAATAGGGTACAGAACAGTCTCCAAAGAGGGGAAAAATGGATCTCTAAATTGGCAAATGTTTAGTATAGAGGTTAAATAAGCTTAGGCTTAAAGTAATCCCTCTCTTTGTTATTTATCCAAAAGACTAAATTTCTAAACAGTGTCTTGGACCAGAAGTAATGGGTTCATTGGCTTCATAGTTCATCTCAGTGTTAACAAATCAAGGTTACAAGTATCATGTTATAATGTTCCTATATTATGTGTATAGTTAGAAACAACCAAAATTCCTAAGTGGATTGTTTCACACAATAACTTTCAGAGTATGATGAAGTTATCTTTAGCAAACTTCAGCCACGTGCCAACATGGGACAAGGGGTGTGAGTGGACAGGAGGCCCCTCTGAATAAAGTCTAGAATTCAGGAATGCTTAAGCATACTTTCAGGTCTAGTGAGATACTTAGGGAGGCAGCTAAAAATGTCATACACCTACTGTATCTGTTGAAGTGTAGCATCTCCAAGCACAGAAGCCTTAATTGATTTGAGCCACAGTCAGAGGTCTCTCACACAAGGTGTGGTCCTAGACCATTTAGGCTTTCCATCACTAGCTTTATATATACACCAGGAATTTAAAAAAGGAATTACAGCTTAACTACTTACTACAGAATATTTAGCTTCAACAAGGAAGCCATTATCTTTTCAAAATGAGATATACACCTGCAGGAAAGGTGCTCTCTTCAAAGTAAGAGTTTTTATAAGAATAGCAAAATAAATTCTTTACAAATTTAATTCAATAGGACAAAAAGACTACCAAGGGCAAGTAAAATGTAGTTCTTCTGTAATTAAGTCATTATTTGCCTTTCCAGGCAGATTCAAGAACAAATTCATCAGTACAAACTGATTTGAATGAAGAAACACTGGGCAAGGGTGCTGGTCAGTGCATGAATTAGAGGAATACCACAGTGTTCTCAAATCTGTGCAACCAAAATTTAAAGGGATCTTCATGTATTGCCTTGGATTAAAGAAATAAGGATTCAATCTTTTCTTACAACTTTCCATTTTTACAAATGTCTTCCCTACTGAAACAAAGTAACACGCAGGAAAAAACCCAGATATCTTCAGGTTTAAACCTAATAATTTAAGTTAAAAGATAGATGGAAGAACTGTTAACATCTCTTCATTTTGGAGCAAGGTGCATCTTACTCTGCTTGCCCAGTGAAATGAGGTTTTACTAGGACAGGGATGAAAAAGTGTGCTTGTGCATTGGTGTTGACCATGCATCGAATTTAACAGCTCAGAGATTTGGAAAAAAATATTAATTCTTGAAGTATTTGCTAACATTGCTTACAACTTAAAAACAGGTGTATCTCTTAATGAAAGTCTACAGCTTGTCCTGCTGCTATTACCAGCAATATAAATAGCAACCAAGCATAACAAATTCCTTTTCATTACATTTACCCCTTGATATCAGAAGTGCTAGCTCTGTGTTCTCAATAAAAAAAATAAATCATTAAAAAGAAGACAGTCAATGACTTTATTTACCCCTCTCTAGGTGACACTTCCTTTTATGTGCTCAATGCAGGGATCAATTCTGCTTTCAAAGTAGCAAATTGTTCATGCCGACACAAATTCAAGTTGGGCACAGCCAGGTTCAAGCACAGAACTGAATCACAAAGTGCATTCTGAAGTCCAGATCTACAAAAGGTCTTTCAGTAAATAAGGAAGGTTGGTTCATTTTTTAATTTCTTTTTTTTCTTTTAAAACAAAGGAGGCACCCTTTTTGCGTCCCTACTTTGAGGGGAAGGGAAGAAGTGGCAAAACCTAAAGACAAATTACAAATGTTCTGAATTATTTTATTTCAGGAGATCCAGAGTCATTTGTACACTTTTGCAACTTGCAAAACCCTTCGTAATTTAGAAGAATTTCAAATAAATAGGTCTACAGCAACTAGTATCTACTATACTAATATTTATCTTGCTCAACGTGGAGTAAAACTTAAAAAGAAAAAAAATCATGTTAAGGCAGATTCCAATCAAACACGTTCCAAATTGCACAGTTATGTTGGTCAGTGGTCTAATATGTCTTCCCCAGGTCAAAGAGTTAAAGTTATCTAAATGCTTTTCTAAGCCAATTCAGTGTGGCACTTGCCCTTGTTATTTGCTCCTTTTCCAGGAAGATACACAGCTAATGTTACAAATACCATACCGCTTATTTCTCACTTCAATTAAAAATGAAATTATGCTTCACGAAATGTGAGATGACTACATGTTACAGGGTTTGTGCAGTTAGACCACCATATGCATAGATGTCCTAATGCTAAATTCTCTTCCTCAGTATCTCATTGTGCTGGAGGCTCTGAAGTAGGAGAGGAACTTGTAACACAGACTAACCACAAAGTACCAGATGTTTCTTGCCATTTGTGACCTTGCGATGAAAATGCGCCAGATCAGGATCACGAGGATCGTGTTGAAGCCGTAGCGAATGTTCCTTAACCTGGGGAGAAACAAAAGCCATCACTAAGGGCCAATGTGCCAAGACTCTGAGGAAAAAAGAACGCTCTAAAAATTAATTTCTGGTGTAGAATATAACTTGTTTATCTGTTCATCTCAAAATATTATGAGTAATGACAGAAGTGAAAAACAAACAGAGAAGGTTTTTCACTGCTGAAAAGCAGAATGAAAAACCAAGGAGCAGAGTCAGCTCTGTTGCTCACCACATGTACTTCTGCTTTAGAGCTGCTTGATGGAAACCTCCCAAAGCCGACATAACAGTGGTAACTTACCTATAGAAGGCTGCCAACCAAAAAATATTTAGCACTCTGAACTTTTCTTTTCTCCACCATGTATTTAAAACTTCTTAAATACATAGGAGTAACTTTAACTGCCACTGATGACAATAACAAGAAAAAAAACCAAAATGCCTCACCCCATCATAAGAACTCATCAAATTTTCCAGATATTTCTACCCTCTTCACTGCAATTTCAAAGTCCTTTTCCTCTCAAGGAACTATATTTAAAGTTCAGAATAAACTAAGTGACCTTTTAGAGCAACTGTGCCTTTTAGCAATCTTCTCGCATGTAGAGATGGAAACATGAAGAAAAACAGCATTCAGAATTTGCTCAGATTTCTTAGAAACAGAGCAATCTCTTTGGCTCAGTAGATCATAACAATCTATATTTTAAAGGCAGCTCTTTTCAGGGAAATCTTGCAAAACCTTGAAATCTTTAGCCTTTATCTTGTTTACAGGTAAGGCAGGGTTCCTTTACAAATCTTATTTGCAGAGAAAAACAGCTTAACTCTGTGTGTTACAAAAGCAATACTTTTCCACTTGAGGAACAAATCTACCCAGTGGTTCCCTAGAAAAAAAAGTCCCCCGGGCTGCCAAATCTGGTTAATTCTAAGGCAGCAGACTGCAAGTTCAGATTAGAGTTAAGAGCTAGATGGTAACAAAAGAGACCAAATTAATACCTCAGAGCAAACGTAAGTCAGAATCTAAACCTCTTGCTAAACAATCCATTTACAAACTTTAGAGCTGGGGGTAACCAGAGGCTGCTCTAATACAAGATTAATTCTCGAGTCATTTTCACTATGATCCTTTGCACAAAAAACAGCAGCTATGTGATCATTTCTATGCACTTTTTAATGGCATCTAAATAGAAATTTAATAAACCACCCAAAGAAAACAACCCAGAAGGGACACTTGTTCAGCTATTTCCACAATTATCACAAATCCTATCTTTCAAAAGTATATTTGTCATTTTAACATAGACCAAACCCCTCCACAGCTGCAAATCCTTGTCTTTAGAATGACAACAACCTGGAGTCACAAGTCACAACATGGATTGTTTCTCTTTGTGATATCAGGCTTGCAGACACGATGTAGCATTGCAGAACAAGATGATTTTTATTTCACTCTTAAAAAAGAGAAATCAAAGACTACAGCTGCCTTGATGAATCAGCCAAGAACAAACCAAGGGCAACTGTGCTAATAAAATTCTGGACAGTAGCAATCCATCCAAATGGCAGGAATTAAGTTACAGAGAAAAGGCCAAAAGAGGCATCCTAGAGCACCAACATCAAAGTGTCCTGCTCTGAAGTGCAGAGTCTCTGCCTGTTTATTTACCTGCCTCAAAAGATCACATTCCCAGAACAGCTATTGTTCTATTACACTTCCCAAAGAAGACATTCTGACCTGTGTAGCCACGTACCTTTGACCTTCCAAATAATACTTGGGTAAAATCAAAAACCTGAATTACAGTATCCACACCAGTGATCCCAGACTGATACTGTAACTATTAATTTCTGGGAGCAACTCAGGAACAACAAATGCTTTTGAAAATGCTTCAGACCACTGGACTGGAACAGAAGAATTGTGGAGTACCTAAACAGTTGCTATTAAGAACAATTAAGTCATGACATGGAAAAGCAAACCTATGCAGGACATAGAAAATATAAAATTATACTTAAAAGAAAAAAAATTAAGATTATACTTACTTATTTAAGTGTTTCCTAGCTGCAGGGAGGCCTGACATTTCTTCATTCAGCACGTATTTCTTTGTTCCCAGGCAGTAATTTTCCATATATTCTGCCCAGTGTAGTTGTCGAACATCAAAATTAAATGTCTACATAAGAGAAAAGCTTTGACTGTTAGTTGCCTAAAAATTCACCCCTATATCATTTAAATGAAAATAAATGTCTTTATTCCAGATAAATCCAATTTGCCTTTGACACAAGAAGGTTATCCTATCCTTAATCCTAGAAACAGTCCAGATTTAGGTTCCATTTCTGATTCAACCACCAGCTCGTGACATAATCTCTTCCAAATTTCAATCACTTCATGCCTTATTTTCCTTCCTCAGCAGGAATACTCTTCTCAGTTTTCCCACTTCAACTGTCTGTAAGGAATTCCATTCTAAAAATAACTATTTCCTAATACGTTATTTATTTTTAAGCAACAAAATTATTCTAATATGCTCTAAAATAAACACTGCTCTGTGCCAAGTTCGCTGTTCAGTAAGTGCAAGGTGTTGTTAGCTGTGCTTAGAGTTGTACAGTTATATTTTAAATACTGTTATATTTTAAATATATTTTAAATACAGATTTAAATTTAAATGCCTTCTTTAGGAGAGAAGATGACTATGATAAATTTGATACACAAGTTTTTTACTGATGTATTGATTCCTTCATCTCAAGATTCTACAGTAACAGTGTTTAAATCCTAACAAAATGCAGCAATTTGAAAATACTAACAGTTCAAATTGTTTGGCATTTTGGTTTTCAAGTTTTTCCTGAACTCAAGTTGCTAGGAGGAGGCAAGAGGACAGGAAGGGGTGGAAATACCATCCACACAAAAATCACCAAAAGCTATTTTATTTCCTACATTTAGACAGCTTTTTTAGGAATCTGGAAGCTTTTCTGGAATGTAAATACTGGAAAACACTTCAGTAGCAAAGACATCTCAAGAATGACAAAATTGTTCCAAATGCATAAGGGAATCTGAGCTTTTAGAACTGTAACTGGTAATTTTTATTCTGCTGAATACTAACCAAAGTCATAGCAGAAGGGAAGTTTAAATTCAATTGGGGCACCTGAGCCATTGTTGGTGGTGGAGGTAGGGAAAATTTGAAGTTAAACCTGGGAAGAAACAACTTTTCCTTCTTCCTCAACAAACTGTCATCCTCGTTTCACTTCTCCCTGCCCTTCTTTATCTCCTCTTGTCACTGATGTAGCTTTTCACACAGCCCTGTCACATGTGAAAGGATCTCCCAGGAACCTGCAGTGCTGAGCTCCTCCCAGCTCAGCTGCACATTACATCAGGTCCTTATTCTACCTTGAATGGCTGAGCTGCTGCCCCCCTCTCAGCCTCCGTGGCCACAGCACACAGCTACTTGCCTTTTTGTCTTCAGGGGTGAGCTGGTTCATCAGCATGGTCATGTTCTCAGTGCTCCAGGTCCAAGAATTGCTGGTAAAGTACTCTAAAAACATCATGGACTTATGAAGACGTGTTATTGTCTTCATCATCCTGCAATCCGAGGCATGGAGTGGACATGTTACAGGGGTAAAGGGTAGTTCAAACAAGTGAAATAGACAATAACATTTTTTACCCTCCAACCCCCTACCCCACCTTCAAAAATCCCATCTTCCCTAATGCAAGATGTACCTAAAGCACATTATATTACATCAATAGGAATTTCTGCATAGTATTGAAGTGAACTTTGGGTGTCCAATCTCTGCATAAACCAGAAATTGTCACAGTCCTTTTTTTCCTAATCCTACTTCCCAGTGGAATTGTAAAGTAACATTTTTTTTCTTTTTTATTAGGGGGAACAAGAATGTCTTCTGCTGGTAACTCTTAGTTTGGGACAGGGAGATGGAACCCTTTTCCCTTCAGCACACTGCAATACTCAGCTGTACTCAAGAGTCTGACTTGACAGAAGTCTCAGATTGCACAGAGCAGAATGTCTGTGCAGGAACTCCCCTTAAACAAGGGAGGAAGTTGCCCTGATCTTCCTGCACATTGTGCAAGACCACATCTCTGTAACAGAGCAGAGGTTTTTATTATGGTTACTAAGAGATCAAGGCTTAAAACCACCGGCAGCAAAGGGCAGGAAAATATTTAAGGGCACAGACAGATCATAGCAGATCGTGTTCTATGCTACTTCAAAATATGCAGAAACACCTTCCATCATCCTTTATTATGCAGAGGAAGAAACTCTAAAATCATCACTTGGAATACAGAGAAATTATGTTATAAGGATCAATTTCGGCAAGTTTCTCTTTGATCATACAATCCAAAGTAGACAAAAAAAAAAAAAAGTATGAATTATCCAGCCTCTCAGATGCAAAGCTTCCACATTTGTGAGAAGAAAATTGTTCCAAGTGTCTCAGTGCTAGAGATGGCCACTCAATTTTAATAAGTACTAACTAGTACCACAGAGCTTAATGCTATTAAATTCCTGCTTTGAGTGCTCAAGGTATTTCCATCTCACAGATATTGAAAACTGCTTCCAATTTGATCCTTATAGCAGGACACAGATCATTTCAAGCACAACAGTAAGGGGGGAGGCAAAGAAAGCAGAACCCACTACTAACAGGAAATGGTTTTCTGAAGGTAGATTTTGCCAAGAAAGATCACAGAAGCAATAAAAACAAACTTATTTTTCTCTGAAAGCTGCAATGCATTTGAATGCATCTTGATGCACTCATACTTGTTGAAGGGATATAGTACATTGTCCCAGAAACTCTTCTAAAGAGCGTATTTTGCATTGCATTAGTGTCCCTTCCTAGCAGCTGGCACCTCAGTATCTAAAATATTAAAATTTCTTCTTTTTTTTCTCACAGAATGGAGCAACACAAATCACAGAGACTACTGAAAAATGTAATCTCTAAAGCACTAAAAGCATACTTTTTTTAAACTTCATAGGAATATATTTACTAATTCAGAACTGACTTCAAATATTAGACCAGCAGCTGATTTTATTACTAAGCACCTCTAGGAGCTTTCAAACACCTGCTTAGATTTTCACCAGTTGGGCAAGGTGACACCAGTGAGGACTGAGTTGAACTGGAGCTCTTCTGATGCAGAAATAATTGGGAATATAGACTCTGCATCGAAAACATATCCTGTACAACCAAGACTAAACTGAACCAAAAAAAAGGGATGTTAGTTATGGCAAAAAATTAGGAAAATAACTCAAAACTTGGAAAGCAAAGATCTCACTGGTCAGATAAGCCAAAAAGACCTCAGAGCTAAAACATAAAATTAGTGCCAAACAGCATTTAAGCCTTTTTGCAGAGCTCTGTCCTCTGACAGTCTGAAGATTATTTAACCGGACTTGCCCTTTTGAACCTTCCCAGTCTGTGTCCTTATGCTAAGCTGGACAAGCAGCTGAATTTTAGAGTGCTTTGACTGCTACTGTTTAAAAACCTTGTGCCTCTGCAAAATACTGAACAAATGTACATCTCATTAGATAAGTGTATATTTTGAACTTGTTTCTGGACACTGACATTGGTTTTCATTCTTTTCCTAAAAAAAAGCCAAAGTAAATTTAAACTAATGCAAAACTCTGCTGGTATTCTTTTTGCCTCTGCTCATGGATATGACTTTAGAGCTTAGCTAAGCTGATTACAGAAAAAAAAAGCTTAAAAGAGGGTTTTTTCCCTCCCTCTCTCCAACTCAAATTGGATTTAGCAGCTGACCATGGAACCAGCTGGTTCAACTCATCAAGGAAAAAACTGTTTTTCTTTGTAGGGTTAATTTCTTTGTCTACCAGCCCAAAGAATCCAGTTCTCCACATTATCTCAGCTGCTTGACAAATGACAAAGTTGGAGAAAGTGGACCAAGTTTCTCTGTGACACTTTGCTGGCTTGCACTACATCAACAGGAAACTACACTTCTCTTTGAGGGGAGGAAAAAGCAGCCTGATGACATTGATAGATGTCAGCAATGAGTGTCCTTTAGTGGACACTGGTGTGGCTCTGGCAGACTAAGCTGTAACTGCAATGGCACCATACTCCTCCTGTGAATGGCAACACACATGACTCAAAACCCAGCACCCGGCACCAAGTCACACAATGGAACTTGATCCCTCAAGTTTTGAAGGTTAGTTATTCCAAAGACAGTCATTGGACACAAGTCATAAATACCAACACCAAATATAACCAGTCAGTACAAGACCAAGCATTGCCTCACACCTTCTTCATCAGCTGAAGACAGAAAAAAGCCAGCCATGCTGACAATCTCAGAGACCTGAGCAGCCAGTCTGGGTGACTTGCACCTAGATTCAAGGTAGAATTTTGCCTCCTGCTTTTGCAGTCCTAACTGCCATGAAGACCAAGCACATTACAACAGTTTGAAAAGCACATCACAGGAATTAAAAGTTTAAGCAAGTTAATTCAATTAACCATAAGTTGGGTGGGCTTGTTTCTATACCAGAAAATTGAAAGTGACCTGGTTTAAGGCTATAACTGCACTTTGAGGAAGTCTTACACACAACCTATTGTCTCCAGGTTAAAACTGTCCTAATGCCAAATACAGACTGATCCCTCAGTGGATCTAGAGGTTGCCAGTCTGCAAGTTTCTGCAGAAGCATTACAGATAATTACTTTCTTTTAAAGACTCCTCTAAAAAACACAGAACAAGCTTTTAGATTTGTCTTTGTTCAGATTTTCACCTGGCTGTAAATTTTGAACTGTAAGACACACTATTGCATTCTTATCGTTCCAGCAGCTCTGTGGTTGCTTTAAGCACACAATTAAAGCACTGTGAATTTATAAATATGTATTGATGTATTTAACATGATTTGCTTCTAATTCATTTCTGGTTTGTAAGACAGTAATTACATGAAAGGTGCTTCTAGTTTTAAGAAGCTTAAAGTTGAAATGACAAGATGTAAAAGACCTAATTTCATATCTCATGCCATATATCAGCCACATCTTTCCTTTAGTTTTCTAAGAAGCAGTAACAGAAGAATTGCTGCAGAAATCTCTGAGCTACAACTTTAAATATTTCATGTCACATGCTGTTTTCTCAGAGCAACTGGGAAGATCTGCTTGGTGTGCACTTTTAAAGGCTTTAACATTTCAAATATACCAAACTGCTTTTAAAAAACACACAGCTCTGTCATGCTAAGCACTATGCAAAGCTACAGGAGCAAACTATGCCTTGTATTAAAGATAATTAGACAACTAGTAAGCTCTGCTATGCAACTAGGTATGTATGGCAAGCTACCAACAACACTACCTTTAAACTTCAATGCTAAGGTTTATCACCACTAGCTACATAATTGCACAATGCTAGAGCATTATTTACTATAAAATATTAAATCTTCATTATGCCAGGCCTTTTTGTACATATTCTTTCTATACAAATTTGGAAGAAATACTACATAGGTTATTTCTTCCTTCCCTTTCCTTACCTTTTAATACTATCAGAGAATCGTTAAATTCAAGAACCTTCAACTAGATGCAAAAGAGCAAAAATATTTCCATTTTATCAAAAACATTGCTTCCACAAGTGAGGTGCAAAAAAATGACTGCCTATTGCAGAAAGATTATAACAGATAAATGCTTTGAAAATAGGAAGATTTTAAAAAAAATTTTTCTTACTACTAACATAATCATTTAATTCTGAAGGATCATAGACCTGATCTATTTCTAGCTTCTTCCTTTTTTTCTACTTGATAAAATTTTTCATTCAATTGCAGTACAATATCCTGATGGTATGACAAGAGTGCAGTTAAACCTGCACAGTGATTTCATTACTTATTTTTCTTGTAGAGACTTCAGTGTACTCAGCACAGAGAGGACAAGCACTCACCCATGTAAAGGCAGGTTAGCAAAGTATTTGTATTTTCTTGTGCTCATTTTATTACATTTTTACTATACTGTTGTTCTGCTAAATCACAGTGGAAAAGGTCATATTTTGAATTATACCAGCCCTTCTTCACTCAGACCAGCGTTATATTGAGTTTAAGAATATCCGGTAGTGTTTCCAAGTCTTTAGAAGTTTGAGTACACGCTACCTGGTAATTAATAACATTCTATCAGTTGACAGAATGACCACAGCAATAGCAGTACACCCCTCCAACCCATCAGTTAAAGCAGCTTCAAAGTACTAGAAAAAAGTACAAGAGTAAAGATCTGTCTCAAAAATCTTGTATTATTAAACACTAGCTTCTTCCATTTGGATTTAACACTGCACATCTTCCTTGCATCTAGGTAATCATTTGCTTTTACTGCTTCTTTTGCAGGCTCCCATTTTTAAATGCTTTAAAAAAGGAGAGAGGAGTGCTGTCTAGTGAAAGCTGCACTCCTGTAAGTGTGCTGTGTAGCTAGCTTAAAAGCTGTGACTGAACCATAGCTTGGTGTACTTCAATCTGCCATCTTTTCTCCAAACTGGAATCTTGTGCATCATAGGAAACCCATCCAATCACTGTTAAAGTAGGCTAAGTAGGAATATTTGTATCAGTGAACATCTCTTTTTTATTCTGTAAAGTATTCATGTCACCAATTGTACCAGTAGTGACAAAAGTCCTAAATTCCATCTTTAGACATCAAGTAAGAACTCCAGAAAAAGCAAAAACAAGAATCAACATTCAATTCATATATTAGAATATAAAACCTAAGCTAAATATTCTAAACTGCATGATTATTCACAGCCTCATTTTACTCCCACTGGTCAAATACTCAGCAAACCAGCTGCCTTTAAAAGCCTGACAAGATTCTGGCAGCACTCCTTCCCAGCCATGTGGAAGACAGGAGGTTGGCATTTATAGCATAACTATTTTAATGAGGGATGAAGTTTTCATATCTGTCAGGGAATTTCTATCAATTTTTATTAAAAATAACTTAAAAATGCCAGAGAACCTGGAAGCTAGGATGTTTTATATACAATACCTTCTTTAGAGTTGAAAGTCTTTAAACTTTTTAATGTGGGTAGATTATTATACAGACACAGCTGACTGCCACTGCTGCTGCTTTAATATTACACTGCTGCAGCTGAGAGGTTTTCCCCTACAAACCATTTACACAGCTTCTTTCTACTCATCCAGTGCTGTAACAGAGCTTTTACCCTCCTTGTAAGACAGACCCAGACTACAGGACAACAAATGAATATCATTTGTGTCACTACATTGTCATGACATGGACAGACTTTATAGTCTGAAGGCGAATGCTTGTGAAAATGTAACACAAGCAATGAGTTAAGGCCATGTGGCTTTGCAAATCTGACTCAAATTGAAGTGGTACCTTATATACTTTCTACATGATTTAGTTCAGCCTATTATTTTCACCACTTTTGTTAGCCAAATACTAGCCTAAATATTATAAACTGAATGGAATGTTGAGATGATACAAATCAACATACCAGGTCAATTTGTATCACTTACAGGATTAATCTGCAATTAAAAGATCAGGCCCCCATTCCATTTTCAGTTTATAAAAGCAACAACAACCTTAACACAAGCCACCTCCTAGAGTTTAATGACTGTCTAGGATTCTGATCCAAGACATCCCTTGGACAGCATTCTTGGGCCAGTCATTAAACTCTTCAAAATGCAGCCACTGGATTCTTATTGCTTAGTTAGTAAACCTAGATAGTGCCCAGGCCATGTCTTCTTTACAAGTCTCCACCACCTTATGGGCAAGATATTTTTAGCCCTGTCCCTCTTACCATGGTTTCCGACCTGTCAACATGAGCAAAACATCAAAGAAGAAAAACAGTAAAAGGGTCTCTGCACACCGGCAGTAATACAAGAGGGGGCTGAAGGAAAACTTAAAGTCAGGTGCTCTTGCTACTTTTTCAAATGGATATTTCTCACAATTCTTACTCATGAAGTTTTCTGTAGGAAAAAATAAGGATCAACATATTTTTAGTATTTCTTATGCAAGAACAAACATCACTTCTATATCTTTTAATTCTATTGACTACTCAAACCCCAAACTATCCAACACCTATCTCATTTTTGCTAGAAAGTTCAAAGTCACTTTGAATTCCAGGACCTGTTCTCAGGAAAAAAGGTTGAGTTTTAGTCACAAAACATTCAGGGGAAAAAAACTACCAAAAAAATTAAAATCAATATACAACACAGTGAAAGCATAGTTTCATTTAAAAGACAGAGGAACAAACAAGGCAGAGCCAGTCACCATTACCTTGGGCTTCTTCCAGTAATCCTGAGGTAGGTATCATACAGGAATGCTGGGGCCTTATGGCTTACAGCAATCCAGTAATGATATAAAAGGTGATTGGAAGTTAGATTTACATTGGGCCGTCTGAAGGCCTGTTCGAGAGGGTTCCTCTTGAAAGTGGAAATTACATGGTATTCTGAGAAAGAAAAGTTGCACAACAGCTTCGATAATCACCATGTAAAATGTAATGCTTTTCAAAGTACATTACAGGGTACAGCATCAACAGCAGGGTCTTATTTAAATAATCACCCTAACTGTTCTATAATGCACAGTTATAAACTTTTAACTTAAAATACTGTTGAGCTGGTTCTCATTATAATCAAGAAGTGGTTTATGCCTTCATCTTCATATTTCACTGTAGCTTCTTTTTCTGTTCCCTACCTTAGAAGTCGGTGGTTTCAAACACTGAGAACAATTGCAGTTTATAAAGCAAGTAAAGCTATTCAAATAGTCATCTATATTTCATGAAGAGGATTATTCTGATAACTTGTGTAAAGAATTTTAGAACAGATTGAGGACTCTGCAGTCATCTGAAGCAATTTGAAATGACATTTTCAACCAATTTATCCAAATTTGGCATTAAGAAAAAAGCAATTAGGGTGGGACTCCATGAGAAAGTCTCGATAACACCTGTAAATTCAGTACATAACAGATATTGCAGGATTAGGGTCTTTAAAAGTTATGGGAAAATTCATCTCTCCTTTAAATCTCCCCTTATGACTTTATGCTGTTGTTTACAGACAGCACTTAAATAATACCTTGATTCACTTGGGATATAAGTGAAGTCAGTAATTCTCCAAGTTTAATTGAAGCAATAATGCTTGCAACTACAAATCCACGTAAAATGGGCAAAAGCAAGTAAAATAGATTTAAGTATTGAGGTTAGCTGAAAGAAAAAAAATAATCTGAGTTTCAGAACTCAATTTCTAAGAAAACTGAAAACTAATAAATGGTTTTACTATGCCAAACAGCTTGCATTGTTCTTTACAACATTAAATATTACAAAGCTGTTGGCCTGTGGGTTACATCTTAGTCAGGATATCTTAGAGTTGAAAACACGTAGTCATATTTCCTTAAAGGCTACTCTTCCCTGTACATGAATTGTTCAAGTGTCATGCAGCAATCTGAATATTAAAAAAACTACCTCAACCAACAATCAGCTTAAGCCAAACACAAACAGCTACACAAGGGCAAAACTATTACCAGACCTCTCAATTATGCAGATGTACAAAACATTTAATTGGGGGCTGCTTATTCATAAGTATTTATTGATGTTGGCATTACAGCCAGCATCACTACTGCTCCTCTGAGCAACACTTCTCTCCACACACTACCTACAATCTATGGATTAGGTCACGGCAGCAGCAAACAGAAAAATCAGTTCTCCCATAGTTTAAGTTAATAATGGAATAAGAGTAACAAAGAAAAATACCAATAAGAACTAAATGAAATGGAGGTAATGCTGGGGGGGGGGGGGGGGGGCGCGGAAATTAACAGTGGAAGCTAATGAGAAAGCACAGTTCATTGCAAAATTGAGAGGTATGGCTAAAACACCAGTTTCAAAAATAAAAATGCATTATGGTTTACTGATTATAACCTGTTTGATTTTCTTTTTGTATTAAGGCTAATGAGAAAAAAGAAACATGGCCTACCAACTTCACTCCAGTGGAAAGGATTGGTGCCACCTGTTGTACAGTTATACACCATGACTTTTCTTGGTCTGGGGAAAAAAAAGATAAAAGAGCAAGTTAGAACAAAAACAGCCTTTTGAAAACACAAACAGAACAGATACCCAAAGTTATGCTTCCCCTCAACAGCATCATTTATATAAGGCAGAAAGCATCAGTCTCATGGTAGATTTTTTTTGCTTTAGCCTCTTCCATTATTTTTCTCCTTCTTTAATTATATTTTTTTTTTTATTTCAAAGAAGGCGTCACCTACACTACTACAGCTTGTACTGATTACAAACAAGACCCAGGAGAGGATTTTCAGACATAGCTTCATAATATCAGTCGGTGATGTCTTCCTCTGGCATAAGCAAGTTACCCTTTGAGAAACTAAGCTGTCAGAACCTTAGATTCCTTTGTCCTGAGGGAACAGCAGGATACTGATGAGGATTTCAATACAAGACTGGTTTACTAAATACACAATATCATTTCCAAATATTCAGTACTCTCTTTTGTCACTATTTATACCTATTAATTGCAGAATACCAGGCTGCTGCAAGTGTGGTATTGACAACAACATCTATTGGGACAAGATCTGCTAATGCATCGTTGGAAGCTCTCATTGTTCGAAGAATTCCTTTTCCTGCCTTGAAGAACAAAACAACAAAGAGAGACAGAAGACCCAGCAATGAAACATATGAAGCTTTTCTGCCTTCCAAAAGGAGGGGGGAAATTAAGTATATTCATTACTTACAGCAATGAAGATACCACTAGGTCCATTGAAGTTATCAATCCAGCCCTATTAGGAAGGGGGAGAGGGAAAGGATTTGGTTAGAGCATACTGAAGTCAGCAGCTTCAAGTGAAAATCTGAGCAGTTTCTAAATGTGTAAAGGGGTGGAGGAAAAGGAGAACTAAGAGGAGAAAGATCTTTAATTCCACGTTGCTAAAAAAAGTTTTTCCATAGCAAACTCTGGTGATGTAACAAGTTCCTATGACTCATCTACACGTAGGACACCATGGTTCTTCAGAGAGAGTTGTTTATCTACTTCTTAGTGAATGAACTGCAATTGTCCATAAAAATACTTTTATGTTCAAAGTATTCAAGTTTACAAGTATTTTTAGACTAGCAACTCAGGTGTTTTTCATTTTTCAACCAAAATACATTCTTGCTCAGTTTTGATGACAGTATTTAGACTCAATATACTGTTACCAGTCATCCAGAGGCAACCAAGACACAACTTCATGGTCCAAGAGATTTTCCTCTACAAAGTTCACTGATAAAGAGGCGCCCAGTGTGTACTACAGTCTACAGCAAGATGGTCAGGTGACAGCTCAGGGACTTACAGGAAAAGGCTCCTTCCAGCTGGCACCAATGATGGACGGCCTTACAATGGCAAGGTTTAAATTTGCACCTTCCTGCTGCACCACGGATTCAGCTAAGGCTTTCGTGTATGTGTAGGTATTAGGTCTTTTGCCTAACAGTTTAGGAGTAATATCATTCACTAGGTCATCATCCATCCACCTAAAGAAACAAAACAAGAAGTGTAAATTACTGCATGCTGGTTCACTGGGGAGGTCGAGTTTGAAATGGTGTAGTTACCATGTCTATTTTTTTCTCATTTAAAGAAAGAGAGACACAAAGACAAGTTTCTCAGAAAAATTGCATGCAATTCTCAGAAGGATTGCATGTTCAGTGTCCATCAAAATAAGCATACTGGCATTTATTTTTTGCCCTGGGAATTCATTTGTAACACACCAACTACAGAGCAAGCAGTACACTCATTTACAATAAACCAAATTCTGCCAACCAAATTCTCAAAGATGGAATGCAGACACAGCAAATTAGTCTTTGGAACACAGGCTCACTGCATTATCTACGAAGTGATATCACTGCAAGGGAGTCCCAGCTGCATTACCAGCATCCCTTCCACCTTTGTGGTGGTGAGCAATCATATACCACCCCTGAAGCAAGCTGGTCACTGTTTCTCCCTTTAAATTAATCAAATCTTGCAATTTCATCCTGCTTCCCAGTTCCTATTAAAAACCTAATAACCTTCAGTCATAGTCACACAAGTAAGTACTACGGCCCTGCAACTATTGCTATTTTGGTGATCTTCACTGCAAAACAGGACTTGAATTTTATTTGCTTTGGTCTCTTAGTCACAGAAATGGAATTTATTGGTTTTTACCAATGTCATGTTACAAAGTAGACACACATCAGACTCCTTTCATGATATGAACAGGGTAGGAAGAGGGGTAGTGAAGGCTAGAGATCACTCTTTTATAACTTCACAAAAGCCTCCCCTCAGGAGTTCTAAAGTACACACAGCTGTCTTAGCCCACAACAAAAAGATTAAGTTACATTTGTCTCTTCACAAGTCACATATTTAAAAATATGACTGTTTTGCAATCCCTCATTTCTAAGTGTATTTAAAGTCAATGTTATAAGAAAGGGCTGGCTCAATGTGCATTCTAGGTGGTAGCTCATTTGGTTTTAATCTTAGCATTCTTCCACCTAAAATCACAAGTAGTATTTTAATTTTTAATTAGTTTTTTTCAGTTTCGTATTTCTCTTCCAGAGGTGATATTTTGTACACCAGGTAAGAATGAAGAGACTGATGTAGAGTTACATTACACTTATCCCACATCGTTACCTGTTTCAGAGTTTGACAGCTACTAAGACCTCAGGAGAGTTAATATACACCAAA
Organism: Setophaga petechia; assembly: GCA_024362935.1. Taxonomy (NCBI): domain Eukaryota; kingdom Metazoa; phylum Chordata; class Aves; order Passeriformes; family Parulidae; genus Setophaga; species Setophaga petechia. The sequence continues at coordinate 55,041,414 of JANCRA010000003.1, read as the reverse complement.
AAAACACCAAATGAGTCATTTTTCCAACCCATAATGCCCAATCCAAGACTTAAAGCTACAGAAAACAGATTTTAAATGTCTGGGCTCTCAGCATACCTAACAGAACCACTTCTACTTTGATCATCTCAGTCTCCTCTTGCAATGGCATTTAGGTGGATGTAGTAGAGGCAGCTGTTTAAGGCACCTCAGTTTTATCTTTTTCTTCACAATGCTGGTAGCAGCACAAGTTATCAGCATCTCCTGATTCAGCCAATCATACAGCTGAAAGACTGGCACTCTCAGCACAGAGGGGGCACCATGAGTACATGTGAGCATCCCTCTCCTTCAGTAGCCCTCCACACCCAGCTCAGATTAAAGAAATCATAAACCTCTACCCACGTCCCTTACAGAGAAGGGGAGTGTTGGACATGTTGTCACACCTATGGGACAGCATAAGAGAACTCTTCACCTTTACAGCTCCTAACCATTTTTTGATACTTCAATTGCAAGAAATAGGATACAGATTATCCAAGTAAATTCATAAAACATAACACATACTCAAGGGAATCTATCAGTTTCTTGGGATCCACAGGAGGTGGGTACACGACTTCCTCGATCTGTTTCCGATTGCAATACGCATAGGCGGTGGAAATGTGTGTGAACACCTCCAGATTCTTCATTCGGTGTGCCAAGGACAGGAGCTGTTGTGTGGCGACCACATTTAACTGCACAGCATCTCTATTGATTCAACAGAAATGTCATTAGTAACAAGCAAGACAAAAACAAGCAAAAGCAAAAAAAATCGATCCTAAATGCCTCATTGCTGGGTATATAAAGTATCCCTGAATTCTCCAACCAACCCCAAAATAGCAGCATCAATACTGCCCTAATTTTCTGCTTAGAATAACATACCACAGTCCTAATCTAGAACACCTCCCAATGGTCAGAGTAATGCTCCTTGTACCCTTTTCTTACCAGCATCCTTTGATTTCCTCAATCTAAATCCCAATTGTATGTTTTCCATAAAAAATAAAGGAAATAACGTAACAACACCAAGCTTCCAGAAGATGCACCTCTGAACTTCCAAGTTCAAGTTGAGAGAGGTCAACAACTTGGAGGCTTAGTGGGACAGTAAGTTGGAGACTGGCATCTTCTTGTAGGATAGCAAAAGGCTCCATGCAGGATGGAAAGAAGGGGAAAAAGAAAAGGCAGACCACTAAGAACCACCCCTCCACTCCAGCTCCACCATTGCTCATTCCTATGTTTAAGGACCACTAGAGCGGAGTAGATGTATCTCTACAGCTCCCAGCAGATAACAGCTTGCTGCCCAACTCCTATGATTATTTTATAGTTTACATCTTCTCTCCAGCCTACAGACTTGCTGTGGGCACCAGCTTCCTTGTACACAGTGTACTATCAAGTTTCAAAAGTACAGCTAAGCAACACTTCAAAGTCTTTGCAACAAAAGTGTTACATCAACAACAACAAAAAAATCGGTATTCCCCCACAATCACTAAGTTCCAGAATGCTTTATCTCACATTATTACTGAAGTAGGGGACAGAAAAAGGGAGCATTATCCCAAAGCAATTAACATAAATGGTAAGTAATTAGTTTGCTACCTCTTTCAACAAGTCAAAGGAGCTCATAATCCCAGCTGAGTGCACCACTTTTTCCACTTCTTGTTTTCATCTCTCTCCCTGTGCACCTACTTCTCCCCACTTCTTCCAATGCAAACTTCCATTATTAATAAGGGACTTTTAAAAAACAGGAAGAAAAGCTGAGCTGTATTATCCTGTTCTTCTTATCAGGTACGAGAGAAAGCACTAGAACCTCCCACACAAAACTTTTCTCACAAAACTCTATCCTCTGAAAATGTGCGTTCCCTTTCTAACAAGGCAGGCCAAAGGAATAGTTTGTGCTTACCTCTATACACCAGGAGGAAAACAGGCATTACTAGGGAGAACAGTAGATGTAGCTACAGGTAATTTGTAGCCTTTCTACCCAGATTTGCAACATTGGGCAGACACTTGACTCATCCTCTCCCATTGAGCACCATTGGTTTACCAGACTAGGGTAAACAGAATTTTAGACTCACCTTAGTGATTCATTGAATCTGACTGTAGCAGCACAATGAAATATAATATTAATGCATTCTATAAGTTCTTCCTTAATTGGTTGACTAAGATCCAGTTCAGGCTGTGAAAGTTCACTCACAACTACTATTATTTTTTCTTTGAAGTCTGGTTGCTCTTCTCTCAATCTGTCAAAGAGCTGTCAAAAATAACAGGACTATAAACTCAGTGATGGTAAGAGAAACAAGTTACTTAAGTGAAGAAAAATCCCACATTCCTTGTCTATGCCTCCTAACTTCTCGAGATCATCAAGAAGTTAGAACAGGGCATTAGCAACACCATAAGACCATGTTACAGACTTCTCATAAACTATATTTTTTTTTCCAGCATAAGGAAAGGGAACAGTCTACCCACTTCCCAAGCTTGATAATAGCTATTCAAATTCTTATATAAGTCACGTTGGACTTTAGGTTTAGAAATCTTGCATTAAGATTTACAAATTTCAAGTGATTTAAGAAATGCTATGCTCAAATTATGCCAGTCCTGGAGAACCACATTAGAACATCTGATTAAGTTTTATCAAATTGGTGTTCTATTCTCCCTGAAAAAAACTCATCAAAATTATATTCCATCAAGAATTCTTCTCATAAATAGCTGGGTTCTAGCCAGGTGGCTTAACACATGGATCAAAATTGTTGCCTCATCTTATTTACACTCATTAGTATGCAAGTTTTCCTGAGCCACACAGTAGTGTGGCAATAAAACACCCTTGAAAGTTGCAGAAGAGCATACCCTTCTTTACTGTCCAGGGGGCCAATATCTTATAACTGATTTAACACCAGTCAAGTATATTGAATTAAAATCATGGCAGTACTTTCTTTTTCTTGCCCAAGCATGTGGTTATACCAAATACAAATAGTCAGACATTTCTTTACAGAATGGCGTTAATTAATTTTAAACTATAGCTTAAGTCACCTAAAGGTGCAGTTTCACAACACTTTAGGCAATATAAGCTTACATTTCTACTACAGAGACTGGTCTCCAATTTCTTTATTCCTGTTGCTTTTCTGACACTGGCAAGAGCAAGAAGCCCCGGAGCTGTGTGACCTAAAAACGGTCCAGCTCTTTTTTTAGAGATGTTTTTTCAGCCCAAACATGAGCTAATGCAGCTCATTGTGTGGCCACCTGAAGTAGCAGTGCTAATTCTACAGTGAGAACATAGTACATCTCCACTTTGAGGCTTGACTGGACTTTGCAAACATGAAGCTTCACTTTATAGGACAAAGTTGCCAAGACAGCATTTAAAGCCTCTGCAACTCTTATGGGTACAACAAACAGTTCTTACCTAAAGGCAGAAACTTTGTGTGATTTTGAAAAATAAGCCTACTATGTTTTTGGTTGGAATGATGGCACCCTCCTTCAGGGAGCTGAAGCAACTGCCTGTTAACCACATTAATGTGTGATATGACATTGCCTTATAACAGAAAAGCAGTACCATGGATGAGCTCTTCAAGAGCCAGTTTTTATTTTTCATACATCCATCACACCTGTTATACCCCTTTTCACATCCACAGTCATGCACTATTCCCACATACCCCTTACTAGTACTGACACCAGGACTAAAGAGAAGAAATACCTAGACTGCATGCAATACATATGGCAAATCAGCAGAGGAATTAGAAGTCCTGAAGGAAGTCCAAAGGAAGTAGAAACCTCAACACTGTTTTGCTATTTGTAGCTCAGTTTATTTCACATTTATTTTATTTATTACCACATTCACCCAGTTAGACTTCAAACTCTTCAAGAAATAGAACATTGAAAGATCTCCAGAACACTTAATGAGTCCATCTAAATTGTGAAGAATTACTGGCAGTGGCCTTGCAACTGGACAGCTTAAGACAATAGATCTTATTAAAGTTTTCATAGACTTTTTGGAAGAATCTTGATGATATCAAAGCCATTTAGACAATGGACTTTCAATCTTGTCTAATCATTTGATAAAGACAGAATAAACATCTGGCCCTATTCTACATCTCAGCATAGATAAGCAACTCCATCCCTGCATGTTCCTGCCTCAAGCAGTAACTGCTTAGCAGGACTTCTGCTGTGAACCTGCTCCAGCAATAAGTGCTCACCAAGACTCAAATCACATCAGATTTTTATCTCAATGGGAGCTGGAACAGACTACAAGCAGACTTTGACTCAAACTGAAAAGCCTTTTACAACAGGTTTCCTAAAAGTCATACTGAGCCTTACAGCTTACCAAAGTTTAAGTCAGTCCACACTAGTGCTACTTCTCTCTCTGCCCAAATACTCCCCACCTTTCTTTGGGTAATAGTGTATACAAAAAGTGGATTGAGAAATGTTTCCTTTTGCATCTCAGAGCTTAGTCTGGAGATCTTTTCTTTGTTTCAGGGCAGTGACAAACTGAAGGTTTAATGTAGAGAGAACATGCAAATGAATTTTAAGATAGAACCCCACTGTAACTCATTCTGTTTTATGACATTGCACAAGACTACAGAAAGATGCTTTTTGAGCAATGAGATACAGTTTTTTGACTGGTTACAGAAAACAATTAACTAGGCAACAGTCATCCTCATATCTGCTATAAACCCAGCTAGTTAGAGCTGTAGAAATCCCTGCTGTACTTTAAACAGCTTACCCCTAAGTGCATTCATAACTCCTTATTGATTCCCCTTTAGCACCTTCTAAGGACACAATTTCTACAGAGTACATTGTATCTCAATGAAAAAATTAAACTGCTGACACCTGTGTTTCATAGGAGAAAGGCCTAGATAGAAATAAACAAACTCTGCTTTAGCAAAATTCATGCTAGAAATCTCTCCTCATCCTGCTCATCCTTCCCATCATGAACAAGATACTCTCTAAAGAGATAAGATGGGCAACAGAGATGGAAAATTCTACACCTAGTAAGAATGGTCAGCCTAGTTCACCAAAATATCAAGGTAATGAGTCTCTTCAGGAGCAAAGTATTTGAGCCAGCATGCACAGAAAATCATTTAGAGAGCCACTTGGATAATTCCACAGCACAGAACTTCAGTACCTTTCTAGCTGTCACAGGCTAACCAATCTGCTAAGCCAAACATTTCTGTTCCACTTACAAATGTAAGTTCCTGTTGAGATGACACATTCATATTTACTGCTAGATTCAGTGGCACATTCCAGAAAAAAAGAGAAGGCACAAGGTGAAAAAGTGACTTGCTTGAAATCTTTAAGAGTCTCAATCTGTCTTACAACTCCCAGTCCACTACCTCTTGTATTTGATTTTATATTCTCTTAACAAGCTCTGACACAGATTTTTACTTCTCATTTCTGCATTACAGCTGAACATCCTCCTACTGAATTAAATACAAGATAATTTTCAACTACTGGCTTTGCTAGAGACCAACATCTTGAAGCAGCTATAAAAGCACTGCCATGTCTTAGATTTTGTATTTCTGTTAGAATAACAACAACAAAAAAATAACAATAACATTTTGCTTTAGACAGACTGAAGTTGTTCTCAAAATTAAATGAGAGCATCATAATGAAGGACAAAAGTGAACTTTGTGAGCATACAACACATACCTTAGAGCTGGTAATTTCTTCTATTCGTGCTTCAGCTGTCTGCTTTGCTTTTTTTCTTACCAGTACATACACTGCCTTCACTTTAGGACAGGATCTGAGCAGCTTTTCCAAAAGCACTTTTCCCACAAAGCCTGTTGCTCCTGTCAGGAGGATGTTTTTTCCTTCATAGTACTCAGGAATGGAAACCATTGTGACCTTCACAAAAGATAAAATCAAAAAGTATGTTAAAGAACTTACAGATTCCAGATTTGCAGAAGATTGAATAATCATATCTGTGCTGTTTATACCTGAAAGAAATGCTTAACAGATTTTTTTACCTATAACCAGTACTTGAAGTTGTCTTTTTTCACAACACTCTGAAAGATTCCCACAGGGCCACTACAGTCATTCCAGATCTTGTAAACTGCTCCTGTTAACAGTGTTTTAAAGACTGAGACATCCACTCAGCCAGGAAAATAGCCCAACTTCAGTTTTGCCTCTGTGTGCACAGTCCTTTACCACTCCAAGGGGCTGCTCCATGTGAACTAGAGGTTGGATCATAAAAATGTAATCACAAATGGATTCTTCAAACCTACTGACAGAAGACAGGGAGACAAGCATCCCAATTGCAGGAATTTTGACAGTGCCAGCAGAGCCCCCTGTCACTGTTAGGATGAGCCTCCCTACCAATTAAACTAAACCAGAGAGAAGGTTGAGTTAGTTGTTTGGAATGGGATCTGATAGTTTTACACTGATTACAAAAAACCCATACAGATCCACAGATAAGAGTTTTCCAACTGCTTCATGCATTAAGTCATTTGGGAGGAAAAAACCAAACAATAAAATCATTAGAATTCTCAACAATCTAAGATGTAACCACAAATACACCTCCTAATAAAATGAAGGGTAAGGGATTATTACTCAAATTCAGCACAAAGCTAGAAAGTGCTTTAGGTTATGCTTCAGTTAGTAAGTTAACCTTGAGAATCATTATTCTTTTCCCCTCCCTTTATCAGCCCCTTGGAAATGATGTCATTCTTGCTAAGAGAAACTGAAACTCTTTTTGAGGACAAATATGGTATGTCTCACAATAAAGTGAGAACATGACCTTTAGGATCCCAAGGACTCAATCACACCACATCATCCAGAGCTGCCATTCTTTTAAGTCAGCTATAGCAACATCTTTACTGTGACCCTTAACCAGTTTACTTTCACTAGATAAGATGGTAGTATTATGGATACACTTCCACCACATTTTACCAATCTTTCTGATTAGACTCATCAAAATCCTCAGCTGATGTAGTGAATGTCTAATTATAGTCCCCCACAGCAGTTCCATGCAAACTGCTACAACCAAAACACTCCCAGAAAGGGACCACAGAGAGTAACAGAATGTTCTGAGCTGGAAGGGACCCACAAGAATCATCCAGCTCTTGAGTGAATGGTCCATGAGGGAATTGACCCCACAGCCTTGGTGTTATCAGCAACATGCTCTGACCAACTGAGCCCATCTCAGGGACAGAGTCCATAAAACCATGGAACTAAAAAAAACCCACAGAACTGAGAATCTTTAAACACAGATGGAATGCTTCTAAGGCAAATAAGGATTACAACACTGAATACCTTAACAGGGTGAGAACCTTTCTTCACCTGCCACCCAGGAATAAAGGTGCAAAGAACTGAACTCAGTTCTTTCAAGACAGCAAGATACTGCAAGCAGGGTCTTACCAGGGAATGCACAGAATGTATGTTAGGAGTGAACAGCTAACTTGTCCTTTTTGCCTGAAAAGTAAGTAAATATTTTTGGAATGCCTATTTGACAGGTACCCACCAGATCAAAGCAATTTTGCTCTGTTTTTCATGTGCTCATATCTCAACAGTCTCTGAACAAGTTCCAAATGATTACTTGTTAGAAATTAGTTACTACCTACACAAGTCCTGGTTTCACAAGTCTGGGTACCAAGTGCTATGTCAGAAACACCAAATCCTTCTTTTGACTCCCTTCTTTGAGAACTGAAGCATCTCACAACAGATAGTAGGATACAGCAGTAAGTTTAGAGCAGAACAAGCACTACTATTTCCACTGACCACAGTATATCACCTGGAATTGTTTCTTTGAAGGTCAAGAGAAAAAGCTATTTACATTAAAACACTTCCACCACACAATTAAGAGACTCTAATGCAAATCTGAAAGCACAGCTCCTGCCATAGAGCATGGAGTGCAAGACACAGCATGCTTATGAGTCATTTTTCCCTGCTCAGTTAAGATATAGGCCTGTTGTCTTTACCATGGCTCAAAGTCACAGTTAATGCTCTTCAGGTATGTCTTCCCCATAACTTTTTTTTCCCTGGTCTTTGTGTACACCATTCACTTCCTCTTAAAGATCTGCATGATCACTCCCATATATAGGACAGTATTTCAGTTCCCTCAAAGAGGGAGGCAAAAACACATGCAATAATTACTGCAGCAATTTTGTCACTAAGAATCAGTTTTGTTATGGTTCCTACATAATTTCTATTTTTTGCACTTTGACACCCTATGATTTAATCCTACCTCTCATACAATGCCACAACCTCAGCCTGCAAACCTGCTTACATAGGCATAATCTTTGGCTACATCTACACAGAACCTTGGACAATACCCAGCATATGGCTCTGGTCTAACATTTGTTTCTGAAAGCTATGAAAGCAATGAAAAGTTATGCTGTCAGTGGAAATACCTGTGTTACTGTAGTCCATCTTTTTAAGTGACTGCAAAATCTGACAATATTTAGGCTCAGGTGACGTAAAGAAAACTGGCACAAAATAGATCAAAGTTTCCTGCCTCAGTCATTTCTGATCTTATTCCTTTGTGTAAGAGGCTGAAATCAGAATACCAGACCTACAAAACATCAACATCCAGAGCTATGATGAACCATAATGATGAAATGGGTTCATTAAAAAAACAGGACTATCCACAAATACATTCACACTTGGGAGACAGCAACACTTATATGTTTGCAGGCTAATATATATATATATATATATATATATATTTTTAAGGATTGAGAAATACTTCCTTTAAGAAACTCTCAATCCCATTTCTCTTTACCCTGTTCTCCAGCAACCAGACTTTGGAAGACCTTATTCATAGCAACTTCCCACACTGAGATTGTCTTCTACTTCCATTACTCTGGAAGATTCCAGCTAGAAAACATAACTAGTGACTTTTTCAGAAGTACACATTGCTGTCAACATTACAGCAACAAACACAGGGATTGTGAGAGAACTGCCTAAAAGGACCAAATTTGATTTAAAGGGTAAAAACTATGCATGGAATCTAGGTGTGAATGATCAAAGTCTGAATCCAGCAGCCTATACTTTGCTATGTTAGAAAGAAAGGTTATCTCAAGCACAGGGAAAGAATGTTCCCATTCTCCACCTACCTTTCCCTGCCTTCTCCGAGAATGCATGTCCACATGCCAGTTAGCACAGCACTGCTGGCAACTCCTCATCTCAAACTCAGAAGGCATAATATATTACTTTTTAAAGTTCTTTACAGCAGCAAATCACTGAAGAATCACAGAATTTATAGGGTTGGAAGAACTATTTTATAATTTTGTTTTTAAATAAAAAAAATCCTGTTTTTATAATTCTGTTTTTAAATAAAAATTTCTGTCAAGAAATACAGGAATAGTGTGTGACGGTATTCACAGGGGTCTCAGGTTGGGGGAAGAGACAAGGATCTGACTCCATGTTTCAGAAGGCTTGATTTATTATTTTATGCTATATATTACATTAAAACTATACTAAAAGAATAAAAGTAAGGATTTCATCAGAAGGCTAGCTAAGAATAGAATAGGAAAGAAGGATAACAAAGGCTCTATCTCAGACTCTCTGTCCGAGCCAGCTCACTGTGATTGGCCATTAATTAGAAACATCCAACATGGGCCAATCCCAGATCCACCTGTTGCATTCCACAGCAGCAGATAATCAATGTTTACATTTTGTTCCTGAGGCCTCTCAGCTTATCAGGAGGAAAAATCCTAAGGAAAGGATTTTTCATAAAAGATGTCTACAACAATAGTAGGAATGTAGTTCCTATCAGAAATTTGGTTTAGTCTCTAACACATAACAAGAGTGCAAAAAAAATCTACCTTGCAAGACATCACAGCAAAAACAAATTTAACATGTTAAGGCTGTTAAGTGTCAGCAATCACTTTATCTATCTGGTTTAGAGTACATCTTGTATGTTTACAATAGCTGTTAACCAGTAATACATATTGTCACCAGTTATTCACTCATCTGTTAACACCTACCTCTTCAAACACACAGAGAGAATTCCTACCACACACAAAACTGTCTAATCCACACTGTGGGATATCTAAAACCCTGTATTATAAACACTTTTTTGAGCTAATAAGAAATAAAAGTCTAGAATAAAGAAATTTGACAGTTGAAAGGGTTAATAGGAGTTCTGTAAAGAATTCTCACTCTAGAACAGAAATGCTCAAAATCCCCACATTACCCTGAGGTATAACCAGACTTTGCTAGAGGAATCTTACTTGAAGCTGCTACAGAGCAGCTGCTGCTGGGATCCTTCTGAATTCACAGGTTCGGGGCTAAACCCACGGTGACACTTCGTAGATATGCTTGTGTGAAGGATGCTGTCCTCTAAAAAGTGAAGAGTTCATAAGCACTTCAGGAAAAAAAAGAAAAACCACCAGCAAACCAACACATCAGGATCCTAGCCAACATTCCCCATCTTGCAAAAAATTCTCACGCCCAAGGCTGAGCAAGAGCTTTTATGGAGCAAACAACAGCAGCTCTGTTTGCCTCCAGAGCTTCTGCAGCAATATTTAACTCACAGCTTCAGAGGGCTCTGACTCTCAAAACAAGGACAATTCTGTTTTTAACATGAAAATTATCAGTTCCCAGATTTGTCCAAACACAGATCAAGATGCTTAAAGATGTGCTTTCCAAGTGCCAGGAAAGCCTGCTGCAGTTCCACGGAGTGTTTAAATGCTAAATCCAGCAGCCAGAGAGTGTGCATGTGTGTCCTTGTAAGAGATTAAATGCTCTGTCTTCTGGTTTATCACTAACAAACATTAGATCAACAGCATGCTCCCTCCAAATTCAATCCTATCAAGATTATTGCTCACAGGAAATGGAAAATGTGCATTTCCCAACCTCTCAAACATCAGCAACAAAACACAAAGTTCTGCAAAAATACAGCCCAACAAATCAATTTGCCCCTTCTGTCTGACAGCCTGAACCCAGCACTAGGAGGAGTAAAAAGTAGAAAAAGTAAGGTGGTAGAAGTATTTTGTTTAGGTACATTCAGAAGATGAAATTTGTCCAGACATCAAATCGGAGTGCACCAAGTGTGTTTAAATACCACACACTCCCCACTGCATCCACACCAGACAAAAATCATTACAGAAGTCCCTCATACAGAGCTCCAATTGCCACATTGCAAGGACACCATCACAAGCCAAAAAAACCCAAACTCTGGGAACTGGAGAGATTGGAGAGACTCGGGCAACAAGGGAAGTAATATTTAACTCATCTAAGCAAGATTTCTGCCAGAAAGACAAGTCTGGGTCATGTCAGATTATATCATATCATCATGTCTCAGTTCATCCATGCCTTGTTTCCACAAAAGCAAATCAATGAATGCTATCAGCAGAATGCCCACATTTTCAAGCACCACAAGGGCCAATGACCTACCCTATGTGGCCAATACCCAGCCAGCATATCTCCAAAGGATACAGTCTGTTTGTCTTTGTGGTCCAAGGTTATAGCCATTGGGAAACCTTATCTGTGAAAGATACTGCTTTAAAAGATGAGTAGAGACTGTAAACTGCTTTGAGTGCAAGTTAACCTTAAAGCATATCTATTCCAAATATCCCAATCACGTGGAAGATTTGGGATTCTTTCCTCAGCTAGCAGGACAGATTTATCCATGTTTTAGATTTCACCAGCATTCTTATCTACTCTGCAAGTTCATTTTCTTTACTAGCTGTAAGCCAGGGACCAAGAAAATGTAACACACCTCTAGGAGCTGGAAAACATACTGGCAGGCTTGAAAGCTAATTAGAACAACTAAGTTTTGAAGAATTGTCAAAATGGGCCCACTAACCCAATATCAACTAGCCAGTCTTTGGCTTGGCCCTAGTAATATGCCAGAGCTCAAGTGTCTCACTACACACTTTCCACACAATAATGGGGATGGATTCAGGGTAATTCTGGGTTCTCTACAAGTGAAATACAACAAAACTAAATCAATCTGAAGGACCAGGCCTAAAACTGCAGCATGGATAAATGCTACCAGAAGTCCCAAAACTCTTATGGCAAAGACTATGGCAAACTTGTGGCTGAGACTCGGTGATTTAAGAGAATTTCTGAAAAATAACAAGGCATTTCAAACTAGCAGAACATCTTCAGGATTGAAGACTAGAAAGAAACTTCCCAACTACCAATGAAAAGATTTGTCCTCTTTAAATCATTTATCTAATGAAACACAATACCAGTTCGAGTAACCAATCTAGTTAGGTCAAAGTTTACATAGCTGAGTGTATAGCTCTGTGTACAAAAATAAAGTAGACTTGCTTTTCAAACAGACTTGCTTTTCCAGTTAACCACTGAAATATGCTAGATACTGAAAGCATGCCCTAGAATGTGTGCTCCTCAAGCTACATTCCTCCTGGATATTTTACTACCTCTGGCAGCACATGCACTCAAGGTAAGGAGCATTATTAAATTGAATTAGGTAAGACTTAGCTAATACTGTATATGATCTCTTTAACAGCACTACAGCACATTAATATCAAAATTCTCATCGATACCAGACACAGAAGTAGTTCTGTCACTTTCTTTTAGATGACAATGATAAAACCCAAATACAGTATTCACTCAATTGCTTTGGGAAGATGGTGAACTGGGACCAACTAATCCATGGCCACCCAATAACTTACTAGCAGAATTCAGTCCAACTCAACAACTATTTCACCAAAGACACCCTTGTGAAATAAGACACTCTGAAGTGAGGGCTGTGCTCACAGTCATAGAGTATTTAACCTCTTTTAAACCTTTACTCTTATGGAGCAGAACCCGATTTCAATGTGGGCCACTGTTGAGTTGATCTCAGCAGAGCTCTGTCATTAGAGCTATTCAATGCCTGTAGTTATACAGATATTTCTTAAGCATGTGTTCACACACCTTCCTTTAGCCAAAGCTCTGATTTTACTACAAATTTCCACTTACTTGTGCCTATACTCAGAGGGATTCTGTACCAGATGACTTTGTAATTACTTCTCAATAAGTAATCTGTTCACAAAGTACATACTAGGGAAGTCCCTTGCTTTGCTGTAAATATGTTTCTTTTACAGACATTCCCTCCTCCAAAACTTAACTGGAACAAAGTAGGAGGTTTTTACAATCCCTTTATAAATTTACATTTTTCTAAATTGTTTACTGCTTGAGCCTAGTCATCAAGTGCACAGTGAAGAGGAAAAAAAAAATCTCTTTTGGCATAGTTAAACTCATTTCTCAAAACTGCACAGAAGGCACAGCTCAGGTCAGAAATTAAGCTATTCCAGGAAAGCATATCCCACATAAGAACATTAACTGTACTCCATCACCAGTTAATGTGAAAATATGTTTAACACACATGCAGGGAGAATTTTAGACAAATCATAGGAAATCAAGAGACAGGCAAATTCAAGATTTGGTGAACAGAAGCTGAGTTCCAGATCATTTTATCTAATTTCATTAGAAATCTGCATCAGAATCCCATTTGCACTTTTGGTTATGAAAAGGATTACAAGATAAAGCCTCACTGTTTATCAGGGTAGTTGCATAAATCATGGCTCTGACTTTGCATATATCATTACTCTTGAGTTAACCCCTAAAGGAGAACAGAACCTGTCTGAAGGATACATCTACAACACAATGGGCAGAGCAGAACTCACAGCTGACTCCTCATCACTCAGTTTTTACACACTGCATCACCTCAGCCTTCAGAGGAACCTGCTGATATCCATCCCTCGTTATCACTAGGGAAAGCTTTAGCAGCAGCAGGATGATTGCTGCAGCTACTGCTGTGATACTGTCATTTTGCTGGGAGGGGAAAGCCAAAAATCAAGTAAATAGAAGGGGGTGGGGGAACACACAACATTCAAGTGCTCATCAGTTTGTCAAGTTTCAGTGATAAGAGACTTACGGTCTCTACTTTGTTTCAGGGTTAACTCCTTAATCTTGGTAATTAAAACCCAGATCCACCTTTTTATATATTGATCAGACAAGACAAGGATAACTACCTAAAACCTGCACCTGCAATTATGTTCTGTTCAAACTTATTATTCACAAAGCAATTACAATTGGAATATTTAATCAAGACCAAAAAGCCCAGCTGTTATTCTTCTCATGTTTTAAATTACACAGAAGGCCTGAATCATGTTTTACAATAGACGTTACACGATGAATTTAAAGTCCTAGGAATCAACACTTCCAGATTCCTCCCATACTTTCCCAAATCTCTTACAGCTAAATGGTATTTTCTATTATGTTCCTGCAGAAATTCACAGTAATTCTTTTGAAATATAAAAATAACTCATTTATCTGACAAGTGCTCTACCAAGTCATATTTGAAACATAATCATCTTCTAAAGGAAAAAAACCACACTAGTTTACCTTTCCTTTCTTTCAATACATGTGGAACAAACAACAGCCAAAAAAATAAAAGCCCATTTCCACCATTTTCTTCCCTTTAAAAGTGACTTAAACAGACGTTCAAAGTAAGCTGTACCAAGAGATTGCCCACCTGTCTTCCAAACAGGATGCTGGCAGCCTCCCTCCTCCTCCTCCTGCTCAGGATGGCAGATACTGATCCTGCGTAGTGCCAAGAGCTCCAATCTTAACTCCTATTTATGCTAATGGATGTCCTGTTCTATCAATTAAGCCTCTTGCACAAGGAGCTCTACAAATTTACAAACATCAGGCTGAACAATGGCACAGAAAGGTGTGAGGTCCTGTGCACACACAGATACCAACACCAACATCTGCTAAAAGCACGGCCTTTGTCACAACAGTGAGGGCACAAAGTGACAGGTACATCCCTGGGGTCCCCACTACTGGACAGAGCTCAACAGAAAACCAATGCTCAGAAGGAAAAAAAAAAAAATAAAAAATTGAATACTTAATTTATTCTGATAAGACAGGGTTTGTTACTACAGTTTGCAGCTTCCAAACTGTGCAGGTGTCGAGGCTAAGCAGATTTATTACTGCCAAGCTTGGAATCAGCAACAGGGAGAAACACCATGGAGGTGCACGATGGTACTAACCATGGCTAGGCACCAAATGTTTACATAATGCAAGTGCTCCACAATACCTACCAAACTAGCCAAGCACAATTCTTGCTTATATTAGCTCCTTTTCAGAATTTTTAGCTTGCCACTCAGCAGCTCTGCTTCCTGCAGACAGGTAACAAGCAAACTACACGGAACATCCTCAAACACTGAATATTTTGTGACAAAAACCAAACAGACCAAACTTCCGGCTAAAGAAGCCAACCAAGCCTGAAGTCACTGCAACAATTCATGTCTTCAACAACATTCAGTGCCTTCCTCACTCAGACACTCACTTAAACCTTCCAAACGGCTGTATAACCATTTTCGTTTGTTGTGCATCTCCTTCCTAGCACCGGAAACAATAACCCTTGTGAGGAACTGGGAGCTCCTCCAAGAGCTAGAACTCAGAAACAGGAAGATGACTCTTCACTTTGTAGCAGCTAGAAGGAGATTCAGTTTGGCCTTTCAGGAGCTAAGATGTGGTATGGATGGTTACAGTTTTGCTTCAATGTTAAATTTTATCAACAAGTATCAGCTGCTATAGATAACTAAGATGAGGACAGGCTGGGTTATTCTGGAACTATAAGAAAAAAACATTTATCCCGCCCAAAACCTACAGCCACATTTAATTTAGAACAACTCCCCCAACGTGCTTTCATTGTTAAAACTATGTCTAGTAAAGCTTCACTATACCTACAGTCCAGCAATAAAGGCCAAGTACGTGCAGTAAAAAATTTAGAGATCTAGATGTGTCGTTACTTTATAGCTCTGCAACAGGTAGAGGTAAAAAAAAAACAACTTTATAGCTCTGCAACAGGTAGAGGTAAAAAAAAAAAAAACAAACATAAAAACATAACCCATAAAACTAATCTTGCCTAACCATCTATAGGTTTCTGGTGGGGAAATGGCTGAATTTTAAGGCACTGATATATGAGTGGAGGGTGAAAAACAGGGTAGAGAAGCTGAAGGGTGAAGATCCTAGAAATCT
Source organism: Setophaga petechia (assembly GCA_024362935.1). NCBI lineage: Eukaryota > Metazoa > Chordata > Aves > Passeriformes > Parulidae > Setophaga > Setophaga petechia. The sequence continues at coordinate 55,025,478 of JANCRA010000003.1, read as the reverse complement.
ACTGTATACCTAGTATATAATTTCCAAATTGCTGAAATAATGGTATCTCATTTAAGAAGCACAGACATGACACACAAATTGGGGATCAAGAAATTCTAGCCTGCTCCAGTACAGATGGATGTCACAGATAGTAAAACTCCTACATGCTCCACTTCTTAATTATTACCGAAAGAGTTATTAAAATATTTAAAAAATTTAAAAGCTCCAGTTGCTAAAGCCTTGAAGTAGGTTAAATGAAATTAAAGGTTTCTATTTTCATGGGAATCAAGCTGGTTTCGATTACAAGCTCGCTACCAAGCACTGTATCCCTGCAATCAGCCACACTTTAAACTTCACTCAGGGAAGTGCTTTGGAGGAGCCAGCGGCTCCCGCTCCAAGGAGGACCGCGAGCCTCTCCCCAGGGCACGGGCGGAGGAAGGGCTCTGCTGTTCCCGATGGAGCGCTCCCGGCGCACGGATCCGCGGGGTCGGGGCTGCGGGCACGGCCCATCCCGGCTCTTCCGCACACGCCCGCTGCTCTGAGAACCAGAGGAACTCGAGGCCTTCCCTGCGAGCCCGTTCCGTGCGCCGGCCCCGCGGCACGGGCTGTGCCCGGGGGGAGCCGCCGGGCGCTGCGGCCGCGGCCAGCGGGAGCGCAGGGCAGGCAGGGCCGGGGCGCCGCCGCAGGCCCGCCAGCGCCGGGGGGATGGTGGTACCCAGGCCCGGGCCCTGCGGCGGGCGGAGCGGGGGTTTTCGGCCTCTCCCACGCTCCCCGCTTCGCTGAGCATTGACCGCGGCCGCCGCGCTCCGCCGGCCCGGCCGCCACCACGACGCGCTCCGGAGCTCCCCGGCGCCCCCCATCCATCCCTCCATCCCTCCATCCGTCTATCTATCCATCCATCCATCCATCCATCCATCCATCTATCCATCCATCCATCCATCCATCCCTCCCTCCCTCCCGGAAAGGCGCGGCCGCCCCCTCCCCCAAGACCCCCCTCCCGGTCCGCGGGCGGGGTCGGCGGGGTCGGCGGGGTCGGCGCGGCCGGGCACGGGGTGCGGGTGCCAGTACCTGCTGCGGGCAGTGGCGGCGCGGCCCCGGCGCTGCCCGGCCCCGCTGTGCCCGCCCGGCGCTCGCCGCCCCGAGGGTCCCGCACGGCCGCTCCCGTTGGCCGCTGCGCGTGCGCTCCCCGGGCGCCCATTGGCCGCCCGCGCCGCCGCTCGCGGTACGGAGAGGGTGCGGATTGGCGGGCGCCCGGCGGCCCCGCCCCCAGCGGCGCCGCGTGCGGGGGGCCGCGCGCTCCCCCCTCGCATCCACACGCCCCCACAAGCATCGAGGGTCACACACACAGACACACAGGCACACACCGAGGGTTACACACACAGACACAGACAGGCACACACAGAGGGTTACCCACACAGACACAGACAGGCACACACAGAGAGTCACACACACAGACACACACACAAACAGGCACACACAGAGGGTCATACACACAGACACACACCGAGGGTCACACACACAGACACAGTGCACACACAGACACATAGACACACACAGTCACACACACCCTCACACACACGCACTCACACACACAGAGGGTCACACACAGACGCACACACACAGACACACACTCACAGAGGGACACACACACAGTGCACACACACAGAGGGTCACACACACACTCTCACACCCCCACACACACACTCACAAAGGGTAACACACACAGACACACACACCCCCCGCCCCCTACACCCACACACTCACACACACTCTCTCAGAAGGTCGCACACACCCCCTCAAACACAGACACACACCGCCACACCGGCCCGCGGCTCTGAGCGGCAGAGCGGCTGCGCCGTGAGGGGCCGGCAGTGTCCCCGTGTGTCCCCCCAGTGTCTCTGGCTGTCCCTGCGTGTGTCCCTGTCCCAAACGCTGCCATCACAAACCAGCGCGGGTCAAAACCCGGCTCCAAAGCTCCAGACCCGGCTGAGGCTCTGGGAAAAGCGAGCCCGGCCCTCAGAGCACGGAGCCACCGGGCCACAGCAGCGGCACCGCGGCACTCGGGGCATCCTGAGCCCGCGGAGCAAAGGCGGCACGACCCCATGCCAGTGGCCGAGAATCAAGTAATCGTGGAGTAGTGGAACCACCGAGGCTGGAAGAGGCCTTTGAAAACACCAAGCCCAGCCACCAACCCCGCACTGCCACTGCAACCCCCAAAGAGCTGAGCTCAATCTTGAGATTATCAGATTGCTATTGATAGGTGCTGTATTTGTGTGCAAAAGTCACTGCACTCCACTTGCCTCACTGATTGTTACCAAACAGTGCAACGTGACATCCTGGTGATGCGCTGCCATGATGCCATGCCCTGCCACCATATGCCATTGGTGTCACAACTAAATATTGCATAGATGGACATGCATCAGCTGGAAAAAAAAAAAAAAAAAAAAGAAGAAAAAAAAAGTAGAGTCATTTAAAATTAGGAAACATCCTATATAAACTTGTGTAACCTGTACTATCCAGATTACTGTACAAATAAGGTATTATATGAGAATTGTTGTAAGCACAGTCTTGGCTTATGCAAGGGCAGGTTGGTTTTTCAGAATGATTTGAGGGCCATGAGAACGGGAGCTCTGCTCACATCCTTCACAGTAGCCCAGTGATTATTTTATACTTATTTTTAGATATGTATTCTCATGATTTTTTCACTCCAGAGTAGTTACACCTGGTGCCTAGGTATTTCTTGACAGAGTATTTAGAATCACATAATTGTAAACTCCTCATTGTAACTGTCTAGTAGACTGTTTTTCACAGTCCCTTGGAAAACATCTGCTCACTGAAGCTGGGACATCATCCAATCATTCAGCCACAGGAAAACTAACTCAGGCAGACAAAGATTGGAGTCTGAATCTCCCACAGTCCTGATGAAAACTTTTACCACTTTGTTGTACCCTACTACACACCAAGGGTTCCTTTTTTTGTTGTATGGAAAACCTCACATGTGGTAGGCAGCCCTACAGACTGTGGGATGAGGCTTTTCCATTTTAGATTACCAAGAAAAGATGGGCCCGTTGCAGCACAGACACAGAATTGCAGCCAGTGCAGACGAACTCTTAAGAAAATTAAAAAAAAAACAAAACAAAACCAACTCTAGTTGGAATATGCAAATTAAAGTTTCTCAGGTTACTACAGCAGTTAAATTTAGGTACATTTTATAGAAGTCACTCAGTATAATGTGTCTGTGACCCCAAACGAAAGTCATGGGGAATATCCCAGCAATATTTCAGTGTGGGAACAACAGTGTCGTTTGTCCAGTCTGGTTTTTGAAAACAGCTAAAAATGGTGGTGGTTTAAAATTTGTCTCTAATAAATACCACATCCTCTAATCATTGTAGTCCATTAATAAATTATAATGCAGTGACAGTGGATTAACTGATCCTGTCAGTATAAATTATTATTAATAATAATAATAAAACAAATCAATTTTTTTTCCAGGATTATTCTTTTAAAGTCACAATTAATTTATCTCTCCTAAATTATTTATCATCAGGAAAATGTCACAGTGACATTGTATCATGATGCATTTGCATTTTAATGTAGTAACATATGGTTACTTCTCAAAGAACATACCAAACTGGTTATTCAAGGTAGCATTGTGAATTTTTCATTGCAGGAAAGAGAAGATATCAACACCAATGTGGCCTAGTCTGGGAACACTGAATAAATTATTAAAAAAAACCCCAACCCTATTTGAAACTCTATTACCTGGCACACAGATAGCGTGACACAAGGTTGTGGGAATCCATAGGTAAATAACTGCAAGTGCTTGCAAGGCAAAATCTTGGTTTGTTACCCATGAGAATGAGACAAACCCCTAAATGCTCACTGTCAGAGGGAAAAAAGAGATTTGGATTGTATCTTTAAATTGATCCACTTCTCTACGGAATGCTAGCAAGTTGCTTAATTCACAGGAACCTTTTGGAGCTTTGCAGACTACTTCATTGTATCTCTCAAATTTTAAGCAAGGCCAACAATTGTAACAATTTTGTGTCCTTTACTGACAGCTCATAGAAATGTTTAATTTTGCACCCCCTGCCTGGACAAGGTTCCCCAATCTCCTTCCTTGGACATCGACAGAGGTGTGAGAGTATGATCTCCAGACATAGCCACCAATTATCAGCAGGACTTACAGCCCCGTTAAGGGCACAGTGTTCATATGGAAACTTTGTTTCTCTGCACATAACTTCGCTTTTTACAAATATATATACTAAGTGCCTATATATACACTGTATACTTTAGGAACAGAGGGGCTTTTATGCAAACGGCAGTCGTGTTTCTTTGTTTCAGTCACCTATGGACGTACCATGAAGTGTTTTGCATAAACCAAGACACGTGTTTACCCCGGCCTAGCTACTTGTGAAGGCCATAGGGATGGCCTTCAATTTCTTGCTAAATGCAACCCATTTAATTAAAAGATTAGCCAAGAGAAATGTCACTTTCTGTGCTGCCAGAAGAAAGGGCACGGGCAGGCTCTGTTCTGCGAGCTTAGACTCCTGTAATATTTCATCTATGCTTACACTGGAAGGGGCTAACAGCCACATGGAAAGAAGAGGTTTATAAAGGATGCATTTGTGATGCAATGAGCATTAACAGCTCTTGTCCCCAAGCTGCACAGTAATATAGGCTGGAATTTGCAAACTTACTGCTGTACAGGATGCAGTGAGAAAGGAACAGTCCTACAGAAGCTCAGAAGCTGCTCCAGTATGGGCAGTAACCAACACTGTTAGAGCTTATTTGTTTTCTAATTTGAGGTACTATGGTTCAAAGATAAGGGTCGGGCCAAAACTAGTTAAACCAGTTTAGGAAAAGTGCAGGAACTTATTTTTAGCTGTGGACTAAAGCTAGTTGGTGCATTTAAAGATATTTTTGGATTCAAAACAGGGCAAACACCTCATGACAGAAAATTTGTGATTTTACTCTCCAAAGACTCGATACAGGTTTTTGTCAAGTGCCTCTTTTGTCTTTTACTAATGAATTAACAGATTGAGGATCTTTATTTAGTGATCTGAGTGGGTTTTTAAGTCTACCCTGAATATATTGCTTGTTAGATACCAGTGTGCAAACAGGATGGGTAACAAATACATTGTTTGCAATCGAATGCATTCTGCTACCTTTTCTATGCTTTGCATCATAATGTGCTAATTCTTTGGGGTTTGGGAACAGCTGTTAGAATTATGATACATATTCAGTAAAAATTACTGAATCAGAATGGAATGGACCTCTGCAGCTTGTCTAGCCCACCCTCTCTGCCTGCCTGGAGCAGGTTCATCAGAGCTGCGTCCAGCTGGGCATCGAGCATCCAAGGACAGAAACTCTACACCCACTCTGGGCAGCCTGTGCCAGTGTTTGGCCTCCTATGCAATAATAAAAAAAAAAGGTTTTCTTCTGTTTAAGTGGAAATTCTGTATTTCTGTTTGTAGCTTCCTATCCTGTCACTGGTCACTACTGAGAAAAGTGTATCTCTGCTGTCCCCTGCCCAGGGATTTACCCACATAGCTCACAGTCAGTGTGCTGGCCACCTGCATCCCCAGGGCTTTTCCACAAAGCTGCTCTCCACCACTCCGTCCCCAGTCTGTACTGGTGCATTGGGGTTTTCCTCCCCAGTGCAAGGCTTTGCATTTCTTTTGTTGAACTTTACCAGTTTCCTGTTGGCTGATTGCTATCTTTTCCTGCATGACTAAATACAAACATGATTTCTACTTTTGTGTCCTTGCCGCGTCACTTACAAGCAGCAAAAATACCCACCATGAGATCTGAATATGAAACTTCATTTCATTCTTCTTATTTTGAAAAAAACTAATTAAAACACCTGTTAACTGTACTGACCACTATGCCAAGCCCTGACAGTTTAATATGAATGATATTTATGTTTGATATTTCTTATCTTCTTTTTCATTGCCTTTTGGCATATCAATACATTTAATTATAGTTTAGTACACTGAGTATATTGATAGATGTGTGGGTGATAGAAACAGTTGCTAGGAAAGGCTGACATCCATCAGGAGTGCTGCAAGGGAAAGGGATCCTTCAGAGGAATGATGGAGATTTAGTTATAACTTGATCCTGTGAGGCTTGGCTCATTAATGCATTAAAAAAAATGGGGCTCTCTGGGTCATATGACTAAAATAAAACAGTTTATAAAGAAAAACTTTTGTACAGAATAGACTTCTAGAAAGAACCTTCAGAGGTATTGAAGATGCAAAAGTTATTGCTCAATTATTTTCAGCAGACTGGCTGGAAAAAAAATTAGCCAGGTATCTCTGTGAGGAGCAGAGGATTATAGGGAGCTTAGTGGGCTCGTGGTGCTCAGCTGTCCCAGGCACGGGCTCACGGAAGCCTTTTGTAAAATGACTGTGCATGATCTTTTATACAGCTGTACTTTGCTGCCTCTAACCTCCTTTTAATTGTCCTTCAGCTTTCAGACTGAATGTGTTTGCCAATACACACCTTTGTTTCCCTGCCAGTACTCGCCTTTTTAGCCAACAAACCACTCCTACAGTGATATATTTGTAGGGAGCAATCTTACCCCATTTCAGCTTTCATTTTACAGGGCTAGAAGAACCGTGATCTGCAAGTTTTCTCTTGTGTAGAGAATCTCTTATCCATTCCAGGTGTCCATCTTTGCATATTTTTCAGATTAAATTTGTAATTTTATACAATATTCCAGGTAAAGGTTCACTGAGATCTCACATGGCAAAAAATATTTTCATACCTCTATGAAATCAGATGTCTCAATGGCAACCTGGGCTTATATTTGTTTTGGCATAGCTGCCTCATGCCAGCAGTTCACAAAAAGTGTGATTTTGAAGAGTATATTTTGGGTTCCTCTTCTGTCATGTCAAACTGAGGTTCTAGCACATAGTGGTGCTATTTGTTCCCAAACACAAAACTGCACATTTGTATATAAGTAAAATTTCTTCTCATTTCTAGCAATCTAGACTACAGGCTCTAATTGGTAGTCATTAATTATTTGTGTCACAAGTGTTTCTTCACTTTATCAATGAATTTTCATTATCATGTATCCAATAGTAACATTACTTGTAGATATTTCCTTTTATGTCAGCTCATTTCATGCTCCATTTTGCCTCTTTTTTCTATTTATTAGTTTTCCTCATCAAAATGTTAAAAGCTACCTTTTTCTTATGCTTTGTAACTACATAATATACCCCAAGTTCTGATACTTTTGAATTCATGGTCAGCTCTCCCTTCTATTTCTGTTTTAGTTACCCTTTTCTTACAAAAGGTGCATGATTTATCCTCAAGATGACACACAATCACACCTGGCTCCCGAAAAACAAGGGTGATCATTTCTCCCTCTGGGTAACTAAATAAACTTTATAAAGTTGTTATTGCTTGTGATGATTGCTTCACATTTTTTTCTGATGTTCTATTACGCAGTTTAATAATATACTTTCATATAAGCAGAACATCCCACCTCAATGGTGTTTTCTCCAAAGACTTTCTCTTGAGCTGTATGATTTTGCAGGTTCAGACTTATTAATGTGTTTCCCATGTTTGCTCTGTTCAAAGGAAGCCATTTCATGCTTTCACCTGTGAGGCAATCCTTTCTTCAGACATAATCACCGTTTCAAAAGTTTGCAGTTCATTGGTGGTTATTGTACTGTTTATCCTTTTGGTGATGTTGCATTATATTCATTGTGACCTGGTGTGACAGGGGCGGACCAGAAGCCTGAAGCAATCAGCGATGATGGCCCTCCTCACCAAAGGAAGATGCACAAGAGAGAACAGAGCACTGCTCTGTTGCCAAAGGAAGATGAACAAGTGAGAATAGGGCACTGTTCTGTTGCCTGGGGTCTCCATCCCCACAGTGACCGTGCTCTCGAGGATAGGTAGCAGTACTGGAAGAATTGGGACAGTGTTATGTGGGTCTTGATCAGATGAGAGGGATGGTGAAGCCAGGTTTTGAAGATGATGATTCACGTCACAGTGATAAGTTACCTTAGTGCCTTTGGAGACCAGAGAATTGGGTTCACATATTTTTTTGTAGCCTGCATTGAATGAAAAGTGGATGAAGAGAAACTCCTGCTTGCTCTGCTGAGCCCAGGGACAGGCTGGGTGAGGCCTTTGAGTGCAGACAAGATGTATTGAGACTGCTGGCCACCAGTTTGCTCGTGTAGTGCCACTGCCTGTGCCAATCCTGCCTGCTGGGATAGCTCAGAGAGCTGTTCCTTTGTCATCAGGAACGTTACTTCTCCACAGCCCTGAACTAATTGCTGCTTCTAATGTTTTCCACCCTAGAGTAATTTCAAAAAGTGTTACACTTATTTTGGTTTTACTCAGGTGATCCAAGGAGCTGCTGATGCTGGTTGTAGTGAGGAGAAAGTTAAATCTTTTGCAGAGTTTTCTGTGTTTTCCTGTTTTCTGAACTTGGAAAGATAGCTCGAGATGGCAAAAGCAAGTAGATAAAAAGCCAAGAAAGAAAAGTAATTAAAAAAAGAGAGGGGGAAAGGCAACAGAAAGTAGGACAGGGAAGGATTTCAAACACAAAGATGTGTAGGTGGATGAGGAACAGCTGAAGACTGGCCATCAACAGCAAATGGAGTTGTAAAAACACTTGACTCAAAATAATTTGTGATGTGCCTTTGACTTTTTGGACTGTGGAGACAGAGAAGGTGTTTAGAAAACCCACCAGACATGGAAATGGAGAATATTGTAAACTTTCCTTTATTTTGAATGTAAATCCTTGAATGGACAAGGAAAAAATACATTTTCTCTCATATCTACACTGTCAACACGCAATTGATGCAGTTATCTACAGAACAAAGTTTTGTTATTCTTCGTCAAGGTTTCAAGACTGCCATAGCATAGCCTGTAAGAAACAGCCTCAGACTCACAGCAAATTGCAGCTTCAAAGGTGAACAAGAACAAGATTTCTGCTGAAGACACCTGGTTGTGTGTTAACCCTGTGTTAACATGTTGAAGGATGGAAAAATGTAAATCCTACTTTAGGAAACTACGTCATGACAAAACAAGTGTTGTGCTAAGTGATTCTTATTGCGCCTGTGGAGGGGTTACTCTGCCAGCATCTCTGGCCAGGATCTGGAAACTGTCCCTAAAATCTGCAGCAGATATTGCAGAACAAAGAAGAAAGGATCAGTCTGGTGTATGCTTACCTTCTGGCTCTTAGGCACAGTCCCAGGACCCATTCTGAGAGTTTTTCTTTATTTACTTTATTTGTTATTGAGAATCTCATGTGAGCCATTGAATGATACAACCTGGGATGTGATTTGAAATTTACAATGAGTAAAATAGTTGTAGCAGTAGGAGAAAGACCATGCTCAGAAACTCTGGATCTTCATCTAAGTAACTTATTTAACTTAAAGAGACCCACATGTCAGCAAGAGCAAACAAAATAGTGAAGGCCCACAAACAGGAGTAGTACCTGTAATTAACTCATATGTGGCATTTTACTTTATGTCATTGGTTGCACAGAGCAGGGACCGCACAGGGTTTAAGATGCTGCTGCAGTTCCAATAAATACTTGACATTGATTTGGAGCCATCAACCTTAGTGCCATTTGCAGTGTCCAGAAAATTTATTGATGACGCGTGAGTAGCACTGGAAGACAGAAGTTCGTTATCAAGGAGAGCAACACCCTGCCTTTGTTTCTTACACTCTGCTTCCTTAAGCATCTGCTATTGGCCACATTTTGGGTAGCATTGAGAAAAGAAAATATTGGCTCATTTTCCAGTCATTATCTTCACTAATATCACAGTGCAGATCTACAAAGGTTGAGCAATGTACTCTCTTTATGGGCCATGGTTGCAAGATGCCGCTGATGTCAAGACACCCCAGATTAGATGAATATCTCATCAACCAATGAACTTAATGAATTCCAACACTGAAAAAGGCTTTGTCCAGATAGGTTACACTCAGCTGAACCACTATTAGAGAACTCCTTAAATTCACCTTAGAATTATTCCTGTTAGAACAGAAAATAATATTCTTGGCCACATAGTAAATTTAAACTCTGCCAAGTACACTGTTGTAACACTCACTGCCGTGAAATTATTTTTTTAAGACACTTGAATTTACAGTCTGTGATTTAATAGCAGCTGTAATGTCACTACAATATTGCTGCAACCTCCAACGGGGCTTGACAACTAAGGCAGAGCAATCAGGTCTTCAGGGTCCCAAGGATACAGCCTTTTGGGGCAGAATTTAAGGACATATTGGATACCTGCCAGGCGTTTCTGGTCCCAGCATTCAGTCCTAATCAGACAGCAGGTGTTGAGAAACCCCAAACACTGTAACAAACCCACAGTAGCTGTGCCACTTCCGAGAGGTGTCAAATCTAACATGCTTTCACTGCAGTTATTGCCTGCAAATGCTCAACAACTCAGAAAACTCCATGTGCTGGAGTTAGAAAAAACAGCTGGTCTGCCCATGAAGAATATGTAGAGGTTGTGTATTGCAACCTGAGTGTGTCAGGCTTGCTGTTTAAGCCCCAATTCAGTGGTTATGTACAGCATCCAAAGATCCTTCACCTAAAATATCAATTCAAATGCAATAGTCCTTACTCCAACAGACGGACTCAGCAGTAACTCTGAGCTGTGATCTCATTTTGGAGCAGCCTAAATATCCAGTAATATGGTGATTAAGGTACCAACAGGGGTGTTGACAGGTCTGATTTCAGTCCTCAGTCGAGATGATGAGTGGCTTTAGTGCTAATTATTTGTCCCATTGTCCATGAGAGTGACCTTGACAACAGGCTGCCATGCACCCAGCGTGCCAGCCTTCTGGAACCTCTTACTGCACTGTTTGGCTCTATATAAGAAATTCTTCAGAGCAGGGAAGTGGATGAGAAGACAGAATGTGGATTAGAAAACACTTCTCTCTTTCTAACTAGGATTCCTCTAGGAGAGGAAACCAATCCCACTCTCCTAAGGAGAGCAGCACCTTTCTGCTCTTTGGGGTGTCAATTACATTTATCTCTGTTCTTGGCAGGACCAGTCGGTGGGATTAAAGTTGAATGCATTGCTTAGAGAGGCAGGGCTTGCAATCAGGAGCTGAGGCAGGCAGAGGCCTGAAAGGCAACACTTATGTAAACCTCATTCAGATCGATTTGGTGAGCTTTGAGGCTCAGCAGCAGAAGAAATCAAACTGGCCATTTCTTCTGTGAAACAGTGTAATAGCTGCTCTTATTAGACAGTGGGTCAATATCTCTGGTCTTTGGCCATACTGGAATTTTTTTTTCTTTTTCTTTATTGCTGCTTAACTCAGGACATTTTTTTTTCCCCCAGAACTCTTACGGCATAAAGCATTATTTTGTACTTGAGTTTTTTCTGTCAAACCCTCATTTCTGTGACATGATATCAGCTGCATTTAGCTTAACTATCTCCATTAGTTCAAAATCTTCATATTTCTTGGAGTTTCATAGAAATGAAAGCTGTAGCATTTGGATTCACTGACTTTACCTGTAGGGCAGCAGTCCATTTTGTAGATAGAATGTGAAATACATCAAGTCTGCATATTGTCTCAAAAAGGCTGAAGCTTTTCTTTAATTTCCTCCATGTCTCATTCCATTTCTTCATTCCCTTATCTTCTCTTTGTCTTACTAAACTAGGTGCTGCAACCTTTTGGAATTGTTTAAAATCACAGAAAAAATTTAGTTGGAAGGGACCTCATCTGGCCTGAGCCCCCTGCCCCCCCCCCCCACCCTGAAAGCAGAAGTGACCCCAAGCTTTGACCAACTTCAAAAACTCTGTTTTCTGTGGCTGCAAACCCCCCCTCCTTTACTACTCTCATTTACACCGATCCCATCTATTGTTTCTGCAAATGTTAATGCATGAGAAAGGAGCTGTAGTTGTTTGGGCATTAACTAGACACTCTGAAAGCACAGAGCCCAAATGTTGTTTCGTTCTTTGCCTTGGTGTGTAGGTGGTGAGTTCTGATGAGCTTCTGTGAGCACAGGCTTGTGTACAACCATACCACAGTGGCCTCTGGAATTTCTAAGCCCTATGTTACAATGCAGGTAAGAGCATGCAGCACTAACTTAGGAAAAAATATATTACAGAGATATTGAAATGAATACTCAATCCAAGCATTACAAGACAAGAAAGCTCAGAAAAATAGAGAAACAAACTATGTCCTGATAGACCAACAGAGCTCTGGGTGTCAGTGGTGACACCAGGCAGAAATCAGGGAAGTGGCAGTAAAGACACTTCAGGGTTTGGGATCTCTGGTTAAGTTCCATGGCGAAGCATGAAATGCCTCTGTCTGCTACATCACTGATGGGAGGATGATAAGGCTGCAGACAGTTCTCAAAGCATGACAGCAGCACAGACCTGGCGGCTTTGTTGCCAGGGTCAAATGTTTGTTAGAGTTAGGGCACCATCAGCCAGCTGTGTGGGGACCCACAGGCACAGCAAGGTCTGCTTCTTCCCCTTAGGAATGCCACTAAACAGAACTGTGCCTCCAGTCTGAGGCCCAGGCAGAGCTGTGCTCTTCTCGCTCTTCCTTTCAGAGCCCTTTGCCCACTCCAGGACTGTCCCTGTCCTAGGGGTGGCTGCTCAGGGCCTGGCTGCACCCGTGGCAGGCAGTTCACAGAGACCACCGGGCAGGCTCCAGCAGGGTAAAGGCTCAGGGGAGAGCAGAGCAGAGCAGAGCAGCCTAACCTGCAATATGTTCTAGACCACCTGGCAAGCTGAAGAAGCCTCATCTCTCATCACCCAGCTAATTAGTTTGAGTGCAGTGCCACGAGGGTGCAGCGACACCGACTCCAATCCCAGGGTTAGCACAGTTGGCTGGGCTATCTGATAGCTCAGACTCTGCAGCACACACAGGCAGGTACGTTCAAAGGGATGCTGGCCTAATTTTCTCTCCTCACAGTTTTTAACTCAAAGGAGCACCTTTTTCTGGAAGTCTGAAAAATCCAGTTTTGTCTGTCTTTTAATTGTAAATGCTGCAGCAGAAACAATCAAGAGTTGAAAGCCTGTGTCCAGACAAAGTCACGTTTTCTCTTCAATATGACAGAATCTAGGATAAAAATCAGGTAACAAGAGTTTAGTCATACTGGGGCTAAGGAACAGTGATAGGCTTTCTCCACTGGTCAAACTGCTGGAGGGTTTAGCTGCTCTTCACTATCCCCATCAATGTGTAGAAGGATGGTCTGGGAATGCCTTTGAGCTCACCAGCACAGATGTGAGACTGCAGCTCTCTTTAGCTTCTCTGTCTGTGCACTCAGTGGGCAGGAGCTCTGAGCTCCACCACAGTGCACATCTTCAAGACATCTGGAACAGTCTTCTTGGCTTTTCCCTCATGTGTTTTTTAACATTTTCATTTCTATGTATCAGTTCTTTCAAAATTTTCAAAATTTTTTGACTAATTTTGTTGTCCAGAACAGTTATGAAAGCCTACTTCTAGTCTCATGTACCCAAGACTGTACAAAGATATAAAGAGAAAATCTGTGTTTATTCTTCTTTCCTTATTTAAACATGTGAGACCATCTTTTCAACATGATAGAGCTTATTTTTAACCCTGCCCTAATGCAAAATACAGCGAGTTTCTGTTAGATGACTTCAGCTTCATCAGGCTGAAAAATGTTTGTGTGTTGTTTAGGGCTTCTTTTCATTTTAGCTTTCACCTATCATATGCAACATACAGTTTTACCCATCTTCTCTTTCATGGAGCTCTTTAATCTTCTTTTGGGACAACTTGCAGTTGCTCTTTATCCCAGACATACTGGGACAGTATTTCTTCATGAGTGCGCTGTGTTGCCATCCAGTCAAACGTGCTATTGCTTGCTGTTATGTTATTTTTTAGGCAGGCTAATCTTGTTCATAATTTATGTTTAGGGCCACAGCTTATCTCTTCATCAAATGCATTTGGTTTTGAAGTTCTGCAAGGGTTTATCCTGTTGCAGGGCATTCATTTTAGAAGGACTGCCTTTCTGGGCTTGGCTGTATTGACCCTTTTGGTGCAATAGGAGTTTTATGCTGCAGGCTGCTGTGTTTGATTAGTGCAGCCTTGCCACTTAGTACCAAGTCAGCCTCACTTGGCAGTGTTTCCCAGGTTACCCAAATGACCAACCCTCACAGCTTCATTTACTCCAGTCTCTGGAATAATCCCACCACACCCATCAGCATCCTCTGCCCTTTCCTGAACTGCCACCCTCAGATTCTCTGGGATGTTATGTTATTCCAGAACTGTGGCTGTCTGAATTTCATAGATTCTTGCATACTAGAGGCTGATTATTGCACAGCTTTTTCCACAATACTGTGTTGTTTATAAACCCACTTCATTTGCAGGTCCTGAACCCTTTCTGATTGTGTTTGCCTTACGATGTTGCTTCTGGGATTGAGGGCCTGTCCTTTCTACCCTCTCCTTCTACTGCCTAGGCAGTGGTGGGAGACTTGGTTTTGGATGCAATTTAAAGTTATAAAATCCCAGCTGAATGCTGAAGAGTTCATATTCCAAGTAATAAAATATTCATTTGTTCCCACCGACATTTTAAAATGCATTAGAGAAGCATTTATGCTGATTCTCCCATTTGTTAAAACTTGTGTCTAGAAAACTCCCATCTGGATCATATTTACTCTAATTTCTTCTTTTAAAACTTTGACAGTGATGGCTCACCTGAGTGAAATGAAAATGCTGTGTTTTGACACTGATTGTGATAGTGAAAATTTGATTTGAAAGTGGAAAATTGTTGTTGGAATACTCCAGATGGCTGCTGACGTTAAATAAAGCACTACTGCCTTGAAACAGAGAATCTTGTTCTTTGAGTGTGACAGATGCTGCAGAAAGTTGTTACTTGGCACACTTTGGTAAATATTAAAGAGAGAATTTTGGGTGAAACCAGCAATTTTGTTGATAGAAATATCTCACAAAATACAGAATTCATCACTGTAGAGTGGAGTTCTCTAGAAGGAAAACATTTCTTTCGTAATTCTTAATAAACAAAAGAAAAAGCTCAATAAAATAGCTGATCTAATTTTCTTGTAAAATCCATTAGGATTTTAATCCTTTAGGAAAATGTCGTGGGTCAGGATGTATTTTCTTGCTAATGGTTTTGCGATGGAATCAGCACAGCGCACTCTGAGGGAAATACAGAGAAGTTGCTTGTAGGTGTGAGGAAGAAAACTTACAGAGAAATTCTCAGTGTCACCAGGTACAGAAGGAAGGTGTACAAATGTAACTGTCACAGAGTGCTCTGGGGAGAACCATTGATACAGGGAGAGAGCAATAACAATAACAGAGCCCACGGGGCTGCTGGAACTTGGGGTTTTTTTAGGTATTTCTAGTTCTATGAGGATAAGGCAGTTTTTGGCTCACAGAATGTTTCCCCTGTATTTAAGCCCTTCTGTGAGGGAAGAAGTGACAATATTAGGGAGGACTCAGATCCTTGTTTTCCTGGCAGGCTTGAAATGTTAGAAAATAAGAGTAAGGTGATTATTTCTGCCAGGAGGAAAAAGATAAATATCAAAACTGACTCAGAAAGGATCCTATATGCCACATCCAAAGCTGTGTTGCAGACTCTGAAGGGAAGGTAACCCAAGAGCCAACTGCACATTTGGAGCTTCACTAAGATTTGCTCACAGTGCGCTAGAACTCAGCTCTTTGCTTTCTGATACCTGCAAGCCCATTTTCCTAATAAGAGCTGCAGACATAATTTCATAACTTGGAGGCTGATGGCATGTGACTTTTAGGTTCCCAAGACACATGAATCAGGCTCAGAATGAGCAGTTTTTGCTCACAGATCCCTTTCTGCTGTGCCATGACACTGGCTGATACAAACAAGGTCACAGTCACAGATGTGTGTGTGTTTGTGTTTATGTACAATCCCACTTGCCACCTCTGCTCATTCAATAGTAAAGAGTGAATACTCACTAGAAGAAATTACTTTTCTGAGTGTGCTGGTTTGCTCACATTGAAGGAATGGGCTGGACAACCCAAGGCTGAGACAGGATCACAGATTGAGGAGAGTGTACTTCATTGCAATGGCCAGCACATACCTTCTTGCAAATCTTTATCCTTTCTGGTAGATTTGGGTCCTTGGACTCAACAACATGAGGTTCATATTTCAGTTTTACTGGTAGTGAAGCTGAGGTACAGAAAATTTCACAGCTGAAGACTAAGCAGCCTGGGAAGAATAAGATTCAGGCTGCTAAATCCACAGCTGCTGCTCTTCTTTCTAAGCCAAACTGAATGACTCTGTCCTACATACATCTAAAATATCAGAGCATTAGGTTTACCTATAGGCTTTAGCTAATGGAGCCATGAATCCTGAAAAGCTGAAAACATGGAAAGGCTGCAGCTGAAAGTCCTACAGCCTTGGAGAGAAGTTGTATTTAGAAGAAAGAAATGTGTGTAGCATACTTATTCAAGAACTGCAGTAGTTTAAGGACTCTTTCATAGAGGTAGTGGGGCACTTGAGTTGTTTCTGCTCTGTGGAATCAAAACTGACCTTATGTCCTCTCACACAAGACATGTACTTGTTGTTTGTCTCAGTCTGAAAGGTGACTCTTTTTGAAAACATTTATTGTCTCCCAGCAAACAGTGACAGTGCTGGGCAGGTTTTGTCCAGAGAGCAGAAAAGTAGCTGAAATGTCAGTTTTCTTTAATTTATCTTGCTCCATCCAATTTATTGTGGACAAGAAGTTGTATACTTAATAAAGCCATCCGCATAAGGGAATTTCATGTCATATTTTTGATGAGCCACCCACAAGCAGAGCAAAGTGAATGTGTGAGATTGTTACTGATGAAAAATTCGATGTTTATGACAATCAAGGATGCTCTGTGCTATGTACTGACCCTAGAAAACAGAATCCACTGAAATGGATGCACCAATATTTGTCAGAATCATGCTAAACTAAGGTTATGCTTCTCAGGGAAATAATGAAGCTCATTCTTAGAAAGGAGGAAAGAAATGTCATTCAGTTCACAAATCTGACTCAGAAAATGACTGTGCATGTCATAAAGCATGTTCATGCAACTCTTGACGTGGTTTACAGGCCTCAGCTCCTACATTCCCACTGCCTTCAAACGACCTCATTAGCCTAACAGCAGTTAACCACCAGAAACTGCCCCTGGCAGCACCAACCACAGTGCCCTGACCTAGAGAAAGGTGCACATTTCGCACAATGTGATCCCTCAAAGCAAGGAGCTGGAGGAGCAGCTCCAGCTGAGCTTTGCCCATTAATGCTTTCTGCCTGTGTGTGGCAGAGGTGCACAGATCCCGTGTTTGCTGCACCTTAAACCTGCAAATCATTATTCCCCCTGTCTGTGTGAGCTCTGGGCTTGCTCCATACCTGTGCCACAGGGAGGGGATTACAGCTCTGTACCTGTCAGTTTGGGGAGAGAGTGCAAAGGGCAGCTGCACAGTCTTCCTTCTCCTGGCATTTCACTCTCACCTCTGCTCCCTTTCTCCTGCTCTCTCCCTCTGCACAATGAGTAGTAACCGCCACCTCAGTTTTACATGTAGAGAAAGCTATTGAACCATTTCTGAAAGAGAAATAAAATTTCTGTTATTGAGGGGACTGCAATACATTGCATGCTAAAGATATTCCTGTTAAAAGAATCTAATCTGTACTCCTTATTCCTAGTGTAGTTTTATTAAAAAAAATTAGTTAATGAGATCTGTAATTCTACAGATAAGACTATATGAGGAGTGAAAATATTTCAATAGACCTGTACCTTCCATTTGATTTTTCTTTTCAAACAAAGAATTCAGGATAGTAGCTGCTCCAACATCAAAGTCACCACTGAATATTAATATTGGAACATGGATTTTCACAATTCTGTGTGCACCAATTTCCTGATGTGTTTGAATTCTGAAAGATGAAAAAAGATTTTATGTCATGGTTTAAGATGTCTTTTATCTTTGCAAGAAACATACAATTTTTTCTTGTGCCATAACTTTGTCTGGGGCTTTGCTGGGAATGCTTTTACAATTCTACTATGTTGAGGTGATTTAGTGTTTTGAATTATTTCAGGGACAAGAGGTTGAACTTGATGATCTTGATCCAGCTCAGGATATCCTACGATGATTCCATGATTTTCTGTAAAGTGATTGATTTGAAAAGTGGCTAGTGGAGCAGATACTGGAGAACAGAAGTTAATTATTCCTAAGGTCAGGTCACACAGCAAAAAAATTCAATCCTAGAGCCATAGGGAACAAATATTCTTGAGCATTCTCTCTGTACAGCTTTATTCACCAGTAGTGTCATGCAGAGTAAGAAGACAAGCTCATGAGCCTAGATTTCTCACAAGGGAAATAACACGTCATACAGTATTTTCTAGAATCTCTCACAATCTCCAAGTTTCATCTTTCTTTTCTTTATTAACCAGGGTTAGCACAGACTGGAGTCTCTGTTGCTTTTGTTCAATGCTTTGTGTATTAAAGGTAAAGGGCACAGTAAATGCCAGTATTGCATAATTTACAGCTCTGATCTTGTGCTGCCTGAAAACAAATAGACCCTTTTTGTCTGGGAACAGTGACAGCCATATCCTGGTCTTCATCATGAGCAATTGGGTTCCATTTTACCTAGAACTTGAACAGCTGGTATGAACGGAAGCTTAAAATCCAGGAAAAGAAGCAAAGGAATAAAGAATGGTGTGTCTCAATAGGAGTTACAGTCTAGTGTGAGCCTAGAAGGAAAGGAACCAGATGAAATCTGCAAGGAAAGGAACCAGAGGAACCCTGCACAATTGTCTATACAGGGCTGAGAGGGCAAAAAAAAGTTTAGGATGTATATTAAGTAACTACAAAAAGTAGGCAAAACTACTCACACTGTAAGAGTCATTTTCAATTTCAGAGTCATCAGCAAGAGAGTACTGGCCTCCAAAATGTTCCTCTGTTTCACTGTTAACCAAAATGCTTCTGTGTGTGTCACAGTAACACATGGCAGGGGAATTAGGGAGAAACTGTGGAACTGAGAGAGTTTCTTACTGGTGAAGGACATCTGGAAAGGAATGTGCATGAGTAAGGTGACTTGCTTGTTGAAATTAGAAAAGGATCCAGAAGAATTCACATCATTTATAAATTATGTAGAAACTTGCCTCCTGCTCAAATACAATGGACATGGTGAGAAATCTCTGAGACACAAATCACCTCTACTTCCTGGAATAATGCTTGCAGCATGTGAAGGACAATGTTGAGTAGAAATATGCACAAACCATACAGGGAACAGTGGGCTTTGTCCTTACAGTAAAACATTGAGCTTCACTGCTAAATCCCTTTGCCTTTGTTTTCCAGTTTGTAATGCTGGATGATCACTCATTTGGAATGATTTTATTTAACCATAAAGGTATTATTTGTCAAATGCTTTAAAATTTTTTAGACTTTTTACCTTTTTTATGAAGTATTGTGTGGCTTTAGTGATGATTTTTTTAGAATTAAAAACCCTTCCTCAAGCCATCTGGGGGACATCAGTGATCTGAAACTACCATATGGAACACTTGTATGCATTCCAGCAAGTTTTTTTCCTTGCTTTTTTGAAAATGTTGACCATTTTTACTTTGAGAGAAATGTTTAGCTATTACTCATTAATTTTGAGAGTTGTGATAAAAAGCTGTTTCATCTCAACGTGAGAGCACCATCTAGAGGCAAATAACATAAACTGTAGCATAAACCTGTACTAATTCCTTAGGTAGTGATGTTTTCCTTCAGAACTCTAAGGACTTTCAGAATTATGTTCAATATATTTTTAATAAATATTCCCAAATTGACAAACACTCTCAAGCAATTACAATGCTGTTTGAGATTTGCAATTAGCCAGTTACCTACAGCTATCCAGTCAGAGAAAGGGTCATTTCAGCTTGGTAGGTTCATCCACACCAGCTAGAAATTATTGGCTCAAGCCATCCTGGCATCAATAGGAACATCTGAAGAGATTTTTTTTTTTTTTTTTTTTAGCTGTCAGGCCATGGTGAAGCTCGTGCCACAAGGCCTTCACCATGCTTCTTTTTTTAAGTAGGTGTATTATTTAATTAAGTTTTATTGCTTTTGCAGCTTCACCTAGTTGTGCAGAGATGCCTTAGATATACATCTTATGGCATTAAAGTCTGTTTTATAAGTTTACTGTTCCTGCTGATACCGATACAGCAATTCTCAGTGGTTTTGAACATTCTTCTAAATATGGGGGATGATTTATTGAGTCTCTTGTTTCCATCCTCTGGGATGTCAGTATCTGCTTGTATGCCATCACAAAGTAATGTAGTAATCCTAAGGTAGGAAAGGTCTTAATATGATTATTAAAGTACTTACACTTTGTACTTCTAGTGCTTCCTAAGTGTTTGCTAAGGAGGATAAGATCTAAGTGATCATGGATTTCTTTTTCTCTTAGGTTTTGTGCCTGGAAATCCTGTGACCTGCACACAGCACCTGCAGAGGATTGAAGATGCAGCTCAATATGTGGCAAAACTGGATTTAACTTCCTGTGCTAGGAACAAACGTCACCAGACAAGATGTCACACCATGCACTTGTCCCCACTTCTGGTATTTCCAGCAGAGAACAAAATTATCTTTGAACATTGCAGGAGATTTAAAGCCTTTTCTGGGCAGTTGAATTTTACTTGAAGGATAATTCCAGGTTTGAAGGATAATTTCAGGTCTGAGGATATCAGAAGATCAGTGAAACCAAGGGTCTCCAGTACAAGACATTGGAAGGGATTATTTCAAGAGCATGCAGTGACAGAACAAGGGGGGAGGTGACTTCAAACTGAAAGAGAGTAGGTTTAGATTAGATATTACAAAGAAATACCTTACTGGGAGGGTGGTGAGGCATTGGCACAGGCTACCCAGAGAAACTGGTGCTGCCTCATCCCTGGAAATGTTCAAGGCCAGGCTGGATGGGGCTCTGAGCAGCCTGGTCTAGTGGAAGGTGGAACTGGATGATCTTTAAGGTCCATTCCAACCCAGGACACTCCGTGATTTTCTAAGTATCAGATTATATCCTTGAGGATACATGAGGCTCTCCACAGGTAAAATCAACATAAAAGTTTGTCATGGTTTAACCTTAGCTGGCAGCCCAGTCCCACACAGCTCCTTGCTCACTCCCACACCAGTGGGACTGGGAGGGAAAAATCAGAAGGGAAAAAGCTACAAAACTCATGGGCTGAGATAAGGATGCCTTAATGGGGAAAGGAAAAGCCATGCACACAAAGCAAAGCAAATTAATTCCCTGCTTCCCATGGACAGGCAGGAGTTCAGCCTTCTCCGGGAGATCAAGACTCTGTCATGAGTAAAGGTGACTTGGGAAGGACAAACACCATCACTGCAAATGTCCCCTTTTCCTCATTCTTCCCCCCACTTTCTATGACACCACATGGTCTGGAATGTCCCTTTGGTCAGTGGGGTCCCCTGTCCCCTCCCACCCTCCCAGGCACCCCCAGCTCCCTCACGAGCAGGGCTCAGAGAAAGCAGAAGTGGCCTTGGCTCTGTGCAACAACAACAACAAAAACATCTCTGTGTGATCAACCCTTTGTTCAGCACAAACCCAAACACAGCCCCACAGCAGCCACTGCAAAGAAAATTAATTCTACTTTAGCTGAACTAAAATTTTATTCTTATTGGGAAACAAAAAACTGTCAGGGCATTTGTTTTCTGCATGCCTTGGGCTTTAGGTTTTTCTATGGAATGGTTTTTCTACTGGAACTAAGGAGGAACTAAGAAGAAAGTGGGAAAATTACTTTAATATAGATCAGTGGCTCTCAAGTTTTCTACATTGGATCAAATTATATAACTCAAGTCATAAGAAAGTGGAGAAAAAACATTTTCAAAAGCTTGTAAATTGCATGCTTTAGAAGTATTAAAAGCTATATTTTCACAAAAACTATGTGACAGTTCTGAATTAAGAGGTTTGGTACAATCTGAACAGATCTTTGGAGATTGCTGATTTCTGAGGTTAAGACTTCACTACTGCATCAGAATACTGATCTAAGTGCTATTGTGTAAGGTACTGTGTGAATCACTACCACTGCATCTTGTTTCTTACATCTGATTTCTCTCAAATACTTACACAATTTTTCATACAGGCCCAGTTTCTGCTGTTTTTTCTGTACAGGAATCTGTCAGTCTGCTCTGCAGCTGATTAGAAATACTCCTATGCCTGATTAGTGCAGCTTAGTATTTGTGATAGTGACACCCAGCTGGGAGGAGAAATCAACAGG
Organism: Setophaga petechia; assembly: GCA_024362935.1. Classification (NCBI taxonomy): domain Eukaryota; kingdom Metazoa; phylum Chordata; class Aves; order Passeriformes; family Parulidae; genus Setophaga; species Setophaga petechia. The sequence goes on along the minus strand of JANCRA010000003.1, from coordinate 55,003,308 downwards.
GAGGTGGTAACATCCTAAAGCACTCTTTCTAAATCCGTAGGAGTTCACCTGTCAACCCTTCAATTGAACAAGAGATTAGCCACATCACAATCCAGATTGAGCCTTTGTGCAACCACAGCTCATTGATTCCATCAGGATTCCTGCAGGATGAACTTGGCCCAGTTTCTCTTTGTTGTCACAGTGACTGTGGAAAGGTTCTGTCACACCTGGGCTGGACCAAAGGCAGCGAGGGCAGCAGGCTGAGGGAGGTGACCCCACCTGCACGGCTGCATCCAGCTCTGGGGTCCCAGCACTGCAGGGACATGCACCTGCTGGAGCCAGTCCAGAGAGAGGCCTCCAAGGCTGTCAGAGAAATGGAGCACCTCTCCTGTGAGGAAAGGCTGAGACAATTGGGCTTGTTCAGTCTGGAGAAAAGAAGGCTCTGGGGGGATCTCCTTGCAACATGCCAGTACTTGAAGGGAGCCTGCAAGAAAGATGGAGAAAGAATATTTACAGGACACAGGGAGTGGCTTCAAACTGAAAAAGGGCAGGTTTTGATTGGTTATTAGGAAGAAATTCCTTCCTGTGAGGGTGGTGAGGCACTGGCACAGGTTGCCCAGAGAAGCTGGTGCTGCCCCATCCTTGGAAGTGCTCAGGAACAGGTTGGATGGGGCACAGAGCAACCTGTGATAGTAGAAAGTGTCACTGTCTGGGCTCTTGGATTAGAGACCTTCAAAAGTCCCTTCCAACTCAATCCATACTATGATTCTATAATTCTATATTCTGTATTATTTGGGCAAATTGTTCAGATTCTTTTTTTCTTAGGAATAGGGTTTTAGGCTGTTATGTTCTCACAAATGTGAGAGATTTGTTTTTCAACGACATGAATAAGGAACCCAATATTACTAGTTTCAGCAGAAGAAGCAAACCCATTAATTGTGCACCTGCTGGTCCCCCATGCCCAGGAGAGGGCAGCAGTAAGAGAAAAATATCTTTCTAATGTATTCAAGAATTGAAGAATATCCATGTAAAGCTGATAAGCAATTTCCCCTCAAGATTCTTACCATTCTTCCTCATTTCCCCAGCAAGTAAACCCCTGTCCTTGTTAGTAGTACATGGGATTCTTGTAACTTTTATTGTGGATGTCATCAAAAGAAGGTCCCTAGGCCAAACATCAGTTAAACCCTAAGTTCCAGAACTTATATCTATAAGAGTTAGAGAAAGTTTCTTAGAAACCCATGTACTCCCTAAAATGTCACCAGCTCCTCGGGGACACAATTTACAGGTCTTTCATTAAATTTAAACTTGTGTGGTTTTGAACAATGTGAGTCCATTTATGACGTCAATACACTCACATCAGATATCAGGATTTAATAACAAACTTCCTTTGCTGAGGCTCAGCTTCCTGCTTGCACCCCTGCCTCTACAGCATTTAAAGAACTGTCTTTACTAGGGAATGCCTGCTTGTCTCTCAAAACAGAAAGATGGGAGCTGGGGAATTTAATCTGTAAGCCAGATTCTCCTTCTGAGATCACTGGCACAGAGAACATTTCCCAGCAAGATTGTTTGGCTTGCGGGAGCAATGGAACTTCACACAAGAGTCTGTTTAAAACTGTACCAATAAAAAACCCCAACACCCTGGCAGTGTGGTTTCAAGAAGCACCCTGGAAAATCTGGTCCATTGAATTTACACTGAAGGAAACCACTGCAACTGAACTATTGGAAGTGTTGCTACAGTTGTTCTGGGTCAGCAAACTTAATTATTCAACATTTCAGGCACCGTGTGCATACACCGAGCAAAGAGAGAAGCATTACAAAGGGCTGATTCTCCTTGTTGCGTGTGTGACTCCGTGCGATAAATTCAAGCTACACCTCCTCCTGCATAATCTTTTGTACTTTTGTTTTGCTTTTCTAGTTCTGAAACAGATATCTGGAAAAATCAATTAGATGTACAGATGTAATGATAAGATGAGGCAAGAAAAGTGCATGGTAGGCAAAAAAAAAACCTTTGTGATACCTCCACCTCAGCAGATCCACCCTTGATTGCAAATATTCATGACTAATGGCATCATTTTAATTATAATGGAACACGTGTTGTTGAGATGAGATTTTCAAAAGCTTTTGTGTTCAAATGCTTTGACAGTGCTTGCTGAAACTCCTTCAGCTGCAATGGGTTTCTATGAAACTTACCAACTTACAGCCAAAGTAATATATGATAAAAACCCTAAATGCAGTAAAACATATTGGTGGAAAAGCTGTTTAAATGCACAAGTGTTCTTTACATAAATACTTTCACATATTTTTTTTTCCATGCCTGGATTCCTTTTCTGATGAAAACAGAAAATGAGGGAACAAAATCCCTGTGGGAAACTCATGCACGGGTGTATGATACCTCTTGACGTGTGATATTTTTAGGAATACAGGAATTTCTAAATCAGGTCATATTCAAGGTCCATCTTCTCTGTCTGCCAATTATTAGCATGTTCAAATAATTCTGAGAGATGAGTGAGGCAGGAACTCCTTTTTCTATGTTGGTTATTCTTGCAGTGGTTTCCATTTTAATTATTCAGGCAGCCAATGTACCTAAAAAAATCTTAGTGTTGTATAATACACCAGATTACCCAAAGAGCCTTTTTCAAAGAGAGATGCAAGCTGCTGTCTCCTGGAACAGAGGCTATTTCTATTCTTTGTTTTGCTTAGTGTAAACCAAATTAAATACGGAAGATCCTCTACCTACCTTATATAACTTGTTTCTTTGCCTAGTTACTGCCTCACTTGGCTTATAATTGTGGCATTTGAAATACCTAATTTAGTTTCCTTTGTACAGCTAAAACTTTATTATTTTCAATCAACCTCACTCTATATATCTTTAAATACAATATTTGCTTTTTTTTCCCCCTTGCTTTTTATTTTTTCATTGGAAGCTGCTATGTAACTACCTCAGCCTAGAATCCTTTAAAAAAAGCTACAATTGCTTCAGAGACACGGTGGAAACTGGGATCTGAGTTGTGTGCATATCTTTCACAGGTTTTTTCAAGAAGGATGGGCCCAGAAACTGCAGGTCAAACATTTCCAGTGCTCCTGTACGATCACAGCTTGGGCTGGACTAGTGCAAGATATTCACCTTGCCATAGTAATGGCTGGGCAAGGACTGTCAGGAAAGATCACTGCTGCTTGAAGTATGGGAGATTCTGATTAAGGAAAAAAGGTTTTCACTCCAAGGTAATTACCATGTTGTCCAGAGAGCTTCCAGGATTTTTCTTTGTAGATTTTCAAGACCCAACTGAATAAAGCATGCTGGTTCTTGTTGTCATCTTATTGCAAAGCTCCCATACCTTCTTGGTGATTACTCAAGGGCAGCTCCTCACAGCACTGACTCCTCCTCCACAGCATAACCAACAAACTCCAACTCTCCCCCACCCAGCTACCCCACTCTTTTATAGCACTCATCCTCACTGGACACAGCTGTGGCCTGTTAAGGGCTGGCCTGTTCCTAATCTTTGGTAACTAGTACACCTGCAACTCCTCAGGGGTGAGATTGCCTTCAGTACTATCTTCATTTTCTTACATTCTATCCCCCTACAGGTTCTGAATTAATTGTCAACCCTGCTTTGAGCAGGCACTTGTGCTACAGGACATCTGAGTGTTTAAGTGTTTCTGGAAACATGAGATAGTTGAAAGTCTTCTCTTTTAAAGATGCTACATAGACTGTGGTCTCTTCTGAACACTGATAAATTTTAAATACCCTTTGCATTTTTTTCATGGTCTATACTCAAAAAAAAAGAAACGTGAGATATTTCTGTGGAAATGCAAAATATTGATGTGATATCATCACCTAGTTAATGTTATTTAGAATGCAGGCACAGAAGCTGAGCTAACACCTCTGTCTCACCATCACTGGAGGACTAGGATGCAAGTAAATGCCTGTGACAAAGTATTTATCATACTTGTGCAGTGAGAAAATACAGAGAAGTGTTTATTACATGGAGATGTGATTGGCACCAGAAACAACAGCTGTCGGTGAGAGACTTCCCAGAAATCCAAAAAAATTGCAATCATTCCAATCAGTGCTCGTAGTTTTGCAAAGAGATTTTATATCATGCTTCAAAAGAGCAGAGTTATAAACCAAGCAGAACAATATCTATTCATGTTTCTTCAGAAATATGGAATTTAGTGTGCCAGAGGGCTAATTATAAATTAGGAATAAAAATCCCAGAGGAAACCCCAGCAGAGATGGATAAAATAATGAAGGCTAATTAAAAGAAAATAAGTGCGTCTGGAGAGCACAAAACATTGACACACATGAAGAGAAAACCCAGTAACACCCAAGAAGCTTAAAAATCCAGCCAAAAAATTTTGTGTAACTCCTCTGTGAAGATCAATACAGGAAAGACAAGATGAGGTTGCAGCCCTGGCAGAGTGGGAAATCTGTGCTCTTACAGGAGTCAGATCCCTTGTGCCAAAGCTGGTGCACGTTACATAGCAGAGCAGCAATAGACTGGCAGCCACACGGCTGGAATGCTGCTTCTCCCACCAAACTAGGTCAATTTTGCTCTCCACACCTTTCCATGATGCCATGGAAAGGTATCACCACCCACAGGAGTGATGTACTGTCAGACAAGCCTGAACTGGCACTGGTGCCACCTTGAACCTGGGAACCACCCTGTGTATTGCGGAATTTCAGGAGCCAGCTGGCCACTCTGACCACAGGCCCCCGGACACAAACCTCGGCCCTTTTCTCTGGCAAACAAAACTCACCTTCCCCGGTTCCTGATGGCAGATTGCAGGAGCCACATGGCACTGATAAATTGCAAGTGTTGCCAGCTTGGGTCTGGGAACCATCCTGCATACTGCAGAATGTCAGGAGCCAGCCAGCCACTCCGGAGTCGCAAGTGCTGCCAGCTTGGGTCTGGGAACCATCCTGCGTACTGCAGAATGTCAGGAGCCAGCCAGCCACTCCGGCCTCAGGGTCCCGAACACAAACCTCGCTCTCCCAGGTTCCTGATGGCAGATTTCAGGAGCCACTTGGCACTCTCAAACCAGCCTCAGTTGGCACTGGTGCCAGCTTGGGTCTGGGAGGCATCCTGCGCAATTCGGAATTTCAGGAGCCAGCCAGCCACTCCAGGCTACAGGCCCCTGAACACCAATGCCATCCCTTTTCCCTGGCAAACAAACCTCACCTGCACAGATTCCTGTTGGCAGATTGCAGGAGCCACTTGGCACTCTCTAACAAGTCCGAGTTGGCACTGGTGCCAGCTTGGGTCTGGGAGGCATCCTACATATTCCTGTGAACGCTGTGGAGGAAGGCATGTTGTGACAGTTTTGTGCTGCCCTTGGCATACCTTTTGCAGCTGCAGTGTGCCTGGAGCTCTGAGGTTTGTGGTTTCAAAATCCTAACCCTAGATGGAACCCTAGGTGTTAACCCTAACCCTAGGCAGTCAATACAGCCTTAGGCTAATGCAAAGCTAAAAATGTCCTATGAATCCTTCAACAATCCCCTATATATCCTTACAAATTGTTGAAAGGTCCTGAAAAAAAACTTGCTCAGCCTCCAAGCCCCACCTGTTTCTCCCTAACCCTCAGATGTCTTCCCTACCTTTTTGCAGTGGATCTTGCCCTCTGAGTTCTCTCGTTGTCCTGGTGTGAGGGTTGCTGTCCTGTCCCGCAGGGAGGGTTCCGCTCTGGTCTCACTGTTAGGGTTGCTGTGTTGTGCTGCTGTTGGGGGAAAAGGCTGTTGCTTGGGGGGCTGGTTAGGCTGAGGTTAGGGCTGGGCTGAGGGGTGGTGCATCTGTACCCTAACTTGCCTCCTAAGCTGCACCCTGTAGCCCTGATCTCCCCTGGACTGTCCAGCCCTCAAGCCCTCTCCCTCTAGCACTCAAGCCCTCCCTCTGCCCCTCAGGCTCTGTCACCCTCAAGCCCCCCCTATGCCACTCAAGGCCCCTCTCAGCTGCCCCTCAGCTTCTGTGTGTCACCCTTAATCCCTCTCCTTTGCTCCTCTGCCCCCAGCTTCTCAGTGTCACCTTCCAGCTGCCCCTGCCACCCTCAGCATCTCTGTGTGTCACCCACTGTCCCCTCTCCCTGCTTCTCCCTCAGCTCCCAGCCTCTGCCACGCTCAAGCCCCCACAGTGCCCCTCAAGCTGCCCCTCAGCCTCTGTCATGCCTTTAAAGCACCCTAAAAAAACCCTATCAATTCCCTAAAAAAGCTCTAGTTTTCAAAATGTCCTAAACACCCCACAAAGTTTTAAAATAGCCTCAGAATACACTAAAAATACCCCACACTTTCAAAAAGCTGCTAAAACACCCCTAAAATCCCCAAAGAACCTTTTAAAAAATCTCTAAATAGTCCTAAAAGAGCTCTGAGAATACCCCTAAAATTTTTTAAATGCCCTGAAAAGACCCTAAAAAAGCCTAAAAAATTCCCTCAAAAAATCTAGAAATATCCTAGTCCTAAAAAAGTTCTCCATATACCCTTAATAGTCCTCAAAAAGCCCTAAAAACTTATAAGTAGTCCTAAAAAAGCCACAAGAACCCCCCAAAACACCCCAAACAATTCCAACTAGCAGTAAGCCCTTAAAACACCCTAAAATTTATTTTAAAAGCACAGAAAAAGCCCTAAAGGTATCCTAATCATTCCCAGAGAATACCTAAACAACTCCTGCAAAAAAAAAACCCTAAAATATCCTTCAAAATCCATGAAAAAAAATTTAAAAACCCTAAAAAACTGTTCAACCCCTACCTCTAACTCTGCAGCCTCCAAACATCATCTCAGCCTATTAATTGGGGTAATTGCTTGCACCTGCTGGGAGGGCTCTGGGGCTGTCCCACCATTGGGGTTGCACCTGTACCCGAACCCTATCTGGTACCAGGTGTCCTTTGCACCCCTAACCCTCAGAGTCAGATCTCCACCTGTCAAGCCCCCCCCCCCCCCCACACACCCCATCTTTGCCCCTCAGCCTGCAATTTCTGTGTGCGACCCTAAGTTTGTGTTCAGGCTTCCTCATGCTGCTGCAGGGAGTCACCAGTGGGCAGTGGGAGAAGTCCAGGATGGGGCAGGGGTGACCTGGATTTCAGAACCTCAGCAGATGGCCAGCCAGTAAACACCAGAGCCCCTGAACACCAAACACCAGCCCTTTTCCCAAGGAAAGAAACCTCACCTGTCCAGGTTCCTGATTGCAGGAGCCACTTGTCACTCTCAAACCAGCCTGAGTTGGCACTGGTGCCAGCTTGGGTCTGCCCAGTGCCCCTTGGAAAAAAATAAGTTATGAGGACAAAAGAAACTCAATTTGAGGGAAGTGAGTTCTCTTCCATTATTATCTGGTTTTGAACTGGGGCGGGGGGGGGGGGGGGGAGGGGCGGGATCCCCCTTCACCTGTGGTTTTATGAAGATTTTATAAAGTATACATGAAAACAGTGCCTTGGGTTTGGTTCCAATATCCATTGCTACAAAATGCAGTAGGAGGTGAAGAAAGCTAGGATGAAAGAGAAAAAGCATTTTCAAATAGTAAAATGGGTTTGTATTTTTTTCTGTTTCTTCACCTGCGCTGGTTGTAGCCAGCTGCTGACCACAGCCTGCTTAGTTGATGTATTACGAACAGCACAAAGCTAACACAGACAGCATTAGAATTTCTGGATTACAAGAGCCGAGTGAAATAATGTCCTGTACCACCCCCTGGATATAGGCCAAAAGCTTCTTCAGTGCTGTCTTGCAAACACTTACTCTTAGCTGATTATTTTCTTGCTGCTATAAGATGGCAAAGACCTTTTAGTCTGTGAAGTCTAAGGTACCCATGCTGGGTGACTGGCATGTATCTGTACTGCAGCTGCCTCAGAAGCCAGAGCTCTCTTCACCATTGCAATGTCATCTTCTGTGAGCTTTTGGAAAAGAGAGGGATTAAAAAAAACAACATTTAGGCTTCCTCTATTGATACCTAACAAGGTATCAATAGTCATCAGGAGATCTACTTTGCAGATAGTTACAGAAATACTCTCTTTCTCCAGTACGACTAAACTATTAGGCAAAGGAATTCAGAACGAAAATCTCTGATATAGCTAGTAGCTGGATTCTAGAAGTTGAGCAGAGGGTTTTCAGGCACAAGTGTAAGTTTTGATTTTCATTCAGTTTGTGTGGGTAGTCTGACCCTTTCCCAGTTTAACTGGGTTTTGTGCTTATTGAGGCATTACAGGAATTTAATTTTTTTCTTGCGCAGGACTTCATCTTTCCACTGATGAACAGTTTTTACCATTATTTGTACTCCATTCTACTCAAAGCAATTGGTTTAGTTATATTTAAACTGTATGTTAAGTATACAGGACAAATGTAAACGGATCCAGGTCTAATAATAGTTACAAATATTTGTAACTAACAATAATGACTTTATATCCGTGTGCAAGATGTTATGTGTGAGATTAGATACCAGCCCAAACCAGCAATAAGTTCCATAAAAGCTTTTAATAAAAAGAAATTTGAATTAAAGTGTGCAGAAAAGTATAGAATACAAGTGGAAAATATCTCTTCTCTATTAACAACTAGTATAAAGCACAAGATGTCTTAACAGTTATAAATTGCAACATTCACTCCATTTTCATATGGAAAATAACATAGTTATTGCAGAGCATTATGAATGTAGGTATTAATCTTTCCTCAGCTTTTCCCTCTTTTATTTTATTTATTAAGACAAAAAGAAAAATATTTCCTCATGTTTCCAGAATTAATAAATAAAGAAGGCACTGAGAGATTTAATTACCCCTAAACCCCAATTTTGTTAGACTATTTAATAAGGTCATAATTTTGACAATAACATTTCACTATTTAATAAAGAGGACTACATTCAAACTGCCCAATGACAAAAAGGACTAATTGAGTTTTATCTGATTATTCAGCTGATATCTGTTCTTAAATGATGAGCAGGAGCTATGAAAGTGTTTGCAAGCTGACTTTAGGTCACAGAATCATAGAGTGGACTGGGTTGGAAGGGACCTTAAAGACCATCCAGTTCCATTGGCAGGGAAACTGCCTGTTGTCATCATATTGCAAAAGTTCCATACCTTCTTGGTGGTCTCTCATGGACAGTTCCTCACAGCACTGACTCCAAATCTCTTCACAGCACAGCCAACAAACTCCAACTCTTAACTCCAACTCTTTTCTCAGCTACCTAACCCACTCTTTTATAGCACTCATCCTCACTGGACACAGCTGTGGCCTGTTAAGGGCAGGCTTGTTCCTAATCTTTGGTAATTAGTACAGCTGCAATCCTCAGAGGTGAGATATACCTTTTGCACCATCTTTATTTTCTTACATTCTATCTCCCCATAACCGTCCACTAAATCAGGTTGCTCAAAGCTCCATCTAACCTGGCCTTTTTTTAATTCTTCGGTTATTTAATTCTGTAGTTGTAGTTCTATTGTGTTACCCTTCCAAGAAGAGACTAGGATTTATTTGACTTGGATAGGACAGTTTGAAAATACAGAGTTGAACAGAACGATCTGGGGGTGGAAGAGTGGCTATTTTGTCCAGCTCACATCATGGTGAGAGGCATCCTGTTAACTCTGCAGCTATAAGAACAGTGAAAAATAAACTCAGTGGACATGTTGTTGAGTATGAAAATAAGTACTTTAAAATTATTTCTTTTTCCATTTGGCATTTGAATGTAGGGAAAGAACTCCATTACTTTAGCTGCAGTCACTTCTAGATTGGATTCTCAATAAAAATCACACTGAGTAGAGGAAAACTTCCTAAAGACTTGGGTTTAGTTGCCAAATTTTTGTCACATGCAAAGTCAATAGCCACTTCTGCTTTGCAGTTTCTAGCCACCAAGCATCATCAGCATTCCTCCTTTTGACTTTACTCAAAAATCTCCTGGAGAGACCTTAGGTCTGTACATGACCTCTACATTAGGATTTCTGATAGGATTTTTGACCCTGTCGGTGACCTCTACACTGAGAGTGATTTATCTTCCTAATGCAGAGGAACATTAATATGATGCATTCTTTGGTAGGTTTATGATTTCTGAGCTTATGGATTTGGGCATGTAAGAAAAATTATTTGTGGCTGTGATAATCAAAACATGTACAGTGGGATATAGAGAATACAGCCTCTGTTCAATGACATCATGTATTACAGCGGAGTCCTACCTAGAAAGGTGTGTATTTAAAAATAAAATCATGGCAGTGTTGTGGGTTTGGTTTTTTCTGATAGTGAATTTTAGTTATGATCTATGCAATACAGAATGCATGTTTGAAAATAAAGAAAGGTGTCCATTCATAACAACATTTAGTTAATGATACTATTTTTCTTTTACCTTTCAAGCCTTCTTGGGAGGGCAGGTAGATATGTAGAGGCAAAGGAAGGCATTGTGATCTGCAGTCAGTCCAGTGAAGTGATAATCTTTCAAGCCAATTTGCACACTGCTTTTATAAAAGCACATAAACTTACAGACGTAGGAATGTATTTCCTAGATTCAAAGACCAGGGCACAGATAAATCTTAAATTTTGAACAAAATTTGTACGAACATAATGGTATGAACAAAATGTTTCTTAGCTTATAGAAACCAAAAAGATATTTATGACAGACTCATAGAATGGTTTGGGCTGAAAGGGACCTTAAAGACCATGTCATTCCACCCCCTCTGCAATAAGCAAGCATACCTTTCACTATCCCAGGCTGCTGCAAGCCCCACCCAGCCTGGCCTTGAACACTTTCAGGGACCAGGCAGCCATAGTTTCTCAAAGCAACCGGCTGCAGTGCCTCAGCACCCTCACTGTAAAGAATGTCTCCCTCAAAACCTACTCTCTGTCAGTTCAAAGCCTTTACCTTGGTTCTATGACAAGCCCTTGTCAAAAATTATGTCAGTTTCTGAAAAGAAGACTCATTTTTTTTTAATATTGCTGTTGTGATTGAGGTTAGATAATCTACGTTTTGCTCATTCTAGTTAGGAGAAAGCTCAATCCCTCTTCAGGACCCTTTTCCTAAGGAGCTGGAGTCTTGACATGACTACATCCCAGTCTGCATAGGCACCTTCCAGGTGACGTGTCACTTCTGGACATGATGGGTAGCCTTGGCGACCGTGGAGCACACGCCAGTTATCAAATGTCAGTATATCTCCTATAAAGAGATTGCACAAAGGTCAGTAGTTGGAATGTTAGAGTTGATTCCTTCAAAAAAACACAGAGGTAGATTCATATTAACAGTCAGTGAGCAATAATTTTAAGTAGCCCAGCTGGAGATGCACAGCAACAACACAGTAATTTTAACTTTCTCAACCAGAGAGGCCAGTTCCCTTTTGACACCTCTTTCATTTCATGTATAACAAGGAGTTAAAAAGCAGGGTGGTAAAGGAGTGTGTATTTAGAAAATCAAGCCCTGAGGAGAATGCAAATCCATAGAGGTGAAATAAATAAAATGTGTGAAAACCACTAGGATACATTTTATTTGACCAGTCTAGTACTAGTTGTACTGTACACATATATGCTATCCCTGTTAAGAGATGAGAACAAAGTCAAAACACTGAGAGTTAGGAAATTGCATAATTAATGCTAGAGTACCAATTTAATTTTTGTCTCTTGTGTGTCTCCATTATGGTAAATCTCAAATTAAATAAACTCACAGTCTTTCTTATCTTCTCCTCATTCCCCCTACCACCATTTGCATTAATCAACAAAATGGATGCCACTAATGTAATGTAAGGCACTTTGTTTTTCCATTAATGTGATCTTACTCATTATTTTATTGTGTGCTTCCAATGGAGATTAATTTCCTCACAGACATTTTAGACACAAGTACCAGTATCTGAGGCAGTCAGATAAAAAGATGAATTTACTTTTGTAATATCTCTTGAGAGATTCATATATTTATTTTAATGCTGAGGAATGAAAGAACAGAGATTAAGGCCACACATGACATCACACATAGGATTGCCAATCTATGGTGCTATTGATACATCAATTTCCAATATGCTATGTAGTATAAAATGCTGGTTTGTATTTAGTTTAGAGATACATTTGATTAATCGATAGGTAGACTATTCCTCCCTGCCACTTTTTTCTTCTTTATAGTGCAACAATGGCAAAAGAAGTCTATGAGATGAATGCAAGAAAGCAGTATGAAATAAAATAGATGATTGAAAGACTTGAAGTTCCTCTCAGTACTAGTGCTAGCAGTGTTCAAGTATTTTGACTGTCAGGAAAAACATGTGAAAAATTTTTGTGAGGAGAAGGAACTTACTGACCTGGTTTCATCTTGAAAGTAAACTTGTGTTCTGTGCTTTTCAATAAATCATTAAATTCCTTTAGAGCTGCATAAAACGGCCTCACTTTTTCAGCTGGTATATCAAACACTGTGTCTCTTGTTGCATTGTTATAATTGATGCGAATTGCTTGGCCTCTGGAATCCGTGCTATAAAACAAAGTAAAGGGGAAAAAAAAGGAAAGGAAAAAAGAAAAAGGAATGTATTCTGTTGTTACTGAAACAGTTCAAGATGATTAAACAATAACTGAATTCTCCTGCTGGAATATCAGTATGTTTCTATAGTAAAATTCAGATTGATACAGGATTGAATTTTGCTAATTCAGACTAACTAGGAAAAGGGATAACGAGGAAAAAGTGTAGACACTCAATTAGTTCAAAGATGTGTATTATACACTCTTTAATTGTTAACTTTTAAAAATAAATAATAAACTTTTTTTTAATCAGAAAAGAATATGAACATTTCCATTTCATCTTCTGATAGTATATCATTCTTAATCAAAATGTTACAAATAATGACCTCTCCTTGGCATGATATATATGTGTACTTTGGCTGGCATTTGGCTGTTTGCTAACCCGTGATGGTGCCTAGGAGTAACTCTAATCACCACCACTTGTTTGTGTATGGAAAAACCAAGTAAGTGGCATAATTCACAGAACAAGTCACACATTTCCCCAGAAAAACAGACTAAAGACCCCAACCAATCAACCACAAAACTCCACCCAAACCTAGAACTACAGACCAAGTTAAACCAGTGTTTTCCCACAAGGTGGCAGGAGCAGACCTTCTCCTACCAACACATCATCCACCAGATGACAGGGATTTTCTTTTTAGGTGTTGAAACTACTCACTCTATAATCCTTTGTTTACAGTGCACAGCAAAATCACAGTAATCCACCCCAACATCAGTATAGTCTACAGCAGTAGAGGACAGGATCTGATATGCTTCAGGATTTTGTTTCTTCAACTTGTCGCATACTTGAAATCCATCTACAACTTCACTTTCACCTCCTGCAGCTGTTTGCTTTATACAATGAAGAAATTGAACCTGGAAGGAATTAACAGCTCTTTAAAAAATAATTGGCTTGCATATTTAACAGCTTATTAGTATCAGTTCTCTCATATCTGTGGTTCTTTTTTTCTGATTGTTTGGTTTTTTTCCCACTGACAGACTGAGCTCTCATTTACTGCAGCTCACAACACTCTGCCACCAGTATCACAAAGGCAGAAAATTAAAATAGCGTGTTCATAAATCCATCCCATTGGGATATCTTCTCATGCTTGCAACCTGTGAATCAGTGGCAAAGAGGTCTTGCTTCTTTCCTTTGAGTCCCTCTTTTTCTTCCTACTACTTTCCAGTTCTCTGGAATGACGTGAGTTATGTGGATTACACTTTGGTATGACAGGAACCGGGTGAAAACATCTTTTCTGTGGTTGTCCAGTTTTACAGAAGGGCCCTGGTTTTTTGTCTGTTATGAAAGGGCAAACAAGTATTTATCTTTTACCAATTCACAGAAAACAGAATATACCATCTTAATTCTTTCTCTGTTCTCCTCCTGAGCTGAAGAGATGAGTCCTAAAATGTCACATCCTGAATAGCATTTAGACACCTAACTTTTGTGAAATAATGAGAAAAGCACTCACAGCATATAAAGGACCCAAAAGTTTTTTCATATGGCAATATTATAAATACTTTGTGAATTTAATTTTAAAATTACGGGATATATGGGAGACATGCTGAATATACATCATACTGTATAAATTGTATGCCATGTGTATATAGATCAGCATTCACAGATTAATATATTGATATTTTTACACTGCTCTTTTAAGACAAAATTCAGAGCCACTGATTACCAACCATTTTTCACACTACAAGAACATTTCCCTTTCCTGTTTTGTGGAATGAAAAAGTCAGTAAACTCAACTTACCCCAGGTGGATGCTGCAGAGCAGGGTAATCAGTGTGAAAACAGAGTCTCTCAGTTGTATATGCTACATTGTTAGCATCTGCTTTGTCTTGCACTTGCCAAGTCGGTCTTTATAATGAAAAGGAAAAGAGAAAACATGTTAGAACATCCAGCCTGCATGCCAGACAGGACACATTGAAACTGAAATCACAGCACAACGGTCACTTCATCTTTGGACATGAAAATATTGTAACATTATAAGAAAATAAGGATTTAGCAATGTACCTCCAGATAAATAAAACTTCAGTGTGTCAAGAGACATCGGGCATCAGGGCAGATCCTAGAAGAAGGATGGCTTTCCAGTCTGGCAAAGGCCAGCTGAAGACACTAAACAAGAGGCTTCGGCTAGTAGAAATCATCCTAGTAATGATGCTTCAGAAATAAGTGAGTAGGAGCTGGCCATTCCTTTTATGAACCTTTCATTTTCCATCTGCCACATGGAGCACATTATCAGTGAAATGCAGAACTTGTAAAGGCCATGTAATTTTTCCCAGAAGTTATTTTTAAGGCTTCATAATCTTAGAAAATATAGAGTGTCCTTTACAGGGGGATCTTTCCTGTAAGGTGAAAATTTGCTTCTGGAGAAAAATGTCTTGACGAAAGACTTTGAAATTTCTTCCCCTTCTATGACATCATTTTTGAGAACTAGCTCTGTTTATTTTATTACATAGTTTCTCCTTTGGAATTTGGTAAAATTCAGTAAAAAGTTTTCTGATAACTGCAGTGAAAAAAGTAAGTCACAGCTATATGACAATAACATGAATGCCTCATGTAGCTGCACAGACAAAATGTGTTTTGAGTGACACAACATGCAGGAGAATTTGAGACCCAGAACCACAGGTTTTGTTTACACAAAGTTCACATGATTGAAGACAATCCTCAGCAGATGCATGTTATAGATCCAGATGTTTGTCTGGAAAAGTGTAATTTACCATACAGAGATGATATAATTGCACGCATATCAGTGACCAAAAAGAAATTGTGAAACTCATTTTCCCTTGTGGAATACTATAGACAAAATATGTTCCAGATGGTGTGTGCCTAGTTTTACTTCTTAATAACAGTTTAAAAAGAAAATAGGCTAAAGGACATGCAGATAAATTATATATATAGTATATAAATACTTTTGTTCTAGGAGTGGTATTTAGTATAGAAATTATGCAAAATGCTAAAATTAGATTTCTGCAATTTCCAGAGGGAAAACCCTCTTGAGTATTTGCAAATGTGTTTAACTGTCTAGGAGAAATAGTTTTTATTATTTGGTATGGCACATATTCATAAGTATATTACTCAAGTAATAGCACATATTCATCATCACACGACCTCAGTACTCAAGTATGACCACTTCAACCACACTTCCACAGTCTGACAGCCAAAAAATAGCCCCTTTTTATAATTCCTGTAATTAGTGCTGAGGGCAGCTAAATTTGCTCAATCTTTAATTTAATAAGCCGTGGTGTCACTTGATAGTTCTAAAACACTTCAACACATTTTAATCATCTTATTTAGATGAAATATATAAAATTGCTAGAGTGAGAACATTTTATACAATCACCAGAAGCTTTTGTAAAAGCAGTCACTGCTTTTGTATTGTCAGGATTTGCAAGGGAAACTGCTCCCCAGGAGCTTTCCTTCCATACAGTGAGCTTTGGTCAAAGCCCAAGTTACTGACTTGAAGTCAAAGAGGTTAATGGGGAGCTCAGCATTGAATATGGTAAAATCAACCTCACTTTGTCTAAGTCTCATCTGAGCTGAAGCATCAACTTGGCCATGCTGGGGGCACAGGTAATAAGGGTATGTCAGAGGACTCTGGGACCTGAAAGAGAGCAAAGTGGCTTGGAATGGAATAATTAGGGTCAGATTTCAAAGCCCATTGTTCAGGCCGTTTGATAGAGTAGGAAGATTGGCATCAAGCAGGTGTAGCAATTTTTTTGCATTCGATAGCAACATGGGTTCAGTCTCCATCAGTAGAAAACCAGGCTGTCTGTCACCTCCTTAGTCCTGCCAAAGTGCAGCACTAGGAACTGAATCACTTGGTCTTACACTTCATTAAAAGTTTATGTCTTATATAAATGAGATTGCTGCTGAGGACCTCCAGGTGACACTGATGGATTGGCTGTTTCCATGGCAGTGCTGGAGCCCCAAAGGAATGCCTTCACACCACACCAAGCACTGGACAAGGTTTCAGAACAGAGGAGGAACACAAGGTCTCACTAGGTGAGAAGTTGGAGAAACAAATAGCAAAATGATTGGAGACTTCATCAATGCAGTTGGGTCTCCATAATGGAAAGAAAAAGGTTAATTTAAAAATGTGGAAACTCTTGGTGTTGTTATATGGCTGATATAGAGAATGTTTCCACTTTTTACAGTAATGACATTCTAGGGAGGTCACACTAAGCAGACATCTAGCCAAGAAGAAAGGCTTTTTTCTTTCATGTGTTAGAATTCTATTAATTGCTATTACATTTCAGTTTAAAATTCAGGGTTCTGTTGAGGTAATGTTTAATTTGGCAAGTTTGCCAACTCCAAGTTTATCCTTTTATTTCTCATATTTTGTAGGCCATGTATTTCGCTCCCAGTAAAACACCAGGGAAATAATAACCCAAAGTTATTATATTATTACAGTTGTAAAAGCCACCCCAGAACTGGATGCCAGTAAGAACTGAACTTCTCTTTCAGAGATGAAAATGATGGTAAGTACTAGCTACAAACACTTCTTCTTAGATGGAGGTTACTGATTCAGCTCAGCAAGATGTGAGTTGCCACCATGTTTTGTCTGCTCATTTAGTAGGTGCTTGCAGAGGTTGAGCTTCATTTTGCCAGTTCTTGGCATCAAAAAGATAATTTCCAAGTGCCTGCTAGTGCTCCTTCAAGCTGAACGCTGCTTGTTGGGATTGGCCATGGCTTACTGAGCAGACTCTGTTGAACGCAGGAAAATGGGTACTCAGCCCCTCTTCTTGGTGAGGTGGGCCACGATACCATCATCTAAGTCTTACCTATAGCCATGACTCAGTATCAGACTAAAAAAAAATTTCAGAACAGATAACTTCCTCTGTTCAGAACAGGACTGAATTAGGGATTTCTGGTTTTGTTTCATGGCATAGATAAGTAAGTCTGTCTCACTGTTACCCTATATTCAACAGCATTTGTTTTTAGGCACTTTTCCTTCTCTTTGCAAGTTAGTGGTTTTTTCTGCTCTTGTCTACATACCCTACCTGTAACAGAAGAGGAATTCTCTTTTACAGTATATGAACTTGATGCCAAATTTTCTAATATATAGAGAAAAAAACATACACCTTGCTTTAACATATAAAACCTCAAAAGAGATATAACAAGCTTAGATGAAGAACATTAGAGGTGATTACAGCACTGGCAAAACAAAGATTTTATAAAACACTCACCCATAAAATGTAAGACGCAGGAACCCAATCCTGTGGCCAAGTCTAATCAATTCTCCCTGCCTTGTAGCAGCTCCTGTCAGTAGAACAATTCCTACTTTCTTTAGGGTGCACAACCACCTGTATGCACTTTCATCATTGTACATGATCTCTTCAAAAGGGATTTTGGGAAGTTGAAGGTCTGAGCCCCAGTACTGATGTTCTGAAAGGGAAGAAATAGAGAAACAAGTTCTTAGCTGTTTTAGCATCAAAACTCTTCAGTTCACTGGCTTGTATGCACAAACATACACACACATTCAAAGATAGTGCATAGTAATGGGTAAAAAGGACAAAGATGCTCATTCTTACTTTTTTTTGTTTTGCATAAAGTTAACATTGATTCTAGTCTTTTGCAAAACTTGAAACATTACAGGTTTAAGTCAAGCATTCTCTAAAATATTGAATCAGGGCTTTTATTCTTACAATAAAGACATATTTGTTTTTTCTTGCTATTATATATTTAATCTGAAGCTGTTATTCTTAGAAGAGTGTACAATAAAGCATGAAAACATTTTATCTAGAATAATTGTTTTGGTTAAATCACAACTACCTTACTTGGTGTTTTAGCTAATATTCAGATAACTTGCCCAATCATCAATCAGAGAGACCACACACTAGAAATGAGACCACATAAACATTTGTAAAATTATGCAGGTGGCATCACTTATGAAATGCCTGTATCTCTTTTTATTGCAACATCTCTTCAATGGACAGGACAAATAAAAACTACAAATTCTAAGGAGCTTTCAGAATTGAGAACTCTGGGTAATTTCACCTGGCGACTGAAGGATATACTACAGTTCAAACAAATGTGAAGAGCAGGTTTGGACTTCTTTTTTACCTCTTTCTAGATATAGGTAGGAAGCACAAAATACAATGTGCTCTTAAAAAAAAAATTGAACTCAGACACTACAGATTTAAAATATTTTTCAACCAGTAGTGTTCTTTCATCTGTCTAAGGCTACTTAGAGATGGTCCAAGAATCAGAACACACATGGCCAGGAATGATCTATCCACAAATACGGTCTTTTATGGTCTACCTGATTTTTAAAGAAGCAGTAGTATGATTCAACAAGCTGTTGAATTTTGTAACATGTTCATGAAATAAAAAAGTGCAAAACATGAGGAGACATATAATCTCACATCATTAAATTCCTTTTTGATACCATTCCATGGTCAGTTACTCAGTGCTCCACTGTGTTTAACTTAATATACATCTTTTCACACATTTGAAAGATGGTGAAAAAATAAAATATGAATGTTTTCCCTTTACTCTATTAGAAGTTAAGAAATTAAATAGACTTATGTATTTTCTATGTTGTATAAGTATGCTAAGAATATCCCCTGAAAGACAGAACAGGTGAATAACCATGTGAAAACTAACAGAAGATTTTAAGTTTCATCGTTTCCATCCTAGTTTTCTTACTGACTTGCTAATAGTTATTTTCCTAATTTTCCAGAAAGAAGAAGTAGAACTTCAAGGAATAAATCAACAGATTTTTCTTCATTTTGGAAAATAAATACATGCACCTAGAATTGAACTGCAGTTCCAGGAGTCCCAGGCTTCCAAGGGTACATGGACTGTAGTGCCCTCTTGTTCAAGTTCCCAATTGCTCTTGCTAGAAGTTTCACCTGATATGGGATGACCCTTCTGCAGAAGGGCATGGCCTGTGGTGTTGGGTTTTCCAGTGGGTTTGGCTTTTGTTACAGACCTGTGCTTTGTCACAGCACTGCAGAACAGCAAATGCTCAGCATAGCAGGCTGGGATGGCCTTGGATTTTGGCATGACAAACCTGTCAACTCCTACAGATGCCCTGTGGAACCACCACCCTCCACCCAAGCAGACCTGCAGCACTGGCGACTGTCCTCTGGCCTCACATCCAAGTTGTGGAGTCAAAGGGAGGCAAAAGCTAAATTCAAAATGTTTCTCATATCACTTTACTTGAAGAGAAATAATTTTTCTGGGAATTTAGCCTTTGCCAGACTCTGAAATGTATTTGGGAATAACACTATAACATTGCCTGCTGACTGCAGAGATATTTAACCTCTATGGTACTGCTACAAGGTGGAAATTGCAAAGTGTCAAGGAAACTGGAACTCTGCACTGATACTCCAAAAACAGCTACTAAAACTGAAGAGCTTATTTTTCTTTAATGTTTCACCACTTTGCATTTTAAAAACACCAACAAACAAAAATAGTTGCCAAACACCAAAAAACCCAAAAAAGCTAAAGAGTAAATATGGTTCAATCCTGCCGTGCAAGGCCATAAACTCTTTTCCCCAAAGCTTCACTTTTCTTGTATAAATTCCCTTCCAGTGGCAAGTGTAGCCAGCATCCTTATGGTTTAGGTTTGTCTCTCTTTTTAAATGTGTGAGCTGGTACACAAATGCATATAAATCCTACCTCAAATTTCAGAGAAGAAAGGCTCCAAGTTTCCAGCCCTTCAGCGGCATGCTGATGCAGTCAAGAGCTTGGTCTTTGAGCTACTGCAGGAGCAGCCTTTCCCCCTTCACATCTGCCAGTGTAATCCATGATGACACCATGGTAAATACACCAGAGGTTGAAACCTTGCATATAGCTCCAAGTGGTAATATGAATGTGACCACACCATTTAATACGAAATATCCCAAAGAAAATGATTAATTTTAGGACAGAATTTCCTGCAGGCATTTTAATCTTTATGCTTTACATATTAGTAATTGTGGGTTTTTTCCAGAGAGCTCTTAGAGCTTAATTTAAATACACTAGTGCCAATTTTGATCCTAGTAGCCGCAATAGTTCTGAGGTCTAATTTCTGACACTTATGTCTGATATACACATGAACTGCTTTTAAACAATTCACATTTGTACGAAAAATAGTGAAGGAATTCTTCTGACTGGTCCCAAAGAGCATCATAGTCAGGTGAGCACAACAGCAATAGGTGAGAGACAAGTCATAGGTCTGCGCTAAAAGAAGCAGCATTTACACCTTTGGCTCTGGATGAAAATGCTCTATGTTGTCCAATATTTACAATTTGACAGATTACCAGGTCCATAATTAATTGGAAAAGGGACAGGAAAGCAAAACTCAGAGAATGGAAAAAAGATCTTGTGCTATGCAGATAGTTACATTCTTCTATTTAAAAGCGTTTTTTAAAAAGAATGCCTGAAAGTCTTAGAAAACTGTATGCTCCCCATGGCATGTTATTCTTCCACATACCAAACAACAGGAACTTTCTACCCATTTTTATTCACAAAATGTCTTCGGCCTGAAAATCTATCAAGGAGCTGCACTGAACTGCACAGGAACTGTACTCTTTGGCAGTATTTCCTGGTGGATCCCACTCAAGCACTTCATTGTTTTATCATGTCATCATGGAACAATTTCTTCCCCCTGCTAAGGCAGTAAATACAGTTTCCATTGTACTATAGCAGAAGTATTAGAACATATGCTCTGAAAGCTGAAGGGGTAACAAAGATTGGGATGAGTCATTAGTGTCTGGACAGCCTTAGGTCTCACTTGCACAGCACAGCTGCAGTTGCCAAATTAAAAATCTTTATGTTTGCAAATCACAGAATCAGCTAAGTTGGAAAAGACCTTTATGACATTAAGCCCACCCCATGACCTGGCACCACCTTGTCAACTAAACCATGACACTGAGTGCCACTTCTAGCCTTTCTTAGACATCTCCAGCACCATGACTCCACCACCCCCCTGGGCCGCCCATCCGAATGCCCAATCTCCCTTTCTGTGAAGAAATTCTTCCCGATGTCCAACCTGAACCTTCCTGGTGCATCTTTAGTCTGTGTGCTCTTGTTATGTCACTGGTTGTCTGGGAGCAGAGCCCGACCCTCATCGGGCCATAACCTCCTTTCAGGGAGCTGTGGAGAGTGATGGGGTCACCCCTGAGCCCCCCTTTCTCCAGCCTACACAGCTGAGCTGCTCCTCACAGGACTGTGTTCCAAACCCTTCACCAGCCTTGTTGCCTTTCTCTGGACATGCTCAATGTCCTTCCTAAAGTGAGGGACCAGAACTGGACACAGCACTCCAGGTGCTGCCCAAAAGGGGAGCAATGACCTCCCTGCTCCTGCTGAGCATACCATTCCTGATCCAGGCCAGGAGCCATTGGCCTTCTTGGGCACCTGGCTACACTGCTGGCTCACATTCAGTCTGCCACCAGTCAGCACCCCTAGGTCCCTTTCTGCCTCGCTGTTGTCCTGTCACGCTGTCCCCAGCCTGTAGTGCTGCAGGGGTGTTGAGATGTTGATGAAGCTCATCTTGCTAGATTCAGCCCGTCTATCCAACCTGCCCATGTCCCTCTGCAAATGTAACTGAACAACCCAAAAAACAAGTCTTACAGAATTATTTTGTATCTTTATGGATAATTTATTTTATGACTCCTAAAACCCCAGTCTATGTGCTTTTCAAAACGGGAAGAATGAAATTCTTTTGAAAGAATTAATGCCTCTTTCAATAATTTCAGAACAATAATTTGGGGGGGAAAAGAAAGGAAAAACAAAAATCCCATTTCTTGATCACACCAGATTAGTCCTAACTACATTGGAGTTTGCATAAAATGAGAAGATGCCCTTTGTTCAGTACCTGCAGATGGTGTGCATGCATCAACCCTTGGAATTATCCAGCATTTACCACACAACTTGGGACAATGCTGATCAAATCTTCTGGAGTAATATAAGAAAGTCTACACACACCACTAGAGTAAATTACTTCATCTAAAATTATTTTGCCTACAGCATATATTTTAATGTTTGTTGAAAGCCAAGTGTATTTTTGCTGTATTGCGAGTTATGTATATGGCAGTCTAATTTATCATTAAGCCCTTAGTAGTTATTACTGCAGGATAAATTTAAGTGACCAAACTTTTAAAGTAAAAAACGAATTTAACTTCATCCTTCTAAAATTATAAATTCTCAGGACATAGCAGAGAAACTGAAAACAGCACTGATGCTGTTAACATCCTGATTCAGACTTCTATGGAGCTGGATATAAACATTCCGTATCATATGATCGCATTTTAAAGAATTATCATCATTTGAAACCTTTAAACTGCTGTTTAAAGATTAACCTAACCTAAGGTTAAAAATATTAGGTACCACTACAGATTAGCTCTGCAGAATCTTCTCTTTCACCCAACATGAAAATATGATTGGGATGTTATCTAATTTCCACCCCCACCCCCATCCTATTGTTGGAATGCCAGCATGTTGGAAAAGTGAGCCTCAGCAAACACAAAGGAGTTAGATACTGGATACTGGCTTACTCAGTGTCTCTCACAAGCTCCCTCTACTACCCCCAGCATCTGAATTACAGACATGGTAAATCATTCCTGTGACATCTGCTGCGTAGAACTCCAGCAAACAGAAAGAAAAAAGAGTATCTTTGGGACACCACAGCTGTAGAAGTAGGATATGGCTCTTTGGCTGATCTTTTGGGAGCATCTTGTAAGCTGGGCTGAAATGAGCCTTGATACACACAAATAGCAGATTGTGATTTTGCATATTGCATGGATAGGATCTGGCAATGTTTTAAAAGAGAAATCTTGACATACTGCCATAGAGCTATTTATAGTCACTTCATCATACACTGAAAATCTGACCTACTCTTCTTTTTGGGCTTGACACAATGTCTGACATCTACATTTCTTGAATCAGAAACTATGATGGAAAAACATTTTTTTTTAAAAAACAGCACTAAAAGCAAATAACCATTTGGAAAAGAAAAAAAAACAAAAAAAAACCCCCAGCCTTAGCTTGAATGTCAGCAGTGAAGGTTAACCTTTAACTACAGCAGTCTGGCAAGCTTGCATTTCTCTTTGTTGAAGCAGCACGCAGGGCTGGCATTTCATAGCATTGTCTGTAACATTATACAGCTGGGCTATGGTTAGCTACTTAAGGGCATGCAATTTGCAGTGTGCATCACCACAAGGAAATATGTTCTAAACTTACCAAAATATACAATGAAAAACAGATCTTAAACAGCCAGCAAGCAAACTCACAGCCTTTTTTTGCAACTGAAACCTGGGGAAAACTGCAAGAAGGTGTCAATCATAATGAGCCAGGGAGTTCATTATTATAATTGTCTGAGAGCCTGAGGAAGAGATGAATGACACCACTAAAATAAAGCCAGTTAATTGGTGTAATGTTCATACACAATTTCTTCAGACCAACCATGTGAAACAGAATTTGAAAAAGCATTGCGCAAAGAATGAAACAAATCATTGGATGGCTCCAATGGAGAAGAGCAGTGGCAGAGCAGAGAACTGGCTTCCAAAATATGCACTGTATTTAGATGCCAAAGGTAACCACTGTGCAAATGCATGCATGTGAAGGCAAATCACAGCCAGTTAAGACTTCAGAACAGATGAAAAAGGTAGCATTACATCTGAAATATTGAAATCTCAATAATTAATACCTTTGCCAACGAACACAACCTGACATCTAGATTATTTTATCTGGGTATTAATTAAAGCAATTTACATCGATCCCTTTGAAGACTACAAAACATCCTGCTAGCTTTCATAGGATATTCATTTTCACAAATAAAAGTTCTTGCCATCTGAAAAATCAAGTCTAGTTTCCCTGAATGACGTCTGTATCTTCACCATATTCACTCTGGAAGTGTGCCAAACTCTTCAAAATAGTAAACACAACCGTTTATTTTTTGCCAAAAGTAAAGTAGATAGAAACTTTTATATTAACAGGGGAAAATAAATCCATTCTGAACCATGAAGAGTTTATTGCTGCATCCATTGAAATGAATGGAGATATTTCCTATCTTTTAAACCAGTAATGTCCTATTTTAACAGATACTGTCTTAACACTGAACACAGATGCACAGCTTTCTGCAAGAGCAGACCTCACAGGAACACTGTCAAGAGCAATCACAGGCATCCTCCAAGCTTTCACACCTCCATGCTCAGTCTGGCATGTTGTCAAAGTAATGATGAAATGCATCATGCCAAACCCTCGTTGGTTTATAACTATCCACTTTAAAGGGTAAGTGATTTGTACGGGGTAAACGTAACAAAGACAGTTGTACAAAATACTTCGTGATCAAAAGACAGTTTACCACTAAAACACGCATGGGAAGCAGAGCAAACACAACCTGAACTTCAGCACTACACACTGCCAGGCTACACAGTTACTTTTTAACAAGAAGGTCATGAAAAAGGGGAAAAAATATTTCAGTTGTAACTCCCTTGCAATTCCAAATAAACTTTCTTTTTAGAAAAATTTAGAAAAAATTTGAATAGTTTAAACAGCACTCATACACTTGCATAGTCACAGACCACTGGTGATCCATGGTTCATGTATGAGACCTACTAACACTTTCTGGAAAGAGAAGGCTTTTAGGAAAGTAAGAGCAGCCCAAGTAGTTGTACTTCTCCCAGGCACAAAAGGTAGAAGAGGGAAAAGATAACCATGGGTCCCTGTCACACATGCACAGCCTGGCACTGGGCACCAAGGGCTGTTGCCACGGCTTCGGCTGGTTAGACCTGGTCCTCACACAGGCACCTCCAGCCAGGACTGTCAGTGTCAAACCCCTTGCATTTGTCACAAGTATGGCAGACACAGATTTAATTCCTACCTGGCAAAAATAAATCTGCTCGCATTACAGCTCTGGCTTCTTCAGAGAAGCATCGTTTTTTCAACCACTCAGCTTCATATTCACTTGTGTGCTCATCAGGCCATGTAATACAGATCTGTCAACACAAAGGAAAAGGTGAGTTTAGAAAAAAAAATTTTGAAAACATAATCTAGAACAACAAAATCCCTTAGAAACAGCAGAAATTGTAATACTTAGATCAATAATATCAGAGTTAAACTTTCCCTGAAGCATGATAGCAAACAAGTAATGAAAACCCAACTGAAACACCATTCACATTCTGAGACTTTTTATGAATGTTCATTTTCATTTCAACCCATGACCTAATTTGCTGGTTTGTGTGGACTGTTTCCACTGTGGGAGCTGCACTTAACAGAAAGAAGGGAATTGTAAAAACTGGCACGTATCACTGGGGAGAGCACTTCACTCCAACTCAGAAGAGCGAAAATTTCTTGCAAAACACTGACAGGTCATGAGAAAAGAAAAAGAACAAGACGGACAAGGACCTTTTGCTAGGAGAGAAATCCATCTCCTACTTTTGAAGTCTTCCCTCTATCAAATAAATTTTTAAAAAGTGTTGAGTTTTTCAAATTCCTGAAAAAAAACATGGATAAAAAGCATATGGCTTTGCTTGTCATGAACTGAAAGAGCTCAGTCCAGCACAGAACCCCAGCTGAATTTTTAAGGTGGATGAATAGGTATCACTTCCCAATTCACATGACTCTGCTCATCCACATGATGGTAAAACACTATCAGTATCATTTTAGTATTAGTGCTGTGCTTTTATCAGTTTCTGAATATAACTGGAAGCAGACAATTCCTAATTTGCCTGATGAAATAATGAATTTACATTGCATTTATTTTGTCTACAATCAACTTGGGAGCCCAGAATTCCTTACCAGAGATCCTACTCACACATGAGTCAGCCTCTGCAAACTGCCCCTGCAGCGAGGCTGCCCCATCTGACCCAGGGCTGACTGCTGCATATTCAATATGTTTAAAACATCTTTAAGTATAAAACCAAGGAAATTAGTTTGCCAAAGGAGCCACGAACTGTTTTTAATAAAACATTAAAAAAATCTAAATAATATACTAGGATTTTATATATCAGGAAAGGTTGACATTCATAAGGAGGGTAGCTCCTATCCTCTTTTGCTTGATAACCTTCTATTTTGCAGGAAGAAATGTTAGTGTAGATAAGTAGACAGGGATACAGACATTAGTCCAATTCTGTTTATTGGCTTTAACTTTGGTTTGTGTTCACTCAAGATAAAGGTTATTTTGCATTGAAAGTTTGCTAATTAAGCTGATATTTTTGTTATAAAGTCATCATCGTCTTACCATTTGTTTTTCATATTTTCAAGCAATTTACTTAAAGGATAAAGAGAGGAAAAAAGTGTAAGTGTGATTAAATGTGCAAGAAATGTCTGTATTTTCAACAACTAGTGATGAAGAAGGATATGGCGGAATTTTGAAAAGTGTTATTATATGATAAAAGCTGAAGCTTGGGTTTATGCAGCCTCTGCATAACATCCATACAGTAAAGTTTCACATGAAGGTGGAAAGATCCAAATTCCCCAAAACGCGATTCTTCCTGAAAGCTTTGGAAATACCTGCTAAGGTTTGCAAACAATCAAACTGTCATTAGAGTGAGACTTGCAATTGTCTCGGATTTAGATTAATAAGCATCGTTAGACGACTTTCACGAGAGGGTGAACGACGGTTTGCTTCAAATACCTTTTTGCTATCTGCCAGAGCAACCTGCTTCGCCACGATGTCCACATCCAGGTCCTCGACGCGCAGCCTGCGCGCCCCGGCGGAGGGCAGGAAGCAGAGCGGGCACTGGCAGCTGTCTCGCAGCCACACGCTCGGGTAGCGGCTCTCGCTCCCGTCCTCCCACTGCACGCACACCGCGCGGCCCCCGCCCGCAGACCGCACCGTCCGCACGGCCGCGCTCATGCTCAGCCAGCCCCGCAGCGCACCGGGACTCCGGGACTCACACCGGGATTCCGCTCCGCAGGGCCGCCTCCTCCGCCTTCTGGACTCTGTAGCCAAACGTCACAGGGAGACGTCAGAGGGAACTCAGTCAAGGAGCTCCTGAAACCATTTGCCATTTGTTTTTCAGAGTTTCAAGACGTTCACTTAAAGAATAAAGAGAGGGAAAAGTGTAAGTGCGATTAAATGCGTGAGAAATGTCTGTATTTTCAACAACTGGTGATGGAGAAGCATATGGCAGAGTTATAAAAAGCATTATTATATTATATATTGGGTTCTACCTTTTGGATTCTACAGCAAAAACATCAGAGGGAGCTCTGTCATGGAGCTCCTAAAGCACCACCAAGAGCAGCTTATTACTGAAGAAGCAAGAACAGCACAAGGACAGGGTTACAATGATTCTCCCTTCCCTTCCAACTACCTAGACTTCAGAAATATTCATTATATTGTGAAAAACGCCAATCACTTGGGGTTTTTAAAATTTTTAAAGTTTAATAACAACAAAATGGTTATAAAAGTAGCAACATAATTAGAGTAATAATAATTTGGACGATTTGGATTAGGACAATATGAGACAATAGAAACAAAGAGTTAGGGATGTCCGTGTACCTTTTTCTGGGCAAAATAAGCCTGAAAAAGGACACCCATTAACAGAGGATTAACCCTTAAAAGCAATAGCCTGTTGCATATTCATACATCTCATACATGATGCATAAATTCCATTCAAACAAAGGATTCTCTCTGGTCAGTGTCAACTTTTTCCTCCTAATCCTAACAGCATCTTCAGGACTGAGTGAGGCAGGAAGAAGTTCATTTATTCTGATAATGGAGCAATAAATTCTCTTTCTCTGAAAGAATTAGGTGTCCTGTGGCTGCTATCTGGTGCAAGTACTTCATTCTTTTCTTTAAAAAAATATCCCACATGCATAGTTTCTATTTTAACATTATGTTATACCCTAAAACCATATTTAACACACTATTTAAGAAAATTAATACAGCATAACTTTCTAACATAACACATAAAATATTCATTTTAATATTTGCAAAAAGGCAATCATAAAATACGCATTTTTCACAATATGTTGTCTGACTAGTCAGATGCATCTATTCAAAAATCCCTTCAATTTGATCTGTCATCTTGGCTGTGTTTCGTTGCCATGCCCTCTGACCAGAGATGATGCAACAGCCTCGAAACCTCCTCTCCCCTTGGTTGGGGTGAGGGAAAACCTGGCCTCAGCAGGTGAGTCTGTGGGCTCCCCCACCTTGGACACAGAGTGCATTTTTGGGACAGATGCTGGGTCTGGCTTTCTTGTGGATACCTTCTTCTTCCCCAGCCTTGTTTACTTCTCCCTAGCCCTGGGGTAACTGGACAATACTGTCACTGTTATCTCATGTTCCCTTAGGCAGCTGAACTCCCAGTCCAAAGTTCCAGTCAGGAGGCACATTCTGGAAGGGGTGGGCTTTGGTGGTCACAGTTTCATTGTGCAGTTTTGCCATAAAGGGCAACAATTCCTTCATAACAATGTTTGAGCCCTTAGCCATAGCGTTTCAGTCTCTCACAGAAAGACACCTCAAAACCAATTCCACAAACCAAAAGCCAGAGCTGCTACTAACCATGTTCAATATCCAAAATATGAAAGAACATACAATAGAACCCCTGCTGTGGGTACTATGGATTGAAAACACAGAATTCACCTCCCTGCAAGGAAAAGCTTTGCAAACGTGACTTTAGCAACAGAGTTTTGTGAGAGCTCCTCTCTCACAGTCAGACCACTTTCTATGGATATACTCTTTTATTTAAAGCCAGCTGCATACTGTCCTGCAGAACGATGGTGTACAGATCCTAGAATTAGAAAAGCTCTGCTCTAATGTTTTTGCTTATTCAGAAAAAATCAGGGGATGTTCCCTGAATCAATAAGTCATTACATCAGTATTTTAATTACTTTATCAATGTCAAATATTGCATATTTATTAAGTATCTTCTTTTTCTTAAGCTCACAGGGCAACATATTGATGCTACCAGGACCAAATTCTTGCCAGCTTTGTGCACAAAAAAATGTCCTGGGCTTCAGTGTTTTGACTCACAAAGGCCTGCTGGAGTTATCAGATGGTTTTTCCTTTGCTTTAGTTTAGAACTAGCCTACACAGAATCCTTGGGTCTGCACAATCCCAGCAGCAGCAGATTTCCAGCTCTCAGCCCAGTGGCAGTGCCAAGAAAAGAGACTCGAGCACTGCATGGCAGGTTCCACAGAGTGGAGGCCTTCATTAGAGCAGAGCCCTCTGTGAAGGGAGCCAGGGACAGGAGCTTGTGTTTCACAGGGAAAAACAGGAGTTTATATAGGGAACTGGAGGGTGGGGAGAAACAAGGAATGAATGGGATATATGTAACTTGGATGAGCAACAAGGGAAAAAACCAATGGGGTACAACAATTAACATAGAACTGCAAAGGATCATGGGTGGGAGAGGTTCCTCACCCTAACTGACATGCGCCTCATTCAAGGCTTGTCTCCCCAGGGGAGAGCAACCACTTCTTTGCTACCTGATTCCTTGGCCCCACAATAGGCAGGGAGAGACTAAACATCTTGAAACCCCCACTGCCACACCATACCTTTTCAGAAGGCTGCAGATGTCTGCCCATATTGTTCTTTAATCCAGCCTTTTATACTCTTCATCTTACATGCACTGCACCTGCGTGCCCTCTGTTACCTGTGCAGCTGGTGAGCACACCTGGGCATTCCATGGCTCATTGCTGTCAGTGCTGCTCACCTGTCCTGCACAGCTGGAGCCACTGGGGATGAGGCTGGGCCACAGCCCCACTCCCAGTCACCACAAACTGTGTGCCCACATGTGCCAGTGTCTGCAGAAAAACACACATCTGATGCTCTTACCTCACAAGCCAACAGCAAATATGCCCTGTAAAGACACAGAGCCCTGTGCACTCCCCTTCCTTCATGGCTGCATAGCACTGCAGTGGAGACACTGCCTTAAAACCACTTCAACCACCTGGGAGGGAAAGGGAGTGGTGGTGGTGTGTGGAAAGAACAAAAGAACCTGGGCTTTTAAATATCAGATGTAAACTACATCTGGTAGATTAGATGAAGATGGCCTCTAGTTCATTTGCTCCTTTTTTCTAGGGTTATTCTTCCGAAATTAGAGAGTATGTAAAATACTATTTAAAGTCACAAGTTTAAAAGCATCCTAATTTATATGCAGATCCAGTTATGAATTATGAATTAGCTTGCATTCGGTTTGAAAGCAAAAGTACCTCTGTTGGAATCCTGACTATAAAGTGCATTACTTTAATACAAATCTCAGATAAATTACATTAAATTAGAAACAAAATAATATTAATTAAGGACAAAGCCTGCTACTAAGAAAAATTAACTGCTCTTCAATAACAAAAACCTGTCCACACAGAAAGTGTAAAGGAAATAATTCTTAATAATTACCCCCAAAAAAGCAGAAAAAGGTCTTAGATAAATCCAGCTGAGAAACTAAAACTATAAGTCCACTGAATTGATTTTTGTAGATTAAAAGCTAACACAAAACTAAGAATTGTAGTCATAGTATTTTGGAGAAGAGATAACAAGTGGACAGAAAGAAAACCATCTTGCAGTTTGGAGTATATCCAAATTTTTAGTGTACATAATAGTATTTACACTATATACCAAATATATAATGCCAAACTATTAGTATTAATAATAGTAAATTTGTATTATAACACTAAAACTACTCTATGGTTTCCCTGTCACAGGGAAAAAATTGCAGAGTGGAAAATGTATGGAAAATATAATGCAAGTATGTATCTTTTTTGGTCATCATGCTCTTCACAATATTCACTTTATCCACTTCACTGGATAATGAATCTCTTCCCTAAGCCAACCTTTCCCTATGACTTACCTACCCGACCCTCCAGGAGAGTTTAGACATGAACAATGACTACTAAACAGTTTCTAAGCACCTACAAGGAGTGCCCACAGTCTAAGGAAGGTTGTCATCTGAGCAAACACGATACTCTTGGCATTGTCTTTTCTTATGAAAGAATGTTAATGGTATGCTGGAGACTGCCAGCAGTACCTCCCCAAGGTAAGGTAGTTTTCAAGGAGGAATGGCTCTGTCCAAGCCACATCATTAAAATGTAATGGTTATGGAGACCATATGTTTTCCTTGTTACAGACGTAGCCATTAAATTCTGCCTTTTCCAGTGATAAATTGATATTGTAGGCAGGATGACAAGTCAATGAAGAAAATAAAACAGGCAGTTTTAGTCTTTTTTTTTCCACATAAGTTCTAATAACAGCTTTTTAAAGAAGCATGTAGCACAGTCACGTTTTTTTGCCAGTTTCACATATTATAGGAATGAAATGCAGACCCACAAATTAAACAATGTTTTGCTAATGGCTCACCAAAAAAAAATCTAGGTAATAAAAAACCAATTTCCTCAATGAACTACAAGTAAAAATACATTTTAAAAGACAGAGAAATTACAGACTTTGAATCCACAGGCTTACTTCAGGAATAGTGGCTGTGAAATGAACTTCACTCAACACTTCAGTGTTAGTTGAAAAATTCTTTAACAGTCACAAAATTGATATTCAAGAAGCATGAGCAAAAAACTGGTAAAGCAACATGAAGGCCATCTAAACAAACAGAAACACCAACAGTAATAGACACATCCAATAGAATTTCTCCACAAAATACACATTTCCTAGACAAAACTATAACCAGAGCTCTTTAGCTCACAAGGTTGTTTCTAGTGACTAAGCCAGGTATATTTTTTGCTTATGAGGTTTACATATTGCCAATCTATATCTGAGTACATGACAACATATAGGAGCAACAATGTAGCTTCAGACAATTCATACACCCCAGCTTGGCACACATAAGGTTTTTTAAAGGCTTACCAAGGTTTTGAAAGCTTCCCTTGACTTCTCTTTGTGATGATGGTCCTGGGTAAGTCAACCTGTGGAACTGAACATCGCAGTTCTGAAATCCAGTTTGCACACTCCCCTTTAAAACCCCACCCATTCACTTGGCACAAGGCAAGCACACTTTTCTTTCTCGAGCTTTTGTTAATGGTTTTCTGCATGCTCTGAGCTTCTCCTGTTCTGTGCGTATCAGTGGATGTGAGAATGTCCCCATGAGAGCACTGCCTTCAAAAGTGAGCTACCTGGAGAGAAGTGCAGGCAAGTCCCTTGGGGCCTTGCTCTGACTCTGATCATAGAACTCTTTGGCTTGGAAGGGGCACAAAGATCATCTCATTCCAATCCATCTGCCATGGGCAGAGACACCCTCCACCAGACCAGGCTGCTCAGAGCTCCATCTAGCCTGGCCTTGAGAACTTTCATGGATGGAGCATCCACACCTCTGGGCAGCCTGCTCCCCTTGATGAAAAACTTAAGTATTAAGTGAACTCTCTATGACTGTTCCAGCTGCAGCATTTTTATTTTTTTCCAGAAAATAGTCTTATGCTTTTCAGCACCATCAACTCTTGAATAAATTCAGAAATAATACATGCTTTGAAAATCATCAGAAAACTACAAAAAAGCCCCACTGTCACCTCAATTTTAGCTCGAACATCCGCATTTTGGAAAAAAAAATTTGTACCAACATAATATTTTAACACCACAGAAGAACATAATGGGGATTACTGCTGCTACGATCATCCTTTTAAAGCTCTCTGCTTAAAAGTAATTACCAAATTTTCAGTGATAAAAGGGCCTTTACTATTTAAAATAGGTTTTATGAAGATCCATATCCAGGGGATCTTCATACCTCCCAAACAAATAAATTTTATCAGATTAAAAGCAAAAGCAAGACATTTATAAGATTGCAAAAAGTATTGCAATATAGTTTTCCTAGTTTTTAAAGAAAAAAATTGAATTTACAACTTCAAACTGCTGAATATCACTAAGCACTCAGTTTTTGCAGGCAGCACTATAAAAATAATTTAACGTTATCAGCTCTAACTCAAAAAAATTATATATTTAATGTATGCATTTGCTTTGGTCAGCCAAAATTATGTAAATAAAACTCTAGTAGATTTAAATTTCCTAAAAGATTTTTGTGTTGGCTTCATCAAATCCCCATAAGATTGACTATTTGTATTAAATGTGTGAACTTACACACAGACCAAACTCAGATATCTTCATTTTCTCGTAGAAAGGACAATTTAAAACCTTCCAAAATCAATGCTACTGAAACAAAATCAAAATTCTGCCATATTTAAAAATAGAAAAATGTTTATATTTTACTGAAACATAAAAGAAGTGTCAAGAATTCATTAATGTGGACTGTAAAGCACCACAGTCTTGTTTCATTAGATGAAAATTTACAGGGCATTGAGAGGAATGAGTTATTCTGTAAATACCCACACATCTCCTGCTTTGAAAAGTAAGCATTCTGCAAACATTTACTCTTTTGGTATGCTGCATACATTGGAATAGTTTCAGCTTGACCAATCATTTGCTACCGCAAATAGAATAGTCAAGCTGCTTAAAGGATATTCAAGAAGATGTTTTATGCTACTACTGCTTTTTATTAGGATTTGAATACTGCTCTCATATGCCTAAAACATAGCACTGTCATGCCATTTTTGTTTATTTACTAATGTTGTAACAAACAGTTTGATGTTATAACAAACACTGATGTTTATTTACTTCATGTTATAACAAATGACTCAAAGTGGGTAAAACACAGACTTAAACTTCCTTTAAGAAGCCTCTGGGCACAAATGGAACTGCATGACATTTTCGGGCAGACTGGTCTCAGGCACTTCTGGAGCTTGGTCCAGCCCAGAAATGCTCTTATGTTTTGCTAAGATAGTGAGCACACAAGACTCAGTGACTTGGCTCACTCTTCTGTTGTGCCATCCATCTCAAGTGGCAGGGAAAGTATCACAAATAAATTAATTTTTCAGAGCTAGAACTTGTCATATAGTTTCTAACTTGAGAACAGAAAAATAACATTGAGTCAACCAATAAAATGTTCCTTTTTTTTTTTCCCCAGCCAATCTTTAAAGATATTGAGGACTTAAAAATGCAAAATGACATGTAAAGTATCTTGCCAGTAGGCTATAATTCACTGCCTCCAGCAAAATGAGCTGTCTGGTTCTATAAGCACCTACCTCCATGAGACTTTCCTGGTGTCTTCAGCACTCTAGTCCAAGCTGACTTATGTTGAGCCACTGCATTGCTGAGTAACTTACCCACTGCATGGTTTGCAGACTGAAGTATAACTAAACGGAGCAAGGTTAACAGGAACAGACCTCAGAAGTACATCAGCTTCTCTTCCATGGGTGCTTAAAAAGGCTTAAAAACTGAAAGAAGTCCGCCCCACAAGGCCTTTTGTATTGTTGCTTTTAATGAAACTTGATTACCTTATGAGTCTGTAAATTTTTATTTGTTTTTACTAAAAAGCAAGTTATTTCACTTGGCAAGGGCTACAAACTTCCAATGTTTTGCTGAAAAGACACATTCCAACAGAATGTTTTAAAATCAAGAGCTTCTCCGAAACTAATAACAAAAATGTACTTTAACATTGTTTTCAAATATTTATTACAATAACCCATAAACTCTTTTCATCCCAACAGGTATTCTGCCCACAGTATCTGTAACCTAATAGCCACATTACCCAAAATTGTCAGTTAAACAGCAACGAGTCTAAAAACCCCACCCTCCTTCCTACCAGGCACTTTTGCTATGTCCAGACCACGAAGTTATATTAATAACTTAGCTAACAAAAGTACAAAGGCATCAAGAAAAGTCAATGTGTTTGCACAGACAAAACCTTTTAGTCAGCTTTAGAAACACACTCCTGGCTCTCAAATCTGGGATCCAAAACTCTAACCAGGGCTAGGGCTCATTCTTTTTGCTATAAAAATCTCTACCAGCATTCTCAGGGTCTGACATAAGCCTTTTTGGCTGCTTCTTAGGGTTATGATAGATTAGAGTCACAGATAAGCAAGCCTGGAAGTACAAATGCTGCCAGAATAGTTCCCATCTTTCCAAACACAAATAAAAATCACAGCTTAACGTAGTGGAACAACATTTAAGGAGCATATAATACATATCATTAGAAAGGAAGTTAACAGAGGGCCAGAGGTGTCACCTGAAGGACTAACAACAAAAGCAATTTAAGTATTTGCTACACAGGAGTCTGGAAGGAGCTGGCCAGCACCTCACTTCAGCTACACTCAGGGCAGGTGAGTCACAGCAGGGCAGGTGATACAAAAAACAAAAAACAGGGAATCAGACATGAGAAAGCTTACTTCACTTTGCAACCAAAGGTGAATGATATAACAGAGGGTAGCTTTTTGAATATGAGATATTAACTTAAACATACCTCGGATATTAACTTAAACATACCTCGAACCTCCTGGTTTATACAATTGTGCTACTTGTTTAGAAGGTAAAATAAATAAGGTTTTTTCCCATGAACAAGAATGTATTTTGGTTGAGTTACTATCCCTGGAAGCATTCGAAAACGAGCAAACGTGGCACTTATGGTTTAGTAGGTGTGCTGGTATTCAGTCAAAGGCTGGACTTGATGATCTCGGAGGTCTTTTCCGAGCTTTATAATTCTAGGGTTTGTCCAAGAAGGTGCTCCTTCCAGGCGGGCGCCAGGGCCGTGCCTTGCGGGGGACAGGCGGTCGGGATGGCGGTGTCCCCAGCAGTCGGGAGGCTGAGGCGCGGAGACAGTCGTTCTTGAAGCGGCTGAGGCGGGCTCAGACGCGGAAATAATAATTTTTGAGGCGGCTGAGGCGGGCTCAGGCGCGGAGATAGTCGTTCTTGAGGCGGTTGAGGCGCGGAGATAGTCGGTCTTGAGGCGGCTGATCGGGGCTCAGACGCGGAGATAGTCGTTCTTGAGGCGGCTGAGGCGGGCGCCGTGGCTGCGCACCGTCAGCGCCAGCAGGTCGTACTTGTCGCGCAGCCCACTGGAGACGTGGCGGGTCTCGTGGAGCAGGGCGCGGGCGTGCAGCAGCAGCCCCACGAAGCTGTCGCCCAGGCGGGACTCCTCCCGGCCGCCCTGCTCCTGGCCCTGCCGGAATTTGCCCTCCAGCTCGCTCAGCGAGCGGTCCGAGCTGGAGTAGGCGTCGCTGATCTGGGCGGACTCGCGGCGCAGGTAGGCGCCGTAGCTCTCCTCCCCGTCCAGGTCGTAGGAGATGCTCCTGCCGATGCCCTCCAGCACCCGGCCCGCGTCCTCCACCTGCCGGCCCAGCACCGTCAGCTCCTCGCGCAGGCTGAGCCCGCCGCCCGGCGCCGCCGCCGCGCCGCACCGCCGCTGCTCGCTCACCCGGAACAGCAGCTGGCACCGCTCGGGGTCGTCGTTCTCCTCGTAGTCCCCATCGGGGACGAAGTAGTGGTGCAGGCTCCCGTTGGACATCTCGGGGTACAGCGGCCCCTCGAAGTACCCGCGGCAAAGGCTGCAGAGCCCCAGCAGCCACGCCAGGCGCACAGGGAGAGGCATGCTGCGGCCGGGGCGCAGCCTAGGGCCGCCCGTGCCGCATGGGGCTCCCCGCCCCGCCTGGGCTGCAATGCGGGCCGAGCACGGCAGCGCGGCCGGAGGGCTGGCGGCGCTCTGGGGCCGGCCCAGCCGCGCCGCCCTTAAGAGCTGCGGCCCCGCCGAGGGGGAAGCGGCCCCGCGCCGAGCACGGCTGGGCTGGGCCGGGCCGGGCCGGGCCGCCCCGGGCAGCGGCCGCGGGGCCCGCGAGGCCCGCGAGCACCGCCCCCGGCGCTGTCACACGGGCAGGGAGGGAGCGAGACGCGTACACCGCTCTCCTCTCGATAGAAAGCCCCCTAAACCTGAGCTCCGCTCTTCTTCCCGCTAGAAATGACTGCTGTGCTAACTGCCTGATCTATGCAGCGCCGCAAATGCACGGCTTAGGACAGAAGAACTTCTCCGAGTTGCTCAGGCCACATAGCTTGTCATTGATAAAAAACTTGGATGGGAAAAAGATGCAGGATCAAGTATAAACTGTTAAAAAATAAAGCTTGATAGGGTAAGATGGGAAAATGAAACATAAAATTTGCTCTTAAACCAGATGTCTGATGTGTTCAAGGAAAACCCCATTACAGTGCATCCTATGGGGCTGACTTCCTAAGAAGCGTTTCTTTTTCATGAAACAATATTTTGGGTTAATCTAGTAGCAGAATTGTGGCACAGCTGAACTGTGCACGTAACTTTTAGAAATCTGTCTGTACCATTTTTGAGTTGTTAAATCAAGGTGGGAACACAAAAAGATGATCCTGATCTGTAAAGTTACCAACTCCTTTCATATCATTTTTCCTCTTTCATGGAAAAAAATCACCACCTAGCAAAGATTATTCCAAATCCTGCAGTCAGGATTGGGGGAGATTTACATGCAACAATATTTATGTTGCCTCTATAAAGTAAGTAAGTACTTTAACAATCATCTTGACACTTTCTGCATGTTGTAAATAACTATGGTTCTTACAGTTAATTTAGTTGGGAAAATAAGCCAGACCAGCTTTTTTCACTGTTATTCTGGGCATTGTAGATTAAAGGTTTATGGGGCTCAGGGGCCTTTGGGTCTACAATTTCTTATGCTGCCATTCATTTTAGACACCAATATAATTCAAACACAGTCTTGAGCCCCTTCCCTCCCATCAGCCTCTTCTGTAATCACAAGCTATCCTGTCTCTGGGCACAAGTGAAGCAAATAAGTGCTGTAGAGACCAGCTGCTCATCTCAATTTCAAGTGTACTGAGCTCCACAAGCTGCTCCCTTCTTTGTTGATTGTTCCTTGTGGGAAGGCACCTATTCCCACGTGTCTGGTAGGTTCCTGGGAGCTTAGGGATGGACTTAACTACAAGGCCAGGCCCTTTAACGTAAGACACATAGTTACTGAGAGCAAGCTGTCACTCCCGTGTGGCCTTTAATAAATGCTCCATGGTAACCTGTGATATCAGTGTGCCTGAGTATTGACTTCAGAGCCTACTGCAGCACTTCACATAAGCTCAGATGGTTGTAAGACTAACACCAAGAGACAAAAGCAAAAAATAAACCAACCAGTCAGACAACCAACAAAAAACTAACTAGAGACAGCAAGAGTAATAACTGAAGCCTTCACTTACTGAATTGATTTAAGGTAGTCTCTGCAAGTTCTGGAGTCCTTTGAGATCACAAACACCTCAAGATGAGAAATATTTTCAGTGTCTAGGCAGCTAGTGAGAAGCCTGGCTAGACAAGCTATTGTAACAGAAGCACTCCACTCATTTGGAAACATTTTAAATTTGTAATTAAGTTCAAAAAACACTCACATAAACAGGTTGGATTAGGCTAAGTCCTTCAGCTTTCTATAAAATGTTTAAAGCTTATTCAACTGAGGCTGTTTGGTATTTTCCCTTAGTCTCTGCTAGCCAACAGGGGCTCCTTGAAACAATTTTATTCCCAGGGTGCTCTTGTTTCACCTAATGTTTTGTTTGCATTCCTGTTCTTTGCCGATCATGGTACATTGTCTCCATCCATTTCCACCCAGGCTGGTATTACTGACAGCCAGCTGGTTTGGCTGGTACTTGGGTTCTACTGGACTCCCCTTTTGATGTCTCCTCGTGGAAGTACTGCACTGTAAATCACCCAGCTATGGCTTTGTCAGCATGATTATGCTTTCAGCACTGCCATAGAGAGTAAAAAAAACCCTAGCCTTAGTGAATATCATGTCTTTGTACATTTAGAGACCAAGTATATGCTGTTCCCTGCTACAGCTGCTGCCTGCCAACTGCTGTTTTCAACTGGGCACAGGTTTAATTTAAATTTTATATCCATATAGTCTCACCCCAATGGAAAGCAGACTTGGAATGTTTATTTTTTAAGGAAGTCTGCAGTTCAGAATCTGCAGTCTTAGTGACTCAGTGGCATTAGTTTGGAAAAACTGGAACTTGATGAAAGATACACAACAGCCTGATACAAGGCAATACCTATTATGGGTCAGGATTACAAAGGAACAGAATTCTAAGTTCTAACATCATCAAATCGTGGAGAAGATGAAGGCTCACACTGACAGAACAAGACTGTGAATGAGTAGCCACTATTCATTCCAAAATCACACCTAAAAGACAAAAGTCTCAAGACTGCAATGAGATAATCTAATATGAATACCCTTAAGCTGTCCACGAAACCATGAAATGGTACAAATGAAAATCAGGTTATTTTTTTTCTAAAAGACATGCACTGAAAGTAGCAATTACTTTCTCTATCAAGACTTGAGTTGAAGTGTCTGAAATCTTCATCACAGTTAACAGCAGCAGGCACACCACAGCAAAGGCTGAAGGAAAAACATAAAAATCAGTCAGTGTAGAATTTTGTAAAGTAATTTCTGGCAATAGCTGGAAGTTTAGAGGACAATAAAACTGTCCTCTAAAGAAATTGATCAGGAAGACAGAAGGAAATTGATCAGGAATACCAGAAACCTGGGATGCAGAGAACCAGGGAAATGAGAAAGCCACTTTCCTGCTGAATGTTGCATTTTCTGCTGGGAGTCCATAGGGATTGCTGCATGACATCAGATATCTGGGGAACTTTTGGGATGCATCCAAGAAACACATCTTCCTTGTGGCACGCTCCCATGAAGGCCCTCATTTAAATCCTGGCATTGTCAAAAGACTGCTTGATTTCAGTATTTTATCCTCCATGCCTGCTCAAGCATTTAAAAGTTCCTTCTGTATAAATGAGGAAAAAGTACAGGAAGCAAAAAGTAAAGCAGCATACTGGTATTGTTGTCTTACAAATACTTGGCATCATATACTCTGCTGTGGTAAAGCCACTGTTTTTCCACTGATCAACATTTTAAACAAAGTTTAGAATAACATAAAGAACTGCAGAATTTACTCTGCATAACCTGCTTACGCAGCACCAAAATCAGCCTCCAGCCCAGAACGGATGGCAAATGCACAGCTCAGTACTCGATTTCAGGTGATTTCAGTTGTATACAATTTCTTCTGCAAGCTATGCTTCATCTTTGGTTTTTGGCTCACATGTAGTTGCTATTTCTGTTGTAGATCATAGTAAACTTTGCAACATCAGAATATTTCAGCTGTAAATGGCTGTTATTTCGGAGAACAGAAGTATGTTATATGGTCCTAAAGGCCCCACAGGCTTCAGAGTATAAAGGTTTTCTGACTACTGGCTTCTGTTTTCCTGCTAAAAACAGTACTATGCCTTTACATAAAGAAACCTTGTTTTAAAACAAGACTAAAAAGTATGTGTATGTAATTTCTGATTGGAGGGCGCAGTGCTAAATTCTCAAATGGCATCAAGTGAGGGGGAGGCATGAAATAGTCCATGAAGGAGTAATGCCAGGAGTTTTTGTAGGAAAATTGCCATAAGAACATACCAGAAATTCTGTAAAATGAAAAAAAGGTTTGGGAAATGAAGCTTTTATAAGGCATTTAGTATTCATTCAGTATAACTTTGCAGTACAGCAGAAATTCAGAATCAGTATGCTGAAGCACAAACCATACTGAGTATTCCAGGACCAGAAAAATGTCTGGGGCTTCACTGAAATTTGAAAACATTTTGAATTTCTCAAAAAGGCAT
Source organism: Setophaga petechia (assembly GCA_024362935.1). Taxonomy (NCBI): domain Eukaryota; kingdom Metazoa; phylum Chordata; class Aves; order Passeriformes; family Parulidae; genus Setophaga; species Setophaga petechia. The sequence goes on along the minus strand of JANCRA010000003.1, from coordinate 54,962,520 downwards.
ATTTAATTCAGAATTGGAACAGCTGACCAAGAGATATCTCAAAAACAAATCTGTAGAGAAAACAACTTTAATGTTAGCTTATTTAAGCTAACTGATTATGATAACCCTTTTCTCCTTCACAAGCTTCAGGCTGAAACCACATCTGTATCTGGGCATAGAATCCTCTGAGTCCATTAGCACTGGCCTGTCTTGGATAAACATTACAGAAAACCAAATTAAAAAAAACACAAGTAGCTATAGCAAGATTGGGTATGAGGCTGAATGTGAATACAACTAATGGAAAAGGTCTGTCAGGCTGTTTGTCTCAGAAGAGTTTGCAATTAATATTGAACCTACTTCAGTTTTAGCCAACACCAAAATGACCTTGGCCTTGGCAAAAAAATATGGAAAAAGATTTTACCACAAGCCATCTCTGTAGTGGGTGCTGGTTTACTTTATGGAAATATCATTTCCTTAAAGCAGAAAACTGAGGTTATGCTCAGTTTGCTTTTATAAAGTGAAGTGATGCATCTGGATGCTTATTAAGAAAGGAAAAGGTTAAAAGAGAGCTGAAGCAGGATAAATATGTACTGGTATTTTAGTAGTGCAATTTCTGCCTGTTGATGAAAAACCCTGACCCCCAAAAGGGATAGTGCTAGCATCTCTTTGGCAAGGTTCCTGAAGTGGAAATAATAACACTTTCTCATTGGAAATGAAAACACTTAAAGACATCGTTGCTGGCCAGCACATGGAGAAATTTTCCAATTACTGTAAAAGTGGTTTGTTACAGAGACAGCATATCATGCTTTTAACATGATGGTTTGATTTTCAATCCTTTCTGTGTTATTTTAAAGGTTCTCTGTAAGCATGAAAATGCTGCATGTGGAAACACATACTTTGCAGTTGTTACAGAAACATAGTTCACTAATTATTCATAAAAGATACTTTCTCCTTAAAATCTAACCTGTTAGGAGTAAAATAAGATTTTAAAACCCCAAAGGTTCTTTTTCCTTCTCTCCCTGTCTCACAAAGTAGAGGAAGCTTACAATCTGACATGTCCTTCTCAGGCAGAGGTAGCAAAGAATTTAAATAAAAGCCTTGGAAGAAATCTAGAAGTCTGCTGAGGAAATGCTGATGTCATCTCCAATGGGATTCATCCACTTATACAGTTTCTCAGGTTTTTTAGACCTGTGATCCAATGTATTAATTTGAGGCAGGATCTTGAGGACATAAATTTTCTGAAAGCTGGATTTCACCAGGTCTATTCTTTGGGTCAATTCCCCAACAATTTAAACACATTAAAGAATTTCCAGTCTTACCACCTTTGTAAGGATAGTATTTTCTGATTTATACGTAACCTTTTATATTAAGATCAGGCACGAATTCCTGAATAAAAGCTAGATCCATGTTTATGCTGGTTATTCATCAAATTTCCTCTCCTCATGAATCTTTTAAAGTCTTTGCTTGTGAATTTAAACGGGGAGCCTACCTGTTTAGGCTAACCAAATGCATGTAGTTTTATTAAACATGTCTCCACAGAGGATTAGCCTTCCTGCCTGAGGTAAAATTCAAATATATGTAATAGTATCCTCTGTGCAGATAAAAGTAAGATGAGATGGAAAGTGTAAAAAAATTGGTATGATTTAACTAGTTTAATCTCCTCTCAGCCATATCTTTCCAATTATAGTGTAAAACTAATAACCCCCACCCCATGTTTCTATAGTAAAATTCATCTGTATTCACAGATCTATTCTTTAGGAGTTGAAAAATGTCCTTTTTTTATCCTAACACATTCACTTAGATTTTTATTTAGTTGTTTTTAACAGTGTATTAAACTTAAAACTAGTCAGACCTTGTATGTGAGCAGCATAAACCCAGACATATGGTTTCAATTCAAATATACCAATAATACTGTGTTAAAAAAAAACAACCACAAAAAACCAACATTCCCTTTAACAAACATTTTTATAAAATTCTACTTGAAAAAGCAGGTGAAGGAATTACTTACAGTCAGCTGTATATTTATTTTTGTGCAGCCATGGTTGACTATTCCACAGGTTTTTAATGACTCAGTGCACACAGAGCGCTCATTCAGCAGCCTGAACAGTGTGTTATTCTCCCATGCTTGAGGCTGGAGCAGAATGTCAATATGGAATTTCTACCTCCTACTACAATTTATGACTTTTATTTGGAATGGCATGGCTTAGGAATTGGCATTCAAGGTTATTTTCTTGTGGCTTTGCAGATCCTTCAATGGATGCTGGTGAAATTTGCCTCTGCAGCTCGACCTGGAGCCTCAGCATGGTTGTTTGCCCTGACTCTGAACCACAGTGTATGGGATGCTTCTCAGAGCTGCAGGAACATGACCTGCCTGCTTCCACATTTATGGTCAAGAAGCAAAGACCTATGGTTGGCTTTAAAGTCTGGGGCCTAGTTTAGGCTTAGGAAATATTACAGGTCCTCCAGCTTGGTTGCCTTGGATGGACACCCCACTGGGTGTCACTCAGAGCCTCTGAACGTCATGTTTGGTCTCATTTATCAGTTTGTTCAAGTTCTTTAATCCCACTGTGGTTTGTGCTCCCAGAGACTGTGCCAGCTGTGCAAGCTTTCCCTAGGCAGTGTCTTTTCTGGGTGCTGAAAAGTCTGAGGCATCAGTGCTGTAGTACCTTGACAAATTTGGAAGGGTTTCCCACAAGATTAGATAGGTGATGCCTGAATGTCAATATGCAAAAGGATCTCCCAAACCCACAGAAGCACACAGAAAAGTAGATTCCCTCTAGTAACAGTACACTTCTGTTTCACAGTAAGTAGCTTTGGAGGCATTTGAACAATTCCCTTTTCACAGCCCTAAGAAGGTTCAGCAAAATCAAAGCGATGCTGTGGCAACTGAAATTAAAATTGAGAGGGTGTATTTAAAAAGAAGTATCTGGAAGGCAAGACAGGACAACCCATCCTCTCCATAGGAGTAGCCTGGAGTAAACCTCTGTGGTTAAATGCTGTCTATCACACCAGAGGTTGGGTTGGAGGGGACCTTTAAAGGTCGTTTATCCCAGCCTGCCTGCATGGAATAGTGATTCACATTGCAGCAGTTTGTGGAGAACTGTTGCCTGTGTCATGGACTCACACTGGAGAAGCTGTGGATGACTGTTTCCTGTGGGGGACACCACCACAGAGCATTTTCTACCATCCAAGGGTCAGCGCAGAGGTAAAGCGCCGGCCATTTCCTTTGTTCAGCAATATCCAAAACCAGCTGTACAGCTTTCAGATCTGAAACCTGACTTGATCCACCTTGTCGCTTGAAAGCTTCTGACACTCGCTGTGTAGGTCTCCATATAGAAGTTTTCTATTTCTAATGTATTCCTACAGTATGTCAGCAACCACCAGTGAAGAAAGTGCATCGCTATTTGTATTCTGGCAGCTGATTACGTGGTGGGGCACCCCCAGCACGTGTCACCTTCTCTTCTTCCTCTGACGACAACAGTCCGAAATTTTTACCTTCAGGCCAGTTTGTGATGAATTCCAAGATCCCTGGGCAATTGGGGTTTCCAACTCAAACTTGCTGTGTGATCAGCACGACTCACTCCAATGTAGCATGAGCTGCACGATGTGCAGAAGGGACTTTCCTGGATTTTTTCCAGTACACTTGGGTTTGATTATTTTGTTTTGTTTGCTTGCTTTGAGGTTTTTTTTTTCAGGAAACTACTACTTACTCTATCTTGTTTAAACTTTAGTTTAAACTATTGTATTTCCTCAAATGATTCTTTCTTACATTTCTTACACTGAATCAATGTTTTGAATTACTGTACCACAACTTCAGGCTCATGTGACCAGATGTGGAGGATCAGGCATAAGCATGTAAGAACATTTTTTCTCAAACATTCTGACTGACAGTTCTGACTGGAAAGTTGTGATTGGATAAGAGGTCTCCTCCAGAGTAGGGGCAACACTGTACTGATTCAACTTTTTTTTCTGCCTTCAGGCTTATGCTCATTGCATCTGTATCAACTCTCCCCATGCCAACTCAGTTCCTGGAGAGCTTGAAATGGCTTGGTGAGGACCAAATGGCATGAAAAATCCAGTCTGCATGAGAAGCATGCAGCAGGTAAACTATAAAAGGAAGAAGAACAGTCCCTCCTCTGTTTTTCCTCCCTTTCTCTTTGTCTCACTACCCCAGATCTGGACCTCCCATGCAGCAGGACCAACACAGGATTTAAGACCTAGTGATCTTTTTTCTTCTTTCTCTCTCTTCTGCATTTATTTCTCTCCTGTCTTGCTCTGTCTTGGAAGCGTGGCTATCATATTATACCCATGATTTTATACAGAAGTTTGTTTGTGGGAGTTGGGATCTTGTTGAAATGTGTTGTAAAAATTAAGGGCTTGTGAGCCAAGGCTTTTGAGACCAAATAGTGGGCTAGCTGCCAGAGTTAAAACAATTCTACAGTAAAGCAGAAGATTCCCTGACACATGGACTGGTGTGTTTGTTCAACCTGACAAGAATTTATAATGAACATCATGCCCCCTTATCAAGTGGGTCATGACACCAGGAAACAAAACTGTAGCACTCTAGCTACATAATAAAATTCCCTATAGACATACAAGGTTGTGGTAACAGTAGTATTTCCTTTCCTTTTTTTTTTTTTTTTTTGCAGTTATTGTCACACCTATACTTGACCAGCTCTAGTAGATGCTGGCAGTTTCACTATGCCAGTGCTGCTGGGATACAAAGCAGGGGCTTTGTATCCCAGCAGCACTGGCATAGTGAAACTGCCAGCATCTACTAGATATTTATCTACTGGATAAATGGAAGAGGTAAAGACTGGACTACTTGCCATACTTTACACGTCAGGGAAGAAAAAACCCTCTAGGCAACATAATCCTGTGTTTAAATCCTCAACTACAAAGGACAGAGCTTCCATAAACACTCAGCACAAACCAAATGAACAAAAAGTATCAGGTTGAGGTTATATTATTTTTCTAAAAGCACGGAGGAATGCTCAAGTTCAATTTTCCCAGCCTGTCTCTCAGTGGTGGCAGCTTCCACTAGCCAGGGATTGCAGAGCATTTTTGCTTCTAAGGTCAGCTGTTTCATGGACATAAACTCAGTTTTGCCCCAAGGTTTGGTATGCAGTGTTTGAAATGTTGAGGATAGTGTGAGTCTGCCAAATATCGAGCTTTCAAATATATAAACCCCCAAACTCTTATTCTTCTTAAGCTTAACAAATTCTAGCAATTTTGGTGTGTGCAGATCCCTTGATCTTTGGCCCTTCATCCAGGCCACCAAAAAGCATCCCCATCTCCTACAGGGCTTTGGCTCTCTGGGCAGGGCAGTGCATGTCAGCATCACAGTCACTCATATTCACAAAAGAGGTTTTGTAGCTGTGAGTCTCAGCGCAAAATATGGCATTATGTGGTCTAGCTGGGAAGATAGGAGTCAGAAACCCTTCTACTTCAGCAGTTTGCACTTCAATATCTTTCCTCTTTATATAGAGCAACTCAAAATTGGCTCCAGACAAACACCCTGACACAAAACTTCTTGTCTCAGTGAAATTTTGTGCTTTGACAGTGCAGACATACAAAAAATTATGTATTTTTATCAGCAAGATAACCCTACTAGTGCTACTTTGTGCTCACTGCCATATTTTGCAGGAAATGTTTAGTCTGTTTGTATCTGTTTATGGAAAGAACAGGACTTTCCACAGAAAGAGAAAAAAAGAACAGCAAACTGGGTTTTTCCTTCTTTGTCAGCACTACGATATTAATAGTGCTTGCCATTTCACTCAGCAATAAATAACAACCCATTTGTTTCTTAAAAACAAAAGGCAGCAAGAACACACCCTTAGCCAAAACGATCCCAGGCAGAAAGGCCAAATTTACCTAAGTGCAAGACCACATTGATTCTACATCTAAACAGTCCTCAGCATTTGCAGAAAGCAACAGATCTTTTTCAGAGAGTTACTTTTATGTAAATGACAGTCACTATACCACAAAAGTTAGGGCAGGCAAAACTTTCTCATGATTTTTACCATCAAAATGCCCAAGCACTGGCAAAACAATTTGATTTAAGTTTGCCACAAGCATGGGATGTACTGAATAGTTGCTCACAATGTCAGCAGACTCCTTCTTTGCCAGAAATATTAGGTACAAACCCACAAGGGTTGAAACCTAATGACATTTGGCAGACAGATGTAATACACATATTGAACTTTGGGACTTATGTCCATGTTTCTATTGATACCTTTTCAGGATTCATAGTAGCAACAGGACACAAGGGTGAGAAATCAAGAGATGCCACCCGACATTGGCTCCATGCCTTCAGCACGATGGGTGTCCTTCAGCAGATAAAAATAGACAGTGGGCCCCATACATCTCTTAAAAACACAAGAATTCTTTCACACTTGGGGTATCAAACACATCACACAGGTATTGCCCATTCCCCAACAGGGCAAGCAGTAGTCTAAAGGACACATTTCACATGAAGAAACATGCTACAAAAGCAAAAGAGGGGAATCTGATAGGCATGTTCCCTCAAGAGCAGCCTGACAAAGCAACCTATGTTTTAAATTTTTCTAATCTCCCCAGTAGAAATTACTTAACTGCACATAAAAAGCTTCTGGGTCAGATCGCTGATTGAGAAGGAGTTCACCCAGAAGTGACATACAAGGATGTCACAGTGATCAGAGGGTAACTGGACGGTCCAGTTCCACTATGAGCCTGGGGAAGAGGCTATGGGTATGCTTCTTTACCTTCAGGACTGTACTGGCTTCCAGCAAGATACATCAAACCCAGTCAAGGATGACAACAGTGAACCCCTCTGTCTTTCTACTGCTGTGCTGCCATCAAATGGCAGAAAGGACAATCTGCTAGGCCCACATCATTAACCTCTGCTGTTCTGTTTCAGCCTCTGACCTGGTGGGATCCAGAGCCTCCCATCCGTGCCAATGGAACAGAATGGGCAGGAGGGACTTGGCTTCCTCCCCTGGGTCAGGATATTGGAGATATATAGAGTATTAACACTACTTTTGTTACTGATTTACCACCTATCTGCTTAACACGCAATCAAACAAATGCCTCTTGACCTTTACCTTGTGCTAACGTTTCTGTGCAATTGCATTTAATATATGCACACTCAGAAAATGCAAGAAAATTGACTGCTACTACATTGCCAGCCATTCTGTATGCCTCCAACTAACCTGTGGATGCCCTCCACCTCATTTCCCCAAATTTAATTTTAAAGCCATCTCCAATATTAGGCATTTCGAATGGACATCATGCACAGGACACCAGCCACAACAGCAGCTCTTATAGTATGGGAGGGTAATTGATTGGGGACCACATGGTATCTTGAAAGACAGTGGGACCAATACAACCATTCCCCCGTCCCAAAAGGCAAACCACAATATTGTTTGGCATGGTGGGGGGATGGCCAGATCATTGATTCAATATTATAGAGCTAATAATCAGTCCTGTGTGCACAAACAGCTGTGGAAAATGTTGTAACCTGCTTATGCCAATAGGATATACCAAGTAAAATTAGGTAAGAATGCTACAATTGCTACTTCAACACTGCAAGAGGAACAATTACTAATGACTTGTACTGAACACCCGTATGTTTTTGCTTTAGCTAATGATTTCCTGATAGAATATAGAAATGGTTTGGGTTTTTAATCTGCTGATTCTTTAATCTGCATAAACTATGAAATATGTGTAACTATTCTGTCCTTCTTCCATTTAAAAGAAGATTTGAAATTTGGGTACCTGTAAATCTGACTCAGTCTTGGGAAGGACAGGATGGTCTCTCAAAATTGGCTCAACCAGTCCAAGAGGAAATCCAAATGAGTTTGCAAATTTCTGGGTTGGTTAATCTTTGCTATTGTTTCTGCTGCAATAATATTAACCACAGCCTCTGTGGCTGTCACTGCCTTAACTCGTTCCATTCAAACTGCTCATACCGGGGGACAAACTAACTAGTATCACAAAGTAGTTACAAAGACAAGAAAATATTGATAAAGAAATAACAGCCAGATTAGATGCCTTGGAAAGTGCTCTTATGAGGGTAGGTAAGAGAGTTGAGGCCCAAAAAACTCATCTATTCCTGCACTGTGATTTGGAACATATCCATAATTCCTTATGTGTCACTACCCCTTTCATGGAATGACATGGAACACGATTGGGAGACAGTTAAAAACCACGTCCAAGGGGCCTCTGATAAGGCCTTACAACAGAATATACAGCCACGTCACACTCAATTAAAAGATCAACTCAGAATTTCACAAACTCTGCAGGAACAAAAGGTGTTGACAGATCTGAAAAATTATCTCTCTTGGCTAAATCTGAAAAATTGGTTTTCTGGGATAAATTTATGAGTTGGGGTTTTAATTGGACTGAGTTATTTAGCAATAATATTCTTTTTAATCTTCTGTCGTGTCCTTTTTAACATAATCAGAGCTGTTAAAACCATGAAAAAACAAGTAATGGTTAACTTAGCTTTAACTATGACTCCTTTAAAAAGAAAAGGGAGAGGTGAAAGGAAACAAAGCAAAGCTTGGCACTGCAGAAAATTCCTGGGAAGCACGAGAGAAAGTAGATTACACATGAGAGCAGGAAAGGCATCCTCTTTCTTCGAAGCCTGCAAACCTTGAGGAAACTAACAAACTGTCAGGCCAATGGATTCATTACAGGTCTGCAGTCAGTTCTGTGCAAAGGACTGAACAAAGATTCTCACACTGCATGTAAGTACTGCCTTAACTCTACAATAAACTGGTTCATTTTGCTCTCAGCTTGTGAGTCTTGTTTTCATACGCTGCAACCTATAAATGTTCTTTCCAACCCAAGCCATTCTATGATTTAACTGGAATTCAAGTAAAGAATAACATTGTGCTTACTAGATTCAGAATTCAAACACAGATGTAACACAGGAACAGAATCAGACAAAAATATAGAAAAGAAATTGGACCTGAAATGTTTCATTGGAGTGCCTCATCTTCAACATGTTTTCACCCAAGACAGGAGTTTGTGGCTCCCCAGAAGAGCAGTTTCCCAATGCTATGGCAATTATTCCAGGTGAGATTCAGACACTACAAACAAACATGTCTCATTAGCAGCAGGTTTAAGAATGACTGCTCCACTGAGTGTCTAAAAGAGCCGCTTTGCGAAAAAGAGGGTTGAATTTAGTTTGATTTCACCACAAACCAATTAAAGGTGTGGAGACTTGGGAGGAGGTCCTTCTGTCTCCATGTGACCCTGAACTGCCCTCCGACCCACCAGACTTTTTACTGAAGGGCACCCAAAATTGGACACTAACAGATTTGGTTGTGCACAAGGGTCTCAGCTGACCTAAGGCGCTGAAAGACTAATCAAACACAAAGGGTTTGAGAAAATCTCCTCTTCCACATGACAAGATCTTTGAATTTACATGACACAGTTCATGCAAATGCTATAGTAACTTCCCAGAAAACAAAATAATAGCCAAGATTTAAATAGTGAATATAGTGAATTGGAACAAAAAAGATTGCTAAGAAGAGCTCATCCTTTAAAAATAGCCAAAATACATAGCTCACATATTACTGTTTTCTTCAAAGGTAGGCGTTTTGAGCCTAAAGACCAAAATTCAGTTTTGAGCTAGGTCTTTATTGACTCACTTAGCTAGACTGACAAATGTCTTTAATATTTTAAAGTACATTGATGATTTTCTGATATAAACTAAAGAACCCCTTATTTTCTTGTGATTTATTCATCGTCTATAAAGACAAAGTATACATCACTGATGAGCATCATCTGCTTCCCCTCTCTTGTAAGATGATGCAGTTCAGTTATTGCAAAATCTATTTATGTGGCACCTAATAAGTTAGGTGACTAACTTAAAACTGTGAAGAAAGACACATTAAAATGGTTTCCTTTTATTGTGCATTTTAGTTCAGTATGAAAAGGGGAGAAAAAACACACTTTCATTGTCCAGAAAGCAGATTAAATTCTCATTAATTCTTCCTCCTTATATTTTAAGATAAGTTAAACATTTCGACTGACCTAAATCCTGAAATTCAATCAGGATCCCAAAGAAATTATCAAGAGTGAATTTTTAATGACCGTGACAAAAGCCCCTTGCATGCAATAAACAGAGGTGGAAAAACACAGGATCTAAACTAACTTACAAGGATGGCAGATTTCCACTACAAATAATGTTTTTCTTAATGACTGATGTCAATCTTGCTTTATGGTTCCAACAGAGTCAAATTACTCAAACCCCCCACATTGTGATTTTGTAATTCGTAATAACAAAAAGAAAACACTTATTAATGATTTTAAGGGAAAAGTCTTACCTCAAAAGTAATCAGCAAGCACTATATAATCTAAGCTAAGTCCTCTCCTTCCTGAAATACTTAAGTGTTGCTAAGGTGGGACACCAGGTGCTTCTATTGTAATAAAACACAAATATCCATCTTCAACAAGGTAACTTATTGAGTTCTTACAGAGCTGTTCTTGCAACCAATATAATTTAATATTTTCATTAGTGATTTTGCCACCGAGAGACAGAGGATATTAACTAAATATGATGGTGCCCTAAAACACGAAGACAATTAATATAAAGAATTAATGTAAAGAAGAATTTACAACTTGCAAACAGAATCATGATAAAATTTGGCAAAAATTTGTGCTCTGGAACTAAGAGCATGAATTTCTGTCTTGAGCTTGGAACTAGCAAATTAAAGGCAGAAGAGGAGAAAAATCTTTGGATATAATTGATCACAGGATTACTAAACCACTATATTACAGCTGTGGAAGAATCTGAAAGGAGTCCATTCTATCTCAACCAAGATATTTGGGACAAAAATAAATAAGAATTAGTGTGATTGTATTAGTTGGACTAATGTACTTTGCAGTGTGTTAGCAGAAATTTTGTGTTAGAGCAAGATAATTTCAAATTTAAAAAAAAAAGCCACCATAAAACCAGAAATACCTGTCTTATGACACAGACTGGAAGACATTGCTTTAAGGCTACTAAAATAAAGCCTGAGAAGTAATATAGTTACTTTCTATAAATCCACTATGAGCTCATAGGAACATATGAGAACGATTTAAGCTAAATCACTATATATATGCACATACATACAGCAAATAGACATAAACTGCAGGGAGACGAGCCATCAAAGAAAAAGAGTGCTTAAATATCCTCCCAGTAAATCACCGCAGGCCAAGGACTGACAGAACTCAGAAATTAGGTTTGAGCAAATCGTGGAAGTAATTGTGTGCAGTGGCTGACCCTCAGAACATGGTGCTGCTTTCTGTGAGCAAAAGGGCTCACGAATGGACACCAGAGCCACGTGTTTGCTGAGCTCATTTGGATGAGTAGAGAAAAGCTCAGGAGCTAACCAGCACAATTCACCAACTCAGGAAGACTCACAGTGGGTGCTCATCAGGGAAGCAGCTGTCCCAGGGCACATGGGAAAACCAGTGGGGAGCTAGGTCTTTATTGACTCACTTAGCTAGACTGACATATGTCTTTAATACTTTGAAGTACATTGATAATTTTCTGATATAGACTAAAAGCATTCTGATATAGACTAAAGACATTCAGCAATTTTAACCACTGCCATTCATCCCTATAGACTAGGGATGAACCTCAGCTGGCTTCAGTCTTCAACTGAAAGCAGTCAGCATTTTCTATAAAAAACCTTCACATAAACGTTTCACTTCCAGTTAACAAACATTTCATTTAAGGATGCTACACTAAAGATTCACACTATTTTCGGCATTTCCCTAGTAAAACACTATCCGTATTCCTTAAGTGTACTTTGTTTCTTGGCCAACTTTGTAGGAAAACCTCAGACTCAGCATACATCATCACAGCTGAGGTATCTATACCACATATATACAATGCCTAATTTAACTGAAGCCAGTTCTTACTTTCAGTATCAGTATAGGGAGAAAAGTCACTCCTTTTCAGAAAAATCCTGTTGTAGGTGGGGTTTTTTGGTTTTTAAATATAGGGAAATACTGAAGGAATCTGTTTCTCTGCTGCCTTCTGAAAGACCATGTCATGCCTTATATATACATACCTACTTCCAAATTTTTTTCCCCTTGCATATTCATTGTCCACTCAAAACAGGCATTACAGTAGTTATTTCCAAACTTTAGGTCAAAATTTATTTGGTACATCCATTATGATGGTAAGCAAAACCTCTCAATTAAAACGTCATGTAGACAAGTAAACAGTCACATTTCTATTTGTGGAGGTGGCTTAGCTGGAAAATGGCCAAAAAGAAAATACCTGCTCCACTGTATTTTACAGTGAAAGAAGTAATTTTTCAGAGAGCATGTTGCTTTTTGTGAACGGTGGATGCATACCTGTGAGAGGCTTTGTGTTTGCAGTGCAGCTGGAGTGGAGTCCAGGACTGGTCATGGTCTGCATCCACGTAATCCAAGGCACATCCAGATTCCGTGTGCTCAGTGACATCTGCCAGCACTGGGAGAAAGCTTCTGAAAGGCGTGAGGAGTGTGATTACAAAGATATCACAGAAAATGTTTTATGTATTTAGAAGATGCTGCAGCTGAGAAGTTGGCTGTGAATCTCCTACTGGGTGCCAGGTCCCAGAGGAGAGAGGGCTTGCAGGGACAGCTTGGGGGGCTCAGCTGGGGAGGATACACAATGGCTGTCAAAATAATTGAATTGACACACAAAAAGTGCTGCCTGGGAAAGAAGGAAGTGACAAGGGAGGCTTGGAGAAGAGGAGAAGCAGCAGTGAGCAGCATCACCACTGGTGGCAAAAGGTGAGACCCTAAAAAAATGAGTGTCGCACGTGTATTCTTTGCATGCTGAGGGTAGGGGGAGATGGCTTGACCTAGAAGGAGGCACACAAATGGGACCTGGACAAGTTGTAAACTTCCTAAATAGCTATTTTGTAATGCAGCTAAAGCTGGCACAACTCCCATCTACAGCAGTTGCACACTGGCAGCTGACCAAGCTGTTTCAGCCTCACTGTCCATAAAAAGTTCTCTGACAATATTCAAACACAAGCCAGCTTCTGACTGCCCAGGTAAGTGCTTTTCTGGGTGAACACAGACCACAGAAAGACCTTGCAGGAGGTTTGAGAAGATTTAGCAGTGCTCACTCTCTTTTCCATGTTGTCACCTGAGCAGTTTTTTCCTTGGCAATATCCTTAGACCTTTGAAATCTGTACTCTGCTTGGGACTGAGCACGTAGGTCCAAAAAGCACTTGTGCCCTGACTATGTGCAGTGATCAGACTATTCACAGTCATCAAAAGGGATGCAGCTAGAGAAGTTAAATCCAAATCTCAGAAATATAGTGATAATACATTAGGAATTTCTATGTAATAGAGCATTGTATGGTATTATATATTACATAAACCCATCTCAGTATCAGTCCCCCAATTTCTCGTGCCTTCTAAAAATAATAGTAGCTCTAGACAGAGTTCCTTATCTTTCCCACGAAAGATTGAAAAATTCTTCATTGTTCCTTTTCTATTCTTTTTCTCCTCAGGAAAAAAACCCTGTCCTTGGTTAAAATTATCAAATAAATTACATTGTTTTGATTTGGCCTTGTGTGCTAATAATTAGGAATTTGGATTCTCTTTTGACAAAGTTTGTTTGCAGCAATGCAAATGTAGGACTGCAACAATTAACCCTTGGCTGCAAGTAACTTTCTGTAATAAAATGTGGAGTGATTTTGCCTCTCTGGTAGGCTTAATTAATTGGTTGCTTAGAAAACTATGTAACTATAACTAAAATTGCACGTAATCTTTACCAATGAATCCAACTAGCTGATTTCTTAGGTTGTTCTGCTTGAAAATCCAGTTAACACAGCTGGTTAGAAACTTCTATATGTATATTTGTGCAAATGTGGTTTTAGCTAATTTCTAGTTTGCATGATTTTAGTTAAAGCAAGGTAATCTACGGTGTCTAGACCTTCTTTCCCACATGACTCCAGCATGGATGGTTCTGACCAGCACTATCCCAGCCTGTGTAATTTATACATCTGTAGTGTATTTTCTCTGCATGCAGGTCAAGTTCCTGTGTAGATGGATCTCTGCCAAAGAATTTCTCCAGTCCTTGTTTGATCACTCAAGCCATGATTCTAATACCAGTTCACTTCTTACTACAAACCGACAGGAACCAATCACAAATTTGTTAAAAACTATCCACTGAAAGTATAAAAAAATCATCTTTCTTTTTATTGTTCTGGTTTTATGCTTTTGTTGGTATTTTAAACTGGCAATGAAATCTTATTTGTCAAGCTCTTTCTCGGTGCTAGAAGAAGAAATCTTTTCAATTTCTTAGCTTCCTTTTGATTTCTTGCAATGGTTGTTAAAACAATTTAATTGAAACTGAATATATGGAATGTGAGATGGCAAATTGTTTCAGGAAATTCTGCACAGACAGTTTTAAATATATTGCCCAAAACAAACAGAATTAAAAGATTCTTTAAAAATTGACTTTAAATAAAATATGAATGATAATGCAAGTCTATACTCTAACGTCATTTCATCTGTAGGTTTTGCCCATTTTGGAGAAAAATTATTAAGCTGATTGACTTTTTGAAAAGCAACAGAACTACTACTATTGGATTTGCTTTAGCCTGAGATTTTGTGTGCCTTGATTTCACCTTGGGTCCACTTAAACAGTGTGGAGACAATGTCTGATGACCAAAATACAAAAAGAATTTTATCCAAAATATGGTTGAAAAGGACATGAAATTACTTCAGCCTTAGGGCTTGGTCTTAACATGTTTTTCAGTAGTTCATTCAGAGGGACATATTGCATTTAATTGGCTGAGTTGTGACCCTTGGGAACAGGATTTAAGTCCTGTTGGTGCCTACCTTTTTAGGATCCTCCTGTAACTCCCACAGTACCAGAATCAGTAGCTCACACTGAAGCTCATTTTCATGGGCTGCAACCCTTGTTGTTAATAGAGCAATAGAACCACTTCAACTTGATGTTTCACCCAAAAGAAAAGGAGAAAGGCAACTTACAAGATGCTGAAATCAGGTTCCACTTCCAGGGTAGTCACTGCTTGAGTCATTAGACAAAGAGAGAGAGAGGCAATGTGTGTCTGAAGATATATTTACTGTGACTACTTTCCCCATCTCCAGAGCCAAGCACTGCATTCCAATCCTAATGTGCCTTGCTGCATTTTATCAACCCTTTTTGCCAAATCTCTGAAGCTCCTCTGGGGTTTCTTGAGATACTGAGATACAGCAGATATCTTTCCTGTAAGATTTCTGCTGTCTTTTGACAGGCTCAGGAGCTCTGAGCCCTATTAACCCTTTTTTGCTCACTGTGTCCTACCATCCTTTCAGCCTCCGTGAAGGACCAGACACAAACACGTGTTTGATTTGTCTCAAATGTTCTGTTAGGAGAGGAAAGGTGTGGTTGGAAAAGAGAGTCCCAGGGAGGGGGGCAGACCTGTTCTGAATGAACATCCTGCTCCACCTTGGGACTCCTGCTCAGGCCACTGTCCCTCCACTTGCTTCCTGGAGAAAGGTTCAAAGGGGTTGTCTGCACATGAGCAAACAAAACAGCAGGAAAAATCTAGTTTGCATCAGAGGTATACACCAAGGTAACTGTAAAAGGAAGTGGATCACGCCCCCTTGTGCTCTTTTTCTTCCCTTTCTCTTTGACTCTTACCCCCAGCACTGGACCATCCACGTGGAAGGACCAGTGTAGTATCTAAGGACTGGTGATATTCATTGTTGTCTTCCTCTCTCTTCTGTCTTTATTTCTGTCCTTCCTTGCTTTGCCTGTGGAAGGAACAGCTATCATATCCTACCCCAGACTCCATCCTGAAGTTTGTTGTTAGAGTAAGGAGCTTGTGGAAGTGTGCTGCAGTTTGTTCCAGTACCTTTGAAAAGCAGTGTTGGGGCTTATGCCAGCACTGAGAAGTGCTGTAGTGTGGCCTCTTAGCCAGCAACTTTGAATTGTGGGATTTGAGATCTTATTAAAGTGTAATGTAAAAAGTAAGGGTATATTAGCAACTGCTTTTAAGAAGTGTTAAAACTTAAGGGCTTGTTAGCAAATGCCTTATCTGTATAAGTAGTGGTCTGGCTGCTGAATCTAAGGCAGCTATACAATAGAAGCATCAGAGTTCTTTGAGACAATATCTGTTCAGCATGAGGAAGACCTAGAGAACGAACATCATGCCCTATTCCAGTGGGTCGTGACAGCTCCAAAGCAGCCCATCTGCAGCATGTGAGACTTCATTAAGCTCTCAAACAGCTAGTTACTATTTCATGATCTTCCTGACATCAGTATCAGTAGCACTGAGTGGTCCTGGAACAGGCTTTTTCAGGAAAACAGGAGTAGTTTCATTAGCCATCCTCATTTGAGCTTCAGGCTGGCATGTGGAAAATCCATGTCACTAAGAAGGTTACAGACCTGCTACCATGGTTTAAAAAACCTGTTCCTTATGGATATTTCTTTTCCAACCTATTGTACTGCTGGTGCAGTTTTCCAGCCATACAAAGCCTAGATAACCATCATCTCCTCCTCAAATCTGCTTTTCAAGACACACACTCTGCTCTTGCGATTCAGTAAGAGCCACCTGCATCTTGATGTCTGAGAATGCTATGTACTTATATATATGTACATGTACACATACACAGTTATACATATATATGCATATATATAATGCAAAATATCATCCTGTAGCTATCCCTAAATGGAAAATATTCTGATAGCTCACAATTACTTTATTAAAAATCACAAATTATATAATTTGTATTTACAGCCACAAACATATTGCTTCACAGCAAAATTAAAAGCCATATTTTTCATGATATGACACATGAAGGATGAGCCATATGTCTGCAAAACAAGGCATGTAAGTTGCTATGTAGAAGCAGAATCTCTGATTTTAAATATAAATCACAAGAATTCTTGTGTACTCAGTCATTCTTAGCCTTTCCTACTTGGAAGCAAAACACACTAGGGTCAGATTCAGCCTCAGCTCAAGATAACATAACTCACATTAGTTCACTGTGGTTACATTAGTGGGAACACTTTTTGAAACCTCAAGACAAAAGCTTGTAGTTCAGATTATTTCAAGTGATAAACCCCACTGTACTGCTGTGTGGTATGCAGGAACAGAGCTCTTCCTCTGCTGCAGCCACCCACTCTCCAGCAACTTCTCCCTTGCTAGAGGGATCCATGCAATTTCCCCATTCAGGTGAAAGTTTATCCCTCTTGGCAAGCCATAAAACCTTCCTCCTCTGGGGCAGTGAAGGTAGTTTGAAACAAGAGGATCCTTTCTTTTCCTTTGTTCCAATGATATATATTCCTTTGGCACAAGAGGAAGGCAGTCTCCCTGTGGCCCCACAGCTTGTCCCACTGGCTGCACTCAGAGACAGAAAGAGATTTCTTCCCTCTTGGTGCAGCACCAGCTAAGCACAAGGGCTGCACTATTAGCAAATTTCTATTTTCCACAGATCCTCTTTTACTGTTAAGTCCTTCCTGTGGTCTGACCAAGGTACCATTCTGGACTTATCATTTTTTTGATAGAAAAGATAAAAACTGCATTTACAGAGACAACAGATATTCATATAAACACAGACTTCCAGATATCTTTGGATGTCAAAGAAAATGGAACTCCTTCCTTTCTTGACCTGCCTCCAAACTTGAAAATAGTTTCCAGAAATAAGGAAGTTTTTGGTTATTCTACAAACTTGCAAGATACAACCACCAAAGTAAAATGAACAAAGACTCTACTTCAGAAAATGTGAGATCATATTTTTGTGTGTGGCCCACAGAGCCTTGAATTTCTGTTACCCTTAGAAAGGATTTATCACTCATGCCGATGGAATAGCCTTCTGTGCATCAGAGCCTGGATGCACAGAAATCTCGATGCCCATTGCAAATGTACTTCCTATTAAAATTAGTTTCATTAGGGAATTCTTGTTCTCAAACAAGTTAATTGCACACAAACAGCGAAAACTTGCAGCTCAAGATAAAACTGAGTCTCAAGCACCAAAGTGGTTAAATTGCACTGAGAGTGCCAGTGATCCAATCAGCCAGAAGCAAAGGGATGAGGCTGTAATCCTGGTCTCAACCTGTTGTCCCTCAGTGGACAGACCAGTGCCAGAAGAGGCAGGAGCATCTCTAAGAAAACAGTGACAATCTCAGAGCTGTCACACGAGTGAGGTCAGCCCTGGCCTCGGGGACAAGACTGTCCCCTCTCCAGCTCTTTCCAAGGGAGGGGAGAACCACTCCTCCTCAACAGCCACCTCCTCAAATCTGCCCCTCCTTTCTCTCAAGATACAAGGACACCAAAAGCCAGAACCACTCGAGTACTTCTGTTGTATTTCATGCAATAATGTAGGGGGGATGCCACCTGATGTTAGAAAAAGTTGTATCATATTAAGCCTCATTGCAAGCTACTAGTCATCCATCAGGATGGTACAGCTTCACAGCAGATCAAAGCATACTAGTGGCTTTGCAATTTAAGGCTCAGGTTTATAATAGCCTGATCACAGGCTGAAACCCCAGAAGTGTCAACTCTTCTCCTGGAAAGAGATTAGTATTTTGCAGGTGATTTTCATGCTCATTTCAAACAGGGGATAGTTTTAAAAATAAAAAGTGTATTTATGTGTGTGATTCCAAAGTACTTTATTTAAAAGGGAAGGAGATTGGTTTTGTTTTCACCTTCTACTTGCTTTGAAAACTGAGATGAAAAAATAATTGAGAAACCTAAAGCAATCCCCCAAATTCCATATGCATGTACATGTTTATACATATGCATGTGCATGCATGATATTGTATTAACACTCCTTAAGAATAAGTTATTGTTCCCTATATTGAGTAGGATAGGCAAGACTTCAATACAATACTTCCAGGCTTCAAAACAATACCTAAAGGCTTCAATACTCTTGCAGATTAGACAGCAATTCATTTGGGATCAAGTCCCCAAGAGAACAGAAGGCCTTGCAAATACTGCATGACCCACTTGTCAATCCTGTGCAGGAGTCCAAGTGGACATTCAGACTCTGCATGCTTCTCCCTGAGTACCAGCTACACTCTCCATGTTCCTTTCCCATTAATGGATCCCCTGACAAGGTCCCAGCCACAGCTCTTGGATATGTGAAAGCAGAAGTGGGAGACGTCAGAAAGTCTGAGCTCTGTAGAGGCTTATCCATCTGGCAGGCAGCCTCACCCTAATGGGAGATCGTCTCACATTTGGCCAGCAACCTCGGGGACAAGATGCCAAAGCACAGAGGATATTTCCTCAGCAGCAGATAAGCTGATGGTTGCTCATAGTCCTTCCACTGCCAGCTCTTCAGTTGCTTATGAGAAGAGCTCCCACAGCTGACTTGCCCTCCTATTAGCTAGGTGCTGACTGCCACTCCATTATGTTGCAGGAGAATTGAATTCAGTTTCCTGCCACATTCCACTTTTGTCACTGAAAAGTGGAATGTGCTTATGTGTCCTCCTTTCTTTTTATCTTCAAATTTCAAGGCCAAGTTGTATTGCCTGGTCAGCCCTACAAATCCCTTGTTTTTCTTGAATCTACCTTTCTTCATACTCATCTTGCACAAACAGCACTTTGAACACTCTTGTTGAATTGTTGCTCAAATAAAGGAGTTACTGAACAGAGTTTAGTTCCCCACAAACATTTAAAACATTACCGCAACATGTAAGTGAAGGAATTTCCAGTCTCTCATTTATTCTTACATATAAACTTCACTTCTTTTAAGTAGCAAGTCAGAATTTAAAGGACTGAAACTAATATCAAATCACTGTTTTCCTTTGACACTGAAATGATATGCTATCTGTAATGCACTGAACATGTCACAACATGAAATTTTACACTGCTACAGGGCAGCCATACATTATTCATTAAGTGCTGAAGTTTCCAATAACATGAGTATGTGCACTTCTATCATCTTTTCTAATGACACTAATTGTCTGAAGGCAGTAAGGCAACTTCACTAGGGTGAAGTTGGGTAATTTTAGGAAAATTTTAGGGTAAAATTTCATATATCTTTGCAGTTTAAAGGCTTAATTAATTATACAAATTTATAAGTCCATAAAAACAAAGAACTCGAACTTCCATTTACTTTTTGCAGCAACCACAGAGCATGATCAAGATCTACTGGTGTTACTTGACTAGATTCAACCCAGCTCCCCTGTGCTGAGAGATCCCTGAGTACATCTCTGATGAAGGTCTCCGTGACCTTGTACAGGATGGGACACACAGCTGCTGGAAGAGTTTGTATTCTACAAGAATGGAACTCTGTGGGGCAAACTGAACGTCTCACCAAATGCCAGCAACTTCCCACCACCCCCTGTCCAAATTGCTATCACTGCGTGGGTTAAACTTGCTCTCTATAGGGTTTGGGTAAGATTGTTGTACACAAACATATCCCAAAGAGTAAAGATGGGAATGGTAATTAATTTCCCATTGCCTAATATACTCTTCGGGGATCACAACATAATAAAAACCACATGAAAATATTCCAAACCCTTTAAAATATTAATATTGACTTTCTACAAAAACATTCTGTATCTCAGTCTTGGTTATTAACCACTTTTGTGACTTCTTGCATTGTTTCATAAAAGGTTATGTCCCAAACTATCTCTCACTTGTCAGGAAACTCCTATTAATTGAAATAGGAAAGCAGTGAAAATTTCACAGAAAATAGCTATCTCACTACTCATGCAGGACTGCTTTAGATTACATTAGATTACAAGTTGCAAATAATTGATAAACTGTACCACTATCTCTAAACCAGTCCACAAAAACTAATAAAAAAAACCTCTCATACATAAGCATGTACTGTTGATAGGTGTAATTCCTGAAATAGATGGAGAAAAAAATCATTTATGAGTCAAGTATCTACCAATAGCTCCATTCAACAGCAGAGAAGAGTGTTTGACTCTGATTCCAGGTTCCAGAGCAAGAAACAAATAAAAAGTGCAGGTTTCACTTAAAATATAGAGACTTCATTACATTCCACTACCACAGTATATTTATAATTAATTTAGGGATTATAGATAGTATTCCCAGGATTATGCAAATTTCCATGCAAATTTGCTTTCAAGGATTTTGAGCATGACAGACCTCAACAACAGTTATCACACTGTAGTCACTTTACACATTGTTGACTAATCTTTCTATTTATGATTGCTATTGCAGGGGTCAGCCAGACCCAGACCATATGAGTGCTGTCCAAGAACAGGCCAAAAAAAGTCCCCTGCCCAGAAAGCCATGCTACCAGCAGATCTATCTGAAAAAGACAAGAGAGGTAGGAGCTCAGCCACCATCCTGCAAGGGAAAAGCAATTTGCTCAAAGTTCAGAGCACACTGTGGATCTCCTCTCTCTGCCTTGAGCTATAGGATTACATTTTCTGTGGTGACAGAGTGAAGTCTGACAGTCTAAATCTGAATAACCCTGGCCCCAAGAATCACTTACGTAATTGAGAACAATTGAGAGTACAGCATCATGGGTTTTTCTGGGTTTTTTTCATGAGCTGTTTCGTGGTTAAGCAAAATGTTTGCCCTGCTCCAGCAGTAAAGAGCACACACGAGTTGCTGCCATGACATCTTGTCTAGGCAGCTGAGATGCTTTGGGAAAACACCTGTGATGCAAGTACATGTTGTGCTTGTGAGCTTTGCCAAAGTAAACCTTTAATCCATGTGAACACTGCACTGCTCAGTCCTTTCTTCCTTCCCATCTTTTATTACCAGATCCCTTTTCTGCAAATTATAGAATAAAAAGTGAAAAGATGCACTTAACTTCAATGCAGCCCTATAGGCAGGACTTGCTAAAAAAAAAAAAAAAGAAAGGAAAAAAAAAAGAGGGATAAACATCCTGTTATTCTTTTGCTGGTTAGCAAAAATGGAAACAGCTTGAGCACAGGCTGGTGGCAATGAGCCAGGAGTGTGATATTCTGCAACTGGAAACACTCACTTCTCATGTTCCGAACTTTAATAACTCTTATTACTGCTGTGTGGTGGCAGCTTCTTGGGCAACTGCTGGGCTTTAGAGAGAACATTCCTCCTCTTGTCTGAGGCTGTCATGGGAAAAAAAGTGCTTTTAAGTGAAGGCTTCAAAAGAATACAAAGGACTATCCTTTCCCTACCATGGAAGGTTCTAAGGATGGTAAACTAAAAATAATAAAAATAGTGCATGCTCTGCTTTCAGGGACTACAGCACCACTCTGTACAACACTGATATGAAGAGGTGATGATGCCCAATTTTGCCAACCCTTTGGAACTAATCTGCCACAAAACTGCATCTTAAACTCTTCTGCATGCCAAACAAACACATCCAAAGCTAACTGCTACAGCCCCCCAAAAAATGGAAGTCAAGAGCTGGCTTGGGTATTTATATTATACTTAAGGTAATGACAAAACCTAGAAATGTACAGAAGGTCTTGAGGTCAGAATCCAATCATATTAAGCTGGCAGGAAAATAAGAAGTTTAAATTTACACATTAGTAAAAGAGCAGTTGACACATGTAGGGAGCCTAGCAAGAAGGGAGATGTAATTTGTGGTAATTTAACAGATTGAAGCAAAGAAGGAAAAAATTATCAATGGGGAGGCAAACACTATCTACATAAAAGTATCAGTATCAGAGATTTTAAGAAGAAATGTTTATGTTAGAGTAAGCATGAAGAAGTGGAGAGTAATAGAGGTTTTCAGTTAGTGTTCAAAAAATCCTGGTTTGCTTTTCCTGTTGCCTTTGTTCCAAGTAAAAGGGAGCTGGGAGCAAATTGATACATGTATGTTGTGGGGACATTTCCTCTCTCATTACCCATGCTTTTTGTTATAAGGACAGTTTCATGTAAGGCTCAAGACTGGAAACTTTCATTCTAAAAGAAATTTGGTTCCAGCTCCAAGATTCTCAGTTTCTTTGCAAATAATAAAACATGAATATAAATTTACTTTGCATCTTTTATTTGTGAAGAGTCCTCTACCAAATAAAAAAGGGAAAACATAAGGGCTTCTGAAATAAATAAATAAACAATTTTTCATGTGTTTGTAAAGGGGATCCACAGGATTCTGTCATGGTTGTACCCATTGCATTTAAGGTTGCATTTTAGTGATGATGTAGGTCTAGAGGCTTTTGCTCTGGCCACCTCAGTCTGCTCATCTGTTGCAACATATTACTCGCTAAATGTAGACACAGTATATTTTATATAAACCTCAGATTTTTAGAAAAAACCCCAACATATAGATCTGAAAAATGATCAAATTATCCCAGCCAAGCTTTGGACTAAATTGGAGTCTGCAACTTTTTTATCCAACAGTGAGTGTTTCAAAAGATGTGCTGCTACTTGCATTTTGATTACCACAGGACCCAATTCAAAGTTCATTAAATCACTAAAGGAATTCATCCACTGGTCTGTAGTGTCCTTCCTTTCAGCTGATTTCTATGCTTGGGTAGGAAAGACCTAACCAACACCATTTATTTTTTTTAGGAGAAAATAATCAAGTTTTTATGTTTGTGAACAAATGAGTATCTTGCTCTGACACCAGTTAGGTATCTTTCAAATGATAAAAGAATTCACCAAAAAAGCAAGTTTTTGTTCCACATACACCCATAGCTGTAAAGCTCTGATCACCCTCAATGCCTAATACAAGTTGGAAAACAGTTATGGTACATGTGATGAAGCCCCACATTTGCCATTTCATTAAAAATACCTTGTGCATGTACATGACCTCATAATTTATGAAAGGAAAATGAAATGAATTTTTATTTTTTTTAGTTATTATTCACAAACTTTGCATCACTATATCAAAAACCTCAGCCTGTAAAGCCATTTCAGTATGAAGGAGCAAGTGGAGTTTTATGCCAGAGGAATGGTTGTAATTATGAACAAGGACCAATTTTCAAATTTATAAGCAAATTTATACGTGCTATTATCCTTCTGTTATGCAATTGTGTTTTTTGTAATGACACAAACAACCTCAGTCTTGGCAAAACACGATCCCAGATCTTTGCATGAATAGTCCAAGACATTACCCTTAATTTCAGTATAGTTGGTGCTGAAAATTTTACCACTGCTGTAAAGATTCTTTATTACATTAAAAATAACTAAACAAAAATGCCATTTCAAAATAACACAAGACTTTTAGCCAACATGCCTTTCTTTAAGATCTTGCAGGTTTTTGTTATAGCCACTGACATGCTTCAAAGTCTACCAATATTAATTTGGCAGCAATAGCCAACCATCATACCAAGCTGACTACAAATCCTTGCATTTCTGTTGTATTGTTTAAAGAAATATAACTGAAGAGTGAAAAAGAGGAATTTTAAATTAGAGCCACATATCCACAGCTATTGCCAAATAACTTTCAGGCAGCCCCTCCCCTGGGGGCACGGAACGTTTACCATTACCCTTGGAAAAAAAAGACTGAGCATGCAAAATGCCAACAAAAACCTTGTCGGGTTCAGGACATCCCTTTGGTTGTCCTGAGCAGCCAAGACCCTTGCCGGGGGGCTCAGAGACCCTGGCACAGAGCCCAAAATGCCTCTGTGAGTTTGATTATGGTCCATGGAGCAAATACCAACCTTCTATGAAGATAGCAAGCCACAAGAGTTTAAGTAGAATATTAGTGAAATTATCACAGGGTGAATTATGTATTTTAGGATTACTGTACAGGGGGGTTCTATCCCTGTACAGGGGGGTTATGGAGACAAGATGGAGGAATCGGGGCGTGCCTTGTGCTTCTTCTTTCTTCTTCTTGGCCTCCATCTTCTGTAGTGATGTTGGCACTTACCTATTGGTTTAGAGTAGAAGCTCACTGTCTAACACAGGTGATGGGTATTGGGGAGTAATTGTAAATATTGCACACGTAGTTTGTACTATAAAGACATAACACCACCCCGGGGGCAGGCAGAGTGCCTGTGGCTGCCCTGCTGAGCAGATCTCTGCTGGGCAGAAAGAAAATTTTACAGATAAGAACTAATAAACGACCTTGAGACCGAAAGATGAAGAGCTCTGACTCCTTTTTTAAGCGCCGGGCTGGGAAAAGAGACTTTGGAATTTTTCTCGGGGTCACTCTGACAAACTAATGATCCCGACAATTGGCGTTCCCTGGGTGGGCACTTGGCAAGCAGCCAGCCACCAGCCATCAGCCGCTGAAATCCAGCCCGAGAAGGAAAGAAAACAGGCACTCTCAAGAAAAAAAAAAAAAAAAAAAAAAAAAAAAAAAAAAAAAAAAAAAAAAGGAAATGTCCAGAAAGACCATCTCGACTTCTGCCGAGAAGATTCGTTTCAACCTCGACCTGGAAGGAGGACGACCAGAAGCCGGCCTGGGAGATCCTCACCTGTGAGCTGCTGGACAGTGACCAGGGCAAACTCCGGACTGACCTTGCAGATGATTCAGTTTTTGGTAAGAAAGCTCAAAATTGAGACCATGGGGGATACATGCTCCCAGGAACAACCTAGCATCTTGTCAGCCCTAGAGGGCCTGACAGACACATACCCTGTAAAAATCCCTGAAAAAAGATGAAATTTCTGGCAGTAGCCAGGATTATGTTAGTGGCGACCTCAGCAAATGAGGTCAGCTGGGCAGCATTTAGCTGCGGATACCGCGGAAGCGGGGGGGGGGAAAGCGAAGTCCTAAAAGGAGATTTGCTGTAGTCCCCGTTATGGGAGCAAATTCCCGGGGAAAGTAGACGAAAAGAGGTGTTATCGCCTCCTGTCCCGATAACCTGAACACCAAAGAGACCCCCAAAGCGCCCTGAAATCCCAGAATATACAGGGGATTCAGGCAGCGACTCAGATACAGATACAATCCCGAGTACAGATGAACTGGGGTTTTCCCCGAGCGAGATCGAGGAATTGGGTGGTCCCGAAGGGACGTGTCCCCCCGATCCTCGGGAGCCTGGGGAACAGGGGTTGGAAGCGACTGTAAAGTCGGAGGGTCTCGGAATCAGTTCGGGGGGAAGGGGAGCGCTTTCTCGCGGCAGCGACGCGGCGGGAGTGGAGCCGACGGCGCTAGCTTGCGGGGGGGCGGCGGCGGAGGCGGGGGATACGAGTTTTGTAGCGGATTTTGCGGGCGCGGCGTCGGGAGTGGCGCCGGACCCTGTCGCACTGATGCGCGGGACGGGTAATGCTGACAGAGCTTTACGAGAAGACTCGCGGGCACCAGGTTATGCGCTAGAGTCGGCCAGCTTTCCAGGAGCGACTGCAGCGCTCCGGACTGGCGCCATACCTAGACGCAAAGGGCGTGTTCTGTTGACGAATCCGGAAGCAAGGATGCGCAGATTGGCCCGTATCGCTGCACAGGGAAAAGTAAAAGCGGCAGGGAAACCGGGCGCACCGGCGGGAGATGCATATGTGTCAACAGAGGGAGAAGGGGGGTCAGAACCAGACGTAAGGGAGGAAATATCGGAGGCGGAGTGGGACAGAGCCAGTGACGTCAGTTCAGGGGAGGGAGGAGGCGTTCCCGAGGGCGAGAGCGCGCGGAGAAAGAAAGTGGGACGTGGTAGAAGGCGGGGCAAGTTCCCTGTGACGTCTCAGGCGAGGAGGGGCCGTGGGTGGAGTTCCACATCCCGGGACTCCACCCCGTCTCCGGTTCCGGCTCTCTCGGCCCCGATCCCTGAGGTTCAAAGCCCTCGCGGCCTGGAGAGACAGTCACATATGCAATCTCCATTGTTGGCTCAGTCAAAAGTCGTGCAAACTCGATCCAAACAAAAGGCTTCAGATGCAAAAGATGGACATGTAGAAAAGCTGTCCAAAATCAGAGTAAAGTGTGAAAGCACCAGGCTTTTGCTCAAGATACAGATAAAAGGGGAAACCAGTACAAATCAATGTTGTTACAAATATGATGTAGATGGAAATCTATTGTGAATAATGCCTCTCAGGGAGGGAAATGACCATATAAAGATAGAAGTGTTAATCTTGATTCAAGTACCTGAAATGTCTCTGAAGACAGAGCATTTAAGAAATATCAGTCAGATCCTATTTGTGGGGTCATCAGTTGATTCTCCAATGGTTCAGAGTTTTGTTGGTATTGAGTTTGTAACCTTTGTTGGTTTGAATTTTATAGGTGACACTGATAAATAAGGATTGTTATTAATGCTGTATAAATACTTTTAAAAGGTTTTCATAACCCCTTCAAACATTTCCTGTTGATAAGTTGATTATATAATGAGAATTCTCAGAATTTATGATAAGAATTGTTAGCAAGATATTATAATATTTACAGCCAGCTTTTATGTGTTTCACTATCTCTTTGTGTGATCATCTACAAGATGTGTGTCTTCAGAATCTTGTCTTCTATTTCTTGACTACTCATGGTTTTTGGGTTTCTTTTAAATCCAGATTGCCATTTTCGTGGTTTTCTTCAGTTATTATATCTTCAGTTTTTATAGAGGTACTGCATGCCGAGAATTCAAGAGGTTTGCTGTGTTTGAAGAATTTCTATCCTGACAGAAGTTTCGGAGGGATTCATCTATTTAATGGTTTGATTGATCTTTAATCCTAAGGTTTCCTATTCATAATTGCTGTTTTTAAGAGTCTTGTTTCAAAATGTATTAAGTGACATCCATTAATTAGAGTTCGAATTCTGGCCAGGTTCTAACTCTACTTGAATGGAATGATTGACAATCAGCCCAGATGTCTTCTGCATCAAAAACTATTCAAGTCCTTTTGGCTTGACAATTTGACCATATATGATAGCTGAGCCTGCCTTCAAAGGCAATCTGGAGAAACATGAATCCGGACATGAGTTCTCCAGTTCTCTGTTGTTTTAAGGTTCATCAGCTGTCGCAGACTCTGGGATGACAGTTCAGTGTTATAGTGATTGATAACTGTATAATTTCAGTTGTGTTATTGGTTATGTGTATTATCTGATTGATTTCTAATTGCTGTTATCTTACATTTCCCTATGTAATATTGCATAGAGACTGAAACAGAGCAGATTTTATTTATTTATTTATTTATTTATTTATTTATTTTCATATAAGGGCACATTTTTCACCTTCAAGATTTTGAGATAATCCTCCAGTCCCTGCGGGGATGTGGATTTGTTTGTGTTTTAGCAGGTGCAGAAGTCCAGGTAGATCTCAGTAAACAATGTGAAACTTGATCAAGTGCGTGAGAATGCTGACAAGAAGCATGAGCAAGGAAATGCTGACCATTTCACAAGCAGAAAAAAAAAAAAAAAAAAAAAAAGATGCACAGATGTGGACTGTACAGAGATTTCAACCTTTGTGTTTCACCCACAGAAGATTGTGGACTTTGGGTTGCTTCATGGATGAGAGCCCTGCAGTGATACCTACAGGTGTCACTGGAACTTCGCCCCAGAGACAGGACTTTTTAATAATTGGTAAAAACAGAAGCAGCATCCTTAGACTTGTCATTTATCCTTCGATCAATTTGGCAAATCAGAATGAAGAGTTGACTGTTTTAGCTAAAGCTCTTCAACCACCACTGGCTGTTCCAGAGAATACCCTGGTAGCCAAAGCTCTCGCTTTGCCACCACATGCAGCGGAACAAGGCATGCTGCTGTTTGATCAGCAGGACTTTCCCTCTGGAGACCATGTTTATGGAATTCTCCAGTGTTTGTCATTCGGAAGAAAACTTCAGACTCATGGAGACTGCTGCATGACCTCAGGAAGATCAGCAAAGCCATTGAGAGTTTTGCATGGAATATCACAGTGCTGAAGGGCCAAGGAGATCTCCTGAAGAATGCCAAGAACGAAGCCCTGGAGAACATGAAGCAGATCCAGCTGGTGTGCCTGTCGTGCGGACTGAGCAAAACTGGGAGCAAGCAGGCAGATGCCAAGGCAAAACGGTGCCTAGAGGCAATACAGGAGGAGGACACTAGAGATGAGAATGGGAGGCTGTGAGGAGAGGCAGAGCTGCCACATTTGTCACAGATTTCAATAAGTCTAAACTATTTTTTTAAAGCATTTAAAAATTCACACAGGAGTGCCCTCTACAAGGTATAATAGTATTAAAACCCTCACAATGTCAGTATTTTAATGCAGTTAATGTATCCAAGTTAAACTCTGGCAGTGAGATTTCTAATCAAGCCAAGCTGTCTGTATGCAAGTGCATGTGTGTGTGCGCACATGCAAATCCTGCAGACACCCTTTCATGCATTACATTAGCCATTTGCTAATTTATTCCTTTGTCATCTTTGCATAGGCTTATTCATTCTGAAGATCAAAACAAGTTGAGAGCACTTGTATCAGTTTTGGGCTTTACTTTACTCTCCAGCTTTTATCCTTTTACTTATAAGTTATATTACTATTACACTGTTTAAACAGACAAACCACAACAAATTTCACTGACAGCTGTTTTTGTGAAGACAAAACTGTTGGTTTGCTGCAGACCATGAAGGTGATTTTTAGTAAACAATTACAGCCAAGTAAACAAGATATGAAATGATCAGAGTTGCTAAGTAGACTAACAGTAGATTTGAGGTGTATTTTTCGCTGAATTTAGCAAACTGCTCTTTAGGGTACATCCAGACAACACATACTAACATAAGAACTAGCTAATTTAGTTTATTCCAGCAAAACATTGTTACCTTGTAGATCTGCAAGACAGCTACAGTCTTTGCTGATAGGCATTAACTTGAGTAGTAATGACCGTAGCTAGTCAACCCTGTAACTATGGGGAGAGCTGTGAATACCCTTTGGTGGTTATGAAGGCTGAAGGTTACCTTCAGGCTGTTCTGAAACAGCCAGTGGTGCCAGTATTAAAAGGAAGGTTTTCCAGATTTCATAAGATGTGAGCTTTAGTGCAAGACGTGTGAGAGGTCAGGCCTTGCTTGCCACCTTCTGAGTACATGTTAGAGCCAGCTGAATAAAGCAAGCAGGCTCTGGCCTAATGTTTTTGTAGTTGAAATCATGCTGTGCTAGAGATTTAAAAGCAAGGCTGAAGAACTGCTACAGGTGTAGTGTAGAGAAATAGCTTGGGGAAAAACAAAGAATAAGTGAGGAACTTACTTATTAGTCAAGCTAACAGTATTCACTAATGGTTCTAGAAAAACTTACAAATCAGTAATCATGTGGCAGAATTCAGTCACAGGGGAATGGGACTCAGATGTAAAAATAGTCCAAGGTTCACCATAGATTGTGGAATTGGCAGCAGTGGTCAAGATCTTTCAATTGTTCTACCAATCTCTCAAATCTGATCACAGATTCAGCATATGATACAAATATGGTCAGGTGATTAGAAGGGTTCATTTTTGAAAGAAACAAGCAATGACATTTTAAATTCATACTTATCATGTATGAAGGCACTGCTGGAAAGCAGGGAGCGCAGGTGTTTCATCATTCACATTAAGGCATACTCATCCTTTCCAGGATTTTTTTAGCAGAAGGGAAAGCCCAGACAGACAAGTTAACCATGCTCTTTTCAGAGACTTTACTAGATATTTTTGAGCAAGCAAGGTAGAGCTATGCATTTTTTCATCAAAATGCATAAGCACTGATGAAATCCTTTTGCATCTCAAAAAGCTAGGCAAAAAAAAAAAAAAAAAATATCATTAGTGCTTGCTCAGACTGTCAGTTTGGGCAGTCACCTGCATCCACAGGAGTGATCAATCCGGGAGGATTGCAGGGCCTCCAGCTGTGGCAAGTGATGTCACACAATATCCATCTTTAGGAAGCTCAGAAATATCTAAGTCTCAATTGATGCATTCTCAACAGCTCCTTTTTCAAAACCCGATCCACCAATTCTCAGGCATTTCTATAACACTACCCAGGCAAAACTAAGGGAGAATCCTTTAGTTTTGATCAGAAATCCAGAAGTAGGACAGGTTGAAGGTCCTCTCAAACTAATCATGTAGAGCAAAGGTTTAGCTGGTGTTTCTACAAGGTGAAGTCCAAAGAAAATGTTGGTGAGACTCGTAGAGCCCTACAGGACTCAGACACAGGAAGACACAGATCCCGGAACCGAAGAGGCAAGCACACAAACAAACGCAGAAGACAAGACCATGAACATCTTCTTGAACAGCACATAAAGAGTTCAAGGACTTGGGGTTTCTCTCAGGGGCTTGGGTGTCATGGCATGGAAAAACTTCTCACAAGGAGTGAAGCCATGAGCTTGAGATTCGATTAGGTATTGCTCTTGTGCCTCATTCTTCCATCTATTGCCTTAGGCAATGGAGCAGATTTGTCCATGGTCCAGCCAAAACAAAAGGTTGGGGGGGCTTTGGCCAGTGCAGCAGGTTTGGATGGTGTCTGCTTGGCATGTTCGGGGCCAGGGAGATCGTTCTCAATGTATCTAGTGGGTTTGCCAGTGAATGAATGGCCAATTCCAAAAAATACTTTTATAAAGATTTCACAAGTCATTTCAAATCCTGTGAATGAGTAACATCTTTGGACACAGTTCCTCCCTGTAGCTCCTTTTGAACCTGAGGAACTGGAAATTCTTAGGTCAGCAAAAATGAATTAATGAATTTTTGTATAAAGTTTTGAACTTTTGAAAGTGATACAAACAGAAAATAAGACAATGTCACTCCAAAATCATCATTTTTATAGAAACGCATCTGCTTGGTGCAAATACACCAAGGTGACAGCCAAAGCATCCCTCCAAGTTTCAGCACAATTACCACAGGGAATTTTTTTTTATTTGTGGAAACAAAACTTGGCCTTCTATTCCTGTAAATGTCAAAGATAGTCCATGCAGCATTGTAAGAGTTTCATTGTTAACACCTGATTGGAGAATTTTTAAAAGAGTAAACACATAAGAAGAAAAGATTAGTGGAACAATGCAGTCCAGATTGTGATAGTAATATACACACATGAGACAAGGCTTGGAGAATTGCAGTTGCAATTTTCTCCCCACAGGCAGCATCAGGGGTGGCCTTGACTCAATTGGATCATATAGGTTGCTAGCTGAGCAAGCATGCTTGAGCTGTTTCTCTTACACCCAGTGAGATTCTAACAGACATCGACACTAAGATGAGCACCTCTCCAAAACAGAGCAGCAAGTAACTATTTGCTGCTGGCACATGAACACAGGTGTGAAGAATTTGAAAAGATGTACTGCATGAACATGTCAGATCATTCAAAATTAATTTATGAAAACATCAAAAGTTACAAAGAAGTGTTAACAAACTTGAAGAAGTTACTAGATCCTGGATAGTTGATGTGGTTAGATTTTTTAACCTTTCACCATTGTACAAAGTACCTTTAAAAGTAAGTTATTACATTTTGACAAGGCTTGTGGTTCTTCTGCTCATCTTACCATGCATCTACGTGTGCATGTAGTGGGCCATGAACAAAGTTGCAAAAGAAGTGGTTTTTTTAGTGCAAAGAGAGGGGGGAGATGTCGGGTTCAGGACATCCCTTTGGCTGTCCTGAGCAGCCAAGACCTTGCCGGGGAGCTCAGAGACCCTGGCACAGAGCCCAAAATGCCTCTGTGAGTTTGATTATGGCCCATGGAGCAAATACCAACCTTCTATGAAGATAGCAAGCCACAAGAGTTTAAGTAGAATATTAGTGAAATTATCACAGGGTGAATTATGTATTTTAGGATTACTGTACAGGGGGGTTCTATCCCTGTACAGGGGGGTTATGGAGACAAGATGGAGGAATCGGGGCGTGCCTTGTGCTTCTTCTTTCTTCTTCTTGGCCTCCATCTTCTGTAGTGATGTTGGCACTTACCTATTGGTTTAGAGTAGAAGCTCACTGTCTAACACAGGTGATGGGTATTGGGGAGTAATTGTAAATATTGCACACGTAGTTTGTACTATAAAGACATAACACCACCCCGGGGGCAGGCAGAGTGCCTGTGGCTGCCCTGCTGAGCAGATCTCTGCTGGGCAGAAAGAAAATTTTATAGATAAGAACTAATAAACGACCTTGAGACCGAAAGATGAAGAGCTCTGACTCCTTTTTTAAGCGCCGGGCTGGGAAAAGAGACTTTGGAATTTTTCTCGGGGTCACTCTGACAAACTAATGATCCCGACAAAACCTAAACAAAGGAAGAATGAAAAATTAGCATTAAATGCAGCAGGTTTAAGTTGTGGAAATGTATATAATTTGTTTTGACCATGATGATGATAAAATGTGTGTTTAAGAAGCTCCTCTTGTAAATAATAACAAAAATGAACAAATGAAGCACCAAGCATAAGTGCCAAAGAAAGAAAACAGTGAAATTCAACAGAGGCAAACGGTTCAGGAGGAAAGAACTCTGCTTAAAAGAAGATGAGATGTAATGGTTTCGGTTGCATACAGGCAAACTAAGTCTTTCTGCCTAACTTTTCAGGTATACTCTTCTGTGAAAACTTTAAACACATCACAAAGACAGATGCAGGTTTAGTTTCACAAAGAAGAGCACTCCCTCTGACACTGAGATGCCCCCATGCTGCTAGAAATGTTTTCTTTGCTCCTCCTTCATGCTGTGGATGTAAAAATTAGCATTCAGCTCAGTGTTGTCTTAAGTGGGGAACACTCCCTTTTAGTGAGGGACAGTCAAGAGAAAATGGGTCAAGAATATGTATGACTCCATGGCGCTTAAGTGCAGTAATTGCCTGAAGAATATATGGGGCCCCAGTGAAACACTGGTTAAAATGGTATTAAAAATAGACATGGGCACGTGTTAAAACACTTAGCTGAATTTGCAATTATACACAGCATTTGGAGGAAGCCTAGCAAAATTCCAAAAGCAACACTGATGTCTTTAATTAAAAAAAAAAAAACATCAAAAGCTAATATTTCAAATAAGTTCTAGAAACAGCCTGGAGAGGTTATTAAAAACTATCTCATCTTGATGTCCTGTTCAAGACATTACCAGATAGAGAGTTTTTCTTATAAATGGCTAAAATTGCCTACAGCAACATACCACTGTCTACCATAACTCAGTTTTTTTAGCAATTGTACATATATATACACACACATTTAACACCAGACTCTGAAGGTGAGATCAGAAGTGCCAGGTACTGTAGTTTATATCCACCACTCCAGCACTGTGTGACTGACACACTTGAAGGACAGGAAACTATCCAGAGGGACCTGGACAAGCTTCAGAAGTGGTGCCATGAGAATCTTAACGAATGCACCAAAAAAAAAAAAAAAAAAAAACCAAAAACAAACAAAGAAAAAAACCCGAAAGCCAGTAGGTATCCAAAGCTGAGGATCTGAGCCATTTTCACTCCACTATGAGGACAGATACAGATATTTTGCAGATATTGGCCTGTACAAATGAACAATATCTAAAACAGAGACTGAGCTGCTTGCATCAAATTTAAATAACTGTGTCCTTCATTGCTGTATAGACAAGAAAGGGTGTGAATAAAAAAAAGCCTGAGACAGAAGATGTGGTATACACAGGGGAAAACGCCAAAGTTCAGATTAAAAATATTATAATAGGCAATCCTCTTGC
The DNA here is from genome assembly GCA_024362935.1 of Setophaga petechia. Lineage (NCBI taxonomy): Eukaryota > Metazoa > Chordata > Aves > Passeriformes > Parulidae > Setophaga > Setophaga petechia. The sequence continues at coordinate 54,928,234 of JANCRA010000003.1, read as the reverse complement.
ATACCCCACCTGAGGAAGCATTCGTGGCTACAAAACCATGTTTCTTTTGAACAACATATGTGTGGAAGGAGCTAATGGTTCCATTTTAGGACTGCATTTTCAGAGAAATACAAGGTGACAAAGCTCAGACTCCTGCTCTGACCTCACTTTACACTGAGAACTTTTTGATATAAAGCATGGGGAGAGCTGTCCCCTCTGATCCTCTCTCAAAAGTATTTATAAACAAGGGATGCGCAGCTCCTTCTAGATCATACTGCTACTGCTGTGCTTTTACTGCCTGCACAGTCCCAATCTGCCAACTTCATGTTCATTTAAAAAGACCTGGCAGCCATCAAGATTTGAATCATACCAGTCTAGAATAAATAAAACCTTGGAAGGTTTCAGAAAAAAACACCCAGACAACAAAAACAACCAATCAAAAAGAACCAGACCAAAACCAACAAAAAAACTCCACCCTGAAATTTCATATTCTTTCAAGTGGATTTTTCTTTCCCCCAGAGTGGAGCTATTTTAAAATCCTATTTCCTTAGTGTTCTTCCAAAGCAGAGCAAACTCTCTCCCTCATACCTACAAGTTAAAGTTGCTTTCTCTTTATTTGCACAAGCCACTAAACCATTCCTATGTTCCTTAGGCTTCAAAAATTTCAGCTTGCAGAAGAAACTATTATATCTGGGTTACATCAAGTAATGTTCACTCTGGTTCACAGACAGCAATTTCCTTGCCAAGTTTTATATTATTAATCCCTTGGTAAGCAGAAAAATATCTGGTTCTAAACTCCTCATAAAGGGAAGAAGGGAAATCCACCCTTGTGGGAGCAGGGAGGGGGGAATAAAAATCTAATCTGTGGAATTTTAACCATATTTATGAACAGTGCTGTTAAAAGTAAAAGAATAAAAAATCTTAAAGTAAATTTCAGTTCCTAATAAATACAATTAATTAAAATATTTACAACAAGATTGATGTTTTTAACTTAACTGCTAGGTCATTTTTAATAAGAAAACACAAAGGTAACTCCAGACTCATGTCTCTTAAAACATTAATTTTTTCCAGATATGATAGGTATTACCTTTCCCCTACATATTCTAAAATTTATTAACTAAACTTCTCTGGCTGAATAAGCAAAAACCTGACGTAGATGTATGTGGAAACAATTTGGCTTAGGTGAAGACATTCCAATACAGGTGTGGAAAAATGTGGAAAAGCGCTTAATGTGCACCCTTGGACTTTATGACAGGAGGTAACTCTTGCCATGTCAGCCCCCTCACTGCTGACCTCTGCGTACAGCATCCTCACAGGCAGCCACAAAGAACACTTTCTGCCTGGATTACTCAAAATGAGATTACTCTGTAGAGCTTATATATAATATTTTACACATTCTTTATAAGTTGCTTAAATCCTTCTGAAAATGTTTGTAAGAGTAACCCAAAAACACGTTCGCAGTAGTGACTTTACGAGCATTTTAATGTACAAATTAGGAAACAGCTAACACTTGAATAAAATGATGTTTCATTGTTGCTTACTGCCATCAGAATCCCAGGTAATCCGTGCTGGTGGGGGAATTGCTGCAGTGGCAAATTGCACCCACCATCCCAGTGTGTTGCTGAGTGCAAGTACAGCAAAGCACAGCACAAGGCAAAACCTGTTCTACTTGGCACCAACCAGCAGGGCAGGCTGGATGCTTGAGCTGCACACAAGCCAAAGACAAACCACCTATTCAGCTGCCTGGATAGTTGGCTCCAGTGGGCTGTGAAAATTCAGGTTTACATACTGGAATACAGCACTCCAGTGTATAGCATTTCAAGAAGAGTTCATTTTTCCTGGCATTTACATTTCTTCCATATTATTTCACTCCCTCAAGAAATCTCTCAAACATTCTTTGGTATGAGCAATCTGTCTACCAAAGCATTAGCAAGAAAACATCTTTGCATGAAATGATATGCCAGAAGATTTTGGATAATCCCTTCAGGGTTTTCTTGATGGTACTTCGTAACAACAGTTAAAACAGCTATACTGAAAAAATGTCCAGATGCACAAGATTGCATTTCACATATGTTCCCATTGTTATGATGCCCCTCCAAGCCCCCTGTGTAAATACATTACCTCACCTCTTCGAAAAATCAGTAAACCCTTTTAACATGCTAATTTCTTTGAAAGAAAACAGCATCAAATTTTTAACAGAAAAGTAAAATAAGCTCAGACTGTACTCAAGTAGCCAAATCCCTAAGACTGAACCATGATTTGAAACCTTATTCCACATTCCCTGCACACACACAATATATTATTTTCATTGTCACAACAGACTGCTAAAGCATACATTTAAATAAAAGATGAATTTTCCAGATTTCAAAACTGTGCAAACCACTAAAGAGACATAGGCATACGGCAGCATCCCTGTGGGGCAAACAATTAAACCTTCACATTGAGGTGAAAGCTATGAAAATTCAAAATATCAGTGAGGTGTGGTGTAATTTGAGAAGGTCCTCAAGTGCTCTGAATTCCACATCATAACTCCTAATCATAAACAAAATGTAATAAACTACTATGAGGATATTAGCCTCATGCTCCCCTTCAGGCAGCCCTTCCACTGAGCATATCTTTTCCTTCATTCAAATTGTCTGAGTAAAATATGTCCTTAATAAATACGAGAGCAAATTTTAAGTTTTTATCAGATCCTAATAAAAGTTCTTTTAGAAGCCTGAAGCATATAGTGTACAAAAATAAGGTACAACAATGAGAGAAATAAAAGCATAAAAGGGGAAAAATATAACATAGTTGCTATGCAACTAACTTGAGCTGATCAGAAATTTTTACTAAAGTAGCTTTCCTAAGACACGTGAGACAAGCCTGTTTAACCTGGTTATGGGTAATAAGTTTTGCACAGTATAATATTTTGTGTTTGGATACTCCTGTATCTTCTGCTTCTGCTATCTTTTACATATTGCATTGAGATGATTCACTCCATAAGAAATGCCTTTTTGCTCCCCTGACTAGATCGAAAGCAGAGGTATTTTTGTAGATTTTGCTTTATGCCACATTTACATGGAATTATCTTTATGTATGAACTCAAATGAAATATTCTAACCTAGTTCATTGACATTTGCAGAGCAGATTTGTAGGGCTGTTACAGAAAAGAATGCAACAGCAACCCCATACTCAGTGCTACATGGCAAAGGTGAAAGGTTCTCACGCCCAGTGTTCTTCAGAAATCACCGGATTTCTACATGAAAATAAAAATCAAAACAGAACACAAAACCCCATTCTCCAGCTCTGACACAGCATTTGCACCACCTGACAACCTCTTAAGTTTCCTGGAGTTGCAATAGGCTTCACTTTGCTCACAATGCAAGCCATGGCACAAGATTAAGAAACAAAGCTCTTTCCTTCTACTGGGAGTCTCTCAATAACCAACACAGTTATTGTTTCGTTTGCCTCACAAGCTGTGGTTCCTTAATGAGAGCATAGAAAAGAAAAAGAATGATGCTGTATGGATTGGCAGAGACTGGAAAGGTTAACTGGAAAGACATTTTGGGATTGTGTGGTAGGTAGGGGGCAGGTCAGGCATTGCCTCTGCTGTGCTTGTGACTGGCAGCACAGCCAGGCAGGGACAGAGGCTCCAGGGCTGGGGGCAATGCTCCACTCTGCCCTAACTCAGCTCCCTAGTGGCCAAATGACCTCAAGTCCCATCTGGGGGAAAGGCACAGGAAGGCCAAGGGGTATTCAAGGCAAAGCATTTCTCTTGACCCTACCTTCATCTTGGAGTTCCTATCTGAATGCCACCATATGCATGCTTTTCTGTACCTTTTCTGTCTTCCCTTCATGTCACAGCATATATCACAGCAGAAGTCACAGTGGAGACAGCCCCAATACACAAAATATCACCATACAGTATCAGAAAACTTCAACCCATAAAAATAATACCTTACCTCCTCAGAAGGCTTCAGGCTTCTGCCCATACAGAGTAACACCACACCTCTTCAGAAGGCTTCCAGTGTCTGTCAATGCAGAATAACCTCATGTCACTTCAGAAGGCTGCAAACATCTGCTCATCTTTGTCCCTCAGCCCAGTCTTTTATGCCCTCCTGTTGATGACCTGTCCCTGTGAGCCCTCTGCTCCTGGTGTGATTGCTCAGCACCCCTGGGCACTCCATGGCTCCTCACCTTCAATAGCATTCACCTGTCCTGCACAGCTGCAGCCAACCAGGCATCAGCCACAGCCCCACTCCCAATCACCACACACTCTGTGCCTACACCCTCTTTCTTTTCCTTCTAATTCCCTCTTCTTGGAACTCTTTGACTAAAATAACACTGAATGAGTTACATATTTGCTAAGTCAAATAGGCCGAGTTAATGCCCTGAGAAGTGTTTTACATTGACTGGATGTTGTACTAAATATTTTATTAAAGCTTCCTGACTTTCTAAAGTTTGCCAGTAAAGTTGTTTTGACCTCTTGAGAATATCTGGTTGGTATTTCTCCCATGTGTCCATGTGTCCTACCCAGAGTTACAAGAACTATTGTAACCCCTTTCAAAAGTCTCCTTGAAGGAGTTGATTGAGGCCTTACAATGGATATTATTATTTGTTCATTACAGTACCATCCTTCTAACAGCAAACTCACCCTTTTCTTTCCAGTCTCTATCTTCCACATGCTAAACTCTGTACTGGCATATCCAAAAATTAGCTGCTTAGGGTGCAAAATGTGAAGCCATGTAAAATCTAACTTTTTCAGTTAGGAGTTTAAAAATGAATATCTGATTACGTTGTGGTCTTAAAACAGTAGTTAATGTACCAAAAAAGAAAACCCAAACAAAACAAAGCAAAACTAAGCCAAGCAAAACAAAACAAAACCCAACAACAACAGAAACCCCAAACAAATTCCAAAACTATTAAATACAAATACTTGTACAGGTCTGTGCTGAGAGAGGACAGATTGATCTTATACATAATATGCACATCCATATTTTTCAAACATGTAAACTCACAGGATGGGTATGAAAGAAGAGTTCTTGGAAGAGTTCTGCAGGGGATGCAGAGATCCACCCACAGCCCATGGGGATCCACAGGGGATGCAGAGATCCACCCCCAGGCCGTGGCAGAGGTGCCCACACCAGAGCAGGTGGGTACTGGAGGAGCCTGTGATCCAGTGGGAGACCCAGTGGAGAAGGGGCTCTGCTGCCAGGCTGGAGCAGCCTGTCCTTGGAGGAATGCACCCCATGGAGCAGTGACCCACACACAGCAGTTTTGGGAGGGCTGTGTGCCCATGTGGGGATTTCACATTGCAGCACATTTTGGGAGGACTGCAGCTGGTGAGACTGGAACCATGTCAGTGAGGTTTGTGGAGACCTGGCTCTCCTGGGAGAGATCCCACGGTCTCACAGGGGAACAACTTCTCTCCCTGAGCCAAGCAGAAGAAAATGTTGGGTGATGAACTGACCAAAACCTCACCCCCTGTCTCCCTGTGCTGGGAGGGAAGGGTTGGAGAAAATTGTTTTGAAGGGCATATTTTACTTCTCATTGTCCTACTCTGATTTTGTTGGTAATAACTTCACTTTGTACTTCTTAGAGGAGTCTGTTTTTCCCCTGGAGTGTTTTCTTCGGGTCCTTATCTCAACTCATGGACCCTTTGTTCAATTTTCTCTCCTCCGCCCAGCTGTGGCAGTGCGGGTGAGGGAGAAGCTTCTGTGGTGCCCGGTGTTTGGCCAGTATCAAACCACAACAGCTTCTAATCTGCAATACTAATTTCGATTAAATCTGTGCTGCAGAAACCCAGATGACATTTCCAAACCCTCTTGAGAGAACAGACCAGTTTGCTTCATCTCCTCCTCTAAAACAACACAGAAGTTTCTCCCAGGCTTCATTATGTGACAGCCGTAAAGAGGGGCTGTTCAACCACCTTTTGAACAAACAAGAATTGAAGTTTACTACTAAAAAGAAATTTACATCTGTACAAAAGGAAAATCAAATAATCAAATAATCTCTTTAGTCATCCTTGCCTATGAAGTCTGATCTTCAACCCTTCTTTAAGCCCTTGTAACAAGCAGAAACCCAAATCTTCCCCCACAAAAAGACATCAATAAATCTTCACCAATCTAATTGGGATTTGCTTATCTACTACAGCAGCAGAATCAAAGCCTCAGTGTGCAGAAGGAAACTCCAGCTCCTATCCACGAGACTCAGGCAGATTGAGAATAGTAACACAAGTAGCTGGAGTACTGAAAAAGTGATCTGCTTCTAAACCTAAGGAAAATACTAATTTCTACATCAACACACACACTCAAAGGTTCCATGTAATTGAAAAAACAGGTTATATGATCCCCACACTAAGAACATCCAGCTCTGTGTCAGTATTTTTTCCTGTTTCTTTTGATTTTTTGTTTTCCAGATGAGGAGTGGGGTGATGGGAGCTTAAAAAAAAAAAAAATCATTCTCATTCTGAAGTTGCCTCTAACTAAGTTAACATCAACTTAATTTTTTAAGTCCCCACTGCTCCTGATTTACTGTTTTTCTTTCTACCTGATTTACTTTCCAGATGGAGAACTGCAGAAAGCAGACAATTTTTCAGCACGGTGTCTTATTTCCTGCTGGGTTATTTTGTCTGTCCAAGGAGCTCTTAGAGAAGAGAACAGCCAAATGGATTTATGTTGCTGTACCTGATAAAGACCCCCACATGAACATTTTTTTCAAAAGCTTTTCTCTGAAGATTTTCCCGGCAACTACATTGACAATAGGCATTGCCTACAGCAAAGTATAACAAAGTACCTCTACTTTCTCCTTCTGTCCTTCACTCCCCATTTGCAACCTGCCTGGCAGGGCATCTTACACATACATACACACACTTCACACCTTTATTTATTTAAGATGACTCTGACAACACCATCTGTAAACCAGTTTTAAAGTAGCAGCAATGATGTAAAATAAGCCCAGTGAAAGGTATAGAAAATAGTTTCATAAAGTGTAGGGTCATATCCATTCATTTTTTAGCAAAACTGCTCTAAAACTTAGTAACCTTCCAAAATTAAAAAACAAAACCACACAGATCAAGACCCAGTAATATCTAAACTCCTTAAGTACCTGGTCAGCCTATTTTTCACCACACCCTATCTTGTATTTATTGTACCTCTCAGATACCTGCTCCTATCTTGATCCACCTTCTTTTTTGCGGTACAAATGGCTTCACACAGAGTATTATACTGACAAAAATGCATGCTCTCACAAGGAAATACTTTAGCCCAGAGAAGTTGTGGGTGCTCTGTCCCTGGAAGTGTCCAAGGCCAGGCTGGTTGGGGCTGTGAGAAGCCTCCTGTCATGGGAGGTGCCCCTGCCCACAGGAGGTGATCTTTCAGGTCCCTTCCAATCCAAACCATTCTATGATTCTCAGATTGCATTTGAACGTGACTGTGCAGTTAAAGCCAGGAGTGAAGCCTTTCTTCTGTGAGAAATAGCACTACTCCTCTGACCCAGAGCATTTACAACTCTTACAAAGCCAAAGAAAAGAGTGGGGACAAGCAGAAGATGGAGTAGGAGAATAAAGACAATGTTGTAAAATGCAGAACCTTCATTTTGCCCCAAGGACTTCCATCAGTCCTATATTCATTAATACAAGATTTAGTACCAGGAGTTTTCATCCACCGAAAAATTAAACATACCACATTAGCCTATGAAAAATACCAAGAACTAATATATAGCAGATGTGCTATATTGAGCATGAGAAAAGTATGCATTTGTGTGAATGTATTTCAGCAAAATCTTCTTCAAAGCATGGTGATACCACTGTCAACTTGCTCTGTGGGTTATGCCACGGGCTTTTTAGCATTCATTAAAATGTGACAGAAATTCCCAATTTTTAAGTTACTTATATAGAGAAGACCATGTAATTAATTAAAATACCATAGTTTATGAAACAAAATAAGCTATCAGGACAGGTATTGTGGCACTGAGTAGAACTGCACACCAGTCCATGCAATTACAAAGCAACTGTTTCCTTAATGTTTCCAACTGACTTACACAGGATTTCAATTAAAACAGAATTTGAACTACAAGTGTGAGGAATTTATGAAGCTGGGTGACATTTCATGTAAAGAGGTTTATGAGATTAGGCAACAGGATCTAATTTCTGAGTTATCTTGAGGATAACATGTTCCCTGTTTTTTCAAACTGTGATGCTATAGAAAATTAATATTCACAGGTTTTTATTTCCTCTGAACATTATCTAAGGTTGTCTTTGGAAATAATCTTTCTTTCATTTCCCATCATTATATGGTAAATCTAGACAGCTGATTCCCTGGAAAGAAAGCAATCTATTGGCATATTCTGATTTCTGTCCAACAGAGTGCGTGAAGAGGTGGGAGCAGCACCTGCCCTCTTTCAGGAAACTTTATACAGAACAGCAACAGCACATCAAATCTTTCACTAAAGCATCAAAAGCATGTTTTACTTTACATTATCTTAGCATTTAATTTAATATTTAAATATTAATTACTATTATATATTTTATAATAATTATTAATAATAATTTGAGGACAGCTTTGTTCTTGGAAAAAATCCAAACCCCATCTTTTTCAGCTTTTTTTGTGCAAAACTGTCCTACTGAGATAGTTGCCACACCTGTATAAGCAAGATTAGGGAGTTAAAAACATGGAGGGCAAGAATTATATTGGACTTCTGGCATGGAAATAAATATAATTATACTAAGTCTTATACAATACAAACATAGTATTATTTAATGTGTGATAATATATAATACCATATAAATAAAATATAACATAAAAATAAATATATAATATCCATCAGTAAAATTATGTGCCAAGTAGATTGTGAACCTTTAAAAATAACAAAGAGGTATTTTCTTAATGCTGATTCATTCTCTTTAACAATGTGGGAAGTGCTAAATTTGCCATTCAACTCATGCCTACCTTGAATTATTCAAAAAAACAGAGGAACCAATATCAAAGCTCAATATTGGTTTTGAGTTCAGTATTCTCTATTTAGCTATAATTTTCACACCATCTAAACCTACACAAAGCCCAGAAATAAAATTCACTTGAACACAAACTAAATTGTGTTGGTCTAGGAGTTTTACCCCAATTATAAAAGTGTTTACTCAATAAATTATGTACAGTCCTTATGTCTTTTTTTCTAAATTAGCCAGCTCCTAAAAAAGTAAAGTGTAAGAGTGTTACTTTTCCTATGATTTTTGTTATTACTTATTTGTAAGCAAGATGTTTAATCACATCGCCTATGCCTTCATCAATATAAAAACAGAGCAAACCCTGTACTAAAAATTTCACTCGTAGTTCTAAAGAGAAAAAACTGACTCCTTCCAAACCACTTGTTTTTGAAACAGTATTAGTCCAAGCATTATATACAGTTGTGTTCCAAATTCTTTATTACCATTTCCAGTTTATTTCTATCTCATTTCTTCTCCAGACTTTTCAGTTCTCAGCTGTTTCTGTGTCATGTTGCTGTGCCTAGTCACCATGTCTTAGGAAGAAAAATGATAGAGAACTGTGCATATTGCAAAATTAATTCACAAATATTTAATGTACACGCCAGTAGTCAGGAGAAGTAGTCCCGTGAGGGGTTCCTTGTGTCAGCATAATTAAATTACCAGGTTAGATAACATTTTGAAAGCAAAGTGTCCTACAACTTGTCCTAGTTATAAATCAAAGATTACAGCCTGTAAAGAGCATTTAGGTCAGAACTACAAACACCTGTCAAATTATACTTGTGGAGCCGAGGAAAGGCAACTCGAGTATTTCTGCATTTGTGAGGGGGATCCCAAAGGGTTTCCCCCTGTAGCAACCTTTGGCTACCTCTTAAAAAGCCTTTTAAAATGACACTAGCCATGTCATTTCCAACAGCTCCAGTTCAGCATCTGATTTTTTTATTTTTCTTTCCGATGGAAAAAGAAAATGAGAACTTGAATCACTAACCCAGAGCTGTGCAGCCAGCTGGCAGGAGCTAGGCATCCCATCAGAGGTCCACTTCCAAGCCTTCACCCGCAGACAAAGTCTGCTCAAAAATTAAATCTAAAAAAAGACTGCTGCCTTTCAGTTTTCCCTTCTCTCCTCTAACCAGAAAGCAAGTTAATGTTCCACAGATGTTACAGGAAAAAACAACACCAAAGATATATATGCTAATTCAAAAACTTCCAACAAAAAGCCAAAGCAGAAAATCCCCTAGCCAAAAAAACCCCAGATTTAATGCAAATGGGGTAGTAAAAACATTATCCAAAAATTCAGCAAGCTACTACTCTGCAATAGGTGTGTTGCGTACAAGAAGGCAGAGGAAGAAGATCAGAGCCAAATACTAAAAACAATTCCTTTCATTTTCATGTCAAAATTTTTTTCACTCTGATGTTGATTATCAACAGCAAGTGATTTACCCTGAATTTTTCAGTTGCCCTGTGCCAGATTTAAAAGGAATCTAAAACAGAAGCAAAATAATTGATCTATTCTAAAGCCTGCAGGGGACAGGTAAGATTTGTTTCACTTCTGAGTTTTCATTCCACCAAGGCAGCATTGAATAAACATGAAATAGAGAGATGGCCTGTTTACATGTACATTTACATTCAAAAGAAAAGAAAAGAACAATAAAAAACAATACAATAAAATAACATAAAGGAGAAGCTTTTCATCTTAGAGAGATCTGTTTAAAGAGCTTCATGTGTTCTGTCAGGACAAACCCCTCATCTCTCTTCAACAACATAGACTACAACAAAAGTGCAGTTTTCCACCATAGACCTTCACATACAGCAAAATTCCTGGTTTAGAATTTTTGCTGAATGGATGCTCATTTGCAATACCCCTAATTTTGATGTGTTAATTACTGTCATTCCTAGATAGCATTTTACTATCATAATATTTTTCTTTTACATGCATGATTTCAGGGATCAGTTTTCCAAAACAGTTCAACATGTGTACTCAGAGTCAATTTTCCAAATGGATGAATGACTCACAATGCAAAAAAATAACATTAAATTCCCTGCAGCTTAAAAGGAACCACCCCAAAGTATTTTGTTATACAAGGAAAAAAGTGAAATCCCGAACAAAACCAACATGACTAACAGAAGCTCTTCCACTTGATTCTTTCAAGCCAAATATATTGTGCAGTTGCAAGCAAAATCCTATTTATTCACTTATTTTGATGGATTATTTTAACTAGGACTAGGTCTTTATTTTTTAACTTTATCCATTTTAAGCTAGTGGAAAGAAAATAAGAGATCATAATTGAGGGAATTTAATGATAACAAGCTATATAACAAACCATTCAAGAGAAGCTATTCTCTGCAGAAAAATGCATAAAAACTTTTTGCTGTGTAATAGTATCACAATCTAATCTATACAAAGATAAGGATGTGAGTACATAAGGAAACTGAAATTTCGTAGGCAAAACAGGATTAAGAGATCCTTTTGAAGTACACTAAGAATGAAAAGTGAATGTGTCAATAAGCCAATAATGATTAAAGATGATTAAACTCCAAGTCCTACTAAAGAAGGTGTCCCTTTAATTTGGATTTTCTGTGATGTGGGAAAACATACTTTTTATAACACAAGTACACTGGAGTGCGTGAACCATCTTATCTGGGGGAAGATGTCACACCTGTTTAAGTGTTAAACATCTTCATTCCTCAGGGAGTGCCCGAGTTTCTCCTTTATGCTTAGCAGGGTATCACAGAGATGAGGGGATGTTTGTGATACTCAGCTCTGCTGTAACCAGGGATGCTCATTAAAGCTGCTCATGAACAGCACAGACATTTTGAATGGACCCTCAGCTGCAATCCTGTGAAGGACATATTATCTGTCTATCCCTAGGATTGCTGCCTGTTCCCAAATGCTTCTTTTTCAGGGTTAAGGTGGAATGTCTATAACTTATTAAAAACTGAAGACCAAATCAGATGACTTTGGTTTCTGAAGCTTTTAACAGCACAGGAATAGTGAAGTGCACATTACTTTTTCTTTCTCCTAAAGTATGTTCTGCTTCTTTATTCTTAAATTACCTGTAGTGAGATCTCAACCCCCTCTTTCCTTACCAGTCACTACTACTTTCTCCCCTAAGTGCTTTTCAATTCATGTATAAAGTGCCTTACTTTTGCTGTGCCTTCTCCTTATTTTAAAACAAAGCAGAACTGTAATGCTGTTATTTTGTTCAGTCCTTGACTGCCTTCTTTTGCTGAGGTACACTGGAATGCACAGCTGGTCCTTCTGTCAGTCCACAAGTTTTACAACCTCTTGGCTTGTTCAGCAACTAAAAAGTCAAACCAAATTTAACAGCCTTTGTCTGCAAAGCTGTAAGCCAAACAGAAAATAAGTCATGTTATCTCAGAAATGTTATGTTTATTCATTAGTTAGTAGTAAAGAGTAGTGTTCTACTCTTCCCTGTAAGGATCTCAGATGGCCACTGCAGTGAGCTTCCCCAGTGCAGCCTAGCCCTGCCTTCCTTCAGGCAGCCTCCTTCCCTCCTCTCTCTCATGCTCAGCCTCATGCATATTCCCTCTCACAGAGTCTTCCTTTGGCAAAGTCAGCAAAAAAATAGAGATGTCCAAAGGACAGCCTTACCTCCTTGGTGTCCACACCAAGAGCACAGCAGCCTTCCCAGCCCGCTCTGTTTCACCAGTAGATCTGCTCCAGCTGTTTCCACACCTTCACCCCACTCTGGTCTGGTATGAGTTCTGTCGCTTGGGCCATCCAGCTTTTGATCCAACTGCAATAGCCAATCATTGATTTTGGGTGATATTTGGATAGAAACATCTTTCTACATCATCCTGTGCCATTTCTGGAAAATTATTCATTTGGTTGTCTCTCTTTTCCATATAGACACTGTGGCAAATACTCCCTGAAAGGTGAGACTGGGAAATGTCCCATCCTGTTTTGGAGCACTCTCCAGACACAGTGTCAGGACGTGATGTGTCTCATCCTTGGTCTGCACTGATGTCTGCCCACTGGTGCAAGTTTATAGGCTTCAGAGGAAGATACTCCATGGGCAGATGAGCAGCAAACTACTTTCCTATATCCCACTTTCTTTCCCACTGCTGGGAAGAGGCAGCTGGGAAGATGTGAGAATGGTTCAGGGCCTTGGGAAACTGCAGCCACAAAGGGACCCTCCACCACCGTCACGGTCATATTTTCTGGAAAAAATCCCCTTTTTTTCTTCTCCTGGGAAGCTGACAAGCCTCAGAGAAAAAGGAAAACAGTAATTATCTCATTTGCTTCTCATGTGTTTTGCTGCTTTGGGACCTGTTTGGAGATTGTTTACCAACAGGTGATTGTTTCATTGGCTTCATGTCAATTGTTTTAACTTAACAACCAATCAGTGCCAAGCTGTGTCAGGACTCTGGAAAGAGTCACAATTATCTTTAGAGCCTTCTGTAAGTATCCTTCCTGTATTCTTTAGCATAGTTTAGTATAGTATTCTTTAATATAATAGAATATCATAAAATAATAAATTAGCCTTCTAAGGACATGGAGTCATATGCATAATTCCTTCCTCTGGGGAACCCTACAAATACAAGACACCACTACAGTAGTGGAGGGATAAATGATAACTGACACATGATTTTAAGCTGGTTTGGTTTTCTTCTTGATAATATGACTATTGAAAATCCAGTGTTTCAGATTGTTTCTTCCCAGGCAACTTTCTACCTGTCCTTGTAGAAGAAAATCCAATTCTCAGTGTAAACCATGCATTTTTCTCCTGAAAAATGTTCATGGGGTGAACAATTGTGTTTGCAAGCAGTTCCACAAACTTTCCATCCTACAATGAAAGTAGAGGGAAGCAGGACAGGATGGGTCCTGACCACTGGCCACAGAGGCCACCAGGTGCCCTGATGTGACCTGGCACTTCCAGGGAAGAACAATACCACAGGGAGGACTCTGTGTCCCCAGAGAATGATCTATTTTGAAACTCTAAGCAATACCTCCAGTTCCTCATACTACTGGGCTATAATCATCTTTTATAGATAAATGAGCAAACTTTCTGAGGAAAGAGTAATCATTAAAGAAGAGCCTCTTAAGAAAAACCAAAGTCCACTGTCAAGGAAAGATAATAACCCCTAAGTTTAACAGGATTTCTGGAAGACACAGTTTTCAGTGCACTTCTTTTGCTCTAGAAATTTACTTTTTCTCAATAAACTAGTTAGCACTTCTTTTTTGCCTATCCAATCAAATGCGACTTAAATCCTTCAGTACCTATTTCTATGAATTTTTCACAGCTTGCTATTGAAAAATATTGAAAAGGAATATGAAAATAATTTAGTTGTATATTAGGATACAGCAAAATAGTTGGGTTTTTTTAGCAGAATATATTATTCACATATTTTATTCTATTATTTGCATTTTTAGAAGGGAAAAAAATCCTTCAGTACTGCACAGGTATTTATTTACATGATAGTTGCACTTTAAATGATTTCTAGTGGAAAGCAATATACTAAACAGAGAAACTTTCTGACCTAGGTGTTAGAAATCCTTTCCTTAGAGAAATACATGTAATGTTTATTTTTTGCAATAATATTTAGAGGCTGTTGATGTTTATGGATACTATGCAAAGTATACAACCTGTGAGGAGATCTTAATTTTGTAAGTTAAATAAATCAAGTGTATTTTCTATGTATAGATCTAAGCATTTAGAGTAGCCAACAAATGGATATCAAATTTACATGTAACTTGATATTATGTTACAGAATGACACGTTTATAACAGTGGACACATCTCAGACTCAAGTACTAGACTTCAGCATCAAAAGAAGTGCAGAAGATAAAAAAAATTGTAAGTAATTTAGGAATTCAAAACTCATTTTTCTTCTTCTCAGTACTAGTGACAAGTCAGTCTTGGATCAAGGGTCAGGTCCTGGATCTGTTACACATGACAAATCTAGCAGATTAACTCAGCTGAAGCCAGAAAAAACATTCACGATCTGATCACTGAGCCTCAGACTACATGATTCTAGTCTGGTCTCAGACAGGGATGATTCTATCCCCTCAAACTGACATTTACTCCAAACTGAAAGCTCTCACTGCAAGGAAAAAAAGAAGAAAAAAGGACAACAAGAGTGGGCAATGTAGCTGTGGTGGTGAGAGCATTAGGCAGAGTTGCCTTCAGCTTCCTCCTAGGGAACTGCTAGTAAATATGCATGGTGTGCATATACAGCATCACTTTTCTGCATTTTAGGATAAATTATTTTAATAATATAAATACAAAAAAGAATATATAAATGCATTTTATGATAAGGCAGGTGTGTCTCACAAGTGCTCAACTCTCAAGCCAGTAGAATGTTGAATAAAGGTTTGTCTTTTCCCTGATCCCAAACTGAAAGATGCAATGAGATAGATAGATATATATATATATCCATTCACCCAGCTGTGTCTCCTCTCCCCCTCAAAAGGCTTATGTTCCCCACAGACAGGGGCAAAAAAGAGATAGCAGCTCACGGAAAAGAGCATTCCTTGCAAGTTTTCCCGCCTGACTGCTGCAAGTCAGGCTGCAGCTCATTAGTCATACCCTTAACTTTGCTATCCTCAAGTACCTTTATCACATGTTGAAATGGGGCCTGACATAGAACCACAAATGCATAGAGCCTGGAGTGGAAAAGAGAAACACTCAACTTGGAATTTCTAGTCAGATTCTTGGTCAGATATTGAAAGAGGTATTGAACCTTCAAAAAGTGAAGGTTCTTCCTTGGGCTACCCTGGCTAAAAGTTAGTTTCACAAGAGTTTGCATAAATAAATTTAAAATAATCTTATTTCAGGGAAATAAAAGTACCAATTATTTCCACACAAAGAATAACATCATGACAGAATAACAAGTGTTTCCTTACTATTAAAAATATTTTTTCTGCAGAAATTGTATATCTAAGTTATATTATTTTTTTTCTGTGCAAGATTTAGCCAAAATGATTTTTCTGAACAACCCCATGACATGACGCTGAAAATGTGTCAGAAGACTATGGCATGATAAATACACAAACTTACATTTCTAGCTTGATTTTCAGTTTGTTATTCCATTAGTTTTTTCCTACTTTGTGTAAAATACTATCATTCAAAAAATCCCCACTTTTCTGCTGGAAAAAATATTTGTAATTTAAAAAAAATTCTGCAGGTTTATATTTATGCCAATAGGAATTCTTACACTACACTTTTTTTCCTAGAATGGATATTACAGGGATCTTCCACTTACAGTTTCTTTGGTAACATGACTAGGAGAGAAACCTTCTGACTCAGATGATTATTTTTTTCATTTGCTTTATATTTTCATTTTTTATCCCAGGCTTTAGACACAGTTTCCCCAGTGCAGAACTCAATATTGAGTTCTCTGCCCACTCAACATTGTAAGACTGATGAGGTCTTATTTAGATAACACAAGTTCAGCAGCTCAAATTTAAGAAGAAATACCCTCAAGTTTGAGGGTTTTGCATCTTTTTGTGAATTCACTTGATGTCCCTGTGGTCAGGCTAGATCAATCTATGATTTTCCTTGTCAGCCCTACAAGCTGCAAACACCATTAATTAGCCTCCTGCCAGACCTGGTTGATGGTTGACCCCAGAAAGTTCATGTTGTAATGGCATAGCTCTTACCATTGCCAGAGACATTTATTAATAAGACCCTCTAGGTATGAAATAAAACATACAGAAAATATGCATATCCATATCCACACTTATAAGGAGAGAAGAGCAAAAATGGGGGGAAGGCAAAAAATTCCACCCTCTCAAAAGCAGAGGAATGATTGGCTGTTTTTTTGAGAGTGCAACAATCTAAGGCATTTGGTCTGTACAAAAGAGAAATATTAACTAGTGATGGTTGCATACTGGGATAGAGTTGTGTCAAAACTCTCAGCTTGTTACCTGTACTGACTCTAATCCACACCATGGAACATGGTTCACTTCTGTCTCCTCTGGCCCCTCCATCTCACCACCCATAGGTCACAGGTTACACAGTAGTGCGCCAAAGCAACTGCTACATCCATATCCTGGCTTTCACACATTTGGGGTCATAGGTCCCAAACCTACACTTCATATTTTTAACTTACATGGACTAAAAGTGTTTTCTCTGTATGCAGCAGTACCTTTAAAGAAGTACCTTTGGCTTGGGCTTTTTGTTTGTCTTTTTCAGCTCACATTTGGCAATAAAAGGGGAATTTCAACTTCCCCCTTCACACTCAGTCTCACCAAAATCAACTACAAAATTGCACAATCTCTACTGCACATATGGGCAGAAGTCATCCTTCTCCTGAGCAATGGATGGGAACAGGCAAGAGTTCAGGTCTGGTCACACAGTAAGTTGCCACTGACACAGCAAAACCACCTCTATTTATCAAAGACTTAAGAAAGAGATGTGGGGATCCATCCCTCACCAAGACAAGGCTGAAGAAAAGGACTTTTGCTATTTAAAGCTCTCCCAGGTTACGTAATTTCCTTTTTAAAATTTTCCTCAGAATACACTCTCCACCCTTCCTTCAGGGTTGTGACTGCACACACTACCTCTCTGTACAAGTTAATCCTTCAGGATGACTAGTAATTTCCTGCTTCTTTGGAAAATGAATTGTTATAGCATTAATGAGGATAAAATGAATGTTCAATTATTTAAAACAAAAGCACAAAAGGAAAACCAAATAATTGAATTTACAAAATTATGCCAAAGACATAGTTAAGATAAATGTTGCTGTTCAGTTTGGTTTTCTATGATTCTGTAGTCCTGTAAATCCAACAAAGTTTTATATGGATAAATAAAGTAAGTAATTTCTCACATGAACCCACAGAAGCTATATTGTCTTTGGCATAAGTCAGTTGAAAATTAGTTTCTAACAGAAACTCACCCTCAGACAGTGCAGCACAAGCCACACATCTGGAGGTCCACTGGGTTTCCAAACAGACCAAGGCTGAACTACAGCAGGTGGTGGGGAGCACCATAATTAGTTTTAACCATTAAACATTTTAGTTTCTTATGGCCGTGGTAAGTTCCAGAGATTCTACCCAGGAGCACACTTAGGATCTCAAAGGACAGCTGCAATGCCTATTGCTGGCATTCAAGATCAGTTTTTAACCATATGAGGAAACGACATCTCTGAAAATGAACTCACTAGTGAAATGAGAGGTTTGTACACTGAGCTTCCCTTCCTTTCTCTCGCTATCATTTTTTCTCTATTGCTCTCATTTCATTATTTAAAAATGCTGAGATGTTAGAAAAGAGTTGGATCATGTCAATGTGCCAGGCTAATGTTTAACCTTAAACTTACATGTTACAGATAAAAAGGGATTGTACTACAGATTTCACAGCCAACCCCCTTATTTCAGCTTGCCTGGCAGAAGCACCCACAGTAGTGTATTCCTCTTTAACTCATCCTTAGCTACCTTTTTTTTTTTTTAAACTCCTTAGAACAGAACTGGATTAGAAAAAGTGTTCTGGCTGAACACTCTTCCAGTTTATTTTTTGTCATTGCTGATTCAGATAAGATTCAGCTTTGCTGTCAACAGAGTCAATCTGGTCAGAGCAGCAGACACAGCAAATCAGAATCTTCCATCAGAAAATTATACAATTGGTGCAATGCCAAACTTTGTAGCTCCAGAAGTCAAAAAATTTGTGACTTGGGACTATATTGTTTTTGCAGCACTATTTTTAGTCTCTGCCAGCATTGGAGTCTTTTTTGCAGTTAAAGAGAGGAAAAAAAAAACTTCAAAGGAATTTTTGGTGGGTGGTAGGCAGATGACATGTGGACCCATAGCTTTTTCTCTTACATCAAGCTTCATGTCAGCAGTGACAGTCCTGGGGACACCCTCCGAAGTTTATCGCTATGGGGCATCCTTTGTGCTCTTCTTTCTTTCATATACACTTGTCATCATTTTTACTTCTGAACTTTTTCTACCTGTTTTTTATAGATCTGGCATCACAAGCACTTATGAGGTAAGTAAAAATCATAAAATAAAGGCATTATTCTAGCATAACTGATTATCATATATTTTTTTAGAGAAAAATCTTTGACGGAAATTTTTCTGTGGTGTTTTACAGAACAAATATATTGATATATTAATTATTTTTAGAAATAATTTTCATTATTTAAACTATTTATTTATATTGCATAAACTGAAATCCCAATCTAAGAGTCAGAGCTCCTTTTATGCATATATAGCACAGACAGGATATGGGTTTACACACAGCACCAAATTAAGCTACAGCTGGAAAACATTTAAGCGTATCCAAATGCTTCTGGCCTTTGAGTATTCTGCTCTGGTTTAGAGAGGCAGACTTTAAGAACTGTGATGGTGGTCACAGGGGTTTTCAGGATGACAGAGAGATGGAAATGTTGACTCTATGATCAGAAGGCTTGATTTATTATTTTAGGATCTATATATATATATATAACCTTATGACTATACTAAAAAGAAATAGAAAGGAAAGGGCTTCTTCAGAAGCTGGCTAAGCTAAGAATAGAACAGAAAGAATGAAAAACAATGGAGCTGGCTCTGACAAAGAGCAAGAGCCAGCTCTGCAGTGACTGGTCAGTAAATCTAAACATCCACAGAAAACCAATCACAGGTGGATTGGTTGCATTCCACATCAGCAGATAACCATTGTTTACATTTGTTGCTGAAACTTCTCAGCTCCAGCAGGAAAAATCCTAAGAAAGGATTTTTCACAAAAGGTGTCTGCGGCAAAGAACAACATTCAATACTATCCAATTCAAACTTAGTCTAGATATGGTAATTTTGGCCAAGTTACTATATCTAAGTAGCTGCGGGGAGAAGAAGAGAAAGAAGGTGGCAGGCTTGTTCAAAAAAACAAAAACGAAAGAAAAAAAACAGGGCTGGAGAATGAATTCAAGCATTCTCTAGAAAAAGAAATTAATGACTTCTGGATTTTGTAGAGTTTTTTGCCTGGCATTTTCTCTGGAACACATTTTTTCCTTCATAACACAGTTCAGTAGCAGCCCTTATAAACTGCACATCCACAAAACAGCTACTAACCATTTGGGATGGCCTCTTACTCCCTTCAGTCATCTCCTGCAAGTTTGGTTGCTCCTCTGTGGGCAGTTTCAACTAGGCATGAATTGGATGACGAAGCTGGGTTCCTTCACAAGGAACCTTCTGGTAACAGAAAGGCTGCTCGTGCTCACAGAGCCCAAACCTGAGGAAGGAAATTTGGTCAAACAGATCTGCCTGGGTATTTGGAAATACTTTCAGGTCAGTGAAGAGTAAAATTGACCACTGCTGCAAGTAGTTGCATTTTCTAGTTGGCTTTGATCCAATGTCAGAGAATTCATTATTTTTGTCATGTGAACCAGCAAAAGTAGATGGAGAGACCCTTCAAGCATGCTGGAAAGAGGACTCTTGGCTTCACAAATTATTTTTAGAAATAGATCAAGTTACATAAATTAGCCATGTATTTATATAGCAGATTGTGCTATATTTATTATGCAAGAAACACAAGAACAGCATGAGACAAATGAAAAAAAAAATAGAAAAGATGCTTTGGTAGTAGGAAGTGCATAGCCTAGAGACTTGTAAAAGAGAGAAAACATGTAAAGGCCATGTACATGAGAAAACATGTACAGGTCTCCAGCCTGGTGTCTGGGGGACACATGGGACTGCAGCTCAAGAAGAGCCTCCCTGCATGGGGGCTGCCATGGGGCAGAGAGACCCTGCAAAGACCCCAGGTGGTGATTCAGCCCTAAAACTTGGGCTTTTGGGTCTAGAGATCCATTCACTTCTGAAGTTCTTTTGAAGGTGACAACACCTCTCCACATCCTTGAGCCTGGAAGTCCCTATGGTCCCCCTTTGTGCCTCCCCATATTGGTGATGTGCAGATTTGGCTTTAGGTTGAGACAGAACAAGGGGGAAAGCCAGCTTAGCTCCTGCACCAGGAAACTCCATGCTGCTGCTTCACCATCTGCTCCACCTCCACTTTTGGCACTACTGGAGTTGATGCTATTTCTGCTAGAGATGAGCTCAAGTTTCCTCATTGTAGAGCTGGAATACATCTTCATTTGAAGTTAAAATTTCTTTGTAGTTTTTGGGATCATCCAGTTATTCCTGGTGCAAAGAAGGTATTGATTACTGCAACCCAATATACAACTTCACCTGGTACAGATGAGGAGACTGACTTCTTAAATGTAATTATCATTCTGTCTAATGACAATCTTGCTCTCCTCATTAGCTGCTCACAGCAGCAGGGCCAGCTGCCAGGAGTACTTGCCCAATAAGGTGTCACTTGGGGCAAACAGATGGTAACAGCTGTGTCACAGATGCTACATGTGCATTTCACTGAGACTATGCTTTTTCCTAGTATTTGGAGCTAAGATTTAACAAGACTGTCCGTCTTGCTGCAACACTGATTTACATCCTCCAGACGGTAAGACAACATTGACTTTTTTTATGCCAATTTTACTCAACATTGGTTTTCACAGACTAGTCCCATACAGCACATTTTTTATAATGAGATTTTTTAATGAGTACTCTTTTTTCTTAGTTTTTTCACTTGAACTATGAATGCTAAAAAGAAAGTCATATTGTATTTTTAACTGTCTAACTGCTCTAACCTTTCCTGTTTAGTATTAAGAATGCCATTTTAGTTGTCTTTAACACTCTTTAGTTGTCGTTAACACTCTTTACCTGTCTTTTAACACATGTTGGGCTGTACTCTCACAGCACATTCTTGGTCACATTATGTTCACTGGAAGCCTTTCTCTTCCCAAACAAGTGGATTCTGTCTTTCTTGAGAAGCTGGTCAAGTTTCACTGGGTATGTTTAGTTACCCATTTATGACACTGAGGTGAAGTGTCCTTATTTGAAAACTGCTGTACAAGGTATCCTGGGCAGATGCCCTGCCAGCTGCAGTCCCATGATGGTCACTGCTGTGATCATCTTGAAAGGTTACATTATTTGTGTATTTAATGGAAAGACAGGATTTCATGGGAGATCGGGAGACATTTTCTTCTGCATTAATTCCATTTTAATTATTCCCAAACCTTTGGTAATAGATCTGAATGCTTAGTGACTTTGATGCTTAGTTTCTGCATCAGTTCTCTCAGATCTTACACATTAAAGGTATTGAGTCAGTTACTTTGAAAGGGATTGAATGGAAAAATGAAAATTTGATTTCTAAGATCAATGCAACTTTATTTCTGTATCACTATTTGTGTTTTTTGGAGATACCCTTTTACTATTTCATGAGGATATTTTGTTATATACTTGTCTTAGCAGTAGAGAAATAGGTAATACAAAGACAGATAATGGTCGTCCCCTCAGAAAGGAACTAAACACAATATTTTAATTTTAAGGGCTGAAACAGAAAGCCATAATACAATACAAGCAGATCTAAAGAAACCCTAGATTTGGTATTTTGCTCAGAGCCCTACTCTAAATACAAGCTCTATCACTGAGCATTCAAATACATCATTTTTCTCCTTCAGATCCTTTACACAGGAATAGTGGTCTATGCTCCATCACTGGCACTCAACCAAGGTGAGTTCTTATGATACACTGCTATCCCAAATAACCACACCAGAGAGACTGCTTCAGTAAAAGAAGTAACAAAAATAGATAAAATCCCAACCCTGCTCAAAGGTGCAATAAGGTTTTTGCCTTCACCTCGTAGCTCCACCTTTCTGACTCCCCAGGTTCCTCTCACACCCAAACATTAGCAGGAGCCTCGTGGTTGCTCTTCTGCTCTCCTTCCCACTCAGTACCGCCCAAAGAGACTTGAAGCAAACAATTTCCCAACATCCTGACAAAGTCCACAGTACAAGCTGATGATCCAAGACCATACTATGTACTTTGATTGCCCCCATTCCTGTCTCTTGTGTTCAGGTTTCCATGGGAATAGCTCTTTTCCCTGCAGCCAGAGATGAATGCTGTTCTGATGTCTGCCCCCAGACTTCTTCAATTAATATTTGCAAACTAGGCATAAAGCATCCATCACCATAGGTGGGATTTGTAATTTTGCAGTCATAGGGCACAAGGAATCATCATGGCCCAAATCCTGATTTTACCAAAACTGACTGGGAAGAGATTGTGAATGTCTTTTCTTTGTTCATTATCTGAGTTGCACTCAGACTGATCCCACTGCTCACACAGCGCCAAATTTTCTTCCTCTGTCATGCAGCTGAATTCCATATGAAAGTTCTCACTCATTATTACACCACACTAACTTTGCTAATAAGAGAACCTTTACAAATAGGTTTTGCCCTCACAGACTATGAACTGGTGGGTGAGATTTCAGTATCAGCCAAAACAAAATTTGTGAATTTTTTAAAGAAACTTTATGAAGCAAAATGAACACAGAAATTTGTTTTAATGAAACTCATTTTAGCATTAAATCATTCTTAGATGCAGGTAATGGAATTACTTAGGGGTTGGGGGTTAGGATTTTTGGGAATCTCTGAAGAACTAGGTTTCTCAAGACAAAGTTCTGGACTAAGAACAGAAGTGAAGCATTGCTTATAAAGCTCTGTCCCATCAGAATGACATTTTTGCTTTATGCAAGTATTCTTTCTTTTGCTTGGAAGTTAGTTAATTTCAATTAGAAAGAAAACAAAAATGAAAAATGGTATCCAGAAGTTCTACAAAACTTGAACAATCCCGCAAAGCCCCTAACAGACAGGAAAGATTAAAATTAATAATTGCTCTATCCTTCTAAAGCTAAAGGATTACAGCTCTTCTGCTACCTTCCAGATGACTCACACCCATTTCACTAACGATTTTATTCTCATTCGTTTTGCAGTCACTGGATTTGATCTCTGGGGCTCTGTAGCTGCAACAGGAATTGTCTGCACTTTCTACTGCACTCTGGTATGTAACAGACATAACTGAATACTTGGAACACAGATGGTTAATTTGACCATCCTTTAAACATGACACACTATCAGGGAATGATGGCTCCTGTGGAGAACACAGAGATAAATTTCTTCCACATTCTGTGTTATAAGGAAGTCTTTTTGGTGAAAAAAATAATCCTCTCTAATCCTCTGCTGTATGTCTCTATGTTTAAACCAGACATCTTGAGACAGAGTCCAGATAAGGAGGCAATAAACTTCCCCTGTCTTCTTTTGCAAATATGATTCTTATCTTTTACAAATTGTAAGCTGAAAAACACTGTAATGAAAATTGTGCTCAAGAACAAAGCACTAAAACCTAGGAAGGATAATCAACAGGTCAGAGAGCTTTACTTTTGAGCGGAAGCAACGTGAGACTCCAAATTCCAAACCAGATATATTGTATAGATATTTGCAGCGAAGCAGCAGAGCTCTGTGGCTCGGGACACAAACTAATTGCCATTCTCATTGCCACTAATGATTTTTTTCAATATACCACTCCACTCCTGTTGAGAACACTTATTATGTGCTCTAGCACTGATTTGATCAAATACGAAAGCTATGGAAGAAGCTGAATAGCAAAATTTCTAGAGACATTTTTCTGTGTTGGGCTAATTGTGGGCTCTGAGAACATATGGAGTCCTATGGGATGTAGGAACAGGCCAAAACTCCCTAAGTTCCACACCATCATATGTTCTTCAAACACATATAAAGGGGGCAGTAAAAAAGTTTTTAACTGAAAGTCAAATATTCTTCTGTGCCCATGGACAAACTATTTAGGCTGTGAAATTTTCCGACCTGCAAAAATACACACTTTGTGGGAGAATACAGAGCCCTGATTTGCAGGGTGCTGCACATACAGCTCAGGAGTTGTCAAAATAAGAGACTTGCTACATTTTTCAGTACTTGAGCAACAGGAAAGAAGATTGGGGGTGTACAGTTTCTCTTTGTTCTAGGGAGGATTAAAAGCTGTTGTCTGGACAGATGCATTTCAAATGGTTGTTATGGTGGCTGGCTTTGTGGCGGTTCTGATTCGAGGCACTAGTCTGAACGGTGGAGCGACCAAAGTCTGGGAAGATGCCCATGAAGGATCTCGGCTGAACATATTTGAGTAAGAAACAAATGATGCAAAACATTCCTCTCTGTTCTAAACATATTTATTGTTTAGAAACCATACCCTCAGTAAGCCAAAAACACACAGACCTGCTATTAAACAACCCTGGTGACTCAGAGAAGTCCATTCCTCATCTCTTCAGCCACTGGCAGTGCATCTGACCTTTAGGAAAGCTTTACTCTTTCAAAAAATCAAAGGTCTGCTGAACTAAAGGGGAGATTTGCCATTTTTCCTTGTGTAGCTACAAATGCAGCCCAATTATTCCTTCCAATTTCATACACAGAATAGAGCTGGAAGGGATCCACAAGGATCAACAAGTCCAGCTCTTCAGTAAATGGGCCAAAAAGGGATGAAACATGAAACCTTGATGCCATTGGCACCATGTTCTAGTCAACTGAGCTAATCTCAGTGGCCAATTGTATATATCTTTCATTTTCTATTCATAAAACAGACACTGTTTTACTTGCACTCACCACAGTAGCAGGCAATAGTTCACCAGTGCACTGGGATAGAAATCTGATCTTCCCTTGGCTGTTTGTCATGTGTTGGTTAATCAAGGCAAGTCAGTGACAGAATCTAGGAGCAAGGTCAAATGTTATCTGCTGTCCCAGCCAAGATAAGGAGAACTGCAAAGACTACACATTCGAGACAGAAAAACATACTTGTACAAGTTAGATTTGCAGAGTAGCAGAATTTTGCTAGATAACATAGCAGCTGAAGCAATTTCTTGTTAAGGAAGTTATAATTATTATTATTAATTATAAACAATTCTTTATAAATGAAATTATTAATAATTATTAAAAATTATTACTAAAATGCTTTTGGATTTTTTTAGAGTTTGGTAAGCAACCTTGTTCCTTACAGAAGATGGGGTCCCAGGCAGGATGGCTTGTAGGTGTGCTACAATATGACACAGGTCAGATGTCTGAGCATAAGCACCCTTATAAGTTTGATTAATATGAATTAAGTGATCCTCTGACTAGGTCTGAATGATATTTGTTTATCCTGTCTTCAAAACAATATGATCCAATATAAAAGTAAAAAAACTTCCAAACCTGAACACATCAGATGCTGTCTGTTCTGGAAAACCGTATTACCAATGCAGAATTTTTTGATTCAGGTGGTAGGACATGCCAGATAGTTCTTAAAAAATCACCTACCTCTTGCTGAAAAAAAATATGTCTAAATAAAAAAATTAATTGCTTCTTTCTTTCCTTCTTCTAGCTTTGATGTTGATCCTCTGAGACGACATACCTTCTGGACAATAGTTATTGGGGGAACATTTACCTGGTTAGGGCTCTATGGAGTCAATCAGTCCACAATACAGAGATGCATTTCCTGCAAATCAGAAAGGCATGCTAAACTGTAAGCTACCTCTCATTAACCTATTCCTGCAATCAATTAATAATTACACTAACTTTGTCTGCTATATTGAAAACATATATTTATATGATAAATAAATATTGGGATGCCATTAGGAGGTAGTAAGTTAATTTTGCTCTGACAGTCTTACTACCTCTGGCTCAAAGTGACTTAAGTATATGCAGAGGAAAAAGAGAAATCTATCTCTTGCAGCTTATCAATTTATGATCAGGCTGACAAACTAATCATCAGAAGGAGAGTATGGCAAAGATGGCAACACAGAAGTTGTGCTATCTACTACCTCATTGCAAAAATGTATCTATTGGAACTGTGTTTATGTTATACAGGATTAAAGATTGTTATTGATTTAGTGGAGTACTACAGAACACGGTATTATGTGAATAAAAGTAAATCTTAATTTTTTAAAATTCTGCAGTTTCAGAATAATCAGAATCAATGAAGAACAAAGTGAATCTTCACAATATAGATAATACAGGTCTCCAGCTTTCTACCTGCCTCAACTTCAGCAGTAATATATTCATTGCTAGACATATTTTACTAAACAATCAGATTTTTTTCACACATCTAGGGCCAATTGCTTGCCCATGCAGCTAAAAAATAAAGGTGATCATTTTTTCCTTTTTCAAACAGTTAGCTTTTTTGCTGACTGTAAACCGATTAATTTCTCTGAAGGTCATGACTGTCTATACGAAATCATCCTGTAGATAATTCAGTGTCTGAAAAGCATTTAGAAGTCACATCAGGAGAACATCACCAGTAACAAGTTGGGTTAACCTTTGTTTCCTGGTAGCGCGCTCTGAACTGGCCTTAACAATAGATCTTGTGCAAGGTGTGTCCAAACACGATGTAAGCTCTGTAAATCCTGGCAGCTCTCAAAGCCTGCAGGATTGCTGACCCACAGCCACACATCCGTCCCAGCAGAGGCTGTCACCCACATCCATTCATGGAACAGCAAAAAGCCATCAGGACTGTTACTGTGCATGGTAACACTGGAAACAATATTCTGTGTTCTGTAAAGGGAGAGCAGCATCAGCATCTCCCAACAGGCAAACATCTGTTCTTACAAGGGACAGGCATTACAGACCCAGCCCGAAGTGCAGCCCACTCTGCACTGAGGTTACTTGACTCTCCCAGCTCTATGGAGTTGCTTGGAAACTTTATCCTTGCCCTATAGTATAGGGCTGGTGTACTTTTCCTTTTTTTTCATCTTGCTTTGAATTATACAGCCAGTTTGAATTATATAACTGATAGGGATTAAAAGATCTCCCAAAAAAGTTCAGAATAAGAATCTAACAACTTTTAATTTAACAACTTTTTAATCTATATTCCATTAAACAACTTCCCTCTTTTGCTCTAGGGCACTTTACCTGAATTTATTGGGACTTTGGACAGTCCTAGTGTGTGCAGTATTTTGTGGATTGGTGATGTACTCTCATTACAAGAGTTGTGATCCTTGGACTGCTGCTTTCATTTCAGCTCCTGATCAGGTACAGATGTCCATTACAATAATTAGGAGCTGCTTTGGTCTCAGATATAGCACATATCAGAACAATTTCATTTTATGCAATGCTCTATGTCCTTGCAGCACTCAGGGACTAAGGTGGGTGCCAGATCAGGGCTACAACAATATCTATTCTGGCACTCTCACAGTATTAATTCAATTGAGTATTTTTCCCAAAAGACATTCCCTTTGCTCAAAATCTGAAACCATGTTATTTGGGACAACATCAGAATTTAGCAACATGCTAATAGACATAAAATACTTTGCTTCCATTACCTTAATTAATTTCTTGCATTGTTCTTGTGCTCCCTCTACCCCAGCTCATGCCATACTTTGTTATGGACATTTTTTCTTCGATGCCAGGAGTCCCAGGACTGTTTGTTGCCTGTGCATTCAGTGGAACACTAAGGTTTGTGAATCTGAATTGACATTTTAGCTGTTTATGATAAGTTCTTGAGGATCCAGAATAAGGTCAAAACATGAAACCCTACGAAGAGCCCAGCGGTTTCTCTTAGATCATTCTAGGAAGTAGCAGTAGTTCTTTGTTGAATTATGCTTTATCCCTGGAGATATTTGAAAGACATGTGGAAGTGGCACTTAGGGACTTGGTTTAGTAGTGGACTTGACTCTGCTGGGTAAACAGTTGGACTCTGTGACCTTAGGGGAAGTAGCAGTAGTTCTTTGTTGAATTATGCTTTATCCCTGGAGATATTTGAAAGACATGTGGAAGTGGCACTTAGGGACTTGGTTTAGTAGTGGACTTGACTCTGCTGGGTAAACAGTTGGACTCTGTGACCTTAGGGGTCTTGTCCAACCTAAATTATTCTATGATTATGTTTATGATAAAGTATAACTCCACATCTCCAGTATCTTTTTATCCCAAATACGTTTTAGAATAATGCTACCGATACAAAGAAA
Organism: Setophaga petechia; assembly: GCA_024362935.1. Classification (NCBI taxonomy): domain Eukaryota; kingdom Metazoa; phylum Chordata; class Aves; order Passeriformes; family Parulidae; genus Setophaga; species Setophaga petechia. The sequence continues at coordinate 54,899,525 of JANCRA010000003.1, read as the reverse complement.
GTGTAGAAAAACTCAGTTTAACTTCCCATAATACTCTTGGGAGCTGCTCATGGTGAACCTATCTTTACTTATGGTATCTGCCACAATATCATAGTCAGGGGTATAAACATTTTCAGTAAATCTATCTGAACTGTATTCACCAAAACCAGGCTCACTCACCCAGCTAAAAGAGTTGGGCCATGCATGGAGGACCAGGGTGGCAGTAGTGGTGACTGCACATCCTTCAATTTGTGAGGGAGTAAGGTTTTAATTCTGGAAATATGTCTATACTTAAGGTTCTTTGCAAACTTCTAAAAGGAAGGGTCAGTTAGGATGTATTTTTATCTTGCTCCATGCCAGCATGAAGCAGAGCCCCCAGCAATTGCAGAAGCAGCAGGAACCTCCCCAGTTAAAGTAGCACATATGAAAAATACTATGAATCATACAGTTCTTGGGGAACATTAGTGCTGAAAAAGAGGAAGCATTTCTATATAAATACAACTTGATTCCAGATTATATTGGTTTCTATTAACTTACCATTCTTCTCCCTTTCTATAGCACAGTAGCTGCCAGCATCAATGCTTTAGCAACTGTTACCTTTGAAGACTTGGTCAAGAAAGGTTTCCCAAACATCTCTGAGAAGATGAGCACGTGGATCAGCAAAGGCTTGTGTGGGTACTCCAGATGAGACCCCTTTCTTTAGCAGCAAAGGGCACTGCACAGAGACTCCCTCAGAAACAGGAATGTAATACTTTATAAACCCTCCAGGTGAACATCAGCCTGAGGCCTTGGTAGTGTCATCAGCACCATATGGCAGAGAAACAAATAGAGACTAGCATGAACAACCCCCACTCAAAATCCTTGGAAAAGTTTGGTCTACTGAATGTACTGGAAAACACTCTCCATAACACAGAAAGAATGTTAATGTAGTTATTACCATATTACTCTATAGTAGTATTTATTTAGAGTAATACAGTAGATAATTTATATTCAAACAGAGCATTGCATAAGCAGGTTATTCAGCTTTTCAGAAAACAAAAAAATAAAACCCACAAAACATCATCAACACATCAAGCATCCAACATTATTTTAATTTTTAGGATATTTGTTACAATTATTGCAGTAAGATCATAACCCTTTTATGAACACAATAATAGTACCATAAGAATTCTATTAAAATTCATAAATATAATGAAAGCATCAAACCCATCTATTTTCTATCTCTAACTGCTTCTAGTCTTCTCCCTTGCTTTTCCACTTACTACTTAGTTTTTTCACTCTGGACCTAGAAAAATAATTTTTATGTCTGAAACCAGGTGTGCTAGCACAGAAGTTTTTGCTGGCTTTACTCAAGGCTGCTGCATACAGAGTTTCACCTACCATAAAGTTAAAACTGGTGTCAAGGGAAGAAAGCCATGCTGTTTTATCATTTCTCAACTCATTTATTAGATTTTTTAAAAGTGATACTTAAAGGCAACAGACACATTCCTATATGAGGCATTACTTCTAAATTAATTTCATTGCTATTGTTCTACTTTGTAAGAAATATCACTCCACCAAAAACCCAACGAGACTCCATACAAGCCACTGCTGGGTGTGTATTGGTCTACTCCAAACACCCAATAAGAAGTGCCAATTCCCCTCTGCTGGCTGGTCACCTCAGACACTACTGAGCTGGAAGCCAACCCCACCATTAACCAGCACTGAGAGCCTCCCTACCTTACCTTTTCCAGGTGTACTGTATGGTGTCCTGTGCACTTCCATGGCTGCAGCAGCATCACTGCTGGGAGGAGTTGTGCAGGTATTTCTTGCTTCAGAAATGCAATTAATAGAATAGGAATGAACACAAAATGTAATGAACTGAGCAAATAATGCTGCCAGCTCTGATGGCTACTAGATTACCCAAACTATTTCTGTGGATGTTTTGCGGAGAGGAATAAGTAAGGGGAAAAAAAAAAAATCACCTAACTCCTTCACTATTGACTCACTGCTAGGAAACAATACTGAGCACAATTCTCTCTTTAACTGTGCCCTGAAATTACTACTTATCCCTTCTCCCATTTTAATTACTACTTATCCCTTCTCCTACACCATTTTCCCAGAGAAAATTACAGATCAAAATCAGAACTGGGCATGCTTCCCCCCAGCTGCTGCCCTGAACTCCTCTTTCTTGTCTGCACCCACAGGCTTCCCTTTCCATCCACGGGATGTGTGGGGGGCCCATGCTGGGATTATTTACTCTGGGAATTGTGTTTCCCTGTGCTAACTGGAAGGTAAGTAAACAAAAATCCTGATCTAAAAGATCAAGTTGTTTTTTTGGTTAAAACTCAATTTTGAAAATTGTTGAGGTCCTTGATCTGCTTTTCAGATTTAGCACCTGAGGATCTAAGGTCTATTTATATGTGTCTTTTCCCTGCCTAAATTTATCCTGCTGAAATTAAGTCTATCCAGCTGTGGAATAACTGGTGATTAGATTCACATGAAGGATTTCTTAATTTTTTTTTTCTGAGTTTCATTAAGAAGAAAAAATTATTCAATACTTGCCCCAGCTTTGGGATGGACGGAGTGATTTCAAAAGCTCTGCCTTCATTCTTTCACTCAAACACAACATGAGCTCATTCCATATTGCCCCATCAGGATTCCTATCAAGACTAGCAGAGGTAAAACTAAAATATGCATCACAGCTTTAAGCACACTTCTGCTCTAACTTTTACAAACAGAGAGCACTAAAACACTATGTTTTATACCTTAGTTGAAAGAGAACAGAATTTATTTACATCATAACCCATCATTACCTACTCCTGGCTAATTCATGTTAACAGAAAAGCACTTTGCACATACCATCTTTAAGAGTATCTTTCTATACTTTCCAAGGGTGCTCTCGGAGGCCTCTTAGCTGGGATCAGCTTGGCTTTTTGGGCTGGAACTGGCTCTTTCATTTACCCTGCACCACCAACAAAGTCCATCCCTCTGCAGCTGTCTACCCTCAACTGCACCCTGGCTAACAGCACCGAGGCAGTGCTAACAGCAGCTCCCACACTGGCTCCAGAGAGGTATTTTTCCTACTGTTACCACTTAAGCCTATGCTTTGCCAAGTGTGCCCTCCAGCCTGCAGCTGGGGTGCAGGCAGTACCGACAGGGCAGGCTGGGAGTGCAGACTGGTGCCAGATGTCACACCAGCTGCAGCTTGAGCTGCGTTGTGCTGGGTCAGTCAGGCAACAACTTAACTGATGCTCATCAGCAGCTGCTTTTGTCACCTCCTCACAGGCCTCTGCTGGCAGACACCTGGTACTCCCTGTCCTACCTGTACTTCAGTGCCATTGGCTGCGTGGGCTGTGCCATCACAGGGCTGTTGATAAGCTTTATAACAGGTTGGTGTTCTAAACATACATAGACATATATGTACACACGCATATATCAGTAATCATACCTTTGCATAAGCTGACTCAGCTGTTAAAAAAGCTTTTAAAAAGTCCAGTGGGTGACTTGGGACACAGACTGAGAAGAGGGCAGTGGGCTCTGATCCTGCTCCCCCACTTTATGGTCTATGGTCTGAGGCTCCCAAGGCTCATAGCCAGATATCCATAGACTCAATTATTACTATTTTCTTTTTGCAGGACCTAGTAAAGGAGAAGACATCCCACCAGTGTTAATTAAGCCAGTCTGCGATCTGTTTTGCTTTTGGTCCAAAAGACTCAAAATATTTCTCTGGTGCGGTGTGCAGCATGACAGCCTGGAGGTGAGTGCTGAGCCTGTCAGCTCAGCCCTGCTGTGGCCCAGAAGCCACGGGAACATATGAGGGCATGTGCCCACGTGAGGGCATGGGCTGAGAGGAGAAATAACCAGCCTTCAACAGCTGCTCTTGAACTTCTGCAAGGGACGCTGCATAAGCAGCACAGACTGGAAACGAAATCAGCTAAACCCTGGTCAGTAGTAAATTACCTATTGTTCCCATTTTCATCAAATATGGGGACTCAGGCCCTCAGAAAACAAAGAGCCCTCAGGAAAGCCAGGAACTCATGCCTTGGGAAGCTGATCTAGAACAGAGGCTGGAAAGTGCTAAAGAATAAAGCAGGGATTTATTTAAAGGATCTCCTCCATGGATCCACCTTGAGCAGCACAAGAGTCCAGCCAGGGCTGCACCCAAGATGAACCAAAATGGCCCCAAAATGCACGACCACTCATAGGGGGTGTCTCACTTTTCTAAGTTCTGCTCCATTTGCATATTGGAGTTCATTGTCCCATTCCAGCTTTAGCCCATGCAGTCCCATCCTGCTTGTTTTTCTCTCTTCAGTCCTTGTTGTTTGTGCTCTTGGGGCTGAGATTTGTGTCATTTGTCCTTGGTCCCAAGGCAGAAAAGGAATTGTTTTGTATAGCTGCTCTGTGAAAAGAGCTCATCAACACTTAATATTAAGCTCAGAACTACATACTAAAGCAGCACAGAATCTGGAAAACATAAAAGCTAAACCTAAGGCATCAATACAGGGTCTGACCTCACTCATCCTGCTGGGACAAAACTGCACTTTATACCCTAGACAGTTCACCAAGCTATTGCCTTCCACCAAGCTCAGAGAAAAGGACTTTAGAACTGACATTCTCATGAAACTCTCTTGCTGCTGTCATCCCCATCACCACAGCCCCTGAGGCTTCTGCCCTCCAGAACAGCACCAGGGAGCAACAACCCGGCAGCGCTGCACTCACCAGCATCCTGAGCTGCTCCTTCCCACCTCCTCCTCCTCCACAGCAACAGGGCCAGCTATTCTCCAGGTGTCCCAAGGCTTTGTTGCTCATTAAAAGGGCATACAGAATGAACATCTTTTTTCTTCTGCACTGTTTTCATAATTTTTCTTTAATCAAAGGAAAAAAGCAGTGAATACAGGCTTCAAACTACACGGGTATTTTCTTTCTTTTTTCAGATGGACTTTGAGAAAAAACTGCCTGAAGCTGCTGCAAATAAAACCAGAACAGATAACACCTTCAAGAACAATACCAACAAAGAAAATAACCACCAGATCGGTGGTTACAATTCTGAGGAAAATTCATATGCAAATATAAGCAGAGAAACTCTCCTCTAGAAGCTGAAGGACAAGGGACATTTAATCAAATTTTAGTTCTTCAGCTTCAGAAATTAATAACTTCTTTTACTGCACTTACCAGCTTGTAGGTGACCAAGAGGGAGCAGCTGCTCCCTATAGCAATGAAGGCCAGAGTTTTATTCACCAATCTCTTGGCAGACCTGGGAAATGATGGGACAATCAGGTTTTGGAAGCACTGCTATTTCAGAAGAAATGTTTCATGAATTTTGTTGTGGAAGCTCCCACTCAGACACAGCTGCAATACATCTGCATCACATGCTCAATTCAGCAACTCATCATTGGAGGGAGTGTGCAAAGGTGAACTTAAGATAAATTAAGACTTTGGCGAAGTTTGTGGGATATCTCACTAAGGTGAGTCTGTGAGCTGCCCTCTGATGGAGGGAAAGAAGAGAGGTCAGGCTGAGCCTACACCCAAGTATCACTAAGAGTCTCCTCACAGGAACCCTTTACAGACCAGTCTTGGTGACTGGTCTTTCAGTCACCAAGATAACTGTGTTTGCTCCCTCTGGGGAATTCAAGTTTTCTTTATAGCTTCTCATTGTAAAAGTTATAGCACAGAGTAAGAAATTTTACTTTGAATTCAGGATAGTTCTTTACCTGTGTTATTTTTCACCACAAAAGGATCCACTTTTATGCAATAAAGAAAATGAACCAACATTTCATGATGATCATGCCTCCTAATTGATAATTCATGCTAAATTTTGAAAAAAAGACACATAATTAGGCAAAATAATCTGTCTGGTACACTCTCTTGGAAGCAGAGCACATTCAGTGTTCTATTCCAGTGAAACATATTTCTTTGAAAACTTGCTGGTTGAAAATAAAAGCCAATAGATCACCTCTTACCTTGACTAACTTCTGGATATAGTTTTTCAATAAAACAAAATTCACAATTGAGTGAAACAGACTGAACGAAAATATCAAAGACAATTCACGGACCCAACCTTTGACATTTAGCTTGTATTTCTTTGAAGAGCCCCTCTGTTGCTTTTGCTTTAGCAGTGACCATCTTTATGATGCAGATGCATGTCAATCTGGTCCTTGAAGTTACTGTCTGGGTTCATGCTCTATCTCTGGAAGTGGTCCCAGGATTTTACTTAGAGAACAGAAATAGGAGCCTGTAAATGACACTCCCTTGCTTGCATGGAACAGTTTGTCAAGAAATTGAAAAGCAAGTCAATATTTGTGTTAATCCTCAATATTTGTGTTAATCCCTTTTACAGTGCTCTTATAATCTCATTAAAGCTTACAGCTGAGTCTGGCTGCAAGGCAGCTGCTTGTGGTCACACTTGGCATGCTTTCCCTTCCAGCTGCCACACCTGGGATTGCCAGCAAGGTGAAGAGGGAAACTCAGTAAATGCTACTGGACCATTTGTATCTCATGGGCACACACCTTACCTTTTTAAACAAACAAAACTAAATCATATCTTTTTCCATCAAAATAAACAAACACTTAGTCAAATATTTCACATTTCCAAAAACCATTATTACTAACCTTAACTATCAACTCATACAACTTCCTGTTTCTACAAAAACTGTTAACCCTCAATAATTATAAACTTTACAACTATAACAAACAAATATTATCAAATACCCATCTTTTATGAAATTCAAAAGTATTCATGTATCTATTTTTTCAAACACAATTTTTACTTCTACACACAAAAAAATCAACCAATCATACTTACCAACACTTTCTACAAACTTTTCCTTCATTAAATGTACTCCTCAAAAACCAAACAATAACCTCACATACACAACTCAAAAATTAACCACATTTTTAAAAAATTAAAATATTCACCACACTTTTAAAATTCCCAAATCCTCCACAAATCAAAAAATTATTTTAAAAACACACAACATTCTAAAACATGTTTTAAAGCAACAACAAAAAAAAACCAAAACAACACCTCAAATAAAATTAAACAAAACTTTATATATCTTTAATTTTTTTAATAACTCATTTACAAAACCTAATCCTCCAATTTTAAACACTTTTCAAATAACACAGAAATGAAATTTAAAAAAATTATCCAATTCTAATCAAAAAGCCTAAAACAAAAATTAAAACATAATTTCCACAAATAACTTAAAATAAAAATTATATTTCCACAAATACAAAACCCAAATAAATCCCTACAAAAACCAGAAAACCATATCACACTCAAACTCACACCAACAATTCCACAAACAAAAACCAAACACACAAACATAAACCACACAAAAAACCTATTATTTATACCAAACATTCCCTATTCAACCTACAAAAACTACAAATCTTAAATTTTACATTAATATTTATGCTAAAAAATTATTAATATCATAAAACTCTTTAAACAAAAAAATATCCATCATATTTTTTAAAATCCTAAAATATCTAAATTTATAAAAATTAAGTATTAAAAAGCCAACTTAATACTTATAATTAACCAATCCCTAAAGAAATACTAAAAAATTTACTTTCCACTTCCCGAGCCATTGATCCTTCCAGAGGCAGATCTGGCCTGTCCACTTTGGTTGAAAAACTGAGATTACGAAGCTAGGCACAGATAAATCCTAGAAGAGATTAAATTTAAGAAATTGTTAGTCACTAGTAAAAGCAGTACAACATAAATGACTGAAAATTTGAAAACTCAGTCTAGCTGTGCCTTGAGGCCAAAATAATTGATTATTTAATTGTTATAAATGCCTGAGCCAAGTATGACCCTAAAATTACTTTCTTACAAGACTGCTTTGAATACTCATGAGCACTCACTTTTCAAGTATACAATTGCTTTTAATTATCTTTGAATATTTGGAATAATCAAGCTCACAGCCTTTTTCAAAGATATCCAAGTTTATTACTGAAAAAAAAGAAGTAACAATCAAATGTGCATGATACAGCAAGTAGTTGCATTTGTAAATGTAAACCTTGATAAAGTAAACAGCATCCCAAAGACAAATTTATGCCAAAAGTGTCTTACAATAGTTAATCAGATTTACAACTTTTTCCTCAGTGAATTCTATTACTTCTGGGGTACATAGCTGCTAGTAAAAGCAATCTTAAAACACAAAATAAACTGAAAGCTGACATGCTGGAGGAACTTACAGCTTTTGCACAGAAAAGTAGATTTCTCCAAAAATGCTCTCTGATACTGTAACTTGTTTCAAATATTACTTACAAAGTGTAGATTCATGAGTAGAAAAAATAGCTGAAATTTTGTTCTTACTGCTTACTTAGAAATCAAGTTGTATTTAAACATTACATAAATTTCAAATATATACACATTTTAAGAAATCTATTATGGTCATGATATTGCAAGTTAGCCAGGACTATCAGAGTTAAAAAAATGACTGAACTATCTTATTCAGTTAGATTTGACACGAGATTATTTCAAAGAAATGAAATTTCAGTGATACTACTCTAGGTAAAAGTTATAGGAAACAGTTTGGAAGATTTTTCAATACGAAACTCCAAGTCAATTAAATAGAACAAGAAAAGAAAATGTGATCTGGTTTTTTTTTTTTTAATTATTATTAACAGAGAAATCATTGTGTTCTCAGTGGTTAAAATCTCACCAGTTTTAGACTCCATTTGGTTTAATCCTAATTTCTCACCCGGTTGCATCTGAACAAGTAGCTCATGTCAGTAAGAATGCAAACTCCAGAGAACAGCCAGCAATAGAGGTTGCATCAAGACAGAACGAGCCAGCAGAACTCACACAAGGTCATTTTGAGTACAGTGAAGAGGAAATACACCATTACATTTCAAGACTACATCCCAGTCCTGGATTTAAATAGTTCCTGCATACCATGGAGTAGTGCAGTGATTTCCCTACTGTTCTTGTTGTCCCATTAGAACTTTGTGCTGTTGTGGTAACATTGTGCTATTATGGCTATGCCAAGCTTGTGACAATCCAAATTTCTAGTAAATATGTTCACAACGGCAATATCAGATAAAAATTGTCAAAAGGAAACCACTGTAGAAATTTAAAAATTATACAACTGGGACAGTTTCCAAGGATTTACTGAACTCATCATGAGGTTTGCCTTGCTTCCAAATATCCAAAAGGTATTTTATTTAGGATGTATGTGCATGTGTAGGAAGGGACATATTGAGAAAAGACTGTGGTGCTTGGGGAAGTGACTAAAAGGACAGGAACAGCACAGGGAGAGATGCCCCATACTTGCTCATACTGCTTCATCTCACCAAGGCAAACAGATTTGTAAAAAGCACCAAACAGACTGCTATTTGTGCACTTTCTGCTTTGGCATCTCTGTCAGGGATATCCAAAAACAATCTGAAAAAAAAAACTCTGCTGTTACAGAATTGCCCTGGAAATGTGACTGTTACCCAGAAGGCAGTGTGCAATAAAACACTGAGGATAAGCAAAGAATGAGCCAAAGGAGGTAAAAAAAAGGGAAAAGATCAGGAGGCCTGTCCCCATGCTTCATCCTCAAACCCTTATTTTTCAGAGCCTGTAGCAATTCTGGAGTAAAACTTGCTGGGGTGAACAGGAGCCCTTTGCTGCCTGGTGCTCATTCTCACCCTCCACATGCTGGCTCTGAATTTGACCTTAGAAGAATGTGTGTTTTGCAAGCGTGAGGTTGAGTATGAAGGGACTCTGGGAATTTTTGAAGCTACTAGGTTTTCTACTACAGGAATATTGGTTGGAATTCACTAAAACACTTCCAAAAAGTGTCATTGTATGCATCTTAGTCTGATAAAGTATGCATTGGAAGCAAGTAATAGGTCTGCCTAGAAGTGGAATTCTATTTGAATTCTAGAATCAGTCTTAATGTCAAATAATTATTACAAAATGATGCCCTTATATTTGTTTCAAACTTTGCCCCCAAACAAGTAACATCAGCACTTGATGAGGATTCCAAAAAAATATAATGCTTCTGGAAGTATTACTACATGATTACTGACATCCCTATTTTCTTCTCTGCCCATTTTCTTAATAGAAACTAAATAGAAAATGTAGGTGTTTTTTTTAATTTTCCATCAATTTTATCGCATTCATAAGTAGCTGTTTGTATAAAATGTCCTTTATTGATAAAGCTATTACCCAGTGCATATATAAAAAAATCTCATTTATAATAGTTTTAATGAAAATCAGTGACATTTACAGGCTAACTATGCTAATTTGCCTCCAAACAAATTGCTACATTATGCAAAAGTTTGCTAGGTCCCACAATGCCATGTAGGACTCAGCAGGTAACTCCAATGGATTCCATGGCTCCAGAAATTCTCTCTGGCAACACTCCCAGTTGGAGTCTGCAGTGGAGGAAGCTGCAGCAAGGATGAGCATTACACATATGATTAGACTGATCATCTTAATGGCACATTAAGAATAAAAGATCACCTAAACTCTTGCCTTTCCCCATATTAATACTTGCCCTGAAGCTATGCTGCCCAAGGTGTTTTTCCTTCTGTAGAACTTTTTATGAAGGAAACTTCTGGAAACTTATTTATTTTTCCATTAAGGTATTTCTCTACTAACCTATATGTAACCGTTTGTCTAGACATTTTCCTTTTGAACTTTCCACAGTACACAACTGAGCCTAACTGCGCCACAGAACACAATTTATGACAAGCTGTTGTTGGAAAAGGCCACAGCTGATATGTATTTCATACTAGTGAAGATATGTACTTCCAAAGAAGCATCTAAGAAAAAAAAAAAAAAGCTCACTATTGAAATTTTAGCCCTGTCACCATTTTCTCACATCCTTGAACAAAAACAGTTAGGAAAAAACTGAATCATTAATGCTGGAAAACGCCACCAAAATTATCAGGTCCAATCTTTGACCAAATATCACCATGACAAATAAATTGTAACACTAAGTGCCATGAGCAGTCATTTCTTGAACACATCCAAGGATGATGACCCCACCATATCCCAGGACAACCCGTTCCAATGCCTTCAATGAAAAAACTCTTCTTGATATCCAACCTGCACCTCACTGTGTGCAGCCTGAGGTTATGTTCCCTTGTCTTGTCCCTATCTGCCTGGTAGAAGAGGCTGACTCCCACCTTGCTACAATCTCTTTCCAGGTAGCCATGGAGAGTGATAAGACTCCTCTGAGCCTCCTCATCTAACTAAACAACCACAGCTCCTTCAACCAAATCCTTCCCATGACTTAGTCTCTCCAGATGCCTCAGCAGCTTCACTGCCCTTCTCTCAACATGCTCCAGCACCTCAGTGTCTGCCTGGAACCGAGAGGCCAGAACTGGACATAGGTCTCAATGCATGGCCTCACCAGTGCCAGGTGCAGAGGGACAGTCAGCACCCTACTTCTGCTGGCCACCCTGTTTCTGACACAGGCAGGATGCCATTGGCCTTTGTGCCCACCTGGGCACAGCTGGCTCATGCTCAGCTGCTCTTGGCCAGCACCCCCAGCTCCTTTGCCACTCTTCCCCCAGCCTGCAGCGCTGCAATGGGTTGTCATGATCCAGGGACAAGACTTGGCCACACTGAGCACTCCACTGACCTGAGCCCATGGATCCAGCCTGTCCAAGTCCCTCTGTAGCGCCTTCAACAGTCCCACCCAACTCAGGATTGGTTGCAAACTCACTGAGAATGCCCTTGATCCCCGGTCCAGATCATTGATAAGGACATTAAACAGAACTGGCCCCAACAGAAGTGGTTCCCCTGGGGAACCACACTCCTGACCAGCTGCCAGCTGATTAAACAGCTTTCACTGCCACCCTCTGGGCATGGCCATCCAGCTTTAACCCAGCTAAGAGTGCACCTGCTGCCACCTTCTCCAGGAGAGTGCCATGGGTGACAGTTTCCAGGGCATTACTGAACTCATGATGAGGTTTGCCTTGTTTCCAAATATCCAAAGAAGGATGCTCAGTTAGTGTGCTGTGGGAGCCTGAACTCAACATTCAGGCAAGCCTTAGCACTCAGTTGTAAATACTCTTAATGCCTCCCTCCTTGCAAAGAAAAACTTAGGGGAACCTCTAATTAGGATGGTCAATGAAACAGAATTCTTATCTTCCTTTTTTTATTCATCAAAATTCAGATCTCACACATTAGGCACAAATTAAGAATAAAAAGTTGTAAGAAATGAGGTGCATCTCATATATCTGGACTTTGTGCCATTCCTGCAATGGATTTTTTTTGTCTGAATCAAGATGCAGAATTTGGTTAAGAATAATTAACACATTTTGAACAAATACTTCATATATAAAAAAATCTAGTTGCTCATGCAGTCTCTCTAAGGGCGCATGCATAGAGCAAACTTTTCATAGATTAGATCTGCAATGATCTAAAGCATTTTTGCACAAACTGAGGTTCTAAAGCTTTGTCAAATTTCACAAATGCAGTCCGCATGCACAGTCTAGTCATACTAGTCATTTGTTTGAAAAGACAATATTTAAAATATTAAAAGATCATTCACCATTCAAAAAATACATTATTCCTGAGGACAGTGTGTGCCTTATTCTTTAGGAAAATATCGTGCAGTCAATGAAAACAGCATACTGAGCAAAGTCCAGCAAAAAGGTTTCTCAGCTTAAGCAAATGGCTAGACAGTGGCAAGATCTCTACACACTGTTGATGTCCTCCAAAAGTAAAGGACACACAGAGTGTTTCTCCAAACTTGTCCTTTCCCAGTGCATAAAATACACCATGTCAGATCTACATACTTGCCTTTCATATGCTCTTATATCCCAGTGTTGAAAAAAATTCAAAATATATATAAATGTAAATCTCAAATAAAAAAAGATTGTATAATGTGGTTTTTGAAGTCCAATTGGAATTTGCCTAGGTATGTATTGACATGTGCCAATATCAATAGCAAAATAAAAAAGTATAAAATAATGTTTCTGATTGTTGCCTGATTTTACCCTGTATCTTTATAACTTGGGCCAGCCAAGACATTTTGTTTTTAGAGAAAATATTACAGTGAGCTCATTTGTGACCTTCTGAAGCATTCAAATATTATCACAAGGTGGTACACAAATAAAAACTGTGACACACGGTTACTGCTGTCAAACAGTGCTTGACAGTCCACAGAATGAGACAGAGAGACAATAAATTAAATCAAACCTTGTGACTATATTAGCACTGAAGAGAGTGCAGTAATTTTTCTTCTGATAATGACTCCTGAGGAATGTAATACACAGCCAGAAGATGAAGGGATCCAGGGACAGGGACAGAAGATGAAGGGATCCAGCCTTTCCAAAATATGGCAAGCTGAGTTCCATCTGCCCTTTATCACAGAATGAATGGGTAATGTACCTGATTGGGCCAGATCTTCAAATTTCTTTCCTCCTTTCATGCAGTACTATAGATACTCCTACAAGTGCCTTGTCTGGTAACAGAGCTGAAATTAATCAAGAAAGCTCATGAATGTGGTGAAATAACTGAAAAACTTAAAAGTCTGATATTAGGCTCTCTGGTTACAACAGATCCTATTTACCTACTTTGATGGGCTCTTGACTCTTGAAATTAATTTCAGTGAAATAAAATAAAATTATTGTGCTAATAAGTGCAAGTGAATACTCAAATCACACTTTTTAATTACAGGATTAGTGTAAATAGCAAAAATTCAGGTCTTTTCATATCTGTCAGCAGTGATTTTGCTGCAGCTTTATCTCTAAAAATAATGTCAGAATTTGTAGACTTTGTAGCTCTTGTGCTTTGCTGACTCTTTGTTTCTTAGATTTTTCTCATCAATACAGAAAAGCATTATTTAAAACTGTATGAGAGAAACAGAACAACTGTAACTCTGTTTATCCATTCCCTTCCCATCAAGGTATGCCTTAAATTTGTTTAAACATTAAGTGCTTTTCCTGTATTATGAAATGCTAGTAACAGACAATTTCATCACCAAAACGTGACTATTAACCACAAGCAACACTGCAGTATGCTGTTTGCACATAAAAATTGAAATTTGATTCTTCAATGAACATCTACTTTTTTAGTGATTTTATCAAAAAAATCCACCCCAAGTGTAAGAAGGCATACTAATAATAATAGTAAATACCATGTGTGTATGCATTTATATACAATCTGTATACATATTTGCCTGTATCCAGCTCCAATGTTATGACATATTTAAGCCAATAAAAGAAGTGTACATTACTGCAACATTTACTATTACAATAAGAAGAATCTTGTTACAAATTGCTCTTCTTCTCCTTCCCTGAACAAGCAAGCCACAATACTGTATGTCTCATATATATTGGCAGAAGCTTGCATACTATAAAGATATAATTGTATTTGAAGACAAAGTCATTTGCACTGCATGGGAGTATTTCAAGTTAGCACTCTGTGAAGTCATGGAATCATTGCCCAGGCAGATCAAGAGGAATAGTAACACAGTTAGCATGAAAATGACAGTTCTTTCATGCTGGAAGCATGTGGAGATGGCCTTTCACATACAAAAGTGCAAGGACAACTCAACAGCTGTGTAATTTTCAAACAGAAAATTACCTTCTCCTGCTGCTGCTGTTTTCTTTCTGAATTTGGACTTTTTGGTTTTCAACTAGATGTATAAATTAATGATACTAATGTGCAAATCTTAAACTGCATAGTATATATTTAGCAGCCACAGACCCCTTTTTTAGGGTGGGACCACATCCACAATCTCAACAAGAGACTAGGACAAACCTGACAAAACAGTAAGCCTGAAAGATCAAGTCACGGCCACAAAGGCAACAACTGCTCTTTTCTTTTAGAGGCATTACAGATGGAGCTGAGCAATAAGAAGCTGTAGAAGTAGTGGATACCATGTAAATTGGTTTTAGTCATGCCCTTTATCGGTTCACAGGTAATCTTCTGTTTTCATCATGCTGATAGTATCTTCATTATCAGCATGAAAATCCATTGCCTTTTTTTAAAACAGCATCCAGACTTTTTACTCTGTCTGCACATTTCTGAATGCCAACTGTCATTGGAGCTCACCACAGACCAGTTACAGGTAAGGCTTTTCATTGACATCACTGGGAACATCCATTTCTCAGTGCCCACCAAAGTATGCAATTGCACTGCCTAGCAAGAACATAAATACACCACCACCAAATCTCACACTGATGCCAGACTGACTTCATTCTGTAACTTCGCTCTCCAATTCCAAAGTGTTTTTGTTGTAGCATGGTAGTGACTAAGGCCATTCATGGTGATACTGTTTCCCATTCTTTTTCCTTTCTCTTTGCAAATGTTCCAGTTCAGCCTCATACATCATTTCCTGAACTAAGTATTTCTCTCTTCTCATTCTGTCACACAAGTCTTTGGGTATGTCTGGAATTAGGTAGGCAATGAAAGACTTTATTCCAAAAACAAGGTGCTGAAAAGAAAAACAAAAATAATTGATTAACATATCAATAAGTATTCCTTTGTAGGACTACAATTTAGAGACCAAAAGTCTGTGGCAAAACTGGACCTAAGATTCAATTTGTGACTGAAAGGCAACTCCTTTGGGTTTTTTTTAATAAAAACACTCCTATGAGAGAAAATGAGTGATCTGAAAGAAATGGGTAAATGTTTTCTAAGAAGGAAAACAAAGGGTAGAGTTAGTGACTTAAATGAAGATGTGACTATAGGATATGCTAGTTTGATCAACAAATGCCAACGCTACCTACAAGCAGTCTTTGTTCAGGGCTTATAATGAAAAAAAGTGATCAGAGTCCTGGGGAGTATGCAATACATACTTCAAACTTAGTATACATGTTTCAACTTTTATATTAACCTAGAATCATGTATCATTTTCCTGACATACGTTCTATCTTGTAAAAACTGTGCCTAACATACAATTTTTCAATAAAAAACTTGCACTTCTTTTTCAATAAAATAGGAACGATTGGGCAGGGAATCAACGTGATGTATAAGATGACTGTTAAGCAAATACAATTTTAGAGGAGTTCTACAGCAAGTGCATGCTCTTTCAATTCTGTTTGAAGTGGCTGACAGTCAATAGTTTGAGGCAGAAATTTTTTTCCTCTGTCTTGACTGTAATGAACTAACAATTGATTAAAATGACAATTTACTTATAGGAGAACTATAAAGAATCAACTCAGACCTATAAAAGGTAGAAAGGGCTTGCTCCCTTCCACTACTAACCTCAAATACTATGATGAAGGCCAGCCGTGCTGCCAGGACATGCCAAAACTGCAAAGTGAATTCATATGGAGTCGAACTCCAGGGTGGTGCTCTGTAGTCTCTATACCTGCAGAGCAAAGAGAAACGCAGTGAGTTAAACCCAGTGTACTCTCTTGAGCAATTAAAACTTTTGACATGGTCAAGGGCTCTCTGGTTCATCCCAGATCCGGCTAAAAGGAGAGAAACGTAAGTGAAAGCAGACTTCGAGAGGAGTTAAACTGAAAGGGAGAGCTGTCCAGAATACAGGCTGTTAAATAAAGCTGTTTATGAGACAGTACTTTTTGCTTCCAAAAATCCAGAGCTAACAGTTTGTTTTATTGTTACAAAGCTGGAGTATTAAGTGTGTTGATTCTAAATTGGTTCTTGTCTTTGTTTATAAGCATTTGAGAGTCTCCAGACAAAGTTTGCATACGTGAAATATGATTTTAATTTAAACTAATGCTTACTGCAAACCTAAGACAGAAAACAGGAGTGCACCCATGTCCTATTTCATTTTTATGCTGTATTTCTTATATTCATCTTGCAAAATTTTTTGCAAGAGTTGTAATCTCAATCTGGGTAAGAGAGGTAACAAAAATTTTAATTGTGTATTTTAATTGATTGACTTCAGAATGCTTAACAAAATTGAAATGAGGATTTTTACCATTCTTGGTAGCTGATAAAACTTTTAAATTAAATAATTCATAGAGACGTGAAAGATAATGGCTTGCAAGAGTCCAACAAAAACTTCAAACACAAATTTCCAGCATGTTAGCTGCATATCCTACCACACAGTATTTGTACTCAAGGACTCTATGTTGAACAAACATGAACTCCAATGCTTTTAAGGGCAAAAAAGAAATGCCAGCAACTTCAGCACTTTAAATTTTCTGTCCGCAATAATGTCCATGCCTGCATTAGAGTAAGTGGGAGCAAGGAAACGTACCGACAGTATCCTGAGTATCCCATCCCAAGTTCACTCAAATCAAATATTGACAAGCTGCTGTTGACATATCCTTTTAAGCATCTGAAAGAAAAAGCCATATGGGCAGCACTTTCTTCATAAAGTGGTTATACAATAAACATCCTGTATGTAAGCATATTCTGCTATCAGATACTGTGAGCATAATACTTTATTGGCTTATCAGGACAAAAGCAATTCTGAAATTCATGCAGAGAAGCAAAGTTTACTGGAAAAAAATGACTAATAACTGTTTCAGCAATAGCACTGTTTAGAAGTCTATTTTCAGCGCTTTTCATGGTTTTGCTTCTTACCTGCTGGGAGATATAAACCAAAAATTGTTGCTACAGCGTTTTTAACAGTTCTCTAAAATTACTGATCTTTGAAAGATGGATAGAAAGTCAGAGAGCAGTATAATTTAACACCCTTGCAGAACTGGCCACCAATAATGCAGCATATATAAAAAATAACATGTTTTATGTGTTTTCATCAACAGTAACATGAACATTGTATATATACCAAACAGTTATATTAAAGGCAAAAATATATTACTATTAATTACAGAAATTATATAAATAAATTGATTTATGATTGTAGGTGTGAATTTTTGCTGTTGCTTGAAAAGCACACAGACATGAAAGATATCCCATCTTCTTTAAATCTGTCTTGTAACTTAACTAAAGCACATTTGAAAATCAAAGATATAAGAAGAGATGCATGAGGAATCCTTTTATAATCCTGGATCTTCAGGTTTGCTGTAATACCTCAAACCACTACTGAGAAAATAAGAAACAGAATTACACAGTTCTCTCTTAAATGGGTAGGGCGCATCAAGCGCTCTATCATTTTTCTGATACTGTCTCTATTCATCCTATCCCACCTCACTATTTTTGCCCTCTTTTCCTGTGACAGCTCAGGAAGAGCAAATCACTATTTTTGGGAGCATGTATGTGTACTTGGGAATGCACTGGGAGAAGACAGAATAGACCTACTGCAGAGAACAGGAAAAGCTTATCTAGAAAAGATGTGAGAACTAATACAATGTACAGACTTTTTTTGTTTGCACTCAGGAGGGAAGAGATGATTTTCCACTTCTATAAAGAGCTACTTTGCAAATGGCTGACTTACTTGCTCTTCACATCTGGAAGGTTTGCACAGAATGTAAAGAAATGTATCTGATATATGTTATCATAGAAATACAGTAGTAAATTGTGCTTCCACTCAAAAATACATGTATATATAAAGAATATACTAATTACTTTTCTTGTCTGTACCCTTGATCTGTACAGGGACCATATTTGTATGCATAGACAAAACGTGGAATGTAATCAGAAGTAATGGCAATAACGAAGGCATTGGTGATGACAGCCAGAACTCCAATTCCTTCCAGAATTCCATACCAAATACCTAGAAACAAGAGAAATTTCAACAAAGCAGTCCATTTTTTATAGTCATATTAAGTCATATAAAGTCATACCAGTGATAATAAATTCATTATTAGTCATATAGTTTTCCTTTCTTGTAGAGAATGAGTTATGAGACAGAAAAACTCATCAGATTAAGCCATGTCCCCTCCCCACATTGCAGCCACCACCCATGCCACCCAAATTAAATCTTACAAGAGGGCATACCTGCTGAGAAGATAAGCCAAGCAAAAAAAGCCATAAAGGTTAATTTTTTGTTATGAAGGCCAAATAGGAGGTTCTGGAAAGAGATTTCTCATTTAATTGAATTTTAAATTAAAAGTTAATTCAGTCCTTTTATTTAACTTCTAAACTCAGTTTATTTTAGACCTAGAGTTCCACAAATCAGAAGCCTAAATACTTTTAGCCTGTTTCCAATATTCAAATTGTAACGATTCCTTATCGTAAATGGGAAACAAACTTGAGGGATCCTCTTTGCAAATCAACTAACTATCCTTTTGTTGCCAAAAAGGAAAGCCGTCACTGAAATCTGTTGGTTATGTTACCATCCTGACACATTAAATATTTCATAGGTGGAGCTGTTCTCAAGAGGAAAACCCAAAGAGATAGTAGCTGCAGTGGCAGCCACTGGCTTCTCTCACCTATATCTGTTGCTCTTGCAGGCATGGGTCTTCGCCACTGAGTGACAAACTTGTATGCATCTAACCTGATTTCTATGATGTTGTTGAGCAGTGCCAGGAGAGGTGCCAGGGGGAAGGCAGCCACAAAGATGGTGGTAAAGCCAAACTGTAAAACTAGACAGGCATTTCCGTGGTTAGAAATTGGAAATTCAAAATAATCTTATAACATGCAACACAGTTTTACCTTCTGAAGAAAACCAACACATCCCCGATTTGCTTACCCATCTCTAAATATTCGTCCATTAAACCATGGAGATTCATAGGCTGCAGATTCCAGTCTTTTTCCCATTGAGGCAGAGAAATTTTATTCTCCATTGATTGCCCTCTTTTCTTCATTTTGCGTCGTGACCACCAATTCTGTAATAAACTTTATGAGATGAAGAGACTATTAATGACTGTATCTGCTCACAGATTTAAAATACATCCTGGTACTCTTCTGAAATAAGCAGGCCTGTTTTAAACAGCATCTGGATGATTACTGAAATATTTTATGGAAAATTTTACATTATCCTCTTAGATATTAAAGAACTTATAAAGGATTTCATAATTCTGCATTATAATTTTAATTGTCTTTAATGCAGCATGTACAAATTGTACAAATAAGCTTTTCAGAATATGAAACATGTTTGCATGGACTTCTTTTATTTTGGTAGGATTTACCTGTATGACTAAATAAAAAAAAACTCTTTAAAAAAATCATGCACAGCAAGAACACTAAAAAATAAATAATGCTTTACTTCAATCCTGTAAAAGAAAAACCAGGCCAGTGGAACTCAGTAAGAATACCATTGTAAAACACACTGAATAGTAGAATACATATATTTTTGAACAAACCTTAAGGTCTAGATGTTCTACAGAGTATTTATTTTCTTAAAGCAGAAAAAGCATTTTAAAAGGTGTTGCTGTATGTGGAAATATTTAAGACTTTTCTTCATAAAGCTGTGGAAAAATCTTTTCACTAAGTAGTCATAAGTATTAAGGAGATGGTAGGCTCATGAATGAAACTGTTATTTAAAAGAAAAATATTATCTAGTACTGACACATAGACCAATTAAAGACTACTATTTGTTTCTAGATAATATGGAAAAGAGACTAAAGATGGGAAATAACTTTCTTGTAAGTATTTTTATTAAAAAGCTGCTTTTTTTCCTCTTGAGCTAATTTAGTGTTTGGCTCTTGATCTCTCTTGTTACTGAAAGAGCAGTTTTTGTTTGTTTGAAAGATAAATTGTTGCCTATGTTGCAAACAATGGTTTTGTCAAAACAAAACATTTCCGTAACAGAATATAAGCATGTTCTAAAATAAATTTTAGACAAGGCGAACATCCTGCTTGGCTGGGAAGACAGGAAGCCTGGCAGTTAAAGTAGATTTCTCAGTTTCAAAAATCCTCATTCCACAACATACAGTACGCTGTCCCTCATGTGCAGAACAACTGCAATTGCACGTTATGAGTAAAATCCTTTCTAACATATTTTCAAGGTTGATATTTCAATTTGACCAATATTTGATGACCAACATCTTACAGGAAACATATTACATTTTCAAGAGAAGTGTAAGACTCTTAGCTCATTAGTCATTTCAGAGGCTGAACATCTCTGTATTATGGAAAATGAAATCCTAATAAACAACTGAGATGCTTAACATTCCATGAGAATCTTTATCTCAGAGTGGAAGACAATGCCTTCCTTGGGAATAAAGTGACAATATCTGAGGTGGAATGAGTGAAAACATTCTCCAAACGTAAAACCACTTCTCCCTAGCACTGAATCATGCTAGGGAGAAACATGTATTTACTGTTTTTAAAATGAACTTTAACAGCTGAACTTACGGATAGCCTAGTTCCATGAAGTTGTTCCACATTTGTTTTAAAACCATAATAACTCCCATTTGTAAGCACAGATCTATCAAGCAGCCACTAGGATGACACTGAAATGAAGTTGAAGAGATCAACAGCTAAAATCAGAGAATTCATTTATTTTTTTATTCGTTCAGAGCATAAATAAAAAATATTAAGTATGCGTGTTGAAAAAGATCTCCATCTGCAGAAATATTAAAATAAATACTAACAGACTTCAACTGAACAACCCTTAGACATATTGTTAAATATTAGATATTTGATCATATTGCTCAATTTAAAGGTATGTGTGCTAGATATATGATAAATGACAGAGACCACTTCACTTAGACCAATAAGTACTTACTCACTTCAAAAAAATGGAGCAATATTTCATTTCCAGTAATCTAAGTCTAAAGAAAGATTTACTGTCAGAATTTCTGGTACTGGTATGTTATCTGTATCTATCTATCTGTGCATGTGTGTGTGTATATATATATATATGTGTGTGTATATATATGTACTGATATATTAAAATGTTAAGTAATTACAGAACTATTTTTCAAGTGACTACAAAGTTATAAAATTTTACTCTCTGGCTACCAAGTTTCAGTAGAAGAAATCTGATTTTCAGAGAAAAGAGGAAACTTCAGCATACTGGTGAGTTGCAAGTCTTACATTCCTGTTAAATTTTGAAAATATTATTTTTCTTTTTTTAGAACTGTACAAAATGATCGATTATTTTGGGTTGGAAATGATCCCTTAAGATGATCTAGTCCAAACTTCTGCAATAAGTACGGGCATTTTCAACTAGAGGAGTCCCATCCAACCTGACTTTGAATGTTTTCAGGGATAAGACATCCATCACCTCTCTATATAACCTGTCCCAGTGTTTCATCATCATCTTCATCATCATCATCATCATATTTTGAAAATCTCTTCCTTACACCTAGCCTAAATCTAGCCTCTCTTCGTTTAAAATCATTAATCCTTGCCCTGTCTCAACAGGCCCTACTAAAAGTTTGTCCACTTCTTTCCTTCAAGCACCCTTAAGTACTGAAAGGAAGTAATAATGTCTCCTTGGAGCCTTCTCTGCTCCAAGTTGAGTATCTCCAACTCAGCCTGCCTTCATAGGAGAGCTGCTCCAGTCTTCTGATTCATTTTGTGGCCCTCCTCCAGGCCCATTCCAAAAGATCTGGTTTTTTTCTGTGCTGACAGAAATTAATCAAGTTGATTAATAAGCTGATGGCTTTATAATTATGTCCTCTATCCAAAAATTCCAAGTACCAGCAGATTCCAATCTCAGAGGAGTCACAGTGTATGTGAGGTAAGGGACTATTACTGATGGCTTTTCCCTAAGACAGAAAGAAGTTGTGTGCCTTGGGCAGAGTCACTCAGCACATTGGAGAACACAGAAGGAAAAAACCATCTCCTGGATCCTATCCTTTGCTATAAATAAGAGTTTAATATTTGATGCACTTGGAATAATAAAATCTTTAAACAGGGCTTTAGCCACTTCCTTTTTATTCATGGAAATATCACAGGAACACAAAACAGGATTGTTTACCTCTTCCAGCCTCCATCTGTTAAAAAGCTTGTTGTACTTTCCTGGGCGGCCTGCAAATCTGGAAAATAAGATTTCTGTTTCTCAGCGGACATTCCAGAAACACCCTGTATCCGTACTTGCTTCATAGCATCCACTGAATTCAGGAAATATCAACAGAATAAATCACACAGGCTTAAATCTGGTGTCCGTAGAATATGGAAGTTTCAGAATGCAAACAAGGACCATCATTTTGCAAGTGATCCTAAGCTTTTATTATGTCCTGAATAAAAATCCTAGCTTCAGAGATTTTAGATGTTAGCTATTCAAACTCTAATCTACTTCTAAGAAGACAAGCATGCCACTACATCTAATAAGAATTAACTGTAGCACAGGGATCTGCTTGCCCAAGTGAAGTGTACACTTGATCTGTAAAACAAATCCCAGCTCTTGATGACCTCAATGAAAGTTATAAAAGAGAGAAAGAAACCCATGCCTAGTCCTGTTAGGTACAGGAGAGAGCATACACACAGAAATTTTGGTATTATATGGTGAATACACCACTGAATGCAAAAAACAAATTCTCACCAACACTCTTTACTAGGCTTTTTTTGTTTCCTTGGTTTTTGGTTTTGTTAGTTTTTTTCCAAACAATCCTGAACTGAAATTATACTGTAAAACTTTATAGAAGATACCCCAAAATGTTCTGTAAGTTCTGCAGGAATTGTAAGTCTGACTACAAAACTGAACTGAAGATGAAGCAAGGTTAGATCTGTGCTGTATCTCATGGTCTAACCTAAAGATACACACAAAAATTGGAGGCAGAAATTCTGCTTTCTGCTCTTGTATAAGTTTTGCCAGACAATATTTACTATTTACAGAAATGCATTATTGGAAATGCAACTCAAGGGGAATAAGCACAAAAGATTAATAAAGCCTATTAACACAGGGCTAAATACAGACCCACATCTAGGAAGTGGCTGCATTTTCAAAATTTCTGCGTTCTTATTTAGTAAGAAAGTAATGTACATTCCCATTAAAAAGTAGAATTTTTACTCTCTAGTTTCATGAGTAAACATTTCAATGGTCCAACCCTTCCATCCATTTAGAAATATTTAGTGTTTTAATTATGCCCAGAAAGCAACTTGTACCTAAACATTAGAGCTCAAACAGTCCCTGTATTTTCTTCAAATCTATAAAATTAGTGAAGATTTTGAGTTCTGGGCAAGTATTCTTTTAAGTGCAATTGGCAAACATAACGTACCTGCCAAGAAAAAAGGCAATGTAGAAGATGGAACTGTTCAAGTTGACAAACTGGAAGAGGAACATTTTCAAGGCAAAACTGTTTTCCCACTCAGATTCTGTTCTAGGGTGCTCTTCAGAAAGACACAATATACATTATATAAACAAAAATGAAATTGAGTTATGCATAAGTTTGCTCACAAATCAATCAATATTAACAAAACAAGTGATGGTTTTAAGTCATGGTGTCCCATCATGTTGCCACTGATTTCTTTTCATTGCCCCAGCTTAGACTATGTTGTTTCAATGTGGAAACAGAAGATAGGAACCCCTTGGTTCAGAATAAATCATAATACTATGGGAGCATACCTGTTCCACTTCCTTGAAAAAATTTGGAAGCCAGTGTGAATTTTTTATTTTAAGATTAAAGGTATCTTGATTCAAAGAAAAAAACTCACCACAAAAATCCCCCACAAAACCCAACCAAACTCCAAAACAAACAAAACCCAAACCAACCCAACCCCTCAAAAAATCTGAAAGAACTTGGAATCAGTAGAGCTGCCAAGGGAAGCAGAGCTGAAAGAGTCACCTAAAAGCTAGTTGATTTCTCATCCAAGCTTCTCATCCCCTAAATACTCCTGTAAAACCTTTACTTCATCCTCAAAATTTCCCTTTCATAAAGCTTGAGGAGTGCCAAACAGTTTATAATCCAGTGAGGAAAGGACAGAGGCTCTCTCTTAGCTTCTTTTGGAAAGAAATGTAGAAACGTGTAGTAGGGCTACAAGTGCTCTGTGTGGGTCTGCACTGCCTTGGATATCTTTCCTTAAGATTTTTTATGTCTGAATTAGAATTTGGTGATAATATTTACAAATTAATTTTTACAAAATCCATCTTTGATGGACATATCAAACTTGGAATATAGTACATTGGCAAAAATTTTAAAGCACATGAGCTGTAAAAGCATATGAGTTATAAGTCTAAACTGCATGGATTCATCAGTTAAAATTTGTTCTACTTAACTACTCTGGTCTACGGATGACTAAATTTGGATAGAAATATACAGGATACTACTAGCTTTACATAAGGACAGTGTTCCCAGAAGGTGTCCTTTTCTGATGTAAAACACCTTAGCAAGAAGAATGAGCTACCTATCTGAAACACATAATGCT
Source organism: Setophaga petechia (assembly GCA_024362935.1). Taxonomy (NCBI): domain Eukaryota; kingdom Metazoa; phylum Chordata; class Aves; order Passeriformes; family Parulidae; genus Setophaga; species Setophaga petechia. Next base: position 54,874,525 of record JANCRA010000003.1, on the reverse strand, counting down.
CCTTTATATTTAATTCAAGAAATTCTTTTTAAAAAAAATTCTTTCATGTATTTGGGGAAAAAACTACTTAAACAATTATTTTCTTTCCTATTCTATGACCCGTAACAATACAAAATACTTTAAAAGGAATAGAAATAATTTTGATATGAAAAAATACTTTAAAATATTTTAAGAATTCAAGTAAGTTGGCCATAAATTCTGAATTTTTCAAGCCTGCTCCACTGCCTGTTAGGTGAAGTACTATAAAGCTTTGAGCACCTCGTTTTGTTCTTTAACCAAAAGAGGGAGCTGTGGAATTTAAGCAGCCAGCTGGCATTTAACCAAGACAAAATCACTTGCATATTTTGACATGGGCTAAAAGTGAGCATGTAAAATGAAACACTAAACAGTAACACATTGACACAGCCAGAGATCTTAAATTCTATCTTTGTTTTCTTGTTTTCTATAAGCTAGAAAGCTTTATGTCTGAATCATGACTAGAGGCTTCAGTATAAAATGTTAATGTTACAGATTTGGAGCTACTATAAAATTCATGACTCAACATTTTTATCTGGGACAACTTAATTTTATCTTAACCCATTTTTTTCCATATGAAAGATCAAATTAAAAATTAATAAAAAATAAACCAAGCATTTGGGGATAATAGAAAAAACTCTTTAGCATGCTAAAAAAGAATAAGTTTTGACTTTCACTCCAAAATAAGATTACTATTTTTCATTGTATACCATGAAACATTAAAAGAAGAAGTATAAGAATAAATTCCTTAGTTTTATTTTATTTCCTCACTGAAATACTAATGTATTTTCTTTCTGTGATATTTCTCACTTGCTTAGGAAAATGCCAGCAATGTACTTCACAGATTAAGTTTTCAAAACACTTCTTTAAAGGTAAATAAAGAAGTATACTATAAAGGCATATGCCACAGCCAGCAAGAACCACACCATTAGTAAAGACCTACATACCTAAATCTGTCAGGAGATAGGCAACTTTTTCATACACCTAAAAAAGAAATGAAATGGTGTAAGTACAGGACATCCTGGCTGTAGTGATGACAAATCCACATTGAAAACAAGCATCAAAGCATGGCATTCTCTTGCTCTATAGCATCAAGGTATCACAGTACAGTTTTCCTTTGCTGAGGATATCAGCCTTGTACTGAAGTTTTCTCTCTATACATTGACCATCTCAAGTCTTTATTTTAAATTTCATTTAGCCCCAGGCAGTTGCCAACTCTGAAATATATTTCCTTCAGTATACTACAAAGAGCAAGTTATTTTGGATAGCTTTGCTTATTCTCTTGAATATACATTTCATGATGTGGAGTGATCATGCATAATAACAAAAATAACTAGAGGACTCTGATTGGAAGAATTATTTCTTATTGCAGCAAGTGCAACTCCTTAAGAGAACTAAAAGCCAATGTTTGCTGGGTTATTACTCCTTTTTATCTGCTCGTGCTTGCATGGGAACAGAAAGATGATAAACAATAATGCAGCTGAAATAATAGAGTTTCTGTCCATGTAATGCTACAAGAGCAAATGATTAAACCTGTGCTGTTACATGACAGAAAAAACCTAACACCAAAATCACATAGCACAGTGATTCCAGGACTGTGCAACACTGATATCACAGCTGGATTTTAATAAGAAGTCATTAATCAAAAACAACCTAGAAACCAAATTCTCAGTCAAGAAAATAATGTAGTTCAAATTAGAACTACATCTCCAATTAGAGATGTACTGCAAAAGGTAATATTAAAAAACACAAATGTAAAAAGCAGCAATCTCTACCCTTGTAACTTGGTGACATTAAGTGAAGATGCACAGCGACAAATTAAGCAGAATTTAGAGAAAAACATTAACAAGCATTGTATCAGAGGAGAAAAATCTACTGCAATACTAGCTTCAGAAAGTGCTACCTGAAAAAGCATGAACATGTATATATCAATACATGGGTACCTCAGTAAGCTTTTAAAAAATATTCTCTTAAATTAATTGCTTCTTTAAAAGAACAGAAGACTTACAACATTGAGTGACATGATGATCATAAAATTGATACAGACTCCAGTGCCGGATGTTGCAAACTGCCAATACTTCTTGATGAAATACCACTTGAAAGAAGCAAACTGTTCCATGGCTACCAGTCGATACACCACAACTGCAAACACTGCAGTAAGGACCAGTGAAATCTACAGGTATGTATTTATGAGCAGAGGTATTAGAACAAAAGGAATCACATCTGAAATTATATCCGCTGAAATAATAAAACAAGTGTTTTAAAGATTGATATTTGTTTTGGAGAGCAGAGTTTGAGAGAACAAAAAACCAAGATGAGTTACAACATTTCTTTACTGTTCTTTTCCAATATAACTATATTCCATCTTCTTGGGAAACAAAGAGATCCCTGAACAAGCAGTAGGACAGACAATTGGTTTCGCCTATGTTGAGTAAATCCACTAATCTTAATGAATGCACTCATGCTGAGTTACTATTTACATCAGATAAGAAGAATTACAATATAACAGTTCTAATATTGTTAAACATCACCATGAAGAATATTCCTGAGACAGACACCATCAGTCGACTGAGCTTATCAGGGAAAGGCTGAAAAGGTTCAGGTTTTCCTGTGATGGGGTTTACTCTTTCCACTTGGGAATATTTTGCTTCAAACTGGGGGCGCAGTTCTTCCTGGAACGACAGGGTGGATTCCATTTGTTGTATTACTTATTTCTCTCAAGAATCAGACATACATGTAGACGACTATACTGACACAGATCATTTTTCATAATGCTGAAACTCAAATACCTAAATAATTTGCTCTTTTGAAAATCCTTGGAAGTAGTGCCAGAGATCAGCAAAGAACAGAAACCACAGGAGCCTTCCCCACTATGTGAGGGTGTTAAAAAGAATCATGGGTCATATTCCCGACTTAGACGCTAGATTGTCTGTGAAAATTGGTAACAAAACCATAAACTAGGGCCAGTTATAATGGTGTTGTGTTATGACAGCATTTATTAAAAACAGCCACCAGCTTCTATCTACCCATCCACAGAAAGCTGTAAAATAAGTGAAGTCTATTGACTTAAACTGCAATTAAATCAACAATATAGGTAGACTACAGCAAAGCTGACTAGTAATTTATAGAATAAAAAAATTATTATTGCTGATGCTGATAGCAGAGTGTTCAAGGATAAGCTACGCCTCTCCAAGGACACAAAATCTAGTTTCTGTCTTGTTTCTTGTCCTGGTCCTATTTTTATGCAGGATTAGGAATTTCCAGAACAAGAAACCATGGAACTGAAAGGCATCTGTGCTGACATCAGAAGCAGCTCCTGTCCTCTGTACAGGAAGTATTTGCACACAGTTTTTCCAAGGATACTTTTAATAAATGTACAATTATATTTGGAATTATAATGTTAATTGCAAAAGGCAAAGTATCCTTGTACAATCTCAAGCATACCTTTGTATTCTTCAACTAGTGCTATAAATACAAATATGATCTGAATGACAAACTCAAATGACTGACATACAATATGGATTGATACTGAGACTTTAACCATGGTGATGGCATGGTTTACATGTAAATTTCTGTTTCTTCTTACCTCTTCATCTTCCCAGTCTATGAGGTCCCAATCATAAGTCAATACAGCTCTCCGTCTTTTCCAAAACTCCAAAAAGACTGTTGCTGTGGAAAACAACTGTACTTTAACTACGGGGGAGGAAAGGGCCATGCAGATCTTAAGAAAATCAGCAATGTAACATATCATTAGCCACTTTCTGACAGTTTTCCTCATAGAATCTGGAAACTCTCAAGTAGCTTCAAGATAATCTCTGATAAATTTAAAACAGTAGTTAACAATGTTTATCTAAGAAACATATTTTTGCTGTCTGCAGTAGCTGTACAGAAATAGGTACCTGTCCACATGAGACATTGCCATCCCTTTAAATTCATCATTTTGCTTCTCATTTTATTCAATGCATAGAATCTTCTCTTGAAGAAACAAACACATACACAGTAATATCTACTAATAAAAAGCCAAGAGCTATCTCCCTTTTATTCAGTTCAAATAGGAACCTCACTTCTTTCACAGCTATACCAGTTTTATACTGTAGCAGTCTTGCTACTAAATAATTCTTTAGATAATTATTTCTAATAATTCTTAGGTATGAGACCATAATCAGATTTTCCATATACTTAGGGGTTTGGATAAGATAATTACACCTAATTAATAACTCCAAATTTCCAAAACACTGTTGTCTGCCACTGAGGAGAGGTAACCTTGCTTAGGGTGTGACTCCTGACAAAACACAGAATTGTCCAATTGTTCCTTGAAAAACAATGAATTCAAATAGGAAGTAGGAAAATTGCTCAAAAGAAGAATTTCTAACTCAAAATAAACAGGAGGGTCACATATTCCTACCTTTATCTATATTTCTGTACTATGTTTAATATCTTTTTGGGTTTCTATACATACTTAATACATAATTAGTTATCTTAATTAGTTATATATATTATACCTATATCTACATAATTATACATTACTTATTTATATAATATATGCTCTTCGCATTGCTCTTAAGAGTGTTACACACAAAGAAGCTAAGCTGAGGATAATACACAACTCAATAAAAAAACCCTAACGAACAAATTAATAAAACCAGTCCTTAATTCTCTCTGCTCCCTGCCCAAAACAAAACAAACAACAACAGTAAAAAAAAAAAAAAAAAAAAAAAAAAAAACAAAAAAAAAAAACCAAAAAAAACTAAGAAAGAAAAAATACAAACCCTCTAAAAAAATCACTCATAGGGAAAAGCGTAAGAAAGTAGGAGAGGCTTGAAGACAAAAAAAAAAAGTTACTTTTTTCAGGTATAAATCTCATTCAAGTGGTGAAATACCCACGTACATGGACATCCAAATAATTAATGATGCCGAAGAATAACTAACTATAAAATTTACTGTGCTGTCATATGAGAGCTCATGTGTGGGAGGTAAAAGCTGGATCATCTCAATCTCTTTCATATGTAGAAAAAATACCCCTCATCAAAACCTCACTGTACAACATATGCTGAACAGCAGATCTACTACAATCATGTGACTTCAAGGTGAGGTTTTCTCATTCTTCTCAATCTAACATTTGAAAAAATTAATGCCTAATACAGTTTCCAGTTTTGTACTGCAAAAGAAGTTTTGCACACAAATTCAGCCTCATTCATAACCTCTGGACTGATTTAGCTTTCCATTTGCTCCTAGCAGCATTCATATGACACTCACTGCTCAAGGCCGCAAAACGTTATCCAACAACTTTCCAGGTTAATTGTAAAAATTCTAATTCTTCACAAGGCAGCAGAAATCTTTAGCATACTCTTACAATTGCTGTCTGCCCAGAAAACATTGCCTTGAGAACACCATCCATATACATTTCGGGACCTCACTCCATAGCAACGTGGATTTGAATTATCAACATGGTTTTTAATTATTCCTTTCTGAGTAAGAGGTCTGTTTATAGAACCACGGAATTTTCTTATGAAATGTAGCTTTTGTTCCAGAATCATGAAATGGGTAAGACTGGAAGGGAGTGGATCATCTGGTCTAACCTCCCTGCTCAAGGAGGGTCATTCAAGAGCATACGGCACACAACTGCACCCAGGAAGTTCTTGAATATCTTCAATGAGGGAGACTCCACAGCCTCTCTGAGCAGCCTCTTCCAGGAGAAGTAGGAGAGAAGTCCTTCCTCACATTCAGGTGAAAATTACTGTACATTAATTTCTGCTCATTGCATCTTGTCCTATTGTTTGGCACTAAGTAGACTCTTAACACCCTCCCTTTCAGATACCCAGATATATTGATGTATCTTCTGTCATCTCTCCTCAAGGATGAACAGGCCCAGCTCCCTCAGCCTTTCAACAACTCCAGGAGCTCCTTGTCTTTCTGGACATGAGGAGCCCAGAGCAGGACACAGCGCTCCAGAAGGGCTTCACCAGGGCTCAGCAGAGGGACAGATCACCCGCCTCAACCTGCTGTTCTTCCTAATGCACCCCAGGATCCCACTGGCCTCACTGCCCACAAGGTACGCTGCTGGCCCACGGACAAATTGTCATCCACCAGGAACCCCTGCTCCTTTTCCATAGAGCTGCTGCCCAGCAGGTCAGCCTGTACTGGTGCAAGGTCTTCCTCCTCCCCAGGTGCAGGACCCTGCATTTCCCTCTGCTGAATTTGACACAGTTCTTCTCTGTCCATCTCTCCAGCCTGTCAAGGTCCCTCTGAAGGGATGCACAGCACGTGAGCCATCCTACAACATCTCCATCAGCACACTGAGATCAATATTGCAATTGATATTGATCAACATGAGATCAATTTTGTTGATCATCAATATTAATTTAGGTGATTCTTATGTCATTAACACTTAGGGACATAACGTTTCCAGCATCAACACGTGATAAATCAGTGAGATTTTTATTGCATAACACTAACTTATTTTACCAACTTATTTGGATCTTCAATGAGTAACTTGGTTTGGTATAATAAAACTATTTTTAAGAAGTGAATTTCTTGCAGGTTCTCTATAAAATAAACTTTGAACTCAACACCATGCAACTCTCCTGTGGAATGACTCTCATTTTCCTGCTTTTAAGACTGCAATGGAATAGAATCAATACTGAGGCTGGAGAAGTAAAAGAAACAAGCAAAGGAAATAGTTCAATTACAAAAAACCATCAGTCTCCAGTACAGCTAAATTCACAGAGATTAGTTGTGCATATGACTACCACACTAAGTCCTTCTACCACAAGTCATGCTCCACCAGCAGTTGCTAATATCAAAGAGAATGTAGTGAAAAGAACAGAAATTATCAGTGGAGCAAAAAGCAGATCCCTGAGGCCCACTGATGGCACCACCTTCTCTTCAAATGTGTCAAAAAATTGCAATAACTCAGCCACAAATATCCACAGAATGTCTTGTGCAAAATTAGAACAACAGGTGGCTTTTCTGAAGTGACAAAAAGTGTTGCAGCTACATCTCCTTCCACAATGGCACCGAGTCATTCCACAGTCACCCATATCACCCCTGGGGCTTCAGTGCTCCCAGCGATAACTCTTCAGTAAAACCCACCACGTTGTTCCCCATCAGTGTCATTCGCACATCACCCATGGTGAAGCAGGACAGTCCTACCCCAAATTTCAACCCCATTCAGCAGACAACAAAGCTAAATCATAATTCCAGCAACCCTCCTACTGCATCACCAAAAGATGCCAATGAAGGTAAGGATCTAACTAAAATCCAAGTGGTTTAATAAAATTCTAATGTTGAAATAAAACCTTTTTTTTTTTAATTGAACTGGAGGCTTTATGAGACATGTGAACTTACAAGACACCTAGTACAAACTAAAAATAAAGCTCACCCAAAATAAAACATGTACTTTTCAAATTATTTACACTGCAATTAATTAATTAAGACTTCCTAGAGTGGGAGAACCTAGTGACAGATATTGCCTATTTTCACTGGAATGGACCTTCAAAGCAGATGTATAGAAATTAGATTTAAAACATACAGCACATCAACTTACTAAATTTAAAAAATTTTTGTGACCAAAGACGACTTCTTATAAACAATTCCAAAGGAATTACTCATCGTGCATTTAATTACCAAGTTAAGTACGCGTGGGAAAACAATAGAACATAAAATTGTCATTGCACTTTTCTATCCTGCTATTCTGAATCAGGTCTTCAGAAAAAGAAAAGATTAGAAGGAACAGTAATTTTCAGTATTAATTAGCTTTCAAGCTTTTAACACAGGACTGAAAGTACAGTTTGTACTAAGAACTGAAGGATTATCAGACTTTCATGTTTCCCATCTAGTTAGTGCATAGCTAATAATTACAAGGTACCTGATTTTCAGCTAACAGCAATTGAAAAGGAATGAGAGTTGGAGAGCACGTTCACTTCCAAGAAAAACTGAGTATCTTGAAGAAAGGTTTTAAGAAATTTGAGGGAAAATCTTGAAGAAATTTATTCATTCAGCTAATTGAACACATGCATGAAGCATTACTGAATTTTTAGCTTTGCACACATAGAAACTGAAATTCAGAGGCTGCATTTTAACTGCTGTCTCAAATGCTAACAAATAATTGTATTCAAAGAATTATTACTTTTTTCCTTTAATTAAAAAGTAGTTGTGATTCAGTAATTAAACCTGAAACCTTTTTATTTGATTAAAAACTCATTTAGATGCCTTTTTATTTTTTCTAAACCCCCGTTATTCCCCCAGACTTCAAAGATGGAGATGTCTGTTTTCATTTACAAAGACAGAAAGGTTCTGCAGAAAGATTGGTTTACTTATAGCTTGCAAAGTGTTTCAGACCCTTGCTGAAAAGTCTCACTCACAGGTTTTATAGATTTATTATTGCCATTCAACTGTTTCATCTTTGTTTCTTTTTCTCACAGAGAAAAACAACAAAGAAGAAGTAAGAGCTGGCATCTCTGCAGGAGCCATTTTGGGATCTGTATTAATTGGCCTGGTTGGATATTTTATATGTGCTACGAAGAGGCCTGAGTCATTTTCCCACAGAAAATTCCTATTTCCCACAGAAATCTCTATGTTGACACAAGGAGTGACCCAGGTAAGGAACAGCACAAGTGCTTTGCATAAGTGTTCCTTATTGCTGCACAGGGCTGCTTAAATAGTCTCATCTTACTGAATTATTAGGATATAATTGACTCCAGCCAAAATAGCTTTCAACAGACATTAATTTATTATTTAAAAATTTCAGCTTAACCAATATGCCTCTTAATTCTGTATCTCCTCCTTACAAGTTATTTGTTTAAGCTCTGAAATGTCAGGAAAATCGTATCTAGTATCAGTGAACCTGTTCAAAGAATTGTGGCAAGTATAAAGCTCAAAATCTCTCCCAAACCTTGATTAACTGAAAAAAAGTTAGACTGTTTAGTCATCCAATGTCAGTTACAAAATTAGGGATGAAACTACATGTGTTTTCAGAAGTAAAAACATTTTTAAGAGGTTTAAAAAGATGACTGCATTTGCCTTCTCCATGAGTATGTAAAAACTTGTATTGAAGTACAATCACAGCCCAAACACCAATATTATGTTCCTGGTCCTTATTTTTAAATATTTAAACAATTACTGAGAGGCCAAACATGCCTTTTTTCTCATAGAAAATAAAATCAAATTAAATTTTGGCAATATGCCCTTTTCAGTTTAAATGCAAGAGCAGAAAGCTGCCAGAACATCAGATTAGGAAGCAGCTTTGAAAGCTGACCACCCATGGGAGTGCTGAATGGGTGTTGCTAGAAGGACATGAGTTCTCTTCAGAGATAATGAATCAGGGCACTCATCTCTTCCTCTCTCCTATGTCAAAAAGCAGTTAACTGGACTTACACGTGATACGTGCGAGGGACAGCTGAATTAAACCACGAGTTAGTGATTCAGCAGATAGTGATAAACCCAGCAGATAATGATTCAAATCTTTCAAGCCATATATAAAAAAATTATTATGTTATTCCTTCAGTTCTTCACTAAGACAACTCTCTTGAACCATATGATAAGAGTCAGAGGTGCCTCACAGCAGACAAGACAGAGGAAGACAATGCAGGGTGCCCATCTGATGGCATTCCAATGGCTGACATCACACCATCCCACCCTTCGTTGCAATGCTTGCTTCAGATTATATTCTTGCCTGTTATCTACACCCCTTCATTTTTCCCAAAACAACTTGGCCATTGTTACCATACAGCCATTACTGTGCAAACAGTGTCTTGAAAAGTAAGGAAAAATCACAAGACAGGGTTCAGTAGCAGAGCATCACTCCTCTACTTTGTAATTAAATGATCAACCTCTACTTTTCCTGGAAGGGTATTATACTTGCTTTCTTAGAAATAACAAAGAAAAAGAGCACCAAGGTAAGATTCTGCTGTGTAACTTTGGCCAACAATGTAACAGAGAAACATTTGACTAAGACTACAATGATATTTTAGTATCAATACAAAAAACATCCTCAACTTCACTACTTTGAAGTGAAACTATTCCATCCTAATAATTTCTATCTGAAAAATGACTCAGGTCATTATTTTCCCAAATTTACATCTGTACATTCTTCAGTGAATATGCCAAGATTGATTAGGTTTACTTGGATTACTTGAACTTTGCAGGGGAGAAAGGAATTACTGAGTAAAATGAGCTACATCTAACCTATACTAGATGGCACTGATTTACTATCACTATCAATGGGAAAAAAGATGACACGCTTCTATTCCTCTGTCAAACAGATCTGTTCTTTGAATTGCAGGCTAGATCTTCAGAAATTATTTAAAACATGTCAGTACAGATTAGATAGCAGAAATACTTAACAAGACAGGAAAGGAATTATCTCTGATACATATAGGTATCTGTCCAGGTTTAGAGTAAATTTGGGAAAAAAATTCCCCAAAGTAGCTCCAGTGAGAAAAACAGATCCAATCGGCCCCTCCCCCCCTCAACTGGTCCGGGAGGAAAACAGTACCTCCTTGGAGAAAGGTGGAAAAAAAACTGTTTATTAAACAATAAAACTAAAACAATATCAAACAATGAGAGAAAACCCCCTCCCCGGGTTGCAGCTCACTCAGTCTCTGATCAGTCCCTCCAGTGCTGGAATTGTCGCAGGCCAGGCCCGGCCCGGTGGGCCAGAAATGTGAGCTGCCGGTGTTTCCCTGAGTGTTCAATCCAGAGCAGGTTTCAAAAAGGTCCAAAGAAAAAGGGAAAAAAGAGAAAAAAAGACAGTCCAGGGAACTTCTTTGCCTCAGCTAGCTGAAAACTAACTAAAAAGCCAAGAAGTGCTCTGTCCGTCGTCCTCTGCAGACAACCACCGCCGGCCCGCAGAAGGAATGTGGGGGAGTGACAGGAGTATCTGGAGGAAAAAAAAAAACCTGCATTTTCTCTCCCCCTTCACTGTCTGCAATAAGTCTTAAAGGTGCAAATTTACTATTTGGCACAAACAGAACAAGACGATTGGGGATAAAAGCATCATACAGCCAACCCAGGACATTCCACCCCTTATCCCCATATCGTCTGCTTATTACCAAAACTAATATAAATTCTAACTCTATAAATACATGCATTATACATTCATTATACAGCTATATACAGACAATGGCAATAGCATTCAGCAAACAGTGATATTTACACATAGGTTTTATCCAACAATCAAATCTCCTTGAGGTACACATCGTGTTCTTCCATCTTTTTGCATTATCCACCATGTGCAACCTGGTCCCTGAGCAAAAACAACCCCACGAATGGGTTTGTCAGTATTCGAGGCAGAGTTAATCCAAACTGTCTTCCCTAACAAACCTCTGACATGTACCACTGGGACTTTGTCTCCATCCACTCTATGCAAAGGCTCAGACTGGGCAGGGCCCATTCGGTTAGTAGAGCCTCGGGTGTTAACTAACCAGGTGGCTTTTGCCAGATGCTGCTCCCAGTTTTTGAAAGTTCCCCCACCTAATGCTTTCAATGTGGTTTTTAACAGTCCGTTGTACCTCTCCACTTTGCCTGCAGCTGGTGCATGGTAGGGGATATGGTACACCCACTCAATGCCATGTTCCCTAGCCCAGGTGTTGATAAGGCTGTTCTTGAAATGAGTCCCATTGTCTGACTCAATCCTCTCAGGGGTACCATGTCTCCACAGAACTTGCTTTTCAAGGCCCAGGATGGTGTTCCGGGCCGTAGCATGAGGCACAGGGTAGGTTTCCAGCCATCCCGTGGTGGCTTCCACCATTGTCAGCACGTAGCGCTTGCCCTGGCGTGTCTGGGGTAGGGTGATGTAGTCAATCTGCCACGCCTCCCCATACTTGTACTTGGACCACCGTCCACCGTACCACAGGGGCTTCACTCGCTTGGCCTGCTTGATGGCAGCACACGTCTCACAGTCATGGATAACCTGAGAAATACTGTCCATGGTTAGATCCACCCCTCGGTCTCGTGCCCACTTATAGGTGGCATCCCTGCCCTGATGCCCTGAGGCATCATGGGCCCATCGAGCTAGGAATAACTCTCCTTTATGTTCCCAATCTAAATCTATCTTTGACACCTCTATTTTTGCAGCCTGATCTACTTGCTCATTGTTTTGGTGCTCCTCATTAGCTCTACTCTTGGGAACATGGGCATCCACATGGCGGACCTTCACAGGCAGTTTCCCTACCCTGTTAGCAATGTCTTTCCACTCTTCAGCAGCCCAAATTGGTTTTCCTCTACGCTGCCAGTTAGCCTCTTTCCACCTCTCCAGCCATCCCCACAGAGCATTGGCTACCATCCATGAATCAGTGTAGAGGTAGAGCTTTGGCCACTTCTCTCTCTCAGCAATGTCTAGGGCCAGTTGAACGGCTTTGAGTTCAGCAAGTTGGCTTGATCCACCTTCTCCTTCAGTGGCCTCTGCGACCTGTCGTGTGGGGCTCCATACAGCTGCTTTCCACTTCCGGTTCATTCCCACAATGCGGCAAGAACCATCAGTAAAGAGAGCGTATCGTGTATCCTCTGCTGGCAGTTGGTTGTATGGTGGAGCTTCTTCAGCCCGTGTCACTTCTTGTTCCCCTTCATCAGCGAGACCAAAGTTTTCACCTTCTGGCCAGTTTGTAATTATTTCCAGAATCCCAGGGCGATTCAGTTTTCCAATACGGGCACGCTGTGTGATAACAGCAATCCATTTGCTCCATGTAGCACTGGTGGCATGGTGCGTAGAGGGAACTTTCGCTTTGAACATCCACCCCAGTACTGGTAATCGAGGTGCCAGGAGGAGTTGTGCTTCAGTCCCTATTACTTCCGAGGCAGCCTGGACTCCTTCATAGGCAGCCAAGATTTCTTTCTCTGTAGGAGTATAGTTGGCTTCAGACCCTCTGTAGCCTCGACTCCAAAATCCTAGTGGTCGGCCTCGAGTCTCCCCAGGCACCTTCTGCCAAAGGCTCCAGGACAAGCCATGGTTCCCGGCTGCAGAGTAGAGCACGTTCTTCACCTCTGGTCCTGTCCTGACTGGGCCAAGGGCTACTGCATGAGCAATCTCCTGCTTGATCTGTGCAAAGGCTTGTTGCTGCTCAGGGCCCCAGTGGAAAGTGTTCTTCTTACGGGTGACCAGATAGAGAGGGCTCACAATCTGACTGTATTCGGGAATATGCATCCTCCAAAAACCTATGGCGCCTAGGAAAGCTTGTGTTTCTTTCTTACTGGATGGTGGAGACATTGCTGTGATCTTGTTGATGACATCGGTGGGAATCTGACGCCGTCCATCTTGCCACTTTACTCCCAGAAACTGGATCTCTTGGGCAGGTCCCTTGACTTTGCTCTTCTTGATGGCGAAGCCAGCTTTTAGGAGAATCTGGATGATTTTCTCCCCTTTCTCGAACACCTCTGCTGCTGTCTTCCCCCACACAATGATGTCATCAATATATTGCAAATGTTCTGGAGCCTCACCCTTTTCCAGTGCAGCCTGGATCAGTCCATGGCAGATGGTGGGGCTGTGCTTCCACCCCTGGGGCAGTCGGTTCCAGGTGTACTGCACGCCTCTCCAGGTGAAAGCAAACTGAGGCCTGCATTCTGCTGCCAGAGGAATGGAGAAAAATGCATTAGCAATGTCTATAGTGGCGTACCACCTTGCTGCCTTGGACTCCAGCTCGTACTGGAGTTCCAGCATGTCCGGCACAGCAGCGCTCAGTGGTGGGGTCACTTCATTCAATGCACGATAGTCCACTGTCAGTCTCCATTCTCCTTCAGATTTACGCACAGGCCAAATTGGGCTGTTGAAGGGTGAGTGGGTCTTGCTAACCACCCCTTGGCTCTCCAGCTCACGGATCATTTTGTGGATGGGAATCACAGCATCTCGATTCGTTCGGTACTGTCGGCGGTGCACTGTTGAGGTGGCAATTGGCACTCGTTGCTCTTCTACCTTCAGGAGTCCTACTGCAGATGGGTTTTCTGACAGTCCAGGCAAACTGTTCAACTGCTTGATACCCTCTGTCTCTACAGCAGCTATTCCAAATGCCCATCTGAGTCCCTTTGGGTCTTTGAAATACCCACTTCGAAGGTAGTCTATGCCCAAAATACATGGGGCCTCTGGGCCAGTCACGATAGGATGTCTCTTCCACTCATTCCCAGTCAAGCTCACATCAGCTTCCACCAAAGTGAAATCCTGGGATCCCCCTGTCACACCAGCAATGGAGACAGACTCCGTCCCCACATGTCTCGACGGAATTAATGTACATTGCGCACCTGTATCAACCAAAGCTTTATACTCTTGTGGTTCCGATGTGCCAGGCCAACGAATCCACACAGACCAGAAAACACGATTTTCCCTGGCCTCTACCTGGCTAGAGGCAGGGCCTCTCTAAGCCTGGTTATCCTTCTTTCCCTGGGGATATGTCTTGGATGTTCCTTCAAGGGGATCGGACATGTCATCATCATCATATCTGGTAGTTCGGCTATGGGCAACTGGAGCTGCTTTCCTTTTGGTGGCTTCCTTCAATTCACGCACCCGTCGTGCCAGAACAGCAGTAGGTTTTCCATCCCACCTCCCCATGTTTTCTCCACAATCACGCAGGTAGAACCACAACTCATTTCGTGGGGTGTACCGTCTCTCACCACCTGGGAAACGTCTGCCTTGGATACCAGAACCTCTGATCTGTACTGCTGATACTTGGAGAAGGTCTTCTTTAATCTCCTGTCGGAGCTTCTTATGATTCTCCTCTATCTTATCCTCTAATTCCTGCAGACGTGTTTCCACCGCTGAGATTCTGGCATGTGTTGGGCCATGCACAGCATCTGCATATGCTCGGAGCTTCCTTGACATATCCAGCACAGTCTCTTCCCTCTCATCCCTCTTCATTATGGCTAAGGCAGAGGCATATTCATGTGGCCCAAGTCGCACAAGTTTTCGCCACATCACAGGCGTGCATGGTACAAGGTCTGGGTTCTTAGTTGTCTCGTCATCTGAGAAGATAATCTCTGCCACTGCCATTTCTCTCAGGCGTTGGATCCCTTGCTCTATGGTCTTCCACTGAGTTTGTTGCATATAAAGATCATCTGCACACAGGTATCTTTGTGCAACACTATCCAAGACCCGTGACCAGAGGCTGCGTGGATTAGCCCCCCTCATCACTCCTTGGTCGATGACAGGATCCTGTGACAGGGACCCCAAATGCCTTGCTTCAGTGCCATCCAGAATTGTAGCCTCGCCTGCAGCATCCCAGAGACGGACCAACCAACTAATTATGGATTCAAACAGCATGTCTACTAACTGCTTTAACAACCACAAACACACAATTAATAGAGCTTTTTTCCACATTCTCCAGCCCCACGTCTGGGCACCAATTATGTATTTGTCCAGGTTTAGAGTAAATTTGGGAAAAAAATTCCCCAAAGTAGCTCCAGTGAGAAAAACAGATCCAATCGGCCCCTCCCCCCCTCAACTGGTCCGGGAGGAAAACAGTACCTCCTTGGAGAAAGGTGGAAAAAAAACTGTTTATTAAACAATAAAACTAAAACAATATCAAACAATGAGAGAAAACCCCCTCCCCGGGTTGCAGCTCACTCAGTCTCTGATCAGTCCCTCCAGTGCTGGAATTGTCGCAGGCCAGGCCCGGCCCGGTGGGCCAGAAATGTGAGCTGCCGGTGTTTCCCTGAGTGTTCAATCCAGAGCAGGTTTCAAAAAGGTCCAAAGAAAAAGGGAAAAAAGAGAAAAAAAGACAGTCCAGGGAACTTCTTTGCCTCAGCTAGCTGAAAACTAACTAAAAAGCCAAGAAGTGCTCTGTCCGTCGTCCTCTGCAGACAACCACCGCCGGCCCGCAGAAGGAATGTGGGGGAGTGACAGGAGTATCTGGAGGAAAAAAAAAACCTGCATTTTCTCTCCCCCTTCACTGTCTGCAATAAGTCTTAAAGGTGCAAATTTACTATTTGGCACAAACAGAACAAGACGATTGGGGATAAAAGCATCATACAGCCAACCCAGGACAGTATCCTAAAAAGCATGGTCCACTTCTGTCCAGCTAAAGAGTAAAACTATGGCAACATAAAGCAAATAATTGTATAGCTGATCTGCTTGCAATTACCAGACGTCTAAATAGAAAGAAAGAATATGTAAAAGAAACAATTGTTAAGGCACAGAATAAATAAAATAAAGTACAGAGAAAACTACCCATGAGGGATATGTCCTGGTTATTATGGTCTGCTAAAACACTTTAATTAGCATGGAGACTGTGGATGGAATGAATTATCTCACTGTCTGTGAGTGATGCCATGAGGTTTTATTCAATATGTGAGTAAATTACATGCACATACACCCCAGAGAGAAACTATGTCAGTCAAACTGAATATGAGCAAACCAGGAATTTATTTTAAATATTAAAGATTTCAGCCCATATATGCATTTTTGCCTTTTTTTTGAGTTCAGTCATAAAAACAGCATTATGTCCCATCTATACCAGGACCTGATTTCTAACATAGTATGCAGCAGACTGAAAATCTGAGATAGATTCACCGATATTACACAAGAATATCACTCTGATGCTTGAAATGAAGAAATACGTAATGCTCAGCTTTCACCTTCCTTAGCCCATATTATACCATCTTTCCCGTGGTAAAGCAGTGTCATTCAAGCAAATTCCTCCTCACACTTGAATCTTGGTCTCAGATGAAAACAGAAAGAGCTCTCTTGAAGGAAAGCTTAGAGATGAAGAGATGCTAAGAAGCTATCTCTGTTGTCTGCACTGCAAACAATATAATTAAATGCACTGTATTTTAGGAATTTTTAAAAGTAATAATTATTAATTGGAAGACAGTAATAGCAAGATTAGCAGTAAAAGAAGAAGTATGAATGAGGAAATTAATCAAAGTGTGCCCTTTAGTTATAGCATGGTAATTTTTAACAACGTAATCATAATTTTTGCATGTATGGGGATGTGTTTCTGTTCTCCATGTAACTATTTGATGTTTTGCTGTTGTTTGTACATTGTTACTTGCTTTTACCATGCCAGCCTCCAAAATTTGTGACATTTGTTCTTACTTTAAGTTGGAGTCATTAATACTTATTCACACACATTACATAAATAAAGATGTTGTGTACCATTTCATTCAAAAGTGTGAAACTCTGGCTTGAATGCAGACAGCTCTGTGTATGTGAACTAGTGTCCTTTTCTCAGTGTTTACACAGACAAACATGTTCATTGGCAGAACCAGTTATCTCTGGTTCTGTTCTTCTTCCCTATTTCCCAGCAGCAAAATCCTCTTAGCTGCAGTGAAAGATAATTCTACTGAGGATTTAATGCTGGGCCCATTAAATCTGTCTTTTATGGCACTACTACACTGACAGGCAGGACTGTTTTGGGTAACTCCTGCTCAGCAATGTCCTCTGTGGATGCACACCTGCTTGGCTTTGAGCTGCACAACACAATGTGTGAGAAGGCAGTGGAAATATAACAAGAGATTCAGACTAATAATTTCAATGGAAACACCTTAACTACAGTAAGCACTTAACCTCAAACCTTTCCTATACCTTCCTCTAATTAGTTTCCATAAAAAGATTCTTATTTATTCTATAAGAAACCTCTACAAGATGTGTTTTTGATATTGGCTCAAGATCAGTAACACAACCCACATGTTTTCCTCTAAGAGGACTTTGGCCTAACTAATATAAAATTCAGGCTTAAAGACATTTAGGACCCTAAAGAAAATTACATTAGGTGTTTATATACATACATTTACATAAAAAGTGTTACCCATTACTACCACAGAAATTTAAGTTAATGAAAATGAAAAAAAATTAGTTTGTGTGGAAAAATCATAATCCTTCTTTAACTTCTATCCAGAGCTATAATCTCCTTTGTCAAGTAAACATATAAAAGGGTCAGGTGAACTAAAAATAAAAAAAAAACAACCAAGTAAAAATGTACTCACCCCAAATTGCCATGAAAATTGCAAAGAAGACAGTCCCTCCATTATCAAACAAATGTGTAACCTGAATTAAAAAATGAGCACATCAGGAGAAAATAATACTGCCACCTCATCTTTTGCCCCTTATAGTCCCAGAGTACGTAACTGGCATCAGGAAATAAAAGCTAAGCTTTCTCATAAGTAGTCCTACTAGCATGTTTCTTCTACCAAGGTTTGTCAAGGTCATACTCTGACTCCCAGTAAAATTTGAGATCTGTTGTTCCAGACTATTATTTCATGCATCACCAGTCATTTTGTTTCACAGACACTGAGCTGTTTTGTCCATGTCCAGAAAGACTAAAATTTCATCCAGAATTCTTGTCATATGGTAGGTCAAACTTAATCTCAACCATTTCTATTTTAAGGTTTTTATGAGCTAAAAAACCTCTTCACTTCTCTCCATCTACATACTTACTGTCTCTTGATTCCATTTTGTTCTTCTACCTAGGTATTTTGCAATTTCTGGTGTGATTATTTAAGTTTGAAGAAAAGATTCTTGCAGCAAAATATTTAATTGTATAAAATCTCCCATTATTTGACAGAGCAAAGCAGGAGCAAAATTTCAAATAGAAAGTACGCAAAGGAAACAGCATAACAAGATAGTTACAGAAAGTAGGGAAAACCTGACGAAAAGTTTAATTATGAAGTCCTCACAGAGGAATTATTAAGTTGATGAAAACAATACGAATTTATTAATTAGAAAATGCTCACAGAAAAGAATTTTAGAAAAACCCCAGATCATTTCAGTGCACTCCCCTATTAGAAAGATGCATTGCAAAGGCTGAAAACAACATCTGTAGAGAAATAACATGCTTTTTAGGAAACTTGGCAGAAACAAGGCCAGCCATTTTACAACCACAATCACCCTGATTGCAATAACACAATAATTACCTTGGCATATATGCAGCTTTCGTTGAGTTTTTGTAGTGTGCAATTGCGTTCACACATAGGGCACATAATGGTTTCATTTGCCTCGCAGATCTCTTTGCTTTAGTATAAGAGAGAAAAATAAAGGTTATAAAAACACTTCTAGCATTCGCAAGGTTTTCTGAGTTATGCCATTTATATTCTCTGTTTGTCAACAGTGCGTGCACCACACAGCTGGGCAAATAAAATAAATTCAAAGTGAATATTTGGCTTGAAAAGCCTAATCCCCAATCAGGAACCTGAACACTATGGACCATAGAGTAGCATACAATATTTCTGGGCATCATGTTACACTTCTCACACTAGCAAATTCTCTCCCAAACATCTCAAACAGAAAACCAAAAAATTGCTCAACACCCTTCAAATGCATTAACAGCCTGTTTTTCTAAATTATTATACGATACCAAACATTCAGAGGATAGACAACGCTGGTACATCTACATTGATCTCAATCAAATGACATCATTTTTATGAAACTGAGCAAAGAAGAGAGACACTGTGACAAGAGGCAAAAGTCAGTATGAGGGGGATATTTGCTCCCTTTTGGTGGTACTCTTCCTTCTTCTCCATTTCCGACTAGTCCATGGCAGCCAGAGAGATGAACTACAGAGAGAATCTTCTGATACACAGAGGGCAGAGACTCATGGCCCTGTGCTGAGATGAGATGGGCTCCTGACATAGGCTGATACATATACATATCTCACATATATTTATATATTATATTTATGTCATGTTTTTATACAAATATATATATATATATAGCCAACAGCTAGCAGACCCTGAGCATGGAGCAGAGGCAGGTGCTTGGACAAGTCAAAAACAAGACAAACTAATTCTTAGATGTGACATCATTCTGCATCACCCTTGAATTATTGCTGCACAAAACCTATGGCTGGCATGGTAAGCAATGTTTGGTTCTATGGCAGCACATACTCCTGCATTTGCTCATTACTTCTGTACTGAAACTGTGCTGGATATCTGGAAAAAAAAAAAAGAAAATTATTGTTTCCTGCCTGCAGCCACTAGAGGTGGGCTTCTGGCAGCTTTCTGCACCTGAGGGGTGAAGGCATATCACTGAGGAAAGTATCCTTCTCCAAAACTGATTTGATCATCTCTTAAATTCAAATTTTGTAGTACACAAGACAGATAAAAAATAGAGCTTTGTGATGGAATTTATCATACTTAAATCAATCCTTCCTAACAGCCATGGATTCCTCATAACAGACATAAAAACCTGTTTCACATGAAACAGTGTTCAGTAGAAAATACTGAATCTGGGGTAACATGCCAGTTCTGACACTGCCATAATGCCCCAGCATTGTGTTTCAATTTCTAATTTCCACTGGGTTTCCTGTGTTCAGATTTTTTAAGGTAACATATCCAATTCTGTTTCTTCCAGATTGCCACTGAACATTGCATTTGTGCATGGAAGCAGCTGAAGTGCTTAAAATCAAATGATAGATTCTAATACTCTTACAAATGCTTATCTGGAATTTTATTTAAAAGAATGCAGAAACACCAGATAAATAATCTCTCAATCCCAGACTGCAGCAAGAATAAGAACAGGTGTTCTTATTCAGTCCATCTACCTGCTAATGGATGACTCCTGTCTGCTCTAGGTACAAAGTTTCTGTCTAATCCTCACTCACTTCTTCCAGGCTAAGTGAAAAAAATATGGCAAGGATATGGCAACAATATCTGTTATCAGTGGCTTTTAGAATTGCCTAAGTACACCAAGTGATACAGAAAAAATCTACATATATTTTATCAGCCAGGCATAATCAGCTTGAGTCACACAATTCACAGCTGCTCTTACTCACACAGTCATAGCAATGCACTGACAGGACAGTGCTGTGCCATGACCGACCAGAGGGACTGCACACATTCACACAAAGGCAGGTAGCACCTTCTCCACAGAATTAACACATCCAGATTACAGATGTGGGGTGCCATAGAGCATATGGTTAGGACTTCTGCCATAACCCATCCTCTGACAGCATTGTGAAATGAACACTGGCTAATGATAGCTACAATAAATATATGAATATTCACCTTCCCTTGCAGGCATACAGGGCTTGCAAAAGAGTTAACCTAACTTTGAGTCTCTTGTTTCTGACACAGAGCACGGAGGCCTGGGGCACAGCACATCACTGAGGCGCCTCAGAATGAAACCCAATAGAACCAGCCCCACAGGAAAACACTCAAATGTGCTTTGTCTGTGTTTTCTCTGCAGCTACTAAGCAACAGCCAAGGGAAAAAACCTGAGGACAGAAACCCTCAAAACCTAGCCTACCTCTGTGCTCATTTACAACATCCTGCAATCTTCAGCAAGGAAGATAACTGCATTTTTTCTGTTAACAAGGAGTCATACCTGCAAGTCTTCATGGGAGAAGCATATGACACACAGGAGGTGATTGTCCTGTTCTATTCTGTGCTGGTGCAGCCTCACCTGAAATATGGTGTGCAGTTTTGGGAGCCACAATATAACAAAGATATAAAGCTCTTAAGAGAGTCTCTAAAAGAGGGCCACAAAGATGGTGAAGGGCCTAAAGGGGAAGCCATATGAGGAGCAGTTGAAATCACTTGGCTTGTTCAGCCTGGTAAATAGGAGACTGAGGGGAGATCTCACAGCAGTCTAACAGCTGGAATCTAACAGCTTCCTCTCCTTCTGGTGACCAGCGACAGGACCAGAGGGAACTCATGAAGTGTGTCAGAGGAGCTGTAGGTTAGATGTTAGAAAAAGGTTTTTCAATCACAGGGCAGCTGGGAACTGGAACAGATTCCCCAGGAAAGTGGTCACAGTACCAAGACTGACAGAGTACAAAAAGAATTTGAACAATGATCTCAGGCACATGGTGGGATTGTTGGGGCAGTCCTATGCAGCCCCAGGAGATGAACTTCAATGATCTTCTTTGTTGTGAATCCCTTCCAACCCAGGATATTCTATGATATAAAAGCACATAATAGCTTACAATTGGAGAGATGAAATTATTAGAAATTTTGTTCTTTCTCTCTGGGATTTGCCAATGACACACCTTTCTCTTCCACAAAGAAGAAATACTAAGCTATAACCTTGATAATAGTAGATTACGGCCCCTTGGTCCCCCTTTGTTGGAACTGTGCCATTGTACATGTGACAAATACCAGATTGACAATTCAACAGCTGTGGTCCCTGTGCTCTAAGAACAGGCCGATCCTCCACTTTAGATCCACTGCATTTTGAAGACATTTATGATGAAAAACAATCCTAATACAGTATCTTAAAGATAGCATCATTTCCAGGCAGTTAAGTTTATTGCATTTACCTGCATTTAATGTGGTTTGAATTAGTACAGTTTCTCAGGAGTTTGCTGTACAAAGCAAACTTAAAAAAAAGTGTTGATTACAGCACTGTAGAATATAATAACTCACTGTGAAATAGGAGTTAAAGAAAACTCCTTAGATAAAACTTGAATATGGTCTTGCTCAAAGCCAGAGAAACAACATTTTCTATGAAATCTGACTCCAAGTATACATATAGCCTAAGCACCCGAACTGCTTAGAGCAACAGTTGCAATTGTAAGAACAGATACTGATACTGTCTGATAACAGCTAATGGAATACTTTGCAGTACAGTGGATCCTCAGAGAGTTCCCAGAAGTACAGTCAGCACATGAGCACCCTCATCACAAGATCTAAATTGACACGGAGCCCTTCCGAGAGCAAAATCACAAAAGTGGGAAACTTGAAACTTGCTTCATTTTATGTGGTCGCAATCTCCCTGAAGCTGAGTCTCCTGGCTGCAAGTTACATTGACACAGATAAGAATTTTTTTAGAGTCCAAGTTTGCTACTATTAATGAAGAAGGAAAAAAAGACATAGGCCAAAGTTGAAGTTCAGTAAATGTACTACACTCTGGAAGTTACAGGAAGATGGAGGTAATGAGGGAATATGGCTTTTTTTCACCCATTAGCCTTAATTAGATCAATCACTACTGCAGTATCTGCAACATGAGCATTGGTCCTTACAGAGTGGTCAGTTTTTCCTTAGTGGGAATCACTGGAATGCAGTGATAAGAATCACCACTGCCAGCAGTACACATTTGCCTTGATGCAAAACAAATGTACAAATTATAAATACTAGACTCAAAGACCCAATATTCTATTTTGGTTATTCTTACATTATTACCATATCTGCAAAACATTTAAAAGTACAGCAATCTAAGTTGTGCCAGACAGTTCTTAATTAGCAATAGGCTGTTACATATTATTAAATAGAATTTTACCTTACTTGGCTGGAATCCATTGTAAATAATCCATAGAGGAAAACAAAGAGCCCAACCAGGGCAGCAGGAATAAGCATTCCAGTATACCATCCCAGCCAGGCAAAATACAGTCCAATTTTTTCACCAAAGTATCGCCTACATGAAAAGGAAACACATATATTGCTTAAAACTAAATTTTATGGTGACTTCTATCTATCTCTACTGTCACAGTAGTAGAATAATTCTAACAAGGAACTATCATTACAAATTTCTGGCAAAACTTTCACTTTACCAAAGAGGTTTTTTTCAGGCTAGCATAATATTTTACTGACACTAATTGCAGATTTATGAGAACAAGGATATAACTGCAGTGTCTCTGTAATTGTCATGTCCTTGCAATGACTAAGTAGATGGACTAGTAGCAACATTATTAAACAGAGGATAGACAGATGGATGCACACAGACAGAAAAAATCTGGAAAGGGATAAAGTAAGCTAGTATGACGTAAGTATGCAATTTAAAAAAACATTTATGATAGATAATCATACATAGATAATATGACATATTTCCAACTACTATTAGTGAAAACAATGCTCTGAAAACACAAGCTGAAGACTGAACTTTAATTCTTCAAAACTTGGGTATCAACAGGTGAAATACCAGTGATCAGAAAGTCAATCAAGGATGATACAGAACAAAATTGCCTCATGGCACATGCTTAGCTCCACCAACAACCAGTTATGACTCAGACCAGGAATAAAAACTTAGAGCAAGGAAAATGAATTACTGATATTTAATGTCAGAGGAGGAAACTGTGAAACCCAAACATTATCACTATTTAACTTAAATTATATGTATTTCTCTATTTTACATTTGGTAATCTATGACACTAAGTCTAAGACGTTATTTAAGCCCACATGGAAAAGTTAAAATTGGGTTGCATTTTAAGTCC
Organism: Setophaga petechia; assembly: GCA_024362935.1. Taxonomy (NCBI): domain Eukaryota; kingdom Metazoa; phylum Chordata; class Aves; order Passeriformes; family Parulidae; genus Setophaga; species Setophaga petechia. Next base: position 54,850,445 of record JANCRA010000003.1, on the reverse strand, counting down.
TCTGCATGGGGTAACTCTAACTGTCCATGTGGATAAGAGTCTGCTTTTGAAGGTGCTCTCACAAGGGGCAAGTGTCTCTCATCAGCAGACCACATTATGGGTTTGTATTTTAAGTTTCACACTGCAAATCTTGAGCAGCTGGAACTACATGTTCTTTAAGCAGACTCATTTGGAATTAACCTACAAAAGACCATCCAAAATAAGCAACTTCAAGAACTCCAGCCTTACCCAATAATAAGGAATATCTAAATGTTATAGGAAAGCACAAGGAATTTATGAATATAGTTGGCACACTGTGGCCAGGCTTTTTGTACCAGAGAAAATCTTCAAAGTACTAATACCTGATTAAATCAAGAGGTTGGTATTTGTACCACATTCCCCACCGTGCCCAGCGCTCATACAAGAGGTGTCTGTGATTCTGTGCTCCATGTGTTTTGATGGGATGCCTGCTTTTGTGGCTTCCCTGCAAAAAATCAGAAAGCAATCTAAGTACATTACCAGGCACTATGGAAAATGTATATGTTTCTTAGGTATTTTTGATTATAATTCTAATAGAAATGTTCTTTATATTTAATAAATAGGTCTCTTATTCTGGGCACATCTGGAACATGTCATCAAGAGCTAAGGCAAGCCTGACATAGGAGGCAGGGTTATATACACTTGTGAAATGGTCAGTTTTTCTAATAATTAATACTGAAACATAGTAATACAAGACTTTAAAGAAGTACTCAGCTCTGTTTTTATTTCACTAATAGATCCTACTTGTATGCTTTCGCCTATTTAAAATTTTTAAGAAATGCTTGTGGTATATTTTCATTTCTTCTATAAAACTTTAGAAATTTCTAGTATGTCAGCTCTCTTCTCCTAGATATTTTCTATCACTTTCTTTCACTACTGTTGAAGGTACAGAAAAATATATTCTTTCTGTGGTACATATTTTCTAAGATGAAGGAAACGGAATGGCATGATTTTGAAGCACATAGGACTCTCGAGGCATCAAAAGCAAAACAGTAAGTCTGATCCAAAAGGAGTCCTTCCAGGCCATGTCTGACAATTACAGACCACCTAACAGACTAAAAGAATAGCCTCATGCTTGGCAGTCAAAAGGTATCACACACAATTGCTGGAATAACTTTGAGCAGAATCTCTTGCATTTGTAATTTTGCTCCAGTTCTGAAGCAGGACATAGCCCTTAGCTGAACTTTTTCCCTAAAAAAACTTCCATCATTCAGCAATGGTAAAGGAAATATTTCATCAATTGTTGACTGCAAGTGAGTCAAGTAATTCTTGTGAGGAGAGCAGAGTTCTCCAGCACCCACCTCAGTCAGTTATCAGACAGATTCTTGACCCTGGCAGATGCAGGTAACTAAGCCATTTAGATTTTTATCAGGTATTCGAAATCTTGAGCACTCCTCAAAGTTCAAAGAACACCATCAACTTGTTGCAATCTGCTGATTCTTTGACTTAAAAATTATTTAAAACCAAAGCTAAACATAGCAAAAGTCCAAGCCCACTTCCTTTCTCCTTACAGTCTGCACAGTAGCATACCAAAGATGCCAATACTGAGTGCGACCTTTGCAGCATCTAGGAATATCCAGGAAGAGCACATCAACTTATTCTCACAGCAGGCTGGATAAATGACTGCAAAGCATCACCCAGTATTACATGTTTTCTTTTTTTTTTCCCCTGCTTCTTTCTGCACTGCTATCCATAAAAGAGTTAAAGTCTCAGCATTCCCACTGGGATTGAATTTTCACTCTTATTTGTTCATGTAGGAAAGAAAAAAAAAAAATTGAGTGTTCCACCACTTAGGGTCAGTCAAAGAGCAATTAAGGTAAGAATGGCTTTAAATTATGATTTCACTAATTTTAACTGAGATGTGGAAACAGTAGCTTATGCCATAACAAAGGAACATGTAAAATGGACATGACAGCATGGCTTTGATGCCAGATAAAGTTTCACAGGTTTTTATGCAAGTACAGCCAGCATTTCCCTGAAGTCAGTAAAGCACAACTGAAGCATTAACAATGTTGTTACATTATTTATCTAAAATACTCCTCTGTATTCCTAATAATTAATTATTAAAACCAAAGTATTTAATAATTTAAAAAATTACTCTCGGCCATTTTTAAAGACTTTGAAACATGAAACCAAGTCACAATATTCAGCTGAAACACCTAGAGTTCAGAGCTGCAACCACCATATTCCTAAGTGAGGAATTTGCAGACAACCTCGACAAGGGAAGAGATGAGAATCTTGACTCCATCTTTCAGAAGGCTTTATTATTTTATGATATATATTAAAACTATACTAAAGAAAGAGAGAGGAGACCTCAGAAGGTTACAAAGGAAGGAATGAATAATAAAATCTGCTCACAGCCTCGACACAGCTGGCTGTCATTGGTCATCAAGTAAAAACAATTCACATGCTGGGTAAACAGTTCTCCAAATCACATTCCAAAGTAGCAAAACATGGAGAAGCTGAAGCTTCCCAGCTTCTCAGAAAAAAGATCCTAGTGGAAGGATTTTTCAGAAAACATGTGTGTGACACCTGAGAGCATTTCAAAGACTGAAGACACGTGTCTTCCTTCTTTTCAACATAAGTCAAGCACAGGTTTTTAGTTCATTTTGTGGGCTTCCAGTCTTCAGTAGAGTTTTAAACTACTGGAAAAAGCACTGTCAAGTGTAGCAGCGTGGGGTTTAGATGGTGGTTGCTGCTACCTCTATCTCATTGCCCAAAGAGCATCTCCTGTGGAAAAGCTGCTTGGGTGAGCATTCAGGCAAGGCAGCCAAGTCCACACACCACACTCACTACAGCTGGCTCAGCCAAGAGAGGCACAAGGGCCTTCTGTAGGGTCAGTTCCAGACAGGTTTATTTCAGCACACCGAAGGGGAGCCAGGGACAAAAGACCAACCATGTGCTCTACACCAGGCTTTTACGGGGGGCCTAAGGGGCGTTACCAAGGGAAAAAGAGGCCGGCCACAGGGGTACCACAACCAGTGAGGAAACAGGGAAAGGAGAAACCAGGGGAAGTTGGGACAAATGGGGAAAGGAACTGGGATGGATCGGTGTTGTGCAAGACTCCATGGGGAAGTCTTTTCCCTCCACCCAGGTGCAGAGAGACTCTATGCTAAGTCTCTCCAGGGGAGGGCCCTGGGGATTTCCCTGAGGGGGAAAGATCCTGAGGATTCTACAACTCCTCTGTTTTTCCATACTATGAAGACTTCCCCAATGGACATCTGCAGACACTTAACAGGGAAACATAAGTAAAACAATAAAAACCAAATCCAGCTCCTTCAACAGCCTGAATAGTCTTTTTGAGAACCATATCTAAATAATAGTCAGCCTCAGTGCATATTAGAAATTATCTAGAACTATTCTGAAAATACTAAACAGAAAATTAAGCAGTCTCCCTAACTGTGATCAAGTGGTCAAGCTATTAGAAAAACAAATCCTTTTGTAGGTGGCAAGCAAAAATAATTTAATACAACTAACTGGAACAATTTGGAACAACTGATACTCTCCTTAAGAACTCAACAAGCAATGTGCAGTTCATAAAAATCAGAAAATAATTATATCCTAATCAAACCAGAAAGCATTGCAGGATGTCATTATAATATTCAAATTATCCAAATACAGAAAATTTTAAAAGCCAATATCAAAGTAAAAGCTATAAATAAAAGAGGCATCAACAAATTACAATACAAAATTAAAAGTTTGCAGGGCACAATTAAAGTAAGATCCCAAACCACTAGTGGAAGCTATAATCTAAATACGAAACTAAAAACCAAATTAACCAGGTTACCTCATGTGGTGGAAATGCTGCTTCATATGTGCCATTATTTAGTAACCTATTAATACCTAAAAAAACCAAAAAAGCATTAGCTCTGATATAAATTTTTCATACACACTTTTCAAGTCACATTTGGAGAATGTAACTTAGTGTTAAATGATAAGCATGCTGCTGAAGATGACAATAACCCCACCAACTACTGCAGCAGGTACTGCTGATGCTTTCAGATTTCTGGTTCTGTCAAACTAGGGAGCCACTTGCCAAAGCACCAAAGGCTGAAAACCTTCTCTCAGGGTTGAGTGCTTGTACCAGACTGATTGCAATAAAATAGTTACATTCACACTGTATTCCTCAGAGCATATAATTCAGATTTTTATGGGTGACCAGATGATCAGATTGAGTAGTATGGATAGATAATCCTTGAGGTAGTGAAACCCCTGCAGGATTAAAAGCTATTAGGTAGCTATTTAGCTACCAGCTAAAATCTGGTATTTTAAATATAAGCCAGCTGACAATTTCATATCAGAGCAGTGCTCTGTGCCAGACTGACTACTGCATTTTGGATCAGTTCCTAGAGTCTTCCTAAAACCAGATTGTTTGTTGTACTAGCACAGCACATTCTAAAAAAAAAAAAATAAATAAAAAAAAAATTAAAAAAATTGATAGGTACAACAAAAAGATTCAATAGCCTTTAAGAGCAAATCCGTAGCCAAAAGTTTCCCCAAGAAACAGGTATATATGGTGGAATACAGATTTGTCTCTTCAAATATACAAATTATACTAAACTAATCTTATAATGAAATTTCTCATCATCAACTTCAAAGGTGCTAGATATGAACACTTATTCTTCCTGGTTTTCTTACTACTGCTTTTGTTCAGAAATTCAAGCAACAGTTTCCTGTAATTGAAATCATCCAAGCCTCTGCATATTAAATCTTTAATTTAATTCCTGCAGAAAATATAGAAAATCATGCATACATTCCCTGGTCATTCAAAATGAAAATAGGTAGTTAGACCTTCTAAAAACTAACACTGTATTATAAGAGTTGATATAAAGCAAATTCAGTCTTAGATCAGCTGTCTCTGAGCTACACAGACACCTCAAATAAATCAAGTGTAGCACACATTGATTCTACTGGACTGAAACCGATGGACAGTAGCTGAAATACTAGGATCAGTCCTTGAAAACATTGTCAGCTTGTCAGCTTTCTGAGGTATATGTAACCCTTACTGTGGCTCTCACTAATGTAAAGTTAGAATAATCTCTCCATTTTATTTTAATGAATGAGTAATTAAGTGAAAAATATTGCAGATTTTCATGGAGATATTTAAGTAGAAAATGATGGGACATTGTTTCAACTCTGTTACTGCATGGAAGAAAATATTTCAAGAATAGGAAAAAATTAATTGAGTTTATTCAAATGGTATTTTTCCAGGCAATTAAAGATTAACAATTTTATAGCTTTGGGTTAGGCAAAAAATACAGCATTCTTACCCATTTTGGATTTTCCATCTTCATACTTAGTTCTCTGTAGCACATGATGCACAATTCTACTTCTTGTGGAATTGCTGAAGAAGCTGTCTTTGTTGTTTATTGTAAAACTATTAAAATAAGGAATGTCTTAATATCCATAACAATGCACACATGTTGAAACATACCTGTTCAAGTGTTTTGGGTTTTTTTACAATGATTTAGTGGAGGTTTACATTCCTTAAACATAAGGTTATACACCGTTACAGCAGGTCCAATGAAGTTATCCTTATCACAGACTAAGCCAAAAATATCCTACTATCTAGCTAATTTCTGTTCTGGATATAATTAATAAATAAAGATCTTCAGTAACAGCGGTGGCCTTAAATTCAAATTACTTATGAGTTGACAGTTTTCTGTGTCATGGAACCACCAAAATTACTATTGAAAAAAAAAAAAAATCCAGGCACTGGAGACTTGGGAAGCAACTCCACAACCATTTTCCCTTAGAGGATCCCAGGATGGAGCCAAGTAAAGCAGCCTTGGCCAGATGGCTCCATTCTGGACATGAGAAATCTGATATGCAGGGGCTTCTTCCTGCTCAGCTGTGCCAAAAGTGATGCTACTACAGTTCATTACATCAGCTGAGCTGATTGAGAAAAAAACACCAAAACCAGAGGAGTGATCCAGTGCATTATGGTAAATTATTGGGAAAAAAAATTTGAGACTATAATCCAATTACACTGTTTTTCTGGGGTAAAGTCAGTTCACTACCATTTAGGTTCTTTACTGAGTGGAAAAATCCTGTTTATCCTAATTCATATTTCTACTTTAAATTACCTTTTCTCTCCTAAAATAGTTATCACAAAATAACTTTAAAATTAAGAAACAGAATTTTAAAACCTAACTTTTTAGGTACTGAAAAAAATTTATGTCACACTTTAAATATAGCATTGTCAGCATGCTGATTTGAACACATATAGTTTTGTTGTATAAATAGTTGTATTTTCAGAGGAAATAATATTTTTAAATGCAGATCTGGTAAAATACACACAAAAAAAATCATCACTGGTCTTAGCTTGCTTCTGGTGTCCCAAATCTCAACTGGTTTTTGCCTACGTAAAGTAAGAAATAAGCACAGAAAACTTGAGTAAGTATTTGCATTTTGTAATGTAAGGGAACAAAAAAACCAAAAAACTTCTAAACTAAAATGGCAACACTCATCTTTCCATCAAATTTCAGATTATGTTACTGAGTGACCATCCAGTAGCAAGTAACAAAGAGCAGATTTTCACTTGAAGACGATAAAATCAAATACAATACTTGGTACTGCCAGTGACCATCTGTCAGCAGCTCCCTCTTTGGCCCTTGCTCAGAAGTGAGGAACAGAAACCCTTGTGGTGCGTGGCGCTGCCTGCCCACCCCAGCACTCACTGGTGGATGCGCGCGCGGCTGAAGGGGGCTGTGTAGCAATCTGTCTCCTCCAGATCAGGCAGGGCTTCCTTATCCAGCTTCATGGGATTTCTGGGCAACCAGCTTTTCAGCTCTCTAATATTCCTCTGCAAACTGAGAAAAGAAGAAGTCAGATTTACACGCTCTCAATTCCTTGACATTTCTATCACCAGCACTGCATATTTATTGACATCGTACTAGAAATGAAATTAAATGAAAGCAGGAAACTTCCACATTAAGTAAACAAAAGAGTCAAAAAGCAAAATGAACAATATTTATTTGCAATCCATTCTGAACACTTCACTTGAGTAAAACTCAACCTAAAATTAGTGGGATTACAGCTCAAAATGGGGCTGTGGTATTGAGTCTGCAGAAATTAATTTTCCAAGGTAATTCATCTGGCAGAACTATAGATGCTCATGCTTTAGCCAAGCTAGCTGCACGGAACAAAGCAAGTGGAACTCCTCCCCACTCTCTTGCCTGGCAATGTGGACACTAAAATTAATAAAATTTTTAAGTATATTTGAGAGTGCTAAGGATCAGATTATGGTTTTCTGATTGCAACAAAGTTTTCCCCTGCAAAATTTTCTTAAAAATCCAAGAGCTGTTATTGTCTTATGAAACAGTATACCTAAATATCAAATAAAATAAAGGATATGTTACACTAAAATGGTTATACAGTATGTAGACAAGAAAACCCCTAAATATGGTTTCCTCCAGGTTCTTAAAAATTGATACTACAAAACACAAACAGAACACCAATACTATATCTTCAATTAAATTACATACTGGCAACATAAATGGTTTTTTTCTCTACTGGCACGTTGCCTAAATGATGTCTCAGGACATCATTCATACATGTGTTAATCCAGTCAAGTGCTGTCAATTTATTAAATGAGCAAATGCTCACTTCAATTTTGCCCACCTTGCTCACCTATACCTTTTCATATTCAATTGCAATGCAACATGGTTATTTAAGGAGTAGATCTCAAATTAAATGTGCTATATCATGACATAATAAGCATATCAGAGATTCAGAAAAAGTCTAAATTTGAGAAAACATTCCCCAAATAGTACTTTTTTCAGTGCAATTCGGTTCTAGTCAATGAATATGTATGCATGATATATAAAGCATATATATTTTACATCCATAAGAAGTGTAAAGCTAAGCAACAAATTCTTTTCTCAGAAGTGAATACTTCATTACCTGTGCTAAGCAGAAGCACAGATACACATTTCATAATGCCCGTAATAAAAAGTTACATTTCATAATGTTAATAATATATCATAACATGAATGTAGCTATTTTCATAATGTTCCTATTAAAGACTAATAAGTGATGATGTGGTAAATTGCTCTCATGCAACAAAGTAACCCTCATGAAAACGTACTTCTTGTTATCAACATCAACAAAATCATAAAACCCCTATTTCGCACAGTATCAGACAGAAATTTCAGCCAAATGTGGGAGAAGGATTTTACAGTTACATTTAAAATTCTCAAAATTTTCTTCTTCCTATATACTGCAAGATATCGGTGCACATGCTGTTGTAACTGATACTGCACTTGAGGGACACCACTTGTGTTCAACACCAACCACTGTAAGCCAAAGAACATAATATGTTCATGAAACTGGAACACAGAACACAGTTCACAGGCAGGTGGATTCTTTAAGTGTCTCTAATAATACCTTAGTGAGTTGGTTATCTTTATTAGTTGCAGCAGAAGCTCTCTTCGTACAGTTTATATAAGTGCAGTTTCCCCTTTACTCTCTTGAACCCTTTTTACTGTTGTACACTCACTGCCTTTTTAGTCAAAATCCAGAATTCTTTTTTAATGAGGAAAATATGCAGATGCATCAGGAAGAAGAGATAAACAATACATCTAATTTCCGACTTTTTCGCTGTGAAAGTACTTTAAAATTGGTTATGGGAAAAGTCTTGGTCACTTCTCCCATACAAAAATCTTTTTAAAAAGTTGATAAATATTATGTTAAAAAAGACAGTTCTTGTTTAAAATTCATGACTGTTGCTTTTAACATGAAAAGCAGCATTGGAATAAATTAATGCTTATGTCCCCATTACAGTTGCAGTTTCTCTTCTGAGAAAAAATGTAATGCCTTTAGTACTAGATAGCATAGACAGATAGCATAGAATATTGCAACTGAGAAATGTATAAAGATGATGTCATTTTACTGTTGAAGAAGAAACTGAATTTTCATGGAGCTTGCCTTTAAATACAAATTTTTGCCTAAATCATAGGACTAAGTATTAGCATTTTTACTCAGAGTGGCTTTCTAGGTTTAAAGTAGCAGTTTACACAGATTCCTGACTTAATCTGTTCAATGTAGCCTATTTAGCTACAGTAAAAGCAGAGAGAGTTGCTCTGGGGAAGTCAGTAGTTCAGGCAAGGAGATAAAAAATGTCCCAGCGGAATGGTACTGCAATGTTATGGGATAATGCTTCAGGTATGCTTTTACTGAAACCACTCCAGCTGGTGCTACAGGAACACCTCAAACCAAGGAACAGCACTCTGAAATGCACATGCATTTCATTCTTAGCTATACAATTTAATATTTTATGAAGACACTTGGAATTTCAGCTTTTCTTGATCCCATTCTCAGTTCTACCCATCTGATTTATTTGGTTGGTCTTTTTTTTAGAACAAGTTCACCCAAAAATCCTTGCAGCCAATGTTTACTCAACAGACTGCAATGCAAAGGAAATCAGCATATCGATGATTTTAGCATTATCTGATCAAACTCATGGAATGAGACACCAGAATTAAGTAGTTTCACTAGTCATGTTAGGCAGCTCTGACAGCAACAATCACCCAGCAGCTTGCTTGGTGTTTGTGTCTCTTGAGACTGGCCACAAGTGTCAGCTACATGCCACCAAGTTACCTGGGCTCAGTGTATTTCCATGTAATGAGAAACACATCAGGATTGACAGATTCAACATACAGACACAATCATCACTAAAAAAAGAAAATTATCATACCTTTGTTTACTGGAATGATATCAACAATTTCACTGCAGTGTGCAGACTGAAATTCCAAAGATTTTAAATCCCTTTACAAAGCAAACTAACTGCAGGTCAGGCGCTGAACAAAGTCACTTTTGGTTCTCTATTTTTAAAAGTATTAAGTGATTTTAATATTTCAGTGGGCAGAGTGCAGCTGCATACCAAGACAACTATATTTGCATTTTCTTTTCCTTGATGCTATCCTTTACCAGCATGAAATCAGCAGGTCCAATGTGGAAATTACAAGACAGTGTTAATTTATTATTCAGTCTTCAATCTGAGAGTTTGGACAATTTTTGACACCAACCCTATTTATAGGTATATTTCTTTTCTTTGAGAAGAACAAGGCTTTCCAAATATTGCTCATAATGAATATGATAGATTTATTTCTATAGTGTGATTCTATGAATAGAAATCAAGCTTCACAGAATTAAATACAATGTTAAGGGCTTTTTAAAGGTGTGTAAATAAATAGACCACATAGATACCACATAAAAGAAATTAAGTATCAAATTTTTCTTGTCCTTTCATTAATGCACCTAATAATCTTTTGCAGATCTTTTAAAGAACTTTTACAGATACATATCTACCTATCATATAACCATGTCAATAAAGTTAAGAGAAGTGTACAGGTTACAGTAGGTCTAATATACTAGAATTATACTAGAATACAACCATGTCAATAAAGTTAAGAGAAGTGTACAGGTTACAGTAGGTCTAATATACTAGAATTATACTAGAATACTTCGTATTCTTAAATCACAGAAACTTTATAAACCTAATATTTTGGTATACAAGAATTTTAATATACTTCTTCATGTAGTGCATATAAACTCTATTTTACTTAGAAATTTTAACAAGAGATTAAATAAACTACAGAGAAGCAGTAAAGTTTGAAAAGTTGCAAGATGCAAGGTTACAATGACAGCTGTAGAACTAAAAGTATGCATGCGATGTATATGTCAGCAATTTTAGAGTTAGGTTTCAACTTCAAATATAGCTTCTTTCTATATTTCTTTTGTTTCACACAATTCCTCTGCGCATTGAATTTTATATGGTGCCAGAAAATACATGCATAAAAATATTCATACCCTAATTCTCACAAAGTAAATCACAAGTAAAAGCATTTATCTCAAATACAAAATCAATCTGGTATGGAAATTACTTATTACTCAATTCACAGGTACTGCGCAATTTCAGTTGCATCTTTCAGACATCTGTCCTTCTAAATAAGGAAAACAAAATTTATGTAATATCCAGGACCCACCAGATGGATTACAGATGAAACAAGACAATTCTGAAGTAAAGGTTGTTGATTCTGCCTTTTATTGCAAGCATTTCACTTAGACTTTTCATATTGCATGCTAAAATGGAGCAAGCATAGGAACTGGGAAGAGGACAAAACGCAGTTGTAAATCTATGTTATAAATTGGTTTACTTCAACATATGTTATCAGCTCACATGTTTAAAGTTTTCTCACTTTACCATTCAACATTCTGCTGTTGTTAGCTGATCGTCTTGGAAACTGTTATCATGAGACACCCTAAATTGTTCCAGAGAAATGAGAGCTATTTACCATCTAAAGTGACAGTAAGAGAACCTAAATCAAACGTGATCTCATCTCAAGATCCATCTCAAGAAAACCTGTGATGGGGAACTCTTTCAGGAGATTTCCCTCATGTGAAATATTTTTAGGTATCTTTTCTGCTGGGGATTAGGATTTACAAGAAAAATTATGTCTGACTAAAGCGATGGGGAGTAACTACAGCTCAGTGTCCCCCATTCGGACTCCCAGGTTCCTTTCCCCTGCCCCTACGGCCTCCTGTGCCCTTCTTCTGGCTGACAAAAACACCACGAGCAGCACCAGCTACCTAAAAGTGAGTTTTGCAAGTTACTCTCTCAGCTAGCAAACAAAAATTCAAAGCAGCTTTCAGTATGTAGCATTAATTTGTTCCTGATCAGGAGGACACACAGGAGAAAAAGTATGTTTGCATATCTAAGGAAGTAGCTGACTGCCAGAATCTGAGACAGACACTCAAAAGCATCCTTCATGCTAAAGAGACATGCTGCGGTGTCAGCAGATATAAGGGCAGAGATAGATCCAGTATTAAATCCTCGCTGCAAAGATAAGGTCTCTTTTTTGTTTGTTTCCCTGGCATAAACATTTTTACATTTCCAAAATGACAACTGGCAAAGCTTTAAAGAACTGCACCTTGTTGAAGATGAATATTTTAGCACTTTGACTTGACATACTTTGAGTTTTCAGGAAAATAAGCTAGTTTTTCAAGCGCCACGGATAAATTTACAACTGCGAATGGGTTTTCTTTAGCAGGGTGACTATCTGACAAAATTAGCAGCTACACATCACCCACCAACCTGCCCATGGTTTTGCTCCTCCAGTCAGTGTAATAACATTTTTTCCTGAAAGAACAGCAAAAAATCAGCTGAGATTAATCAAGTAGGAAACAGTTGAAAGGGACATAAATGTTACAAAGGAATGCTAGACATTTTAAAACACACATTTCCATAGACAAAAACATGAAAAAACACTTTAAAAAGGCAAGTGAAATAGAGTAAGTCATTACAATAACATAGTTTCATGTTTTTCAAGTTTGTTCTAAAACAACTGATTTGTAGCTACTGACAATAACAATAACTGATCAGTAAGTCACTTAACAGTTCTTTTCTCCCCGCTCTTCACCAATTAGAGAAACAAGACCAGAAATTCCCAGTAGAGTCTTCTTAGAACAGTTATTTTGAAACCCAATGGAGACACATTTGCTACACAGTTATATTTCCCACATCTACTTCCAGGCTTTTCTTCTGGCCTCCTCCTTTAATTTCACATAACATTTTGACCACACACAAGCCTTGATATTGCAGATTCCTCAGGAATTAGGAAGATCTGCAAGTGCACACCTGGACAGTATGTGAGATTTATTAAATTACATTACTTACATTGAAGATCCCCTGAAATTAATACCTTAAACAAGGGTGAAAGACTCTTTGCCTGGAAAATACGTGGCCACCTGAAAATTATGTATCTACCAATCTGCAGACTGTTGGCAGCCTGACACTTGGTACTGCTAGGCAGGATTGTAAATGAAGCAATGAAGGGTATTAAAGGGTTTTCAAACCTTTTTTAACAAAACCCTTATTTACCCTTAGCTGTTTTGCCCAGATGGAGTTCAGCTGTTACAAATAACTTATTAACTACAAACAAAAATAATTGTGTTGCAAGATACTTGCAGACAAAATTAAAGCTTTGCCTCAGTTCTAGAAACAGATATATTTTATTTCTACTGACAGACCATATATTTAACAAAAATACCCATGAAAGTTAAAAAATCATACCTCAGTCATGACCTGGCTTTGATGCTTACAAACCCTGTTTGAAGCCATATACATATGCTTCCAAATAAAGCAGCATGGCAAAGTCAGGCATATATATACGAGACAGTAATGATTACTACACGCTGTCTACTGAAATTTTAGAAAAATTTCATTCTGCAATTGAAATGCTGAGATTCCATCTATATTACATATATGATACATATTATATATCTGTCAACACATTTTGGTATAACACCACGCTAAAACAGTTCTGGAGTGTGGGTGAATCTCAGAAGTATTTTTACTTTTCTGAAACAGAAAGAAGTAACCTGTGTGATAATAATTCTGTTGATTTTGTTTAGATTCCTGGATTGAGCAAAATGAAACTAAAAAGTTTGAATTGAATTCTTCATGTGTTATTCATATATGATATTGGCATATAGTATATTTTAGTGACCATAAGTAAAAGTCAAAATTTTGCAAGACTGTGCAAGAGCAAACAGGTATACTGCACTAGAGTACTGCAGGGAAGGTTATCTGTCATCTTTAACTTTGTACTAGAACCAGTCAGAAACCACTGATGAAACAGATAAAGCTAACGAGAAAAAATTTCTTTTTAAAAATTACAGAATATCTCAAGTAAGAAGGGACGCACAAAGATCATCAAGTCCAACTCTCTTTTCCCCTTAGGCCTACTTAAATCTACCTAAGAATGACCTAAAACTTTTTGGGAGGAAGATGCTCTAGTTTACCGAGTAATCACTAATTGTGGGAGAACTGCAGCATTTGAGATTCCTTTGTCCATTGAATGGTTGCCTCAGGAAAACAATACACACCATCCAGGTAGGAAAGGTTTCATTAAAAAAAAGCAAGTTCAACACGTCAAACACAATTGTTCTTAACAGAATATGTAATTAAATTATAAAATGTGTGGTCACAGGATGTTGTTACAGGAGTGCAGCTTTATATTTCTGCATCCATGAAAAAGCCATCTGGGCAAATATGAACAAAAGATGAAGACTTGAACTCTGTCTCAGTAAGTTTCTAAAGCACAGCCTTCTATAAGGAGAGAAGGAAGGTATGAAAAACTGCTCATCTCCTGTAGGGGACACTTTAGAAAGGCTGTTGGCAAAGCCGGGCAGACCATTCCTCAATTCTGCTACATGCAGCTTGTGTTTACAACAGAATTGTGTTGAGTTTTCTGTTTTAAAAGGTGCAGAAATCCAAGAAATATACTGAAACAGTCACACAAGTTCTAGACTGCAATTTCATTTAAATTCCTATTAAAATCTTTATAAAGATAATGAAAATGTTGACCAATTTACTATTTCTCACAGTTCTATTAGGGAGGTAGAGGTGGAAAAATTTCTTCCCAAATATATGTATTTCATTGTACAGCAAAACTACCAAAAAGGTGAAATTGCAAAATTTAGTATTTCATCTACTTTTGGTTTACTGAAATGAACTGGATAGAAAGAAACCAAAGCAACAGCCCAGCAATAAAGACACTTTGGGGGAAACACTAAGAGAATATATTTACATGGCATTTAATAATATAACAAACAAACATGACTTAGAATGCCTTCCAAATAAATCAGGATTGCAAAAGCTAGCCTTTTTTGTCCTGAAAGCACTACAGATCTATGAAGTAACTAAAATTATGAAGAATTCAAACCATTGCTAAAACACAATTTTGTGAAGTAATGCATCAAAAGGAGGAAAAAATAATTTTTAATTGCAATTTTGATAATTTATGTGTGTATACCCATATATAAACACTTCGATACTTAATATACTGGTAAGTATTTTTTGAACTAGATAAACTCAAATAGCACTATAATAATATTTTTAAACATATGGAAGATGGCTATTACAGAAAATATTTTTTTTATGGAAAGGCCTTTGAAGGCTTAATGGGATGATGTGAAAACCCATCACAGAACTGGGTATGTAGAGCAAGATTTGAGCAATGGTGATTCACAATCACTGCTTCTGTCTTAGGACCAATGCAGGAGACCACAGTGCCATAGCACAAAAGACTGAGCACTTGGCAAGGGCATTTTCCATGGGTCACACAACTTTGGCACCTAGTTATCATTTAATTCGTGCACACTATATGCTCTTCTCTCTCCCTCTAAGAACATTATTAATCAACTTGAAAAGGCACATTTTCTCATTTAAAGACTTAGGCTTTGTTGCAGAAAATATTAACCTGTCCCACAAATTAATAACAAATATTAATTTGTTAATACAATAGAACTTGTTTTGCAGTCAGATAAGGAAGTCAGTTCAGGCCATTACCCTGCCTAAAGAAAGCTACTGGACCTCAGTTTACTCAAATTGTGACAATATGTGTTATATTGGAGACATGGAAGACACTTTCTGTCATTTCACCTGCCTTTCAGTAAGACTTCAGAAAAACCCTAGAATCATGGAGGACACTCAAGCTCAGATGGAGAATACCTGAAACTCTGCCAAGAACATCCAAAACAATGTGTGAACTACTGTTTTCTAAAAGACATATGCTCAATTTGATGTAAAAGGCAAGTCTGAAAACAAGTAATACATAGTATTGTGTAAAAATGAGGAAAGAACAGGAGTTATTATTTGTTTCTCCTCTCTCCCTATCACATCACTAAAATAAATATGAGCACTCCTGGCTACAGAGCACTAAAGGTTGCACTTTTAGACTTGAGTAAGTGATAAACTTTCAATATTAAGCACTAAATCATAGGTTTCTTAAAATAATGTCCACAATACCTGAAAGGCATCCTGATGTTCATTCTTTCTGCATATTTGCACAATGTCTCCCACGGACAGTGAATTTTTACAAACATGATATCACTGTTGGTAACAGCTGGCTGTAAAGAGCAGTAACATGCAAATATGTATTAATAATTTAAATCTACAGCAACCACCCTTCCAGAAGCATTCTTCAGGGTCAAATTAGGCCCGAATTGGTCATGCAACTCTAAAAACAAGTGCTCTTCAAGAAAAAGGAAAATCAGTAACCTTTTTCCCTTACAAACTCTGTAGTATGTGTACACAAGTGGGACAAAAGGCATCTTTAGAGAAAGATCTGTGGTCATGAACATAAGTAAAGACTTTATGCAGCACCTTTTTACATGGAATAAATTTTACATTGAATTAATTTTAACTCTCAAAAAAATCAACTTAGATAAGCAGATTGAAGACCATGCTGTGTGTCTCGCATTAAAGGAGAAGTATAGTCAGTGCTAGAGACATGAGAACAGATGAGAGAAGGCTCCAGGTTGCCAAAATGGTAACTCAAGGGAATGGTTCAGTAATTGAGTTATCTTCTGGGAATTTTTAAATGTGAATGAACTGAGATGGTTTTTTGTTCAAATTACAATATGTATTCTACACAAATGTTTTTCATCATTAATTTATTTATACATAAAAAAAGAGTTTCAGCCTTACAGACTTCTATATTCACCTTCTCTTGTGAACACTTCAGTTCCCTTCTCTTCACATATGTATTTGCTTGAGATTTTATAACTAAATATTTTGATATTTGAGTTGAGTCTGAATAAAGCCTCCAAAAACCTGACTCTGTAAGGTTTGGTACGTAAAGGTAAAAGAAAAGGTAGTTAAACCTAAAATGTTTACAATTTTACCTACCCATTCCATAAATCATATCACAGTTCCATACTACTGCCTCAAATATTTTACTTTCTCGAAAGATGTGGATAAAATACAATACTTGTGGAAAACAAAATACTTCAGATCTTATAAAACCATTTGTTTCTGAATGTCAGTAATTCTAAACTGACAAAAGCTAAGATTTTACTATTTATTTAAATTGGAACAAAGCCAGATATTTTTACTACCATACTGTAACAATTCTTTAAAGCCTTAAATCCAAATTTTAGTCAGGTTAGCTATTTATGAATATTCAACATGCTATATTGTGAGCTATATCTTGCAAGTTCATTGCTTAAACCCAGAACATGCATTACAATTCTACTGAGATGAAAAATCAAGATGAAAGACACATGAACAATAGGAGCTTACATCAGAATAGACTAAATATATACCTGTTCTGCAGGTCATTTATGAGACAGCAAAGATCCAGGGCAATGATTCCCTGGTTCCATTTTCTTTCATTTTTATTAATACTACTATTACTAGCCACAGATTAACTAGAATAGTGACAACTTTAACCCCTTGAGAAACGGTGAGGCATTTAACATCAGGCATTCTGCTGAAAGATATAGAGGTTATATATTAAAGCAACAACATGGGTTACTAAAACTGCTTCTGTTCTGCAAGCATGAGAAGCTGGAACTTTTCCCCCCTGTACTGCAGGTACAGGGGGAAAATGTACTTCTGTGTACAAGCATGTATCTCCAAATAATTTTAAAACACACACTACCAAACTATTCTTTTTATTAGTTTAATACAGTTAAGCAGATGATGAGAACAGCCTGACTGGAAAGGCTTGTAATTTTGTCTGGAATCTTTTATCAGTTCAGTAAAGTAGGATAGTATTACAAAGGGGTATTTTATGCCACATAAGCAACAGGACTCACCTCCCGTTCTAACATCAGCCCTTCTGCTCTCAAATTCTTCTCAAATGTGCTTCTTTTTTCTACCTGTGGGCTTGATTTCTTGTAGACCAAGATGTAGTCAATGCGCTTTTTGCCATCTTTGAAGAATAGTCCTGATGATGTCATGGCGTCACTCTAGCAAACATAAAAGAAAAATACTCTAAATATGGCATCTATAAAGATGAAGAGCCCCATTGTGAATTGTATATAACACAGCACTTCCTAAACCATGGAAACAGCCACATATCTAAAGGATGATGAATATGGAACAAATTCAGAAGAACAAACAATTGATACACATCAGTTGCTCAGGATTTCGAATTAATTAGAACAAAACAAAATAAAATAGCTTTGCAGAACCCATATTCCAGGTATTTCAGCTGTGCAAAAACCTTAAAATTCTTGAGTGGTGTGTATTGATATGAACTTTTGTTTATCCCTACTTTCAATTGGGAATTGAAATGAAAAAAATAAAGAAGTCAATTAAAGCAATTTTCTCAGCTTTGTACCTCTGCAAATTTTATAAAACAAACATACCTGTATTTTCTCCAAGACAGAAATAAATCTAAAAAATTAAAAAAGAATGCTATTGATTGGAATGTTTGCATGGCCAGTCTAGTTGAAGCGCTTTTTCAATGCTATGTTAGCAATGTTCCAATCTTGACTAGTTCCTTCTCACCATGCTTACAAACACAAGGAATTACCTGACCTTGATATGGAAAACGCTGCTTTACATGCTGCTGCTGCTAAGGAACTATTTTTGCATTCTGTGCTTTGCATGCTTCAGAACAGAGACCAAACCAACTGATGACAGAGTACAGAATGACAGAATCATTAGGTTAGGATGGACCTCCAAGATCACTGAGTCCAACCAAACACCACCTTGTGACAACTAAATCATAGAACTAAATGCCTCATCCAGTCATGTCTTGAACACTTCCACAGATGGCGACCTTGCCACCTCCCAGGGCACCCTCTTCCAATGCTTAACCATCCTTGCAGTAAAAAAATTGCTCCTGATGTCCAATCTGAGTGTCTCCTGGTGCAATTTGAGGCCATTTCCTCTTGTCCTGTTGACTGGTAGAAGAGGCTGATCTCCATCTTGCTACAAGCTCATTTCAGGTAGCTTTAGAGAGAAGGACTCCTCCAAAGCTCCTCTTCTGACTGAACAACTCCTGTACCCCCATCTTACGAGGCGTACCAGTCTTCTTACAAGGAGTGCCTCGTAAGACTTAATCTCTCTAGACCCCTCACCAGCTCCACTGTCCTTCTCTGGACACACTCCAGCACCTCAATGTCTCTCTTGCAATGAGGGCCTCAGAAGTGGATGCAATACTCAATGTGTGCCCTCACCCATGCAGAGAGCAGAGGGACAATCACAGCCCTGCTCTATTTCTGACACAGGCCAGGTGCCATTGGCCTTCCTGGCCAATCGGGCACACACATTCAGTCAGCTGCTGATCAGCACCCCCTGGTCCTGAAAACTTTAAAATCTGCAAAGGTGAAGTGAGAAACTATCATCATCCTCTGGAGAATACAGCACTCACTTAAACATGAACCATCCAGAAGAATGTTAAGTTTCCAGAAGTATGCATTATACCCATCATAAATGGGTCCAAATGTTTATGAATGCTGCATCTTCTGAAAAATGGGATGATGCTGGTCTTAGAAATTAATTTGGATTATTTAGATATGAAATTTACAATACTCAGTTATACCCAACAGGGACATTCTCTATTCAAAACTAGAATCATGTGTCAGTGCATGATATCAGCATTATAAATACTGGATACCAGCTCACTTGTTTCTATGTGAAATATTTTTCTTACACCCACATCTCTCACTGCCAGCTTTCTACACATTTAGTGCTTCTGAGAACTCCTCAGTCTGCAAAACCTAAAGCATTCTAATAAGATTCTTTCTCTGTCTTTGCTTTTTTAAATTCCAAAATAAAAAACAACGGTCTGTCTCAGACCATCTACCGCTACAAAGGAGTGCACCAGGGAACATTATTTAAGTACATTAAGCTTCAGTTTAAGCTCTAAGATCATTGAGTCCAACCATTAACCCAGCACTACACCATGTCCCCAAGGGTCACATTACACACCTTTTAAATAGCTCCAGGGACGGTGATTCCACTTCCCTGTGCAGCCTGTTCCAATGCTTGACCACCCTTCCAGTGAAGAAATTTGCCCTAACAGCAGATCCAAACACATCCTGATTTAACTTGAGGATGTTTTATCTTGTCCTGTCACTTGTTATTGGAAGAGGCTGGGCCCCACGTGGCTAAACCTCCTTTCAGATACTTGTAGAGAGCAGTAACACCCCCCTGAGCTTCCTTTTCTCCAGACTAACACCTCAGCCATGTAAGACTTGCACCCTGGAACCTTCTTAGGACACACTCCAGCACCTCAATATCTTTCTTCATTTTCAGATACATAGTATCTGAAGTCCAAATTAAGGTAGTAAAGAGCGTCAATCAAGACTGTTAGTGTTAGTGAGTATAGGGTCTGTCACCCCTTTTAAGAATTCTGAATGGGAATAGTGGTAAAACCATCATTTTTTATTATTTTTTATAATGTCATAGATTTAATTATCTAAATCTTTAAGACCCAGAGGTTTGAGAGTGAGGAAGTAGACTGAAGGTTCAAAAGTGCAAGTTTGAATATGCAAGTTTTTAAAACACAAACTTTTCATGAACAATCAACCTATTCTTGAACAATGAAGGATTCCTGCACAAGTATTTTACAAAACCAGACCAGGGCTCCCAAAGGGGAGATTTGGAACTTCTCTAAAACACTTCCTGCTCATGCAATTTCTGTATAGGCATGCTGCAAATTACACCCCCCTTTTGTAATACACTTCTACTGCCTTTCTTTGGATTATTATTTCTAGTCTTTCTTTCCTCATTTCTGAAACATCTGATTTTCTTCAGTCTTAGCAAAACATGCTTTGTTTCTCAGATTAATGATAGTATCCAAATATGATATCATATTCATTAACATCAAACAGAATTATTTGGGGTCAATGTTAAAGACATAATGAGCAGTGAAGACAGTAGAAAGAAATCTTCTATCCCAGCTTATCCCAGACCACTTTCAGAGAACAACCCCCACACGGGGTTTAGAAGTGCAATAGTGAAGCCACTTAAAACACTCATACAGTGAACCTGGCCTATATTACACTGATTTCATGACTGATTCACTTTAATGCTACAGGCACCAATTACTTTCACTTTTGTGCTATTCACAAGCAATGCTGACCACTTATATTAGCAGTAACGTAATAATTACTTAAGTAATTAAGTACCAGTGAAAGAATTTATATGGTTGATTTGTATGGATGATTTAGTTGGGTTTTTTCAATTGATCTGAAGGAGCTGCATAACATGAAAGGGCAACAGGGAGCAGTAATTTCAATTAAGCATCTAAGTCAGGGTATATTATCTTTATCTAGCGCAAGAAATCAGCTGTTGGTACAGTGGGCATTCAAGCACAGATCATTTATTATTTATCTGCTGGTTTAGACCAATACATTAATTCATTCTTTCACCTTTTTAAAGAGAGAAAAGGATCAGAAAAGGAGAAAAGCATCAGAAGAAATATTTTGCACAAAAACCTTACTCTCCTCTATTCCATTAAGATTTCCTGTTTCATCTGAAAAATGTGTATAAAAGGACTAATCAAAATTCTCTTATCCTCTCCATCACCTTACTCCTCCAGATTTTCCAAAACAGTATCCATCTGTTAGGTTTTCTTACATTTACACACATATGAAAACTCATTTGTTTGGGAAAACTCCTCATAGAGTATTGCAATATAGTTCAGATAGTAAACTCAACAATTTAACTTAACCTGGTTCTTTCAAAGTCGTTAAACAAGCTTGAGTAAAGTGGTGCCTCACAGTTGAAATTCTTCTAATTTCAACTGTGAGGCACCACTTTACTCAAGCTTGTCCATTATGCAGAATCACAATACACTGGCTTGCATCAGAGGCTTTGATACCATAGATGTGCTGCAGTTTCTTGGTTTTATTATGTGTCAGTACTTTTGGTTGCTTCATAGCTTGTGGTAAGTATAAAAAAATCACATGACATGCTGCTTTGAAGTCTGAAAGAGTAAAATTCAAAATACTGCCACTATCATTCAACTGAAGTTTACACAAGGCAAAACACATCGACCAATTTAGCCTAGAAAAAGGAGTTTTGGCTCAATCAAACAAAAAAGGTGGAAGTACAATTCAAATATTTAGCAAAGCTATAAAATAAAAACCTTGTATTTTCATTCAAATGTATAAAAAGAACTTCTTGGATTTAGTCAACATGGAGGAATTTTTCAATGAACTATTTTTCAGATTCTAATTAATTGGAAATGCCCTTTTTACAAAGTGGGAACATCTGGTTTACTGGATCTTTCTCTCCCCAGTTAATTTAAGTAGCACAATTCACAGTAATTGTAACCATTTCAACTTCATTTATGCCTCACTACTGTTCTGATCTGTAAACTAAACTTTTATCATTGTTTCACCCCATACACAGAAACAAATATTTCTAAACAGTGAGTTGAAACGATTCTCAAAACAGAAGCAAATTTCAGATTCATATAATCACTGTATATCCTAATGTAGTAGTGTATTTTCTTTGTTTTCCACCTTATATTGGTAAAAAAGTTTAAGATAGTGAATAATATACTCTACCTAGGTGAATTTAGAGGTTAATGAGAACCACACAAAGGTAGTACATATATGTTGTAACCATTTGTTTCACCTTCAGTCCACCACTGACAACTCTCCCCAAAACTAACATAATAGCAAGGCTTAAAGACTTCCAGAATTCTCTATAGGTGTTTACACTTTAATAGATTTTAAGAAAATTCCTATTCCCTTGTTCAAATATTTGCAGCTTAAACTGTGCAACAGCTAAATACAAGTACATTCAAGCCACTATGAAAGGCTCTGATTTGTTGATACATTAAAGGTACTGCCTAGGAGAGAGCAGGTAACTAAGAAATGTAATTAATTACTTCCCTCTACCACCTGCTCAGGGTTCAGCCAGTGTCAGCTCGGATTACTATGTATTCAGTAACTTTCTATAACATCGTCCAGCACTCCTCAAACCCATGCAATCTTTAAAAACCCACAAGATCTCTGATAAGGATGTCAACAGCCAATTTCTGGGAGAACTGCTTGCTATTCCTTGTTCTGAAATCAGGAGAAATTTGGTTTTCTGCAAAAGCCACAAAAAATGATGTTTTATACATTCATATGGTATCTTAGAGCCCAAAAAGGTCAGTATGGATTGTCATATATGTTTATGTGTATTTGTGTGTATATATGTACATATATACACTCTCAAACACACAGATATGTATACATGCATATACACTAATGCTGTCTACATTTGTAAGGAAAATCACCTAGGAACACAGTAAGAAGAGCAGAAAGACACTTAAAATAAAAAACTAAACTGGTTTCCAGAGGGATGTCAAGGAAAAGCAGTTTTCTGTACCTCTTCATGCTTTTAAGACAACTTTCAGAGATAATAATGGATTAAATCAGGGCTATTATATCATTAAGTAAGAAAAAGCAGCCATGGAAACAATTTGAAAAGCTAGGGCTGGAATTTTGACAAAGGTCAAGTCTGATCTGTTAACTTCTTCAGCATGAGAACTACCTGAAACTGAAAAATCTACATGAACAGCTTTTCTGTTCTATCTCTGAGAAGAATGGTTCTCTCTAATAAAAGAAAACTTTCTTCCAATATAATTTATTGATGATCTTGATTGATAGATTGATGATCTTCATAAGATGATAACAGGTTGAAAAATTACTGGTTGATGGACGAAAACCACCCCATTTGTTCAGATTACTAATTCTCCCAAACACTGTTACAATGACCTTGGCATTAACATCTTCAGTAATACTCACACCAAAGGATGCCACCATTTAAGTGGTGAGTGTCCACATTCACAGCTTATGGTTCATTTTACACCTTAAGTATTTTCTGGAAATATTTACATCTCTGATGCTAACCACAGTAGATTTATTCCCCTGAACAAAACTAGGATATCTAAATAATGCTTGCTTTGTTTCGGGATGTTTAAAAATCAAAGCTGGGACTTCAATAAGTTTTAGACTTCTTGAGTTACTTGGAATTAGCTGTGAAGTGTTTTTCAATAGTACAAGACCCATTTTTTACATTCTAAAAACATACTCGGATTAAGAATAATCTAAGGCATGCTTTATGTGAAATTTTCTAAGCACACATCTAAGTTAGACTTCATCATTTTGTGTTTGTAGGAATGGATAAACCATAAACAGATTTACAAGAATCATCCTTTCAATTACTTAATTTCAAAAACAGATTGATGATTTTATATGTATATTGCTTCAGCGTTCTTCTTGTGCAAATAACCTAGGAAACAAAATTAGGGACATATTTGCATATGCAAAGACATCCAAACTATCCTGGGCATCAAAGACAACATGACAGGCTGCCATAATTACCCACACTATTGCATTTCTGTGAGATGACACTGCTGGGCAGAACAAAGCTTTTTTCTGTGGAGACAAAGACTTCCAGAAATATCTAACCTTCCTAATTAAACTGCAGTTTAACCTTTTAGGATTTACTAATTTAGTAATTACTTTAGCTTCTTCACAGAGGATTTTTTTTTCCCTTTATAGCCTACTCAAACTTATAGAGTAAGCATGAAAAATGCATTTGTATATATTATGAAAAACAAATCTGACTTCAGGAAAGGAGTGGGTTTGGTGATAAGCAAAATTTTTAAAGGAAGTCTGTTGAATATTACCATATGAGGGAGCAGCAATGGAGGATGTTTGGAGACTAGAGGAGTCTTTTTTATATTTAATCTCTTCTAATTTGCTCTTGAGGTCTAATAGGGATGTCTTAAGAAGCATACTAACATAACCACTGAAAATTTTTCTTTACATGTTTCTTTTCAAACATTTTTGTCTTTTAGTTGAAATTACTTGCTACTTACCCTGAATTTCCTGAAATATTTTGTGAGCTTTTTTGGCTTTTTTTCTTTAATAAAACCTCACAGGAGGTGAGAGCCAAGGACTAAAAGCACAAGCATGAAGCCAACTTTTGTCACACTTTACCACATCCTTCCATTCTGGGATAATGATTTTATCTGTTATCATTGCTTTTAGGCTTTATTCACTTCTGTGTTATTAGACTGCATTTTTGGACTACCAGAAAAAGGCAGTAAATTAGGCTATTGTATAAGTAGCATTTCTTCATAGTTCCTGAATCCACAGCAATAATAATGCAAACTTTGTTCCAAAAATTATTTCTTTACCTTCCCAGAAAGCAAAATGCATTACCTAAATAAAATATTTACAGGATCAAAGAGAGTAACAGATAGCAATTTCTCAAATATTCCTATCTTGCTACTATATATGCAATAGCAAAAGGTAAAGAATTGGCTGCTACTGATTTTGCCACTTCTCTGGAAAAACGTTGCCTTTCACTCAAGATAAAGTCTGTTTTAGCCTGCTTCCCTTTCCTAAGGAAACTAGAGCATTTCAAGTATCAGCCCTCCACCCAGGGACCTTCTCATTGTCTACACTTCCCTTGAAAAGCAGATACTACTCATTTTTGCTCAACAGATGCTTGTTGGTCTCATTTTTTCTTGTAAGACCCCTTGGCAGAACCACATACATAAAGTGGTACTTTCTGTGCCATTTCAAGAGCAGCTGGTGATGAGAAGTTGGCAGAGATGGATAATGATGACAGATTTTTCATGGGTCTGAGCGACTCACAATTTTTCAGTACGAAATCTGCGGATTCTGAAATATACCAACCTACACTATAAGAAACTATCAGTTATAAATCATAATCATGCAAACAAGAACAGTAGACGAATACACTGGCATCTGGTTGCTCTAAGAAAATTCTCTGATTTTTCAAAGCTTTAAAATATTACAACAAGAATCAGATTCATGGAGCTATCACGCATGTAAGCTGAAAACTAAACAATTCCTGAAAAAAAATGTGTATTGGCTTTCATCATGTCAGCAAGACATGTTCACTACTGCTGAAGTATCCAGGCATCTCATTGCTGAGAAAGATAATGGCACCAAGAAGTAATTGCAAACAAATTTTTTGCAATTTTCCCCATAATCTCTCAAGAATACAACAACCCTTCTAAGACAAGCAAAAATTAGAAACATTAAAGAGAAGAAGAATATGCTTTGATTCTTGTACTCCTGATCAATGCAGTGCTTCTCATTCTCATTATCTGGTCAGGCTGAGGAGACTTTTTTATTGTGACAGATCAGTTTAGATTTCAAATATGTGAGAGTGCTAACCAGCTGTAAAGCTGTACTGCAATATTCCATATTTTCAGCAGTCTCAGAAAGAATTAGAAGCCTTCTTTTGCTAGTTTTATATCAATTTGGGGAAGAAATTTCCCTAAGGCTTTCTAAAATAATTGCCACAAAGACCTCTATAAAAATCCAAGGCAAAACCTTTCTAAGACTAAATTCCTTTCTAAGACTAATCTAAATTCCTCTTGCCTTTTTCCTGTGGAAGCAGACAAAAATAAAGGGAAGGAGAATCCTGCTTGGTTGCTTCAGTTTTGGCTTTTACGAGATAGAGTTCATTTTCTTCACAGTAACTGGTACAGGGCTGTGTTTTGAATTTTGGGTTTAACCCAGCTAGGGTTAAACCAAACCACCTCATTTGCAGAACTAGTCCTTTTAAATGGAGAAGGAAGTTTCACAAGTAGTAGTTGTGATAAAAGGAATTGTCAAAGTTAAAAGTTAGAGGCACTGTGAGAAGACTGGTTTTAAACTCTGAATCTGCTCAGTAGGTTGGTACATACAAAGACTGTAACATAAAAAGTGTATTTTTGTTTAACTTAATACAAATATAAAACTCCTCTTTAAACTTTGAAAGAAAGTTAGCTTACTGGCTGACTATCAACTTCATAACCATCTTGAATGCAGGGCTTGGAAAAATGCAAATAGTGATTATTTTCTATTTCACATGGAACTAGAAAAAAAAAGTGCTTTGCTTTAGTGCAGTGAAATCCCTGTTACTAGACAGACAGTACAGCATCTGTGACTAGATTGTTTTGGCAGCAGCCTTACCTATTATTAAAACTATTTAGTGCTCAGTAACAGGATCTAAATTCTACAGATTCCACATTGCTTTTCTGCCTTTTCAGCCACAAGTAACACAAAAGGCTTTGTCTATTTAATCAACAAAATCAAACAAGAACATCATTATTATTTGTCATTGTTCAGCTAGTTTTGCAGAAACAGACAAAAAAAATTATTTGGATACAAGAAGCTTTCATTGCAACAGTTTAGATTAAAATGTAACCAGTAAAGGCTACATATATGACATATATATATATATATATATATATATATATATATATATATATATATAAAAAAAATATATCATCCCTGAAGTTTCATTTTCATGTCACAGATTCCCAATCTGTAAATACATTTTCCTGTAAGCCTATTTAAAAATTATTACATAGCTACTACTATAGAAGATCTTTCTAAAAGCATCCTATGAAATGAAGCCTCAGAGGACACATCTACCTGTGTTCCTGAATACTGCAGTAATGATGATGAGCGTGACAAGCATTAGAGCTGTTGTAGGACTCGTGAAGAATTAATTCAATGCCACAGGTACCATCCATGAAACAACTCTGGAATGGTCTCCTGAAGAGAATAGCCCATGCGCTGTGAGTGCAGCAGAGAAGCTAACAGTAATTCAAGCAATACTAGAGATTTTTAATACACGATTACTGATGCCTACTGAGCAAGAAAACCCCTGTGCTGCAGAATTCACTACTTCCACAGTGTGAAGAAGAAATTATTCAGAACTTCTTGAGGTTAAGTTATTTGTCATATATATGCAAGCAGTTAGGCTTAATGGAAAGGAGAATTAAGGGTCTCCTAGTTGTAAGTATGACTAAAAAAATATACATTTTGTGAACAGAAAATCCATCATACTTCTTTGACATTAGAGTGGATTAAGTGCTGGGGAAAATGCATTGCAATGAATAGTATAATTATGCAATTACTAAGCAAGATAGCATGCCAGACTTATCTGGTGAGATGAGATGGCTTTTCCAGTGCTTGAGCTGAGGTTCCTGACAACACTCCTACACTCACCTACACATAAGTGAGTTTTATCTCTCATTTAATGGGTCTAGATATCATTTTGATACTACTTAGAAGGAGGATCTTATACTCTATCTAGATCACTCTTGACTGACCATTTGCTACATGAACATACTTCTACACTTTCAAGAATTTCCGAGGCCTTCCAGACAACATGAATTCCACTCCATGTTCAGAATCCTACATCCTAAATTCTGTGCAATATAAATTTATTGAAAGAAGGCTACTACCTCTTAGATGAGTCAATAAAACACATAAGAATCTTTGATTTTATATAAATTTGCTTGATTTTAGTACAGAGAATTCCATTCACTGATTCTGTCACTCAAACTATAATATTGTTACTAACACCTTCCAAAACCATCAGGATGAATAAAATCCTCTAACACTGTCTTCTTAATTTTAACAAGCAAGGCAAAATTCCAGCCTCCAAATAAAAATTTGTACAAAACTTTTTAACCTATTTACACATTTTTAGCAAACAAAGAAATTTGTGTTCATTAGTTCTAAATTGCATCATTCTCTTTCATTAACTAATATTCTATCCTCAATTGCTTATTTAGTTCTCTTGGAACATGCTAATTAGTCCATATTTTTAATATATCTTTCCTCCAGCACACATACTTAGTCTCTTCTTTATGTTCTGGTTTCTGCAAAATGACCTTGTGATCCAAAAATCCTGCACTCCTTGTATCCAACTTCAAGAATACATCTCTCTTCTCCCAGGCTTTCTTCATTGAAGCATATCAAGTTCAGCTTAACAAAAGTAATTTCAGTTTAACAAAACTAATTACAGTAATTTTATGCAGTTGTGTTCCCATAATAGCAGCTCATGACAATTTTGCTAAATGCTAACTAAAAGTGATTTAAGACTTAACACACTGCTTATGATTAATTCAAACAATTAATTAAAAGTTACTTAAAACCATTAACTAAAATTATTTTAGAAGTTTTAGCATTTCCAACAATTTGGGAGCCACCTAAATTTCTTACCATGAGACACCTATTTACTTAGGCTGCAATATATGCTGCTTTAGAAATTGCATTTTAAAAATATTTAAGCACATTCTGACAGTTGATACAATTTAATAGAATTTTGTGCCCATTACCTTTAAAGAAGATTTAGTTCGAGGTTCTGTTTTCTGCCTGGTGAGCTTATTTTGAATAAGCAATGACTGATCTGTACGAGCATCATAATTCCCATGTTCTGAATCATCTGTGTACGTATCTTTGTCCTTGCCTACATCTGAAGGAAAATCAGAAGAAAACAATGGGCTCATTTTAGATTATAATGGATAGAAACAAACAGCATTATTACAGCCACAGTTGAATATTCATTTTATGCGTACACATTTTAGTAACACACTTGTTTTCCTGTTAAAGCTTTATACTTGAAATGTTACAATGTAAATTAGAAGGGACTGCTATTTTTAGTAGAAGGTCAATAGAAATGTTTTTTTTTAATTAGCCTTCGAATAAAAAAGTCCATAACCTCCTCTACAGTAGTTCTAAAAAACAAATAAAGTAATATGAATATTCAACTGCTTGACTCACAGTTGCTGAGGCTCAGGATGTTTCACCAAACAGGCGGCACAGCCTGCAGACCAGACCAAAAGATCTCATGTTTTAAATCCAAACAAGCAACTGAAATGCCCAGCTCCCCTACACACATGCAGATATTCCATTTGAAAATTTGCACAGTCAGATATTGCAGTAAGCGCCTCAGAACACATTTTAACAGGTGTACCTGATGGTGGTAGGAGGTCTTCATGGAGGAAACGTTTGCTTTCTCACTGGATTAGGTTTTAATTGCTCAGCTGAAGTTTTTATGAAAACTTAGCTGAGTACCATAAGAGAGCTGCAGGAAACTGAGGACCTCCCTCAGAGATCACTCATATTGTCCATCAAAGAATCATGACAATTCTTGCCCTACACACTCAGAAGAAGTAAAAAGAAGGGCAACCCCTGTGCAGTGCTGGACTGTAAAGTTTTAATCAATGTTGGAAAATGGCTACTCTTGAAAAAATATATTAAAGATTAAAAAGATGGAATAATCATTGCAACACAATTTTATCTTGGACAAACTGGAAAAAGAAACATAGTCAGACAAAAAATTTACCCACAAATCCTGAGTCAAGTCCCCCTTCTCAGCTTTCACATCAACATGGGAAAAGTCAGGTGGACTAGGAACAGCATTTAGCTCGGTAATTCGAAACCCTAAATAGACACCAAGAAAAAAGTCGTGGTTGCTGTGGGAACCACAATCTTGAATTTCATGGATTTTAAATTCATAAATGTTCACCTAAAACATTTAAGTATTTTTCATTAAGTTGTTCAGTTAAATTCTCTACACTAAGTACTACAGAAATTAAGAAAAACAAATAACCACAATTGTCTCACGCACCCTAAACATTTCACATATTAAAATATTAAAAACGAGACTATTTACTGATCGCTATTTTTTCCTCAATTTAGTTACTGCATAATGATTATACAAAATGTACCCTTGATAATTTCTAACACTGATATTAACTATGGTAAATCTGTGATGGGATTTCTTAATATACAAAATACCTAATTTTAATTGTCAATGTGCCTAATTCAGGGGTTTTATTTTTTTTAAATGATGTAACTTCATATACAACTTACCCTCTGCTCAACAAAAAATTAATGTAGTTAAAAGGCTTCAGGTAGGTATATAAAGTAGGAAACAGTACTTAGCAACTCTGCAGATTTGACTTATGCCTAGGTTTGAACTCTTAGTTTTAGAAGCCAGTAAAATGAAGAAGCAGGCCTATGAAACCTAAACTAGGTCATTTAAGCTGAAAGAAAGATTATACTTACATTAAGAAGTCTATTTTTATGAGGGAAGTTTTAGAGGATTAGACATTATGAGTACACCTGGTACTAAAAACCAAAAAACATTTGCAAAACTTCTGCAACTTTTAAAATTTAAGTAGTTTGAAGTTATGAATAAGTTTTCCCTCTGTGCTCAACACACTTTACCTGCTAACCATTTTTATGCTTTAAAGGACACATATTTCAAATTGCAGCATTTCCCTTCTATAAAAAAAATCCTTCACCTAGAGATGTCTGCTGTTTTGCCTAAAATGTAGTCAAAATTTGTTTCAGCAAAACAAAAATCCAAAACAATCCTTAAAATTAAAGAAATTTATAAAGAACCATTTTCTAAAATTCAAAGATACTTCCTATTCTATCTTTCAGCAGTTGGTGACTTATTTTACACATAAAAGTGCTCTCCCACTATGTCATGCTATTATTACAGTAAAAAGGGGAATATTATTTAGCACTTGAACAAGCCCCTTGAGGCTGTAAGCTGCTGGTCCCTGCTCCACCATGGACCTCCACAGGCTCCGGGGGCACAGCCTGCCTCACCACGGTCTTCATCAGAGGCTGCAAGAGAATCTCTATTCCAGTTGAAGTTGCCCTTGTGTATTTTTTTTCTCTCTTCTCAAATCTGTTACTCCAGAAGCACTTCCACAGGCACTGATGAGTTCAGCCTTGCCAAGCAGCAGGTCTGCCCTGGAGCTGCTGCCCTTGGCTCCACCAGACAGGGGAAGCTTCCAGAAGCTTCTCGGAGAAGCCAGCCCTGCAACTCCACTGCCCACACAGACCCAACACAGCTGCTCAGCCACAAAAGTCTGACACAAACACAACGTGCATGACCCTTTACAAGACCTCTCTGTGTGAGTCTCCAGAGTACCTACTACCAGCAGAAAGACTTAAACATCCACCTTTTTACCAAGTCTTACATCTCAAAGACTATGTTCAGGGGCTGTTCTCACAAGCAGAGGCTCACCCCAGGGCAGCGGAAGCAGCTCTAGGCTGGGCTCCAGAGCAGGGAATTCCTTCCCCAGCAGCTGCCCCAGCCATGTCCTTTAGCACAGGAGTTGGGCAGGTATCTCCCTCCTCAGAGAGAAACTCTGGGACAAGACAAGTGCAACCAGATGCCCTCCTCCCCTGAGGCTTCGCCACTTCTTTGGTTTTCCTAAGTACTCAGTTGCTAATGTGTCCTAGCAACTTATGGAAAAAAATTCTATAAGCAAAAAGGAAGAAAAGGAAAGAAACTTAAATCCCCAACAATCACAAAAACTAATCAATGTTTCCTGACACATAATTTGGCAACACTTAACACATGACAGTAAGATTTGCCCAATAAGGTGACTTACATGATAAAACATTGAAGACAATTTCATTTCTGGAAATCTTTTACACAGTAATGCAGAAGCATTTAGTTTAGAAATAGATAGCTAAGTCCACATTTTGAATCTTTCTTTTTGCGTCTTAACTGCTTGGCTATCTTTCTTACTATCAGACTTTTCTGAAGGGCCAAAACTGCATTTCAATTTTATGACAGGGGATAAAATGCATTTGTTCTGATTTCTCTGTATCCTGCAATCCAGCGATATATTTTATATATACACAGGAGTATCTGGTAGCAAATGTTTTTCAATTGAAAAGTGGCATAGTTATGGAAAGAAAAATTAATATAAACATTCCTAAATAGTTTCTGTTTCATAAACTTTGATATGACAACTCTACTCACTCCTTTGAGCCTTTACACATTTAAGAATAGGCTTTGCAAAGCTTTAGTAACAAAGAGATTATTGGTCAAGTAAATAATCCCCTTTTGTCCTAATTTAAATCCTAGGAAAAGCATGGAGAAGAACATCACTATATGCCTAGATAAATTAAATTGTGATGGATTGAGGTCTTATTTTATTTTACTGTGCACCTGGAACACTATCTTATACAGATAACATAGAAAGGTTTTCACCTACCCGTGTATGTATATTTAGATATGAAAACCCATCGTAACTACCAGAACAACGTTGGAGCCACAACCTACACCAAAGAAGGCTTCAAGTATCTGCTGCTTGTTGCTCTTCAGCCCAGCCTTTTATGCCCTCCTGTTGATGACCTGTCCCTGTGAGCCCTCTGCTCCCAGTGGGATTGCTCAGCACCCCTGGGCACTCCATGGCTCCTCACCTTCAATAGCATTCACCTGTCCTGCACAGCTGCAGCCAACCAGGCATCAGCCACAGCCCCACTCCCAATCACCACACACTCTGTGCCTACACACAACAGACAAAGACTTTCCTCGACATACAATTTCTTATGAACAGTGGTAACTGTTACACAGACTATTTCTAATTTTTTTAAAAGGGAGTCAGTCATATATTATTGCTTTTTAGATGAGTTAAAATGGTGCATAAAACTGCTAGAGGCAGATTAAATGCCTAAAGCACATCAATATTTTGGACTGCATATTAAGTCCAAAGACTAATCCTTATTATGTTCCCACGAGCACCGAACAGATTACATAACTTCTTCATCCATACTGCCAGCTCTCCAGGCATCAACCAGCTCCAATATGGGAGCTGGACAGCTCTGGGTATAGGAAAAACTGCTCTCATGCAGCTTTTCAGTCACCTCACTACATAACCAGAACAGATGTGACACCCTTATTTATGTAGGCACTGACCACAAACTTAGGATACAATTATTCTAGAAGGCATAATGGAAACAACACATTTCTGTTGAAGCAGAAACTGAACCTGGTTTCCTTGAATCATATCTTCTGTGATCTTTCAGTCCCTCTTTTTATATAAACATTGTATGTACTGCACAGGTTATACATATACATATGCCCATTTCAATTTATCATAACATCACAAAATTGACTTACAAACATTTCAATAACTAAGCATTGAAAAGTAGTTTTTATCATGCGGTTATTATGATTCTTTGTTGGATTGTTAGTTTTGGTTCAGCTCTTCATTTGTCGCTTCAATGTATTGCAGCATAGAATATAAATACGTTGATTTTTATATATAAACTCTGTAGTAATTGGATTCAGAATACAAGGTACCTGTCACAGCAAAATGGTTAATTATCTAGGAAAGCTTTCACGTCCTGCTAAGAAAGATGAGTTATTATGCACAAATACTCATAATTAATCTAAGAACAGAATTGAAAAAAGAATAAATTAGTTTGTGATGTTTTACTTGCTACTGTTACTTTTGTTCTTATTTCAACCCAGTAATCTCCACCTTCTGTGTCTCCTACCAGAGGTGGGAGGGGATTGAGTGAGTCAGAAAGAGGGGCATTCCATTATGCCTGAAACCTCAAAGTTCACGTTATATGTTACAGAAGCCCAACATTTATCACTTGGATTGATGTACCACTTCCTTAAACTAAAAACACTACTTACCACCTAAAACTGGCAGAGGAAAAATAACACAAATCCATAATGTCCTTGATCCCATTTATTTATGTGTAATTAACAAAGGTGTAATACATTGACTTTTTACTTCATAAATCAATTAACATCATTAACTAAGCTTGTCTGTCAGATTTCTGGCCTCAGCTCTAGCCAACTGAAATACAAGAGAAGCTTTCCACTGAAGTCCTTTATTTGATGCCTGTTAATCTCCTTCGCTCAAGATAATTTTGTCTACAAACAGCTCAGGAAGAGGAGAAAGCCATTTGGCCTACATTTCTACAACACTGCCTAATTAAAAACTCACCACATTCACTTAATTCTGCTTTCTTTCATGTTCTCAGGAGAGCAGTTTGAAAATATTCACTAAGATGATGATACCCATTAAGCAGCCTTCTTTTCAAACTCCATGAAACTGCCAGAGTATCTACAAAAGCATTGTTTTAACCTATCTGGTGATCAAAGCTGAAGCTGCAATATTCCTTTTTCAGGTTTATTTTTTTACTTCCCCTCCCCATCTACATCCAGGCTCAGGATTAAACTGAAAATTTTAGACTTGGAGACAAATTCTTACCCACATAAGCACAATACTTAAGGACCAACAAACTGTATTTTGAAGCTATACAGGCCACTTTGTTACATGCACCTTTTAACTGTTCCTTATTTCTCTTCATGAATCTAACAGATAATGCTGATATAAAAATAAGGCAACTATTATTACTGACCTCTGGCAGTACTGTTTTAAATACTGTTTTCTTTCTTGCTTGTAACTGACTAACCTAATCAGTTACATTTCTATAACTTCTATAACTGTGAATAACTTAACAGATTTCACTTGTCTAATTTGGGATTGACTCAACATGGGCAAATTCATTAATCAAGTTAGTAAAGGGCAACTATTTAAATACTTTTTCTTCCACGAGCATAGCTGTAGCCAGAAGAGAAAAAACATCCACACCAAAATTTAACACAATTTTCAACTGAAAAGAATCAATTTATCTTCTCCTGAGTTGCTGAGCCCTCCATGCATCTTCTCAGGTTAAAACTAAGTAATGAGACTGAAAACCAGCATCATTTATTACAAGAAAGAATTACTGCTGATACATATAAATACACAACAATATTGGCATGTGTATATGCAAGCAATTCACATATATAATAAAATGGAGCAAGATATTAAAAATAGAGCAGGATATTAAAAAAAAAAAAAGAAAATAAGGAAATTATAACAGTAAGATCTCCTAGTATCCATGCTTGCCAACCAATTATACTAGGAAAGGGCAGCAGCTTTAACTGGAACCTAAGACTTGATTTTCTTACATAATCTTCATGCCAAATTTTTGGTCTGTGCCATTATTTTGGAATATCTGGTTTTGAAGAAGTATCAATTTCACTATTTCCAGTAGTTACCTACTCAGGAAACCTTGAGAAGCCCTCTTATCTATCATATCTTTTAGGCATCAAGAAAAGTCAATGCTAAATTATGTGAGAGGTGAGCAGACCTAGCTTTCTGAAAGCAGATATCTTGATATCTTTCATTCAGCATGAAGATATGATTTCTAGTTTGATGTTCATCAACTGTGAGCAAAAATATCTTTCATAGTAGTTGTGCAAGGTGCACGACTTTGTGTCCGTATGGGTAAAATAGATGGCAACTACCTCATCCTGGAACTTGTAAATTACTACTCATGTGTGTATTTACAGATTCAATTTGCAGTTATGAGATTATTCTTAGAATAAACTTTTTTCCTACTTACCCTGACTTAATTACAATATCAAAATGGTAGCAAAGCAGTATTACTTTTTTTTTGCTTCCCAAATTGTAACACTTTTTGTATGTAAACGTCTAAAGCAAATACACAAAATATCTATAAAAAGCCCAACAACAGAACTGCAGCCACAATAATAGTGAATGACATGACTATATAGGAAAAATAAGTGAATAATGACAACTTTAAAGGAATTTCAAGTATAGTTGTTCAAAATTATTGTTTTATGAAGAATTGTTATGGGAAAAGGATACACTCAATATATGACACTTCTCTGTCTTCAGTCCCTACTTTTAGTCTAAAAGGTGAGACAGTATCAGGAAATTTATGACAGCACACATTTCTTTAGTCACATTTAGTCTCCTCTTTAAAAAACAAACGGAAGTTTGGGGTAAGTAGGCCTTTCCACATTTAAATACTGCGAGAGTAATCAAAGAATCAGTACATTGTCATTATTTCAGTTCAGACAACAACTTACCTAAAAATGGATCACTGTATTCTGTATTAGACAGCTTAAGCAAGTTGCTTTCCAAAGTCTCCATCACTTTAGCTGAAATAAATGCAATATCTGTATCAGCATTGACATGTATTTTCTAAGGAAAAAAATCTTTACTGTAAAAAAACACTTTTCAAAGCCGTCAGTAACTCAAATAAAAAACTTTGGACTGAAATTTTGAAGAGCACTTTCTATCAATAGAAAAAAGAGCAATATCACTTTAATGAATACTTTCTGTCTATTACTAAGAGAAGTTTAACTCAATAAAATAACTCACTAGAACACAATTAGTGCCTAGTGTCTACCAACATTAAGGAAAGACTTATCAAAATCCACTACCAGATGAGTTAATTTATTCTACAAAGCTTCACACACATCTGGCAATAGAGGATGGCAAGAGTTGGCAACAGGTGACATACAGTGATAGGATTCCAACTGTACTAGTTTCTCTGATAAGGCATGTGTATCTGTTAAATTAGAAATCCTAAAATAAAAGTAGTTCCTTATCTCACACAAGCTAAAATTTGGAATGATTTTCTCTGTTCATTTTCATTCTTTACATACAGCTCTTCCCTGATTCTACGGTTTGTGAATGAATGCATCTCCTCCTACATGTCCATATATAAAGACTTTTTTTGCCTGAAGTCTAATATTTATTCTTTCTTTCTCCTCTAGGACAGACTACAGAAACCTTCATACTTTTCTCCAGCATAAACGAGCAAGACTTTCTTGTCTTATTACCAGTGAGAAGGAAATAATGTCATCATTAAGAAAAATAAAAATTAGTTTAAAACTCACTTGAAGCATTATAAAGATCCACTCAAGAACCTGTTAATACAGTATGGTTAGGTGTTTTCTGCAAAACCATTTCTTCAACAAATCATAGATATCTAAATAAATCAGAGTTTATCAGAGCTGGAGCAAACCCCTGAAAGAGAAAAACCTCCTACCTCGTTCTGACACTACATCCACTGCAGCTGCTGATGTCCCTGCACTCAAAGGCTGGGGCTGGAGCTGTGGCTGCACACGGTTTGGCTGCAGAAATGATGAATGTTTGCTCAGGCTCTGAGGATGTGTTTGGCTCTGGGCAAGGCATGGCATAGATCTTCTAGAAGGTTTTAATGGGTGCTCTTTCACTGTCTCACTCTTGCTTGTATTCATACCTGAAATAACCAAAAGAAAAATAAGATAATAAGCTCTGGCATCTTGGGCCATGACAAAGAAAGATGGCTAATTATGAATCCACTTAATAAGCCACCCCTCAACTAAACAAAAATGCTGTGCTAAAAGGTTTGAAGTTATTAAAAAAACAATGTAATGAACTAAAATACAGATGCTAATAGTATCCCATTCTGGAAATTATTTACATTTTCCTTTCAAAACTACAAAAATTTCCTCTTCACGATTATGGAAATAAATTAATGTTCTTAATCCTTTGACCTGTTGGGTAAACTTTGTGAAAAACACACTGTAGAACTGTGGTGGTGTTTGAGGGTGCCCAGGACGAGGGAAGAGATGAGCATCTTGACATTATGTTTCAGAAGGCTGATTTATTATTTTATGATATTATGTTATATTAAAAGAAAATTATATACTAAAACTATACTAAAGAAAGAGAAAGCATACATCAGTGGCTAGAAAGGAATGAATAATCAAATCTTGTGATTGCTCACAGCCTCAACACAGCTGGCTGTCATTGGTCGTCAAGTAAAAACAATTTACATGCTGGGTAAAC
Organism: Setophaga petechia; assembly: GCA_024362935.1. Classification (NCBI taxonomy): domain Eukaryota; kingdom Metazoa; phylum Chordata; class Aves; order Passeriformes; family Parulidae; genus Setophaga; species Setophaga petechia. The sequence continues at coordinate 54,812,385 of JANCRA010000003.1, read as the reverse complement.
AGTTCTCCAAATCACATTCCAAAGCAGCAAAATATGGAGAAGCTGAAGCTTCCCAGCTTCTCAGGAGAAAAGCTCCTAGTGAAAGGATTTTTCAGAAAATATGTCTGTGACATAGAACAACAAAAAAATGTGGCAAAAAAGACCCTAAACATTCCAGGGTCAGTTAGAACAAAGCAGCTGTGACAATGATTTGTCTCTTAAGAGTTGTTTCTGAGAGACCCAGAAATTAAGTAGCTTTCCTAACTTTACATGGAAGAAAAACTATTATTATTATACAGATCCTGATTCAATACAGAGCAATGACACACAATCCTTGTAGAAGTTAATTCAACACAGAGCAAAACCAAAGTCCAGTAGTGTAGTTAGTCTCTTCCACTGTACTGTTTCTCTGCTTGACAGAACAATTTACTTTATACACAGGTAAGCTTCTGTTTCCTCAGAAGACACCATAGGTCTTTAAATAAGTATGTGCAGAAAGAAATCTGCTTCTTAATAAACAGGCTGCTGTGTGCCAGCAGAGAACCCAGCGGGCACTGGACCTTGACAGTGCCTTGTTCAGAGCAGAGCAATGCCACACACGTCTGTTGTGCTACCTGGAAGGTTTCCAGGGAGTCTCCTTTATAGTTCTTCCTAAATGGAAATTTATTAGACAAAAATCTGAGGTAGTTAAGACACAGCAATGGGTAATATAGTAACTATGGACCCCACTGCATAATTATTAGAGTTGCCAAAGAGAAATGGTTCTTTCATCTACACTGGAGTCAGTATGTGTGGTGAGATGAATCACTGTTACCAAAGAACACATACTGATATTCAATTTTAACCCAAATTTAAGTGATACATATAAAAAAAAAGAATGTAATTATTTTATGACATAATGCCTCAATTCAAAAGAAAATTACTCCCTTTTGCTCTCTCTTACTCTATATTTCCCTGTGTCATTTCAAACAGATTCCTTAATATCATGCTGCTTCTGCTTGAAGAAAGTGAATCACAGCAAAATAATCTTACAGCAGATTTTGCTCTTATGCTGTTGGTATGAACCACCTTAAAATTTGGAAAAGTTAATTCATACTCTGCTACTGTGCCAGAGTCCAGTTCTGTGATATGCTAGTTTTGATGGCACTTGCTGCTGCATGCAAATGCTCACCCAGCACGAACAGCATGTGGCTGACATCCTGAATTGGATCACTAAATTGAGTTACTGAAATTATTTTCATTCCTTCCCCTCCTTTCCATAGAGTAGTTTTCTAGACTATCTATTTCCAGCTAGAACTTCAGTACACAATCCTTGCTTGTTCAGGGATCTTTTCATCTGCAATAGTAGACATGTATACACTTAGCAGAAAAAGCCCAACAGACTTGTTTTTCTGTAACAATTTCATTTATTCCTTCTTTCCCTACATAATATTCCTCTGGCAGCTAGCATGAGCATGGAAACAATTATAGAATGAGTGTAGAAATTCCTCATGTTGGCAAAAAAGGTAAATAATGTTTATGGTTGAATTAGATGCTGCCTTTTTATTTTAGCACTTCTGCCTTGGAAAGTCTTCTTTCCAAGGGGATGCTGGGGATTCCAGTTAAGAGGCAAATCTCTACGTGGCTCAAAGCCAGATAACAGAGCTGTACTACAGCTGTAGAGCCAACAGAGAGCTGAACTATCCAAAGCTTTCTGATAGGTCAGGCGGGAAAGATGGAGCTAGAATATTATAAGCTTTTCTGGTTTTTAAGTTAGTATGCACGATTTAATTGGATGCTCAATATTATGCCAATCTAGAAAGACTCTAAATAAAGCAACCTCTCAGAGGCCTTCAGGTTTTGGGCATTAGAAACATAAAGAAAAAAAATTTTGCTGTGCTTCATTCTGTGAAATACAAACTCAGATGATAATTTGGTACTGTTAAGAAAAGAATTTGTCTTTCATTTGCTCCTTATTTTAGATGAGGAAAGTTTGGCAGCTAGTCCCTATTAATTGTTAACTCAATGCTGGAAGCAAGGCTGGATCAGTGCTAACCTCATAAAGAGCAGCCCAGTAACTACTCCCCATTTAATCCAGCATAAATCTTAGCATCAAAAAGGAGTAGCTACTATAAAGCCAAATCCTGACACCAGCTTTTGGCCAGTTAATGAGGTACACATCATGTGCGCTGTGCTGCTTGAGGCCTTGCCCTGAACAAGGCTTAGGCACTGATCTACTGACAGAAACAGAAGTCACTTGTTTTGGTCACTGCATTTTCAGTCATAACCAATACTGCTCTATATATTTCCAGTTAGATCTGAAAAAAACTCCCCTAACCCTCCTCCTTCCCCTCCAACCCTATCCCCACATTTCATTTACAGAGACAGAGACCTACTTGTGGTTTATTACAACTGCCAAGCTCTTGGTCCTATTATTCAATTCCAGTAAGGTTGATTATATTCAGCTGAAAACCGGATGCTAGCAAAACTCCAGTGGAGAATTGCAGGTAGGGAGAAGGTACTCAGTACAATGACCTGGATAAGGCTTACAGTATTTCCATGGGGAAAGTGTTGCAGTAAAACTGAATAAAAAACTGAATTTGTGCCAGAAGATATTTTTTGCGGGGATATTCTTTTCCCTGACACAGGGTTATTTGAATGCTTAAGTTATATTTTTAAGTCTTGAAAAACTTCTGCAGAAAAGGTGCATGCATTTAACTACTACTTTCAAAACACTGCCTAGAGGGTTTCAAGCATCTGAAGCCTGAAAGGGATCATAACTTCTGGAACTACTAATGGCTACACCAATCAAGTATCTCATTAAAATATTTATTTCTCCTAATTATTAATTTCACTAATTTAAAAGTTTGTATTTTTTTCACAGTCATCTCATTACTGAAAAACACAGCACACCAGATGCTTAAAAATGTTTACTGAACAAACAAGGTATCCTAAGGAGCCTCAGCCATATACGACTTCAGTTGTTCTCAAGCAGAGATGTTGGTAGCCTCTATTCAGTATGAGCAACACTACTTTTGTGGGAATGGCTTTGAACAAAACAAGGAACAGCAATTCCTTCAAATACTGCAAAACACACTGTATTTATGTTCCATCACATAGATTGTAGCTCCATCTGGACCAAGATAAAAACTAAGACTATTCTAAATCTTCACATGATGAAGCAAGCTCAGAATCCTAAGACTAGTATATTGAAATTTCCTTATTTAACAGCTCTACTTTTTACTGTGAAACTCCAGTGTAACTCCCAAGCTTTTTAAAATGGAAGCTTTAAAATTGATCCCTTTGCCCCATAAAGTCAACTAGTACCAAGATCAAAGTAAAGTAACATGATCTAGAAGCAGAGCTATGATCCATTTCTCTCCTAAATGCATTTGGGTGAGACACAGATCGGGATGACTTCACATCTGTTACAGACAAGGGTGAGGAAGAGGCACAGGGATGCTGATGTGAAACCCAGAAGAACTGATGAATTGGGATGCCTAAAAGAACAGAGGATGCTCCTTAACCCCAGCTGCCAGTTTGCCCTGGGACAGCCAGGTTCTGTTCTCACACATTTATTTGCTCCTACAAACAAACCAGGTGCGATTTTGTTGTCCACAGCCAGGTATGAAAGCCACATTGATTTTGGCAGCTCGTGGCTGTACAACTATTGCTCACCTGAGAACTCCTCTGCACATCCTTAGAGCTCTCAATCCTGAAGAGCTGAGCATTTTTTTCGCATTTGAACTGCAGTGCAGTTTCCTGGTAGCTTTAAGTGACTGCTGAGAGTCAGCATGTGACAAAGGCTGCTTGGAGGAAGGAGCTGGATACAAAGGAAAGCTTTTTAAAAAGACAGCTTTTTTTTCACCTCCTTCAGCAACCTTTGTACCAAACTCAACTCAGCTACTTGAACATTAGGCCCACGTAGGCAGCTTAATGCTATGGAGGTGTACAAAGCTATTTTAAAAATCTGTAATTTTACAGTTTTCCTAAATTACAGGGAGAAAGTTGAGATTATAACTTAAGTACTTAAAAACTAAAGGTTAAATACCTGAAAAAAAAGTTACCCATGCTCTTTCAAAGCTTATTATTTAAAGAGAAAATTATATCCTTTCAACAAACACAATTAAGCAAAATGTGCAGAACTATGTAACTCTTCTATGTTCATCTTCGCACCTGATTAAGATTTCAATATTGGAATATATTGAAATACATAACTTTTTTTTCTTTGCATGCATAATGCATTTCATTAATGTTCTATAACTTAATGAAGTTACAGAATTGCTCATATACAACGTAATTCTTATCTCTCTGTTTCAAAACTAGATGCAAATGCATTTCAATCATTATTTTGTCACTTTTAAAAATATACACTGCATCTCCTTTCAAAAAAACATGGAATATCCTTCCACCAATCTCTGACCTTTGGTAGAAAAAGATTTAATTTGCAACAGTTTCATGAGAGGCTGCAGAACAATGCATCCTGCAGGATACATGTCTTAATACATACATATACGCACAAGAAATTAGGAGTAACAAAAGGTCTTTGCCGATGATGCCCTTCGCTGAACACACACCCCCATCATAAACGCATTCAGATTCATCTCATCTTTCACAAATGAAGCATCCTACTGAACCTATCAAGCATGTTAAAACACTTCAGTAAGAGTTATGAAACACCAAGATGATCCCGATTAATTAAAATTCAGTTAAATCAATTAGATCATCTGAAAGAAAAGACAGGGAATCGTGTGAAACAGATGTTATTAAACTCATAGCAACTTATTAATTTACATTTGAAATTTGCAGCTTTCATTTCAGATTTGCAAATAGTTCTTACATGCTAAGAAGCTTATCTGACTTTTCTAGTTATGGCAGCAATTAAAAGATACTTTTTCTAGCATTGCAAAACTTGCCTCTCTTTCTTAGAGCACTGTCCATAAAAGTATTAACATTATTATAAATTCTGTGGAATTAAATACAAAGGAAACATATCCAACACAAAATCTAAGTCTAAGTTAAATACACAAAAAAGTTTTTCTGGAAGTGATTATTGGCCTTTCTAAAATTACTTCTTCCATTTCAGGATTTGAAAACCATGTCTGTATATGTTAATGCATAAAAAGGGGGAAAAGTAAATACTTTCATTTTTTAAGGATTTAAAACAAAAGTGAATATAATATTAAGAACAGCTGGCACTAAAGAGACTGCAAAAATTGTAATTTGCAATTAACTCATTTCATTTAACATGAAGACTCATATACCTATTAATTTTTTCCAAAATTTCCTGAAGCACAACTCAGAACAGTAAAACCTGACTAAAAAGCCCACTCTAAACACCAAGCAGAGTGTGTGGGTCTAGTGACCAACCTTTGAAAGGTTGGTTTAGGAAGGGTAAGGATTTATTCTCTTTGTTTTGCTACTAGTAGGACACATGACTTGATTATAGTGCTTTTATTGCTGGCAGTTTTTTAGGCCAAATTAATTCAGTGTGTTGGGTTAAAAGTAGATTAATATAGCACAGCTCATCTACAGCAGATGATCTGCCCTTCTTTAAGTTATCTATGCCTATAAGATCTAATAACAGCCAGAATTCCAAATTATCAGGCATTCGGTATTTGGAGCCTTGAGACCAAAGTTTGATGATGACCTGTTACCTACTCAATACTTTACAAGCTCTTGCTTTTCAGGACAAACTGTAAACCTCTCCAGCAGCAAAACCATGCATCGTTCACACCAACTGACAAAGCCATGCATACCTCTTTTGAACAGCTGCCACCTCACTTTGCTGTGAAACCAACAAAACAATTTAATTTAGGAATTCATGGCACTGGCTATTTGCTGTAATAACTGGCATTGCACTTCTCAACAGATTGACTCCCAGTGGTGTCAGCAGTAAAGCCCTTGCAGAAACAAAAGCTGATTTCTTCTTGAGCTACTTTGACAAGTGTGAAGCTATAGGAGGTCAAGGGAAGAGATTACTCCTCTTTAGTTGACTCTCCTGCAGCCACATCTCAAACAGCATCCAGCTTTGGGGTGCTCCTAGTGAACAACGTGGAGAATATAAATTTTCAGTCCCCCTGAAGTTGCTGAACAGAGCTTCAAAACTTATGCGCAAAAAAGGTAAAAGGATAGGTGCAAAGGTAGGTGAACGGGATGATAAATATAGCTGGAACCAGGGGAGAAAAGATAAGGAGAACTACAGTGGGGTTTGGGGCAAGTTATGTAACAGGGAGCAACTGCACATGTCCAAAGAACAAGTTCAAGGAAAGGTTGCCTGTAATATCGAAGCATTCTGTGAATCCTTGAGAGGACCCTCCAGGGCCGTAAAAGGACCTCCAGTAGGAGGAAGATGCGTGCAAATCATTTCTAGGAAAGTGATGCTTATGTATTAGGTAGGAAGCACACTGTAATGAATGTGCATGATTATGATAGATAAATACGTCGTGGTGAAGCCTTGTCACACACATTAGATTGAAGGAGACAGCCTTCTAACATGTCCTGCACTGATAAAGAATGTCTGCTTCATAAGGCTTCCAAAGTTTATTTTCCAGCCCCTTTCAGTATCAGCTCTGTACAGGACACCCCAATACACTGAAGGCAGGGCAACGGGGGGTTACAAAGATGGTTCAGAAGCCAGAGGGCAATGGAACAGGAATAGCAGTTGGTGCAGCAGCACTTTACCAGCACCGTCTAACAAACAACCTATCTGCACATCCAGGCCACTCTGAACGTAACTCCACCACCTTAAAAAGGAAATTACAGAGGGAAAGGAGAGCAACGTAGATGCCTCTCCCTATATTCAAATCAAGTTACAGAACTCCTCTGTCTTGTTTTTGGACATAAACCCCTGACGTAATGGATTAGCTTTCCTGATAAAAGCAAAACAGCATAGGAAAGACACCAATAGCCAAAACCACATTAATACACATTTCTAGTGGAAACTGTATTCAATAATCACCTAACAATCAGTCAAAAATAATGACAACAATAGCAACAAAATTGTGTTGGCCGTCTTCCCTCCAGCCCTTCACCTCTGGAAAACAATGTAATTCAAATGGAGAGAGAAAAGAAAAAGAGGAAATTACCCTAATGAAGATAAAAGAGGCTAAAGTAAACTAAAAGTCCAACAAAATGTACTTTTCATGAAGGTATATGCTTTGAGGATATTCTTGAAGAAATCTATGAAATGTTCTGGACAAAACTTCTGATTTAAATTCAGCTGTTATAATTTCTTTTTGAATATTAATGCTCACATAATTAGTCTTCTAAACAAAAAATTTGAAAAGGAATTTTGAAAGTGTCAGAGCTTAGCACTGGTATAAATGCTTTTCAAAATTAAAGGGGTAGTTGTTTTGAAAGCATTTCTCTATTTTTTTTCCCTTATTAAAGGGAAAAAAAAACCTGAAAAACCAGTTTAATCCATTACTTGGTGCCTTGCTTTGTCTTCTTTCCGTTCCAGGCTGCAAGAAATTTGAATTCCTTCTGCTTGGGCAGAAAAGACTGACAGCAAATACCTATGATGGCCACAGGTATGAAATTAATAATGTCTAATAGACTATACATAAACTTGATGATGGCACCAGTAGACCCCTAAGATAACACTCCAGAACCAACATGCCAAAACTGAACAAACAGCTACAAGCAGCAACCAAGAGGGAAAACAGCCCAGTCAGAATGACAAACAGATCACTGTCACCATGACATGAAAAATCATTTTTCTCTCTAAATAAACTCCTTCCTTAAAGTACAAGCATTTATGAATGCATATTCCAAAATATTTTTTTTATGCCTCAGCTCAAATGCAAGTCAACCTCAGGTTTATTTTGAGATTTCCTACAATATAAAGTAATAAGAAGTTGTAGACGCTCCCTTCCAATACCACAAAAGAATAGAAATTTTGATTAGTCCCTACCAACACATTATATTTAATTCAAATTAATATCCTAAAAGGTGTTTGCCTGTGGTTCTGGTTAGTGTTGCTGCCAGGGTTGTTTGTCTTGTTACACATAAATATACAATAAATAACTGTTATTCCTTTCCCCATACCTTTGCCTGAAAACCCTGTAATTTCAAAGTTATAATAGTTTAGAGGGAAGGGTTTCCACTCCAAGGGAGGTTCTCTTCCTTAGAAGGCACCTGTCCTTTAAACCAGACAACAAAATAGCCCATAACAAAAACAGGACTTCTCAAAAAAAAAAAAAAAAAAAAAAAAAAAAACCAAAACAACCAACCAAAAAACCCAAAAAACACCCCTAATGCTTCAGGAAAACTAATTCATTAAAAGCACTAACTCCATTAGTTTAATGAACCAGAAAGATAAGAGAATACAAATATTATATAAGTTAGAGACCTTCTGGATTATAAAGACATGATTGATAAAGCTACTAAACAAACAGTAAGGAGAACAGAAGCTTTTGAATAGAGTAATTCTACTGAAGCAGACAGGCAGAGAACAGAATATGACATCTCAAACATATTTTAACTCCAGAGCTTGCCATCACCACAGGACCTCTCTGGAGCATACGTGACTAGCTACAATTCTTGTGTAACTGTGATGTACTTAAAAATTTTTCAACGCAGATTTGAGTGAGCTCTGAATTCCTTCGTTTGTGCATCCTTCCTGTGCTAGGGTTCTGTGGAATTTGTAGGTAACCCTGACAAGGGAAGAGATGAGAATCTTGACTCCATCTTTCAGAAGGCTGATATTATATTATATTATGTTATGTTATACTGCTATATTAGAACTATACTAAAGAAAGAGAGAGGAGACCTCAGAAAGTTACAAAGGAAGGAATGAATAATCAAATCTTGTGACTGCTCACAGCCTCAACACAGCTGGCTGTCATTGGTCATCAAGTAAAAACAATTCACATGCTGGGTAAACAGTTCTCCAAATCACATTCCAAAGTAGCAAAACATGGAGAAGCTGAAGCTTCCCAGCTTCTCAGGAGAAAAGATCCTAGTGGAAGGATTTTTCAGAAAATATGTGTGTGACAGGGTGCCACACAGGGATTCAGTAAAAGCACAGACAAGATGCAACAAAACGTGTAGCTTTGCCCTATGTTGTTACTAACAAAATCAACAAAACCCCTATGAACAGTGGCAATTTGTTATTCAAAAGGGATTTCTGCAGACACTCTTCAAAGCACACTTCCTTCTCCTGAGTTACTGATGGATTCTAACTCAGCAGGCTTTCACACTCACAAGATCCTTTTTTCCCGCTCACAAGATCCTACCTTTAGGCAGAGCAAACAGTTACATAATAGTAAGGCTATTTGCCTGACGTATGAATATTAGACAGGACCCAAAGGGAAAACCTAATGTACCAGTTTCTTCTAAACATCACTTAAATACTCAAATATACTGGGAATTAAACTGTGACTTCACCAGTCAGAAAAATGAACAATTCCTCCCTTAAGTAACTGCGCTGGCTAAAAGCCCTGACAAGACCAACGAGAATCCAAATTGAGGCAGACTCAGACTCTCTTTCTGAGACAACAGTGTTGAATTGGCATTCATTGTAGCTCAGAGTTTTTAAAACATATTGCTGTACACTGAAGTTTGGTTTTGAGTTCACCTGTCTCTAATAAATAATCTACTGTAATACATCCAGAACAAGTGTGGTAAAGATTTGTAATCTGGGTAATATATATACATATATATGTATAATACATACAATGCTTTCTGCAAATGTTGTTGCGTGTTTGGCTCAAGACAACACAAACACTCTCTTCAGTTCAGACAGGCCAACAAGTAATCTTCATGTTGCTCAGCACACTTGTGAATATAGCACATCCACTTTCTGCTATCATGCTATGTCTAAAATATGGATGGCTGGGGTTTTTTTTTTTCACTACTTTCCCAGTTAGTACTTAGCCGTCTGCATTAACTGTAATGCAAGTCTCCTGGTGCTGTTAGCTGAGACAGTGTTTCAATTTCTCACAGTTATTGGAACTTCAAAATACCTCTAATCATAAAATATGCTGACTAGTCCTGATTTTGAAACAAAAAGTGATGTATTCAAAATGCTACTACAACAGAATATAAACTGAAAGGGCCGTTTCATTTATACTAATTTAGCAGATTTCAAAAATGACAAAAAGCAGAATAAATACAGCAAAATATGGAAGCAGATCAGGAACTTGAAACTTTGTGGTATACCAAATGAAATATAACTGACGAGGGTTCTAAGGTGGCTAGGGTTGCTATTTTGACAGGTCCGTACTCAGGCAATTTTGAAAAGCTGTGGAATAGCTACAAGGTTTGTCCACAGAAACAACTATATCAAGCTACACTTAAAACAGAATGTAGGAAGTTAATGCCCAGACATCTAATCACAGCAGCATCATCTTTAGCTAGAGTGAGTTATGGGACATCCCAAAATTTTCTGATATTCTTAGGTTTCTCATTTCAAATATCCATTCAGTGAAAAAAAAAACTTTTTTCTACAGCACCCATACACCTGCATAATATAAAGTTTAATATGTCATGTTTAGTGATGTTTTTGTTTTTAAAAAGCTCTATATTTTTTCAAGTTACAACCCACAACAGTATAACCTGGAATAAAAAGACATATTATGGGCCCTTCAAAGGTGTCTGAGTGAAAAAGATGGAGTGCATCCTAGGCTGAGCAGTTGTATCAGGCAAAAGAAGAGCAAATATAACCTAATTAAACATTGGACCTTGCTTTTCAGTGCCCTGAAAAAAACATTTTAAATAACGCTGTTTAAATATAGCATTGTTTTAAGGGATTGTACTAATAGCTGCATTGCTCTCAGCTTTCAGAGTCAAGATGAGTATGGCAATGAAATTTTCTCTGTTAGTGCTCCTTGGAATGAAAACTGAATAGCTGAGGCCAAAAAAATTGCTTCATTCACACTGAATGAAAACTTGGCCTTTCTGCTCTGGAGAACAGTGGCAAAGGGTCATAGTCTGTCATAAATTTTTGTGTGACAGAATTCCATCTTCTAGTAATTTCAGCAGTCTCTTCAGATTATTAAATTCACTAGGTTTACTCATGCCACAGAAGCACCAAACATCCTTGGCTAAGTCTCCATGAGATTCTGAATCACAAGTCCAAGTTCTTGAATACTGAGAACTCTGGAGCAATATAAAATATGATGTTTACAAATTTTCACTGCAATTCACAAGAAATGAAAGTCAGTTTCACGTGCTTTTATATAAAGAATTCAGGTCACTAAGAGCTTAAAATCTGAGTAAAGGAACCATAAGGGAAAGCTTTACTTCACAACAACAGTGGTTCTCAAAGCAGCTCCAAGTGATTGAACAAAAAAGCCAATGACGTATCAAGCTTCCCAGTGAAGGCAGAGCTATTCAAGATTCTCCATCCTCAATCCCTCTAAATCACACTACAACTTCAAGTGGCAATATATAAAATGAAACAAAATATTTGGCAGAGATAAGGATTGGAATGCATCTAAAAATGCATCTTTTATGAACATCCCTGATTTCTTCAGAAGTCTCAATTCAAGTTATTCAAAGATAAATCCCTTGAGAGGCCAAATCAGTGCTCTCAAAGACTTAATGAGTATTGAAACTGATGAACTTCTTCCTGCCTCATTGAACCAGGAAACACTGAACTCCTTGACCAGACACCTGAGAAGCCACCAGACTTCAATCTGCAGTCCACGTTCTAAATCTCATACACCAAGATGAAAGCAACTTCATTCTAAAACACAAAACACCTTTTATTTTCTCCAGCATTGAACTCATTAAAAAGCTCTGATAGAGGTATTAAAAAAATAACACTACTCAGTAAAAGCACCCTGCAAAATATGCAGGAAAGTGTAGTCTGTGTATTGGCATAAAAGTCCTAGACATTCAAAATTTTAAGCATAGCAATTGCCTTGGTCTACACCTTAAACACAGGTTTATTCAAACCCACCCACCAAGTATCTGTTACAAGAGCCCATTGTAAATCATGTTGCCTTGCCTTCTGAAGAACTCAAGTTTTCAGTAGAGTTAAAACAAGCAATTGCTTGGCACACACCTATTATGGAAACCACAAAAATCTACCCTAAGGCTGCAGCCTATTTTTATGTTCTACATGTAAAAGATGATGATTCCTAACTAGCTATCTTTCCCTGGAATTTTGAAACTACAAACTACGGTAGAGATTATCTTTGCTCTTATCAACATTATCTGATTTCTCCTTTGTGAACAACTATTAGTTACTTACTAGTTTTAAACAAACCTGTACATTAAAGAAGTATATACAGTAATGTACAGTATATATTACCTGTATATTAATCTGTACGGAAGAACATTATTCTTTTGTAAAGGATGGTTGGGAAGAAACCAGTAAATAATAAAAATTTCTTTCCCTTTCCTCTGACATAATTCCTCAGAGGCCATAGGTTGCATCACATTTTGAAAAAGTAAGGAGTATAAAGGTCTACATTCACTAATAAGTTTTTTATCTGAGCATATTACTGAGGAAATTAATTTCAGAAAAACCAGTTTCCACCAAAGCAGAGGTTAAAAATAGTCAGAAAATACTATACAGAGGGCTAAACAGACCTAACACACTGCCGTGCAGAGACACAGATTAGTCTTCCTCTAGGACACTGCTCTTCTCCACAGACATTATCTTTGGATACAAGTAGAAGAACAAGAATTGCGGGGGTGAAGAAGAATAAGATTATTTTTTTCAACCCTTTCTGTGTCTTTTTATAACATTACACTGAGTTGTGCTGCAGGTTTTGAAACTGAGGGTTTCACTCTGCATACACAATTTGAACAAAGAGCAAGACAAAAAGATGGCAGCAGCCTCCTACTCTGAACACCTCCTCACTTTGTCAAGAAGGGAAAGATAAAGAAAAACAATACCTAAATTCTAAACCGTAACAAATCCTCAGGATGAAATTTCATTCTTTCTTTATTTTCTTCTTCATGTTGAAGGCTCCTAGATACCCACGAGACTGGAGAACCTAATCTTCTTATTCCTCCAAACATTGTAAAAACAGCTTTGGTACTGAAACCAGAACTTCTCAGCTAGAACAAAGTGCTCAGAGTAAGTGAAAGGAAAAAAAAAATGCTCTCTACCCCATTCTGTCTCCCATTTTAAAAGTTAGTCCTCTTTAGCAATTGAGTTTGAATATTATGTTACCTAGCAACAGGTAAGTTCTGTTTCTGAAAAGTTTAAAATTACCTTCTATTTGTTTTCAGGAACTATGAGACTGCTGATATGTATTTTTCCTATATGACTGAGAATCCACATAAAAACAATGTCCTTTCAATGCCCCCCCAAAAAAATGAAGCTTGGTCTTAATGCAAGTGAAGCATACAAGGCACAGCTGTGATGGGCATTTGGCCATTTCATGAAGATTACCACTGATTCTGTAAAGAAAGGGAATTTAGGGCACAATTTAGTGAGCAGCTGGAAAACAAACAATGCATTTAGTCAAAATCTTGGCAACAGTAAGCCAGAAATTACAGTAAGCAAAATATTAAATTTTAAATAAAGACTGATATAAAATACAAAATTAAAAGGAAAAAAGACACAACGTTTTTTGCTGCTGAGATCAGTGTCCATGAACTTCAGAGTACCAGATGCTCAGCTTCCTCTCAATACCTCATGGGAAGATGATGAATTCTTGATTACCATTTATGTTTGCTTAGTTTTGCTGTAGCCTTTTGCTCAAGATTTCATGTTATCCTTCCCCATTCCTAAAAGCTTCAGGCTGAGAAAAGCAGACTGAACTCAGGTGCATTTTGTATGAAGCACATTGCATTTGAGAACTCTGGGAAAGCCACGGTCATGTTAGTCAATGCTGTACAGGTTACCCAGCTCCATAAAAGCATCATCTCTTCTCCAAAGCCTGATGACTGGCAAATCTCAATCAGGATTTCTCAGGAATAGGGAGATGAGAACAATAATCTTCTCAAAAAGTAACTGCCAAAACTCACTTAGTTTTTACGAAGTTTTATGACTTGTGCAAACACAGAGTTTCATAAATCACAAGTCAACCTGAATATAGTTAAAATTGACAAACATTGTTGAGAGAGAAACTGAATACGAAACAAGTTTCAAAGGATGGCCTTGCCAAATAAGAATGGATACTTTGGAGAAATAGAACTATGAAAGATGCATTGTAGTGGGACCCACAAGGGGCAGTTTTAGATGATTGACTTTAAGGCATGGTGTGGCTAAAGCTGACAGGCCAAGAAACACTTTAAATGTCTTGTAATGAGGAAATAGTTGGCTTCTGATTGTGATGATGTCAATTATAACAGCTGTATTCTCATCCTCCACGCGAGACTGAAAATGGAATAAACGCTTTTAAAATGCCTCGCAGTTGCCCCATCCCTGGGTCAGAAAAGGGTATAATCTGACAACTGAAAGTCGATTTTGGGGTTTTTTAAAGATTATTACAGAACAGCTGCATTTTTTCTGAAGAGTCTTGACAACGATTCTGGAGCTTGCTAATCACTGCTGAAATGTAAGAAATGTTATCTTATGAAAAAGGACTAACACTGTGGCTTCAAGGCTTCTAATGCTTTTATAAATGTAGACTTGACAGTTGAAAAAATACACTTTTATATTAATTAATTACCTTTGAGCCTGAATAAACTAGACTTTTTACAGTCTGAGACAGCACCACCCATTACTGCACACAAGTCTGGCATTAAATGCAAAAGCTCTACAGCAAGGAAGTAAATTTATTATGGGATTACCAGAATGGAAAAAGCACTTTGAATTATTTATTTTCAACTAACCAGTCAAAGAGAAGAACTTGAATGAGGCAAAATCCAATAAGTGACCTCATGATTTATGTATAAAGAATACCATTTCCTATCATAATTTATACCATACTGCACTATAAGAATTTTTTTAAAAGTTTGTCAATAACTGAAAGAGAACCAAGTGAGAGAAATCTTGGTTCATCTGATCCATTGAAGTAGAATTAGACAGAAAAAAATATAGAAAAATATTGGTTCCATGATCAAGAAATAAATAAAAAAAGTTCATTGAGAGAATTACCTTTTTTCTAACATGAACACAATACAGGCTATATGGTGATGGCAATCACAACTGGAAATTCACCTTTATATTTGCTGACCGGCAAAGAGCTTCTGTTTGGCAATTAAAATCCCAGACAAAAAAACCAACTCGATACACAGACTGAACCTAAGTTGTATCTGCACCTACAACACCAGAGCCCTGCTCACAATTACAGCTAATATTCTTCCTCTACTTTTGTACTTGGGTTACAGGATGACACGAAGACTAAAACCTAAAAACAAACCTACTAACAACCGCAGTGAACTCTAGAGCCTGAACGACCTGTCCGTATCACGAATGTAGGCATCTTTATACTCACCTGTACGGCGAGAACCAAAGCAGCACCGCCCTTCGGCAAGAAAAACTTGGGCGGGGCCGGGCCGGGCCCTTGGGCCCCCGGCCCCGGGGCACGGACAGCTCCGGGCTCGGCCCCGCCGCAGCCGCATTGACGCCCAGCAAAGCATCCGAGAGCATCGGTGCGCCTCCAGAGCAGGAGCGGGCACGGCCGCACGCCGGCACTCCGGGCAGTGTGCGGGCACACACACAGAACGCGCCGGCACCCGCGGGCGATCTCGTACGGACACCGCGGCCAGACCTGTGCGTGCCCCCTGAGGATGACATCCTTCAGACTGCCCCCCCTGAGGTAGCCCACCCCGGGGCTATCCTCCCTGAGGCTGACATCCCTCAGGCTGCCTCCCCTGTGGCTGGCATCCCTCAGGCTGCCCTCACCGCGGCTACCCTCACCGCAGCTGCCCCCCTTCAGGCTGCCCTCCCCGCGCCCCCGCTCCGGCAGGGCGGGCAGGTGCGGTGGCCTCCCGATGGGTGCGCACGGCGGGGCTCGTACTGACCTTTCTGCTGCCGAAAGGACTGGATGGAGCCCGAGTGGTGAACCATGCTGGCGGAGCGCAGCCTCCCAGCTGCCAGCCCGCCGGCTGCGGCGGCGGGGGGCGGGCACCCAGCGGCGCGGCCCGGCGCGCAGCGGAGGCCGGGGGAACGAAGGGCCCGGGGAATGGCGGCGGCAGCGGCCGCGGGGGAGGCGGTCACGCCGGGCCCGGGGGGCGAGGGGCGGGCGCGGAGCCGGGGCTGCGCCTCCGCCCGCAGCCCGGGCCGGGAATAGAGCCAGCGGGAATCGGTGGGAAAGGCTGCGCGCACCCCGCTGAGGAGGAGCGCTGGCCGCAGCCCTGTTATTCTTATTGCCTGGCAGCGCCGTCGTTTCCCTTTTTAGATAACATCAGGTGTTCCTTATTGAGGTGAAGGGCAGCGAAGTAAAAATTGCATCTCCCTTACGCGGGAACTGCTGCGTTTAAATCTCAACGTTGTGAGTTAAGTTGGTGTTACGTCGCCTCCATCCCCATCCTCACACTCCATCCCTAAGTTGCATCACAGCTTTTTTTATTTCTATGTATGTTATAAAACTTAGAGTCTCAACCTTACTGCAGATAATTTTTTACAAGCTACTAAATTACAAATTCAAGCCTGATGTGGTCCATTTCTATGCTATTTGTATCATAATTTACCCTTTCTCTATGGTGTATGCTCATTCTAGACAACAGAAGATTCGAACTGAAAAGGGTTTTATTTCTTTCCTTGTTGCTCTCTGCTCACATTATTCTCTCTGGATTCTGAATAAGTTTTATGATAGCATCCTTCAATGCCTGTAGAATGTTTTGGGTTTCTTTTTAAAATTTTTTTTCTACCACAATAATGTGGGGGGGTTGGTCCTCCTAAATTAATTCAGTCAAATATTCTAGCCTGCATCTAGTAGTATCTATATTCTCTTCTCCATTTAGGGATACAAACATTATTTACTCA
Organism: Setophaga petechia; assembly: GCA_024362935.1. NCBI lineage: Eukaryota > Metazoa > Chordata > Aves > Passeriformes > Parulidae > Setophaga > Setophaga petechia. The sequence continues at coordinate 54,795,587 of JANCRA010000003.1, read as the reverse complement.
TCAGAAGTTAATTCAATCACCTAACCAGCACAGGTTACTACAGTATTCCTTCAAAGTCAGTGACTCCATTTGTGTCCTGTCAGATTTCCTCTGACAGTAAAGGCAGAACTTCCCCATAGCTGACTGGGGCTTGTCATGTACAATCTGCCAAAAAAATTACATAAATGCCACCCCATACTACAGTCTGTACTATAAATTGTACTACTTTGTCTGTATGGGTGTAGTTAACCAAACAAGATGGATACACACTTTTTTGTGTGTGTAAGAATGTTTTTCCACTATGAAAACATATTAAACAACCGTATATAAACCAATACATCCATGCATGTAGAAAGGCAGGCAATATAAAAATTGCATCCTAACTGGTAAGGTATTCCCCAGCACTTTTTTTAGAGCACAACAGATATTGCTCTTACATAACACGCTGCTGACACATCCATAAGGGGAAAAAATAAACTTACCTCCTCAGGATAGCTGAGCACATTTCGGGTTGCTTTGCAACATTTGCAGGAGGTTTGTTGTTAGTTTAAGAAAAGATGCAGAACCTATAGTGCTATAGTATAGATCTTACTAATTTTTTGGTCTCCAGTGGCAGTCTGCACAGTGAAGGTAGCAGATGAGGCATTCCTCTGCACTCCTGCAATTTTAGAAAAGCTCCTCAGAACAGCTTTTTTCTGCTGAGATACAGCACTATAAATGTTGCATGGCAGAATAAGTCAGCCAGCTGACTTGCTGATCAACAAGTTCTGGCAAACTAAAAGCAAGCTAAAAAAAGATGTAGAATAAAATCTTTGTTGTTTGCTTTCAAGCTTTAATGTAGACATCAGAGTGGATTCATAGAGATTAAAACCAAATCTACACCCTGAAAGTCAGTCAGAAAAAACCAAAAAGAGAGTATAATAAAAACTATAAACTTAATACTTAACAAACATATGCAGTCTGCAACAAGCAAATGTAGTTCTTCCACTGTAAAGGTCTAAACCTTCATCAGGTTCTAGGACAGATCTATTCTTTGGGAAACCTTGGCTGACACCTTTTGACTTGCCTATGAAGTAGAAGAGCTGTGTGCATTGTGCTCCTTCTCTTAGCAGCACAAAATAAAAGAGGGCCATTGCTGGCTCTCCAATGATGGTAATTACAAAATGCAGAGGGGAAAGAGAGGGGCTCACAAGTAAAATTACAGAGGAAAGAGATTATCACACTCAGTCTTGGAAAAGAGGCTATCAGCTGCCTGCTACTCAGGGCCATCCTTCTAATTTCTGGTCCACAGTCCTCCACAAGGATTTACAGAACTCCTGAATTCAAGCAGATTTCACTGATACTAGTAGATTGCAAGTAGATTTCACTGACATAGTACACAAAATAATGGGAAGAGAAAGCCAGGGTAAGGCAGTGCTCAGAAATCCTGTACTGGATTAAATGCTGAGACTAGAAAATTATAAATTATATGCATTATAATTATAAAGCTCTATTTCTAACAGTAGGTGGTATGTATGCATGAAACTACAGATAAGACATTTGAGGCTAAGGTCTGCAAATGAGAAGAAAAACTACCTTTACAAAGGTAATTAATTTAATTTTTAAATTAAATCCTTCACACTGTCAACTGAATAAACTTAATAATTGTAAAATATGATCATATGAGGATCTTGAAATATAGTTCTTTGGTAAGTAAGGAGGGTTTGAAGATCTTTTTAGAGTGCAGATAACAGAACAATTAAGAATTGATGGCTAAGATATGTAAGAAATGCATACATTCTTAGGCTTTATATGCATTGCCTACATTGGCTTTGAAGGCCATTGAAATAAAAATCTACCCTCATAAGCACTGTCTAATGAAATATTTAGTTCTATTATGCTATGTCTCACATTTATCTCTGTGTAAGTTTTTATAAATCATTTCTAAAACCAATAAAAGATGGAGAGATCAGGATCAAACAGAACTAGATTAAAATCTTCTACCTTGACAATCAACAGAACCAAAATCATTACTTAAAAGCTTAAGGTTGATCACACTGAATTTTTAACTAAGTTTTAGATTTTTAGTTTTGACAGTGAGATTAATTCTCTGTGATAGACATCATTTTTCATGAGATATTTCCTTATATCTTCTTACAAAGACTAAGATTTGGTCTTGCTTCATCATAATACATCTAGCTTTGTGAAAATCTGTATTATTTGAGATCTGCAAAACTTTGAAATTATAAGAACAGGAGGACTGAGTTGTTTTGCCACTAGAACAGGTTATGAGAAAGACATGCTTTAAATTATTTTTTGTACTTTCACGGTGCTTTTTAGAAAGTCAGATGAAATGGAACCCTAAATTAAAGCTTAATTCACCTGTGTTGTGTCTTATGACAGTTATTTCCTTAAGAAATACAGCCACCTCAAAAGTTGACTATAGCCAGTGTTAAGTATTGCCCAGAAAGAAAATGGAACTTACTCCAAAGAAACTCATGAGGTTCAGCAAGTGCAAAATCCTGCCCCTGAAAAATCCCCATACATAATTCATGCTGAGCAGCAGCTCTAGCAGAAAGGACCTGAACTTTATGGGAAGCACTACCTTGAACACCAGCCAACAGTGCACTTGCATCATAAATAAAGAAACCTTAGGAGAAATGGAGCCAGTAGATGAAATTGGTATTAATCCCCTTTATTTGGCATGATTGTAGCTGTACCTGCAATTTTGTGTCTAGCTTTCCCACTTCACGCCCACTCAATTCAGGAAAGGTGTTAGAAAATTGGAAAAGGTCCATAAATGCTAGTCAAAAAGGTCAGGGATCTACAGTAAATGAACTGTGAGAAGTTGAATAAACTAGGTTAATTTAATATGAAAAATAAACTAAGGAGTTCCAGGAGCCTACCACTACTGGGAAACCACTTGCAAAGGTTACAGAAATAAACCCTTTATAGTCCTAAATTATCTGCTTAGTGACAATAGCCGCACATCATGGCATGGGAGGCTCAGACTGAGCACTAGTAATGAGCTTTTACACATCGGTGATACATCATCAGAGCATGTAACCCAAAAAGAGGTGAAATACCTGTCCTTGAAGGTTTTCAAAATATGCCCTGACAAAGCTATGTCTGACCCAGTCTGGTGATAGCAATGGTAAAGCTGCAGAACAGGAGGTTGGACCTGCAAGGGCTATAATAAAGGATGTAATAAAAATAAAATTCAAGGGATTTGGAGCCAGATCGATTCAAAACAAGAAGTAGACACACAATTTCAAATTCTAATTAAAATGAATCCTAAAGTTAATTTTTCATATCTACAGTGAAGGATTTTGTTGACTATATGCTTATGCAGCTTTTCAAAGGACAAAACAGCAAGATGATATTAAATCATCTCAAACATACTAATTTCTAAAATTCTTGTGGAGTACAGTATCTTATAAATTTGCAAGAAAGGTTTGGAGACAGGGTGATTCTTTAGTGTAAAATGTCTGAATAAGAGCATTAAATATTTACAGCATCACCCAAATTTACTTATTTTGTTATCAATTTTTATCTGATACATTTAAGTAGTATGAAAAATCAGTGTTTACAGAATTGTTGAGTCCATCTCTCAAGAAGTGCAGCTCTATACTACTTAATGTTCTGCAATGCAAAAATCATCTTGTTCAAATATTTGCAGGAATGTTATTCCCAAATTTTTTGATCTTACTGAAAACAGTGAGAATTTTGCCATAGACAGTAACACAATGATTCTCTCATGAAGCTGTCAGTCACTATGGAGAAGGTCTAGAAAGCAGATTTGCTAAAGTATGTAGTAGATTAATTAAAAAACTGAACAACATATCAATAAAGATTTTACCTTGTGTTGCTAAGACACAAACTCTTGAAATCTCACTGATTTCCATATTTTAATATTTCATTTCTATAGTAATTTAAGAGACATTTTCTCCTAGTATGGACAGAATTCTGTTATATCCGTGGAACTGTGTTTTCTGACTGATATAAAGTGTTTGGGATTCAATTCTGTAGCTCACTGCAATTGCATGCTTACTTTAAAGCTTGTATTTTACTTTTATACATTCATGTTTGTATCCTGATCATCTCCCTGAATGGAGTTACTTTTGAAGTATGAGATTAATTTATCAAGCTAACATGAAAGAGAACCAAAGAAAGAAACTTTACAATCCATAGTTTTAGTAAAATTTCATTTTCCTCAGCAAAGCAACTCAATTTTGTTGTTAAATATTTGGGCCAAACACTCAACTAGAATTCTAAAGAGTCCCTCATTCTTATGCCTGGCATACACTGGAATCCTTGGAACACACCTATATGAGTGAATTTTGCATTGCTAAAAACCCTTATATCATAATGCAAAAAGATTATAAAGAAAATACTAATGTCAAGAAACATTAAAAGGTATAGAGGAAAAACTGAATTTTAATAGCAGCATCCAATTTACATACCTATCCACATTTTTCAGGTAGGAAAACTTCTATATTGTGATATTTTTCTTTTCTATTACACATCTCAGTTTTCTTATTTCACATTTTATCATCTGAAGCAAGGAGCAAGAAAGATTATTCTCCTCTAACTCTGCAGTACCAGCTATCAAACTGCTGCAATATATTTCTGAATCACAGCCTCATTTTTCAATTAAGGAAGAAAATAATCAGCTAGAGTAATGAAAATCACTGTCAGTGATGAAACTATCTCTCATCTAATTTGTTTTCACAGTGTAGACCTATTTGCAAATGTGCCCATTGTTTCTTGAGTATCATGTTCTTAGTACAAGGAGCTTCAAGAATTACAGTGCTAGATACTTTTAGAAACAAGACGTTGACATAGTCTTTAGCTGCAATATCTAAATTTACAGTTTTTTTTAAAAAAGCTGCCATTTAGGCATTTCTTCCTAGATTTAGGAAAATTTTCTTGTCTTGTCTCTAAGAAGATCTGGTCTCCTGGGTAGTCAGCTCTTTGGTTTAGAGATTAACCCTCTATTGCTCCATAGTGCAGTTTTGACAGCCAAGTCTTTCATCACCTTCAAGCTAGTTCTGTGTAGAGAACCTCTTAGTTCTTATTATTTATAATGGATATAAATCCATTTCCTATTTACTGATGGCTCCTGGGAAAATTCAATGCAAAAGTAAAAAAGAATAAAGAAAACTTACTTATAAAACCATACAAAGTATATTCATGTTCAGAGCAAAATGTTGCAAAGGTTGAATAACCCTAAGAGAACAAATCTGGCTTGACAATTACACAGAGTTAAAGTTTTTCACTGTTCCTTTAAAGGTTATATAGCTCTGCCATCACGGTTTTTTTCCTCCATATCCCTAAAGGAAAAACCCATCATACTCTCCGTAAACTGACTCTCCTGTTAGGAATGTCCACAAAGACATACAAAAAAAGACAATAATCCCTATTGCTACAAGCATTACGTACCCAGACCTCTTGCCTGGGGGTGTCTGGCAGGAAAAAATTGAATAACACACATTATTTATAATATTAAAATATTAAAAATTACAATAAACAATATTAGTTCATCTTGACCCTGAGGAACTGTTCTGCAGGAAAGGAGACACGATGGGAGAAGCATTTATGTTGCAAAAAGAGCCTGTGTTTGCAGAACAAAGCAGCAGGTGAGAACCTGAGGTAAACAAGGAATGTGGCCTTAGATGGTTGAACCTTTTTCTGTCTTTTATTTCTGTCATTCTGTCAGTTCTGGAGAAATAAAATGTGTGAAACAGTGCTCAAGGATGGTGGGAGGAAAACGCTCGCTGATACCTCTGTGCAATAACTGAATATGAGGCACTTGTCAGTTTGATGTTGATGCTTTGAGAAGCAGATTTTGGGAGAGGCATCAGGAAAAGGAAGCATGCTGCATCTGCATGAGCTTTGTATTTATTTCAGATAAATCAGTTAATTATTTATCTGAGTTACTTATGCCATGAGTCTTTCCTTCACTGTAAGAATACTCAGAGATGACTGATAAAAATAAAAAAAATTAAATGCTCACAGAACAGCTCACAGGTACTGTTCTTCCTCCTTCCCAGGGGATTGCTCACACTAACTCTGTGCTTGTGGAGCTGTATCAGCCTGGCACCTAGAGCCTCTTATGCACAGAGACAGATTTATTCTCAGAAGAGTTAAGAGACTTGAAGTACCCATGAAGTGCATTGATGTAGTCTCCCTTACAGGCTTGGATAGAGAGAACAACAGAGATGCCACAGAGGTAATGTAACAATAATTTGGACGTAGATTTTACAATTGCTACAAAAGCAGACTATTGCTTGCGGAAGGCAGTGGCTGGCAGGAGCTACTCCAGCTTTTTCCTTTTTTTTTTTAACAGAAGCTGTTGAAACTAGAAAATAATCCAGTTACAAGTAATTGTAAAGAACAAATTAAAAACCGCATACTGTTTTCATCCATGAATTTTGTCCTCTAGGGATCAATAAGGCCCTATTTTAACTATCAGTTGAGTAAGGGAGAGATAAGATATTAAGGAAATTAAAATTTTAAAAAACCTCAAATGTTTCCTTTCTGAGCCTTCCTGGCCTTGGATTTATCTGTCTGCACCCTACTCACACCTGGGCATTCAGTCCTAGGTTTTCCTCCCCTTTTCCTAGGTTGTTAATGGAACTGCATCTACTAGTACCAAAGTATCCTGGTGAAGGTTCTGGAAAGTATAAGAAATAATTCAAATCTCTGCTCTCCCAAAGCCCATTTCACACCAATTGAATATTTATGTGACCACAGGGAAGGTATTTGATGTCATGTCATTCCAGCTGAGTGAAAATCGTTGCTGTGATAAACATTTAATAATTTACACAAAGCAGTGGCTCCCAGAATAACTTCTATAGGAGAAAAAAAGAGAAACATCTGGTAGATAGGAGACACCTGGAATTTGAGAGGTTTAGTCTACTCTGTATGAGACATAGCGCTGCCACTATCAGACACCTATGGCAGCTTCTACATCCTTCAGTTCTTGGCCAGGACCCGCCCAGCTTCTTTGCTAAAGCCAAAGCATTGATATATACATGCCAAAGGCATGAAGAAAATTTTCCTGAGGAGTTGTGCTCGGTGTGAGTTACACTCAGCTGAGGGGTTGAGTCAGCATTCTGACAGGACCAGGCTCCAGCAGTCAAACAGACAAGAGGATGCCCACTGGTAGGGCTGGGGTTGATCTGGGTAAGTCTGCTCACAGAAGAAATGTTGGCTGCATTGATACCATATGTAGTGCTGGAAGATCTAGAAAGGAAAATAATTTCCTTTTTTCGAGTTTCTGCAATATCTTGGCAAAAACCTCCCTTGTATCTCTCCAAAGTGATTTTTCCTGTATCTACCAAAAGAAAGACACATTTAGAGCGCAAAATAAAATTAAGCTACATGGGTTTCAATTGTACTTATAAGCAAAAGTTGATTATGCACTCATGACATGCAAGCTAGTTGCATCTTGTAAGGCTGAAGAATTGAGTAAGATCCAAGTACACAGGCTGTAGTTTACAAAGAGTAAGAAAAAAGAGTGGAAAGTATAGGACATTAAATATTAAAAATCATGAAAAAGAAGCTAAATACTTAAGAAAATAGGTTGGGAAGCAATATATATATATACATATATAAATATATAAATGAAAGGTACATAAGGAGTTTTTCTCATTATCCTGTTCTGATTTTGTTAGTAATAAATTCACTTTGTAACTCTAAGAGGAGCCTGTTTTGCCCCTGGAGTGTTTTCTTCAGGTGCTTAGCTCATGGACCCTTTGTAGAATTTTCTCTCCTGTGCCCAGCTGTGGCAGGGGCAGGGGAATGAAGGGCTTCCGTGGTGCCTGGTATTTGGCCAGTGTCAAACCACAAGAAAGCTTTTCCCCTCTCTGGCTCCAAGGAGCTGCAGCAGTAATCTTTTAGCAGCTTTGAGGTGAACTGAAGCCCACTTGCTACTTCAAGACCAGAGACCTGGGACCCATGGAAGCAGCATCATAGCATGCCAGCCCCAAGCCTCCAGGAGCACCTGTACCTGAGACAAAAGGCCAGCAAGGTCATATAGCTGGAATTCAGAAATATGGTTTCCGTCTGAAGCAGTCATCTTCCTATTTATTTGTGATTAATTAGTAAAATTATCATAATGGCTCACACAATCAAAAGCAGATCTTCACCAGGGACTATGAAATCCCATCTCTTACACCCTGTTGCTCCATGGCGTAAACAGCTATGTTTGGTTTAGCCAGAGACACTACAGACATTTTTATTAACTCAGAACAGCACTTGCTGAAAGTGTAATAATATAAACTGAAGCTCCTGTGATCTCATTTGTAAAATTGTGTTAAGCAAGTACTACACACCATGTATTGTCAGCAAAAATCTGTCAAAGATGTAATTGTTAGAAGATAACAGCTACAGGTTATTTTGTAGTAGATCTGGACTTTTTTTTCTCTGCACATAACTGATCTTCGTTGTATGCTTCCTCCCAAACATATTTACAGCTTTTAATGATAATGGCAGAGAGAAATATTTACACATCTTTTCACAGGCAACATGTACAAGTTGCCTTTGAAGCTGCGAGTCATTGTACCAGCAAACTATCAACAATACCAGATGGCAGGGGATTTCTTTAATGCTTTCCATTCCACCATCAGTCACTCCCTGCTGCATAACACACGTATGTTGAGTCTCATCTAAAATCCACTGAAAGGTTTAAATACATTTAGGCATTGTTTGTAGCAAATCATCTTTTCACCCCAAGTATTCTTACACCACCAAGAGGTAGCATATCTCCCCAGAAGGGAAGTTCCAGCCCAGCAGAGGACTTTGTCCTTGGGACGCAGTGCTGCTGGAGCACCAAGTGACACTGGGACAGTGGCTTGGACAGGCAAGGTCCCCTGTGTTTGCAGCCACAGCAAAAGTCGGTTTGTAAGCTCGGGTTTCCAGCAGGCAAGAGGAAAACAGTGGCCTCATAAAATTATCTGTGTATTCTACGTGCTGTGAAAGAAAGCATGTAATTTTTGTGAAAAATTTTCTAGACAGTTTGTAACCTCAGGTTTGAAAGGCTAACATGGGGTTTACATATTATATAAACTCTTAATTGTATTCAATTCTTCCCTTCAAGAGCTAAACACAGAGGAGTTTCTGTTTATTTGAAAAGTAGACAGCATTTTCTCAAGTGTTGACATGCCTGCTCTTTGAAATATGACATCTATCAAGCCAAGTCAAGCTACACCCCAGCAAGAACAATTCTTAATTGTTCCATTCTGGCATCTGGGCCAGGAAGAACTTGAGGAAGACACTTTTTCAACTAGTTTCACCATTTGTTCCTTTAGGCTACTACCCCATTGACTCCAGAAGCCTGAAAATAGTTGGTGACATCTGCTCAAGGTCTCTGCTGGGATAAGGACTAGAGCACTAGCTGGGGTGTCATTCAGTCAGCCTTTCTTATGCCACTTTCATGTTTACAAAGCAAGAGAAGAGACAAAGCCAAAAGAACAATCTCAAGGTAGTCTATAAATAAAGTAATAGCCTTCAACCTAACTCAAATAAATAGCCTTCAACCTAACTCCTCTTTCAAAAATTGAACTCTATTAAAAAAAGAAAAAAACAAACACCAAAACCACACAGCAGCAAGCAGAAATACATCATAATTCACACTATATGAAGCAAGTACAGGACTTAAAGGCATAGAACTTAAGCACAAAAGAGCAAGCTTTAGCTGCCTTGTGCCTTATTGGACAGGAAAAAATAGTTTGTGTTAGTAAAAATAATGAAAAATGCTTTTCTGACACCAAAAATATTTCCAAAGATAATGTAGTTTTCAATCAAGAAAATCAATCATCATTTGACAACCAAAAGTTCTCAAATGCCTTTAAAATTTTGAAAATACCTGCCTAATGCTTCATGAGACACACTTGTATGCAGCTCAGTTTAGTTGCGAAGATATTTGTGGAATTATAGCTTTTGTATAGGAAGACTGTTGCACAGAAAAGAACAGTGGAATTTGCTTTCATGTAACAAATGGAATATTAAAAGTTTCAGAACTGTACGCTTAAATGTAACCTAAAGGCCAAGTTTCAAAATTGAAACTTGTTCTGAACAATAGAACTGAGTCCTCTTGATGACTGGGCACCTTAAAATACCATTCTTGCCACTAAGACAACATTCAAAAGACAAAAGATAGCATAAAAGGTAAAAGATAACATTTTATCAATTGATTATTTAATCAAGTTACATGAACTAGGAAATCAATTATTGCAATGAATCAGTTACTTAATAAAGCACTTCTTTCTCCTTTTAGAAAACAAACTCCTCAATCCCAGAAAAATTTCAGCCAGCAAAGAATTGCCTTTTGCCACGTTCTTATAAGCTACCATCGAGTTTAACATTGACTTAAATTACCATGTAGTCAAGGAATACCTGAACTGTGGCCTGCACTTACCTTGCTAAGTCTAGTTCATTTTTTTAGCCCCAAAAAACCACCTCAATTAGATTCTACTTGGCTTGGATATCACATGGTCCAAACTTGAAACTCATTGTCCAAAGATTTCAAGGAAGCACAGGCTGAGCTTTTGTTTCTTACAACATTCATACAAAGAAGTGAATCAATGATTCTGTGAACACAGATGCAAAAAAAACCAAAGCACATTTTACCTATTGATCTGTACAGTCCCACATCCAGGCACAAACCCCCCATCATGGTAGTTAAATAAAAAGGGAGTCAGAAAGTTTATTGATGGGAGAATACACAAGACAAAAATAAATTAGCCATGAAGCTGTGCCTAACAATCAATTTTACGTTCTGCAGAAAGACTGCATGATAAGAACAGAGGCAAAGTTCCCAGGACCACCATGTTAACACAGTAATTTCTGGCAAAGTAAATCAAAGAGGGATTCCAACACCTAAAAAAGCAAACAAAAAAAATTACCTTAATATATTTCATTATCTTAGTAACACAATGCTAATCTATTTCTAGTGATTGATTCCAGAGTCCATCAATGACATGCACACGCCAGGATCATACTTTTAAAGAAACTGTTGGGTCATGTTTTCAGTGTTGGAGATGGGTTTCCTCACCATCCAGAGACAGCAGCTTTTCCACCACTCTCCAGCTTTTGTCCTAAAAATTCCACATGGACCTGCCAAGTTCAGCCAGGGCAAAATTCTGCATTCTTCCTGAGTAAATTCACTACACTTTTCTAAGTGTGTTGCTTAATGTGGAACTGTGTTTTGGATTTGCTCTGAAAAGAGGATTGATAATGTGGAGATGTTTCCATTACTGCTGAGCAGTGCTCAAAACAGTGTAAATGACTTTTCTGCTGCTCCCTCTGCCCCAGCAGAGTAGGTTGGGGGCACACAAGGAGCTGGGAGGGCACACAGCAAGGGCTGCTTGCCCCAAATGACCCAGAGACATCCCACACCACATGGTGCCCAGTATATAAAGAAGGGGGAAGAAGAAATGGGGAACAATTGGAGTGATGATTGCATTTGATGCAGCCCCAATTTCCAAGAGATGGCTGACCACCTGCCCACGGGAAGTGGGATATGAATTCCTTATTTTGCTTTTCTTGCATTCACTGCCTTTGCTTTGCTTATTAAATTGTCTTTATCTCAACCCTTGAATTTTCTTATTTTTATCCTCTGGATTTTCTCCCCCATCTCACTAGTGGCTTCATGGCACTTAGTTGCCTGCAGAGGTTAAACCACAAGAAAAAATTAAAAAGTTTGCTTTATTTAGAAGTAAGACTTTGAGCAAAAGTTGAGACAGAGACCACCTCTATGACTTCATCTGTAGTGCAACTGTAAGACTACAATTTCTGTGTTAAGAAAATACTGGAAACTCCAGTCTCAATACTGGTCACATCTGATTTTTTGACTAGTAGAAATTTTAAAAGCAATCCTATGTTTGTATATATCACTGTCATATTTTCTGAAAAATCCCCTTGCCCAGGATTCTTCTCCTGGGAAGCTGAGAGGCCTCAGAGAAAAAGGAAAACAATATTATCTCATTTGCTTCTCCTGTGTTTTGCTGCTTTGGAATGTGGTTTGGAGATAGTTTATCCAACAGGTGGTGGTTTGATTGGTTTCATGTGCATTGCTTTAATGACCAATAAAAATAATTGTCCAGCTGTGTCAGACTCTGAGGAGTCACTGGTTTTTCATTATTATCCTTCAGCCTTCTGAAAGTATCCTTTCTCTATTCATTAGTATAGTTTTAGTACAGTATTCTTTTATATAATATCATAAAATAATAAATTAGCCTTCTAAGAACATGGAGTGACATTCATCATTTTCCTCCCTTTGTTCAGGGGACCCTGAAAATACCACATGTATACCCTCCCAAACACTGCCAATTACTCTGCCTCTGATTCTAATACCAAAAATCATGCCAAACAACGTGCAGTGAAAAGGCATCTTGTAATTTAGCAGTACGTACTGCAAGAATTACAAGAACTAAACCTTTAAGATATCAAGATGGTCTAAAAGAAATTGCAAAATGACAAATGTTGACAGATGATTGCAAACTGAATACAGTGCCTCCACAATTACGTTCTTCCTCTTTTAAATGTGAAAATAGTAACAAACATTGAGCTTATTGGTAGCCTTGAAACACCCTTGAAAGGGGCCAGATGGGAAAGGCTGAAGAGTAAACAAGGAAGTAAAAACTTAAGGTCCTGTTGTTTTCTAGCTCAAATTAGCACAAAGTCTTATAGTTTCTGTGGAAACTTGTCTATTTGGCACCACAAGAAAAAATTGCAGTCTCAAAATGAGAAATAAGTCAGAGTACTAAAAAAGTGATGAAATTAATGTTAAGGTACTGAAAGCAACCGAAACGTAAACTGCTGGTTGTAAGGAAGAAACCAAAGATGCATGTTTAAAATATATTATGCTTACAAATTATCACTCCAAAAGTGGAAAGGAATGAGAAAGCTGACTTTAAAAAAACCCAAACTAAACAAAAACAAACAAACAAAACCACAAACAAACAAAAACCTGAAAACAAACACCAAACAAACAAAAAAACTCAAAAAACCACCTTGTAATGTGAAGTGAAATTCCCAAATGAGATGAAACCAAAAATGTTGATGGGCAGATGAGGCAAGTCACTTTTGTGCAAAGGCCAGGAAAAATTTAGCAATTTGAGCAGAGAGGAAGATTGTTTCAAGAGCATTATAATGAGTAAAACAAAAGGAAGACAATAATATTTTCTTGCTGAAAAGAAAAATGAGAGCAACAGATCTTGTTAAACTTTGAAAAAATGAGATATACAGAAAGAAAGGTATCAACACTGGCGAAAAAATGGGAAAACAAGGTTATGAGTCAAATTCATAGTGTTATTAGTGTTTTCAGGGATAATCATAAGATGATCAGTTCTAGAGAGCCTTTTTTTCCTCCCAGACAATTTTGTACCCTTTACCCCAGGCTGGAACTAGGTGAGGGCAGTGATGTGGAACCATCTACCTCAATGACTGAACTCTGCATTTTCCCCAAGTTGAGTGCCATAACTCTTGCAGTGCTTCAGTGCTGCTAATTTGGAACAAGTGGTAGGATATCTCTGAAGATAGAAACCTGGAAACCTGACCAAGATGCTTTCCTGTTTCCTCTCCTCTGAAATAGTGGATACTGATGCCACCACGGGATAACAAGTGCTTTTGACCTGAGTCTTTATAGGAATTGCTTTGGGTTATGAAGGGCAGAAGAAGATAACAGTTCCCTCCCAGACCTCCCCATTTTCTGTACTTTGTTTTCCTCAGCACAGCAAAGGAGCTCAGAAGGAAAGCATGTGGAATCAGAACAGCAAAAACCAAAATTTTATAAAAATAAAAGTAATAGACACCACATTTAATTCTACCATAACAAATACTATTAACAGAAAGAGAACATGTCAAAACTGTGTTGTATTACACTCTGTGAATTTTGAGGATGACAAGATGTCTATAAATAAATTAAGAAAAACTATTTGTACTTGTTTGAATGGCCCTCACAATTTCCTTCCTGAGGTAAGTGAAGAAGCCAGTCACATCCTGTGTGAAAACTATGTACAAATGGCATTCTTCCAGAAATGAAGAAAAAAGGTGAAACCCCTGAGCATTTTTTGCATCATTTAGTTAAATTACCCAGAGGACAAGGTAAAATCACTCTCAAAAAGGTGATGTCATTCAGCTTATTTTGATTACCTATGAATTGAGAAGATTTATGTTCTCTAAAGGTTTTTATTAATAAAAATAAAAAGAGTGCATAAACATAGAGTTTGTTATTCCTAACTGGAGTATTGAATTACTCCAATTTCTGTCTAGTTTTGACAGAACTTTTAGTCAATTGAAGTGAGCAGCAACAATTGGCAACTCATACTAGGTGTTCTATAGAGTCTCAAAGAGCAGGAAACCAAATCATTCTGGCAAATTCATGTTCTATTTCCATTGCTCTTTATTCTATTGGAGAAAACTTCCACAGTTTTCTCCCATAAAACAGAGTTCATGGATTTTTCAAGAAAGACATTTCTAAGAAATACACAGGTCAATATAATTGCACTTTGATTGATACACTCCAGGAACTGCCTTTCTGGAAGACTGTCTTTATTAAATCCAGTCTTCATTCTGTCACAGTGAGTTTTAAAAAAAGGCATTTTGCCTTGCCAAAGCTGACTGGGCAAGAACATCTATTTATTAGTATTTTTCTCTTTAAAGCCACACTAACAGAGCTTTCCCTAGCCAGGATCCTGAAAGGTAAGGCATGCAGACCTTGGACAAAAGAGAATCAGGCAGGAGGAACATAGAGTATGGCAACTTGAGATTTTGATGGTGGTTCAGTTAAATAATTCATTTGTTCACTTAGGTTCAGCACAATGTTTTTTGGGTGAAGGAGGGATTGAGTAAACTAATACTTCTACAAGGGTGTTATCCTTGGATGTTTTTTGAGCGTCAAAATCAAAACTTTTAGAATATAAAAGGCAAAGGTGTACCAAAATAAGATGAGAATAATCTTAAATGTGGGCTGACTTAAGTGAATTTAGTGATTTTATGAATTTCTGATATTTAGTTCTTTCTCAATGCCTAGGTAGGGAAAGCAAAAAATCAGTTTTGACCTCCTACTCATGGTCCCAGTGACTTGCCCATTATCACTGGCCTGTTAATCCTTATTAGGTCAGGAAAAGAATGGGAGAAAAACAAATTAAGGAAAAGAACAATCAATGTACCTACCAGAAGAAGACTTTGCTAAGAAGAGAATTTATTTTCTACAAGAAAGCTCCAGAAGAAATGTTTTTTCAAGATGTTCAGGAAGGCACTGTAGAAATTAGCATTTATCTCAGTACTCAGGTTGGACAAACGGTTCATCTCGAACTTACATCATTAAGTGCTTTTGAATCAAATTTGGTAAACAATTTATTACCTTTTTGGTTAACAACACCTTCAAAAAATTAATATTGGCATCTGACTACAGTCTGAGTTTACAGAAAGCCTGATGCATTAAATACACAAAAGTATAGCAGCAGAACAAGGAGAACTATTGCTTACTTAAAAGATTTATGATACATCATGTAATTTAGGGTGCTATTTTGAAGCACTATCTGTATTCTTTTCATACACAAAATATATGCATTTTAGAAATAATAATCCTAAATAGTCAAATCTTCAAAACAGAAGCCTGAGGCTACTTGATTCCAGAAACTATACAGTCAGATAGTTTTGACATAGCTGTCCTGTCACAAGAGGTGGATGTATTTGGATCCGAGTGACTCCGACATGCCCTCCCTCTACCCCGCAAAGGCAGGAGCACAAAATGAGAGAGATCTAAATGATTACAAATACTTTTGCATATATAGATACATAATTCCTCAAGATACCATTCCCAATTTATTTTACCAGCAAAACAGCACACTTTAGGACTGTGGTTAATAGGTAGCCAAATCCTTTCTCACCATATACTTTTGGAAAAAGACACTTGAGTCTTCCAGAATCACCCAGAACTTTCTATTTATAACATTCAGCTCCTGCACAGATAATTCCATATAATTCTGTCTCTCCCATGATGTCCTTTCTAAATTTTACTAAACTTGTGTTTTCAGGAAGAAAAATAAAAAGAGGGGATTTTTCTTTGCTTATTATTTTGTTTTTTAAAATCAGATCAACGTAGATATTATTACAATGCTGGTACAAATACCACAAGGGTTTATAAAGTTTGCCAGACTTTCTATACATTTTTGGTAGTGTAATAATGAAACAACCCATATTTGGGGTCTCTAACACTGTAAGCAGTAGCTTATATAGGATGTACTAAGTGACATTATTTGTTTCCTGACTGCATATTGTCTAGACACAGCCATCAGAACTTACAGTTAATTCAGTGTTCAAACATGAAATACAACTGTATTCTGCATCACCAGGGGAACATCCTTTACTCACCAAAGGTCTTGATACATGGACATCAGTCCATTCTACTTATGATGCTCACAGGCTTCAGACTTGGCTTTTTAAAACACATTGTCACAATTGCGTACAGACACATAACTCAAGACTTAACTTGTAAGAAACCTGAAATTCCTCAGTGACCTTCTCATCTACACTGAGTCATTTGGCATCTTCCAACATACTGGAGACCTGCTTATCAATTTATGCTCATTATTCAAGTAAAAAGGACTTAAGCACAGAGATAAGATGCAAGTATTTCACTGCTGTATTCCAGCTTTGCAAGTGTAAGACACACTGTTCTACAGGAAGAGTGCTCAAACTTCACTCTGGCTCCCAATTTTCCATTGTTGTTACCAAACCTGCACTCATCTATTTTGCAGCTATTGACCTCACATTTCAAATCAAGGCAGGTTTGATCTGTGAGGTCAGCATATCTTTTACATAGACATACTTCTATTGCTACTGAGATAATTTGGGAAACAAAATCCACTATTACAAGTCATTAGTGTCTTTTCTTGGAGTCTGCTAAACAGCCCCATTCTCCACTGAAAGTAAATAGCCCATTAAATGAAGGAAGTGCATGTAAATGAAGTAAATGAAGAAGATAAATTATGCCTCTGGGAAAAGTTAAATTTTTGTGCTCAGTTTAGTTTCCATTTATCCACATCCTGTAAGGACAGAAGTCATGACTCCTGGGGCAGAAATGAATACTTCAGAAGTGTGTTAGGCCTCTCTGCTACCTCTGAATTATTCTTTAGATATAGGCTCATTTTGTGTATTATTAATGAAATTCTACTTCAGAGGGCAGTGCCAAAGAGTGATAGACCTTCCAGTTGGAGTTCATCTTTACTCCATCCCTGTATGAGCTAATATTCTCTTCCTCCCCCTTTCTCTTCACTTGCATTCACCATAGAAGATGCCTCAAATAACTCATCAGTGAAAGAACCACATTAAAGGCAAAACCAGGTAGGTATTCTTCTAGCCTTGTACCATTCTAGTAAAAGTCACAGAGTCAAACCCAGGTGGTTTCCTGCATTTCTAATTTCAGAACAGCTCGAGTGCTGCGCTCTGACTTGGCCAATGAAGATTTAGGTCAAGTGTTGTCAGTCTCTTCCAGACTAACAAGAGATGAAGTGGAAAAGCAAATATCAGGGATAATAGGGTTTAAATCTGCACAAATATTTACATCTGCAATATTCAGATAAGCTTTGTTGGCTGTGAGAAGTCTGAAGAGCAAAAAGACTAGGTCTTAGAGGAAATTCTACTTTCACCAGTACAACAGAGGAATGGTTCTGTATCTCTGTATTAGGAACAGCCTGTTTTCCATTGCAGGCCAAGTGCTGTTCTGTGACACTTGCATCCATGCTATATATTGTACTAAAGACTCTTCTTTACAGAGTAAATATCTTAAAAATCAAGATGGGTTTGATTTTTTAAAGATTGCTCGACGTCTCTAAGACATCAATCCCTCCCAACCCCACATTATCTGCCATGTCTAAAGTGTCACTGCTCCATTCAAGCTGTCATCCAGAGTCCAGGTAATCTGAGCACCATGGAAGTCTCTGCTCTGTTCCTGGGGCATTCATCAGCTGATCTTGGTTCTGCATTTCATTCCTTAAACCAAGGTCTCAATATTTTTCTGTAAGTGATAAACACCTAAAAATTTCAATAAGGCTCTACATGGAAAAAAAATTTCTGTACTCTATACTCAGAACTTATCATAACTTGAATTCCTTTTCTTCTTTTGTTATTAATCTGCAGTGTATTTTGGTGTACGTGCAGATCACAAAAAAAACCCCTCAGGATTGATACTTGCATCAGAATTGAAAAAAAAAAAAAAAAAAAAAAGGTTAGTATTTTTCTGTCCCAGCAACATTTCCTGAACATCAGAGAATTTCAGGATACCACTCTGTCAGTGTTCACTTTTTGGAAATCTTATGTTTAAAAGTAGCAACACATCAATACTACATGGAAACATTTTCTTAAGTGAAATCTCTCTATACTGAATCCTCCGCTTTATATACCAAAGAATTATATGACAAGCATTGCATAATAAATTTTAAACTATAACCTCTCAAAAGAAACAATATCACGAACAGCAAATTGAACAGAAGAACAAGGAGGTGTTCTCTGTCACTGCTTTTCTGTAGGTTAATGCTGAGTACTTCGTGTTTTCATACCTTACATACCTCTTCCTAGCACTTCCAGGTGATAGAACGGTCTTTTGTGAGTCCTTGAAAAATTATTTTCAAAAGACCAGTTTAAAATCTGAAGTCCATTGCCACTAAATATAGAGATTCCCAAGGCTGCAGCTGTGGAATTGCAGTCCCCTGGGGCAGAGAAGACAAACCTCAGGGCAGCACTGTAGGATGTCGATTCCCTGGAGGTTTTTATATTAACATTTGAAACAAACCCAAGCAAACAAACAACACCAACCCAAACATAAATTCTAAGAGAAAAATTTCTGTCAATTACCACAGCTTGATTTTTTTTTCTGCCTGACAAACAGCATTGTTGGTAAATACCTACTGAAAGAATTAGGGTCCATCATTTTAGTAAAATCAAGAGCTCCTTAATTTTATCAATAGCCATGGCTGAGCAAGCAGAAGTTCCTTTTAGAAAAGACATGTGGAAGGCAAATAAGAAGTTCCTTTTAGAAAAGACATGTGGAGGGCAAATAAGACTTGTTTCAGAGTTCAACCAACACAGCACCACACTAGAAACTACAAAGGGCTTGCCTAAAGACTGGTAAAGTAAATATGTCAAGGAAAACTTTACAAAGCAAAAAAGTGAGATGGCATTTCCTTTAAGCAATCCTTTCTAACACCCCAAAACACTAGGACAATGCATCAGTATTCATTTGATTCTGCTCACAATGCAAAAATATAATCCAAGAAAATCTCCATACTCAGACAAAACATTTGTCAGAGATGTCTATTAGCACTCTGATTAGATGTTTGTTATTCTGCTTCAGGAATATTAAACAGTGTTTCCAACAAATATTCACAAGACAAAATCCTTATTAAAAGAAAATATTTTTTCCTGAATGGAAGAATCAAACAAGGAATTTTCTTTTTTATTACCTCCTTTATGCAGAATCCTGAGCAATAGTATGTTGCTTGCACTGGAAGTTCATTTAATTCTTTATCAACAAGACGGGCTAAAAAGGTTACTTTGTCATTTAAGGAATATAGTTCAACAAATCACCTAGCACACACACAAGTTCTTTAGTGACACTTGTAAGGGTAGGAGAGGTATTTTGAAAATTATGCAATAGGATCCCAGAGGAGCAGACAGACACCTAATTCCTGACCTTACAAACCCTGATGACATACAAGAGAAAATTTCAGAAGTGCATCGACTATGAAAATTCTGTTTTACAAAAGTTACTGAAGGCTTTAGAGAA
Organism: Setophaga petechia; assembly: GCA_024362935.1. Lineage (NCBI taxonomy): Eukaryota > Metazoa > Chordata > Aves > Passeriformes > Parulidae > Setophaga > Setophaga petechia. The sequence continues at coordinate 54,775,831 of JANCRA010000003.1, read as the reverse complement.
AGAGGAATTAGAAAATTTCTATTAGGGAAAGCACAAACCATCTGCTTTTCTTGCAAAGGAAAGATCCCGACCGTTTGACCATTTTAATGTGTAAGAACTGAACTTATAACTGTTTGGAAAATATTCCAAACATGTGTTGCAAAGTTGAAAATACCATTTTGATTTATTTGATTCATATCTTCACCTACTTCAGCCAGTCTGAAAGGTGCAGACTTGCACTGCACTTCAGCTGTCCTATTACAGGATATAAAGTGTCAATATTCAGATATTCTCCACTTGCCAAGTCTGTGTTTTGTTCTGGGCAAGAGAAAACATGATGAAAATAAAATTACTTTTTGGGAGTTGTAAAAGCAGCCACTCTCAGAAGGGGTTTCCCATGTAAAGAGCTATCCAATACTAAAGAAGATGTGTAGGGATTAACTGAGATTCCATTAAATACAATAACTACAGATGTGCCCCCTTGGTTATATTAGATAATCCAAGGCAGCTACAAGTCTGTATTTTTCATGGCTATGAATTTTTGGAAAATTAAAGTTTCACGATGCTCACAAAAATTGACATCTTTGTGGACCTATTCTACCTGTACATAACATGTGCCCAATACAAAAACAAGGAAAATGCATTTCCCTCTTTACATATGGCAAAAAAACCAGAAAAAAGCAGTCAAGGAGTCACAGTGCTGGGCACCAGAGAGCGCAGCTGACAGACACACTTGGCCAAGTCTCCTCTCAGAGCAGCAGCTCGGGCTGCTCTAACTTACACAAAAGCTGTATCATCTCCTATGGAAAGCTCATCCTTCTGTAATGCCAAGGTAACAGGCTCCTGGACCACCCCTGCCACATTCTAGAGAGTTCAGGAGACACAGATTCTTTTAAAACAATCATTTGTTTCCACTCTTTACCTGAACTAAAAATTAATTCCTATAATACTTGCATGACAGCAGCAATTCCTATGTTTTCCTTGTTGGGTCTTATAACAGAAAGTTTAATTGCCACATGTTACATGAATAAATAGACACAGATTTGAGGAAATAAGTCATAGAAATGCATCCTTACCAGCTGGTGCAGAATGCGAGCAGTGAAGCTGAAATCCATGATGATGATCAACACATGATTGACTGGATTTGTCTTGCTTCAAATCTGGCTTGGAAGCTCCTTTGCTCTCAGTCTCATCTGACGAAATCTTATCCAGTTCAATTGTAACAGCTGACATTTTGATAGCTTCAGTAGACATCAAATTAATAAAACAATAAAAACTGAATAAAAGGAGAAGTGAGTTTTAGTTCAGCTTGCCCAAACTTGCAGTCCAAAAATAACTTCCTATCATAAAGACAAAAGCACAAAAAACCAGACTGTAACAGTGCAGAAAGTTCAGGTTCTTTTTTGTTGTTGTTGTTGTTAAATCAATGACAGTTAAATTCTAAACTCTATTTCCATGAAGCTATTCTTCCATCTCTGGAGCATCTGCTAAACATTGCAGCTCATTTCTAGAATGGAAAACTACTACCTTAAGAAGTTCTTCTGTCCTTGCAGTGAGAACCACGTTATGAATAGCTGCCAGAAACACAGCAAGGGTAAGCAGAGACATTTGTATGCCTGCTAAGCTGGGGACTTCCTAACTTTGAGAATCCAACTCTGATTTTGTTCCTGGGAGGGGCCAACACCATTGGGAGCGAGTGAATCCCAGCCCAGCCCATGCTGGCACCTGTGCCTTGTCCCTTGTGCCACAAGTCAACACTCAAGTCATTGTATGGCATGTGTGTAGGAGGATAAATTACCAAAAGCTGTGTAATTCCTTGAAAATGAGTAAGAAATGCATCACACCTTCTCTGCTTATTATTTTAGAGCCTTGAGTATAAAAACATGTCTTTCTAAGAAAACATTAAGTAAGAGTAATATTAAGGAAAATTGTTTAATCTTTCAAACTTTTTAATTATTACTTTTGTTTCCTTAAATGCAACTAAATCTCAACACAACTCAAGGCATGAAAATGATCAATCTCTTTGTAACCTGTCCCAGCAGATTCTGAGCACTCTGAAGAAAAAAATAGATCTATTTACCAGTGGGATACTTCTTTAAATATTTAGGTTAAGGAAATTTCTATGAGATAATGGGACACGATTGCAGCTAGAAACCCAACTGAGGTAAAAAGGCTAATACTAATAAGTAGAAAAACATGGAAATGGGACTGTAAAAATCAGTCAGAGGGGAAGCTTTCCAAGGAGACCAGAAATATGTGACAGTTTTGCTTTCATTTCCCTTCAATTAATGCACATCAGGGGCAGGAAAAGCTTGATGCGAGTGTCACAACACTAAACAAAACTTTAGAAAGGGTTACATAACAGGAAAAACAAGTCTGGTTTTTGGAAGGCAAACCCAGTATGCCTTACACCAAGAAAGGGAAAAGGCAAAAATATTAGACAAAAAACATTGCATCTTTTTTAAAAATAGCCCTCCATTCCAGTCTCTCTTAAATATGTAAAGTCTATTTGTGTCATTTATGCTGGCTGAAGTAACCTTACTTCATCTTCTGAAAGAAAGTTCCCCAAATGAAAATGTTGGCTGCCAAATTTTTCAGAAATTTTACAGGAGGTAACAGCCCTATCTGTTTATTCAAAAAATTTATTCAAAAAAATCCATAGCTTAAATTGCTCTTTCCTGCTCATAAAAATTTAAAACATGTATTTTACATGGAGGTGCTACATAAATGAGTCCAGTGTAGTAAAACTAGTAAAGAAAGAAGCAGCTTCATCCTCTAAAGGCAGAACACCTCAAATGCTCAGAGGCTGGATAATTTCTTTAATATTCAGTGTCCCAAGAACTTTATCTTAGCTTTTGCTGGATTCTTGTTATTTTCCTGGACATGGAAGCAATTTCACTTCCTGTACAAACCTGTGTCTGAAGGGTTTGTGTTTCTCCAGTAACATTACTGTCAGTGTGATTGAATTTTTTTTTCTCCCATTATCATGCTGCTGTTAAGTTTCCCATGTAACTCTGAATATGTAAATCAGTCAAGAGCAGTCTGTGACTGTGTCACACCCAGGTCACTCAGACCCAGGGCTAAACCAAAGGTGTTTTGCTCTGGGTGGGTGCAAAGGAGAAAATTCCACCCAAATATTCTCCAAAAGTTACACGAAAATTTAGTGGCAAACTATAGAAAATTAAGGAACATTGGCAAAAGAGTAAATACAACACAACATCACCAATCACAGCACAGACTTCAGCCCACTGAACACAAAAAACCTTGAAACTCATTTGATGTTGTGTTCCTCAAGAAGAGAGTTAGAAGAAGAACAAAAGGAGAAAAACAGAAAGGCAGGAATTTGTTTTTTTTTTTAGCTAATTTTGACATACCTTTTCCATTAACCTGAGTAGGAAACGCAGGCAAATTAAATCCTCCCCTTGGGCTGCACAGGGAATGTTCCTGCCATGGGTTCAGCTCCACCCAGCACAAAAGCTGGAGCAGGAGAGCTGGATAAAGAGTGTCAGGGAACTTGTGCACATGACAGGAACATAAACCAGGGTGTGCAAGGCTCTGCTGCTGCTCAGGGGTGAGATGCTGCCATTCAGCACCTGATGCATCACTTGCACTTCCAGCAGGGACACCTGGAGTTTGGCAAGCCTTGGAAACACAGGGGGTGTCATGGGGCAGCAGGAAAGGCACCAGGCAGTGCCCCCTGCATCCCTCACACCAGGGCAATGTCAGACTGCATAGGTAACTCACACAGTCCTGGGCTACTCACCACTTGGAAACAAAAACTGAGACTGTTCTGACTTGCCAGCCTGATTTCCCACCATTATTTAAGCAGTTTGCACACAGTAACTGTTGAGTCAGTTGTTGTTATGAGTCACAAGTTGATGTGCTCACCAGCACAGTGACACTGAAGGAAACAGTCTCCCTCATGCTGACAGCCAACACAAGAATGCAAAGGAAAGCTGCTCCTAAATTTCAAGGGTTAAAAGAGAAGAAAATAAACCCATGATTTTTCACTAAGTATGAGACACTTTTCAACTATAACTATAATCAGTCAAGTGACTGGTTTAAAATATGTTTATTAAACCAAATACTCAATCATTTGCTATGGTAACAGTAAGATTTTTTTACAGTGAGCTGTATTACTACTGAGTGTAAAAAAAATTACACTTAACCTTTTCACAGTTGCAGAACTACCATAAGAATGGAAAAAAGCCTTTTTAAAGAATGAACTTCTGGAACTATTTTTTTCCAAGTTAGAAAAACCAGTTGAACAGCTGTAGATATAGGACATGATCTACTTTAGAGTAATCATAGAATCCTAGAATAGCCTGGTTGGAAGGGGGCCATAAACACCACTCAGTTCCAACACCCCTGCCATGCACGGGGACCCCTTCACCAGATCAGGTTGCTCAGAGCTCCATCCAAACCTGGTCTTCAATACTTCCATGGATGGGACATCCTCAGATTCTCTGGGCAACCTGATCTAGTGTCTCAGCCCCCTCTGAGTAAAGAATTCCTCCCATGTATCTCACCTATAGCTACTCTGTCTCAGCTGGAAGCCCCCCACCCTTGTTCTGTCACTTCATGCCCTTTAAAACATCCCACCTTTCCTGCAGGCTCCCCTCAGGTACTGGGAGGCTGCAATTAGGTCACCCCAGAGCCTTCTCTAATACAGGTTGAAAAAAACCACTTCTCTCAGCCTTTCAGTTAGGCCCTAAAACCAGAGATTTCACCTGAATAATAAGGGAGATTAGCTTTTGATGCCATGCCCCTTATGTTAACTTGTCACCCCATATTCTCTGCCAGCAAACAATTACCAGCCAGTCCTAGCAGGCTGACAGAAGGGAACTGGATGGCTAGCAAAGATAAATAAAGTACATTGTTTCCTGTTTACACTGGACATGAGCTTTGTCCAATTATCCCCCCAGTTAGCATGGAGTGGGCAATTATCCTGGCAAACACTGGCACATTGAGGGCAGCCAGACAAAGACAGCTCAGAGCCCCTCTGAATTCCTCAGTGCTGGCTGCCATCCCAGCACCAGCCATGCTCCAACAAGGCTGCACAGTCATGGGGGAGCAGCAAGGGAAACAGTTTTCCTGAACTGGCAGCATTTAACAGCACAAACATTTTTCCTCACCACAAAAGGAGTTGAAATCTGGAGGGAAGAGTGTGTGTGTGCAGCAGAACAGAGTGGCTGGGGAGAGCAGTTTTGCTTTCCATCCTTCTGAAATGTTCCCATTAGATTTTCACCTCCTTCATCCAAGTGAAAGCAGCAATTCAGCAGTGGAATGGAGCAGAGAGAAAGTATAAAAATTGGAATGTCAAAGGACTATTTTTTTTTCTTGACCCCAAGTCCAGATAGCAGGAGCCTCAGCTAGCCGAATCTTTCTTGGCAACAATTCCATTTCAGTGCATTTTTACTCACTTTGTCAGGGGAATTGTGAGCAGACACAGTCCATGGTTCACACAAAACAAAGGAATTGCACAGCAGGGCCATTGCCATGACTGTTTTTCCAGCAGCCAGGAGTGCTCAGGTCTGGCAGGGAGGGCACCAGGCTCTGCAGGGGCACTGCTGCTCCTCCAGCCACACCAGACCCCAACCAAGCCTGAGCCACAGGAGGAGATCCCTGACAGCCAGGTGGAATCTGGGACAAATCCTGGGTGCTACCCAACCTGCACAGCCCTGCAGCACAATCACAGAAATGAAAAGAATTATTCCAAACACTGACACTGCCTGTTCCTGAGGCAGGTGAAGGCTGCTCTGAGGTGCACTGGTGCCTGCTGGATCCCTGTTAACCCAGGATTGCCAAAACACCAGAAGTTGAGATTTAAGTCATAATCTGATCAATTCTATTTAGCCTTAGTTCTTTCTCTTTTGCACCAAGAAAAAGGATATTTCTCTTATTATCTGAACATAAATGAAAAGATGATTTTGACTGCAGAACATCTCACACTAAATCTTCAAGTAGCTCCTACCTTATGTACTTCAAACCCCAAATCTTTAGACAGAGATTGAATATCTACAGCAAAACTGATCTTTAAAATCCCCACTACTGAAATACTTCAAATGTTGTCTCTACAGCAATACCCACAGCCAGTTTTGCTTTCCATCCTTCTGAAACTGATCTTTAAAATCCCCACCACTGAAATATTTCAAACATTGTCTCTATAGCAATACCTACAACCAGCATCTTGAAGGAAATCAGAGCTGAAAATATCTATTGATTATCCAAATTCCACATTTCCCAAGGTAAGTGAGCTGCACTGTGAGAGCTGGTGTTCTGCAGTTGTTGACAATGCTTATTCCAGCCTGTATAATTTCACTACCTTACTGAGGCAAAAGTAAAAACCCCAGTAAAACAACCTCATGCCTCAACCAAATTAAAAATGGGAAAAATTTTCAGTTTAGTGGATCCAAGTTAAGAATGAAATCTAAAACTCAGAGATTTCTGTGAAGTTAAGTTGTTTTTATTCTGTTCATTTCTTTTCCATTCTGGAAAATTGTAGCCACAGACAGCTCTGTAACCCTCTTCTCCATCCACTGCAATTATATACTAAGGAAATAAGAGTTCCCTTCACTTTAAGGAAACTCATTACATAGGCATATTTTCTTCCAGAAATTGAAGAAAGCTGGTATTTATCTTCTTCCTTGGTATTTTTGTGTTTGATTTTTGGTGGAATTTCTGAAGGTAAAGAAATGTAGCAAAAGATAGGAAAAAATTTTGAATCTGCTTGAGTTAGCAAAATACACTGGATAAAACAAGAGAAAGGATCTTCACACTTCCACACTTCTAAGAAGGACACAAGCAGAAGGTGGGTGCTTTTTAATGAGCGTGATGCTGCTTTTACCTCCCTGTTCTCTGGACACCTGTATTTTGGTTTTGACTGATCATAGCAGGTTTCCTGCCACTAACAAGGTGGTTGCTGTCCCTTCCCAGCTCATCTGGCTCTGCCCAAGGTCCCTGGCCCTGCACACACCAGGGTTGGTGGGCTGCAGAGCCCTGCAGGAGGTGTGCTCAAAGCACACACCAGAATATTTCCTCTGTGCTTCTCCTGCACTTCTGAAACTCCAGTCACACAGCAAAATATTTCCTCTGTGCTGTGACAGTGTTCACAGGGGTTTTCAGGTGAGGGAAGAGACGAGAATGTTGACTCCGTGTTCAGAAGGCTTGATTTATTATTTTATGATATATATTACATTAAAATTACACCAAAAGGAATAGAAGGAAAAGTTTCATCTCAGAAGGCTAGCTAAGCTAAGAATAGAAAAGAAAGAATTACAACAAAGGCAGCTGCTTCAGGCTCTCTGTCCGAGTCAGCTCTGCTGTGATTGGCCATTAATTAGAAACAACCATATGAGACCAATCACAGATCCACCTGTTGCATTCCACGGCAGCAGATAATCATTGTTTACATTTTGTTCCTGAAGCCTCTCAGCTTCTCTGAAGGAAAAATCCTAAGAAAGGATTTTTAATGAAAATATGTTTGCGACACTGCTTCTCCTGCACTTCTGAAACTCCAGTCACAGACCAAAATATTTCCTCTGTGCATCTCCTGCACTTCTGAAACTCCAGTCACAAGGTCACCCAGAGCAGAGTGAAATCCATTTTAATGGGGCCTTGGTTAAATCAGTCACCTGAGTCCTTGCTGAGCCAGGCAACCCTATGCAGAAATACATCCAAAACCCAACCAAAATAATACAACAAACCAAAAAACCCAACAACCCCAACAGAAAATACATTCCTGTTTCTGTTGGCAGACCTAGAAATCAAGGCCAGAGGATGTTTTCAGTTGTAATCCCTTGCTTCACTGTCAAGCTCATCAGCACTACCCAAACATGGTGCATTTTAGCAGCACTGCTCAGTGCCTGCTTCTCCACACCGGGAACAGCTCAGGGAAATAAGTGCTGAAAGTAAAGTCAGTGCTTCTGACTTCCACAAACTCAGTAGTGATGTCACCCTCTGGTGATGATACATTCCAGCAAGGAACAGAACTGAGAATTGCAAAGGAACACATCCAAGCGGGCAAAAAAAAAAAAAAAAAAAAAAAAAAAAAGTAAGAATGTGCCTGTATTCCACCAGAACATCAACATTTTCATCTATTGTTTCAATCTGGTACTGTAATGAGAGAAGCCAGAGCTGTAAGAGGAGATGTAAGAGGAGCAGAACTGCATTATGTTTAATTGTAGTCTAGAAATTTTAAGATTAGAGCACAGAAAAAATACCAAAGAAGTGAGATGTCTTAAAAAACTCATGTTATTTGTATTGTAAGCATCAAACATCACACATCCAAACTCCTGCAAGTATGATAAATCCACCTCACCAAATTAATGCATTCTTTAATCAAATTTTAATTTGAATTACATTAACAGTGACAAAAAGATACAATTTTTGTGAAAAAAGATGACCAAATTCCAGCCCTTTGTATTTTCATGTGTATTTAAACAAAATCAGTTGCACCAAGAGAGTAACAAAGTGAGGAGCATACCTTTCCTACTCCAAGAGGAACAAGTAGCCAAGGACAAGCAGGAGACCGTGGAGAGGGACACGCCCCAAAGTCTGATTTTGTACATTCTCACTGAGTATTTCAGTCTTCCATCGATCTTGAGGTGCATCCCTGTGAGATCCAAACCCAAACCAGCCACAAGTGCTGGGACTGCAGCACCAAACTGGTGCTGAGCAGTTTATTTGCAGTGTCTGAAAAGTTTTCTTAAATACTGCCACATTCACCAGGGTTTCAGGCCTCCACAGCCGCAGTTCCTTGAACAACTGCACGTTCTCTGCATCCGTGTGCATTATGTAACACCATTCTCTGTGACTTCAGCACACACTGCCTCAGGTCTCCCTTGCCTTTTGTATTTCTACATCAGCAGCCTGAGTGTCTACCAATCCACAGTTACACAAAATGTACTTCTTTCATCCTGGCATTTCATCCTATTTTCAAAAACATTTTTAGGAATGAGTCCAAGATAAATAAATTTTCTCAGGTACTGAGCAGTTTCTGATTTTGAAAGTCTTAGCACATTATTTAGATGGCCACCTATGAGCCCCTAGGCAAATTTTCAGTACTGTGAAACAAAGGAGACACTCTCCTTTCAGCACCACCAGTATTTAACAGCCTTATACATTTTGAAATTAAGTCCTTGAAATTTTTACTCTATCCCAGGTACTCTTTAAACAAAGGGTGCCCACGTTTACTGAGTGGAAAGATGATAGGAAAAACTTCTTACAGTGAAAACCACAGAAACAAGGAAAACACCAGTTTAAATTTGGAGCCACAGCTGGCAACCAAAGGGGCAGCACCTCCAGCAGAAGGGAATCCCTCTTGCACTCTTTTTATTATCCAGTTAATTCCTGGACTTCATTTACACAAGAGCACCATTTCTCCACTTTTGGTTTTGTTTGCCTCTAAATTCTGAGTAGTTCAGCAACAGCTGGTCTAAGTAAAGAAGTTACCAAGGGCTGGTGTGACCCTAAATGCCTCTGTTTTCCTTGTGGCTCTTTTACTCAACCACCAACACCAAGCTCTGCTCTTTCCATTACCCATAACTTGGACACACTATATTTACATTAAACAATCCCAGTCCTTTCAATTACTCCAGTCTAAAAGCAATCACTGCCCTCAGCCTTTGTGAACTTTACAACTAGTTGGATTTTTCTTGAAATGGGTCTGTTCTCAAAACCCAGAACCATGGAAAAAGAACTGAAACCAAAATCCACATGATCAAGCAACTGTAACACACGAGAGCCCAAAAACAACAGGAGAGGCTCTGGCCATGCCTGACCCTCTGAACCTGCACATGGCCTGCAGCAACAGCTCAGAATCTCATTTTGCATGGTGCAGACTGCTCCTTCATTTGCAGTTCAGAAGATCTCCATTTACAGGGCCAGGATTTTAAAACTTCATGGACTTGCTTCAGATGCCAGAAACTCCTTTATATTTGTAATAAGCTTAAAAAGGTCATAGTTGAACTTCATTAGCTTATATGATCAAAACCAATTAAGCAGGCAGCTTCAATGGCTGCAGACATTCTCCTCTATCTACCATGTTTTTGCCTCAAAAAGGGAAGGTGCATGGGTGGATTTTCTGTTCTGAACCTCTTTAAACATGAAGTTACTCAGGCTGACCTGAAAGCAGCAGTCAAAGGTCACAAATTTTTATTTAAACTATAGTGGCAATGCAAATTCAACAAGAAGTTTCTTACAGAGATGTTATCAGCCTGCTCAGATCTGCATCCAGCCCTTAACAATAACAATAATAATAATAATAATAATGCAAATCAGTTACACTCTGATCATCCCTGTACAAGCTGAGCACTTGTAGTCCTACAAATAGGACTACAAATAGCTGCTATTACTACTAACCAAAGACACAGATTATGTTGCTGCTAACAAAGATATCAGAGCCCTTCATTTATATCCATATATGCAGGGCATTATTGCCACCAGTAGCCCTACTGACAGAAATAGTGATTTTTGTGAAGATAAAGGCCCCATGAAATGTCAATAAACTGTAACTTCAGGCAACAAAACTTTGGCAGCTTTGCTGGGTAACAACCCCCTGCATAATTATCCAAATTACATGTACAGGCACTCAGGATGTTCAATAGCTGTTGCTGCTATGAGCTGAGCTAAAACTCAGTGCAAACAATCAATGCTGTGCAAAAATATAAGTGCTACCCTCAATCCAGCCTAAATATCTGAGATACAAGGCGAAATTAAACTGCAGACATGCCACCATCACTCCAAAGTAAGTATATTCAGGTTTTCCCAGGAATTAGAGGTGTTTCCTGGGAATGGTTTTAAACAGGCTGTGCAACTGTGACACCAGGAAAGGAAAAACCAAGGGCAGAAAATCCTGATCCCCTTGTAGCTGAAAGTTCTTCTGCAGCTGGCATCAACCCAGACCAGGTTTTCTTCATGAACAGACCTTTATTAATTAAAGAGCATCACTGCAGTACAGAGAGGAGCCTTGTAAGAACTATGTGCAGTAGTTTCCTCTCTCACTCCTCCTAGGAGTACAGACACCCTTGTATGCCCATCCTCACAGGCCTCCTGCAGCAGAAGCTACCAAAGGTCTTGGCACAAGTGACCAAATCAAGAGGTAAAGAATACCAAAACTGTGCAATTTGCCATTCTCTACTGGATAAATAATTACCTGAAATAGGCAGGTTTTTGAAAAAAAAAAAAAAAAAAAAAAAAAAACAACAGTTTTGGCAACAAAGTGAGATGTGGCAGCCAGACCACAGAGAAAAGAAAATGTCTAACACAAAAATAAAGGAAACTCCTGTACACAGACAGGACAAAATGGCCAGAGGATAAACCTCTACAGCAGCTGATTTTGGCAAGGGATCCTATCCTCTGTGCCACTTCCTGCAGGTCCCCTTGTGCCAGAAACCCTGCTGGCCAGAGCCCAGCCCTCCCCTGCCCAGCTCACTGAGCCCCAGCAGAGAGTGCTCACACTGAGAGGGAAAGGGGCAGATTGAAAACCTGAACCACCACTTCTTCCAGGCCCCACAAAGGGACACTTCCTTTGCAGGACCTTGTTTAAAATCCATGGAAGTCAGTAAAGTGGATGTTTGTAACTGTAAGCAGGGATACTTCTATTTATGTTGTTTGGGATTTTTTATTATCATCCATCAAAAATACTCAAATTTTTTTCTTCTCTGTTTGTTCCAATCACAAGAGAGAAGATGAACACAGGGAACTGAGAGTGGTTCACACAACAAGGCAGAGGGCTGACCCCAGGTGAATTTAGCTTGTACCATTGTTGCTCTCATCACAACAATGCAAAATGTTATTTCGCAGAAATGCAACCCTGCAGGCAGAAAAAAAGAACAGTTGCTGCAAAGTCTTTCTTCTAAAGTATTAAATGGTAATGAAAAGTCCAATAATTTAATATAATCAGGACAGAAATCCTTCAGCTCTGACATCTGCCCACTGCTATGACACAAAGGATGATCCTGATCTTTCAAAAAAATCTCTCATCTGCCTGCTCTCCCACCCTTTCAAAGCACCAGGTTATTCACCAACACTTGTACAACTGGAAGAGGAAATTGAACCAATTTCAACATCCTTAGCTTAAAAAGTTATCTGTTCCCTTGTGCTGTATCACTTGCTGCCTTGTGAATCCTGATGAAGTACAAAACAGAACAACATGCATGAGCTTTGCTTAGCCTCAGTTTTTAACACTCAGGTTTAATTCAGGGCTTGAGCTCAAGGGCCTTACTCCAGAACACTGAATTTCAGAATCCCCAAGGTTGGAGAAGTCCTTTAAGATCAAGTGAGACTGTCAACCTACCAGCATCACTGCACCCTCTAACCCATAACACCCAGGAATTTTTACCCACATGAGATTTTAAACGCTGTCATTTCTGATTTCAACAAAATATTGCAACTCCTCTGTACACTGCGCCCTCTCTCTAAAAACAGATTGAGCTTCCTGTCTCAAAAATTGGTCTGGCTTCAGACACTGAAATAGGATAATGCAGGAAATAGGAAAATGCAGGAAATAGGAAAATTTCTCCTCCAGTCATCTGATAATTCAACAAGTGCTAGAGGGCAGCAAATATCAGTGGTGGTCTTCATAATAATTCTGATTACAGTTACATTCTATGAAGTAAAAATCAACAAAAATGCAGATCTGTCACACAATGATTCAATTAACAAGAAAAATATACACACTTTTATACATGTTTAGCAATGTATATCCTGGATAAGATGATTCAGGGAAAGAAAAACCACTCAGGTTTAGCCTCATCCAGAAACACTTACTGAAAATTGTCACAGTTATGCTTTTTCCTAAAAGATACAGCACCCCCCAGATCAGAAATTCATGGTAATGTGTTAACATTTGGCTTTGTTGACTGCATTTGAAGACAGTTGTGTGATTAGAGGAACTATCTTGGAATAATTCTGGCTTACACACCTAACAGCAGCTCAGTCCTTCCTTTCCACAACTTCCTCCTGCCCTGCCTGTGCCTGGCTTCTGTGCATTGGTAGAACTGTGTGGCTGCTCCCAAACCACCTGAAATGAGCCTTTTCCTGCCTGTACCACCTTAATTACAATCCTAAAAGGGTTTGAATTGGAAGAATTTTGTTGCAATCCCTCTGCCATGAGCAGGGACACCTTCCAGCATCCCAGTGCCTCATCCAGCCTGGCTTTGGACACTCCCAGGGATCCTGAGGCAGCCACAGCTTCTCCAGGCAGCCTGGTCCAGTGCCTCAGCACCTTCTGAGTAAAGAATTCTTCCAAATATCAAAGCTATATCCACCATCTTTCATTTCAAAGCCATTTGCACTGGTTCAGTCACTATATGCCCTTGCAGAAAGTCTGTAGGAAAAATCAGCTTGTCAGGAAGGGGGAATCTGCAGCTCCGGAGTCCATGGCAGAGGTACAGCTCCCCTAAAAGGCAAAATGTCAGAGCAGACTCCCAAAATCTTTGCCATGAATCTCTCTTTAGCTGAGGTCCCTCGATCTCAGCAGTCCTGCACTTCAAGCCTCCCTACAAACACCAGCTATAAAATGGGCTGACAGAACAGATGTCAAAGGCAGCACACCTTCCTCTCACTCTGACCATTTTTCTTTTCACCAACAACAAATTCTTTTCATGGATTTCTGTGCCTACTTCACGACAACAGCTAAAAAACAGAGGGAAACAAGCACAAAGGCAAGCCACAAGAAATGCAGTGGGCTGGCAGCATCCCAACAACTTGGGGAGCAGAATGAAGGGCTGCCTGTTTATAGCTTCCTCCTGCTTGTTCCATCACATAAACAAGAACCCAAAGAACATTTTAAAAATGTTTTTTCCATTAACTTGGGTTTCCAGAGCTTTGCCACCATTGGCCTCTTGCAGGAGGTGACAAGATCTATGCTCACATACACAGCATGCAGATGTGCACAGATGTTAGCAGGGGATGTCACAGGGCGTCCCTTGTTCACACATTTAGTTATCCCTAAAATGCTGAATGGCACCAGAGGCCCCTGCCCTCTGCTCCTGGATGTGCCTGCCAAAGGTCAGATTACCAACTCCAGAACATTGTTTTAATTCTTGGGGCTGAGGGGCATCCACCCAAGCCAAGCCAGGACAAGATGAGGACTTACAGCTTAAAACCAGGATGAACAATTGTCTTGGTTTAGAGACAAGTTTAAGAGAAAAACACTCTGGAATAAATGAACAAATGCTGGATAAATGCTAGATATTGAATAGTCAGACTTTACCCCCCACATACACACACACAATAGAAAAAAAAACCAAAATGCCCGGGAAAGAGGCAACATGTTGGGGAGAAAAAAAAATGGTTTTGGACCCTTTCTCAAGGAAAAAAGAAACCAAAACAAAACATTCATGCTGCAGCTTGGGCAAAACAGATGGGAACATGTGGAATTGTTGGTGTTGGTCCCCTCTTAGCAGCTGTCTCAGTTTCAAGACAAGTTTCAGGAGAAAATGCCCTGGAATGAGCATTTCATCTAAAGAGAAAGAGTTTCAATAACTCCCTCTTTTTCTGCCAGTGACACAAATGGACACCGTGAGTGAAAGAGCAGAAAGAGAGAACTGCTGACTAACTAAAGAAAAAACCCAAAAAACCAAAAACCAAAACAAAACAAAAGAACCAAAACTAAACAAAACAAAAACAAACAACCCCCCTCCACACCCCATATTAAAATAGAAATTTTCTTTTTTGTGTTGTAAAGAGAATTGACTCTGCTTTCCAAGCTCCTGGGTTCAGGGCGCCCCCCACACACTGCAAGGAAGGCCAAGACAAAACAGTTTGGGGGAGGAAAAAAAAAAAAAAACCACCCAAAAAACCCCAAACAAACAAAAAACAACCCCAAAAACACACCAAAAGGATTTGCTGGTGAAAAGCCTCCAGAGCAGGGGAAGGAAGAAGCAGAAGCTCCTTGCCCAAAGCACAAAGTGGAAGCCAGAAAGGTCGGGCAGGGACAGCCGGGCTGGGCCAGGGCAGCCTGAACAAACCCGGGCGGGTGCCTGGTTCCCATTGAGCCGCAGCAGCCGATCCCAGGCACTGCAGGGATCAGGGAACAGAACATCACCATCAAACAGCCCAACAGCAGCAGCAGAACAGGGGCATTTGGAATTCCTTCCTCCTGCCTGGCTTTGCCAGCTCCGGAGCAGCCCTGGCGGTCCTCGCCGGGTCTCCCTGCTCTGGGACCAAAACCTAAGCGCTCAAACCAACACAAAAGCCACCTGAGGATGGCTGTCACAGCCTCCGAGGCCAGGCAAAGGAAAAAACCCACCCCCCTTGCCTAAGCTAATAACAAACCCTAGCTAGGGTTATGAAAACTACTCTGTAGCCATGGTATTCTCCAAGAAATCCTTTCCTTAGGATTTTTTCTCCTGAGAAGCTGAGAAGCCTCAGAGGAAAAGAAAAACAATAATTATCTGCTGCTGTGGAATGCAACAGGTGCATCTGTGATTGGTCCATGTGAGTTGTTTTTAATTAATGGCCAATCACAGTCCAGCTGTCTCAGACTCTCTGGTCAGTCACAAGATTTTATTATCATTCCTTTCCTTTCAAGCTTTCTGATGAAATCCTTTCTTCTCTCCTTTTAGTACAGTTTTAGTATATAATTTTCTTTTAATATAATATATATCATAAAATAAATCAGCCTTCTGAAACATGGAGTCAACATTCCCCTGTGAACACCACCACATTAATCCAGAAACACCAGAGGTTTATGTCCAAAAAAGAGACAGAAGAGCTCCTTTCTGGCTTTATTCCAATAAAGAGAGAGGCCATGGGGGATTTCCCTGGGATCTCTCACATTTTTGGAGGACACAGTCTCCTTTTTATCCTTATTTCCTGGCCGCATTTCCCTTCTCTCTTTCCCCATTGGCTGAGGTACTTGAGAGGTTCATACTTCCCGATACACCTGGTACTGAAAATTTCCCAAAGATTTCCCTCTGATGTATAACCCACCCTTTTAATTTCTAATCCTTACAGAATTTAAAGGTTTTTCTTCCCTATTGTTTCTTTCATCTCTCAACGTCCAATTGAGTTTATCAGCAAACCTAAAGTTTATTTGTAAAAGCAAATATCTTTTTCCATTCATCAATCAGTGGAATCCTTCCCATTGTTTCTTTTACCTTCCAGAGGCTAGTTGTATCTACCAGCAGACCCACAGCTTGTTTGTAAAGACAAATCTGCTATTCCTCTCACTAGCAAAGCAAAAACCTCCTAAAACCCCAGAGCACACAGCACAAGACACCTAGGAGTGAGGCTGTGGAAGAGCCCCAGGGCTCCCTCCTGCCCCAGACGCAGCTCAACCCAACATCAGCCATCCCTGGGCATGGGGCAGGGAACACAAAACCTCCCCAGAACAGCAGATAATGCCTGCACTCATGTGTCCCACCTCAAAAACAAACAGAGCCTGAATGTTTGCAGCCTAATGAGACACCTCAAAATTTAGAATGAATCTGACATTTCATCTTCACCACACAGACTTAACACATGGAATATAAATTCCTGTACTTCACATGTATATCCATAGGGAAAATACAGCCAGATCCTTTGCCAGACATTGAACTGCTCTTCTCAGCTGCTTTTAATCTTTGGAACTTCTTTATATGTGCAGATTAGCTGTTTTGTAAATATTTTAGCCAGTCACAAATATACAGCAATAAAAAGAACAGTAAGGTCGTATTTTTGCTTTCCAGAGCAGTTTAGTCTTCCCACAACACTTTATTAAATATTTTGTAAAAATCAAGCCTCTTTAATGTAATTAAATAAATATAAGCTCTTTTCTGCTTTTATTAGATGAAAACATACAGATTAAGATTTAAGCAACCGATCAAAGGAACCCTCTGCAGTGTTCAGAAGTTGCCTCCTTAATCTGAAGAAACTTGGAGAAGCTTTTTAAAGCACATACACCAACACAAAAGTTTATAGGCAATATCTACAGGAAGCACATTTCTTCTCTGAAAAAGGAATCCAAAGGAAGCCTCTTGTATTTGTGGGGTGCCCAGATGAAGGAATGAATGATGAATCTGACTCCATGTTCTTAGAAGTCTAATTTATTATTTTATGATACTAGATTATTTTAAGGAATACTAAACTAAACTATACTGAAGAATACAGAAAGGATACTTATAGAAGGCTAAAAAGATAATAATGAAAACTCGCGACTCTTTCCAGAACCCCGACACTGCTTGGCACTGATTGGCCAAAAAGTCAAAACAATTCACATGAAACCAATGAAACAATCACCTGTTGGATAAACAATCTCCAAACATATTCCAAAGCAGCAAAACACAGGAGAAGCAAATCATAATATAATTATTGTTTTCCTTTTTCTCTGAGGCTTCTCAGCTTCCCAGGAGAAGAATCCTGGGCAGGGGGATTTTTCAGACAATATACAGTGGCAGAAGCCCACAGCAGCATGGGCTGTGTGTGCAGTTAAGACCATGTCAAACCAGCTGATGTCTCAGAACTGACTGCACATCAATTGTTGCACCCCTCCCTTACACTGGCCTTGTGACAAAAGGAGAAAAGTCCTTTTATTCCCCTGCCTGTGCTATATGGCCTCCCTGGAAAGGGAGAAACAGGAGATAAACAAAATATTATTAGGGGGTTCAGAAGAACTCCAGGAGGGAAGGCCTGGAAGGTATGAGGTGTGCCAAAGATCAAAGCACTTGAAGAGAATGAGCTTCCAGCAATAAGAGAATCTAGAGATGTATCAGGGCCCAGAATTCAACTAAACAAAAGAAAAATCCCATTCATTGCTATCATAATTTCCATCTAAACAGAATAGATTGAAAATGTCTTTAGAGCCAAAACCCTTGCCATTTGACTAATGCACTGATTAAGTGATATTTCCTTTTAATTATTTGCTTCACAATCTTTTTATTACTTAAATCAAGTTGAACAATTCCATATTGTAAGAAACTAAGGCTAATCGGAATAGTAACATTATTTTCTACTGAGTCAACAACTGGACAAACATCACAGATCTTTAATGGATGCTAGGATTGTTTTGTTTGACAGAATTGTTTTCAGATCCAAAAGTGCACATCCCTTGTCAAAAAGCAAAATTAGTGCCATAGGGTACAATTATATATTACAAGGAATGTACATTTTAGGTACCTAAATCCAGAGAAGGTTCTCAAATGCAGGGGTGGGGGAACAGGACATTTGCCAATTATGATTTCAGAAATACTGAAGAACTCACTAATGTCACGTCTCCAGCTCTTTTCCAAGACTGAGTTTACCAAGGATCGCACCATGTCCAGGATATCACAGAGCACTGAGACATCTAGTGAGGGAAAAACATACTGCAAGTGGAATTACTGAATGTTATGTAAACTAAGCAGAGTTGGTTCAGCTATGAGATGTAGGCAGTCCGTGGGATCTGTGGTGCAGGTCAATTATTGCCTCATGATTTTTCACTGTATATTTAAAATTCTCACAGCTCTCAGGGAAAGAAATGACTGCACCAGAACCCAACTCCCTGCAGTGCTCTGGGCTTTATCAGGTCTTTGCTTCAGTGTCACTGTGACCGTGGTCACAAAGGTTTGCAGGTGAAGGAAGAGACGAAAGTGTTGATTCTATGATCAGAAGGCTTGATTTATTATTTTATGATATATATATAACATTATGACTATACTTAAAAGAAATAGAAAAGAAAAGGCTTCTTCAGAAGCTGGCTAAGCTAAGAATAGAATAGGAAGAATGATAACAAAGATCTGTCTCACAGAAGAGTGTGAGAGCCAGCTCTGGCGTGAGTGGACAGTAAATCCAAACATCCACAGGGGAACAATCACGGATCCACCTGTTGCATTCCACATCAGCAGATAACCATTGTTTACATTTGTTGCTGAAACTTCTCAGCTTCAGCAGGAAAAATCCTAAGAAAGGGTTTTTCATAAAAGGAGTTGTCGTGGGTTTACAGGAAATAGGTTTTCTGGGAATGGAGTGGCCAGAGGCCAATAGGTGTTCAGATTTTAAATTGACATCAAGCTTGCCCACTGAGGGTGGATGCGCCTCTGAGAACACAGGGGTTAGAAGCAGCACTCCCTTGGGCTCGCTCTCTTTTGATTTCCGGCCAGCAAAGAGGCAAGGCCTCCCCTGCCCGGCTTTGAGCTGGGCGGGGGAGGGGAAAACCTGCGGCCCGGCAGAGGTAGGCACTGACCCCTCAGGATGGAAGGGTGGTCGGGACACCAGGAGGCATTGGGCAGCCCCCCCCAGGAGAGACAGAGAGAGAGAGACCCTGAGAAGATTTGGGCAGCCCCCCCCCCCCCAGCTAGGAGAGAGAGAGAGAGAGAAAGCTGGTACAGGCCTGTGGCCTTGAAGTGATATCGGCTGTGAAGAAGGAGGGGGAAGGGGGAGTGCAGCAGGGAAGGAGCCTGGCCGCGTGCAGAAGTTTGTTAACCCCTTTCTGGACAATGAAGACCTCACAGAGCATTTGGACCTTTCCTGGAGGGAGATGGAGTTGATGATAAAGTGGAAATGGGCAAGAGAATGATAGTTGGAGCAGTGAATGAGGCTGGGAGAGTGAAGAAGAGGCCGGAAGGAGATGATGGAGTAGCTAATTGCTGGACTCTTTTTGGTATAGCCACGGATAGAACCATGCTTCCTCGCGACACAGAGGCTGCATGCAGGGGGGAGGCGATGGCTCCGAATGAAAGGGTTCAGTTTTGGATTTTGGAGACCCCCCGGCCCCAGGGGGTAAATAAGTATGGGGGGGACAAGAGGTCCCAAGAGATGAGAGAGAGACTGTGCCTTTTTGGAGTGGGACGTTGTATCCTTAAAAAGACAACCCTCGAGCAGCTCTTTGGTTTGTGTTCCAGCGGTGAGAGCACTGGGCATGCAAGGAAGAGGTCACCATGGCCCCAAGAAGGACTCCTCTCCTCTTGATGGACTGGAATTGAGTATTTACTGGGTGATGGATGGAGACTTGAAATTTGGAAGATGTATGGGAAATGTGGTAGATGTATTGGAAATGTGGTGGGGGGGGAGGAGGAAATGTTCTTTTGTGGAGTTTTCATTTTCCAGGTGTGTGTGTGTGTGTGTGTATGGTTTTTTTTTTTCCCTTTGTAGTTTAGTTAATAAACTTTTTTTTCCCTAAGGTAGAGGCCTGCTTTGCTTATTTCCTGGTCTCATCTCACAGCAAACACCAGAGAAGTATATTTTCATGGGGCATTGGCATTGTGCCAGTGTCAAACCATGACAGGAGTCTGCAACAGTGTCACAGAGCTCGTGTCACACCAGCTCAGAGAAATCATGTCACTGCTTTTGCCAATGTGCAGGTCTGGCACCGAGTCCCACCCATCAAACACACACCTGGCACACTTTTATTTAAATACAATTTAAACTGTAATTTAAATACAATTTAAATTGTATTTAAATTACAACTCAGAAACTGGCATGAATCCCATGGCACAGGACGTCTAAACCATCCTTTCTAAAGGAAAGACAAAATTTCCACAACTTTGTTGACATAGAGTATAACAAAAACCTGGAACGACTTAATTCCTGATTCAATAAAAAGATCAAACTAATTATTTTCCCTATGGCCCTGGCAAACACAGTTCAAAAAAATTGCCATTGTCAGCTTCAAATACATCAGAACTGCTCCTTGGGGCTCACAAAATAAAGAACATTAGTTCAGAGCAGATCCCTTCATGTTCTGCCAGGAAAACGTGTGTGGAAAATGACATAGGAAAGACATAACACCAACACATGAACAATGTTTGAGAAACAGATATGTACTCCTGCAAACTGAAGCTGAAATTATCAAATGGTCCCAAAAAAAAAAAGTGGAGGGTAAAAAAAAACCAATCAAGGTATTGTAATGGGTTCACTGTAAGTTGCAAGGTTTGGAAATTATAAGAAATTGAAAATTTAGGTCAGATTCCCTGATTTATGTAATTTTCTTTATCAATTTCTCTTTTTTCAACCTAAAACAAATATTATTCACTTTTGTACACAATAAGCAGTATATACTGTTCATACACCACATCTATATTTCTTTCCCTATCCTTCACTAAGAAAAATATATTCTATACAAGAGGAGCAATAGTACAAGGATTTACTTTTTCCTTCAACAACTTCAGGGGAAAAGCACATATTTTCCCTGTCTGCAGACCCTGCACTACCCACTGGCTGGATGTTTTACTGGGCAGATATTCTTGGATTAAGACTCTGCTTAGGTTTTAATAACTTACATTTGACCTGGTATTTTCAGATTTCTTGGTATTTAAACTTTGCTTTTTGTGATGTTGTGAGAAAATTTTGGATTGAAAAGTATGGGAATCTCATAAATCATGAGTTCAGAGTGACTTCAGTTATCTAAAGAGTTTTCTGCCTCCCATTGATTCGGATTTCATCATTAGTTATTTTCACGTACCAAATTACTTTTTTACAAATCTCTTGTATTGCAGTCCAGCTAGAAACTCCTCAGCCAGAATTTCTCAGAAATTTCTAAACATTTCACTAGTTGCAACATGTCTGTATTTAAAAAGATGTTATCACAGCTTCTGGAAAGCAGGAGAAAACAGAGTTAGGTAAGCTAGGAGCATGAATGAGTCACAGGCCTAGTGATAGTGAATACAAAATCAAAGCTTATATACTGGATATTCCACTCTCATGAAGGAACATATTTTAAAGTACATCCATCAGATTTAATTTAGAAGATCCTGGTTTTTTCACATACTACAATCTCCAGTATTGCAATATCATTACTACCCTGCACTCCAAATATTTATGCATATCCTCCACTCCCTACCTCACCACTGTCTCAACTGCACACGCTCCAGAAATCTCCTACAGGTTTCTTCACCAGAATAATCTTCCAGACAATTTGCAGGGAGTTTACTTTAACAGAGTAAAATTTTGAGAGTATCATTTTTTGCTTTTGTTTGTTTTCTTGCAGCAGGCAATGATGCTGGGGACTGTCAGTGTCATATTTTCTGGAAAAATCCCTTCGCCAGGATTTCTTTTCCTGGGAAGCTGAGAAGCCTCCGAGAAAAATGAAAACAATAATTATCTGATTTGCTTCTCCTGTATTTTGCTGCTTTGGAATGTGGTTGGAGATTATTTATCCAACATGTGAATTGTTTTAACTTAATGACCAATCACAGCCAGCTGTGTCGGGACTCTGGAAGAGGTCACCAGTTTTTAATTAGTATCTTGTTAAGCCTTCTGTCTGTACCCTTTCTCTATTCTTTAGTATAGTTTAGTATAGCACTCTTTTATATAATATAATACCATAAAATAATAAATTAGCCTTCTAAGAACATGGAGTCAGATTCAACATTTCCTTTCTGCCATGGGGGACTCCAAAAACACCACAGGGGACCAGATGCACGACCCACACTTACCATTGCTCTGTGACCCATTTTGGTCCTGCTCAAGTGACACTGGAGACTCCTCAAGGACTCAGGACACTCTGTCCTACCCAAAACCTACACAGACACATAGACAAAATTTGTCTTTCTAACTTCTGAGAGTGCTTCTCAGTTTTCTCCATCTGACTGAGAGTTAAATTAACTATGAGACACTAAAAATGAAATCTGACAGACAAGGGCAACTCATGTCTGGGAGGAACTGGAACCCAAACAAATAGAAACTGAATTTTGATTGGCCAGTAGCATTGCTTACCAAAAAGCACAACATGCATTAGTTGACTCTCAGTAGATTGCTGGAACATTATTTTACAAAACACAACAATAAACCTCCTTGATTTTCACAGCAGCTTTAGATTTTGTTCTTTGCTTGTTTCTAATCAAAGTGGGATTCGATCCAGGATTGCCAGGAAAGAATCCCACAGGTAAGGCTCAGAATGAAGCTGTGACAGTGACTATACCTGACACAGCTTATCTCAGACACAGCAGTGCTACAGGAGCCACGGGCTGCAGAGGCACAGGTTGGACACGTGGCTCTGTGAAGGTGCAGACCCCACACAGCAATGCCCCCAGAAGAGCAGTGGAACACCCTGGAAAATCCACACACCTCTGGAATCACCTGCCTCTCTCAAAGAGCACTGCTGCACCCTGAGCATGCCAGTCAGGGCTGAAGTTAGGTGAGATGAAAGCCAACCAAGTAACTTTAATTTTCCCTTTGCCTCCCATTACTTGAGAGAAATTTTAGGAAGGGTTTATCAGATTTACACTGCTGAGCAACTTCTCAAACATCTACCCACTGAGACACATACCATAAACTTACTACCCGAAGAAAAAACAGCCTTTAAAGGCACTGTACAGAGCACTGGAACCAGTGAGGTTACAAATCAAGCTACATTTGAAATCTGTGAGAGGCTCTCATCCCTACCCTCCCTTCTCCAGAAACAGGGAGAACTCGTTTATCCAGAAAACTGGATTACAAACTCTGCCTCAAGCTGCTGTGAGTCAAGCTTTTATATCAGACTGTTGTTTGTTTGTCTTATGGTTTTTGCTTTTGATTCCCCTAAAAAAACTACTGAGGGAATTTGGGGTGGACTTAAAGTGCAGAAGAGTAATCTACAAGTTATCTTTTGTAACTGGGAATAGAAAGAAAAACTTTAACTAAGTAATAACTTTTCTGTACATAGCATTTATTTGTGTGGTACTGCACACACATAATTAGTTATAATTTACTTTACTGCCAATGTTCTTCTGGGGCTTTGTTTATGAAAGGGCAATCACTTCTGGCTTTTAATATTAGTTCCAGACATTGTTTGAACTTGGTTTATGCTCTACCAGTAAGTCCTTAGTATATTATTTTTAAAAGTTCACATTTCCAATCGGATTTAGTTGCCTATCAGAGCATGCCTTTAGTCGTAATCAACAACAACTGCATGGCAGCAAAGTAAGAAACAAAATTAAACCAAAGTCATGGAAAACACATCATGATCTGGTTCCTAGATAATATTTAATTGCATTTGCTGGAGACAGTGCCTTTCACAGAGACGTGTCACTGGAGCAGTCAAGCACTCCTTCACATGCCAGCCACTACCAAAAAGCCAGATTGCTTCGGACAACTGAAATAATTGTTTGAAAACAATGGAAATCAATGGAAAACAATGAAATCTCCCCTCACTCAGCTGTGCAGGGCAACCCAGGCTTCCACACCCTGGAAAAGAACACACGTGCTTTGCACCTGGCAAGCCAAAGGGCCATTTATGAAAGCCAGCACCTTTCAGACATGCCATAACTTTGGCAGAGAGAAGTTACTTAACATGTCCTTGATCTACAAAGATTCAGATATAGAACTCGTGAATTTTAAATCAAGTTCTTTGATTTCATTACAAGGCAGCATTTTTCACCCATTATATAATGTCTCAATGTTAATTAAAGAGCACATTGTCTAATCCTATTAACTATACACACCTAGACAAGAATTCTTTTTTGAGAACATGATAATTCAATTTACTTTCCTTTTGTGTTAAGAAACTGAAGTAATACTAAAACTTAGCCAAATATTTTTCATACATTTAAATATACACGTATATTAACACTATGAGTGAAGTATGTATGAAATCTTTATGCAAATAAAAAAGTAATTTCATATATGTTTCTACTCATGAAAAAGTCCCAAGATAAAACAGAACAAAAATGCTTCATAGTATTAAGCAGAAAGAAGAAAACAAACCAATCCCCAGACAGGCTTTGTAGATCCTATCATCAGCTCTTGAGGTGTGTCTTTTGCTTCCCAGTGATTTGGTCTAGAAAGTCTAGACTGTAAATCCTTCTTGTACAGGACTTACACAAAATTTACAACTGAATAGGTGCAAAACTAAAAGCAAACAGTAGTACAGTATTGCAATACCTGTGAAGTCAAAATGCCAATTAAATGTTTCTCTTCCCAGCCAGCCTCCCTGTGGAGCACACACGAAACACAAGTGCAGTGCAGAAATGAGAGTTATCATCCACACATCCACGTCCTGCCAACCAGCTGTGTGCAGCAAAAGCTTAACTCAGATAGCAAGGGACACAGGTGTAAAAACAATCACG
The DNA here is from genome assembly GCA_024362935.1 of Setophaga petechia. Taxonomy (NCBI): domain Eukaryota; kingdom Metazoa; phylum Chordata; class Aves; order Passeriformes; family Parulidae; genus Setophaga; species Setophaga petechia. The sequence continues at coordinate 54,750,905 of JANCRA010000003.1, read as the reverse complement.
GTTTTAGCATCAGTAGAGGATCATAATTTTCATGAGCATCATCATTTTCCCAGCTCAGGTATTTCCACTGAAATATCACATCCCTGAAACATCATTTAAACTGCATCCAAACCCAACATAAACTTCCCACAGAGAGCCAAAGACTAAAATATTGTCCACTCAGCATTTAACACATAATTTTTTTAAAAAAACCGTAAATATGATTAAAGGATTTTTCACAGACCTGGAAAAAAAACCAGAACAGTATCTCTCAAAAGTCACCTTGTTATTTTCATTCATTTCATCCATGGCACTCAGGTGAGAGAATAAATTACTCGAGCTGTTTAACTCTTCTGCTGAAAGTATTTTATTTTGCATGTATAAGTAAAAGTTTGTGGATCAGAGACTGAAATTCTTATTATAATATCTTATATTAATAAGATATATTATTTTCTAGGCCACTGGCTCTGGAATTACTATCATCTGTAAGCTATTTTAGAAAAATCACAACCATTGCAAGAAGAATGTCAAAAGTTTCAAGAGGAGAGATGTTAAATTCTGTAAATCTATTGACAAGGACAGTAAATGAACAACAAATCACTGGCTTAACTAGGCATGAAGCAGATGAACATTTTAAGTGACTGTACCAACCATTCCAACTGCTTTACGAGATGATTATGCTTTAAAAGTCTCAAAGTCTTAAAGCTAAGTGGCAATGACACTTTTCAATAGTTTTAAAAGGCACAAAGTCGAAGCTCACTGTCCTTACTCCTATTTAAGCATTTTAATCCTGAAATCTTACACCTCTGACGGTGTCTTAGAAGGACCCTAACAATTTTACATCAGAGAAACACCCACACCACCTGAAATAACAAAAAAAGAGATTTTTTTTTCAAAGATCTGTTTGTGTTGGAATCTTGTGAAATGTGATCAGCACATCCATCCAGTTCACTCAGGAAATGACATAAAATATTTTCAATTTTTAAAGCTGGAAGCAAAAATAGTTCCATGGTCAGCATTTAAGCATGGACTGTACAAATAAATCAATAATAACATCAGCCTAAAAAACTCAGTTAAGAATAAAAGAAAAATATCATCAGCACCTAAATCCTAGAGTTTCTTCAAATTTCATTTTCTGTAACATTTTGTATTAGTAGCTGATTAAACCAGTATGAAAATACATTCTTTGCTAAATTCATTTGGGTTATATTACCCACTTTCTCTCCACCAAGAATGCTGGTAGTATTACCCTCCCATTTTCCTTCCTGAGTAGTAGAAGAATTTGGATATGAAACCTAACTAAGGTCTGAAAGCCATGTATGAGTTTGAAGAAGGTACAAGGATGTTCCACACAGGTCATGTCAGCTGCAATGGGCTGGAACATCACAAACAAGAACCAGCCAGAAACTTCACTGCTCATCCCTAGATCAGTGCAGCAGCTTTGGCACTTATTAATAAACATCCCTTGCCAGATTCTTTTGCTGAGGGCACCTCAAGCTGCTGCCATGAACATTTGGCTTAGGACACCTCTGACAAACTGTGCACACAGAGAGTGGCATAGGAGAAAGTGCTGGATGGGCACAGGAACTCACTTTTGCCAGTGCAAGACTGCATAAACTTTGATATTGTGGGAAATAAATAAAGCAGCAGAGGCATCATATTGGGCCCAGTCACAGCTACAGCCTCACCTGCCATCCATCCACCTTTCATCTTTGTTTCCTGCATCCTGGCATGGAAATAGGTTTTGCAATTTTGTTATCAACACATTTCTAGTCAGCAAAGCACAGCACTGTGAGATTGCTGTGGGGAAATGAACTCCAGCTCAGCCAGAACCCTCACACACATCCTACAGATCTGCCCCTGCCTCCCTCAGTGCACTGTGAGCTGTCCTCAGCCTGGCACAGATACCCCAACAGAGACAGAAATCCCTTCTGAGCAGAGGAAATCAAACCATTGCTGCCAACCCCTTTAAACCAGTTGCTCCAGTGTCCTGATTTTATCTTCTAACATCTGGGAAAGAATGGTGTGAATTATTTGCCACAACAGCATAAAATTATAGCCTTCTGTGGCACACAGTCTGAAATTATGCTGCAAGGCCAGCCCATTTTATTGTGTAGTTGATATCTCACTGGAAAAAATCCAAAGATTACTTCTCTTCTTTAGCAAAATCATTATGTGGGATAAATTTGGGGCAATATGTGCATTCAGCAGCCATCTTGCCTTAACCTTTTGCTGTAATTTCCTTAGGACAGAACTATCTTTACAATCCTATGGATAAGCTACAGTAATGGTCTCATTCTATTTTAGGGACTCTAAAATAGAGTCCACTAGTTAATTTTATTTCACTACAAGCAAATAAATCCAAAAAGAAATACAAAGCCATCAGCATACACTCAGATATCATGTCAACACACATTCAGAGAACCTGTTAGAGAAAACACTAAAATAGTATACGACTCTTCAACTAAGTCAGTCCAAAAAATCACTGCAAGCTAATCCAAAATTAATCATTTGCATTGTAATAAAATACTGTTCCTTTATCTTAAACACTCACAAGCTTCACACAGCTTACCCAATATCGGGGCAAAGACAGAGCCACGAGGACACCAAAAGAGGCTTCAAGCACCTGCTGCTCCTTATTGCTCTTCACCCCAGCCTTTTATGCCCTCCTGTTGATGCCCTGCCCCTGTGTGCCCTCTGCTCCCAGTGTGATTGCTCAGCACCCCTGGGCACTCCATGGCTCCTCACCTTCAATAGCATTCACCTGTCCTGCACAGCTGCAGCCAACCAGGCATCAGCCACAGCCCCACTCCCAATCACCACACACTCTGTGCCTACAAAAAATCCCCCCCTCCTCCTTTATTTTTCTTTTCAATAAATGCCATCTCTACTATCCCCCTAGAGGGCCCTTGCAGAAGAAACAGCAAATATGGTACAAGTATCCCTTGTGCAGGCTCCACTGACTCTGGAATGTGTCCTGACCTTGATTCGCTCCCCAAACTCACATTTCATATCATCAAAATCCTCATACCTACACTTTTAGAGTACTGACAATATCGATAGCAGTACAAGTTTATAAAGCAACACACAAGAATTACAGAATTCCATGGGCAGCCACACAACTCCATAAAGTAACACACAAGAATAAGACAGAATCTCTGTGTTCCCATCCTAAGAACTGCAATTCACAAGCACAGTACACAGATTTTACCAGCAAACAAACACATGGCACTGAACAACAGAGCCACTCTGCCTCCAGCTCCTACTGCTGCTGCTAACAACTTCTCTTGTTCCTTTCACAGCTTTTGTTGCATTAGATGGTCTGAAGTTGTTGGAACCCAGGACATTCCTCAGGCTGGCCTGGGTGATTGGAGACCCTGGCAGGGGGCTCAGAGACCTTAGCACTGAGTCACAAACACCTGTGCCTTTAATTTTAGCCCATGGAAACAATTACCAACCTTGTGTGAAGAGTTACAAGCCACAAGGGTTTGAGTAGAATGATAGTGAATTTATCACAAGGTGGAAAAGTAGAATTTTGGGGTTTTTGGAATGGGGGTCAAGAGGCAAGATGGAGGAATCTGGGTGTGTCCTGTCCTTCTTCTTGTCCTCCATCTTCTGCTGTGATGGTGGCACTTCTGGATTGGTTTAGAGACAGACTGTCTAACATACATAGGTGATAGGTATTGGAAAATTATTGTAAATAAAGTACACGTAGTTTGTAGTATAAAAAGCTAACACCACCCCAAGGGCAGTCACTGTGCCACAAACCAATCTGCTGGACAGACCTCAGCAGGTCAGAGAAAGAATGTAACAGATAAGAGAAAATAAACAACCTTGAAAACCAGAGCTGAGGAATCTCAACTACTTCGTTCGCAGGGCTGGGAAAATGAGACTTTCTAATAACTCGGGAGCCATTTCAGCCACAGAAACCCAAGATGAAGTTATTCCCCATGGTGCTACCAGCAGCTCACCCGTACCCCAGGTGCCAAATCCAGCCTGGTCCATTGGGCAATGTCCCCCCACTGCTCTCAAGGATACACTGGGCTGGGTCTCCACCTCACACTAGAGCAAAACCCCAAATCCTGCTGAGGTCACCATGGCACAGTGGAGCCACCACCAACACCAAAGAGGGCTTTGAGCATCTGCTCACAACCTTTCATCCCCTCCTGTTGATGCACAGCACCTGTGTGCCCTCTGCTCCCTATGTGATTGCTCAGAGCCCCATGGCTCGTTACCTTCAATAGCATTCACCTGTCCTGCACAGCTGCACCCACTGCTCCCAATCACCACACACTCTGTGCCTAAAACATCATAATTACAGACAAAGACGGACACAGAGTTCTACATCCTGAAGATAATGTGCAGACTTCTGTGTGCTGCTGCTTACCAGAAACAGTCTGATGCTCCATGTGTTGTACAAATGCCAGACTTCTTCTAAATGCACACAGTAAAATTAAGACTTTGTGAAAGTCTAAATGCAAACACAAGCCAAATAACCTCTAAGTGCAACTGTAAGGTGTTGCAGTCTTGTCAGCATTTGCCACTACCCACAAAGAACAGACACAGGCATATTGTATAAACTGATTCACTCAAAGTAATGGTACAAGTAATGTATTAGGTATATACTTCATGAGATAGTTTAGTATTTTTTTACAACTTGCTCTTAAAAAATTAAAATATAATATTAAGCCTAGAACTAGAATCAATCGAACACTTACATTCCATAATGTGACTTGGCGTGCTTTCTTACCACATCATGATGCGCAATATACTTTTTAATACCGTAACTTTTTAAGGATAAGAAGGTACAGTGATAAGGTAGAGTCACAGTGATACAACTACAACAGGAAAAATAAGTCTTCTTTATTTCTGCTTTTTCCTTTTCGCCATTAATAACAGAATTGTTGAGACTGGAATGGACCTCTAGAAATGGTGTAGTCCAAGTCTGTTGTTCAAGAGGGCCAACTGGAGAAGGTTTCTCAGGGCCATGTCGAGTCAAGTTTTTGAGTATGTCCAAGAATGGAAATTGCACAACATCACTGGGCAATTTGTTCCAGTGTTCAATGACTCTTCCTGTTAACATTTTTGCCCCCTGTTTAAATGGAATTTCCTGTACTTTGATTTCCACTCCCTGACTCTTCTCTCGCTGGGCACTACTGAGGAGGGTCTGCTCTCTCTCTCTCCAGCCACCAGGTATTTACAGACATTACTGAAGTTACTCTCCTTCATGCTGAACAGTTACAGCTCTCTCACCTTCTGTCTGTCAGATGCTGCAATTCTTTAATCATCCTTGTGGCCCTTCACTGAGCTTGCTCCAGAGCATCAATGTCACCCTTTTCCTGGCACATTCTTGCCCAGGAATGGGCCAGCACTCCAAGTGTGGTCTCACATGGTAATGGTACAAGGGACAGACTCATCCCTTTGTGGGCTCTTGCTCTGCAGCCCAGGAGGCTGCTGGCTGCACTGGCCACATCCATCAGCTCAGGTGACTGAGGTGAGGCTGTACTGGCCTGCAGCTCTGCATCCACACCCCTCCTGAAGGCTGGCCTGACATTCACTTCCTTCTGGCTCTCAGCAACCTACCCTTATCACCAGACCTCTCAAAGATAATTGAGAGTATCCTTACAGTGACATTTGGCACTTCCTCAGCATTCTCAGGTGCACCTGACCAAATCCCTCAGATTCATGCATGTCATCACTGGCCCTAAACTTCACATCCCTGACCAGCTCTCCCTGGTTTGTGCATATCAGGGCCAGCAAAGAGCCTGTGCTTCCCTCAAGAGCCTGCATCCATTCCTTGCAGCACTCCAGCTATCCCACTAGATTTCTGTAATCCCAGTGAACTGATAACCCTGGAACTGAGGCAGCCCGAGCCCATCTGCATTAAGCCAAGAACTGTTTTAAAATTTGTTACAAATTAAAACAAAACAATGTTACAAATTAAATTATCTTAAAATAACCTAGTTAATACTGTTGCCTAAAAAAATTAATTACATATACAAAAGAACTCCTTCAACAACAAGAGAGAAAAGGAAGAAACAACTCTGTGCACTTTATTGACATTGAGGTACTGTCCCATTACAAACAATATTTTCCTTTTTCTTAAACTAAAATGCAATATAGTAAAAACATTAAAAGCCTGATTGGTCAACTAGCAGTAAATACAAAATCTGCTCAAAAAAAAAGGGGGGGAAAGAAAAAAAGGGGAAAATAAGGGCAGACACAAAGCAATCTGCACTGGACATATAACTACAAAGAACTTCACATTTATGGCCCCATTTGGTCAAGGTTGTAAGAACATTTTTTCTGGACTATAATTTCTTTCTGCACAGGGATCCACTACAAGGGTTACTCCTGGGCTTAGAAATCACCACTGGGAAAGCTGCACGTGACTGACAAGATGCAGGTCTCTGACTCCTCTTCCTGCTGAGAACTGTGTCTTCCTTTGGGGGAGACACATGTACTGGCTTCCAAGGAATGGGGTTACAATATGCTGGAGCTGGATACAGATTTCTATCAGCACTCCCTAGAATATTTAGAAAATACACATATATTTAGAAGGAATATTTACACCACAAGCTAGTCAATGCAAGCAGTTACAATAATTATACAACACAACTTCATCTTCAGAGAAAGACAGCACAGGCACATCACATAGTCAAAGTGACTCAAAATGATAACCACTCCACCTTTTTTACTTTTTAAACAGTAACTGGTATATTCTTCACCTCTACTTAAATAGTAAGCAGGATGAATGCTCAGTCCTTTGTGTTCTTAAAAACTGTAAATGTCTACAAATTGGTTACTTTGTTTTACCCAACCACAGGATGGATGGATACACTTCAAAGTTTGTAACACATTACACTGAATGACGCAAGTGAGTAGACAAATATTCTTCAAAAATCATTGAAATAAGTGATTGCAGCTGTCAGTCTGTAACGCAAAACAGGAAGGCGAGGTATATCACTACTTACAAATACATGTAAGCTGAAGAGTAAAGGTTGTTCACCTGCTTTATACCTGCCTCTTGAACATTCAGAAATCAGAATTTTGGTCTCAAAACTATTTCTGTTGCAAAGTCAAATAGAAGCAATTGTTTCAGTTGCACAGAAAAATAAGATGTTTTCAAACAAAAATGGAAGAGGATTACAGAAGCCAAGGAGGTGCAATGCAGGTGAAAAGCAAAATTTTAGCGCAGAACAGAGGTTGATGCCCCTGTCTCCTTTTTCAGACAGGACTTCTGTCAGCTTCTAATACTTCTTGTCTCTCAAAACCCCACCTCTTTTCTAAGGGGGATTCAGGTGTGTTGACACACACCTTCTGTAACACAAAACTAACTTGACAATGACACAATTAATTTGCTTCACAGGACCCAAGACTTTGCTCTAGTGATTCCTATGCCTGGTAAGAAAAATCAGATAAAATCATGCTTTGGTACGCCACATAATTATCTCAAATAACGTAATTTTGCTCCCAAATAATAAAAAAAGAAAGGCTAAGAAAAATACGCAAAAGGTCTCAATCTGTTTCCCTGACTCATAGCATAGTAAAGGTAACCATTCCTATGTGCCAAATATTAGATTAGTGTCTTAATTAGCTAGTATTAGGTAAGTGTCTTAAACAGCCTTCATTTTATAGTAAAACACTAGAAGGAAGGAACCACAAGCCCAAGTCACTCCCTATTTGTGTACTGTATGTACAAACCTGTAGACCTCCCATTTGGGAAACCATAACCATTTAAAGCAGGTTGTGGTTTATTTCTAGCATTTTGCAGCCATTCCTTAAAGATTTTCTCTGATTTTGTTCTCTTCTCCTTTAGCTCAGCCATTCGTTCTTTTTCTTTTTCCTAGAAATAAAAAAAAAAAACAATAAAAGGTATTCCTAGACAAAGCCCTGTTCAATATACACAAAATAGTAAATAATTTTTTACAGATTTCCAGACTGCTGAATACAATTCAAATATTTCTTCAAATACAAGCACCTTTTCCTAACAATGGAAAATATGCTTTTTTTTTGGTTTAAGACTAAAAAAAACCCCAACCCCCAACTTCCATGTTAATCCAGTGTTTCCCTAAGAAAAAAACCAAAGGTTATTAACAAAAATGCATTAATATGCATCTTACTTTGCTGACCATACCACAGTGTCTTTAATGCACTAACACTGTAACTCTTGAAAGGATTTTTCTTCATGTACAACACTGCCATTTGATGTCCATATATTCAGTGTAAAATCTGAATATATGGAATCTGAATCTGCAGTCAGCTGCAGATTAGGTAACTCCATCCAAATAACTTGGGAGTTCATTAACACCTTCTCTTTTTTCTTCTTTACTGCCTCTTCAGCTCTCTTCTTCTCTAACCATTCTTTATACTTTATGTCAGCCTTTTCTTTTAGCTGCATTTTTTCCAGTTCCCTTGTGGCTTTTTCTGCCATTTCTTTGCTCAGCTTTCGTTTCCTTTCTCTTCTTTCCTATGTGAAACATATCAAAGAAACAGAACAGAAATGTTTTAGTATATTTCCATGAATGATCCTTTTGAGGAATACAGTAAATTTTATTACACAATTACAAAGAAAATTATCATAAACATGAAAAAATATGTAATACTGTAAGCTCTTTGAAGTCAGAACCTATTCAGTGCTAGATTCCAGGTATGATTGACATATAAACTTCTCAAAAAAAAGACTATTAAAATTTTGCTTTCAGATCTCCTCTGGTTTACTGTTCTGTTTTATTTATTCTGAGATTTTTTAAACACTTAAGACACGTGTCAATATTTCAGGGAATGAAATACATGTTGCAATTCTCAACAATTGTGTGTTAGCTAGTTCGTGTAATTTGCTCTAGATTTACTTGTAGTGAATCTAGAGCAAACTACAGTTCCAAATGCATGTCAGGTAAACTGCCCCCTTCTATTGAGATATGCAGATTGTTCAGCACACTTCAGCATAAATTAAACATAAAAATACAGTTATGTTTATGTTTTGTGGCATTCTCTTAAGTATTTTATACCCTTTAGTTTATCCACATAGGGACTACTTCAATAAATCAATCCACACATTCCTCCCGCTCAAATTATGAAACGGAAAATGAGAAAACACATTTTAGGCAAAATGATAACTTGAGGGTGAAGTGAAATTGCTGCCTGTATGATTTGGAAGACAGAAGACACCAGTGGTGTCATTCACTTCTACATCTTTGCAGTGTGTGTGTAACAGTGTTCTGAGGACCCTTCTCTATGGAAACATCCACTGGTCTTTGCTTGATCTGGAGAGAGAGGTATTTTCATTTGAAGAGTGACAATAGCTCTCATTTCTGTTCCTTGTAACCTTTACAAAGTGTCTGGAATCTACTGATTGATTCTCTTTCTGCTTAACTCACTTAGCTCTGAAGCAACTGCATCCATGTGCAGAAGCAAAAACCTACCAGACAAGCTGTGCACATGACTTGGAAGAGAGGCACAAGACTAAAGACCAGTTTTCTCTTAATAGAAAAGAGCTGTTGAAAAAATGTTGTTTTTCTTTTAAGAAATCTACTTATATACTTCCCTTCACACTGCTCTTGAACAAAGGAGATGGGTAACATAGCAGAAACTCATCCTGACTCAGAATTATTACAGCTGGCAGTATGGATATAAATGCCTGGAGCTACAGCTACAAACTATAATAAATAAATGAAATATGGGAAAAAGACATTCTGAAGAAAACCAGAAATACATTCTCATTTTACCATTATATATTACCATTTTTCCCATTAAAAGAACAAAAAGGCAGGAATCTAGAGCTCTCCCCAGGTGTCCCTCCACCACCTTTTCCCAGGTTTACTGCACTTATGGAAACTCCAATTATGCATAATGAAGCAGAAGCCATAATACTGCACTGGGGACCAGCACAACTCCCTCAGTCTGGTCAGAACAGGACGGCCTAAACTTGCTGGCCCAGTGCTTGTGATCCCACATCGAAACCACCAGGAACCCAATAAAGCAGCACAGAGAATAAAAACCTCAGCTCATGTTGCTCTGCAGCACACTTAGCTGATTTCTGCCAGCTCACAGAAGCACTGGAGTTAGTGAGTCCTTTTCTGTTTGCCAGCAGCAGGAGCATCACTACAGCTCTAACATCAGCAGCTGCACTTGGCACTGTGGGAATTCCCCCCACCCACCTCCTGTTACAGGCCAGGCTTTCACACCTCTATTTCCCATAAACTCCAAGGGGATGTTGCTTCTCCTAAAATCATAACGGTACTTTCAGTAGTACTGCTCTGGCATACCCTTGTCAAATATCCTTATGTGACAACAAAGACTTCTCTGTGGACACAATTTCACAGAACAATTGCAACTTGTGTTTAAGTTCTCTTTTCTACTTGATTTTTTGCTGTTTGGTGGTTTTTTTTTCCATTTCATTTCTAGTACATTCTAGCAATTATCAGCTTAATCTGTTTTGTGGTGTAGGGAAAATGGTCAAATATTAATACATTCCAATTATAATGCATATTTTGGATTGTAAAACTACACAGGATTTATAAAACAATTGATCTTATTAAAACGACTTCACAACAGTGAGGCCTGTACATGTGATAAAATAATTTACAACCAAGACTAATGAAAAAATACATTTCATTTTGGGAACTAAAGAAAGTTGAGATTCTGACATATTTTTATGCTAATGAAGCATGGACACAAGATCTTTCCTAACATGAAAAAAACGCTTCCATATTTTAAGATGTTGAAAAGAAAAAAAAATAGATTTTTGGCAAATTATTTAAATAGCACCTTCCTGAAAATAAACCAAATAACCAATCATCTATGCTTTCCCTCCTTCTTCATCTACAATTCATCTCAATCTCTTTTATTCAGAGCTGTTTCTCTGTCTCTTCATTACTAAATATTCCCCAAATGCACCAACAACTCCAGTTTTGAGACAATGGTTGTCTGGGACACGTAAGAAGCATTAATGTAGAGGAGAGATATCTGTGAAATCAGTGAGTTAAACTATGGGAGAAGGTGGCTTACAAAGATTTTGCACATTTTGATTTTTGTTGACCTACCTCTGATATACATGAAAGTTACAAAACTAAGGATCATCCAAAACTAAAGTCTTTAGCTAAGGGTCCTATTGCATAAAACACATGAAAATAAATATAGGAGAAAACTGAAAAAAAGGGCTACTTCCATACCTAGGGGAATGGAAAACCATTATAAGCAGAAAGTAGACTAAAAATCCTTCTAAATACTATAAAAGAAAGGCAGGGAAGCTTCTTAACTTACGTGTCTTAAATCACAATATTTAGATGAGTTCAGCTACTTTCTAGGTTGACTCAAAGTTAAATTAGGTCCTATGTAAACAACAGCATGCCATACACACTAAAGCCCCAACTATTGCCAAGTTTTACTTCCAGTGAGACATCCCTAAGACATGGGGACTCCCTGCAGAATTGCAGACTTTACACTGCCTAGAAATTTTTCTGCAGACAAATCAGAAATGCTTCCTCTTTCTCTTACAATCAGAACAGATTTTGCTTCATAAAGTTAGTGTAGACTACATTCCCAGCTTTAGTAACCTGTTCCATGTCAAGCTTCTGTCACCCTGACTGTCCCAGCTTTTTTCCCATCCTCATTATTAAAGTCTATCAAAAATGCTATCAATATACATATTGATGTCCATGTTCTTCACTCCTTTTCCTTTTCTTCCATGTATTTGTGAAGGAAGAAATTACTTGTTTATGCTTGGTGTTGTTTAGATTGGGTTTTAAAATTTCTCTTTGATCTTGTGTTCAAAACAGTCACAACCTATTCACTAAACCCCCAGTAAATCTACATACACTACAATATGGTTGTGGGTATGACCTAAATTAAGGTATTGATTGTAAAACATCCAAGAAAGGCTTGTTCTCCTGCTGCCCTGGCCAAGCACATGACCAAGGAGAAAGGATACAAATCTACCCTGAAGGTTCAGTGCTCTGTGCTGTGATTCCATCAGGTCTCAGAACCCACTGAGGCCTGGCTCAGGTGGGTCCTTGGAAATCCCCCAGCCCACACAAATCACCTGCCCCACAAAGCTGTCATGGTGACTCTGCCCACAGCTTGTGTCTTACTGAGTCACTGCTAACTACTAACTTCTCCAGAAAAATCAAACCTACGTGCACGTGGTGAATGCTCAAAGGATTTTAAAATCTGAAGAAGTGTCCCACTTCCATCCTGACAGAAGGCAGAAACAGTAAATAATTTTCCACACAGGGGAAAAAACCCTAATTGCTTCTGAAACAGAGGCACTATATCCAGCTAGAAGAAAACTACTAAAATATGTATTTCTGTATTTTCACATCAGTGAGTAACTGAGAGGCTGGAATGTGTAAAGTGCAGAGGTGCTTTCTGTTCTGCATTTCCTATGCAGACTGTCACTCAGTGGAAGCATATCCAGAAACTAATGATGCGATTGATATTTTTAAGATACTTCTCAAAGCAATCCTTTCCATTTTAGGATCTGCAGAATGCGACTTTTTTCTTTTTACAGGTAAGTGTTCCACCTCACAGCTGTTTGCTGACATCTTAGCTAGCACATTCTAGCATCAGTTAATGCTGACTGATGGCAAAATATAGGAAAAGCCCACATGGCCAACATCAGAACACACATCCTAATTTACTTGTTCATCCTCATAATAATTGTGGACATCAACCACTTCTAGCAGTCTTGGAAATCTGGGTCCTTCAAACAACTGTAATTATCTTTTCAACTTTACCCCATAACATAACTCAGTGACCAGGCCTAACCCACATCAATGCTGCTTAATCTCTCTAGAATTTCCATGTGAAAACAACAAGAGGCTAGAAAGGAGATCAACAACAGTCTGAGCTGCAGATGGCTCTTGACAAGCTGGTTTATACCAATTTACTGCTCAAGTTCACAGTCAGGGCAGACCCCACTGCAGACTGGGAACTGGAGAATTGTTGCATCTTTCTCCCAAACTGTGTTCATTTCATGTGGGACTCAATGTATGTGACTGCACAAAGTTTCAGTGTATTTATTCCTGAAACACTCTTGGGATCTTCAGAAGAATGTGGACTCCAAAAATGCTGCTGAAATACATGAGCACTCATTCACCTGTCACAATGGATTCTTCTTTCGAAACTCTGTCTAAAACTCATTCTAACACTCACCATGAGAAATTAGTTCATTCTACTTACAGAAGGTAATTAAGATTCAGGTAAAACCTAAAATTATAACCATGGCATGGGCCATGCATGATACCACAGAAAAATTCTGTGTAAAGACTTTTCAGGTCCACAGAGCAAAAGACCCAAAATGTGGGGGGAAAAAAATCCTTAATAAATGAAGCCCAGACTCAGAAAAAAAAATATAGATATGTAAAGACAGATTTAGGTACGTAAACAGAAAATTTTCATTCTTAAATGCAGATGGTTCTCATGACTGGAAAGTTTCCCTCACAAACACACTTCTTGAAAGTTTCAGTCTTAAACAAGTGGACATCTTCACATCTCTTTCAAGTCCAAACTGCCAGCAAAAACCATAGTACATAAGGCTCTTCATTAGCAACCAGACCTTTGACTCAACAACAGTTCAGCTGTAAGAACACGAACCTAGACAGGGAAGATGTGGATTTCATCACATTCCTGCCAGAGGAGATTGCAATTAACATGTCCCCAAGCTGCAGGCTGGCATGGCAGGATTCTCCACCCTTTCTGTGGGAGGGCTACCATTCCTCACAAAATCATTAACAACCCATTGGATGAAAGAAAGAGAGCATGAGCAAGCACAGCTTTTGAACCTGAAAGTCATGCTCAAGCTGTGGAATAATGTGTGCTCCACATTAACCATGCTGAGATAAAACACACATTAAACAAAAAGCCTTTGGTGCAAGAGTTGGCACCTAGGTGTCTCTTCTGGAGGAACCAGCACACCAAAAAGGGAATTCTGCTCCAAGAACACTGTCATTCATTACTGCACACTGGGTTTGTTCTAGCCTTTCATATACTCCTTAATGCAAATCTTCAATGAAAAAACATTCCAACAGAACTTTTCCATACTCTACCTAGCTTCCATTAAAAATTATATTTTTCAGTAAGTAAAGGGGACTTACTGAAAAGAAAAGAACAATAAAAACTGTTGAACATCCAAATTCCATTTTTAATGTCTGCTTGGTAATATTTACTTTTATGGGGAAAAAAAAATTGTTGCCTTATTCTCTATTCAACAATGCAGAAAGTATTAGAAATGCTACAATCAATTTTAGATTGGCATTAGAATAATTGGTTTTCCCAATGGAAAATTCTAACTTCACTACTTGTGCTCTTACAACTTTGCTAATGTCCTAGGTTGACTATATGATGCTTTTATCCTTAATTGTCTTGTTCTGTTTATGCTGAGTAATAAGTTTTATACCTTTAAGATACAGCAAGGTATGACATTATTACAGGATAAAGAATTACATGCAAAGACTAAATACAGGGATGTTAACAACATGAGTTTCAGAATTCCAGTTATTTTGGAATGTAAGTATTTCTCTTTGGGGATTTCCATCACTGCTGCAAACACATGCACAACACATGTAGTGGGTTTTGGTTGGATGGAGTTCATTTTCTTCATAGCAGCTCCTGCTGTGCTATGTTTGGATTTGTGAAAAAAACAGTGTTTGTGATAACAAGTTATCACTAAGCAGTGCTTACAAAGCTTCAAGATCTTTTCTGCCTCTCCCCCCACGGCACCAGGGCACAGTCTGGGGGTGCACGAGGAGCTGGAGGGAGCACAGCCAGAACTGACACCCACCAACCCAAGGGAAAGCCCAGACCATCCTGCTCAGCAAGAAAAGCTGGGGCACAAGGGGGATCTCAGCTGCCTCCTGGGGCTAACCCACAACAACAACAATATAATTATTTATATATACACACGTGTATATATATGAATTGGATACTCCAGATATTTCTAAGTTCGCACTCTATTGACATAGTAAAAATGAAGCAGCTTTGCAGAGCTAGTCAAGATTGATTAAATATGATTTGAAGATACTATATTCGATTGCAGAAGGTAGAGTGCACAGCATCAGAGTTAATTTTTTTAATACGCAATCAAAAAGCTGTTGTCATCAGGCCTGAGCTTTAATCCTAATATTTTATTCAGCATTAATTCCTAAGAGTTTCTGACTGTGATGACAATGATAAAGAATTAAACTATCATGGCAGTTTACAGGCTCTCCACAGTTTATGCATTCACAATGCATTTCTCAAAAGCTTTTCGTACTTTGATTTTAAATCAGCAATTCCACAATTACAGATACCTTACTAAAGTGTTCAGTCCCACAGCTGATGACAGGAATGAGAGAGACTTCACATCAGAAGTTCACATAAAACGGGAAATGAACACCAAACTTCCTTGCTCAGCATTTATAACCACAGCCACTTCATTTTTATCAATAAATCTAACACTAACTCAGAAATAAACATTATAGTTACATAAAAATCATGTTATATTCATTTTCCTTCTGGAATCAAAAGCATGCTTAGCATTATTTTAGAGTTAAAAGATTTCAATTGATACTTGCTAAAAAGTTAACAGACAATTTCCTGTCTGACAATTTACAAACGGCTCAACTTTTAAGAGGCAGACAAAGTAAGACTATTTTTGTCCAGGAGGGATCCAG
This sequence comes from Setophaga petechia, assembly GCA_024362935.1. Classification (NCBI taxonomy): domain Eukaryota; kingdom Metazoa; phylum Chordata; class Aves; order Passeriformes; family Parulidae; genus Setophaga; species Setophaga petechia. The sequence continues at coordinate 54,735,273 of JANCRA010000003.1, read as the reverse complement.
TATCTTGCTGGAAATTGTAAAGGCATTATTAGGTCCAAGATAGTGCCTAAAAATTGGTTTTATAAAGCTTCTAATTCCTAGTGAGCTGAAAAATTTTGCCATGAACAAATATTTGTATAAACACATTTAATGGCTTAGAATGTTCTTTGATTGCTCGTATTTCAAAATATTACTTCTTGTTCATTTACCATCTTTAAGAACCACAAAAGCCATTTACATAGAAGAACACTAAATAGCTAGGATTCCTTTACTTTCAAAAATAGCTTCTACAAAATGATTAGAAGCATAAGAAAACTAACAGCATATAATTTTTAATCTATATTAAATAATTAAAAAAACAGTAGTGGACAAAAACAGTGTTCAAGCTTTGCTTCCTAACCTCACCCTAAAGGACTATATTTAACATCACAACTAAAATTACCATGCAAGGATACTGGCTTGACATAGAGAAAACCAGAATTGTTTTCTGCATATACAAACATTTTACCTCTGACACAAACATCTCTCACATTCCCAGCACAAAGACTGTTCCAGCAGTGTCTCCTGTGTGCTGGATGCTCAAGATGAAGGAAGAAGTTTGATGTGTGCTTTCCTTTCTTTACCACTGCAGTACTGAGCAATGACAAAGGACACAGACTTGGGATTACAGAGGTGAGGTCCCTAAAGTACTGCCTCTTCCAAATAAAGCACTTTCTGCCCTCTGCACTCAGGACTCAGAATCAATCACTCAGCTCGAAAAAGGTGTGTGCTTAATGCAAATTTCACTGAAAAGTACTGCAAGCTTTGCCCCAAGAAGCATCTTTGGATACTTCTATGAGGAAATGAAGTGTTTTCCAAACAGGAGATATGTACACACTCCCCAACTATCAGTGCTTCTGACTCATACCTCAACTACAGCTGAAATCCTGATTCACCTTTAAAAATCTTAGTCACTGAACTGACCTATTTGTCCTTCAGTCTGTATCCAAATCCACAAATCTTGCAGAAACTTGAAGTGGGACAGTCTACACAGCACAAATGTTCATATCCTATGGACAGCTAAGCTTTTAAATTCAGTTTATCCTTGATTTGAGTGTGGTTTATAGGAAAGACTAGTCAATGAACATCTGATTTAAATGAAAATCAGCTTAGTTTTTTCTAAACACTTGCTTTAAAGATGACCGTACGCTTCCAAAACATAATTTGATAAAGTCCATGGCTTTTTCTCCTGTCGTCTGGGCTGCTGTGATTACCATAAAAAAGACCTCCTAATCCCACTGAGAACAGAATAGCAACTGTGAACCAGTACAACCACAAAGTTCCAAGGAAAACCCAAATCAATAGAAATTTATGGAAGCTGAAGGAGGTAGTAGGGGTAGTGAGGAGGAGACAGAAGAAAAACTTCTGCTTCTGAACTTGAACTATTTTAAGAGGCAGACCAACTCTTTCAAGCCAATGAATAATCACAGGCACCCAGAATTTAATTTTCATTTAAATTTCATTTTGGAAGAGGAAAATGGAATTGTACGTGCTGAACAATAAATCCACTTTTTCCTGTGTACTTTAATTAGTAATATAAATCTTAAGAAATTAATAGAGCAGGAGAGGTTCTGCAGTGGGTTTCTGCCAATTATCCAACCAGCATTAAGACTAAGATTAATTAGGTTAGATCCAAATATAAGTTATTCTAGTGATTCTAGGCTGAATCTGAAGGTCTTCTAAAATCATGAAAACAAATGTAGGAGGTCTGCCCACCCAACCCAGGCTAGTGCTGTTCTGATATTTTGGGTGAATGTTCATCTGCTTTTGCTCAGAAGCGGAAGTCAATGCAGTGAGCAGCTGGAATTGCTGCAGAGCATGGGACTATGAACACAGGAACTGCCAGGGCTGGTCACACCCTGGGCTCCCATTGTCACTGGCATACTGTCTGAAAAATCCCCTTGCCCAGTATTTCTTCTCCTGGGAAGTTGAGAAGTTGCAAAGGAAAAGGAAAACAGTATTTTCTTATTTGCTTCTCCTGTGTTTTGCTACTTTGGAATGTGGCTGGAGATTGTTTATCCAACATGTGAATTGTTTTGACTTAATGACCAATCACCATCCAGCTGGATCAGGACTCGAGGAGGAGTCACAAGTTTTTCATTGTCATTCTTTGTAGTCTCCTGTCTGTATCCTTTAGTATAGTTTTATTATAGCATTCTTTAATATAAATTGAAATTTATATTATTATGAAATAATAAATTAGCCTTCCAGAAACAGAGTCAGATTCATCACTTCCCTCCTGCCACAGGGAACCCCAAAAATACCACACTCCCTTTGCTGCCACCCAGGGCACGTGCTCACCTGCTGTCACGTGACACAGCTGTCACACAGCCCCACTGAGAACACCACTCTGTCTGTTTCCAACCCTGGACCCAGGCACTCCCTCAAGAGAGTGCCTGGGTCCCTCCCTTAAAAGCCTTTTGATCCCACCTAGAAATTAATTACTGACTGAAGGAATTCCCAATTGCTAACTGTGGTCCACTGAGAATCCCCTCCATCTGGCCCCATACCTCAACTTCCCCTCCTAAATCACATCCTCTGATAAATAGTCCTTGCTGCCCGTGGTGATATTTAACTAAATCCTCCTTCTGGCTCTACCTGGTGTACAAACCATTGTAAACAGCCAAGATGTACACTGACCCAAAAATGTCTGGGCTCTGAACCTGGGAAGTATGGGTGCACTGAAGACCAAAACCCCAGCTATCATCAGCAGAAGGCTACTGTACAAGATGTACACCCACTGTCAGTTATGTGACTACTCAGAAAAGAAAAATCAGTCTTGAAAAAATGCTTAGCTGCTTTGGCATGTTTTTATAATTTTCAATTAAAGCAGCCATTTACTCAGCAAACTGAAAACATGGATGGCCAAACAGACTGATTAAATTTTACACAGGCTTACTCAAGCATGGCATGCACTGAAATATCTCCAGCCAAAGCAATATTTACCTCTTCTCTCTTTTTTAGGACCCATTCCTTGTGTTTCTCTTCAGCTATCCTTCTTCTTCTTTCCCATTCTTGATTTTGCTTCATTTCCTCAAGCTGTTTATTCACTTCCTAATTAGAAAAAGAGTATACATTTCAAAGCTGTGGTGACTACTTACAGCAATACTGACAGTAGTGCTGCAGTTAAAACAATGTAAGCATTAGATTCTGGCATATTTTCCTTCATTAGGATCCTGGAGAAGACTGGCAGTCAACACAGAAATACTACAAAATACAATTAAAGAAAATCCATAATTTTTAGGATATTAACTGGAAATACATCTTTTAATTAGGTTTTGGAAGCAATTAAATTCATCAAATCATTCCTCAGTTTATTGAAATGCCTTTTTAGTCAGTAGACTCTTAATTTGCAGCAGTACTTTCCTACAATATTTAAAATTTACCCTGTGTACTGCTCTGCGCTGTGGATGATATGAAAAGCTAAGTGAAATATTATTCACCTGTGATTTTTCGTACCAGAACTACTAGAACTTTAGGACTTAACCTAAGGTTTACTAAGGCTAAAATTATTGCAGATTCTAGCAAATTTTCAAACAGGAGTTTTAATTTGAGAGAAGAAATTTTCCAAGTATATTTATACGACATACAGTATATATGCAACCATTTGTATCTCTCCAGTGAAATTAATAAAGAAAAAACATAACTAAGGAGACAATTGAGACATCCACCTTCTCCAACAGTAACATTAACACAAAGTATTAATTTTCAATGAAAATTCGTACCTTCAAACACAGACAGATGGAATTATTTCCATGAAACTGATTTTATGGCGCCTACACTGCCGTCAGTTTCAGAGAGAACCCCCTTTCTTATGACAGAGAATTTCAGTGTAGTAGGACATCAACAGAAGCTTACAGAAAGCTCAAACACCCACAATACAGACACAATTTGAAAATACAGTTGTTGCTGTATTGAGACAAAGTTACCCCAAACAACATCTCTTTTGAGTTCCAAGACACCTGTATTGCAGGGATCCTGGATCCTGTAAAAAATGGTTGTCACTGTCATATTTTCTGAAAAATCCCTTCGCTAGGATTTCTCCTCCTGGGAAGCTGAGAAGCCTCAGAGAAAAATGAAAATAATATTATCTCAGTTGCTTCTCCTGTGTTTTGCTGCTTTGGAATGTGGTTTGGAGATTGTTTATCCAACAAGTCAATTGTTTTTACTTAATGACCAATCACTCTCCAGCTGTCTTGGGACTCTGGAAAGAGTCACAAGATTTTCTTTAGTATCTTGTTAAACCTTCTGTAACTATCCTTTTTGTATTCTTTAGTATAGTTTTAGTCTAGCATTCTTTCATATATAATACCATAAAGTAATAAATTAGCCTTCAAAGAACATGGAGTTACATTCCCAATTCTTCCTTCATCCTGGGGACCCTGAAAATACCACAGCTGATGGCCCTCTGAGCACCTTACGAGACCCAGCCTAATTCCACTCCAAATGTTTATCCACCTTTTTGACATTCAGGGCAGACTTGGTACTAATGTCAGCAAAAGATCTGAAACTTCACTGTTGTTTCCCAGGATATCAGTTTAGAATACTTTTATAATGCAAACAAAGCAATATTTTTTTGTATAAATATCACACATTTCATTCTCATCTGGCATCTTACAAAAACGTTGACTATATCACACTGTCTTGCTGCAGTTTAACATCTAATTTTTTCAAAATCCTACAAACTGTATGGCTATTTTCTATATGGCCTTAAGTAATGCTTGTTCTATGACTGTTCTTAATACTGAGTTGAGAGACATCTGCTAGCTTACATTTATATTACCAATCCAGAATAAAAATGGGAAGTCATGAAACGTTTGGTGCATGTGCATTAACAGATCAAAGCATATTCCTCAAGCCTAACGAACTATTTTGGAGTACTGCTGACCTGTAAAATTCTGTTCCTGAACCTTCCAGTGTTAGGTGTTCTATAAACAACATGAGGTAGTCCACATAAAATTTTACAGACAATCCCAGAAAGGTTAAGAAAACATTCAAGCTCAAATAGTTAATCAGTAACTAAAGTGAGAAATTATCTAATTTTGATGTGATTGTTCTAATCACTAGCCAATACTTCCCATTTGATTTTCAACAATGGTATAGTTTAACCAACTGCAACTACGAACAGAGTAATCAGGAAAAGATAGGGTGCTCTCACTTAATTGTGTCCCAGCCCTGGTTCTCAAGAACTGTTCATCTACAAGGGGGAAAAAGACAGAACGAGGGAAAAAAATGCAGCAACAGGGATCCCTTTCCTGGGAAAGGACACCAAAGAGTTGTAAAATTATGTGTGAGTGGATAACAACATTGTTCTTCAAAACTAACCAAGTAGCTTGGCATTGTTACAATCAGCACACATCTGTTTTCTTCTACAACCTACATGCAGGTCTATGTACCCATGATGAAAATTAAGGCAGTAACTATATAAATGTTTTAATCTTCTAACATGGAACCATTACCTGACAGTTGGATAAACAAAATATTATACAGCACCAGTTCAACGAAGTACAACATGCAGCAAAAGAAAATGCACATGACATGACTCACATCAGCACTGACAAACACAAACACTAGGGAAGCCTAAAACACTGCAAAAAAAAAAAAAAGGAAAAAACAACTACTCATGTTTCTACAACGAAGGAAAAGAAATTTCTGTGTCTGTTCTCTTCTATTAGACTCAGTGGAGATGGATGTCATCACCTCTGCAGCTTGAGCCTGCAGGCGGGCACGCAGCTCCTTCTCTTTGCCAATGAACCACTCTTCCCATGGTGAAAGGTTATCTTTCAAAGGTGAAACTTTTCTCACCCCTGCTGTTTCAGAGTCTTCAGCCCTCCTGAATTAAAAAACAAGAAACAGAAGAGAGTATTATCTATAATATATTTGATCAAAAAGTGAAAGTGTCACTGTCTTGAAAAAGTACTTCTCTTTCATGGCATAATGTGACAACAATGACATAATTTTTCTACTTGTTTAGTAATCTCCCTAATGGATAAATGGCATTTATAATGCACCTCTGACCATCCCCCTTACAGTCTACATTTCTCTTGCTAAAGTCTAAACTGTGGAACAGATTCAAACATTACCTTTTAGGAACTAAACTAAAAGAATACCCCTAACATCAAAATGTCCCTTCGCTTCTCACAGATGGAAGCCAAGGAAAAACAGAGATTTAACATTAACATCCTGTCTGCAGTCATAAGAAGCTCCATGTATCCAGTGGTCTTTAGCAGAAGCAAAGCAAAAGCAGAGAATGTTATTTTCTTTGTTCAAGTCTTACACTAGTGGATTCATGGTATCAAGTGACCTCAGCATGAAGAGTCCACTCATTACGAATCCACCTGTTCAATCCAGGAAGTTTTCCACCTTAAAACACTTTCACAGGAAATGTGCTTAAGAAATAAAGCCAGCATATAACACTTGATGGTATTATTCAAGGTTCTATTAGACATTTAACAGGATACCTTATGCAAGTCACTCATGAATAATGCAGCATTCCTTGCCCCAGGTCACAAATATCTTTTATAAGATTCTATACCTGTACTACTTCATAAGTAACAGTATATTAGGGTCTGAGTCAGCAAAATTTGAAAACAGGTAAAGAGATTTCTTTAGAAGATTTCTTCTATCTGCCACAGAATTTATTTCTTGAGAATAAAGCAATGAAATTAGACTTTACTATTTCCTATGGATGTACAGGCTCTGGAAATACCTACCTACGTACATATTCCACTACAGTGAGGAATTCTGTTTGCTGAACCTAAGCTACAGAAGAAGCATCCAACAAGCATATTATGCTAATGCCACAGAAATAAAATTTGTAAATGTAAGTAAGGCATCTCTATTTTATCAATATAAAAGTACAACATATTCACAACACAGCAGTACTCCAACACTCAATTGCACAATATTTTCTGTCCCAGTCATCTTCAGAGTACATTTCTGTGCTAGAAAGCATTTAAAGTCAGTGTTACAGAGTGTGTCCTACTCTTCCCTGTTGTTTTACCCATGTGTGTTTGCCAAACACATGGGCAAAACAGGACTTTGCTGGTCAGCTCAGGGTAACTGATTCACACTGAAATCTACCTGGAGTAGGTTTATTTCCGCAGATCAATCCACTTTTACGGTATGAAATGCAAAATAACAGAACTGACAGGGACACCCTGACATTGCAAGGACAGACCAAAGACTCATCAGCCCCACACATTCTGCTGCACTCCAGGGCTTTTATGCTGCAGCATTAAGACTAAAAATTTAACAGAGGCAGTTCTTAAACACATACAAATAATAAGAGACGCCACTTAAGAATGCCTAATAACACATTCTGTAAGAAAATAAGTCTCTGAAAGTTCATTAAAGGACAAAAGTATTACACATTCACATTCAGGAAAAAAACGCCATAACTTTGTACAGACTTGACATTTTGGGCAGGGATACTTCCTCAATACGTTCTTTTGCTTTGTGTGATTTGCATTATGGCACCTAGTGGAACACGACTGACAAATTAAACCAACCTTAGAAAAGGTACAAATAGGAGAACAAATAAATTAGGAAAAATAAGATTAATGTGTCTTTTCTTCTATCAGTACTCATGAAATTCAAGCTGTCAACTTCTCAAAAAAAGTTATTCACAGTAATAGATTAAAAACTTACTGCAGACAAGTAAGAAATAACACAAAATGAAACTTAAATGGAGGAAAACACAAGCTCAGTATTAAGACCTGTTAGGAGAAACTCTTCTCCAATACTGCGTCTAAAGCTCTCCAATTGCACTAGAACCTTCCTTGGGGTGCATTGCAGCCACCAGTCACACTCTCCTGGCACACCAACCATGCATTTTAAACCACACACAACTTGAATTTCACAGGACCATTTCCTGAAATTCCAGCAGTTATGAACTTTTTCAAAATAATTAGAGTAATACACTTCTTGAAATAACCCATTCTCAAGTGCACATTTAGCTGTAAATAACTATTTTAAATCAAACTAGCCACATTTAGCATTAGACCTCAGTCTGATTAACAGTGAACAGTGATTATCATTGGCTGTATATTCACTAAGGTGACATATCAAACATAACACTATATCCACAACAAAAGTATGAAAATGTCTAACAGCATTAACTAGGCCTTGCTTTTACTCTTTCTCTTTTGCAAATATTGCATTTCCCACACTAAGTACCTGCTTAATTCCCACACTAAGTACCAGCTTAATTCTGCGTCATTTTAAGAGGACAACAACAACATTTAGAGTGCATGCATACATGGGGAGCTGCATAAAAACTGGTTTTTCTTTGTTATACTTCTGAGATCTTAGTAGCTACAGGCAAAAGCTGCCATATGAACACAAGGCAGGCACTTAGTGCAGCACAGCAGCAGTGTTACCCAGCAGCACAGGGTGTATTTAGCCCACTGTTTAGTCATGGGAAAAATGTGTATTTTATTATTGGCTTTTTACAAATATTAAAATGAATATTATATGTGTTATGTTAGAAAGTTATGCTGCATTAATTTTCTTAAGTAGTGTGTTAAATATAGTTTTAGGTTATAATGTTAAAATAGAAACTATGCTATGTAAGATACCTTTTTTAAAGAAAGGACTTGCACTGAGACAGCAGTCACAGGACACCCAGATCTTTTAGAGAAGAATAATTTATTGCTCCATTATCAGAAAAAATGAACTTCTTCCTGCTGTGCTCAGCCCTGAAGAGCTGTCAGGATTAAGAAAAAGTTGACGCTGCCCAGACAGAATCCTTTGTTTGAATGGAAGTCATGCATCATGTATGAGATGTATGAATATGCAACAGGTTATTGTTTTTAAGGGTTAATCCTCTGTTAACGTGGGTCCTTCTTCGGGCTTGTTTTGCCCAGAAAAGGTACCCGGACCATCTGTAACTCTTTGTTCTTATTGTCTTGTATTGTCCTAGCCTCAATTGTTCAAATTTTTATTTCTCTAATTATATTACTATTTTTATAATCATTTTATTACTATTAAACTTTTAAAATTTTAAAAACAAGTGATTGGTGTTTTTCACAGTCAGACTGCCATCTCAGGCCCCAAAAGTGGCTCTGTTCAGCTGTGCCTCACTGCTGCCAACACTGCAGCAACAGGCCTGACTTAGGAGCAGTTCCCAACAACCCCTGAAGCGGCAAAGACATGCTGCAGCTTGAACAAACTGCAACAAACTCCAAAGGGAAGAATAAAATTGCTCACTGGGAATAGTATAAAGAGAGCAAACAGAAAAACTGAAAGAAGGGACCATAAACTGGCTGGTTTTTTCACTCAGAAGCTTCTGGCTACACTTGAACACTCTTTCCCTGGACTTTTAGCACCTTTTTCGAGAAATGTGTTTAAGAAAAGTGCAGTGTGGTCCCATATTCCTTCACCACTCTCCACGGAAATTTGAGAACCCTGCTGAAAACCTGCATCCCGTGAAGCTCTGCTGTCCTTCCTTTACTTCACCGCCACTTTTAGCTCAGCTCAGCCTCGCTAGCTACATTCACCCCCAGTTAATGCACAAGTCTGTGAAGTTTCCACCATGAAGCTGTATTCCAGATTAGGATCGACTCTCCCTGCTCTTCCCCTTCTATTTTAAAGGCAAGAAGACTTAATTCTCCTGTTAAGCCAGTGAGATCCCAAGTAAAAAGAATGCATTTTATGTTTGTATACAATTAAAATGAAATAAGATTAAACCACTTTAGCAGGAGCTGTGCAATGGACCCAACTACATACACTATGCAAAACAACTCTGCAGTCTGCAAGCACTTTTCAATTAAGGCAGGAAAGACTGTAGCCTATAAAAATATTTAGGTGCCCACTGAGAAGACTTTCCAAGACAATAAAAAGGAACAAAGCTCTTAAAGCGCTCATCTCTGCTAACAAGGCTGTATTTCTGTAAAATAATGTCCTGTGCCCGGCGGGGGGAAGCGAGTGTAAGGGCAGAGCCCGGTCGCTTCTGCCATTCCAGAATGGAGGAGGTTTACCTATGGCCCGGCGGGCTCCGGGAGGCTCCGGGAGGCTCCGCCCGCTCCGGGGAGCTGCAGCGGGACAGGACCGAGAGCGGCGAGCCCTCCGAGGGGCTGGGGGAGAGCCGGCCCTCAGCGGGCGGCGGCCTCGGGCCGTTGGCCCCGCCGCTCATGGCGGAGGCCACGGCGGGAAACGGCGGGAGCGGTTACCGGGCACCGGTTACTGACGCCGGCAGGGGCGGGCACCGGGCACCGACAAGGGCGGTTACCGACGCCGGCAGGGGAGGTCCGGCCGCGCTCCCGGCGATCCCCGCGGCTCTGCCGTTGCTGCCCCTCTCACATCCCTGCGCGCCCATTCCGGCCCTGAGGCACGGCCAGGGGAGGGCCAGCGGGTGAGAACGGCGGCCCCTGCCCCGCTGGTGGGCAGCGAGCCGAGGCCCCGCAGCGCTAGGATGTGCCGGGGCTGCCCGCCTGGCACCGCCAGGGCGAGTACTGACAGGCCTGCGCTGATCCATAGCAACTCCTCGCAGCGCTTTATTCCTTAACGTTTCTGTGCACGCACCACTGCAATAAACAGGGACCGGTAACCTCATCTGCAAGTGACAATCCTGACACACCACAAGGAGGCATCTTAACATTCAAACACTCTGTAATCTATACTAGCACTGAATTGCAAAATCCCATTTCAGTCCTCACCGTTACTATCTTGTTTCTGATTCAAAGTTCTAAAGCTTGGTTTTCATACACCTCTGCTAGGAAAACAGGGTCCTTTGCCTTCTCATCAGTTAATTTTCCACTGAGTCTACAACTATCTATAATATATAGGTCAGATTATATATCTATATAGATATTCCTATCCTTGTTTTCCACTACATTCTTTGTCAGCCTTCTATTTGGGTTCCAAACCCCAGGAACACTGTTCCCCTCCATTGCTTATGTTGGGCCACCCTTATCGCCCCCCGCCCCCCCTTCAGTCAAATCTTAAGTAGGATCAGCAACAAACATTTGCACAACCAAAGCTTTTCATTACTTTTAAATTTCATCAACCAATGAGATTAGATTATTTTAGCAGTTAGTAAAATGTCCAGCAGTTGGTAAAATTTTATAAAACTTTGAGTAAATTTGCTGTGGCTGACTAAACAGAAGCATTACTGATATTAACATGAGACACAGAAGTTTGAAAATTAGTGTAAAATTGGCTGCTGTATTAATTGTTCTTGTGGGGATTCTTCAGGTGAGTTTAACAAGAAATGTTAAAAAATATTGGGCAAGTTAAAAAATAGGAAACAGTATTGGAAATGCTTTGTCTAATCAGGAAAATCAGTTGTGATATGTGAGGCAATTGACTTGCCATAACAATTTAATTTCAGCAGATAAATGATACAAAAAGGTTGTCAAATCTATACAACCATTACCACCACCAAAAATGAGTGCTGTGAGGGAGGAGATATCTCAGTGCCATCATTAGCAGTCCTAAAAGATATCTAAAATTATCATATTGGAAAATTTTAAGAGGGGATGTTTGGTGCTTGGGCTGCAGACCGACAGGCACTCAAATCTGGCTGCCTCTCTCCTGTCTCTCAGGAACATGTACTTCTCCCTCCCTCTTGCTCTTTGAACCCTTCACTGCCACACAAAACCGTACTAAAATGGCAGAAAAACATTTGGCCAAACAACATGTGGTCTGAGCAAGCTAAAGCTCAGGGTGCATCAGACAACTGCTGAGGCCAAAACCAGGAACACAGGAACAACCAAAACCAGGAACACCAGGAACACAGCCACAGACTCAGAGGGAGAGGCAAAGGTAGAAGGGATTTGGGATTTCCCCCTTCAGCTGTGGAGCTTCTGCATTTGGCTTACCATTTCACAAGGAACTGCACTTTTGACAGGCTGGAGAAAAAACATTATGGTTCCTGCAAGAAAAGAACACATGTTATTGCATTGCTGATAGTAATACAGAACTGTTTTCTAGCAAGCTGAAAAACACAAAAAAAGGCCTGAATACATCTCTGATCTAAGCACCTCCAGAATACATCACTATGCACCAAACGGATGTGCATGATGCTTAAATAACTCCATCCAGCTGATTGTCATTTTATGATTATCATCAAATAAAGAATCAAGTATGATTAGCCACAGTATCTCACAAACAAATTATACCCGTTGAAATAATTTGATGATTCAGGTATTGCAGACAACAGAGTATCACTAGAATCTAAATTTCATGCCAAGTAAAGTTACAACAAGAAGAAAATTTGAAATTGGTCTGAATTCTTAGGATACAACTTACACAATCCAATGCCTCAGCTTTGTTCAACACAAACTACCTGTCGTTTTACAGGCACTTTTGTATATGTGCTGCATTCAGCTGCGAAATAAAAGCAGCATAAAAGTTGTTCATTCCATGGCTACCCAAGCACTGTGAGCAAAGCTCTATGTCATGGCAAGCAAGAAAACCTCAGCTATTTCAACAGGCTGCAGACCAAGGTAATTTTAAAACATCTCAGGAAGGCCTGAAAACCTTCCCTGATCTTAAAGCCCATGTCAGAGTGAAGAGTGGCAACAATCGGAAATGAACAGGAAAAATGAAAAGCCCGGTGTCGTCTCAGTGAATTGAGGAATTGTGGAACTCACTGCACTGGGCATCTCTCAATTCCAATGGAGGCCTACATCACCTGGAATGGCCAGAAACTCTGAAAAGGATTTCTCAAGTGCTCCCTTAGCACTGGGACAAGCTAGTGACATTTATGCACTGAGACTGCCCATAGGGAGGGTGGCAAAAGCCCTTTGGGCAATTAAAGCATTGCTGCTGGAATGGCAGAAGCACTCCAACTTTGAAGAGATGTGAAAACATAAAATAATATTGTTACTATCCCACTTACCATTGTGCCCAGCTTGTCAAGCCAGCTCCACAGCCACTGTGCCCTAGCTAACACAGGAAAGGTATGAGCCCAAACAATGCAATTTGGTCAAAAAGCATTGAAACAACAATCCTGCAGGTTCAGTATACAACTTCTGTGGCCACAGGACTGACAAGATAAATGGCATGCTGCAAGGAGAGCAAATCCCCAGTTTTGTGAACTGAATGCCAGAAGCAGCTGCCCTGGCAAGAATTACATACCAACACTGCTTAAACCCAAAGGCAAAATCAAACTGCCACAATGAAGCACAGAAGTTGCCACAAACAACTGAATGAAGTGAATAAATACACACACACCCCTACGGTTGATACCAGTGTGCAAAATCATCCTAATTTCTCACTAAAGAAACTACAAAAACTACCTTCAGTCACAGACTATAGAATAAGCACTTAGAGCTATCCAGCAACAGTGAGAAAATTCAGAGTAAAAATAGCACAATGTGTTCACAGACCTATAGTTTCTGTCTGCATGCTCACGCCAATCAGTGTGTCTGAAGAACCAGATGCTTGTAACAGATTTCTCAGAAGTATTCCCCAAAAGCTACCCACAGTATTTAAATGTTTTACACATAAAACATCAAGAAAGCAATTCCTTATGTAACAGACACAGAAGATATTTATATTCTAGACACAAATCAACTACTCTGAATCACTAAGCACCTTTATTTGCCAACTCTTGTTTATGATATCGTTCAGTTTTAGAAATTTCACTGTGATCTGATAAATCGGTCTCTGGAAACATAAGAGCCAGCAGAAGGAAACTTCTCAGTTCAACTTGATGAACACTAGCCAGGTTTAATGAAAAGAATGAGATCAGATTGCTTGTAGATGTCATTTTTAATTCCCCACTAGACATTAAGGAACACAGAAGCATAAAAATAATCAAAAGGGGAAAAAAATACTAAATGTAGGGAGAAACAGAGGCTTAGACATCAAGCTTTAAGCTTGAAGAAAATATTTTTACTTGCAACCTTGAAGAGTAGAAAATTTGAACCAAATACAGTTGAATTCAAATCCCCTTAAGTCTTGAGATTTTCCAGCATAAGGAAAAATACTGTGGCAGGCACAGGAGCAAGGGAGAAAGCTACTTGGCTCACCCTCCATGTCAGAGCTCATGGAACACTGCCTGTACTTGTCTGCTGGCTATTTTTGTGCCTGGATGTGTACTTCTGCTTGATTAGAGGCTGTGAAACCTGAGAGGTCCTGGATTGCTTCACTTTCCTTCATGGTATGATGTATTCTTTTCCTTGCAGTGCACTGTACACACTGCCAGTCCCAGCCCAGGTTCTGCTGCCTGCAGATGTGGAAGGCTCTGCTTCAAAGGGACAGGGCCTCCAGATGGGAATTCCTCTTCTCTGGGGGAATGTGCAAGAGCTTTATGCACACATTTAGGTTAAAATCACATCTTTGTGAACCACTAGCAGGATTCCCACTCAACCCAGCTGTTTTATGCTAGCTAGAGACCACAGACCTCCTGCTTTTGAACAGCCTTCACTTCTTTAGCTAGAAAATAGTTCTGCATAAAGTCTTTCTCTCTTTTAAAAAGCATCAGCTACTAACAGATTTACTTGCTCATTTTTGGGCTGGAATTTTCAGAACACAGGTTATGCTTTTGTTACTGGAAACCAGTGAGGCACTTCGTATTTTGTTACCATCAAATCAAAATTAGTTCCCTACAGCAAACACCGCAGTGAGCACTAACTAGTATTTCTTATGGAAAACCTACACTGTTACACTATATTTGAGTATGAAATATGTCCATTCACCTTTTAAGTTCTTACAGAAAACAGCAATCTGTACAGTGATATATTATCCCATTTCACATTTCATTTCCTCACTTATTGAATCATCTTCAACTGAACCCTAGTGTTAAATCAGACTATACAGTACAAGATGTGAAATATGGAAAAAAAACTCCTGCTAAAAAAATTAACTTATGCTAACAGTAAAAGATCAAAAGCATTTATGTAATTAAAAATTGAGAGCACATATAAAACAAACTGTGCATTGTGCATTTAATTAAAAATACTACCCTGTAAATTGAAACTGAGGGCTTAAAAGTAGTAATCAGTGAAAAGAATTACTGAAGTATCTTGGTGTAAGTTTGAAATGTCTGAGTAAATTCATAAATAAACAGGAAATTCTACAGGAAAGAAATTTAAAAAGGCAAAAGGCATCTAGATCAAAAAGTTGCAAAGCAGATGCATTATTTTTATAAGAGAATGAAAAAGCTCAGTCTCAAACAAAGAGCTCTCACCAGCATATTGCCACAGAGCAGGCTAATAGCCATCTGTAAGAAATTACTCTGAATGGAGGAAAAATAAGGAATACCTTTGGCAATTTTATTTGTGGCCATCTCCCTACAAAAAGGTGCTTCCTCCCGACAGTAGAAGGAAGAAAAACAACAACAAAATGCTCTCCTTGCCTTATGTTTTCATTCAGTCAGCCCTTTTGACTGCTAAACCCAGCACTGAAGCTCAGTATGGCAGCTGTGGAGAGGTCCAGAGGTAAGATGTGTCCCACTGCTGTAAGAACAGTTTCAGCTAGCTTTAGACTCAAGAAAACCACAGGAGTTATTTCCTGTAGGCACCCCAGAAGGGTGTCACTTGTTTCAGTCTGAAAACTGATATTAGGAAGCTCTACCTACCTGAAGAGACTGCTGAGGTGACGGCTCAGAAAGCCACTGGTACACAGGTAACAAAAATCCCACAGGCTGTTAACACAGAACAGCTTCAAGGCAAGCTCTCTCCATGCGTTTGACGTTCCTTTTGGAGCAGCAGCAAGTTCCCAGTGGATGAGAACACCTGAGCACTGTGCTCTGGGCTGGGAGCAGCTTCCCCAGCAAAGACACAAAGAAAGTTGGTGTTTGTTGTCTGGATTCTCCTGTGGCCATCATCCATGGGTGTCAGCACGAGGTCACTCAGAGAGGCAGGTCTGCAGCACTGCTCCTGAACAGCCTGGCTCCAGGAGCTGCTCTCATATTCCTTCCCCTCCAGCAGCTGCAAGGCACTGGGCTGACTGCATTAAAGAGTTAATTGTAGGATAACTGAACTCCAAAAACATCCTGAGATACAGCAAAACACCAGAGCTTCAAATGCATCATATCACCTTCGTACAGAGCACGGCAGCAAAGGCTCGCTTGTAGAACAGAAGAAATAAATCCATATGTAAGAACACTGAAAACACAACAGGCTTATTTCTGTCCCCACTGATCAGAAATGGCAGCTGACATTTACAGTCCTTTTTGAGAAGCATTCTTACTACCTCTGACAGGTTGGCCAACAGAGGGAATGTGGGACAAGCTATGACTCTTATACAGTAATGGCTCAAAAAATCCCCACAGTTTCAACATTAAACAGTAGAAATATGAAAATTATAATCTGTATGATTATTCAAAACATACTAAAAACATTTCCACTCAAACACAATACACAACACCTTTAATCAAGAGATTGCTTCATAAGAGGGCTAACACTTCGTTTAAGGTTTTCAACGTTTTGCATGCCAAGAGTCAGCATTATTCTGAAATCAGATCCACTTGTAAATTGGCAACTTTCTTGCTTTTCTGGTAGTTCTTTCCTGAAACTTTCACTACATGTAGCTAAGAGCAGATGAGACATAATTTATGCTCAATAACTCTACATGTGCACTGTTTTCAGCTTTAACTTTTGAAAAACGATAAATAACCATAGGTATTCATGTACCTTTTATTTGCTTTAGTGTAACATTCCATGCTAATTGATGATGTAATATTCATGACTGTAAATATAAGAATTAACAACTCTTGGATGGTTTTCTTCCCTTTTTACACTTGAATATTTTGGCTTAAAAAATTAACAGCATACAGTAAATATTCCTCCCATACTTTGTACAAGCTACATGATTTTGATATACAAGGATCCTGTTTTTATTATAGTGACAATATACAACCATGTCTATTTACAATGAAAAAAGTACATAAACCACAATTAAAACATTCTGCTACTGGCAGCCACTATTGTTTAGGAGGTAGCTTTAATTAACAAAATGAACTGAAGCCACATTTCCCATCATAGGTTCTATCAAATAACTTACAATACAAAGATAAAAATTCATTGTATGAACAGTATGTACAGTTTAATTCTCAAAACAGCAATCTAGCTTTAGATCTTAACAAGAATTTCTCCAGAGTAACTGGGATGGCAGCGGATTTACTCTTTATCTAGTGTATCGTCCAAAAACCTTACATAATTACTTAACCATGCATTATTAAATTTGTATAGATCATACTTTAAAAAATTAATCACTGGTTGTACTTAAATCACTTGGGTCTCAGAACTCAAATGCTTTAAAAAGATTGCACTGATTTAGGTGAAAATCAGTGACTTTGCACAGTGTACTTCACTGTCAGTAAAGTATATTGGAAAAATACTTTTTTTTCAGTGCCAAATTGTGTTGTGTTTTCCCTCCATTTCCTGAAGTCTCAGTCTGTCATAGGTATTCCTGGAGTGCTGTGACACTGAGCAGGCTGCAGAGCACTGGCAGCCTGATGGCACAGACACGAGCTGTGTGCAGGGGCAGCTCTGCTGTCGCCCCACTCACTGCTGCCAGTGCTGCCACTCGACTCCTAATACTGAACAAACTTGTGTGGTTCACCTGAAGTGATGCACCATCACTGGAAAAATGTGTTTAACCCTACTGTTCCTGACAGCTGTTAATATTCTGATTCCAATCAATCTACAGAATATTGGATTACAAGTACTTTACTGCAACAAACTTTTTTTTTAATTGAACATTAGCTAAAATACAAAACAAACACAGTATTCTGATATTGCTGTCACAGTTACATATGGGAGAATTAATCCCTTTTTTGGCCCTGCAATAAAATGCATCCTGAGATTCAATGCTGAATATACAATACAAAGCTAGCAATAGATTTTTTTGCTTAATTATAGAAAATCACATTTAAAAATAATTTCTATAATATTAAACAGCTGTCCTTTATATTGTGCTTTGTCAGGGGGAAAAAAAAGAACTTACCTCACCACCAGAAGAAGCAAAGTATGACTGTAATATGATGTGGAAACACACTATTAGCAGGTAAAAACTGTATAAAAGAAACAACTATTTTGTGAAAAGAGTAAAAATATTGGCTAATTTTGGTTTACCAATTATTTACAGTCAGGGCAATCGATTTATTTAATTTTTTAAAAAAACGTATGGCTCAAGAAGTTACCGCCCACTTCCCTTCTTTACAAATGACACTAAATAACAATTCCAAAAGTGCTTCCTGCTTGAAAGGTCAAAACAGGCGACAGTCTGCCAAACACGATACGTCTTTTATTGGAACAGCTGAGGGCAGAGAGCCGTGTCAGTCTTTGATCCTGGGGATGTTGTAGGCATAGCGGACCAGGGGGAAGCCCCTGCTTTGGTAGAAGCAGGCGCGGCCGCAGGCCTGCACTTGGTCCGAGCTGTCCGACACGAAGGAGTCGTCCTCGTCTGCGTAGTCCGAGTGCGCCGACTGTGTGCCACAGTCTGACCAGGAGCCCTCCTGCCTCGGGCACGGCGCCACGGCCAGCGCCGGACAGCTCTGAGACTTCATTAAATGTTTGCAGGGCACGGGCTTCGAGAGCAGGAGCGACTCGCAGCACTCGCACAGAGCCACGTTGCCGCCCTGCAGGTGGGAGTAAATGTGGCAATCGTAGTAAAAGTCCTGCGCCACGTCCCCCTGGGCGCCCGTGGCGATGGCCACTGCCCCGCTCCTCCTGCTCAGCCGGCGCCTGAGCACCTTCCAATCTTCCTTGAACTTGGGGTTGAAGAACACATAGAGGACTGGGTTCAGGCAAGCAGGCAGTGGGAAAAATATCAAAGTGACAGACTTCATGATTTCGGGGCTGATAGAAATGGCTGTGATCAGCGGTGCGAAGGAGAAGAAGGCAACAGGACAGAAGAAGATGCAGTTGGTGAAGATTAGCCAAGCCACATGCTTAATGGTGCTGGACTGGGAGTTCTCGGACAGATCCTCCTTCTCCAAGTTGCAGTAGAGCTTAGTGTAGATAACAGCCATCAGCAAAAACGCTAGGGAATTCAGCAGCACCAGAGTTACTGTGAACCCTAACAAAGGTGTTTCTCCAGTGGGGAAGGGCAAGCAAAGGGGTGATGCTGAGTACTCCGCTTTATAAAAAAGCGGTAAGCAGCCCGCTACCAGAGCACACAGCAAAGCAAAAAATGCTGCAATTTGAAATTGTTTTTGGCGGTTGCTTTTCCCCTTTTTAATAAACTCCTTTGCAGACAAGCTCCGTTCAACAGCTGCCAACATCAGGAAAAAAATGGCACTTTCTGATGAAAAAACTGCAAGAAACCCAGCAATTCTGCAACCACTGCCAGTCTCCCACCATATACCAAATTCAGCAAATCTTCCCCAAGATACAGCATCCAAGAAAGTTAAAATACCAGTATAGACTCCCATAAATAAGTTAGAGACAGAAATCAGGCTTATGAACAGTTTGGAAGATGGCAATGTAGTACAGGATGCAAATATTGTTAACATGACAAGCAGGTTGAAGAACAAAGCAACCAAAAAAATAAACCAGACAGTAAGGCGAATCATCCAGCTGCCCAATAGATATTCACAAGGCTTAAAAGCACCTAGAAGAAAACAAAAAACAAACAGAAGGACAACCAATTTAGGAAAAGATTCTGCCTCAATAAGCAAGATTTCGAGAAGGTCTTAAAACTGAACTCATTAATTCAGGAATAGAATACACAGCTGAACTGCTAAATAGGTCAGCTGAAAGCAAACTATTCTGCTGAAGTTATTTACTAATTAATTATGCCTGAAATAATAATTACAGCAGTGAATGGTCACTTGAGAACATTTTGTATAAACAAGCTAGCTAAACAAACTTAATTACCTTTTAGCTATTCAAAATAGCTTTTATTAGTGTGACCTAAATACTTTTTTATTTTATGTAGATTTCATACTTTATAGAAAAGGATGGCAAAAAATATAAAAGTGAATGTTCACAATCCCCTTGTAAGGGCGAAGAATATTTTAGAAAGAACATGTTCTCTCAAAAAATTATTCACAAACATGCCTTCTAGAGTAACTTTTGGTGACAAGAAAACATCTGTAGAACAGCAGACAAATTCAATTTAAACCAGCTTTAATAGGGACAGGAATTTACCACAAGCCCTATCCTCCAGCCTCGCCACTGAAGGGCACTGTGAGCATGAAAAATTGTATGAGAAAATTTTATTTTTTTCTTCTTTTTTTGCCACTTAAAACAGTTTACATAATAAAAAAATCCAACAAAAAAAATAAAGGAGACAAGACAAGGAACAAAGGTCACTACTATTGCATACCCTTCTAATCCCCCTAACTGCCATTTGTTCCATAGGGAAATCCTACTGATTTTAAGTAACAATTAGATGAATTTAACCTCTCCTATATCCCCATTAGGCACCTCTAATTGTCTTAAGCACAGTAGCTCAGGATCCCTCCCTGCAGCTGAGGAGCACTCAGGGAGCAGATGAAAAATGCCAGCCTGCAAAGGCTGAAGCCTCTGAGCTGGACTCAGCCTGTGACTGAGGGCTGGCTCTGTGCTGCACATGCCTTTTCTCCAGGCAGGGGAAAGGTAAGGAAAACCCATCTCTGGTGTGGGCAGGATCAGAACTGCCAAGAATGATTCAATGGCAGTGCAAAAATCTCCCAAGGCCTAAAGCAACTTCCAGAAATTAATGAACTGACGAGCAAAAAAACCCAAACTTTTCGTTTAAATGGTCAAGCTTCATTTTTGGGCAGAAAATAATGAAGCCCACTGGATTATCAGAAAATCAGGAGTAAAACCCCTTTTTAGCAGGTATTCCCAAGTACAACATCAATGACAGAATAATTAACCTTACAACACATTTGTGTGACACAACACTACCTGCTAAGCTGATCTACTTAGAAATAAAACCAACTTCCTACTTATGAAATTTTTAAATGTCAATTCTGTGCTTCCAAAAATCAATTTGAAGCCATTTTTCTAGTAGTTGTTTTCTAGTTATATGTCTTGAGACATATAAAAGCCACTACCCTTTCCTGCCTTTCTCTCAAATCCTTTGGGTTAAAAGTTACCCTCCTCTCACACTGATATTCCCAGCCCGTGATGGGATGGGGCAAAAATTCACGCTTGGAAGGAAGTTTCAGCAAACTTGAGCTCCTTGAACACCACTGCTCAGCAATCCATTCTTTAGGCAAGATGCAAAGTGGATCTCCAGGCTGAGCAGTGATTCAGAACTGACATGGTGGGTGGAGTATCCTATGAGCAGATGGCAGCATGGCACAGAAACTTGTTAGTATGAGAGGGATGGGTGAAAAACAAGGCAAACTGTGAACTTGTAGAACAAGCTCTTTCTTCTAGATCTACTACAGCATTTCTGGCATGGACAAAAAGAATGAGCTAAAGACTTTAAAAATTTAACCCGTGTAACACACCATCTTAATTCTCATTCTGTAAACAGGAGATCAAAAGCAAATAAGCACCTTTAACAAATAAACTTTTAGATTGTGTAATTACATTAATATATTTGACTTTCTGACTACAGGATTTTTTGGCTGCGATCAAGAAATCCTTATGGTATTCTGGATATTATAGCCAGAGCTAGCTCAAAAGACAAACAGATTTTCTTAACATAAAATAGTAGTTAGGAGAAAAGAAAGAAGTAAGATTTGGAAAGCTCCTGCTCACCCAGGAGTAACTTCATTGGAAGCATAGTGCATGTTCCTGTTTATGCAGACAAAAGGGTACAGGATGTAGGGAAGGAAACTCTAGAGAGGCAAAGGCAGAAAGCAAGAGGCATCACAGTAAGTGCTTCAGGAGCTGAGGGGAACTGTGTACAGAAATTGGCAGTTTGAGCAAGAGAAACAGAAGGGCAGAAACAAAGCTGCCTAGAATGAAAATATTCATTGCAAGATCAAAGACTTGCAACACTCCTGGACTGTTCAAGCCTGACTTGGACTAAATCTGGTATGCCAGTAAGACTGTTCACTGCACAAGTGTCTTGAGCAGTTTAAGATGTTGCTGCCTGCTCCAGCTGCTTGTAACAGCCCTCTGCTCACAGTTAATGCAGCTACAGCAGGGCTGGGGAACACATCACATGGCCGCTCCTCAGCCTCTCCCCTGGAAAGACATCAAGCTTCCTTAAAACCACCAATGATAGACAGCAATTTGAGTTAAGCTTTTAAAGCACAGGCTGAACTCTCACTGAAACAGATGAGCATTCACACAGTCTGCTCCAGACAGCTTCTTGGAGAAATGAGGCAGAATTAGGAGGCAGTGCATTAGCAGACTCCAAATATAAACATTACACTCTTTGATTACTCTGCTTATGTAAAGAAGTTTTGGTATTTTTCCTAGGACAGTTCTCCAATGAAGGGCTATGTGTCTAAAGCTGAGTCAGATCTTTGTGACTTCTCGTCCAAAACAACACTGACATCAAATCAAGTTTCACTGAAAGCACTGGAGAACTTAATCTTCTGTGTACAGAATGACTACCAGGAATGAAAGATCTAATTCACTCAGCTCTCTGCATAACACCATGCCTGAAGTTCAGTGTGGCTAAAGCACATGATGAGATTTACCTGTTGCTGGTGTACAGTGAATAATAGTCTGTCCCAATTCCTCATTTTTCTCATTTCTTAGAACATCTGCATTAGCTGTAAAAGTGAAAAACATGTTAGCTGCAGGAAGAAAAAATAAGTGAAATGGCAGTGAAGTTGCCTAGGATGGAAGTAGTTCACTGACACTCGAGCCTTGTGACAAGTGAAGTGCTTCTGGTTTGCCACATAAGGTCTGATGCTCAGTGCAGAAATTTCTGCTCTTAGGACTTTGTAACCAGATCACTGGCAACGGATCTGTGGAGCCTGAAGTAGTCAGGGGAAGGACAAGTCCTGTCTGAATGGAAAGGTTGAAACACTGAGAACAATAAAACCATGACGGAAGCAATACCTGCAGTTTTTCAGACAGGCAAGTCTTAACAGTGTCCAGCATATCTTTCATATGTTTGGAAAGAACATGGCACTACTTATTTGTAAACAATTGCTAAGCACTGTGAGAGATATCTTCTGAAGAGACTTACATAAAGACATTTTTCCTATTCCCTTATTTAAAGGCAACACACACAGTTATTCTACTCAGGTACAAAACAATACTGCTGGTTAAGTACATGAAACATTTACCCTTCTCATGATCCATCAAGGCACCTTGATCTTGGTGACTGGAATCTTCAGCATTGGAGTTTAGATAAGAATCACAACCCCAAAATGCACAGCACTGATAAGCATATGGTACAGAGAGTGACCTGAAATACAGGCAGGACAAGGAAGACCATTAAACTTTGTAACCAAAGTTAAGACTACCACCTATTAAAAATATTTCAGTAGCACACTTCAGTGCTACACTCAAATCTTCCTTTTTCTCACAGTGGCTGATAAAAGCTGTTTCAAATTGGATCAGGTATAAGCATTTCTGATGAACTCTTGCACTGAGATAAAGGACAGGTGATGTATACAAGTGAGAAGTACAAAAATGATGTTATGATATTTAGCTCTCTACTATTCTTTCTACTCCATATACAAACCAAATTCTGATCAGGGTAGGTTTGTGGCATTGCTGTAGAAATTAAACAGAATACCGATTAAGTAAGCTAATTAAAGAGTAACTGTTTTGTCAGAAAGTTAATTCCCAAATGACCATAACCTTGTGCTACATCTTTCCTTCTCACGCTTCATTCTGTGAGACCAAAATAAGATTTCCATTTTCTGTGTGTGTTTGGCAGAAATGGTACATCCTGTTATTCTGGCAGAGAAGAAGTACATCTTCACACAGAATTCTAAAAAAACCACATAAACAATGAGGGAATAGCAGACCAGGATCTAATTTTTTTTCACTCAGGACTACAATATCAACTATCCTGAATTCTCTTCTTGAAAATATTTAGGAGGAACATAAGACTGCTTCTTCTAAATGTGCAGAAAGATCTTTGTGAAATGGAAAACAGTTCATCACTGTCTGATCCTTCTCCCACAAAAATCAATTACAGTTTTCCATTTGAATGATTATTTTTATTCTTATCATTTGCCTCCAAGAAAATATATATAAAGCATGGTGATTATGTGATCAGACACCTGCCTGTCTGCTCCTGTTTTCCTCACTGTGAAAGACAGATGTGCTCAATTCAGTAACAAATGGAAATCTACCCAAAGCACTACTCTCAAACCAGATGATATCTTGCCTGGAAAGTGGTGGAGGATATTAAAAAAATCCCAGGAAAATTATCTGTAACTGGCTTGTACAGCAGAGCAGTCAGATGCTCTGAGAATCTCTGCTGGTCAGAGTGACCCTAAGATGTGTTAGAAAGTCTCTTTTCCCAGCCTGGCAGTTGAAGAAGGAGTCAGAGCTCTTAATTACTCGGCCTCAAGGTTGTTTATTGTTTCTTATCTATAAAATTCTTTCTCTGGCCTGCCGAGATCCATTCAGCAGGACAGACAGACGCACTCTGTCTGCCCCCTGGGGCGGTATTATCTTTTTACACTAAAAACCACATGTACATTATTTACAATTACTTCCCAATACCTATCACCCATGCTAGACAGTGAGATTCTACCTTAAACCAATCTAAAAGTGCCGACATCACAGCAGAAGATGGAGGCCAAGAAGAAGAAAGAAGAGGGATAGGGCACACCCAAATTCCTCCATCTTGGGACTCCAAGCCCCCATTCTAAAATCCCAAAAAATCTATTTTTCACCCTGTGAAAAATTCACTATCATTCTACTTAAACTCTTTTGACTTGTAATTCCTCATATAAAGGTTGGTAATTGTTTTTTCATGGGTCATGATCAAAGGCACGGGGGTCTTGGGCTCTGTGCCAAAGTCTCCAAGCCCTCTGACAGGGTCTCGAGTCCTCCAGAGCAGCCAGAGGAATTTCTCAGGTTCCCACAAGATGCCCTTTCTGCAGAGCAGCACTGAGACCCTGCAGGACTCAGCACAGACCATTTGCCATGGGCACTGCACACCCTGGCTCCATTCAGCACACCCTGCTGGGCACTGCAAGCACCCTGGGGTGTTCTTCACCAACGTACCGCAGCTTGGCGAAGTTCTTGGCTGCCAAAGCTTCTTTCAGCTCAGAATTGCCTGTGAGCTTCAGCTGGTTCAGGCCACTTAATCCTTCAGCTGGAACTGAACTGAGCTCATTGAAACTCAGGTCTCTGGAATGTGAATATTAACACCATATTACAAAGTAAGTTTGAAGACCCTCTGGCCCACATTTCATTAAAGTAGGGAAGGGCTTTATCACACCAGGCTGTGGTCTGGAAATGCCTCTCAGTGCAGCAGGCACTCTAAAGAAGTGTGCCCTGCATGTATTCAGCTAGCAGGAGCCTTCTTGATTCACAGATATTAAACAAATGATGAACACATCATGTGGTGGTGTTCACAGGGGTCCCAGGACCAGGGAAGGGATGAGAATCTTGACTCCATGTTTCAGAAAGCTGATATATTATTTTATGATATTTATTACATTAAAAGAAAATTATATACTAAAACTATACTAAAGAAAGAGAAGAAAGGATTTCATCAGAAGGCTTGCAAGCAAAGGAATGGAATGATAATAAAATCTTATGACTGACCAGAGAGTCCGAGACAGCTGGACTGTGACTGGCCAATAATTAAAAACAACTCACATGGACCAATCAAAGATGCACCTGTTGCATTCCACAGCAGCAGATAATCATTGTTTACATTTGGTTTCTGAGACCTCTCAGCTTCTCAAGAGAAAAAAATCCTAACAAAAGGATTTTTCATAAAATATGTCCATGACAGCATCACTTTTAAGCTAAAAACATTTATTAGCTCAGCAGCAGAATGCTAGAAACAAGGTGACTGCACAGAACAGCCTACTTACAGGTTAAGAAGAGCTCCAACAGTGATGAAAGCTCCCTTGTGGATCTGATGGATCCGATTCCTACTGAGGTCCCTGCAATGAATGCCAAAGGAGATTATTTGGCAGTTTCACCAACTGTAACAGCCACTGTACTGAGAAACAAAGCTAAGATGACAAATATATCATGCCTGTAGCAGAAAAGCAGAACACATCCCCTCTCTTCCCATTCAGCCAGGTGCAATAGCAACCAAATTCCTTGGTAATGCAGCTGTATCCTGCTCCACCTCATCTCTGTCTCCCAAGGCAGAGGCTGCCCCTGGCATCACCTCTTCCTAGCATGAAGGTGCCAGGATGACCACTTTGGTGACAACTGCATCTATAGCAGGGCATGTTGGCAGAGATGGGGGAAGGCAACAAAAGAACAAGGAGAGGAGTATCTGGTTTGCTGCATTTCAAATCCAGCTCCAGCTTCTGCTGGATCACCATGAGTTATATAACATTCTTCTTAAAATACCTGTCTATTTCTGGATTGTTCTTGCTGCTAACTTAACAACTTGAGTTGTAAGGAAAGAAGATAATTGTTTAGTTATCTGCTTCTCCTGAGGAAAAGAGATAGGATCTCTCCAACAAATACTGTATAATGAAATAATACAGTTACAATACAAAAAATTGGACCACTGAAAAAAATCTCATTTTTCAGACTTCATATTTATAAAAATATTTTTATAGGCTAGAAAAATAAAATAGAGAATAGAAGGAACAGGGCTGAAACTGGCTCCTGGCCTTTTGCCATCAATCAAACTTGTAACATCAAACCCTGACATCAGTTTACATGGGAATCAAAACCAGGATCTTGTTTTACTCAGCATGCAGCTACATCTGCACTCACAGGACACGAAGGGAGGATAGTCCTTGAAAGGTGTCCTCTGCAATTTCATGGATTTGATTATGCTGTAAGGAACTGCAAAGGGAAGAAGCAGAAACAGAACTTTATTAGCTGATTTCATACAAAGGGTAGCTTGGTGTCTGCTAATGGATGGCTTTAGCCTTATCAGATATCAGAGTGAGGTTTTACTCATTTCCCCTCCTAGACAGTCAAGTGCTTTGCATCAGTATGCTCATACAACCATGGAGCACCTTCCTGGCACTTCTGCCCAATCCCAATTCACACTCATTTAATTTAGAAGAAAATTTTAAGGTGGACTGAATAACTTTCAAGCTAAAAGTAAGACTTTGTGAACCCTGAAGAGTCATACTGAAATTTAAAACAACTCTCCATTCTGCATGGAGTCTTTGGGCATATTCTAACCATTCCATTTATGTGCATAGCAACACTACTATGAAATGCAGGATTAAACTGTGTCTTTCATTACTTTTGTGCCACAGGAATAATTAAGCATTAGATAATTAAGGAAGGCACAAGTGGTTGAATTCTCTGTCCAGCAGAGAATTCTCATAAGATCTATCTCTCTCTGTCCTTAATTTTTGAAAGTGTGATTCAAACATGAAGCAAAAACATCTCTAGAGCTGTGGACTAGTAATACTAAAGAGTTTATAAACTACACTTATTTCTACTTACATTTCTTCCAAGGTGTGGCAGCCCTTAAAACTTGGGAGGTCCTTGATATTGTTATAAGACAAGTCCCTTCAAAACAGAAAAAGGGAGAAGGGAGCTTAGTTCAACTCTGTCCTACCTGAAATATCTCATCACTTGTAACTATTAAAACAGATTGACAGGAAAATCATCCTGTTAGTACCATTCTTCTGAGAAACCAAGGGTAGTTTAGAGAAAATCACAGAGGATATCACAAGTGTGAACTCTATATCTTGGTATACACTTACCCTAAAAACATTTAGGACGTGTTCCCTGAATTCAGAGCATTATAATCTAAAAACTTTATTCATAACCTGCTTTTTTAGAATAAACTAAGTAAATTGCATGTAAACCAAAAAATTTGGTGCCAGTTTTGTTTAGTGTGCTGGTGATTGCTTAAGCAAAGCTAGGAAAGCTCAGAATATTCCGTGAAACAATGAAGAAAAGAAGACTAGAAACAAGCAAACAATCTTAAAATTTCTATTTGAAAGGGAAATGGCTGCTAGAAAATAAATCCCACCTCATCATTTTTTCTCCCCTGTTTTTCTTCTATCAAACAGAATGTATTTTTTCTCCTCCCTTTTTCAGGATTTGCTTTTGTTCCACATTTTCCTGCGTGCATCCTTTGCAAACATGGTTTGTTCCCATTCCCTAATGGTTTCAGTTACCAGTTGGGGTTTTTTGCATTCATTTTAACACATCCTCACTGTTTTTTATGTCTAGCCTTGGCATTGCTATGTTCTTCCTAACTCTCATCTCCATTCCTTTGGCTCCTGATGCTCTCTCCTCTGCTCCTGAACACCAGAAGTCAAAGACCTGTAACTAAAATCTTCTTTAACCTCTGAATGTAGCTGACTACAGTTCTGTTAATAAGGAGAGGTGGCACAACAAATCTGAAGATTGGTCTCTGCAACACCACCTTACATATCTCTCTAACACATGAAAGAAACACAACATATTCCTAAAAAAGGAGACTCTGCTTAAGGAATGTAAGGCATTACATCAAATCAAAAAACAATCAAGAAACCACACTTCCAACTTTGGTAGAACTACTAGGATGAAAAATTGAAAGCAACACTTTTATTTTAAAGTAGGTTTAAGTTTCTTTCAAAACATTCTGATGCATGAAGAGAGGCACAATATTATACTTACAAAGTCCGAAGCACCTTTTGCTCTTGGCATAAATTAACAGGAATACTGTTTATCTTGGTTCCTGTCAGAGTTCTGGGGGAAAAAAAAAAACCAAACAACAAACCCACAGATATAAATGTTTGTTTTGTTTATGACAGAAGGCATAACAAGGATATATAATAACAGAATGCTATTGGGATGCTAGATTCACCCACCAAATTTTGGTTGGTTGGTTTGGGGTTTTTTTTGCCTTTTTTTCGTTCGTTTTGTTTTGTTTTCTTTTGTTTTAAGAGGATAATTTTTCTGGCTTTCATTTCTGGGAGAGGAGGTTAGTATCAATGGCCTTTTTCATATGCTTTTCACAGCTCCCCCTACTAAAAAAGAACCCACTAAGTGTCACCCAGGTATTAGTACAGTGAGGAAAACTGTATTGTTACATTTACTGACAGGAAGAGAACACACACGCAGTTGCTCTCCAGATCCACTAATCAGATTTCAATTACTTCCCAAGAGGCAAACCCCTGAATTTATTTCTGCAGAAGGCACTTACAAGCTCTCCAGATTTACAGTTCCTGTCAAATTAGGAAACCACTGCACCATGCTGGCACCCCGAATGACCCTGGAAAAAATCCCCATGAAAATCAGGTGTGAACTACTATGAAATTGAATTGTGACATTCAGTCTTATTATCAGGTAGATTTTTACACTAAGGAGACATTCTAATATTCTTACTGCTTTTAAATTTTATACTTGAATAATGTGGGAAAGGCTGTCTTTTCACTGCTTCTTATGCTACTCATTTGCTTAATAAATTACTCCTCCACGAGCAAAGAATTGCAATTCATCAAACTGCAAAGACTGCTATCAACACACATGAAAAGTGCAGCTATAGTTCCAAGTCTCACTCCATTTTGCTTATTCATCAGCCCCAGAAGTGGTATCTTTTAAGAGCACACATGCACTAACCTGCAAAACATTCTCACCATGTACATCCCTGCTCAAAAAACCACCCAGGACATATCGCAGATTGTTTAACTAAGAATCTGAGCATCTGGCCTTGGGTTATGTATTTTATGAAAGGTAATTTAATAAAAAAGGTGTGGAGTATATTTAATAGAACTTCTTAAGAAACTAGATATTCCCAACAATAACAATATTTGTTAGAACTTACTGAAAAAAAACCCCTCTAATGTAAGAGGGAGTCAGAAAATTTATTTCTTTTGAGTCCTTAGCTGCAACATTTTGTACCCATTTATTGTACAGCACTGTCAAAAAGGTACTTACAGGGAATGCAGATCTGACAGATTCTGAAATGCTGAGTTCCCCACAAAAGACAAAGGATTATCATACAAATGTCTGGGAAATGAAAAACACATTTCAGTGTTTGTTCTTACAGTCATTGTCTGCTAAAGGCTAAAAATAGACAGGTGAAAATTACTTACATCGTCCTCAGAAGGGGGTTTCCTGCAAATGCACCATCAGGAATTATGGAAATGTAGTTACTGTGAAATCCCCTAAAGATAATAGCAAAGAAAAACACTTGAACATTAACATTTAAAACTATACTTTCAAGAGATTCACCAGTAGTTGTTTTCATCATATCTAATCAATTCCCAATACTGCCTTAACAAGGACTGCAATAGGATTAAGTCCATCTGCAGGAATAATTTTAATGAGTTCTGTCTACTGCACTGCAGCTAAAATGAAAATATTTCATTACAAAGGAATTATTTTGACCCAACATGATGCTGTACTTTTACTTTTCTCATCTGTTAAGGAGGGCACAAGGAAAACGTGCATTATCAACGAGCACCTAACCTGGAGGCCAAAACCCTCTCCTGATCCAGATCTATGCTAATGCTTCTCCTGCTTATGTAACTCCAATATAATTTTCAACACATGCCCTCTCCAGATGATGATTATATTTTCTTTTAATTATAGTCTCACTTAGCATAACTTAACCTAATTTAGGCTCCTGCACAATGAGGTAAGCATTCTTAAATACAGGACTTTTCCCCCCTTTTTATTTATGAAAAAGAGAAAGAAAACTGGTAAAAGGAAGAGTAAGTAATACTCACAACTCCTTTAGACTTGGAAGTGCTTTTATGGCTTCAGGGAACTCTACCATGTTATTATAATTTAAATCCCTGGAAGAAATAAAGCAAGAACATTATAAAATTTTTAACAGTAGCCATAAATTGTCAAAATAATTTTTGTTTAAGAGAGTCCAACGAAAGAAAAAAGTTCTCAGAACACCTTTAACTAGACCATAGAACAACCTCAATTTAGATTTAATCTTCTGATGTTTTACATACTGTATAGCCAGCTAATAACTCAGGTAAGATATTTGATATTACCCAGAGGATTATTCATATTAAGTCATACAATATTTCCCCCTTACAGCAAAGCTCAGTATTTTCCAATACCTCATACATTTTACTTCAACAGAATTTACAAAGAAATGAACTATGATTTCAAAGATTTTTTTTAAAGTAGATACAAGTGACTGCTCTTTATTATAATCTAAGAATACCTTTTGTTAAGGCTTTATAAAACAAACAGTAAATCTTTATAAAACAAACAGTAAAAAGATCTTGCTGCAAAACCAATTATAAATACTGATTAGAAGCACTGAAAAACCTCATGACAGATTGGTGATGGGGATCTGTTGAATTCTCAGTTAAGCTGTCACTATTCCAGCAGTAATGCCAGGACCTCTGCAAAAGGGATTCCTTATAATGGAATAAATATGTATATTTATTCCATTATATATATATTTATTCCTTATAATGGAATAAATAATGGCATAGCCATTTTCAGAGTTCTGTATCAGCTGAATCTATTTACCCAGCACGTCATTGCTCAATTGAGGGTGAGAGAGATTAAGTCAGCAGCATCTCTGGCCTCCTCCCAGCTCCTCACGTTAACAGAGCTTGTCACTGGCTTGCCCTTGCCCTCCTTCAATAGTTTCACTAATTTAGCATTCCCCAAAGCATACAAAAAGGCAATGCTGAGGGAGATATCACTTATCAGACATTCCCTGAGTGAGCTGCAGGGAAATGAGAAATGTGACCCAAGTAGCTGAAAGCCAGTCCTTGCCATTGAGGCACTCAGGAGGTTCAGGATGAGTGGAGCAGCAGCCCTCTAAGATCCTCTCAGAAAGCTCCTGTTGTCACTCAACAGCTTAGGGCATGTATCCTAGAGATGTTTAACCCTACAGAAAACCTGAGAAATATATATGTGTCCCTTATCACTCATAGGGCCACTCAAACACTTGTGATCTGTCCACCTGGCTTAGCAGAGTGCTATGCAAAGGTACAGCAGCTAGAGCAGGGCTGGGAACACTGCAGCCACATCAGCCAGCATGACACCTCACCCAGGCTGGTATTTACCCGCTTCTCAACACAGTTAATTCCTTTTTGGTGGGGAAGTGCACTGACACCAGCCTTCAGCTCCAAAACTGGACCAAAGTGTCAGTGCACACAAGCCTGATTTGCAAAACTTTCATCATACCAGCATGGTAACCTTGATTAAGCTGAGACTGAAACAAACACTGACCACAAATGATTGTAGGAAACATACTTACAAGGTTTCAAGGTTGTCTAATCCATCAAAACAGTGTTTTCCTATAGTTTTTATTTTATTATTATGAAGATGTCTGAAAAACAAAATCCGAACAAGGGAATGACTTCATATAAGTTAACAAATTAGCAGATATTTCTATGAAATTAAGAAGTTAAACAGTTTAGGAAAAAACATTGCATGGGATAGATTACACAGAAGAATATCTTTCACTTCCAGACAGAATATTTCATCCTCATATGGAAAAAGAATAGATTGCTTGCAGTCAAGACAACCTATTTTAAATCTTTAATCACTATCCAGAAATGTGATAAAGAATACCAAACAGATAAAGAAAATAAAGAAATCAAACAGTTTTTTCTTATTATTCCACAGAGATTTTTAAGATTACAAAGAGACAGGTTTCAGATAAAATAATTTCTTCTTCTTTTCGTATCTCTGAAAGTTTTCTGTGACAACCATTGTTTTGAAGTATACATGATATGATGAGATGTCAGAAATCACATCTCACTACCCACAACCAATGTGGCTTGTTGTTTATGAGAAAGTCTTTAGCAAACCTTCAGCAGGTTCTCTACCACACATGGTATCATCTCAGGTTGGCAGTGCCAACTGAGCTAAAACACAGCAAAATATCCATTTTCAGTGCTACCCTGGACGAACCAAAACTGTAACTGTGGAGAAAAGCCAAGTGCCCTGTGAAACAGAAACACTCACAGAACAACCAGGCTGGAAAGGTTGGTGAATGCATAGTCAGGAATGTGAGTTATCCTGTTGAGAGCCAGTGTCAAGGCTTGCAGGGAAGGGAGATTGCTGAGTGGAGAGATGGGGACCTCTGTCAAGCTGTTGTCATCCAGCCAGAGGTGCCTCAGCTGCAGCAGCCCCTCAAAGCTGTCCTTTGGGATGGCAGTGATGTGGTTGGCATCTAAACGCCTGCAGGGGAACAAAGAATTCATCAATGAACTCAAACTACACAGCAGCAAAGCCCAGCTGAAGTCCTACTATTCATCAACATCTCTGTTCCAAGTTTATGCGTGAATTATTTCAAATAATTCAATACTTCCAAGTTTGAAGTGTTATTGAAAGATCCATGAAAATCTTTTTCAAGGCAAATGAAGAGTCCATAAATTAAAGTTCCATTAAAATTTTTTTAGATATTTTTAATAAAATATTTTGTTCAAAAAAAATTGATATGCTTATAATTAGCTAAGCAAAATGAATTAATAATAAGGCATCTCCCACAAAACCCCGAGCTTCTAACACAGCGAAAGTTCTTTAAAACAGTAGCTTGACAGCATGGTTAAGACTGCAGATGCATTTACTCATTTGAATGGATTATCCCTACATCACCCTTGTTGATATCATCCTGTACTGTTGTATCCTTTGGTTTGTAGCACTACAATACAGTAACAAAGCACCTACTTTAGAGAACAAGATTATTAAAAGCTGTTTGTGAACAAAGTTAAGTTATGAATTATCCCAACAAATGAAACATCTCAGCTACAACTGATTGCTGTCTTGCCCCTGATCTAACATTCTCCAGAACAAAAGGCAAAATAGCACATCAGCACTATTACTTACTGTGCACCACTGCATTTGCCATCACACTTCTCCCCAAAATGAATGCAAATTGCAAAATTAGTTACGGTAACTGTCCTGGTTCCAGCCACAACAGGGTTAATCTTTGGAGTAACTAAGAGTGGACAAGGGGACATATCTAGGACCCAGAGGTTATTCAATATGCTGGGAAGAAGCAAAACATTCCCAGTCCATAGACCTCAGTGGGTTTGAGAAGGCACAGAGCAGAGAGCACTGGGCAGTATTTGATGGCCCTTCTCCAGGTCACCACACAGCTGCACCATGGTGACTTCCCTGCAAACACAAGGAAAGATGATAGAGAATAGAGGGCACAGTCTCAAGCTAAGTCAGTAAAGGCATAGGCTGGATATTAGGAAGAAATTTTTCACTCAAAGAATAATAAAGTACTGGAATGCTCTTCCCAGGTAGGTGGCAGAATCACCATCTCTGGATGTGTTTGAAAAAAAAGACTGGACATGGCACTTGGTGCTGTAGTCTAGCTGAGGTGTTAGGGCATGGGTTGGACTCGATGATCTTAGAGGTCTCTTTCAACCTCATCATTCTGTGATTCTGTGAAAGCACCTTGCACAGCTGGTGTGAAACAACTGCAGCACCAGCCATGGTGCAGGGACACAGAACACACCCTCCTCCACAGGGATGCTCATTAAGATACAAATCAGCACAGTTCTGGAATTACTTAGCACTCTCCAGTTTCTAAAGCCATGATCAGATATGCTCTTGAAAGTCTAGCTGGCTTAGTTTCAGAAGCAATTTCCCCCAGCCCTTCATCCTGTCCTTCTCTGAGCAGGTGGTGTGGACCAAGTGACTTCACTGCATTTGTCCCCAGGCACAGTCACAACAGATCTGATCCCAGCACTTCAAGGACATGCAGAATTCAAAGGCAGAAGACAACCCTGACTAAGAGTTAATGCAGAAGGCCAGCCTGATCACAGATTTAAGACGCTTGATCTTTTTCCTTAAAACAGAGGTTTGTTGTTGCGATGCATGCGGTTTGCGCGTTTCCAATTATTATGAAAAAAAGCCATCAGCTGAATTTCCATGTAATAAAAAGTCCAAAAATACACCAAATTAAGCAACAAATATGCTATTACAAGTGGGAACTTATAAAATTGTCTGCAGTCAAAGTTCTCTCCTAAGATGAGTGAGGTGTCATTGGCTCTAAAGCCATACATCAAAGAGTGAATTCCTATGGTTCATACACTGCCATCCCCTCATCACTTGCCCATGGTCTGACAGGTGTGTATGATGTTCTACTTGAATGCTCTTAGGCTGAATGGAGACCAGAACATCTCAGAAAAACTCAAGTCTGATCATAATAAAGGAGGAAAACAAAGAGGCTGGGGGGAGAGAGGAAAAAAGCCTGAGGCTCTGCTTCAGAAAAAAATGCAACTAGAAATTACCTGTCTTTCTTCTCTCCTAAATTTACACAGCTCCCTGAAGATCAAAGAGTTATTTCCCAATGGAATAAACATATCCAAGTCTTCTAATTTCTTCTTACCCCACCCCTCCCCTCGCTTTTTTTTCTGAGTTGGTTTGGGGGTTTTTTTGGTTTGTTTTTTTGGGGTTTTTTTTTTGTTGTTGTTGTTGTTGTTGTTTGTTTTTTGTTGTTGTTTTTTTTTGTTGGAGAAAGGGGTTGGTTTGGGTTTTTTTAAGAGAAGAAGCATACTCAAGAGACAGGCCTCAATCATTGTCCCTACTCATCTAGTCCATCTGTACTTCCAGTGGCACCTCGCTAGATTCCATTTATTCTAGGAGAGTTTGGAAAACAAAAGCACACAAGAAAGCCTCTGGTCCTGCTCCTCCTCTCCCAGCCTTAAAGGAGGAGGAGAACAGAGGAAGGATGGACACACACAGTGAGGAGCTGAGCTCAGCCAGGGAGAAGAGAGACAGTCATGGAGAGGATGTCTCACCCTGAGTTTTCAGCTGACCAAGCCCTCTGTCCCCCAGAACAGGAGGATTGAGTATCCAAGTACCCCACTTTAAATTGATGACTCCTCACAGCCATCCCAGCTGCTGTGTTTATTTTCTATAGCCCACAGCAGCAAAGATGAGGGGAGAAAGAACATCACCACCCACCAGTGACATTACCAGGGAGGTGTGGAAAGTTAAAGAGGTATTTTTAAGTTATTTGGCCTCATCCACAATTTTCTGTGGTCCTTCATTTCTCCTAAGAGCCTAATATGCCATGGTTTTCCTTTTTCTTCCAAACAGTCAAAGCTTATCCACAAGATACTGAATGCATAAAACACAGCTGAAACACTCCTATTTTGTGTGAAATGCACATAACAAAGCACTTAGTGAAACAACTGAAAAACATAAAATATTTGACAACTTTCACAAAACATTAACAATTAAGGACCACAATTTTTCTTTAAGGGACATATTCCCTAGCTCCAATAATTAACAAAGAACAAGCAGTATTCTTTGCTTGGACTGGACTTTGTACAAAGACTGTCTTTTTCCATTATACTGTTAAAGATACAAGTATATTCTTCAAATTAGACCTTAATCTTTCAGAAGCTACTTCAATTCCAGCTTTCTTATAGACACTGGCTTGTGAGAGACCTTTACATTTTAGTCTGTAAATTAAGAATTCAGTTGTGGAGATGTCATCTTCACTTTCATTCCTCTCATATTCCCTCCTCACACAAGCCCCAACTCCGGGAGAAGAAAAGAGCAGAAGGGTGATAGAAACCTAAACATTCAGCAGCTCTTCCATCAGTATTTGATATATTGTTAAAACAGGACATAGCAGGCTCTTCAAACAATTGACTCTGCTTTAAGGAAATCAGAATTATTAAGAATGTCTACCCCAATTCAAACAGAGTTCCAAACGTAACACACACATATAAACAAAATTTTACACACAAACGTACACACACTGCTTAGGGCAACTGCCCTACAGCCTGCATCCCCCATAGGTAACACCTGAGAGGCCTCCAGGACCAGCCTCACCAGCTCTCATCCCTGACCACAGGCAGTCTTCCAGGCTTCAGCAACTAGGAAACTTTAACAGCCTTGTACTAATAGCCTAATTAACAGCCTTGTACAGCAGGAGTTTACTGGTGATGTTAATGAAAGGCAAATCACTCCCAGCTCTTGTGTTAAACCACTTCTGCTCAACAGCAATCATTAAAAAACACTGCTCTTAAAAGAAAGCCTTCAAAGACCACAAAGAAATCACTCCAATGACAGTGGAGAAGGTTTGTAGTGGGGAAGTGGAGTGCCGATAAGGCTGGTACCTGGGAAATCCTGCTGCAGGGGGAGGCAGTGACCCATGTTAGCAGAAGCACTTCAGAACACTGAGAGTTTGCTCACTGCATCAAGCTGTGGCTCTCTGGGCACTGGGTACTGACAACATCAACACAAGGATTTGCTTGATTCAAAGACAAATTGACAGCAGCCCTCAGAAACTAGTGATACATGCTGAAGCTGTTCCCATCACCAGTACTGATGGGTCAGCACATCTGGTTTCTCCACATCTGTTCACATGGTACCAGTCAAAGGTCACAGTTTGCTGCTAAGTCCCCACAGAGGATTCAGCTAATTTTGCCCCTATGCCATTTAACTCCCATCATCACACTTAAATCTCTGATCATTCAACTTCTAAATAATTCCCTGATTTTATTTGAACTTAGCAGTTCCTTAAGCAAGCCCAGACAGTTAAAAAAAAAAAAAAACAAACTAGAATAATGCCAGAAATTCCTGAAGTTCGCGAAAAAACCCACCCCACTTTCAAGAAAACCAGAACACCTTCTAAAGGTAAAGATGGCATAGAAAAATATGTGAAGTATACAACGCAGTACATTTAAAGATTTTTCAGCACAATCAGATATGCTCAGAAGAGCTCTTATGCATTCTTAACTCTAAACATTCAAGGAACAAAAACATACTCAGTGTATTTAGTCTGTATTGGTTTTGCAGGTTAAAAACAAAACGTGTCAATTTCTTCCATTCCCATTCTGATTAATCCCAAATCATAACACAGACTAAATCTGAGGGCTGGTGCCCTTTAACCCCTCAGTAACAGCAAAGCAGGGAACTAGAAAAACCTCTGATGACAAAGCATTAAAAGGTGCTTAGCTGAAAAGACACCTGCCACAGTAAGGGGCGCATGCTACATATAACAACATTTAAAGCTTCTTCACTTCATCTAGCCATTGCTGTTGATGAGCACCTTCCACAGCCTCCCAGACACCACTGTCCCTACAGACATGTCCTGTCCTTCCAAACTATAATCCAGAATCACAGAATTATCAGCTGGAGCCCTAAAGCACTCTTTAATAGGAAGATAGCAGAATTAGAACAGAACTGTGTATTTTTTGATGTAAGATTATATTTGCATTGTTCTCTCCAAATTCAGGGATCTTCGCTTCTGACACATTTTGTGTTTATGGTTTATGTTACTGAAATTGTCAGCAATATGAACTATGGCTTAAAATCGGGCAGTTTCATTATAAGCAGAATGTTTTAAGATTTGAATTTATAAATAAAGACAGATAATAACTTGATCTGTACAAGGAACCCTTCCTAAAATGCAAAAAAGCTAGAAATTCAAGCCTGAAGCTGATATGTGCTAGAACATATATTTTAAATATGTCTGAATTTATTTATAATAATTAAAATTTATATTAATTTATATCAGAGATATTAAAAATTACTTTATAATCAGAAATATTTCAGTCATCTTTATATTTTAAAATATGACTGAAATATGCCTCCATTCCCTGTCCTCATGCTTTTACCATACATTTTACCCTGCAAAACATGATTCTGCTCATTCCTTTCAGTTCTACATTAGGACCCCAGTGTTTCCCACCTGGGCTGAGATGATTCCCACTCCCAGAAAACATTATCCCATGCCAGTTCAGCACATTCATGACTCCTGCCTTATCCTGCCTCAAGGCTGCTCCAGCCTCCTAAGACAGGGAAGCAGACTGAAGAACTGGTTATGGTCCTGCTGAACAGATCAGGCTGTTGAGGGAGCCAGAAGTGCCAGCAGGGAGTGCAGAAATGCCTGCTGACCACAGGCGTGGAGACACTCACTGTGCAGCTCAGGTGAGCACTCACCCAGCAGGAAGGGCAGGAGCTATACCAGCTCAGTATCACACTGGCAGAATCCCAAATCCCACAGCTTGGCAATCTGGCAGAGCTGCTAAACTGCAGTGCTTTGAACTGCTGCCGTAGGATGTTCCAGTATTCCCTGCATGTGGACAAGTGTGCACATGTGCTGGGACTACAGTTACAATAAATCATACCTAATACATCAGCAGACATTAACAGGCTTGCAGAAGACTCCTGGGTTTGATAGCAAATGCATGGTTGCAATTAGGTTTGTGGGTTTTTTATTCAAGTGGAATAAAGCTTTCCTTTGTAAAGCATCTGAAAGTCTTTGTTTAAATAGTGTAATTCCAGTATTTATCACACGCTGGGGACTGTACCAGAATATTCCTACTAGTCCTACATAGCTGCGTTTCTGTGGTCAATCAGAGCAGCCCTAAAGATTGCTGCAGTTCACATTCCCACTTTACAAATCCCCAGATTCTGGGTCAAAGTTCAGAATAAATACAAAATAAATCATCACAGTCCAATATGCCAAGGCACATAGAGAAGAGACTTTCCTCAGTGGCTTCCTGGTGGTTCCCAGGAAGCAGCTCCACCACTGTGCTGCTGCACCTCCTGCTCTTTGTGTGACCTGGGAGTACCCACAAACCTCCCCAACATCACCTGCAGACCTAAAACAAACTACTTCATGGCCTCATAGTAACAAAAACATGTTGTTGATGCTTTGCAGTAACCAAAATGCACCAAGACTACTGTTTATATTTGTGAAGCTCTTTGTCAGGTTGTTGTGCTACTGAGAGAGGCACAAGCTGGACAAACTGTGGCTTCTCCCTCGGCAGAGCTGGCCCACAGCATCCTGCAGTGTGAGCACACATCCTGCCAGATAAACTTTTCTGGGGTGCTACACAGCAAGCTGCCACTCAGTACAGCTCCTTAATTTTGCTAAATTTCACCTCTATATAAAGAACCCTCTTCTAACTCTCTTTTGGAGGCCAGAGCTGGGAAAAAAT
The DNA here is from genome assembly GCA_024362935.1 of Setophaga petechia. NCBI lineage: Eukaryota > Metazoa > Chordata > Aves > Passeriformes > Parulidae > Setophaga > Setophaga petechia. The sequence goes on along the minus strand of JANCRA010000003.1, from coordinate 54,695,486 downwards.
ATTCAATGCAAACAGAAAATAAAGAGCTGCCATTCAGTATTCTGAACCAGGCTGGCTACTCACCAGCTGTAATATAAACACTACACACCATGAAGCCCCTATAACCATATTCTTTATTTCCACCAGGTATGTTTACTGAGTCTGTTAAAACATACCACATTGTGGCAACTGCCTTCCTATGAAGCTAAAAAATGGAGCACATGAAGACAGAAAACACTTGTAAAGTTGTTTAAAATGAAATGATTATCCATATACTATAACGTTTTGAGGAAGTAATTTGTGCCTTCACCAAGGAAAAAATACTCCTGAACTATACTTCAGAGCAAACTGGGAAACTGCCAAAAGAGGGACAGTTCAGTGATGTTTAAACTTGCAGGTTTGGGATGCAGATCATATAGAAGACTAGAAGCAGGTTTTTCTAACATATTCTGCAATGAATTATTTGTTTTAAAAGAAGCTTGCAGCGATTTGGGAGTTTTGAATTAACAAAAATTCCTTAGGGAGAGGAATAAATCACTTTTTTCCTTTTTCTTTTTGCAATAAAGCAGGATGCTGACACTTATCCACGTTCCGACACAAAACTCAGAGGATCACTCTTACATTCACTTGCCAGAAGCTGCTATCTGCATTACTAGGGGATATGCATAATCAGTGTAATTATGCATGAATAGTGCTAACAAAGTTTTCCTGAAATTCATTAAAATCACAGAAATGAATTCTGGTGAAGCAAACAAATTGCATAGAAAAAATACCTTTGATCTCTCACCACACTTGTCTCAAAACTCCATTTATTCTCAAATTCCTGCCCATTTCTAACAAATTACAAACCAAAGGCTGAGTCACATCAGTGGATGGGAAAAAAAAGCCCAAGATAAAATCCTCCTGAGCTTCAGATGAGCTTGGTTAGAGCATGGTGCTGATAGCACCAAGATCATGGCTCCAATCCCTGTGTAACTCATTTATTGCTTAATTCAATTCCCTGAGCATTCACTAGAGAGCTGGATGCAATGATCCTTCCAGCTCACAACTGTCTGGGACTCTGACACCAGTGACTTCCAGACTGGACTTGCCCACCATGTTTCCAACAGTTACCTGGAAATCTCAATTTGCTTTTCATCAGAAAAAGAAGTAACAAGCAGCTTGCTACTACTTACTAACCTAATTTCCTCCTTTTTCACCATCCCAAAATTGATATATTTTATCATTTGCCTTGAACAATGAAGCTCCTAGAAAGGGAAATCTCCTCACATTTTAAACTGTTACTCTTGTATCTTAATTGTAAGGATGTTTTGATCAAGTGATTATAATGATTACATTATACAATCTTACATAATCATCATTTTTTTCAAAACTAAAATGCTTGGTTTTTTTTAAAAATAGCTTTAACATATTAATCTTTCCAAAAATATTAAAAAACCATATGATTTTTTAAAAAAATACATAATGACTTAATTTGTACATTCATTAGTTTTTCTCTTAAATTTTGTTCCTTCCCTTTTGCACATAAAATTATCATCTCCAGTAACTGGAGGTTTAATATTTTAAACTTTAATTAGAGAACAAACATTACTGTAAATATGTACAGAAAAAAATAATGTTCACTGAAAATGAAATGGTTGATTTGTAGACAAACATTTTTACTAAAGCAGTTTCTCTTTTTGGCATCAAAGAAATGCTGGAAGCCAAGAAGAAGTTCTTGTTTTGTTTTAAATTATTACTAAAGGTTTATTCTTATAATGAAATTTGAAGGGCTTTTATTACAATGCATAGTGTTTGCACCAAGACCAAGGTATTTTCTCTTCCATGCACACACTAAAACAAGAGTGAAATGTGGACAATGAATTCCCTCCTTACTGGAATATCCAAGCAGCTGCAACAAGCAGGGCCAAGATCCAAGATTAGGGAATGCACCTTTGCTAAAGTTGTGCAATGCTATGCAAATCTATTTTAAAAACTAATATTTTTTTTCCAAAAATCCATAATCTAAAAGAAACAGGGCCTTGGGCCAGAAACCTGAACTTTGGCACAGACAGAATAGATAATTTACACTCTCTCTCCCCCTCCCTCTCTCTCTGGGGGTAAGTGGGAAGGAGGAAATATTTTGCAGCCCCTCCCACCTCCTCCTCCTCACAGCGATAGGTATCTACCACCTAGAGAGCTCAAACTAACTATTAAGGTCTGATTGAGATGCTTTATAAAACATAATAAGCCACGAGATAGGATAAGCACATATGAAATACCTCATGTGCAACTGGTAATCAAGGCTGAGGTATTCATAACTGTCTGTGAGATTTCAACACCTTCCTGTAAAACCAATACTCTGCACGTCTCAAGTTATACTTCTTCCCACAAATCCCTTTTCCTGCTCTGGATACAACAGGCTTGGGCATCACTCATTTTTGCACAACATTTAAGAATTGCTCAAATAGCTTAGGATGTGCAAGAGGGTTTAGAGTTTAACTACACCACTGCTGCATTCACACAGCAATCTTCTACCTGGTGTTGGAGTTTTGAAAGAGTTTTGCATTTGGGTCACTCCACCAAAGATGACAAATAAAATTCCTCATGAATTTTAATTGTGAAACTTTTTTCCAGCTGCAATTGCACTTTCAGAAACTCCAGGTACATTATGACACATACATTATTATAGTTCATAACTCTGTGAAGCAAAGGTGACAGAGTGACTGAAAGTGGAACTTGGAGAACAACCCCAAACCAAAAGCAAAGTAAGGCAACTTACAAGGATTGCAAGCCACTCAGTCCTCTGATGGCCTCGTTAGGTACCGTCTTCAGCTGATTGTTCTGGAGGGTTCTGTAAAAATCCACTGGGTTAATAAAGTAGAATTGGACAATCATCTTTATCAGAGCCAGAGGTGACAGAAAAGTCCATATTCCTGCTATGGTTTCCCAGATTTCTAGTGTATGTAAATGCATGTAGAATTCTCAAGACTAGATGCCCAAAGGCAACAATGAAACAATGGTCTATTTCAGTTTTATTTACAACTCATTCATTAACTGCATTAATTTGCAGAGAACAAGCTGTGACACAATATGCTGAAATTCCCTTGGGAACTCAATGAAGAGGTTAAACAACAACACTAGGACAAATTTGCTACAAGAGATGATATGTTATTGTTTTCTTGTGGAATTATCTTACACTAGAAAACACACAAACATCTAATTCTTCCTGAACTTGCATCAATACACAATGCATCAACAACTTAATTTATGAAGTCTGCTCACAACAGAGCATCCCTGGGCCAAGTTGAATTAAGCTATACTGTTGTGGGTTTCTTCAAAATTCTCTTACAGGACAATGTATGTCATGTGAGTTCTTTTATATAGAGAATGTAAATGACCTTGTAAAATCTTACTCCGTTTTGGGGCATACTGGGGTAAAAATTCAAGTCACAGCTTTTAATTAAGAAACGTCCCACATTTTTCCAAGAACTGCCAGAATTCAGGCACGTCCAGTGTTAGTATTGCAATGGACATGTCTTCAAGAGTTTTGACACTTTGCATTCAATTTACAGCATATTGTATTAAATAGTATTGCAAATGGGCAGTTCCCTAATCTGTTTCTCCCTGGAAACAGTGTCTGTGGTTTTTTTCTTTAAAACCTCAAGGTCTGCTTTTCTTTTTTTTAATATTTCTTTAATTAACTACCTATTACCCTGCTAGCATTTGGAACTATTTACATCATCAGAAATGTTGCAGTTTTCAAAAAGAGTTTTTTAAAACCTTAAACAACAGAAAGCTTTTTTTCTCCTTAGGTATGGAAAAACAACTGTCATGAAAATTCTTATTTCAGAAAGAAAAAACAAAAGATTTTTTTTTAATAGAAAGCCATTTTCACCTAGAGAAGCATCAAGCTATAGCAATTTTTTCTATTGCCAGTAGGGAATAATCAGTGTATTAAACCTCTAAGTAGAATACCACCTGATAATGTCAGGTATTTGACAGAGTATGCTGAAGGTGTGAACAACAAAATCTTACATGTCCTTTTCAGGATTATTCCTCTGATTCTTCTGCTACAAGATATACTTCAGAAACAAATAAGTGTTCTAATAAAATACAGTAATTATAGTTCAGTCAAGTTCATCACTGTCATCTTGACCACATGCAGCAGGCTTTGTAAAGAAAAAAAAAGCAGGAGACCTCTACTTTAGGAGGACAGAGGGCAAAAAAATTTCCTTCAGCCCACCAGTAAACAGTCTGGCTATGCACTAAGAAAGCATAGAGCAAGCTATGAAGCTCTAAAACCCAATTACTTACAGAACTTTGAGTTCTTTCAACCCAGACAAGGCCTTTGGATGGATAAAAGTAAGGTCATTGCCCGCCAGTCGCCTGGAAAAAAATTGCAATAGTAATTTCAGTCACAAAATCCAGTACTTCTGCAACCACCTAACAAGGAAAATCACTGCAATATCAAATCTTGACAGCAATTATGCATTTTGCATTCAATTACACTTCATTCGCAATCTTCCAAGTTTGTAACAGTTCTTTTACTTACAGCACATTTTTAACAATGAGGATGCATTACTCAGCCTTGTGGATATTCTTTTGCAAAGGTGCTAGAAAAAGCACACCTTGGAATGATGAAGAACCTTCTTATGGTGCTAGCTTTGAAAGTGCATTTACCAACACAATTCTCAGGCTTTCAGCATTGCTCCACTGAAACAGGCTCTAGTTCCCATGTATTTTTAATCTATACAGCAGTTTCTAAAGAAAGTATGAACTTAAGTAAAAACAGATGGTAGAAGCTACAGCAAAGCAGCAGATGTCTCTATGAAAATCCCAAATATGAAAACAATATTCACAAGCAAGTGGTATGTCCACCCAGTGCTGACAATTGACAGGACACCTGCTGATATGACCAAGACATAATATTGGCAATATTACACCTTTTTGGTCAGCTATTTGGAGGAACTTTTGAAGAAAGGAAACTCTTTTGGGGCAAGAAGAAATGGAACAGGATTCTCTCTCAAAATGTGGCTGGTTTCAAATCCGGACTGCTAGACACTAACAAAAAGTAAATTATGAAGATCAATGTGATATTAAAAGTAATCAAGAGGGGAGATGCTGCAGAATACAAAGCAGGAAAGCAGAAGCAGCAGCCAAAACAACTGCTTCCAAACAGCTCCTTCCCCCTTCCCCCACTCCTTTTCTTTTCTCCAACCTTTTACCTCTCCCCTGCCCAGCAGATCCAGCCTTGGTTGAGCTGCTAATAGCTGTATCTCATCAAGGGTAAAGACAATAATGCAAAACACCTGGTAATCCATAACTGACAAAAGATGCAAAAGTTTCAGCCAAAGTATTTGGTTTTAGACTTGGGTTTCATATCCCAGCTAAGCAAATGCAACGTTGGACAAGGTTGTGCAATGAAATCACCCATGGAAATAATATGTACAATCATGTCCATAATATGTACAATTAAGTGTTAATAATTAAAAAACAATCAACGTGCTTTTCCAAAGGTTACAGAATATCAAAACCCATCCCTGCTGCTACTAGGCACTGTGAAGCAAGCCAGACACAGCAAAGGGAAAATATTATTTCTAAGAGGAAAACAACGGAAATAACAAGAGCAACACCTAAAGGATAAGCCTGCCAGAACATAGCAATGTTATTACATTTTTATCTCCTTCTCTAACTACATAAAAGAGATTACCAAAGCACTTAATGCTTACATAAATCTGCTTGCAACAGAATTAGTGACTTAATAAAATGCTGCCTGATAGAGAGGATGCTAGTTATCTTTATTAAATCCATTTCTCAAATGCAGATGGTTATATTTATAAACCAAGGGAGAAGAGGACAAGAACACCTTCATGAACAAGAAGGTGATACCAGAAGATCCTACCTGTTCTTAGAAAACTGTTACTCTTGCTTGTAAAGGTGGATTTTGGGTTCTAGTCCTGGTATTTTCACAAACCCCCAACTGCTATTAGCTGACATCACTACAAGCATGTTTAAAAACCCCCACATCTGCTGACTGCTGAGAAAAGTTTGTCTGCATGCTTGATTATAATCAAACGGCTCTGAAACTACAAGGAAAATAAGAAGAACCTATGTATGCTTATTCTTGAAATCTCCTGTCTGCAAGCAACCTCAGAATTTCAGAGCTGGGACATGATTTTTCAAATACTTTGAATTTTTAACATTAATGGAAATCCCCAGATGGCAACTAAACAGTCCCCTAAAATTCATTTTGTTGTCAGTAGCTGTCCAAATCAACTTGATTAACTTTATCTGGGGCGATGTGGAGGGAAGTTTGCAATATTTCATGTCTTTCCTTGTAATAACTTATTTACAAGTTCACTGTAAACAGAAAGAAGTACTGATGAAACATGCTGGGTCTCTACAGCACAGCCAGTAATCTGCAAAACACGTTTCTGTTAAAATGTGTCTGAAACAGCGTAACACAAATCCTTAAATCAAACAAAATTCAACTGAGGCTGTTGCACCTCATCACTTTGCATGCAAACACTACTATGATTACATATTACACAACACAAGGAGTGGCAGCCCTGGTAAATGTGTCATGCAGCTCTGGCCGCAGCTCTGCCAAGGCTCCCCATTAATCTGCTCTGTGTGAGGCTTGTCAGACATCTGCTCCCTCTCCCAGAGAGACTGGGGATTGTTACTTTAGCTTTAAAAACGCTGAACTGAATACAGCTGAATAGTCTCCCTCAACCTGAATGGCACCAACAACAACCTAGAGAGCACAGGAAACAAATGACAGCTGAGCCAGAGAAAGACTGGTGTGACTTCAAATAGCAGGACTCCGCTTTCCTCAAGGCAGCTCCTGCTTCTTCAGCCTTTTTCCAACCGACCAACAGAAAAACCCCAACCTTTGTGATCAATTACATTTCCATTTCTCCACTAACTGGCAGTGTTCCAGGCTTTACTCATCTGTTTGCCAAACACACATTTATCATTCACATCCTAGCCTTGGGGAGCTGCTCATGAGGCGGTTCCAAGTGCAGCTCCCAAGCAGGCAAAGATCAGTATATCATACACTGCTCTCAACACATTTCCCCTGTAGCAGCTGCAAGGATGGAAATGCTTCTCTTTACACAACCAGGTTCATTTAAAAGAGAGAACTGAAAAATAAATAGCATACAGTATAGCACACGTACAGCATTATAAATTGTCATTGAAATCATTCAGTCAGGTTTTCCATGTTACCTTCTTTCAGTAAGTCTTAGAAATATTTATTATTAAATAATTTTAAAGCATCTCTGTTTCTCTCTCTCAGACACATGGTAAATGGGCTAAGGGAAATCACAGTTTTACCAAGGCCAAAACTCTAGCACAACAGAATAGACAACTTCCATCTCCTTGCAGCAAGGCTCACTATCCTGCTTGAGAGCAGCCCTGGAAATTCCTGCTCTATGGTGGGACAATTTCACATTGCCACAAAGCAGCATCTTAAGGCAGCCCCACATTTACACTATCAAGGGCTGAGTGCCTATCCTACCCCTTATTCTGAGTGGAAATGGTTACAGATATCTAGTCTGAAATCCACCTGTTGCCACTGAATCGTGGTATATCACCATTAATTAGAGCTCTTTCTCCAAAAGGCAGTGGGTTGCAAAACACATTCACCCACAAAGACTGTAAAAAATTGAATTAAACAGACAAGTATAAAATGCCCTGCCATGCTATAAGGCCACAAAAACCTTTGCTACCTCTTACTTCTCAAGGCACAGACACAGCAGCAGGCACCATCTGAAGTATAAATGTGTATCACACTGACCATGAGTTTCTCTGCTAACTCTATCCTGGCTCCCCTTGTTTGGAGACTCTGCCAAGGACTGTAGCTATTATTATTATTAATTCTAGCTGGAATTAGTGCATCCGAGTTAAACCTTGGAGGTTTCTCCAGTGGAGTCACAGATGTAATGCATGGCCACAGTAGGTATCTTTCTTGTAAATGCTTATAATTGAATGTTGTACTCTTCTATTTCTACTTTAAAAATAAGTACTGAGTGTTTTAATAGTAAATTTCAACAAATTCAAATTTACAGATTCAATTTCAACATAGCAGGATAACAGAAAAGGACACACGGAGAACAAAACCCTTCTGCTAGCCTGTCATACAGAGGTGAGCAATATCCTTTAATCATTATTTTAGCGACCGAGTAAATAATCTCCAGATGTGGAGAACACCTTGTTCTTACAGATATCAGGATGCAATGTAGCTGAAGACTAGCCTTCCATGGTGTCTCATTCCCAGAGAACACTAGGTTCCTGCACTGAGCTGCAGCTAATACGGTTTTCTCTCCTTTGGGAAATTAAAACTTTTGCAATTATGAGTCTGGCAACCCAGTTGCACGTTAACCAAGCCAAGTTAATCACTGGTGTGGCTCCAAAAGTCAGGGAGGGTATTCAAAGGATACATTTTTGCCTGTAACAATTAAAAGCATCACTCTTCTTATGGCAGGATGCAATAAAACCTCTTGGAAACTTCCGTCCCTGTTCTGCATCCCAGATGGCAGTGAACCCTAGGATACGTGAGCAAAGAGTTTCATCTCCTTCCATCCATCTGAAGGTCTTATGCTCATACAGTAAATGTTTTTGCTGTGGATTTTGGGTTGGTTTTCCTTTTCCTCTTGGTAGTATGTTCCTAAACTTTTGTCTCTCTTGTTTTTGAGAAAAACATAATGGCTACACAGAACAAATTCAAAGAGTGTCAGAGACTGCAACCCTGACATGTCATAATAAAACACCTGACTTATTATTTTTACTTCTACATTAGCTGATTTGTGGTAAGAGCCAAGACTCTAGTTCAAGGTTTAGTCAAGCCTGAGCCTTCCGTACCCATCATGGTTCCTCTGCCTGGCCAACATTTACTGGCTATCCAAATCTTACCTACCTGTTTTCATCCCATTGGAAAACATTATGTTGCTTCTCCACCTGTAGTTTCTGAAACTCTACTTTTTGTGCTGTCTTTCATTGAACTATTCTGTTATCTTTACATGCCCGTCCCTGACTTCCACTTTTTCTGGGCTCTCTTGTGTTTTCCAAATACAAACCTGAATTTTACTTTAAGTTCTCGCACGACAGAAGTCATCTTTGGAAATGCCTCACAGATAACTTAATCCAGGATACCTAGCAAGTGTGTCCTCAAATCTGAAGGAGCTTCAGTTTCCATCTGTGCCAAAATAGCAGCCACTTTGGAACAGAATTCTGTTTTTCTCAACAGATGATGCCTATTTATATGCTATAATTTATTAATCAAGGTTGAAAGCTCTACAGGACAGGTACAGTCATTTGCAGGAAAATACAGGGTTTTGCTGCATGCCTTGTGCAGGGCTGGGTGTCCTGCCTGCGGAGGGCACACGCCTCTGCAGACAGCTCCTAGCCCAGATGGGCAGCTGCAGAAAGGAGGGGCTGGCAAATGGAATCTGGGTCTCCAGACTAAACCTGGCTTTGCTTATCTGGGAGTAGCAAACAGCTCCTTGGGGACTTGTGTCAGCTGCAGCCTGCTGCATTGCTGGGAAGCCAATCTATTGCCTCCAGGTTACCCCAAATTCCTCTACACCAATTTAACAAAACTGAATGGATACTTTACTTCCCTGCTGCTAATAGAAAATGCATTTGCCTCCTCCTTTTCTTGCAGCAGTTTTAGTATTACACAACCTCCACCATTATTTATAAAACGGTGAGTACTACACCAAGACACATCATGACTGAAGAAACTACAGCAGCACTGAAACTACACCAACTCCACTTCTTGTCATGATCTCTCCCTTTCCAGCATTTATAGCTTTCTCAAAGTTATACTGAGCTTTAAGGTAATTGCTTGTTTTCAAAATGCATTTGGTCTAAAAAGCTAAAATATCTAAGGAAACGAAACAGAATGATTAAAAAGTCTAAAGCTTGTTCATAACTTCAATGGCTAAATTGTCAGCAAGAGTCACCAGCATCTACCAGAAGACAAAATATGCGCTATGCTAACACTTTTCACGGACTATCAAAAACAGAAAAATAAATTACAATGGATGTTCAGGAAGGCAAGCATTTACAACCATGCACAATACGCTTTATCCTTTCATTTTCAAGCAATTTCTGTATTTGGGCAAGACCTCGAAGTAGAACCCACTGACTGCAACAAATGCACCAAAAGAAATAATATAACACAAACAATTCTTATACACTACAAGTTGTTGAAACAAGTGGTCTTTGTAATTTCAATTAGTATTCTGCAGCAAAAAACCTCAGAAGTTTGCATAAATTTTTTACCATGGACATATTTGTTGTAAATATAAGCAACAATACCATGGTATCTAGAAAACTGATTAACACCTAGTGTGCAGCAGAAATGCCGAGTTGTTGCAGAAAGCAATTTTGTTACCTCTCACCTCCAAAGCAAAATGCACAATGTATTTTATAAAATGCATTCTCCTCTCCCTACTTGCCTTTGCACATCATGTACTATGCTGTGGTAACTTTGCTTTGCTTTACCATTGGCCAGATAGACCTTTCTCTTGATAGCCATCTCAAGATCAGGTAATGCATTTCACCTACCTGGTCTGCACAGCAGAGACAGAGATGAAAACCACCATGTTTGGGTTTGATCAACTGGGATGCAACAACTCCATTAACTACAGATTTGTGATTTTAGCTATCCAGATGTTTAGAAGGTTTCCAAGATCATGAAATATGTTAATGGTCAGACAAGAGAGGGTGAAAAAACTGCTGCTGATATAGCAAATCCTCAAAGTTGCTTTGGTCTGTTCATACAGCCTTGTCTCTTGTCCTGGGATTGATTGGCTATCCAGGCATGGGATTTTTGAATGACCATGCATCTAGCAAGTGACACTGCAAAATGGGAAAGTCTACATGTACTTGGCAATTAAAAACTTTTGTTACTGGTTTTCTAACCACTTCAGATGCATACTGGGTACATGCAAGACACAGGTTCTGCAGACACATTCACAATGAATGACCTTAGGGAAATTGTGGTAATTTTCAGTATGATTCTTTGATTCAGCTATGGTTGACTGTTAGCTTTTTTCCAGCTAAAATAAAACCAAATATTTTAACAGAATCATCATCATTTTCTGCAGGAAAAAGAACTTTATAGGAGTCTGGTTACTATTTCTGTGCCAGGACATCTGCCAAGGCTAATTAGCCAGGAATAACTCTGTACTAACAAAAAAATACAAGAACACAAACATCCAAGCAGAGGGGAGTAAAGGAGCTAAAAGAATGGCATCACCACATCTCATGGTAACACACAGCATCCTACTACGAAACTATGATGACAGCAAATACCCAGTTACTGTCTCAGAGGATAAGGCATTCACCTTCAACACACAGGATTTATTTTTTTCTCCTTTTTTGTCTAAGGTTTTCAGAGCTCATGTGATGACTCTTGAGACCCTGGCCTCAAACTGGCTACCTGATCACTCACACACACACACCCCTTTTGTTCCACACTCCAGTTTCTGAAACTGAAAGGAGAAGCAGGGAGGACTGCATGGCACGAGCACCATTTGGAGATCTGTACTTGGAGAGACAGCTTACACAGCTTAAGAGCTTCTCAAGTTACTGCTCAGCCTCCAGAAGTTTCTTATCTGGTTCATACCTTCAGACAGGCCCAGCCTGGCAACTCAGGCAGCAAAATAAATAAGGCTTGTAAGACTGGTCTTGAAGTGTAACAGGGCAAAGTTCAGCCTTCAGGCCATTCAGCTAAGCCAGCTGCTGTGTGTGTGTATGTGAGCAGAACACTGAAACTCAGAAAAACCAACTATAGCCAAGGAAAAGGTTTTGTTGTCCTCTAAAAGTACTTGCAGCAGAAAAACCAGTCTTGGGATCCTTATATACAACCATGTCAACTTTGAAAATTAACATGTAGAAACAGAAACTGGAAAGAAAGAATTTCCTCATCTTCCAAAAAACAATGGAATTTACTCAACCTACTAGCATCTATCCCCACAAACAGGAAAAAACATGCAGCCGTCAAGCAGAGCAAGAACCTTCTAAGCTACAGAAATATTCTTGTATCAGCATGATTAAAACTCATCCAGAACCAAACTGATTTAGGACTCCCAGAGATAAGAAAACACTAATTAAACACAGGTTGGCCAACATGTTTTGAAACATCATTCAGCATTTAATGCAGACCAAGTAAGTGATGTTTAAAAATATCTTCGTTGACTGTGGTTAATTCTACTTGGGAGTCTTTGCCTAAAGGTTTGTCTTGACTAGAATTTGAAGGTGCAAGTTACAACACGCTGCTGGCTTTGTAACGCTCCAGTGCACACAAGGCAGCAAGCGTTCCTAATGTGAGCAGGCTGGTCAAGTTAGGCTTTTAACTTGCTACCACACGAGAAACCTACCCCTTGCATTTTTTTCATTAACATTTTACCTCTTGGAATTCAGGCTGGATCAACTGAGGAAATCACCTCCTGCAGCTGTTCAAATACTCAGAGCTGGTAGATCGATGAAGGGCACTCATTGGCTTCCAACCCTGAGTCACATGGCTCTTTCTGAGGAACCAACAGCTGGTATCTACACTGGCTGCCTTTGTAAAAAAGCAGCCGGAGAAAGATCTCTGCCTGTTCCTCAGACTCTGCCAGTGGGGGCCCAATGGACAGATATAGGGTATGGGGGTTCCATTTGTGGGTTTCTCTGGGTCTGGATTGAAGGCACTTGAAACAGTAGTTCATGTTCAGACTCAGGTGTTTATTATTTTTTATCAGTAAAACAGTCTCACTACTTTGAGTTTAGCAGCTTTTCACTAGAAGGCACAAAATGGCCAACAATCTCTTGTTACAAGGTCTTTTAAGACTAAACTATCCAATTAAGAAAGGACACCTGAATTATTTTCCCTTTTAACCCAATAACTGATCCCACAGAGCCCACAACACAGACTTTTCTGCCCAATTACAAAATGTCACCCAAACCCATGAAGAAGAAGGAAGAAGCATGAAGAAGAAACCCAGGATGACACCCTGTGCCCTCCATCTTGCTTTCATCGACAACATACTAAAAATCCCAAAACCTGAATTTCTCACCAAGTCATAAACCTACATTACTCTCTATAATCTATTTCACACTTTTGTGGATTCCTGTCTATCCTGAAGTCTGGGAAACTTTCTCCATGGATGAGGGTCAAAGTTAGTGCTACCCTGGGGGTCAGGGCACCCCAGAGTAGACAGGGAAATATTCCCAGTGCTCTGGGTTTCCACAATGGGGCAGTAATGCCTCCAATTGTGCCAGCCTGTTTTACAAGAGGATGTTTAACCACAGTTTTAGTTATCACATGTGAGCTAACATAAGGCATCAGGACAACATGAACATTCATTCTTACCTTTTCTACTCAAAGCAAGTCTTCACCACCAGTTGCTAACTATAAACCTTGGGATGTCTCACATACATGAAAGAGAAAAGAATGGCACCATCTCATCAACATTTCACACACTACCTAGAAAATACTGCTCTTGAAAGACCTAGCACTGAAGGACAAGGCAAGCCTTTCCACCAGGTGTTCCACAGCCAGGTGAGAAAAGACAGAAGCAGCTTAAAGTAACAGCCCAGCCTTGGCATAGCTCCAAGACGCGTCTTACTCATAAAACCCAGGTAAGAAAAAAGACACGATACTCCCTTCTCCCTGTCCAAGGATGATACAACTTGGTGCTGACTGAGAAAGGGTAGCATCTAAATTACACACTGAAACAGATACTACAAAAATAAGCAGCTGTGGCATTTCAGCCAGGTGGTCATCTTCAGCTGCAGTCAAGAGGGAAAATAACTCTAGACATCTCCCTTGCAGATACTTCCTGATTACAACCTTATGCCAAAAACCCACCTCATTTTCACTTCTGGTATACATTTTAATTACTCCTTGTGTTCTTAAAATATACTTTGTCAACTAAAAGCCATGAGCAGAGATTCTGGAGATACTTAAGCAAGACCTCTTCAGACTTGTAATCAACATGGATATAATTAAATAGTCAAGCCAATGCTCAGTCGCACTATTTATTTTCTTGCAACAATTAGTTGCACGTGTGTGGTCTCTTGTTCACTGTTTATTCATTTCTCAAAAAGCAGATTAGCATTGTGTTTCAGAAAAGAGAAGACTTTTACTGACCTAACTCTTCCTTTTATTACTTATTTCCCCCAACTATTTTCAACCAGCCATTAAATAAGAACGTTTTGCCCTTGCCTGATAAAGCAAACAGTATCTGAAGGTAGCATCACAGGAGAGAAACTATTGCATATCATGTATGAGCAAAAAACAAAACCACAACAGATCTTGGTATCAGTACACATCTGGAAGTTGACTGAGCCCTGGTGTCTGTTGGTGCTTTCAGGAAGGATTCCCTTCCTTGCAGCATTACTGGCTGTGATACGGTTTTTATACCCAAAAGTCCAAGAGTGGAGAGGACAACAAACCCTACCTGACCCCTGCAGGAGAAGGTCAGGGCCCTGCCCAAGGCTGACTGGCTGGGAAATTACCTGTGTCCCCTTTAGGCAATCACATCCTTCTGTGACAAGTAACCCACAGACAGACATGGAACAGATTGTAGTCCTCTGCTTCCCACACAGACCAGCAGCCACACAGTTAAAAGCTGATCATCTAAATCTTGCCCACGAATGCAGGGCAAACAAGATCACAACATTCTAAAAGGTTAAGAGTGGGAATCAAAACAAGCTTAAAAGGTCATTAAGTCAAAGATACTTTTGCATTATTGGAGTGGTTCAAGTTTCTGAAGACAGACTAGAAAACTGGCCAAGAATAAAAATTTTCATTTTGCCTTCCTCAATAGGAAACTGCCTTTTTAATTAATTTAGCAGATCATTCACAAATAAAGTGTAAAATCCTTCAAGCTACTTTAGATAACTTTCCATATTGGAAGGGACTGTCACCTTTTAAAAAGGCCATCATAACATAACACAACCTGCATATTCTAGTTAAAAATTCACACTGGAAAATGGTTTCTACTTTCTAAAAACACTGCATTATCTAGTTATATTTTCCTCTTCTAGCTTTCTATAAATACTTCAGGTGTGGTTAGAAAACCACGGCCAAGTTCTTCAAGAATTTTTAGTTTCCATATCATGTTTAAGGCTCTAGCATGTTTATGTTAGCATTTTCTGAAGAATACACATCATTAACTGCTAAGGCAAAACCCTTGGTGGTCTGCTTCTCCCTGACTCTGACCACTACCATTCCAATAGTTTGCAAATGACTTCCAGATGGGTATCAGTTACAGAGACAGGGAGAATTTGTGTAACATTTATAAACAGTGCTCAGTCCTGCTGCCATCTGGTGAGTGCGCTGCACTGGGACATGCCTGACGAGCCTGTGAAAAGGGCTGTGAATGGAGCACTCAACCAAACGGGCACCTTCTGCCCCTGAACAAGGCAAAACCCCTTGGCTTGTACCTGTGATGGGAGCAATGCTCCCGTAGCACATCACCTCAAAGTTACAAAATCCCAGATTGCTCCTGCAAATTTGATTCTTTGCTGGGGAGTCAGTCTGCTGCTCTGCTTCTTCTACTAGTGTTCTTTTCAGGATTTGGAAAATGATCCTCTGAAGCCTCTGCAGACTACCAAATAATTTCACTGAAGAAATGACAACCTCCATTTCAAATGGCTCCTACTGAACATTTTAATCTCAGCCTCTCCATACATATAACTCAGTTGCCTAAATAATACATTCTAATTGTCTCCTATTTCCATTCCATTAAATTCTATGATACTATTTTGCAACAATAATTAGCAAACTCTGCCAAGGGCTAATGGAACACAGCATTTGACAGTGGCAGGGCTGGGGCATGGTATGAAGATAAAGGTGTCTGGGGCTGTCTCCTTGATGGAGACCCACTAGTTGCATGCTGGTGTGGGTACTTACTGCATTCCCATTAGTTTATGGGATTTTTGTTTTCTTTAGTGCAATTCTCGGGAGAAATTCTCAATGAAAAGTCACTTATAGCACACATTCGTCTTTTCTTTTGGCACTTTTCTTTGGCATGGACATTAACTCCCAGGTGTGCATGCTGAAAAACCAAAAAAAGCAACTTTGCTAGGGCCTGGCAGTCAGAATTTGGACCTGTTCAGCTACAAATAAAAGCCAGGAAGAAACTGTGACAATCATAGAAAGGAAAAATCGTGGCTGTATAAGAGGAAGTATGAGAGTTCAGCTGTTCCTGTTCATAACCAGCAAAAATAAAGAATGAAACTTTTTTGTACCCGGTCCCATAGAGAAAAGGGAACAGGGAGAACAAAGCAGAAACCTGTCATATCTGCTGCTGGTCATTTCTACTAAGGAGCTGTTTTGTTTGAACTTACTTCATTATATTTCCATTTAAGAATAACTTGAACTGAAACAAGGGAATCTGGAATTGTGTTTTTGTTTTGGGGTTTTTTTTCCCAGAAGTTGCTTTAACACATCACATCAAGTAAGCATGCTAAGAATGATTTAAAGCTTCTTGGTGTTCACACATAATTCTGAGCTTAATGCTAGCCTATTTTTTTTAAACTGAAAACCAGGAATTTATAAGGACAATGAGGTACATGTAGCAAATGGCTCCTAGGCAATAAGCACAACAGATGATGGTTGAAGGCTCTGCCTTTCCTCTTTATCTCCTGACGCACCCCAAGGTTTATGAAGTTACACAATAACACCCACCCATTAGTTTTTATTGCTTAATTACTCATTGGGGAAAGAAAATAAAGTCTCCCACAGTTATCTAAATTTGAAAAACAGAATTGTTTGGGCTTTTCAACTTCTTGCATGAAACATGCTTACAAAGAATTAAAATTTTAAAAGTGGGCTACAAAACATACAGACATACAGGAGCATATATTATAAAGCACATATGGAATGTTTGCTAGTATATATTCTGAAGCCAACCAGGCCTTCCTAGGCCACTCTTTTTTTTCCAGCTGACTACTCATGCCATAGAGCCTTTCTTAAATTCTGTCAATTACACAAAAGCACCATCTGAAAATCTATTCTTCTTCCTATAGCATTCTTGCCTATATCACAAATACAAGCAATATCTTAAATCAGAGGGAATAAACCAGAACCTGTTAAACATGAAATGAGATATGAGATATCACACACAATTTATCTGGCATAAATCAACTCAACTGCACTTCACAGTTGTACTGACCTGAGTCAAAACTACTTAAAAAACAGGTAAAATGGAGTTAAGTGCATTGGTAATGGTAGCTGCTACGTTATCAGGACGTAAGACAGACCAGAATTCTAAGGAGAATTTTCCTTAGAAAAGGAAGAGGAGTTACTAGTTACTCTAATAAGGTCTGGAACACCTTATTAGAGTAACTAGTGAGGCAGAAGGGCAAAGAAGCAGCCTTCAGGAACCCAAATCTTTCTTCAGAAGAAAGCAATCCATCTCTTATCAATTTCTCAGTATCTTTGCTCCAGTGAGGTGCAGTGGTTGTACTGGTTATAACAGATAACCAGTCAAAGGGTTCAGGGCTTTATCTGCAGTTTTGCTACAGGGTTCATTTATTCTTTTGCCCTCTACAAATGGTTTTCATTCTTTGCTTGTTTCCTCCTTGGTGAAGTCAAAGAACACTTCCCTACCTCATGAGGGTGGTGCCTTTGGGAAAACTGTTCTTTCCCTAAGGTGATTTACTGAAAAACCTCTCAATGCAGCAGCATTCATAGCCCCATCTTGCCAAAGTCACAAATAGAGACAGCTTTAATTTGTACTTTAAATGCTCCTTAATAAAAGAAATTCTACTTTGTCACTGAAAATATGGGAGAGGCAAAGTAAATTGCAGGGGTTTTGTCTTATCTATTGCTTAGTACTGGAAGTTCTCAAAGCTCTCTTGCAGAGGCTGAACCATTACCCTCAGCCTCTCTTCACAGATAAGGAAACTCTAAGGCACACAGAAAGCACGTGTCACCTAGCAGTACTTAAAGCACTAAGTGAATGCCCAACCTGCCTCCCTGTGTACTGACTCTGAAACCCAACCTAATTAAAGACAATGTTGTTCAAAGCATGCTTCAGCTTTGCCAAGGCATCTTAGCTAAGACTTCAGCAAAATACTGAGCACATGAGGTCAAGGATTCAAAAATCCAAGTAGCATACAAGTAAAACATAAAAAAAAAAAAAAGCTAAAATGAGAGTAGGACAAAAGGGAGGTGGGAAGTGGGGGAGAAATTTCTGCCAGAGAAATAAAAAAAAAGAAGCAACAATTGTTCCAATAGCCCTGTATCACAGAACTTCTGATATAGGTCAGGATGGGCTTGTGAGCATTGCATCTGCAGCCTACAAGGACAAGGGAAGTCAGCTGCTCAGTAAATGAAGCAACACCTGTTTTATGGAACTTATGCAACAGCTATACTGTAGCTCCTTCAGAAACAATGGTAATTACACAACTATCGTGTTATCTTTGGATAACACTGTAATTAGTATGTGTCATCACTCTAGCCATGATTAAAATAATCACTATAAAAAGTCCCTTGTAAGTAGCATTTACTGTCCTGGTTCCCAAACACGTACAAGATTATATTTTTAAAGTATAATTGCTTTTTCTGTTCACAGCTCAACTTAACAGTGTTTCTCCACCCACCTTCCACTTTTTACAGCCATATGATGTTGCAGCAAAACTTGAACATGTGTAGAATACTTACAGCTCTTCCAAGTAGGGAAAGTTCTTGAAGGCATCTTCTGGTAGTCTCGTGATGTTATTCATGCTGATATCTCTGGAAAAGAACAAATACAGATGCATTAATAACCAGGAAAGGATTTTTACATCCTACGAGGATACAAAAAAGAAAGTCTCATCAGATAGTACAGTAACAGAAAAAAACCTACTCTAGTATCACACAGTAATATCTCTTTCCAGAAATTTGCATGCTAAACTTTCAAGTCACTGTAATTTGAGAATCAGGTCACAGCAAAGACCTATAAAATGCGAAGTTGACAAAATAAAGTTTTCCAACACCTCTAAACAAAAATAATTACTGTGAAACTACAGGGAAGGCATGCATGGAAGAGGCTCTACAGTATTGTTATCTACAGTACTAATTTTTACCAACTTACACTTATATACAGTTTTAACTCAGATGATTAAGAATACTCTTAAACCACAAGCATATGAAAAAAAAATATTGTGACCACCCACCATGTAAATTTTCATCCCACAGTGTCTTTAAAAAAATAATACATGCATTAGGACTTAATAAATAGCTTCTGGCAAACAACACTTCTGGAACAACTGGCAAGAATAGCAGAAACATGTCCTAGCTCTACCACAGTCTTTTTTTGTTTTCTTTTGTTTTCCTTCTACAAAACCTATAAAGTCCTCGAGGTAATAGTTTTAAGCAGATTTCATTCTCAGTCCATAAGCAGAGGAAAGCTGGCAGCAAGTGCTTACATGATAGGTATGCGGACCTGCTCAGCTTTTTTCTTTACAAAGCAGTAGTAAGTGGCAAACTTGGTGCCATCACCTCACTTCACACCTACACAGTGAGCACAGATAATCCACTCCTAAAGCAAGTTATTGCTCAATGTGAATAAAAGCAGCATGAAAACAATTCGGTTTGATAATTAAACTAACTGCGTAACAATTTATGACATAATCCAAGTTCTTACTTTCCACTCGGTTGCTGGTTTGGGTTTTTTCACTATGCAGTTAATAAGCAATTCAGTAACAGTTGTCAGTAAGGCCTTCCCTGCTTGCTGTCTTCCCCGTTGTTCTACAGTGCCTACATGCCACCTTTACACAATTCAAACAAAAACAAACAAACCCAAACTCTCCTTTTATCTCAATAATGGCCAACAAGTACCACTGAAGCCCCTCCCTGACATTAACAAGTGACTGGCAGCTGATCTGCTGCACCTCCTGTGCAGCAGAGACCCCCAGGTGCTGCCAGTGTGAAAATTCACTCTTACACTAAATCCAGAGACAGCCATTTCTCTAAAACTGCACTCACACTAAATCCATAGACAGCAATTTCTGTAAAACTGCACTCTTACACTAAATCTAGGAGCAACCATTTCTCTAAAATAAATGTTAATTAATGAAATAGTGGTCCAAAAGCTTCATTTCTCACTTCCCAGCATAAACACAGAGAGTTGCTCCTCAGCAGCTGCTAATAGTATACTAACCTAACCCATGAGCATCAAAATAAGGTTCAGCACATACAAAACAAACCCAACTGTGATAAGAGCCAAAACAAATCCTCTATGGTACAAAAGCCTCCTTCACCAAGCTCCAGAAGGAGCTGAACTGCAGATGCTTCATCCCCAGACTCAACAGCCCACACGCTTTAAGCAGTGTTTTGTGCCTTGGCAGCAGCCTGGTCACAGTAAAATGTTGCTGCTGAGGATGTTTTTCTTCTTGTGCAGGGAAGTAAATAAATGTATCAGGTACATGACTTGTCATCTGTCTGCTACATGGGAGACAGCAACATCTATTCTCACTCATTTTTCAAATTCTCACACACACATTCCACACATCCAGGCTTGTCCTCTCCTTTTTAGAGAACTGCAAATCCACTTTTGTTATTAGCTGGGAAGCGTTTATGAATAGGGCAGAAGAGTAAGAAGAGAGTGCAGACCCTAATCTTAAGAACCAGTAACCTGTGTAAGAAAATCCCAACTCTGAAAAAACAGTCCAGGTAATATAAAACCCTATTGTCATATGC
This sequence comes from Setophaga petechia, assembly GCA_024362935.1. NCBI lineage: Eukaryota > Metazoa > Chordata > Aves > Passeriformes > Parulidae > Setophaga > Setophaga petechia. The sequence continues at coordinate 54,674,836 of JANCRA010000003.1, read as the reverse complement.
AGCACAATAAATAGCGGGAGTAGAAATAAGCCAACAGCACACAGCATCAGAAAGCACTGTGCGAATGCTTATGCATCACTGTGGCAAAGATTATGGCTGCACACACATTTGTTGTTCTTTGACAGCTGAGGCAAGGAAATAACATCCACCAGAAAGCAATGGTCTTGAAATTTCCAGAGCTATAAATGCCCAGTTTCAGAAGTGCCCTATGCAATTCTAAACAAAATCAAAGGAAACCAGACACATAGAATGGTTGACATCCAAATTCAAAGCAATTTTGGCTTTCTCTGGGATCTGAAATTAACTAAAAATGGTTTTTCCCTGTAGCTTCAAGGATTAGGCTCTACAATTTTAATTTGGGAAGTAGATTCTTTGGATGCAAACATGAAACAGATCACTTTAATAATGAGAACCATCATCAATATTCTCAAATTCTACTGAAATCTATTTTCAGTGAAGCTGAATTTGTAAAAAATATAGAAAGAAATATCAACTGCTATCATCTTTATCACATGAATCTTCAGGGATTGCTTATCATGATGCCTTGCTAAAAATCTGGAATTTTTACAAAGTTACTGCATTTGCCTTCATTACATGTGGTAGTAATTCTTACTAAATAAATAAGTCAATCATTATAGCACTGATTTGCAAACTTTGGGCAATATCCAAGCACCAGCTCTGAAAGTCTCCTAATAATCATCATACAAGTCTTAAAACAATTCTTGTTTAATGAAGAACACTATGTAAAAGCAGCTTTGTTGATATATATAATTTTTTTTCCTTTCATTTCACTCTACAGAATCTCCACAAAGAATGAGTTCACAAGCACTATACACTGGTAATAAAATATTAAGTAGTTCATGACCAAGAATTTTCAAACAATATTAAGAACACCCATGACACTAAAATTAGATTACTTAATAACTAGTCTCTATAAAGTTTACCTAGTTTATTTGTGAAGATACTCTTAATAACACATAATTAATAGAAGAATTGCAACCAAAATGGCAGAGCACAATATAACAAAATAATGACAAATAATCCCCAAAACCACAGTCCAAAACAAAAATAGCCCTTGCTAAGTTTCTACTGTTTGCATTTTAGAAATAGTCATTTTACTACTCCTAAACTTCAAAAAAAAAATGCAGTATCAAGAAGGCTGTCCATTTAATAAAGATAAATATTAGTATATCCCTTGACATGTCAAAGAAGTCTCCACTGAGAAGCTGTCAAACACCACCTGCTTCTCTACTAAAAATCCCTTGGGAATATAAACCCAAAAACCATTTAGGGTGCTAATATATAAAAAAGTTCCTTAGAATGAGTAAAAGAGCATTAATACTACTATCCCAGCCCCTAGCAGTGTTCATGGGATGATGCTATCACACAACAGAAGGATCATTCCAAGAGCTGCCTAAAGCCCCTTTTCAGCAGGGCTAGGCTGGAAGACCTACTATGGATTGGGTTACTACATCCAGATCTAAGTGTCCTAAGAGCAGCACAACACCTGCAAACCTTTGAATTGCCACCAAACACACAGAACTCCTAGCAAATAAAACACCAAAACCTCCATATGTTTGCCCTAAATTTTATTGGCGAACCCTAGTTCAGACTCTGTATCTAAAAGGTTTGTCATAGTTTTCTTGTTATTTCATCAAGTCTCCAGTATGGTCTGTCAGCCCAGCAAACTACACCTCTGCCTTAATTTTAAGTTCAGACCCATATTTATGGTTGGGACAGACAGAAATATCAACAGTATCACATGAATCTTCAGGGACTGCTTATCATGATGCCTTTCTAAAAAGCTGAAATTTTTACTAAGTTCCTTTTCCCCAGGAAGTGCAAAACAGACACAACAGCTCAGAGAGAGTTAAGATAATGGTAATACCATGGTTTACACTGCAGATTCATTGGGAAGAAGGAGAACCATGGGTAGACCTGCAACTTTCACCAGGTAGCCATCAACTGGGTTTATATGTACTCAAGAGCCAGGCTAACTTAACTCTTCACACATTGACCAACATTACCAAGGCAGAGGCGGCAGATGCCCCATTCCTGCAAACACTGAAGGGCATGATGGGGCAAAGAGGCTGAAACTAAAAGGATGGCCAAGAAGCTGGCATTGAAACTAAAATATGAGCTGCCAAAGGTGGTAACCTCTTTATCAAGAGGCTGGATCTCTGGGGATAACATGAATCACAGCCTTATATTTACAGTTGGTGTCACCATTTTAGGGAGGAGAGATGTAACACAGAAAATAAACCCAGTTGCACTCCCTCCTATAGTGCCATGGCTGCAGTTTTGAATGATAAACAAGGCTTCTTATACTCCAACAGAAGCTTTGTCCTTCTTCCAAAAAGGTACTACAGAAAAGAATAAAACTAACTAAAATAGTAGCTTGTAGCTGTGAATGTTCTTTTGCCATCCCAGGTAATGCAGAGATTAATTTTTACAGGCAAAAGGTGAAAAGTCAAGCCAAGGTACTCTGGCACTCATTTGCTGTCTCCAGCCTGCTCAGGTAGATCCTTCCAGTTTATTCTAACAACTACTTGAATATTCACTTCCAGCTGAGTAACGCAGAGTTTCCTGCTTTCACCTAACACAGAAACACTTTAAAGTCATTAAAAATACTTATACTAACTGGCAATCATAGTAAAAGCAATGAAACCCTCCCTCTGCTGAAAATAGGCATAAAATGAGGTTTATGTGTTCTTGCGAATATGAAACTGTTGAGGTTTCCCCATTTAAAGCTGTTGTGTCTATTTTCCTTGGAAAAGGAAAGGCAGCTTTGCTGGACCAGAGTAAAAAACACAATCATCTTGCATAATGCCAGATATTGAATCATTTTTAGATTGACCAGCAGTGGAGACTTCAGAACTGAACTAGAAAACATAATGCACTTAAACTTTTTATTAAACTCCTTCTGCAAGAACTCCAGTTCCTGATGTGAGGTTTTAGTTACTTGGATTTATTTTTTTCTTTCAAGGATTGTTGATTTTACCACTAACCAAAGTCAAACATCCCCTGGCTTAAGGATGAGCAGGAATACTTCCTATCCTGGACAGAAACTTACTGATTCTCTCATATTTTACAAACAGAAACTCTCATCTTTAAATAGTGGCTTCAATCACAGCTTTCATAAGTGCATCAGAGAAAAGAACATTAGATGCAATGCACAGCATGTCCCAGTGTCTCCTGCAGGCACAGTTAGCCTTCTCTGTCATTTTAAAGCACTGCCTCTGTCATAAAGGAGCCTGAGCCCTGTTAGATTTCTCTCTTACACCAACTGCCTGAGCATGACTCTGGCTGGAAAGAACAGATGACTAGAGGTGATGGACAGGGAGGAGTGGGACAATAATTCTGGGATGAGAAAAAAAGCTGCAACAACAAAAAGGGACAGCAAAATGGGAAGTACAGACTTCCTGTAGGACAGAGAGGACAACAAAATGAGAGATAAACTAGCCCAAGATATAAGCACAGAGACTGGCATTGTTTTCCTTTTCAATATCCAAAATAACTGATGGATATTGAAAAGGAAAACAACACCAGTCTCTGTGAACTGAGGGACATTTAGCTGCAACAGTCTTCTTTTTTGTAAAGACAATACCTACCATTTCTAACTGCATCTCCCCCAAATGAGTGCACATCTTAGGCAAAGAAACTTTTTGCACAGCTCTGTTGCGCTGGCATGTCTCCTAAAACCCACAGGAGATGCCAGTGTTACACCTTCTGTCCTAGCTCACACTCTCCTCCCTCAACACTTGGCTCTGCACCGAACTGGGGGCACACACACCTTCCCACCACATCCATGCACTTCATGCCAGTGACCTAAAACACTCTGCTTTGTAAAAAAGGTCTTAAGCCAAACCATGAAATACCTAGCTACAGAAAAGAAAAATTACATCTCAACAAAACCAAAATGAGATTGGCTGTTTAAAACAAAGAAGATCAAAATACATCCCTGTGCTTCCCAGCACTTTATTAATAGCTATCTACTTTTTGGCTTTTTGATTCTGTCAAGTTTAGAAAAGAAGAGAGAAAAGGGAAGGAGATAGAAAAAGAGAGGGGAGCGTTGGCTGAAGGAAAGAAGATCATGTTTCAACAAGGCACCTTTAAATTCCTATAAAATGCTGCCTCTGAGCAAGCTTAACCTGTTTGTTGATAGATAATAGCATGTAATACTGTAGGCTCCATTCAGTCTTTTCCAATGTCTGGGCCGTCTGCCACTGAGTTATTTAATTATAACACACAGAAAATTACTTAGGCAGAGCTATCTATATTTGAATAAAGCCCTCCTACCTACCTGCACAAAACCATTAGGTAATAGGTCTCAATCTTATATAAAATTCTGCAGGTAATACCCATGATCCAGTTTCAGCAGTAGGAAAAGCTGAGGCTGTTCATATTTTTAGCAACTACATTAAATAAGCCAGGATATTGCAAATGCACCTCAACATGATGCTGGGAAGTACTCAGCAGCAATCAGCCATCCTTTCCCATTTGGACCATTGATAACATGGATCATGACCTGATTACAGTAACGCTGGTGAGGACAAAGACAAAGTGACACAGATTTTTCTAAGCACACGAGACCAATGGCTTTTCACCAGCTATCAGAAACAAATAAAAAACAAAACAACAAAACCCCACAAAGAAACAAACAAAAAGGACCCATTATACAGCTGCATGGCAATGGTCAGTACTTCAAGTTTTATCCAGGTGTTAACCTGTGTCTGTGTTAGCCAAGAGAACTTCCTGGCGTTGTGGCAGTGGGAGAGGCAGAGACACTGGAACCAAGACAAGTAGGCAGGGGGAGAAAAGAAATCAGACAAACTCAAGCTGAGACTAATATTAAGTTGTACTGCAATGCTACAGTCTTGAAGAAATACATTCAGTGCCCAGCTCCTTGTAGGAACATGTTCACATGATGAAAACCAATGTGATTTCCATCCAAATCACACCCCTCAGCAGCCAGTCTCATGGGAGAGAAGGAACTGAATTACATCTCTGGTTTAGATCTTCTTTCCCATTTAGTCAGTTCCTTCAGGATGGTGATAAAACTACTGAAGAGACAGAATAAATGAAGTCACATTAATAGTGCCCCATGTCTTAATTGTATTCGGTATGTAATGAAAGCATGGAAAGCCTAGAGGATCAGCATGAAATTTTCAATTCAATTAAAAAGAAACAAATTTGGTAGTAGGGTTTTGTTTTTATTCTATCTTTCTGACGACAAGAAGCCAACAATTCTCTTCCAGAAGCAACATGTCACAACTACTGCTTGGAATGGTAACAGCCTGCACTAGGAATCCAAAGAGTGCAGCTAAAATCCAGGGATACACATTACACACAGACATGCCAGCCCCAGCAGTGAGAAATCATCAACAGCAAGAAAAGAAATACCAGGCACAGATGAAGTTTACAGAGGAAACTACACTTGGAAAGTGTTTGAGTTTGCAATGAAGTCTGAGTTCAAAATAAAGTTTAAATAACATGCTGAGAAATTAATTTCTTACCTTTTGTCTACTACCTACATCTCTTACAGCAAGGTAGTAGCATGATAGTGTAATACCCATACTATTACCTAACATTTCTATGGTGAGAGGACCCCAGTGTCAGACTGGCATTGTATTTAAAGTTTGCACTCTCTCCATTTCTGACAGTCACAACTACCTGTGCCCATCTTCCATTGGGAAGGGTCCACTGGGTATTCCACCAGCCAGAACTCTGCAGTATTAACCATCCCTTATCTCCTATCCTTACTGCCTGTCCCAACACAATTTTCCTTTTGATACTTATCTACTGTTGCTTTTCATGTGAACCAAGATGTTAATGGCAAAAGGGAATATTTTAATTAATATAGATTTTTCTTCTTATTTTTTCAGCTCTCCCCAGCAATCTTAAGCATGTTTCTCCTGCCTGTGACAAGAACACAGAGATCTCCAAAACTTAAAGGTACACAAACCTGTTCTGTACTCACAGGCCATTCTGGAGTAACAGAAAGCCAATGAGACATGGCATCTTTTACAAGCATGCTTCGTTTTCCAATTCTTTCAGAAGTGGGAAAACACTTACAAGAAAGAAAGTATCCAAATATTTAAAACCTCAGTCAGTACCTGCAGTGATGCTAAGAAAGGCACAGCTAGCATTCCCACCCAGCAGTACCCGTGCTATCTCACTAATGAGCACCAGGTCTTATCACCTGTTGTTTGCATTGCAGGAGAAGCTGAGGGCCCTGCTCAACACGTCAGTGGACTGGTGCTGTACAAATACACAGCTGGAGACACTCCTCACCTACAGGGGTTTGCTGCCTAAATGCACTCAACAAACAGCAGGGCAAGGAATACAAGTGTGCACAGGTACGTGAAGTAAGCTAAAAAAAAGTCACCTACAGAGCCTGAAGCCCCCTCCAGCTGACCAAGGCTGCTCCCATGTTTTGTGCCCAGCTACCACCTATCATGACCTTTCCAAAACCAATTAATTACCTTTCCAAGCCCCTTTTGCTTGTCTAACAGGAAAACAGGACAGGAGATTGTTCTGACAATTTCTTGTTGGGTAGATACATAGGTTCTCTCCATTTGGTAGCAGCAGAAAGAAATTATGCTCTGACTTATATACAACGTTTCCATTCACTTTTCTGTGGCTCTAACTGGGAACAAAGTGACAGCACTTGACCTGACTTCTCATAATAATCAAACTTCAGAAATAATAAAAACTTTCCGAAATAATCAAACTTCAGATCATCCACCACCCCTGGCTACTAAAGAAGATTTTGATTATCATAAATTTTTGTAAATAGGGGTACACAGAACCCTTTCTAAAAAATGTAAAAAAAAAAAGCAGCATTTATATCCTGTAGATTTCAGTAAGCTTTTAGCTGAAGCAGGACCTACAACTTTTTCACTGGCAGCAACTGAAAACCTGCAATACTTCAGGCAGGCCTGTTCCTGCAGAGAAGTAACACGTCCCTCTTTCTCCTTCCGTATCTCTAAGTCATTTCTCCCGCCTTCTCCTTCCCGTGTCACATCAACCTGTTGCTGGATTTTTTTCCTTCCACCATAGTGTTTTAGCTTTCTTTCAGACACAGTAACTAGCTCTAATGTACCCTATTCATGTGCCAGTCAAGCCATCATCAAGGTCCTGGCGAGAACAATACCGGCACTGCAAAGCCCTATTTTGAACTGGTATTTGAGTCACTGCGGGCCAGCCATTAAGCAATCACACATACAGTTAATGGCTCTTGTTGACACCTGGTAGGGAATTAACCTAGAAAAAAATTCCACTGCATTATTATGAAAGTGATCCCGTCCCGGAATAGGAATATAATGTAAGTTAACATGATCATCAGTTAATTTTTAAGAGAGACACTTTGAGAGCAGATTACACCCTAAAGGAAGGGCTTATTCTAAATTGGTGGAGGGAACAAAATGTCTTTCAGTGCAGGAGTATTTCTTTTATACAGAGATTTACACAGTTGGAGATGATTTACAGCAGAGAGTAAAATAATGTATTGTTCACAGTTTCATAATTATTTACTCTAAGGAATACAGTTATGACAGAGACTTGAGTACAAAAAAAAAATCAAACCATGTGACAGGCACACTAATCCGGGAATCTGAGAGCAAATCTGCACCAACATACTCCGCCTGTACCTACGAGTATTCATCACAAAATGTAAATAACCAGTGAGACCACAAAGAGGTCCAGGGACAAAAGCAGGTGGGAACTCACGTCATGCACATCCCTGATCGGGAACCAATTTGCATGTCCTGCTATCAGCCAAACTCCTGACAGGAAAGCTTTCAACATGGTTATGTCACAGCTACCCTCTGACTTGAGACCTTTTTGAAAAATAATTTATATCAAGTAAGATCATCTTAGCTTAAAAAATACGCATCTAAACACCATAAAATACAATTTTTGGCAAGACTTGACATTATTTGTAATTGCCAGTAACGGAAAGCAGAAATACTTCTATTTCTTTTAACCCCTAAGTCTGCACACATAGGGAAAGGGGAATCCAGCAACAGGTTACACATTTAAGAATTCAACCAACTATACCCTGGCTGTATATTTTTGTGCTCTTTTTATTTTTTGGGTAATCAGATGGTGTTAGCTGCCTTTTATGGAGCAGGCAACACCTATGGTAGTAGGAGACAAAATTACTGAAGAAGGCACTAAGAAAAAATGTCACATGTAGCTCATGCCTGTAATAAAATCAACAACAGAAACCCTAAAGAGCTTTATGGAAGGGTATTTGTTATGTCGTAAGTAAATGAAGTTTAACACTACACCAGCAACTAAGTTGAAACAGCGTAGCCTTGCCAGTTGCATCAACTGTCCTTACCATAATGGAATCACCAGTCACTGAGGTTAACTGTGTCATTTTTCAACAGTGCTAACTGATTTGTCTTTATTGAGTTCTCAGTTCCAGGTTTAATCCATATCTGTGTTTGAAGTTAAAACATACTGCAAAACTCAACACCAACACTTCCCACACGACCAAGCCACAGTTGTGTTCATTAGTGCTGAGGAAGTTCTGGAGCCCTTTTCCCTTATCACAGCCCTCCATGAACAGGAGGGCAGTATGTAACCAAACCAGTTCCATGAGACTTGGGTCCGTCTGTCCCGCCTCCAGTCTCAGGTTTCTGCCGCACAACCCCCAGCACCCACCAGGCACGTTTCACTGCAGGATCAGCTCCAAGGGCAATGCCATAAACTCCAACACGCCCTAGCAGGAGCGTGGGGAGTCACACTCACCCTTTGGACTCCAAGGACACCACATCCCTCTCCACCTAGCAACACAAAACAACAAATGCCTCACACTATAAATCCCAGCCAGCTCCAGCACCTTGCCTAGCTCCAGCAGAGAGAGATCTCTTGGGTTTACACGGGTTGCTTTCTTTCCCAAGTCTTGGGTCCGAAGGAGAACACTTCTGCATCTCTGCGAGGTAGGAGAAGGCTAAAGCTACCCATGTTCCTGAGATATCAATTCATACAAAAACCTTCTCTTGCAGCTTCACTGTGTGTGTTTCTGCTCTACTGCAAAATGAGAACATAAACAGCTATAAATCAAATTTCATAAAAGTGCCAACTTTAGTAACTATAAGTACTTTGAATTTCATTCTTTTTTTCTGGTTTATTTTGGTGTTCTAGTCTGTCCCGCCCAATGTTTTGAAAGCAACCAGAGTCTCAAAAGTCTGGGTGAGAGACCTACATTTTTAGAAGGCTAAAACCAAAAAAATTGCAAAACGAAACTGGTGTATGAACACAGTCACTGATACAATGATGCCAGATGACAAAATTTAAATGGTAGTCCAAGCCTATATACAACAGCTTTAGCATTTAAGCATTTTTTTTTCAATCAAATATAACATGTAACTTGGATGTAACTAAAAACTATTTCTGGCAAAAAGCACTCAAAATATCTATACTGAGGGAAAACTAAAAGCACATAGTACAACTTCCTAGTGCCAAAATAGACTTCCTGGTAGCACCTGGAAGGACCTTTTTAGAACCAAACATGCTTATATATAGCAACTTTCAAAGTATCTTAAATAAAATGATGAAGAACAACCAATTTTGTAAGATGTAAAACTTAAGTTTTGAACAGTTTTGGTCATCAATTACTGCATATCATTTTAACATTAGAGTAATTTCTACTTTATGGCATTTAAAAGATTAAAGTCTGCCTAAAGTTTCCCATGTGGCTGAGTTCATGGGTGCTAGCATACAACCTGCATTTCTCTTAGGAAACTGTGCCTTCAACAAATGGCAAAGCTGCTGCCTTACTGACAAGGAGTGTAGCTGACTACAAGAACCCAAACAGCCTCATCAGCCTTCCTGCTCTGCAGAGTTATGGTTTCAGTTACATTTCTCTTCTTGATTTGAGATCCATGTCCAAGTTCCTTATAGATACATATGAAGACATGGGTTAAGCATCCACCTTAGCTCCCAGTGAATCTCAGACATGAATTAAAATCAAAGCTGCCCAATCATCTGCCAGGACACTCTTACGAGAAGAGCCACAGGTTCACCTCCTATTTCAATAGTATAGGACTGAACAAGGGACATGAAGGCAGTCTTCAAACCCCATTTTATTTCTTTTCACACAGAGTGCCAGGAATTATCTTATTATATGATTTCTCACACAGCTAATTATTTCATTTCAGGAAGTCAAATCCACATATGCTTTTTGCCTCGTGAAAAAACACACAACTCTTGTTCCCTGAGAGCCAGGCTGCCTGCTCTCAGCACTTCCTACACACATCTCTCCTTGCCAGGAGTCTGCAGAGCACAGCCCCACAACTGAAAACATCCCACAAATGACAAGTGCCTCCAAGTCACATGCTCTGAGGATTCTCTGAGCCTCAGACAATGCTGCCTGCAGTAGGCTAAGCTCATGGGGGCACAACTCACTTCAGAACTTCACTCCATGTGGGTGAGCAACACAGCAGGATGTGGCAGCAGCAGTCCCATCTGTGAGTAACAGACCAGGCTACATACACCAAAAAAAAAAATCTATAAAGGAAAAAATTTGGTCTGGATAAAGAGAAATCAAAGGAAAGCATCAAAACTCCTCTTTATTCACCAAGAGATGAAGGAGGAATGTTCTCAGCACTTCCACTTCCAAAGGTCTGAGGACAAAAGGCAGACTCTCCTCTCACCTGCAGCAGAAAGCCACATAAGTTGAGGAGCATCACCTTTGTCCACATGTTTAATACTGTTATTGTTGATAAAAACAAGAGAAAGCTCCCAGTACCTAAAGTGATTTCAGCATTTATTATAATAAAAAGGAAGGCCCAAAGCAAGGGGGCCAAGGCTGAGCAGAAGCGTTCCCGTCGAGGATGAAGCAGCGCCGGTGCAGGGGCTGCTCAGCAGCGATGGCCCCGATGGAGCAGCACAACCTCAGTGGGTCAGAAGCCCCTTTTTATCCTGTTTTTTGTCCCTCTGGATTTGTTTCTTTTCAGATCCTTGGTTTGCATGAAGGTTTAAGGTGTTCGATTGGCCCATTACACTTCTGTCCAGGCTGGCTCGTTTCCCTTGGGGGTGGGTGCACTTTACTGAGGTGTGTACGGTACCTGGAGTACCGTATTTCTTATACCTACCCTTTTAAAATATAATAACCAAACTAGCAGTACATGCTTCACAATCTATCCACTATCTTACAGCAGTTTCTAACCTATTTTTAACAATTGTAAATGATGCCTAAATGCAAAGAAGCTTCCAAAGCAGCCCAGCTCAAGCAGTGACAGGCCAACAAGAAGCCAACACGACAAGAAGTCCCCTATGTAACAAAAACACATCAGCTCTGACTGAAACATTGGCCCTTGCTCTAAAATTGCTCCTAACTGAAGGGGACTTCTCTAGAATCCCAACAGTCAGAGAACCTGCTTCTTAGTTCACTGAGCCTCTTTAGACATTTAAACTACAACCACTGAAGCAAAGGAAATGTGCAGGGAAAAGAAGACGTTTTTAATTATAAAAGAGCTGGGGAAAAGATTTTTATAATGTACTGGACCAAGCAATAGAGATATCGGAGAAGGGGTGACAAGTTTCAGGCACAGTCATTTTCTGGGTCCTTAATGGTGTGCTTTGCTGTTGTAGGGCTTCCCACTAACCTGCGGCGGTTGTTCCTCTGTCATTACTGCATACAGAGGAGCCAGCACAGCTTGGGCTGGCAAGCCTTAAGAGAGCTAAATGCACACTGTACACCAATTAGAAAAACTCTACAGTTCAAATCAACTGCAATTTGAAGGTAAAAAAAGAAAATAAGAGGAGAAAAGTAAATTAAAAAACCCTCACTCATTCGCACACTCACAGAAAAAGCTGAGTACACTGTTAAGATGGGGAATCCAGTCCCTCACACGTTCCCATTCCCTGCCAGCATATTCACAGTAGTTTTCAATAAACATCTAGACAAGTCACTGGAAGGCAAAAAAAAGATCTGTTTTCTTTCGTACAATTACACAAAAATAACTGTCATCACAACCATCCTTGTGGTGGAAGAGTCCATATTTGCCTGCAGTGAAATCCGTCTGCAGCTGCCCTGTGGAAAAGACAGCCAATAATTGGCTTCTTTCACCTCTTAACCATGAACAAAAGTGTCATTCAGCTCGCAAAAGGAGAGAAGGCACCAATGGATGGTCAGCTCTCTGAGCCAATGGGCTGGAATAACAATAACCCTGTAGCATTTTCTTTTTCCTTTTGTTTAGTCTTTCAAAGCCCTTAATTAAGTCCCTCACAAAGCACCCCTACAGGCTTCTTTCAATGAGGCATTACACGCCTGTTTTCTTGTATTGAAAGAAGAAAAGTAACAGGGATTTCTGAAACACATTAAGCAGTATACACAATTTCCACGTATTCACAACTGAAATACTGTTACATTTGAGCTTTTAAATATTATCATCAATAACAAGAAGTTCAAGCTTACTCTGCTGACTCTTTGCTGTACATCCCTTGCTAATACAGGTAGTCAGAAATCCAGCCTATCTGCAACAGCTCGCTCAAAGCCATCACGAGACAGCAGCTCCCGAAAGGAAAGCATGTGGAAAAGGCACGCTGATGAAACATCCCTGGGCGTCCCGAGGCACACAGCTGAGAAAGGACCGAGAACTGCTGACACTGCACATGACACATCAGCATGCTCTGAAAATACAGCTGCTCAAGGCTCAAGTGTAAACCCTGCTATCTAACTGGCCTCTCGCACAATTAAATATCTGCTTGCATTTAAAATGATGAAGGTAATCACTATTTAGGACCAAACTGATGTCATACTGATGGTTGTGTATTAAACAGGACATTTGAGAATTACATCTGCTTTTCAGCAGCACAGGCAGATTCTGTTTGACAGAAATGCTATAGAAACTTGTAATATTTGAGCCACAAACACGAAACAAAACAGTTTTAAGAAAACACCATTGAAATATCATCCTCACAGATGCAGGCTGGTTGGAGGAGACCAAGTCATCTAATTCCTTCCCACTCCAAACCAGCCAAAGCAGCAGACTAACGTGGTCACTGTTTTTTGGGAGGCATCCAGTGCATGTGGTGAAGGGTTCAGGGGTGGGTAAGGAGTAGCAGGTACAAGCACCACTTGAAGCCATCACTTGCCCAACCATGGTCCAACCCTCCAGCTGCTGCTGCCTCACTCCATTATCCTGTAAATACAAGCAGCCTCCCCCTGTGGGAGACTGGCCCGCCAGTCCAGCCAAAAGCTACCAGAATCATTACCAGAGGATATTTTTCATATTAAAGAACCACAGGCTGAGGCTCTGGTGATCCCTAAAACACCTTCTCCCGAGAGAAAACTGGAATAGCCTTTTTGTGATTGACATGAAGAACAGAAAAAGCCATTTTTATTGCAAACACCAATCTGAGTGAATGCAAAAAGCAATGTTTGAAAATCCTCTCTACACCACCTACATCTCAGGCAGGCACTATTTAACAAGCACCACATGCTATAAAGAAAACTGTGTCCAGGCAAAACCTGGGATTGTTCAGCTTGGAAAAGAGAAGGCTTTGGGGTGACCTAACTGCAGCCTCCAGTACCTGAAGGAAGCCTAGAAAAGCAAGGGATAAAGACTACTCACAAGCACATGGAGTGGCAGAAGCATGGGATCAAACTGAAAGCAGCAGCTCACATTAGATACCAGGAAGACATTCATTACTGTGGGAGTGGTGAGAATGAACCAGCTGCCCACAGAAGCTGTGGGTGCCCCATCCCTGGAACATCCCTTGCTCAAGCCAGGGTGGATGGGAGTCTGACGTGGTCTAGTGGAAGGTGTGCCTGCCCATGGCAAGGGGGTTGGAATTAGGTTATCTTTGGTCCCTTCCAACCCAAACCATTGATTTTCATATGATTTTATGAAAATGCAACTGGGTAAAAATCAACAAGGACCTTTCTATTATTTTTAAAATAATAAAAAACCTTTTTGTATTTTTTTAAAATACATCAGAGCATCAGCTGCTGGTAACTCTGTTCACATAATCAAAGAAGCAACTTTCCTTTCAGCAATGGTCATCTAATGGTACTCAGTGATTTTGCTTTTCAAAGATAAGAAGGCCTACTTAGGCATTATACACCAAAATCTCTTTCTAGTCTTACCTTAGACCACTGAATTAAGGCCACAACAAATAATACATGACGACCACCTGTCCTAAATGTTGTTCCCGTTTCCTCTTCCTACAAGAAAATATGATGTAACTATATAAAAAATAAGGAGGAAAAACCTACAGCAATGTCTGCATGGCTTGGTTTGAAGGTCTAAGTCCAAGCATATATTTTTGGAAAGCCTTTATCAGAATGTCTGGTATCCCTGACCTCAGAAGAGTTCAACATTGATAAAGGACTAACTGCACTCAAATTCTTTTACACTATTGACAATTTCTGTGATTATTTACCACAGCAGTTCAAGAGGAACTCTTCCCTAGCAGCAAAGAGCAAGAGAAGTAATTTACATTCTAAAACCAAGCATGAAAGCTATCCTAAGTGCATCCAGCGCACCAGTGACAATCAATTTGCATCAAGCTCATAAAAATACTGTTAGAGTATCTGATAAAACTGCACTATAGTGTGAGAATGTGCCATTGCAATGCAATATAGAAAAGCGTAACAAGACCCTGTCCATCCTGTGCAACCCAAGGCTCACACTTTGTCTCTCACTAGCTGCATGGCTCAGTGTCTGTAGCTAGGATATTTTCTGAAAAAATCCTTCCTTTAGGATTTTTTTCTCCTGAGAAGCTGAGAGGCCTCAGGAACAAAATGTAAACAAAATGTAATTGATTATCTGCTGCTGTGGGATGCAACAGGTGGATCTGTGATTGGCCTCATGTGGTTGTTTCTAATTAATGGCCAATCACAGTCTGCTGGCTCAAACTCTTTGTCCAAGACACAAGCCTTTGTTATTCTTTCCTTTTCTATTGTTAGCTAGCCTTCTGATAAAATCCTTTCTTCTATTCTTTTAGTATAGTTTTAATATAATATATATCATAAAATAATAAATCAAGCCTTCTGAAACATGGAGTCAGATCCTCATCTCTGCCCTCTTCCCCGGACCCCTGTGAACATTGTCACAAGTGTCTAATCTGCTGTTGTCAAAAAACAAACACCTCCCCCAACCAAACAACAACAAAAAACTGACAAAAAACCTCAAATAAACCAAAACAAAACCAACCAAGCAAACATGGCCACAAACTAAAACACAGAAAGTCCCACTGAGGTACCAACATGAGGAAGTCCTTCTCTACATTGAGGGTGGCAGACCACTACAAGAGGCTGCCCAGGGAAGTCACTGAGTCTCTCTCTGGGGACATCCAAACCTCACCTGGACACACACCTGTGCCACCTGCTCCAGGTGACCCTGCCTTGGCCAGGGGGGTTAGCCTAGAATATTTCCAGAGGTCCCTCACACCCTAACAATTCCGTGGAAAAAAATGAAAACAAACACCCCAAAACTACTCAGACATCAGAGGCACTCACAAACATGACTACTGGTTAGGAACTGCACCCCAAACTGGATAGCTGTGCTAACCAAACTAGGTAGGACACACAGCTCTGGACCTCTGGATTCTGCCCTAACATGAATAAAATTAGTATATTTACTATTGCTGACACAATAATATAAGCCAATAAAAACTTAGTATATTTTCTAATTTTTAAGGAAAATGTATACAAACATATGAAACGGTTCACAGAAACCCTCTATCAAAAACAACAGATAGCCCTCACTTGCAATTATAAAAAAGAGGTCAAAGAAGGTCTCATTACTAGTTATTTTTTTGAAAAGGTTAAGTTATCTCTTCAGTTTAATTTTGTTCTCAGTATTTAAATGACTACACTTATTTAAAACCAATCAGATTTTAATCACTAAACTGTCAAGAAAAAAAAAACAGCTTACTTAATGCAAAAACATTTCAAGTATTCACATGAAAAACAAAGACCTACCACACTGACTAGCTGGTCCACACTCCTTGCAACAGAGATTAAGGCCTGTCAACTTTGATCATATACATAGAATCAATTTTTACACAAACACACCTAATTGATGTGTGAGTGAAAAGAAGCCACCCACAGAAGGCAAAACCTGAATGTATTTCCAGCTAGCTCATAGACAGAAACAGTATGTGCATTTTCCCAGCAATATGCATTTTACAGATTAACTCCAACAAACAAACTTGGCTTATGAACATTTGTCTCCTTGGTTATCTCCACAGGACAAGCACGGGCATATTTTCACATCATCACAGATATTCTACAGGCAAGGAAGTACACCCCAGGTTTTACCT
The DNA here is from genome assembly GCA_024362935.1 of Setophaga petechia. Taxonomy (NCBI): domain Eukaryota; kingdom Metazoa; phylum Chordata; class Aves; order Passeriformes; family Parulidae; genus Setophaga; species Setophaga petechia. The sequence continues at coordinate 54,658,549 of JANCRA010000003.1, read as the reverse complement.
AACGAAAAACCACTGACCAACAGTGTCAATTCATATGGAAACAACTAAAATTAATACAAGGTGGGCAAAACGTATCCTTGCTAAGCTCTCTTAGTAACATGAACTGGTTTGTCTTGCTCTTGCTTATTTTGAAGAAGTCTGTTTTTTCCTACCTTGAAAGACTGAATTTTACTGGCTCAGTAAACCAAGGCCAGTAAAACTTGCCACACAGCTTGAAACCTCCTCCTAACACAGACACCTTTGAGCTATTGACACCCTGTTTCCTCATTACCAATTTAATCATTTGCTTCCATTAAAACACCCATTTTTCCAATTTATCACCAGCAAAACTATGAAGATAACATTAAAAAAAATAAATTAACACCCTGAAAGTTCACAGAGTAAAAAGGTTTCTATTGAAACTGGCAAACTATTTTTAATGCAACAAATGAAATAATGCTCTGCAAATACAGTGTCAGATTGCACAATAAATAACAATCTATCTTATACTCACTATCCAATCTAAAAAGTGTAAAGCAGATGCAGAGATTTATATTAAATTTTAGTTGAGGGACAGGTGATCCGATTAGAGATGTAAGAGACTACCTTAGAGGAAAAGGTGAGGAAATGGGCAAGACATGATCACTATTTGTGTTTTTGAGCAAACACAAAGAATGAAGAAGGCAATTTTGTTTTAAAAGATCCATACTTTGTCAAGTTAAAACAGTTTCTTTTTTCCACATACGAAAAGACAGTCAACTTCACAAATATTTAGTGCAATTAACAGTAGAGTTAAATTATTATTCCATCTTAATAAGAACACTAAATATTCAAAGGTTCAAGACAAATGGAACATTTTCCAGCTTTTCATTATATTTACCACAAGATAGTTAGATATAAGGACTATTTATAGTAACCATAGTAGAGTGAAGCAACCATCCCTTACATATCAGACTGTATCTTGTACAGCATACAGATTAATTAATGAAACAGCTTTCAGAAATAATTCTGTACCACTCAGCTCAAGAAATTCTCTGTTCTAACTACCAATGAATTAAAATAAAAATGGTTTTGACAAAGAATGTATGCACTTTGTCCCTGCTGGTCTTTACCATCAATATTTTCTTTTCTTTCATCCATACTATGCATTAAGAAGGTCATCATGGAAGGCAAACAGAAGGATACAATCCTGAGAAATTTCCACAAGATGAAATTGCTATTATAGTATTTCTTTGCTACCACAGGAGGAGTCTGCCTGGCAGCATTGCATCACATTCATCTCAGAAATACATTTGAATACTGTATGGCTAAACAGCTGTCAGTAGAAAGCAATGGTTGAATGAATGGATGTTATTAGGTAACTTGAATGTCTTTGTACCTGCAAATAGAGTATTGAAGGGCAGAGTGAACTGGTGCTTTCCTGATGAACTCACAGGGCCTACAGCTCAACGAGAAATGTTTAGAGCTTGCTTATTCAGTACATCCTAGTAGTTTACTTTCTGCACATGAAGCTTAACATGCTATTTAAAAGGTGTAATTTATGTTTCCAAGACAGCTCCAGGCACTGCCTTGTCTGGAGCTGCTTACCAAGCAACTATGTTTCTCCAAACAAACTTATGTGCAGAAGGGTAAAGGGCAGTAAAGGTAATTATTGGAAGGAAATCTCTCCCTGGGCCAGAAAAGAATAACTAACCTTGTGTATGTTTAATCACACGGGGAACTGGACACTGAAATAGTTGAGTGTAAGTGATAGCAAGACTGATCTACAATCTTCTTGAAAAGAAATTAAGGCAGGTATAATATAAAGTGGGATTGTGTAGGCAACACAAAAGCAATATTCCCAAACTTCATTCACAGTTCTTTGCATAAAAGTTCACATTTTCCCTTACACACAAACACACTCCCCACAGCAGAGAAAACCTACAGTAACCCAGTAATCAAATAAGTGTGCTGAAACCTAAAGCAGTTAAGCTGCATTCTGCAATCCTGGATTCAACACAGTTTACTTATTGCTCATTAATCTCTCCACAGATGTTATCTCTGTAACAGCTAAAAAAACTTAAAATATGACCAAGATTTTCAATGTTTAAGATGCCTCTTGTGCTTCATTCACCACCTTGTCTAAATGCATGCAACATATGGCAATAGATGTGCTGAGCTTCCACCCCAGTGCTTCCCCAAAAGCCTTGGGCTACTCTTTGAAAACTGAATGAAAGTTATTTGCAGTGAAAAGCTGCTAAAGAAAAGCTGTAACAGAATCTCCTCCTTCCAAGGAGTTGCACACCTAGAGAAAAGAGCCTTTCCAAGGCATCTGCAGTGCATTGCTGCTGCTGAGAGGATGGCAGCAAATCGAGGCCTGTTTTGTGCTTTTACCTGCAGATGCAGTGAGGCTCTGCTGAGATTTCTTGGGTGATCTGCACATATTCTCTGAAATTATACCATGGGTTAACTGCTTTTAAAATACAAGGCAAATAGGGAGCAATATCCTGTATTTCTAGCACCCTATGCACTTCAGAGACACCTAAACCAAATGCTGACTATTTCACAGAGATAGGTTAAGAAGCAATCCCATTTAAGGCTACACTTGTATGTTTGAGCTCCCAAAGGAGTTAAGCAACATCTATAACACGGACAGATCTTAAGGCTTTCCCAACAGTTCTGTAGATATGAATTGTTAAGATATCTGCTGTCAGCCTCAAAAGAAGCATCTGCTAGCACTGCTCTGCAGCAGGAACCTGCTGCATTTACCAAACTTTAAAATTTTGTAAGTCGCTCACTCTAAACTCTTTTAGCAAAGCCCTTACATTAGGTTGCCAAACCAGATATCCACGTGCTCCTGCAGATTTCCACTGATGTACAGCAGAGCTAAACAGAAGTCACCACTACCACACATCAGGCTTCTACTTCAACACAAACACGAGCAGGGCTCAAATCCCAGGGGAGGGTGCTACTACTCAATGGGTTTTCTTTCTTTAAATTAGAGATGCAAAAAACTTGTAAGGCTGAAAATAGTCATATGCAAAACTACCTCTACACTTTGCCTGTTGATTCACGCTGAGATTCATAAGTTCTCTTAAGAAACTTCCTTTCGATTTGATAGTTCCAGGAAGGCACCAACAATTAAAACTTACTCAGTACATGGAGTAACAGCAGGCACTGTGTAATTATTGTTCTGTTTCTCAGTAACAGCACAATGCAACTAATGTATGCTCTTTGGAAAGAAGTGGATTTTTTTGAAAGAGGTACATATATCACAAACACTGTAGAATCCTCAGTTGCTCCAGTACCTCTAAAGTATATCTGCTGATGGGCACTTGCAGGCCAGAAATGAAACACAAGCTGCCTATTCCCACTGAAGATGGCAAAGGACAAACTGGTGGCAAAGTCAATTTGCACAGTGAAGTAGCCAGCAGTATCAATCCTGACCTTTTCATAAAAAAAATAAATCACACTAGGCACCAAATTCACTGAGGCAAGTTCAATGACAAACGACACGAGGGACAACTTTTTATGTTTATATTATTATTCTGCTATTCTCTGTTCTTGATGGCACTGAACCAACCCATACCAGGTGATGCACTTTGCCTGAAGGACATAGGGAATATATCTGCTGAGGCAAACACCAAGGGTATTTGAATATTTATCTGATGTTTGTTACAGAATTTCTCCCATTCACGCTTTTAGACAAAAAAAAAAACTTATTTTGTGTAAGTGAAGATACAACCACAGCGCAAGCAGTCCTACTCTTAAACGGGATTTCAGGTATATTATTGTTTTCATGTTAGACTCTTTTGAATACACAGACTTGTTTTACTGGCGTGATTACTCAGGAGAGTTGAAGAGTTTTAAGGAGGAAAAACCGGTCTTGCTGCAATACTGCAAAGTATTCTGCTGAAGAAGTAAACAACTGCCACTTATTATACCAAAAACAAATTAAATCCTTGCTTAATCCTCTTGAACATTCAAGATATTGCTCATTTTTGGTCTGAAAACTAGAGACCTGCCTTTGCAGTAAGCAGGTTACAGAAAAAGAAAATGTACACAAACTAGTTGAAATTTCTGGGAAAAATGTCAAGCAAGAGCAAGTGAATTCTAAATAAATGACTGACCTGATATTGAAGAGATATAATGCCTCCAGTAAACATTTAGCCATAGTAACACAGAGCCAGATTTGCCCTTGCTAAAGACGTGGATTTTCTACACCCAGCAAGACTCACACTAGGTTCTGTAAAATATTAACAGTTTGGTCAATATTAGCCCATCCACTTCCATTATGGTTTTTTTAAACCCAAATATTAAAGCCAATAGCAGTAAGAAATTTCCAAGAGGCAGAAGCCTGTGCAGGCCCAAATTATCAGTAACTATATCCTCAGAGTAGGACTCTTTACAATAAGCCATTTTCTTCCCTCTCCCCAACTAATTCCAGGAAGGCCACCAAGACCCCAAGAGGACACCCAGCACGGTGAGCATTCGTGTCTCAAGAGAGCTGCTACTTGAATGAAACTGTAAATAAAGGAGATGAACAAGAAATATGTAGGTTGCTGCTGACAATGGCTTTGCAAAATTCCCTTAAAGAACGTCTAAGTCAAGCAGCCACCTTCGAATGGTGCCGGGCTCCTGGCAGTACGTTAAAGGACTCCTAATTTGCAGGAGTAGCTCACAGAACTGCTGAGGGCACTACTACAGGCATGTCCCCCAGTCTGGGAAAGGTTTCCCCTAGTTAAAAAAAAATCAAAACATTTCTAGGACTTCCAACCATGGCACCTAAAAAAGATGGCAACCTCTTCACAGCTTCTACATGCACGAGAGGAGTGAAGGTCAGATGCACCAGTTCTGCCATAGGGAGAGCACCATGCATGTTTCCAGACACAATGTCCCACTGCACCAGTTCTGCCACAGGGAGAGCACCATGCATGTTTCCAGACAAAATGTCCCACTGCACTGGAGAGGGGCCTGCACTCCTAAGTCAGAGGTTTCAGTCTTTTCACTTTTCCAGATGAGCAAACTACATCCGCCAGTAATCTGGATCACCATTTAGAAAACAGCAAGGAAACTTCTCCAGTAAGAGTTATTTTAAAAATAACATGAGACTAAGTTTTAAAAAGGACAGCCAGGATATCCCACATATCAAACTCTAATAACAAAGAAAGCACTAAGGCTATACACCACCGACTCCATCTGACAGGCAAGGGGCAGCCAGCTTCCCCAAACATCCTTTCCTGACCTGCACCATCTCCTCCTCCGCAACAGAAGCTACTGTCCTGCTTTCCTGCCACAACCCCAAAGTCCTGAGTGCAGGAAAAACAAATTCTCCCTTTACAAGCTAACACACTACCAGGTCCTGTTTGGAAAGCAGGGAACAGTGTTTGCATTCTGTGCTCTGAAAGGGGAAGCCATGGGCACAGGAGACACCAACCCCAGGTACATCCCAGCAGGACCCACATCTGCACTCATGTCTTCTGCATCTGCTGAACACCAAACACAACCCCCACAGTGCCCAAATGGTTCAGAAAGAAACACTGCACAGTATCACACCCAAAAGAATGAAACACAGCCATAGTGAGCTGTGCTGCATGGTCTCTGCAATACACTGCATTCACGCAATGCCAAAACAGCATTGTTCCACATCTGGGCTTCCTGTGACACCACTGAGCAGTGCCAGGAGCACAGGAGCTTCAGCAAGAGCTGAACTGCTCCCAGCAAACCTGATCAATGAGCCCCCTGGCTGTCCAGCCCACACAGGGCTCTCCTGTATGGGATGAAGCAGTCCATCTGTTCTCACTCTCAGCACCATGGCTATGAAAGCACAGCCATGCTGCTCTCCCCACTGGGCACCGGGGCAGCCTATCCATCTGTAACCCTGCACGTGTCAACAAGGTAACAGCGAACTCCCCCCGCGGTAAAATATATTCAGAGAGCAACCTTACCAAATATACAATTGCATCTGCAGCATTATTAAGCTAAATTAAACAGATTTAGGCCTTCCCCGTGTACCTCTGAAATTGCACATTCATTTATGATTCACTACTAATCCTGTAACCGTTTAAAAGTCCAGACACATCTGATTAAAAGTTTTAGGGTGAAAAAAATCCTTCCAAGACCTAGCATTTTACCACAACTGGTTGCAGAGAGAAAAGGAAGAGGCACATCACTTTAAAAGAAAAAAAAAAGCCTTCATATTTTGGTAAGAAAATGTTTAAGTGATATTCTTATTTCCCAAAATCAAACATATACCTGACAGGGATATGTCAGACCACAGTCCACCAGGGAATACCAACATCATCTGGTCAAAACCAGCTATCTGTATTTTTAAAAACATGTTACCATACTGGCTGACATTATGCATAATGCCATAAGTTGGGTATTACCCATTCAAATTCAACAGCAGTTTTCAGACATGAACTTTAAACTGTTATTTTTGAGATCACTACAGTCCTCTCTGTGGTTTTGTAAGAGATGTATATCATTGTGCCTTCAAATTCTTGGTGAAGCTGAAATACAGATTTCCCTTACTCTTTCAGCAACAGGAGTATGTTTCTGGGAAGTGGAAAGTGCTGACCTTGTCACAATCCTGTAACAGTTAAATCATTCAAGAGTAAAATAAAATGGATCCTGCTATGTCAAGTATGTATTTTAAAACAAATGACACACAATTTGAAAATATTGGAAACTTTCAGCTCCAGTGAAACTCACTGACAGCAACTTAGCACTTAAAAAACAAGGCAAAAAGGTCAACTGTTTTGCAGGTACATCACAGGTCATTTTTTCACTGTTTAATTATACTTCCCAAGTACCCTTATATCTACTGCGGCATGTTTTTCCAATTTGGACATACCAGCTTTATTTGGAACAAAAGTGAATGAATCTGGGCGTGATTCTGAAGAAAAGCTCTCAGACATATTTATAGTGAGGACAGTATTTACACAGTAACACCAAGATCTTCCTGTTCTCTGTGTGAGCTCCTGTGACAACCATCCCTGCACACAATTCCCCCACCAACACCACCAGCTGGCCACCTCCCAGCAAAGGAAATACCACTAGCTACCTCCACTTCTTCAGCAGGGCTGTGCAGGGCAAGCTAGAGGTGGCAGTGCACTGAGAGCCAACATCATACTACTGGAAAGTTCTTTTCAGACCAAAGCTTGACAAGATCTTATCCCAAACTGCAACAGTACTTGAAAGGCAGACATGAAAAACTACAGAAGAGTATTTTTTCTGCTGCAAAATCCTAGGTCACTGGTGAAGCAGATGGTGAACCTACAAGGTGGAGAGGATGGCCAGGGACTCTAATCCATGACACACTATTGAGATCTCAGTAAGCAAATGTCTTGTAGCATTTAAAACTCTGCTGCTTCAATTTACAAGCTTCTTCAAATAGGAATGGCTGCTTCTGCTCTTTCTACCTTAGTCTTCTATTTCTAGGATCATACAAATCTCTCTGATTCTTACTTAAGCTATTTTTGACATTCTGCTTCTTCCATAGAGAGACCCAAAACCACAGTTTGGCAGCACAGAGCTGCTGCTTGAAACACTCTCACCCTGAACAGAGTAACTGCTGCCATGCAGTTCCAAAAGCCCTGCTGAAATGAACCAGCCCCATCCACCTCGCTCCCCTGCTTGTTTGTGCAACAAGGGGCAGGCAAACCTGGGCTGCTGGCAATCACCCCACAAAATAAACAGAATGCCAGCTCCTACTCATTCCCAACAAGAGGCTCATCACAAGGTTTTAGGAAAGGCCCAGGGGCGGCTGAGAGGAAGATCTCTGACATCCAGAGTTACTCCCAGAGCCCTGCAGCCACCATGCTCTCTAAAATGTGATATGGGTGCTCAGCCCTTCGGAAATCCAGGCCAGTAATTTTCTCTGGGTAAATAAGAGCTTGTGTTCTGCAAAAATTGCTGGCTTAGATGTAGAGAACAAAACAAACAAAGATCCTTGCAGAGGAGGGTTTTTTTAGTTTTGTTTGGTTTTTTAGTCCTTATATTACAGCTTCCATATTTTCCCTCTCAAGTAGATAGTTACTAGCAAATTTCTCTCAAGAACTGAAATGGTAATTATTTACCTACTTACTAGCGTAAGCTTGATTCTATGCTGCAGACTTATCTTAGTATTTATTCCCCAAAATCACACTTACAAGCCCCAGCCAGTACACATCAAACAAGAAATTACATATGATACAAATCAGCTCCGTGTACAAAATAAATGCCAAATACCTGATAATTACCTGCTATGGCAAATGTTGGCGCTTTTTCTGGGGGGGATAAACGGTGAAGAGGAAAACACAAAATTTGATATCAACAAAAACATTAAAAAGACAAAAATATTTAACACTGAAACACCAACAGCTTCACTTTGTGTACGCTACCTAAAAGTATGTACTTTTTTACAAGACTGACAGATAAATTGGCCAGCTTAAAATGAAGATAAAGACTCCAATCCTTGGGTGATATATGCTGGAATCACTGAATGTTCACCAAACTGAAATACTCCTCCTGTCTGTGGGATTTCATGAGCCTGTACAAATGTAACAATATTTCTGCTGACTTACAGGAATACTCAAATTGAAATGACATGACCATGTCTTTCTAAAAGAAGTATGGAATTACTACTTGCCATCACATCACCAGTAGGTAGCACAGGCAAATGAAAAACTAAATGGTTTACCTGCAAAAACCTTCAAACCTGTAATTAGATAAGGCTTTTCTACCTCAGAAGAATTGCAACCATGCTACATTTTCCAGACTCAAGGTCACATCTGGACATCTTCACTTCTCACCATAACAACTCTACCAGACAGCATTAACAAAACTCAGCCAGGTCCTTCTATACTTAGACATCTGACCAGAGCAGCACACTAAATATCTCTATCTTTGCACCAGATGTATCGGAAGAAGACACTTCATACCTCCCTACTACCATTTTATCACCATTCTACAAAAAAATAACAGTGACAGATGAAAATACAAAAAAAATGGGCAAGCTTTGCTCACTCCAAACAGAGCCACATCATTTTTCCATTTATACACAGAGCAAGAGATCTCACTCAATGGTGAGAGTATGGAAGGACCTCCAGATAGCATGTATTCCAAAATACAGATCAACAACTCTGTGATTGCTGAAGCAACCTGTAGTAAAAAACAAGTGAAAAAAGGATCTCAACTGCCACAACTTGACCTCATAAAACTAGTGCACAACAGCACACAGAAATACAGCACTATAAGGTTAAATGGACGACAATTTCATCCTGAAGGCTTATCCCCTAGTCTAGGGCAGCCACAGCTTCCAAGCTCCCCTGCCTTTCTCACTCAAAGAAAGCAAAATTTAAGCAAGGGACCCTACCCTTCCTTCTTTGTGTGAAAATACACACAAGAAGCACTAGAATGAAAACTATCTGTATTGTTTTCTTATTTGAAGTGCCTAAAACATAATAGCAGGCACAAGGGGCTGTATTCCTCATGGTTGTCAGGCAAGACCTAAGTCAGCCAGGCCCACAGAAGATCTCTCCAAAAGTAATTATCTAGAATTCCTTATTCTAATCTCCTGCACAAGACTCATACAAGTATTAAACCTTCCAAACTGGAATCTGAGTTCTCAAACTGACATCCACGAGGAGCACAAGCACATGTGTATGTACGCCTTATCACAATTTCCTCTCACTAGCATGAAGCTTTCTGGAACACAGCATGTGAAATCATAGCAAAAATCAGGAGCATACAGCATTGAAAAAAACCAAACAAAAACCATTTTCATATGCTTTAGATGGTGCACAGGCACCACTTACTCCTATCAGAAGGATGTGGAGCCATAACCAACACCAAAGGAGGCTTCAAGCATCTACTCCTTATTGCTCTTCACCCCAGCCTTTTATGCCCTCCTGTTGATGCCCTGCTCCTGTGTGCCCTCTGCTACCAGTGTGATTGCTCAGCACCCCTGGGCACTCCATGGCTCCTCACCTTCAATAGCATTCACCTGTCCTGCACAGCTGCAGCCAACCAGGCATCAGCCACAGCCCCACTCCCAATCACCACACACTGTGCCCAACACGTGCACAGACTACAGTTATTCTGCAACCAAGCAAACTGAACCTTCATAAACAGAAGAACTGGCAGATGGCAATTAAGAGTTACATAAACACCTACCTAAATTATACAAATGGTTACCTACAGTAAAAGTATCGAGCATTTATCCTTGCTCACATTATCCCATTTCCCTGTGAGCCCGCCCCCATCCATCCCCTAAGAAAGGTCTGACCTGGTGCGGTCATCTGTTCTTTCCTGAGCACTTCTGTATCTCCCAGTAATCTCTTCACTGAGTTGACTGCAGCTGGGACAGCTTTATTCAAATTCCACCTCTCAAAGTTCACCAAGGACTCAAAAGCAGTGACCAGATACTCCATCTTTTCGAGTTGCTCAGTCTGAGAGAATTACCCTCAAGAGATCTCACCATTCTCTGGTAATCACACAGTCCCCCACTATCACACCAGCCCCTCCCTCCCTGATTTCAAACCCCCACAGTAAGCAAGAGGCAGCAGGGGATCAATCAAGAGCTGAATAAACAGAAATAAGGAATGGGAAGGATATTCTGTAAGGATATGCCTTTAAGGCTCTACAGAAACCCCTGTCTGACCATTCATGGCAGCACCTGGGAAGTTAGGCTAAATGATTAGACTTAACACAAAGAAATTAGGACTTCAGGAAAACAGAACCAGTAAAACCTAAATACCAGGTTCCTTCCATAATTCTCAACTGCCTTGGAACTCATTCACTGCCAACTTCAACCATGAGCAGCTCTTCTCTCATGGCCAAAGCAAAAATCTGGGCATACCTTTGCTTTAGTATCACAGAACATCACCTGTAACACTCTTTCAGCCACCTCCACGCTACAGGCTCTCTGCTGCCATGGCTATAATCAAAAACTAGCCCAGTAGCAATGCTGAGGGGCTCTCCTGACATCATGAAGGTGCCTAGAGAACAGAGAGAACAGAAAAATTTTCTTCTCTTCATATAGCTAAGGTGCTTTGCCATGAGACAAACATGTCACATAGGAGTGTGATTTTATTTTTGTGCCTTCTTCTTCCACACTAACCAACTGAGCATCTCTGGCAAAACTACACATTATCCAGTCCAAGCAGGTCAGAAGTGAGTTTTTTATTGCCTCCAAAACCGTCTTCTACATACCCTAAATTCTAGTGCCCTCACTACAACAGAGACTGGTTAAGCTCAGAAGTATCAAGAAGCCAACAATTATTTTCCTTCTATAAACAAGGAAGCAGGAACTGAATGCAAACAGGGATCAGAGTATCCTCCACTGCCACAGCAGCAGATTCTTCTCAAGTTCAAGAAAGATTCTTCTCAAGTTTAAAAAGCATAAAATCAAAAGCTACAAAAATTCATTCCAAAGCCCATTTCAGTGTGTGCAGGCCTCCTCTCACTTTAGCCATAAGTGTCACATTGCCTGTGTGAAGTTTACCTGCACAGCAAGGAGGAACTTACAAAATTAAACTCTTCAGCAGTTTTATCTCTAACGGGTGTCGGCTATGGCAACTTGTGCCCATCAGACAACTTATGTCATGTTGCAGACACTCAGGGATGTACCAGTCTATTTTATTAGACAGACAATACAGGAGCCATAAAATCTTATGCTTAAATGCAGTTTTTACCAGAGAGACTTCAAGCACCTTATTAATTTGGGTAACTTCCCTGTTCTATCTGCGAAGAGAAGACTGTTTAGCAATAATTCCAAGGGTTTATGATGGCAGCATCTAACTCCCTACCCCAAACACTCAGAAACCACCATTTCTGCCACAGGAAAAACACCACAAAGCGAGGTCCCACTTAACACCTTATAAGCACAAAAAAGGGAACAAAATATTTAAGCACAGACAACAAATGAGAGCAGATACAACTTCTACCATTCATCAACTAGTACACAAGAAAAAAGGCCCAGTAATCTTTCTCCACCCAGCCTGAACAAGTAAATGAAACAATCCAAATATGTAGGAGAAATTGGAAACCTCCTCAGTAAACTAAACACACAGTAACTATGAATCACATTCCCTCTGCATATTAAGCGTGGGCAAACAAAGACAAAGAAAAAAAAGCAATTTTCCAAGGCATACACCTCTGCTATGTTCTGACAAAACAGCAATTCAGTACCGATGTTCATGAAACGTCGCACTATCGTTTGCCGTAGTGTGCCGTATGACACGCTGTAAACACGGCAAAGCTTTAGTAATACCAGACTTGACCACTGGCCCATACCAGACCTTGCTCCACCCTGCGAAATCTGCGCTGAGAAGTGGAGCAAGACTGACAGGTTTTATTGTGGAACTTAACAGGTTTGTGGATTAGCAAAGCTACCGTATTGAAAGCTGCAAATCCCTCCCCGGTCATGTCTCTACAGAACCGTGCTCATTCCTCAATTAAAATTTTATTATTGAAGTTACCAAAACGCCACACAAGACCTACCAGTTTCTGCCTGCTTTACAACATTATCATAGAATATGGGATAAAATGTTGGGTTTTTTAAAGAGTTTACGTTTTTCTTCATTCACGAGCAAAACTCGACAAACCCCCGATGTTTGGCTATGCTGGTTTTTTCCAAGGTTCCCCTGTGCTTTACCATCGTGAAGATTTTGTACAAGCGAAGGCACCGTATTTAACCAGACTTACGCGTTCTTCGGGCTGAAAATGCCTTTAACTTTTGGGAGCGAACTGACCAGCAACGGCAACCGGTTTCTAGAGAGGAACGAGAAAGGCGACCCGGGGCGCGGACGCACGCTGAGGCACACACACACACACACCCGAGCGAGGGCAGCAGCTCCCCCCCGCCTCAGGACGGCACCGGCATCGACTCGGGCCCCACCGAACCCCCGAGCCTCGCCTTTCACCGCCGCAGGCTCCGAGCGGCTTCCTCCCAGCCTTTACACCGATCCCTTCGGGCTCGGCCGGCTCCCCTCGGCCGCCCGGAGCCGCCCCAGGCCCTGACGAGCTCACCTGCCCCGGCAGTACCGGGCCCTGCCCGGAGGCCGCATCGCGGGTCGGCCGGGGAGAGCGGCGGCGCCGGAGCCGGCCGCGTTACTAGACCCGCACCGCAACCCCTGCACACTCGCAATGGCCGGGGGCACCGCCGCCGGTGGTGCCTCCCCCCGCCCGGCTACCTGCCCGCCCGGCCCGGCCCCGACTCACAGTGCGTGCGTGAAGGCGCTGAGTCCCGCAGGCACGGCCGCAAGCCCCCGCCCGGAGCAGTCCACGCCGCGGTCGCCGTCGCAGCTGCACGGGGCCGGGCAGGGCGAGGGGGACGCTCCGCCGCTGTGTCCGGCCCAGCTCCCCAGGCCCCAGGCGACGAGGCCAAGCAGAGCGAGGCACCGCATCGCCGACCCCGCCGGCCGCCCAGCCCCCCGGCCCGGCTCGGCCCGGCCTGCGGCTCTGCGCTGGCGCCCTCCGCCTACCGAGCCCGGCCGGCAGCCGGGAAAACGTATAAAAACCCACCAAAAACAACAACGACAAATAAATCAAAATAAAGGGGCTCCTTCGTCCGGCGCGGCTCCGGGGCTGCCTCAGCGGGAAGTCAGCCCTCCGCCGCCCGCCTGCCCCGTGCACAGCCCGCAGCGCCGCTCGCCACCGCTCATCTCAGCCGCGCAGGCAGCGCTCGGGGGAGGCCGCGCCGGTGCCGGGCCGGCTCCGGTGGCTCCGCTGGCGCTCCCGCCCCTCCCGGAGCTCTGCCCTGCGGCCGCGGCAGCTCCGCGCCCAGGGCAGAGGTGCGTATGCTAATGAGACGGCCGCACCCGCGCTCCCATTGGAGCAGAGCCGGCGCGGGGTGGGGAATATGCAAAGCACAGCCGGGCCGCAACCAACGGGCGCGAGGGGCGGGGCCGGCGCGGGCAGCCCCGCCCTCCTCCCCAGCGGCCACCGCCCCCCGGGGCCGCTCCCTCACGGCTCCGGGACCCCCGGGACCCCTGGGCCCAGGAAACCCGAGCGAACGGGGCAGAGCCGTGGCCGGGCCGGGCCGGCCTGGGAGCCAGGGCAGCGCCAGGCCCCGGCACCTCAGGACACCATTTCCAGCCCTAGCGTTGCCGCGGCAGGAGGGGGCGGGCCCCTGGGCCCGCGTCCCCCCGCAGGCGGCAGGCACCGGCCCCGACCGGGCCCAGACAATGCACGGCAGGAGATAAAGCCGCCCCGCTCAGGGCCCGGGACCAGAGGATTCCCAGCATGGCCCACCCATGCCCTGGGAGGGAGCACGGGGGCCATGCCGCCCGGCTGCCCCAGGGACACAAAAGCACTTCTCACTGCTGTTCCCACAGCTGTAGTGACTGAGCACAGGCTCTCCTCAGAATCGGTTTGCTGTGAAAGAGCTGTTCCCTTCCCACACAAAGCACTGCCGTGGTACCTGACTGGTGTACAGCTACCAGACCTGTGCCCGTCTGCCTCCTTTTCCCCTAACTACCTTAACAGCACTAAACAAAACGGAGACCCTATCTAACCTCGTCATTAGTGCCCTCCATCACCTGACTTTTTTTAAACGCTTTCTTTTGGACGCTTCTACCCTGCAGCCACCACCAGGAATGAGCCTACCGCATTAGCTTCGCTCACTCACGCACCATGCCCCGCACGCAATCACCATAATCCACTGCTTTTCTCCCAGATTTACCCTAAACCAGGACAGGATGCCACAGCAGCCCTTGGGTAACCTCTCAGTGCTGGCCTGCTCTGAGCCAGCAGAGCTGGCTGCAGAAAGCCCGGCCAGGGCACAGACTCATGCTCTGGTGCACAGCCACAGCACCTGCTTCACGTGCTGGGCTGCATGCTAAGCCCAGCCTAAAAAGCCCAGCCCAAAAAGCCCACAGACCCCAGCAGCTAGGCAGGGATCCTGAGAAGAGAGGACAAAGGATGATGCAGATTCAATGTGAATCAAGCAAAAGCTGTTTGTTGTGCTTCTAAACGTCATTTACTTCTTACCTTGGTCTACACAGTCACAAGTTGTTTGATTTGTTGCTCTGCTTTGTCCACTCATCTCTTGATTGGTAGCTCTGTTTTGTCCACCAACCAGCACACGTCCTTTTCTTACTCTAATTGGTAGAAGCTGCAAGTGTCATTTCACTTGGGCTGACACTCCTTTGTCAGCAACTCTTCCTTCTTCTTACATCAGCAGCTTTTTTTATCCCCAAAGATGACCGCGTTCTTTAGTTGTAGAAGGTCAGGCTGGTTCATTCAGTACATGTCCATTTTCCTGTAGATATGATCCCACAACACCCTTCTGTCCATCCTGCCGGTAAATAAATGACAGAAGCACAGACAGGGCTCAGTGGCTGACAACCTGCCCCTGCCACAGCAGAAATGGGCTGAACACCACCACGCTGCACACACAGACCTCTTCCAGCTCCTCTAAAGCCAGGAGCAGATCTGCAGTGGTAACCGAACCTTAGTCCAACGTCAAAGCACCTGTCCAAGGGTCTCACACGGCCTGGTGGCACTTACTTCAAGTTCCTGCAGCTGCAGATTAGAAATCCTGAATACCTGCAAATAGGTGGTAAGGCAGAGAGGCCAGGGATGAGGCAGGTCCCATCACACAGTGCAGAGACAGTGTCCACAGCAGCCCTGGCCTGGCATTGCTGCTCAGCCAGGAGTTGAGGAGCTCATCCCTCACACTTCACCTTCCAAGGGCTCCCTGTGACAACACTGACATCCCAGAGGACACCCCGTGCAGGGCTGAGGTCTGTGCTGATCACATCTTTCTTGAGCTGACTGAGGTAAAGGGAAAAAAAAAGCAACAAGTCTTTGCTTAAAAAATGGTCACTTGGTGAAAATTAAAAACCAGGCATGTCAGTGGTGGGGACCTGAAGATTTAAAATCATCTGTGCCCAAGAAAGTACAGTGCACAGTGAGGACCCTAGGAATAGAGATCCTCCAGCCACCATCACCCTCATCTCCTACATTTCTCATAATTTTTCAACTTTTCTAAAGTGTTTCAACCATTCTAAAAGTGTTATGATTATTTTATCTAGTTGCAGAAACTATTATTTTCTTGCATTTAGGAATCCTGTTCCTGCTGCACTGATTTTACACGAACATCATCACTTACCTGTGAAACAGTGAGGTCCCTTTAATAACAGGCTGTGTGCTTGTCCCGTACCTTGTGAGAAATATGAAGTTCTCAAAGTGGAAGCTACCGCTGTGTGCTATAAAAGTACCAATGTTTGCTGTAAGTACAGACACTCTGTTATCTTTTGTCCTTCCCAGCTGCTCTTGGCAGAGAAGTGCTGCTGTCAAAGCCATGTTGTTCCAAGAAATGTCAGGGCCAAAGCCACCATGCATTCATGTCACTCTCTGTGCCTGTGCTGAGGGATAGCAGAGGAGGAGCAGCAACCAGAGCAGAAGGGGGAAAAAACTCAAAGGAGTTCTCTCAACTTCCTGCAACAGAACAGATCCAAACCAATCCCCACAAGAAAAAGTGACCTTTTTCTTCTACTACTGGCAAAGAAAAATAGCAAAGCACTTACATTCACTCTGCAAATAGTCTCACTTCACTAAGCAAAGATAATGGGAGCAGAAATGGCCCTCGGTGCCTGCCTGGATTTTGGAAGACAAACAGTAGCATGGAGTTACTCTGTACAGCAGCAGTGGTACCCTACACTGCCCCCAGAAGTTCTCTGGACAAAAGGGCCCCAGTAAAAGCAGAATAGCAGAGCTTTTTTATTTCCCTGCATGCTTTGAAGCACTGGAATAGTCTAGCTTTTCCTCCTTATCCTTGCCTGATTTCAATTTTTCTCTTTCTTTTAGCAGCACCACTTCACATTTCTTTCTGTAGTGCAGCTCTCTAAAGTCACCACATTTGAAACTCCTGTCCTAGGAGCAATCCACTTCCCCTTTTTATCCAGCCAATACAGCTTTGCTGCTTCCAGTTAGTCTGGAATTCATACTGGCAAATTAATACTTTCCTTAGTTTTTCAACCTCTGCCTCTCCCTTGCTGGTACTGATGATGGATCACTGCTCTCTCCTCTCCATCAACAACTCCCATTTCTCTCACTTTCTGCTTAGGCAGACACCTACTTGCAGGAATTTACTGATTTTATTTTCCTTAACAAATAAAACCCTACCATCTTCTGTGAAGCTGGCTTATTTTAGTAAGAAAGAGCTACATGCTAAGATATTTTTAATCTTAAAAAATATGGCCATATTTTACTAAATGACCTATTTACCTAAAAATTACACTGTGGATTTTGAAATTACCATAATTTAAAAATCTGGTCTGAAGCAATTCTTAATATCACAAATCCCAAGAAACATCTTCCAAAATACAGCATAAGGCAGCATTTACCTTATTAAATTAAATTAAAAAAACCAAACCCCACAACCCAAAAAACCTGCAAAAAAGAGAAAAATCCTGAGGTGTGCTTTAAACAAGGTGAAGAAGATGAGGGTCAAACTATCAAGTCAATAAAAAAAATAGATAAAACTAACTCATTTTGGTTGAGCTGTGGAGAAACCATTTGGTGGAGAAACTATTCTCTGTTCTTCTTCAGGCAAAATGGGAAACACCATAAACTGATTTATTACTGCGAAACATCTCCAGGATTTGGTGCCTGATGTACAGGCACAGGGCTTTGAAACTTCTGTCAGACATTTGGTGAAAAGGCATCAGGAAAGCTTGAGAGACACAGGGGGAAAATACAAAAGTATGGACATGGCCTTTTTTCCTTCTATTGCCACAGAGCTGTCCAGCAATGTACCTGCTTCTGACAAAACCCTACTTCCGAGACACAAATTCATTTGGATTGAATGGGAGTCTGATGTGCAAGAGCATGCAGATTAAAACCTGAAGCACAGACACAAAAATAAAGTGAAGGTAGAATGGAGCATCAGAACTGCTGCTAGAGCTGTGCCATGAGAGGATGGCAGGGGAATGGGAATGTGAAGATCACAGTCATGATAAAAAACTTTGTTTTCCTGTAAGAATTTCTTAGACTTTACAGAAAAACCAGGGATTTGTATGGAGGTTTTAATTTCTTAATTGATAAAAAACAGAGTCAGTGTGTTAGTCCTGCAAGGTGAGCTGTTTCACCCCTAGTTTCACATATTTCAGTTATCCTCCATCAAAAATGCTGATGTGGCAGGATGTGGCCCAAGGGCTGTTCCCCTCCCTAAGGATTGCCCAGACCCAGTTCACTATGCAGATGTAAACACATCTGAGATGTATGCAGTTTAAAGCAGCTTTAAATTTTATCTGTTAGTGATAAAAATAAGCTCCAAAGGGCTGGAAATGGGCCTGAAGAATTCATGCAAACTGTGAAAGAGGCGTCACAGCAAAAGCTGCTGCTGCTGTTACTAAGCCCCACATGGCTGGGAAATTCAAGTAGCACTTGGATTCTGCCTACGCGGCGTGCTGGCTTTGGCTGGGGTTAAACCACGGCACCAGGAAATTAAAGTTATGCTGGAGAACATGACACAGAGCTGCTGTGTGTGTGGAGAAAGAACACTCTGGAATACCTGCCCTGACAAAGCAAGCTCTCCTTAAAATGGAAGTACACTTCTTCCCTCCAAAAAGGCTGAAACTTTTACTCAGGTGAAATAGAACTGAGAGTCACTTCAGGAAACAAGCGACAAAAGAAAGGCTCAGTCAAGTTCAAAGCTTTGTTAAGAAAATGAAGGTAAAGAGCCTAATCTTGATATAGCGCAAACACAGAAACAATTTAAAGCTTCAGAAAAATTATTGGAAAAAAAAATTATTTTGGTAGAGTCAAAAATTTGCCCAGAAAATTTGTTTCCCAATATCTACTTCATGCCTCTGTAAAACAAGAAAAACTAATGAGGACAAGCAAGACCACTAAAATCCACAGTTTAGAAACAGCACATGTAGACTGAAGGAAAAAACAAACAAGTTAAATAGAAACCTGAGAGAAAATTAATTTCAAAATTGCTTTTGAATAAATATCACACTTTTCTACGTAAATAATGCTTAACTTCCAACGGTAGAGTGTCTCTACCATCTGTCCCTGTGCATGCATTACCTAGGTGAGCCACTGCAGAAAGTGTTTTGCAGTTTGGCCTGCTGATTGTATCCTTACTCCATTATTCCAAAGGATGCCTCTGAAACGCAGCGAGCTGGGCTGCCAGTAGAAATGAGATATTGTACCACAGCTAAAAGAGAATGACTGCAGGCAGCTTATTCCAACCTTCTGTCAATTGGATAGAGCAAAGCCAAAGAGAGGACAGCTCAAAAAGTCTGTGTGGAGGGTTTTTATTTTTATTATTTTGCTCTTTTTTGTTGTTGGAGTTTTTTCAGCCTAGATGTGTCAGGTCTTCTGCTGTCTAGAGTTCACTCTGGAGTTTCTCCAATACCATGTGTTCCCCTTGAAAAAAGAGGGACACAGTAATAGCATCATAACAAATTAATTTTATCTTGTCACTCTAATCCAGTCATCAGCTGAAATTAGGTAGCTATACAGGAATTAAAAAGCCACTTAGGACAAAACTACTGGAAATTAAATTCAGGGTTTAGTCCAATATTCATGTCAGTCTGTATCCCAGCTAGAAAGTTTTTGTAATAACAGGCTTTAATTAGTACTTTGCAACTTTTAGAGGCACTCCACTGTAAGTAGACAGCACAAAACACCTCAGTCTTACCACATGAAAGCAGGAAGAAGGCAGAAAGCATCAAGTCCCTGTTTCTTAGCCACCTTCCCTTGCTTCCCACCCCCAGCCAACCCAGAGCAGCAGTGGGCAGCCTGCCCATGGGATGATTTGGTTGGAAAGAACCTTACAGCTCACCCAGCTCCACCCCCTTCCACAGGAAGGGACAGGGACACCTGCCACCACTGCCCTGGTGGCACTTCTCTTACCTGAGGGGCAGAGGCACCTGCACAGCTGTGCTGGGAAATGTTGCCTTCTGGTTCCGAAGGCAAGGCGACCTGGTTCCAAAGCACAGCACGGCGGCCTCCACCCTGGCCTGCTCGGGCTATAGACGACGCTTACACCAATGTGGTGGACGGTCAAATAGGGTTTATTGTCTCTTCTCTAAGGGTTTTATAGTTTGGGGGGTTTCCTACGTCAAAAGGGGCTGGGGGTTAGTACAGGGTGGTACTGGTACCTCCTATGTTAGGGGGGTTACATTCCTAGTTACATTCCGAGGGTGATCCTTATCTCTGGGAGGAGGGAGGAAGAGGGTTTCTGCAGCCTTTCCGTGACAGCCCGTTATCTTCCGAAACGCCTGTCCCTACCACATCTCCCCCCCCTCTCTCCACAAATGAGCGAGGTAGTTACATGCATATATATATATATATATATATAAACACTAAATGAGGTAGAAGGTTGGGGTCTAACAAGGAAAAGGGTTTTGGGAATCCTGAGTAAATTTCTGCCAGGCGAGTTTTCTCGTGACCGGCAGTGTTCCCTGATGAGTTCACAGCATCTGTTGCCGTCCTACGAAAAAGATGTCAGTCCGTTCCAAGCGACTCCGGACGAATGAGACTAGCTTGTTCAGCAGGCACGGTCCGAAGGTAACAGCTAAAAGCAACATTGCCAGCGGACCTGCTAGGGTAGAAATTAGGGTGGTTAGCCATGGTGATCGATTGAACCAGGATTCGAACCAGCCCTGCTGGGCTTCCCTGTCTTTTTGTCTCTGAGCTAGTCTGTTTCGGAGCTCTGCCATGGAGTCTCTGACAACTCCTGTGTGGTCTGCATAGAAGCAGCATTCCTCTTTCAGGGCAGCGCACAGGCCTCCCTGCTGCATGAACAGGAGGTCTAAACCTCGCCTGTTCTGCAGGACCACTTCTGAAAGTGAGGAGACTGACTTCTCCAGAAAGGATATGGATTTCTCGATCCTCTGCAGGTCCTCATCAATCGTCATCTGCAGCTGGGACAGTCCTTGGTGCTGAGTCGCTAGGGCCGAGACACCTGTTGCTGTTCCAGCAGCTCCCAAGCCGAGTAGCATCGCTATAGTTATACCTGTTAATATTTCTCTTTTGTGGAGCCGGCTGGGTTCTTCGAAAAGGTGATACACCTCTTCATCTGAGTGATACAGGACCCTAGGAACGATCAGAACTTGGACACAGAAGTCGTTAGAATCACTGAATTTGGCAAGGAACACACAGGGACTCACCCCAGATTTTTGACAAACCCACATAGCAGATGCGGAGGGGACTACCCACTTATTATTTTTCCTGTCAGGCTTGACTATTTCGGTACAGACGTCTCCTCTCCGCTTAGCTAGGGTTGCATTGCCAAAGCATTTGCCTCGACCTGTGACTTGGCTCAGGGTGATTCCCTTTCGGGGTGTGTCCCACCTGCACTGGTGGGGGGCATCGGCTGTGGAATAACTAAAGGGGGTATCTAAAGCGACTCCTTCATAAAAAGGGGGTTTAATATCATAACAAAGCCAACAGGAGTCAGTTAGGTTAGGGTTAGATTCGTTCAGGGATAGGAAGGTAGCATCTAACATACGAAGGATCGGGTCTGAATCTGACACGGCTGAGTGGCCTATCTGGAAGGCTTCCTCATCGCCGGTTGGGACCTTGGTGTCCCTTGTGGGTAAGGGTTTAGGGTAGGTTATGTTTCTCCCTTTCTGCGTGCTTTTTATTACTTTGTTGGGTCCAACTGCTCGGGGTGCCGACGGTAAAAGCCTGGTAATTCGTACGTTCACCCATTGCTTTGACCCTTGAAGGACCACTGTCCACGCTTTGCCCACTGCCCAGCTAGGGTGATTTGGCTGTAAAACTGTCATGTTGTAATGAGTGCATTTTCGAATTCTGGGGATTTTATGGCGGTTCCGATAGTAATTTCCGTGAAGGAAGACGGGTGTCTTGCATCTTGCAGGTGCCCAGGTGAATTGTAGGAACTTGTCGGGCTCTTGAGGGTCCCATCCGGGCCCTGACGGCCTGGCGTCCGTGACTATTGTTTCACAGCCCCAGTGCCCACAATGTCCCCACCCCGGTTGGTTACAGTAGCTCTTTCCTGGGTTTGAAGCTGGGCACCAGTAAGATAGGTACATGTGTGTGGCGTGTGGAGAATGGGGGTCTATCTTTGGTTGTCCTGGAAACAGATCTGTAACGCGAAGCACGAAAGATGGGGTGTTCGGTGTGGTGATGTCTTTGAGTATCTTATTGTCGGTGAGATGTTGCATGACCCACCTGAATGGCTGATGGGGGTAGTGTTCTGAGCTGGCTTGCCCTCTGGTGACAAGCCCCAGCAGCAGTATCACACAGAAGCACTGTTGCTGCTTGGGTCTCACTCTTGGGGGTTTCTCAGGCGCTGTCTGACGGCTTGGTGGTCCGTCACTTTCCTCTGGAAGGGGAGTGTACGCATCCCGAGGGCGTCCTATGATCATGTCCTGTAAACAGAAACTCACAATTCACATCAGTCTCATCCTGCTCACTGCACAGGTCAGGCTTTACAGATTTGAGCGGACACCACCTAATTTTGCCGTCCTTTTTGACAGCTGCGTACCCTCGCCCCGTGAGTATCAATTTCCAGCCCTGTTCCCATTCTCCCAGCTCATTTCTGATCACAACCTGTGGGCCCTCCTCTAAGACTCTGGAGGCCCAGTGTTTCTGAATGGGACTGTTTGCCTCTTCCCCCCTGGGGAATTGGTTCAGTGCTAGCAAAGCAGTTGCTAGTATACGTGCCTGGTCCCCTGAGGGGATGGAATTGGCAAAGCCCTCTGCTTTTGCCAACACCTCTATCCTATTTTTCAGGGTCTGATTTGCTCTCTCAACTATAGCTTGCCCGGTACTGTTGTAAGGAATACCTTGTACTAAAGTGATGCCCCATTTCGAGGCGAATTCTTGCACCAGTTTGGAAGTAAAATTGGAACCGTTGTCAGTTTTAATTTGTTTGGGAATGCCAAGCCATGCCATGGCTGTCAGCCAGTGCTGAATTGTGGCTTTGGAGTCAGTTTTGGGGTGCTGTGTGGCTATGATCATTCCGCTGAAAGTGTCCACTGTCACTGCAAGCCACTCTCGGGGTTTCAGCAGCTGGCACACGGTAAAGTCTGACTGCCAGATCTCTGAAGGCTTGAGGCCTCTCGGGTTGACCCCACTGGTCCACAAAGGCGACTTCTGGCAATGAGGACACGTAGCTACCACGTGTTTTGCGTCCGCTCTTGAGATCCCGCATCTCTTTGCCAGTGCTTTGACCCCGATGTGGAGTGACTCATGTAGTTGACGAGCTTCTTGCAATGTCCACACACCTTTTGCTGCGGCGTCTGCTTTGTCGTTACCTATCTGGAAGTAACCTTTGACTGGGTTGTGACTGTTTATGTGAATGACGGATATGGTGCCCTTCCGTGAGGACAGTGCTTCTTCCAGCATCAGAGCTGCTGTTGATGTTGACACACCTGGTCCTGTCATGGCTAGGCAGAGCCTTGCCACGAATATAGAGTCCGTTACGATGTTGAGGTGCTCCTCTCGGAAAAGTCCGCATGCCAGAACTACTGCTGCTGCTTCCAGCTGCTGCACTGACAGTGTGGGGTCACACGCTTTGACACAGTGCCACTGCTCTCCTGTCTGCCACACTGCTGTTGCAGTTGAAGTTGTGGAAGAAGCATCCGTGAAAACTGTTGGTCCTGGCTGAGGTCGGTCCTTGACCTTTGGTGGTATGTCTATGTCGATGATGGTCAGCAGCTGGGTCCAAGGTGGTTTGGAGGAGTAGGAGATCTCTCCTCCGAAGCCGGAGAGAGCAAGGGCTAAATACTCTGAAATTGTGGTTGCCTCCGTGGTTGGCTGCTTGCGAAAGGGAAGATAAATTCTCTTTGGTTCTGTTCCTAGGTGTCTCAGTGCGAGTCTCCTGCCTTTCCTGATGAGGTTGGCGATGCATTCGATTCCCGGGGAGAATGCACGGGCAGGCCTTCCGAGGACCACCCATTGGATCGGCCGGGACTTCTCGGGGGGTCCTTGGGCCAGCGCCCCCACTCCCCCCTTCGGGGTAAAGTGGACGTATAGGTCCAAAGGCATCGCTGGGTTCCACCTGGCAAGCGTGCCAGTGGATACCTGCTGTTCTATGAAATCCAGGGAGTTCGCTGCCTGTGGTGTCAGTTTCTTTGGTTCCCAGGAGTGCTTTCCTTTCAGCAGTTCATACAATGGTTCCATGACTTCAGGGGGGATCAGGATGACGTTGCGAACCCATTGCAGCGATCCAACCAAGCGCTGCACGTCATGTAATGTCTTAATGTCTCGGTGGACCTTCACCTTGGGAGGAGTCACGTATGAATCTGTGATTCCTACACCCAGGAAGGTCACGCAGGGTCCTTTCTTGATCTTTGCAGTGGCGATCTCGAAGCCGTTTGCTTGGAGGGTTGCTGTGATCGCAGATATCAGGCGTTCTACTTCACTCGCTGATGGGGCTGCAGCTAGGATGTCATCCATGTATTGAATGATGGTTGCAGAGGGGTAGGCGTTCCGAACTGGCGTCAGCGCTTTGTCCACGGTGATCTGGCAGATGCTGGGGCTGTGGACAAATCCTTGTGGAAGTACCTTCCATTGAAAGCGGAGATTGGGCCGTGCGCCGTTAGGAAACACCACGGAGAAGGCAAATCGTTCCCTGTCTTCAGGGTGCAAGGGTATGGAGAAAAAACAGTCCTTGATGTCCAGCACTGCGCATGGCTGTCCTTCAGGGATGGCTGAGTTTGCAGGTAACAGTGTTTGTACAGGACCCATGGGTCCAACTGTCTTGTTCACCTCTCTCAGGTCGTGGATGAGGCGAAAACCCTCTCCAGACCTTTTGGGAATTACAAAAACGGGGGTGTTCCATGGGCTAATCGAGGGTTCAATATGACCCTTTTTCAGTTCCCGATCAACCAGTTCCAGTAAAGCTGCCACTCTGTTCTCTGACAAAGGCCACTGCTCCTGCCATATGACATCTGATGATTTCCAGGTTAATTTGATTGGCAGCAAAGGGTGCACGGCAGTGGCCTCTACTATAAATTTGAAATCCTGACTCCGAGCATAGCGAGGACATCTCTCCCTATCAGGGGTGGAGAGTTTTGCAAAATGTAGGGGTAAATTGCTACGGTCTGTTCTGGTCCCTTGTTCGTGTGGAGTGTTACAGCCACCAGCTGGGTGCTTTTCCACGCCCGGGTTTGCCCCCCCACTCCGTTCACCGGGGGGACTTCTGTGATTTGCCAGTGTCTGGGCCAGTATGATTGGGGGATTATTGTACAATCCGACCCTGTGTCCGCCCAGAACTGGAGCCCCACGGTGTGGTGGTCATGGCTCCCGTATAGGCGGCATGTTCCCCACACTTTCGGGGGTTCTTTCCCT
Source organism: Setophaga petechia (assembly GCA_024362935.1). Classification (NCBI taxonomy): domain Eukaryota; kingdom Metazoa; phylum Chordata; class Aves; order Passeriformes; family Parulidae; genus Setophaga; species Setophaga petechia. Next base: position 54,633,322 of record JANCRA010000003.1, on the reverse strand, counting down.
ATTTTCATGACCAGGGCCACCCAGGGATCCCGGTTTGGGGCGTCCCCTGCTGGCTCTGTGGCGCTTGCGTGGCTTGTGGCACTGAGGTGTGTGGGGGTATTATCTGTGGTGTTGCAGAGCCCTGCAACTGTATCGGTGTGGTGTGTGGAGGTATTATCTGTGGTGTTGCAGAGCCCTGCAACTGTATCGGTGTGGGGGGTGCTGTATTGACTGTCTCCTGCGGGAGCAGAATGTATCCTCCCCCCCACTGGGGGTTCACCTGGACGGGCCGTCTTATATTCAAAGCGGGAGGGGGCTGCGTGTGGCCCGGGCGCCCCCTCCCTCTCCCGTTTCCCCGTGGGCGGGACCTGCAGTCTCTAGCAAAGTGCCCCTTTTTCCCACAACTCCAGCAAGTCCCTCTCGTGTTTTGCTGGGATGGGGGAGCCGAACGGGTGGGCTGTGTCGGCTGGGTACACGTCGCTGCGACGTGCCCCGCTTGTCCACATTTAAAGCAAGCCAGTGCACTGGTTAGGGTGTGAACAGCTGCTTGTATGGGACTCAGCTGCTCTTCTTTCACTACGTGTTTAATCATGTCTGCCAGGCTGGCACCGGCCGGTAGGGAGCGTAAAATGTCCTTGGTGACTGTATTACATTGTTGCCTAAGGCAGTCAGCAACCACCGGGCCCTTCGCCTGAGGAGGCAGGGTGGAGGTGTCCACAGCCGCCTGTAGCCTGTCTACGAATTGTGTAAATCCTTCACTTTCCCCTTGTTTTATGGTGGACCAGGGTGCTGGCTTGTCCACAACCCTACAAGTTGAACGAATCGCCTCCCTGGCGGCTCGGCAACTTGCCCTGACTTCCTCAGCTCTGAGCAGTGCAGCCTGTGTTTGGGGTGTGGCTACGTCATCATGTTTTCCCAGTAGCCGGGATAAACTCGAGCCGTGCAGTGGTTGCCCCTCACCCCCTGTCTGAGCCAGGGCAGAGGCACAGTTATCGGTCCAGTCTTGTTTAAAAACAATTAAACCTGCCCCGTCAAAAAGCATACGTGTAATTTGTACTATATCACAAGGCAGCAAATCATCATTATTAAAAACTGCATCCACTAACGTGGATACTACTCTGGAGTTAATTCCTTTTTCTGCAACAGCTTTAAGTATTGCTTGAACATCTTTAGAATTTACTGGTGTGTATGTTCTCTGTTGGTTGCCTTGGGCTCCTGTGATTCTTACTGGAAAGGCATGTACAGCTGCCACGGATGCCCATTCCGCACAATCAATTTTTATTTTGCCCCAATCAGTGAGTTCGTATGATTGGCTCTTGAGTTCATATGATTGGTTCTTAACCTTGTTTAAAGATTTGTTTGGTTTCATGCGAAGCTGCTGTGTATCTGTGTGCTCCCTTTCCGAATCGCTGCCCGACTCGGTAAGGTCTGTGGAACAGTCTGAGGAGGTGTTGCTTCTATCAAGGTCGGAAGTGGACTGAAAGCGCACTTCCTGTCTCCCTCGCCGTTTTGTTCGGCTTCGGCCCCGCCCCTCCCCTCGGGGGTGGTGTCGCCCTTCCCCTCGGAGGCGGCGGCGTCCCTCCCCTTGGAGGCTGTGCCGCTCCTCCCCCCAGAGGCGGCGTCGCCCCGCCTCTTGGAGGTGGGGTTGTTCCCACTCCCTGGGCTCGCCCTGCCCCTCACAGGGAGGGATTTCTCCCTTATACGGTGGCGGCGGTGGGGGCAGCCCCCGGGCGAATGCCTGCCCCCCCGTTCCTCCCTGCGCCTGCGTGTCTGTGTGTGTCCACTCCCGGTACTGACCAGCGCCGGACTCCTGCGCAGGCGTACTCGCGGCCACCTCCCCCTCCAGGCATTTCCCGCCGCGGACACGCGGGCCCCGCCCCCCTCCCTGTCCGGCGGCGCCATTTTTGAATGGCGGCCGGTTTTCTGCCGCCCCTGTTTCAGCGCTGACTGCAGCCTCCACGCCGTGGGCTGCGGCTGTCAGTTCGCCCCAGAAACACCGCGCGCGCGTCTCTGCAGGGTGTACCGAATCCGGAGGCGGCGGGGGACAAACAAACAGAGAAGACTCCGGTTTTTCGGGGGATATCGGGGGGGTTTTGGGACCCAGCTGTTCCCCCGGGAGGGTCAAGATGTGCTCCGGGATTTTTGGGGGATCTCCGGGAGGTTCTGGGGGATCTGGCTCAGGGTCCGGGAAGGATTGGGGGGTGCCCGGTCCCTGCGTGCCCGCGCTCCCGCCCGCACTGTCCGCGGGGGGGGGTTTGGGTTTCCGCTGCCACCCCCCACCTTCGGTGTAACCATCAGATGCGGCCGGGCGGCAGCCCAGACCTCCTGATTCTCTAAAGCTTGGCGTAGAGCTGCCTCTACCTTTCCCCACGCCTTAAGAAATTTCCCACTGCCCGTGTTTTTTGTGTCCTCTGCCAGAGCCACGGTACACTTCTGCCACATATCTGCATGCAATATTTCTACCGGACGTTCAATCGTCCCCAGCTCCAGGAGTCTCTGCAAAGCGAGAGATAAGTACCTGGGCTCGCATTTAATTCCCCACTGTATACATACGGAATCAACGACCTTTGCCAAAGCTTCCATGGAGATCTGGCCGGTCCGAGGGGCGTCCCCCTCCGTGTCGCAGACGGTCCTGCCGCTGTGACCGCTGTCCTCTGTCCAGGAGAAATCCCGATCCCGGGGCTTTTCGTTCCCGGGTTTCGGCACCACTTTGTTGCCTTCTGGTTCCGAAGGCAAGGCGACCTGGTTCCAAAGCACAGCACGGCGGCCTCCACCCTGGCCTGCTCGGGCTATAGACGACGCTTACACCAATGTGGTGGACGGTCAAATAGGGTTTATTGTCTCTTCTCTAAGGGTTTTATAGTTTGGGGGGTTTCCTACGTCAAAAGGGGCTGGGGGTTAGTACAGGGTGGTACTGGTACCTCCTATGTTAGGGGGGTTACATTCCTAGTTACATTCCGAGGGTGATCCTTATCTCTGGGAGGAGGGAGGAAGAGGGTTTCTGCAGCCTTTCCGTGACAGCCCGTTATCTTCCGAAACGCCTGTCCCTACCACAGGGAAAGGGATTTTTTTTTGAGGAGTGGGAAAGAAATTGTCAGCATGCATCTGCACAGACTTATTTTAAACCTCTGGCTACCAATAAAATGCCTAATTTACTCACCCCTGCCTCAAAAAATCCCAAACATCCACACAATTAAAGGAAACAAAGGTGAGGAATACAGAGCTTGTTTTACTTTTCATTATTTTCTCACTCAAAACCTGATGTGTCTCTAAAGCAACAGGAAACAGTAACGCATCAAAGTTCCAAATTACTTCTAACTTAATTTTAAAGGGCAATTTTATATATATTTTTAATGGTTAGAACTAGCAATCAATTTTATCCTAAGGCTCACTGCTGAATCTTAGACTGTCACAGGACACATAACACAGAGCACCATCACACACACCATGTCACCAAGCTCCAATCCACACACAGTAACACCTTACCCCTTCAGGAGGCTGCAAGCTCTGCCCTTCCTATCCCTCAGCCCAGCCTTTTATGCCCTCCTGTTGATGCCCTCCCCCTGTGTGCCCTCTGCTCCCGGTGTGATTGCTCAGCACCCCTGGGCACTCCATGGCTCCTCACCTTCAATAGCATTCACCTGTCCTGCACAGCTGCAGCCAATCAAGGATCAGCCACAGCTCCACTCCCAACCACCACACACTGTGCCTACAACTCTCCAGACTTTGGACAATTCCTCTCTAAAACTGAACACTGCAGTCCAGATTTACCTCTGAAATCAACTTCTCAACAGGATAACATAATCACAGAAGCTCCAACTGCACTTTATCCACCGTTCCCCTGGTTTACCTACCATCCTTTCCTTGCACCAATTAAATTCCAGCTTTGCATTTTTACTTATTTCACTGTCATAAGTCAGGGCACCGTAACTATTTGGTTTTTAAATAAAACTGAAAATGTGTTTTTATTCATAAGTCAGGGCACCGTAACTATTTGTTTTTTAAATAAAACTGAAAATGCGTTTTTATTTCTTACCATCTACATCAAATGTTCACGTAACATTTCTCCATGTATTTTCAATTCACAGTCCAGCCTACTTAAATGTGAAAAAAAATCAACAAAACCCCAACTTGTTTTACATTCAAAACAGAAGCATTTTCTCTATGTCAATCTCAGTTCATAACTCTTGAAACACTTTACCAACAACGTTATGAACTGTCCTTTGAAGGACTTACAGAAATTCAATATCTCATTACTTTAAAGATACTTGATTCAAACAATTAAAATATCTGGCTCAGAATGAGATACTTGATTCAACAACTGAAAGGTAGTATCTGACTCAGAATAATATGCATCTTTGAGTTTATGTAGCTGACTTCGCAAAAATGCAAAAGGCTCTAACTATCACAGATGTTTTATAGCACTCTTTTTCCCCAGCAGATCACCAAACACTGGGTAGAAAAGGGATAATTCAAAAGCCACCAGGAGACAAACGAAGCAGAGACTTAGAGTTTCTCTCTTTGGATGCCCACACATCCCCAGGTGTTTGTTATGCCCTCGAGACTATAAACAGCCAATTAAAGCAGTCTGGAACCTGGACTTGAAATGGAAAGTCAGAAGAAAAACACAAACACAATGGTGTGAGACTGAATTTTTATTTTTCTGTTGATAAACACAAAGATCCTTCACAGCAGCAACAGATGCAGAAGTCACTTGCAGAAATGACAGTTCTTCTTAATATGTTGGTATACCCATGTGTGAGAAGTGTGTAGGGACTGCAGATTAACACAGTACAGGCACTGCTCAGTAGTAATAGAGATCAAGTTTCTGGGAGTACTTTAATCAAGCCTTTCCTTCTTAAAAAAAAGGTTCTTGTAGCATCAAAGATGATTATTAATTAGCTGGCTGTTATTTTTTTTTTTGGTTACTGCAATTTAAAAGCATTTTATCAAACTCTATACATACTATTTATATGCCCAGGTACACCTCTCCACATTTTGTAGTAGTTGCCACACCAGAACCAAATGCTACAATTCAGAATCAAAATGCTACTGCTTTTAGCAGCTCTAGCTGCAGTGAAGTAAATATTTCAGAGTAACAAAACACACCCTGTTGAGTAATACAAGGGACATTGTTTGTAAAATGAACATTCCTATCTTGTATCCATACCTTTCTGTAATATATATATTTATATATGGCTCTAAAACATATCTCAACTAATTAACAATTAAATTAAAACACATCCACAATTGGTCTAACTAGTGATTTTGGTCAATACTTTAAACATTAGTTGTTCCATAAAAATATACAATTCAACAACATGGTTGTATCAGCAACATGAGGCCTTTTGAAAGAGGCCTATGACATAAAACCAACCATGCAATTCAGTGCTCAATGTCATCTAACTGATAAATATTTATACTGCATTTTCAAATTACCAGTATCTCCCAAAGGTCTCTTTGCAGGCTTACCATGCTTACAGACATGCAGAAAGCAATCACATTCCTCACTTGCCCATAGCAACCACATTTTCTGTTCAAATAGATCAACTGACAAAGCACAAGCCTCAAGCTGTCATTTTTAGATTACTAACCTTTTCCCTTCTTTCACATATTGCTTCACGTGAAATAAGACTAGGGATTAGCCACACAGCAAGAACAGCACTTCTCAGTTTAAGCCTCTAAAAATCAAATTACTAACAGTCAATTAGGAGGATGTGCTCATAGCTGCCATACAAGTGAACTGATACCCAGTAGACAATGAAGTTAACTCTTCAAAAAGTGTAGCTTAAAGACCCAAACCCAGAACCTAAACTACGCAAGTACAGCATCAAACCTTTTAAGTTCCCAAAAGTGGATCTCTGTCCAGAAATTTTCCAAATGGTACACAAACCCCATGGCACCATCAAGAACCCATGAGCTGAGACAGTAGCTGTCCACAGATGGAGATGTCCTTATTGAGCAGTTGCGATGTAGTACTGGTGCAGTACAAACAAGAATTCCTCAAGTCAGAAGCAGTCAGTACTCAAACCCCAGACAAGTTCACATGTCACAGTAACCTGGCATATAAGACTCAATAACAATCAGTAATTCAGGTACTAATTCCAGAAGTAATACATTCAATATGGAAGTAAGACTACAATAGAAGATAATAGAAAGACAAGAATGGTATGACAATTAAGATGAATAATTCTTTTACACAGCAGAAAGTCAGGGGAATATCTGGACTTCTTTTGCACTGCATTTACATATCTTCTGTTTCTCAATATAAAAATACATCTAGAGAGTCAATCCAGAACTGCAAACAGCAATCATGTTTTCCCCCATAACTGCTTTAAAATTAGTACAAAATAATGTAAATTACAGGAATGATTGTTGCAAATTCATAAATGTTGGCTATTACAACATCATTATATAAGAACACCAACTGTAAATTATTTACAAGAGAGGTAATACAATTTCCAGAGTAGTGAATTATAATTTAGCAGAAGTGTAAAAACAATGTACTTACCAAAATCATTACAAAATCTGGTATTGTTATCAGCTACACAGTAGATTGTGATTACATTTTGTAGTTGACATATAACACATCCCTAAGAAAAGTGCCAAAATACTGCTACATAAGAATCTTCTCTTTTTAAAAAAAGTCAGTTAGCAAAACCCCCAGCCGATTCTAAGTTAAGCAATGTCAAAAGAAAGCAGAAAAAAAGGATGCTGATTGTACAACTATGTCTTATTAAATGCCTTTGAAAAAATCTGTAAATTCACTTCGTCACTTAAAAGTCTGACAGAAGACTTACTAAAAAAGCCAAGAGAAATACCACCATATATGCTTCCCCAGGGCATTTCAGGCCATTCCAAACCTACACATTCCTCCTAACCCGTGGGGCACAAGGAGACTGCAAACATTCTGAAACTGGCTGAGCTGCTGAGGGTTGCTGTGCTCAGGGGCCAAGTGTCCTGCCGGGTGCCAGCCAGCACCAGAGCAGCCAGGGCCCTGCTGGGGTTCACACTCTGCAGGTTTTTAACATCAGCCCAGGGGCTGGCACACATCACCCTCAGCAAACCCTTCAGAGGGACTCAGCAGGCTGGAGAAACGAGCAAACAAGAGTCACAAAGGTCAGCAAAGAAAAGTGCAAAGTCCTACATGGGGAGAACAGCCCTGTCCAGCAGCACAGACTGGGGACTGAGCAGCTGCATACAGCCTTGCAGAGAACAGCAGCGAGCCATGAGCCACCACGGGCCCTTGCAGCAAAGAAACCCCACAGTGCCCTGGTCTGCACTGAAGGAGCACTGCCAGCAGGCTGAGGGAGGGCATTCTTCACCTCTGCTCAGTCCTCCTGAGACACAGCTTGAGCACTGGGTCCAGCTTTGGGCGCCCCAGCCTAACAAAGAAATGGGCACACGATAGTGAATCCAGTTAAGGGCCACAAAGGTGGTGAAGTGACTGGAGTATCTTACAGACAAGGAGAACTTGGGAGAGCTGGGATTGTCTCTCTCACCTGGAGAAGAGAGGGCTCAGGTGATGTCACCAGCCTGTGCCAATGCCTGAGAGGAAGGAGTGAAGGAAGAGCCTAACTCTTCACAGTACATCTAGGGATGGACAAGAGGAAGGGAGAACAAGTGGAAACAACAGAAGCTTTACTTAAACATAGGAACGGATTTTCATAGTGTAAGGGAGAGCAGAACACTAGAACAGACTGCCCAGACACCTTCTGGAGTCTCCATTCTTAGAGATATTTAATAACTCAGCTTGTCACACTCCTGAGCAACCTGCTCCAGCTGGCCCTCCTTTCAGCTGGGCAATGGGGCATGGACTAGATCCAGTCCTGCCAACCTCAACTGTTCCACAATTCTATGAAAAGGACAGGGTCTTATGACAGGCATTGGATCAACTGAGTCACAAAGAAACTACAAAATGCAAAAGGAATATATATTTTCTCTTTAAGTTATTGCACACAGTGTTAATTTTGCTGCCTTCGTTTCGCTGATCTCATCTTTTCAAACCTCGACTCCATTTCTTCCAGGACTTTTGGTGTGTATCGCACGACCAACTTCACCTTGCCTTGAGCTGCCTTCAGCAGTTCCACTGCCTTCTCATGGTGCTCCCCTTCCACGCTCTGTGAAGCACAAACCAGCTGGTGTTAGTAAAGATGCACACTGAAAACTGATTTTTACGTTTTTTGTATAACTCTATATAACTATAAGCCATTATATTTAGATATTTATTTACATGTACTCTATTTTCAAGACTGAATAAGGACAATGTAATGCAATTTCAGCATTTACGTTTGGACAAACCAAGCGAGGGGATGATAAAAATGCTAATTAGAATTAGCAAAAGAATAGTGCAAAAATCTTTCATTTATGCTGAACAATTCTGCAATGATTTATGCTGAATAATTCTGAAAATTCTTCAATGATAACCTTAGTCAATTATGAAATTACACTCAAAACCCACAAGTTTCAGGAGAATACTTACTGAAAATTTAGTATTATTTTTCTTCTTTTGCACACATATTAAATTTAGCAGTCACCCTCAATTTGCTTAATAAACTGGCACAGCCAGCTGCAAGATAACTGCCCTCTTGGTGCTACCTGGCATCACAACAAGGCAGAACAGGGCATGCTGGCTGCTTGCAATGGAGCAATTAACATGCAGTGTGTTGCTCCACGTGTCTCTCAGCAAACCCACACCATTCCAGTTCATTTCCTCTAAACTCATTATCAATAGCGTGACCCAACTCAGAAGACCACAATAAAAATGCTTTCCTATACCAACTCTCAGAATTTCTTAGAACTGTATTAGATTATCTGTTATCTAGATTCATCTCATTACAATTTTTAAGCAACACTTCTCAAAAATGGCATCCAATACATTCCTGCTCAGCATATATTTTATCAGCAGCACTTCTTCCTCCCAAACTTATCAAACACAATGCCAGGACCACTCCAAGCCCACCTCCCACTGGTGCTATTAGAAGCTAGAAGGCAGGTGATGTACCTGTTGATTGGAGGGTTTCCCTATCACTATCAAGTTACTTACAGAAAGAAAAACAAGAGTTAAAAGCCTCCAAGTTATTTGTCTTCTACCAGACTTAGACAACCAGATACATCTGAATGTTTTCATTTTTGTCATTCAGGTGGATGTGTAGGCTGCTCTGTTTAAAACTAGTAATAAAAGGTTTGTAGAGCTCTGTTTAATTCTATCAAAACACTTAAATTCTGGAGTACACTAAAGATCTCCCACCTGAAAAAAATGAACTTGTTTTTCAGTCATATTTCCTGCTGTCTTGGCAGCGGCATTTTTTATTATTATTACTGAAGTATAAATTACAATCACAAGAAAATGTCTGTCAAGTATTATGCTGATTCCACCTGTAAATATCCGATGACAAGGATTTTCTGAATACAGCAGCATTCTTAACAGCAATTTCTGCCCTTGCTGTATTCTTACAAGGGCCAAATATATATTTATACATGTGCATGCACGCAGAAAGCCATTGCTAGCTGTCCTAGCTGCCTGATGATCAGGCTCAGTTCTGGGTGGGGTGGTGGTTTTGCTGTCCTTGAGAGACTCTGTGGGTGAGGAAGGCCCCATCTGAGGACAGTTTGGCACCCCCAGCAACAGAAGGCCAAGGCAAGCCAGTACAGCTGATTTCTCTGATGCATCTTGAAGAGGACAGCTGGAGTCCCAGGTGACAGCCAGGAGTCATGTATGTCAGATTTGTGCCAGCCAGGAGTTCCTTGAGTACAGGCACCCAGGATCTGTACCCAGCCACTATTCCTTTCAGGAGTCAAAACCCTCCAAAATCTAGTTTGACCCTCAGTCTTAAGATAAAACTTGGTTTACAGATGTAATAAGAGTATTAATTTTAAGCCTGCATAGAGCCTCTCTGTAAATAAAAGCAAGTGTTTGGGAGATATTTATATGCATGTGACTGAAAGCTGTGTCAAGTCAAAGCCTGCCCCATAACCTTTCCAGCCTCCCTTTGTTTTACTTTTTATATTGTTGATTCTTCAGAAGAGGATGCTTACTAAAAAAATTAATTCACATCAGCACTTCAGACACACAATTCTTAAAATACAGTAAAAAGCTTGCTTCTGAAGCTCAGTATAGTTAAGTGGAAGGATAAAAAAATACCATACAAGGTAACACCACCTTGTAGTTCCATCTCATTACAGCTTTCATCATGCAGTAGCATTTCTACTATGGAAAAATGAGAATCTGGCCAGCCAAAAGCAACATAGCACAATTTGCTACCTACCTTAGAATGTGCAGAAAACTCTACTAGTAGAAATCTGCATCATGAAACTTCAATTAAAAAGGCAGTTTGTATTTTACAAAAGTTTCTGACTACACTTATACAACCCCTCAGAAACTGAAATACTGATATAGATAGAACAGTTCCTTTTTGAGACAGAAAACCAAAGCATAACCCTAAAACTCTCAATGCACACAACTCTACAGAAACCTCAGCAAATTTGTTTTGGGAGGACAAAAAGAGTCTTTTGCCAAGATCAGAAGAACAAGGAGCTTGCGCCATGTGTTCTCTGTGCCCCCTCAAGTGGAAACAAGCAGCCACTGCTACATAAAAAGAAAAGCAGCTCCTACCACTCCGTTGACAGAAAGCAGCTGGTCTCCACGTTTCAGGCCTCCATGTCTGTCAGCTATGCCTCCAGGGATGATCCGAGAGATATAAATTGGAGAATTTTGTTCTTTGCCTCCCATAATGTTGAAGCCAAGGCCTTCTTCTGTTTTGGGTAGTTCAACCACTCTGGGATGAGAATGACCTTCACTAGCAGCAAATGCAGCTACTGTGGCCTGTGAGAACCAAGATTTTCTCATTTATAGGAAACTGAATACAGTTCCTTCAGCTAGGCATGGTGAGCAGGCTAAAAATGCATTTTACCTCAAAGTACTTACATGTTAAGACAAATGAGACAATTAATTCCCTACCTACCAACACAAAAAATTCAGAACTCCCAAGAATAAAATTGAAACGAAAGAAATTTAAAAACCACAAGTCTTGTTATACCTTTTAATAACCTGTTAAGCTTATCCATTTTATCAGACATCTAGATAAGAGCCTTCTGATTTTATATAATCTTCTGCTTCTGAAGCAATGAACTACTGTATTTTTTGCAAGTTATGGTTTGCCTTTTACCTTTGCTGTTGCATTAGCTCTGACTTCGGGGCTACTGCTGATATCCACAGTTTCATACACATGTTCGTACACCTTTAGAGACAAAACAGTTTCAGTATGAGTAAAACAGGTATTTTCCTGCTCAGGTAATGTATCAAGTATCAGGTGCAACTCAGAACTGTGTACATTAAAAGCACACACCTGTAATGTTACTCCCTGACTCACAACATGAACAGGCCATCTAACACTCTCTGAAGAAAAACTCTCTCAGTATTTTTGCTGCTCAGTCTCAGCCAAAGGCTCCCCCTCCTTGCACAGGAGCCAGACCCCATCAGAACTTGGGGAATGCTCATGGCTGGGCTGCCACACCTCACTCCAGGTATTTTCTCTTGCTGGATTCAAGCTGGAATTGTTCAACATGGATGCCCACAAAAACACTTCAGGGCTGCTCTTCAAGGCTTTGCTGACAACCCATCCCTCCCCAAAAGCTCCCAAATTTTCCTTCAACTTTAGCAACTAACTGAGCATCTTAGGGAAAAACAAGGATTGAAAACACAGAGACAATAAGGATACTAACGCCAAGGAGGTGCTTCCATTGCAGGCTAACCCACATCTCATCTCCCTGCCAACCATTTGTACCTGCTAAGCAACAAGTACAGAGTCCTCAATGGCATGAAACATCAAGATGACAACTGTGTCTACAAACAGGTTTTTAAAAAAAGCTGTTTATCATCAGTATTAACATAAGCAATAGCAAGGCACATCCAATCACCTAAAAGTCTCCAAAACAATACCTGGGATGAAGATGTGGTGGCACAAGACTCCACCTAAAGATGGTGTGGATTTGGCTTGAAAATAACATTTGGTACTTTGTCTTACATAGGCAATTGGTACTTTGTCTATTCTTACATACCAACTGAACAACATCCTGTTAACTGCCAGCAAGGAGACTCTCAAAATAACCTTTAAGAAATGATCTGCTACTAAGCCATTATTTTATGCACCTATGGTGTCCCAAATTATTTTATTTTGAAATTACTTAAAAAATAAGGCTTGTTCTGTTAAGCTCTGTAAATTAAATACTGCTTTATCAGGTTCAAAATCAGCTTACTGCAGTGAGCGCAAAAAGCAAAAAGTCAATCATACTGGACTTTGACTGAAGGTGACTGTTCCATCAAGTTAACTTACCTCTCTTACAGCATTACAGAATTCACTCTGCAGAACCCTTTGCAAAGCCTGTAGCTTTTGTGGTGGCACTTCTCCACTTCTCTGTAACTTTTCCAGCAATTCAATTGCTCTGCAGATGTCTATGAAAAAAATAAAGCATTAGTAATGAGGAATGCCCGAGGAATCTCAAGGTATCTTTGTTTTTTTTAATTAAGGGAGCAGTCTGTGTGTGTGCACTTGCATACACTTTAAAACTATGCTTTAAGTTTTGTTACCCATAAAACCACGTCTTTACAAAAGGTTACAATAAAACACTACTTCAGCCTGTTATAAATCAGCCACAAAATCAACCTGGACATATCTGGACAACACTGACATGCATATTGCAAAGACAATCCAATTTGTCCTCAAAGGACTGAAATATTGGTATGTGTATTAAAGTATTGGAAGTGTACTCTTCATAATACTCTATGGATGGCATTTTGTTAACGCTAGCTTAATATTTTCAAATATGCTCATTATGAAATATTGTAATATTTTAATATTATCAAATATACTAATGTCCCTTTTATATTCAAAAGTTAGTTAATAAGGTATACTCAATACTGCCCATAGAAGAGGGCTGAAAACCATCTGGCCTATTTCTTTTCCCTCCTCAAGTGCTTATAAAACTAGCAGAACTCCTTTTTATACTCTCAGCTGAGAGACAACATCTCCATAGTCTAGAATCCTGAACCTCAAACCTCCTTCAGTTCCTTGAAATTTGTTCCTAAGAGTTGGCATTGTCCATTTTTCTCATAAATGCTGCGCTGTGTAATGAACTCCATGAGGGATTTGACTCCAGACCAGAATGACTCAAGACAGGCACCAAATGCAATGTGACATTCTCTTGGCAGCACCAGAAGAGCAGAATACATTCACATCCCTCACTTGGACTTCCAAACTGTTACATTAGTGATTATTCTGAAACACAGAAGTCCTTGAACAGAACTAGAACAGTCTCTTGGAAAAGCAGATTGAAAGGATTACTTTCCTCATCACAAAGACAAAAAGAGCAGTGATTAATCTACTATATAAAATTATGCACAGATCATTTTAGAACAGCATGAAGTCTGGAACACTGCTAGTCCCAAAGGCACTATTTCAGTTTTTCTGTAATTAACCTCTAGGTACTCATTTTTCATGTGAATGCACACCTACTCAGTGGTATCATGGCAGCACAGAGGAGGTGCAAAAGTCATGAACCCCTAAAACAGGAATGTAAAAAGAGAGCAGTTCTGTAACAGGATGAGAAGGTAGCAGGGTGCATGCTCTGAAATCAGGAGACAGCCCACAGCAGCACTCTGTCCATGACATGAATTATCAGACACACCCAGGCCATGCAGTTGAGTGAACAAGGCAAACCTGAAGCACACAGACTGGTCATCCATGCACTGGAACAAATCCTTCATGGGAAAACACTCAAGTACCACAGCCCCAAGACTCAAATTATTTCTGATGATAGTTAACATTCCCATATATTTCCATGTGCCATGAGAACTTGGTGCTTCCTGGCAAGCATTTCCAAGCTTTATAAGCATCAGCTATCTAGAGCAATGCAATATCAAACCCTAAATGAGCTACTAATGATCCCCTGCTCTACAGAGAATACATTTTTCCGTTACTATCTGTATAACTGCAAAATAAAAAAAAACCCCACATTTAAAGCTTACTTCCCAATATATATTTTGTAATTCATTCAAAACCCAAAACAGTTGGTGAAATTCACAACATTCTAGATGATGCAAAATCACCAACATTCTTAGTAACCCCTGTGCTCAGCACCAGCAGTACTGATTAACATAGCACTTATTAATTCATCAAGCAGCTCATTGATCAACTTGAAGACCTATGATCAAATGGAAACAGCAGCACTTCCAACCTGACAACACTTACACCTGACAAATGCCATTTATCTACCAACTACAACACCACTATCATTTCAGTACCTGCAAATGTTCGCAGACAAATGATTATGACATGACATAAAGACTACAGCCCCATGTAGCCATTCCTGAGCCTATGGTCTGTGAGCCACATGAAGATGTAAGGTGCACAAACTTGCTATCAATTTGACTGGGATTCTGCAAGAAACACTACATGGTGATGACAATGCACTGATACAAGGAGTAGCTGGAGAAATTAAGACACAAGAAATCCAAGTGATAATTTATCTTTTTTTCCACCTTCATGTTTTGTCATTAAGTTCGATTTGCCTCCTACCTGTACCTCTTAACAGACCAAACATTTAATGACACAGCACTTTTTACCCTAAGGTAAAATTGGTTTCTTTGGGAACCAGCTCTTTTATTAACTACAGACTAAAACACAGTCAGCTTTTCAAGAAGTTATTAGGGTACAATGAACTGGATTCATTTTAGATTAAACTAGAGGACACACTTCAATAAAAAAGTGTCTTTAGATCAAAGGACCAAACTATTGGTATAAAGTAAAAACTCAGAGCAGTTAGACACAGCATGAGAGTCAGATCCTCAGTACTCCAACCATCTATCATACCACAGTTCTTGCTCAGGCAGACAGAGACAACACATCCCATCAGCAGGACACTGTGCTCCCAGCAGCTGCTCTGCTGTGTGTTATTGAGAGGATCACATTATACCAGCGTGGAAGAGCAACTGAGCACAGCTTTCTTCTACTGAACTGCACTGGGCACCACCAGTCAGAAGCTGAATATCCAATCTGTCCCAGCAATATTGGGATAGATTGGATATTGCCCCTGGGAATAAAGGGCAAAACACACCTTCTTTCAGTTTTCAAGAAAAGCTTGCTGACTACCTTGTTGAGGCAATTTGTTTCCTCCTGAATGATTAGCTGGAATATGATCAGCTGAAAGCAGTCTTCCTCACAATACAGACACCATAGCTCAGCCAACTGTGCAGCACAAGAGATCAAATGAACAGTACACAAGTGGTCCAGTGATGGATTTCAACAAGGATCAACAAAGATGGAGATCCAGAGGTGGATAATTTAAAAAATCCAAACCGTAGAACTAACTAGAAAAAGGAATCCATACATAATGGAATATTTGCTTTTCTTTTCACATTTTCTTCCTTTTTATACCACACTGCCTGCTCTTCACAAATCATTTTTTGGGATCACTAGATGGAAATCCTGAAAAAAACGAACACATTTGAACTAAAGAATGTGCTGGGGGGAAAGCCAGCAAGATGGCATGTGTGACCAAGACACAGAGAAAAAATGCAGCATCCTCACAGATAGTCCTGATTAATCACCTGCACTGCTTATGTGCAAGCATTCTAGATTCCTGAGATGTGTGCAGAGTTAGCATATCACCACTACACTGTAAGAAGAACTGAAACGTTTACTCTGGTTTCATTCCTGCCCTCTGGTGACTTGGGGAAGTGGTGTACAAGAATTTCCAGTGGCTCTCATGGGAAGCATAAGGTACTGATTTAAAATCAGCTCATTTCTACACGATTCTCTCTTTTCTTGTGCTATATGCCAACATTAGTGACTTTCACTTTCAAGCTAATTATGACTCATCACCAGGTTAAGCGCAGTCAACCCCACACAATTAACAGTTACCTATTTCTGTAAATATGGCTCTTGCTTTTATAAAGGGCTCTCTTTTTATTGGAAAAGACCAATATGCCTGAAGACCAAACAGCTCCTTTGCTTCACTGATCCCAAAGTAACTCTGCAGATTTGTTTGTTTTCAGGGACAGAGTACAGTGGCAGGGTAATGAGCTGAAGGATGGGACCTGAGCCTTAAATCTGCAGACCTCCCAAGCACAACTAATCCACTGCTGCAGCAGCTGCCCTAATTAACAAGCTCTGAGTAGAGAGAGCAGATGAGCTGTGTGAAGCAGAGACCTTACATAACTCACTGTTTACAGGCCAACTCCCACAGTACAAGGGGTTCCCGGGCAGAATGGGAAGCAGGGCTAGCAGAAAAACTGAGGTCCTCAGCAGGTAACACAATAGCACCAGAAAAATGACATGGGCACGTACAGCGTGTTACACACCTACAGAAATACATCTAGCGCCAAGAGCAAGAGTGGTGGTGCTAGTGGGAATGGTAAGGGGAAAAGTCAGAGCAATCAATCACCTCTACTTCACCCGTTTTCCTTTTCAAAACCACGATTTCTAATTACCAATAATAACTTCCCATGTGAATTTCATTTTCCAGTCCCTACTGTCCTAAATCCATACCAACAAACCAATCATCTATATTGTTATAAAAGCATCTGTGAATCTTACACAGTACCAGATCATCACACTGAAGGAAATTTATAATTGTTTCCTAAAAACCGTGGATAAATCCCGCAAACATACTACACAAAAGTACCAACTAGGTTCTATACTTGATCTGTTTTGCTCTTAATTTCAGTTACACAGCACATGTATTAACAACACAAATTAAGACTACATACTAGAAAAATGGGGTGAAAAATATGAGAGGGTAACAAAAGACAATCATGAACAAATGTAGCAGGATCCCTGCATGTGTCAGCTGTCTTCTACAAAAGAACTAATTATTCCTAACACACAGCTAACCGACTGAACTCAGAACTCTCAAGACTTCTGCTGTGTTCAGATGAAGTTTTGCCATGAGAGAAGCAGAAATCGACAGACAGCAGGCTGAGTAAGAGCAAGCTGAAGCGTTCACAGCAGCCAAGGCAGAGTAGACACAGCTACAGAAGGCCTCAGGCGAGTGCCCCCACGGCAACTCAGCGGCAAACCGAAACGGAGGAAAACCTCCGGGGGTTGCACAAAGCAAAGCCCGACAGGTCGGCCCCACAGAAACCCTTCCAAGAGCCAGAAGCGACGGCACCCGACTCAAATCCCATCAGCTGTTCGAACGACTCGCAGCTGCGCCCGGCGGAGAGCAGCGGCGGGGCTCCTGCGGCAGGCCGGGAGCGCGGCACAGCCACTGCTGCTGCTGCCGCCGCCCCGAGCCGGGCCGGGGGCTCCACTACTGCCGCCCCCCGGCCGAGCAGAGAGCGGAGGAGCGTCCGTGCGGGCCGCGGCCGCGCTCACCTCGCTCCAGCCGCACCGGCTCGCCCAGCGCCGCCATCTCCTCCTGCCCGGCCCGGCGGAAGTGACGAAACAACGCCGGAAACGCGAGGCGGCCCGGCCGAGGGGCTGAGCCCCGTGAGGGGCGGGGGAGTCACCGAGGCCGGCCTGGCCGCCATCAGCGCCGATGGCCGTGCGGGCCGGCAGGGTCCTGGCAGCTGCCCGAGTGCCCGCCAGTGTACCTGGACGTTATTCCTCTGCACCATGCGATGCCCTAATCCTAATGGGAATTTCCGTGGAAAATGTCCTCCCCGTTTTGTTCCCCATGCTTTAGCGAGACTGAGGACTATTGACACAACGCCACACTGAGGCAGATCCTTCTGTGCGCCCGGAGTGCCCTTGGAGATGTGATATGTACATATGTTAAATATGAAAATAATGTTAAATACGTAAAATAATGTTAAATACACGTACGTATACAGACTCATGTAGAGGGAAATGTTGTCTACCTGGACTTCAGCAAGGTTTTTGACACTGTGCAGAAAAACTAGTGTCTTCAAAGGAGACAGAAGAGTTCTGTAACTACTCCAAACAGTGGACTCTATAGGCCCACTATACAATATTGTATTATATAACAATTATATATATTTGTAAATATTACAAATATACGTAATATTTAAATATATAAAAATAATATATTATATAAAAATATATAAATATAGATATATATAACATATAGATTCTATATATAAATATTTATATGTTTATATATAAATATATATTTTATATATTAAATATATAAAACCGT
Source organism: Setophaga petechia (assembly GCA_024362935.1). Classification (NCBI taxonomy): domain Eukaryota; kingdom Metazoa; phylum Chordata; class Aves; order Passeriformes; family Parulidae; genus Setophaga; species Setophaga petechia. The sequence continues at coordinate 54,615,184 of JANCRA010000003.1, read as the reverse complement.
ACATATTTATTTTATATATTAATATATCTATATACATTATATATCAATATATATTAATTTAATTGTATAAATATATTAATATGTTATATATTTATATAAATATATTTATAACATATTTATATATATATTGTAAATCTATTTATATAAACATATATAAATAATACAAAACTATAATATATAGCAAACAGTATATATATTAAACATAATAGACACTTTTATATCTACTAATATATACACACATAAATATGGTTGTGCCTGTGTGAAATGTGAGACGTGCTTTGTATTTCCTGTTTGGCACCAGTTTAATCTCTTTGTGGGGCTAATGCATTGAATTTACCATCTGTCTTAAATCACTGCAAGTACAAGCATGACATACTTACTGTGTGAGTTTCTTCTGGAAAAGAGTAGGGGACTACTTCAGAACATGTATTTATATGCTCCTAATTTAATCTGAGGGTAGAACTCTTCCCATTTGGCTTTGATTTTGTCCACATTTTGTATTTTTTGCTTTGAAAGAGAATAGTTCTCAACAGGTCTCAAAGTGTCCGCCAGTGTGGCAGTGATGTACTCGCTTCTCTCTGTGATTTATTTCCATGTCAGTTCCTCTCAGTTTGAGGGCTGCTGCATGTGAATTTCAATGGGAAGGTCACACAAATGGAATTTTTCAGGTGAACAGAATTAAACCTTCACAGACTAGTTTCTGGTGAGAAGTGGTGTTTCAGCAGCCGGAATTGTGAAATGCTTCTGGAATAAAATCCAGATGTTTCTATCAGTGGTGCAGGAGCAACCATTCTGTTAGAAGTGGTTGAAATTTTAAATAACCTGCTCAGACTTTGGACAGATTAGCCTGTGGAGAAAAATGAGTGTTCAGCAGTGTTTAATCATTCCTAAGCCTTTCTGAAGGACATATATGAGAGTACATGTTTAAACATTTAAAGTGCCATTCTTCTGACTTCTGTAAGGACTCAAGAATCAGTGGTGCAAGGGGCTGCTTTAAATTTCCTGTAGACCCAGTGACCTGGACAATGACATTACAAGAATAAGAAAATCTGAAAAGCAAATTTTAAGTAATGCTGTCACTGTCTACTTGATAGCACTCTCCAGCTTAAACCCCCATCACTCCAGCAATTTGCACTAATTTATACCTGCAGGAAAAAAAAAACCCAGCAAAACAAACAAAGAAAAAACCCAAACCAGAACAAAGTTTGGGTTTCTAGGTTGTGACCTGGGAAGAAGAATACTGCTAATGTAATAGTTGGCAGGAGACAGGGTTCAAATTCCAGTTGAAGAAGTGGAATGCCAGTGCAGAACAACAATGGATGGAAGAAAAGTAGGGCTACAGGTTGTACAAAAGAAGAAAAAGCCATGCATACCCAACTTGCATTTTCCTTTCTGAGGAAACATTTCTAGCACTCTGCTGCATTTTTACAGCACTGCCTGATTTTTGCAGCGGTGTCTTAAGTTGCAAAGGCGGGCAGAAGTATTTCAGTGTGGTTTTATCTTCAAACAAAAAAAATGTCAAGAAACAGCCACTGTGTAAGCTCCAAGTCTGTCTTGATGCACTGGAAGAGAGTGAACTGCTGAGTCTCGAGCATGCGGTGTTTTTCTCAAGAAAAATTAAATCCATAAATGGATGCTGACAGATTAAGTATTGACATGATAAACTCTTTGTGCCATTTTAGTCAGGAAAACCAGATTCCAAACCTGGCACTCCAGCCAGAGCCTGACGTGTTTAGAAGTGAATGCAAAGGTCCAGACTTGGTTGGAAAAATTGATATTGCTCAGTACTTACACATGCATCAAGATGAAACAATTAAAAATTAAAACTTTTAATGACAAACTAGAATGAGAGAAAGACTGCAGAATATCTAGGGATTTTGTGGCTAGAAAGCTTTTGAGGAGGTGTGATACAAAGCAGGGAGTCAAACCCAAAGATGTCATGTCCGAGGTCAGCTCACTATTCACAGGGCTACTGTATTTTCTAACATTTGTCTATCATCTATTGGATTTTTGCATTTCCCCCTACCTCTTTAAATGCTTGCTTCTGTTTCAGTCCAGATCAAAACCAACTACAAGAACCACAGGTTCATTTTTTCATTGTAACAGTAAAAACAGTAATTTGCAGTCTTCGCATGAATGTACATTGACACGTAAACGGAAAATTAAACCGTTCCACTTAACGAAAGAGGCCAGTGTATAATCAGTCACAGAAATCATAAAACGATCTGTAGCCCCCACTTCTAGTTCCAAATTAATATCCTAAGTTACCTCTTTCAAGGTGAATAAAGTAATCATGAGGACACTGCCTACTCTGGAAGTGCTCCAGCATTACCCATCTCCCTCACACCTCTTATTTTAACTAGATATTCTTGCTTAAGCCCAGAAACTTAGTAGTAAACACGTTTCTAAGAAGTCTACTCCAAATTTGATCAATATCACTTATTCTCTTCATTTCTTTTCATTCTTTCTCTAGTGGATGTGTACAGCAGCTTCACAGGATGTTCCCTTAGCACAACTCAATTATTGCATACCTTTAGCCCTTTAATATTTACTGATGAGACATCTGAGGCCACTCTGTTCATGCTGGAATACGTTAGCTGTTCTAAAAGTGAATGTAAGAAAAAATATGCAGCTGAAGAGGTGCTCATGATTTTGTTTAAATACTTGAGCTGAAATACAGTAATTAAGTATCCATTAACAGGTTTAGAAAATACAAATTAAAATTTCCACATTGGTGGGCACCAGACTATATTAATTTTGCTAAATAAGAGACCTATACCTTTAAAAGTCCAGCTCAAAAAATATTAAAAATCAGGATTTGTTGTAATAAGCAGCTGCACTGCTAGCTCTGCTTTAAGACCAAGTTTTCCAGTCCTTTCCTGTTGCCTGCCCCAGGGAGTAACAAGACCCTGGTGAGATAATTGAGGAGGTTCTCCTCTCCCTGCCTTGGGCCAGAGCATGGCTGTGGTGACAGATGCCTGTGCCTGCATGTGTCAGGCAAGGGCTGCTGCTTGCTTCCAAATGGTTCCTTGATATGGCATCCCCAAAGAGTCTGTAATCCTTGTCTGCTTTGTTCTGCATTGCTTAATATCCAGTGACTCAGCAGCATTCCCTGCCACCCACTGGCACATCTTCCCTGTTATTTTATGCGTTGTGAAACAGCCACTGATTTCATTTCATGGGTGAGGAATGAGCCTGCAACACGTAATTCCCCAGCACCTTATGTGGGATCTTATCAGGGAACTTCACAGCCCCAGGAAAAGTTCAGCTGGCATCTCAGTAAAGGCTCTGCTTTGTGGAAAGCCAGTCTTAAAGTGTTTATCCCAGTGATCATCCGGGGCCCAGGAAGCCAAGGAAATGACAGGGAAAGCACCAAGGGATACTTACTGCAGGAGTGATGACCAAATGCTCCAGAGGAAGCACTGAACCAGCTATGGAGCTGTGCTGCCACAGCCTAGGAGCTTCTCCAGGAACAGCAGCTGCAGGAATATCCCTGCTCCGTGGGATAAAGAGAACCAGCTGATCCACCTTCAGCATTGAAGGGACTTCAAAAGATTCATAATGCGCTCCTTGCTCTGCACCATGTGATTTTGAAGACTTGGTTGGTATATTCAGCTGTGTAATTCTCTCCTGCTGTTTTGAAATAAATTAAAACCTTTGAAGAACTGTCTCTCTTACCAACACTTCTGAATGGATGTAGCTCTCTGCTCTGGCCATTAGGATTGTCCCCTGGGAGGAGCTAGCCTTGATAGCTTGCTAGTTAAATGACTTAAAGGATAAGTGGTATTTTGTTCTCATTACACTAAGAAAAGCCAATCAATATAAAGCCCATCAATGCATTAATATAAAAGCAGAAACCAAAGAAAACTGATATTAAATGGAAATTCAGGATCCATTAGATTGAACACTACAACTCAGTTTCCTGAACTAGAGTTGACAAACCAGCAGTAAGCGTCCAGCAGGGAGTAGTTCTTATACTGACTAGATGATTTAATAGGTTTTTTTCCTCCCTAATACCTATGACCATCTGGAAATCAATGGCAGCATACTTAGTGGAAGTACCTTCCCTCCCTTGCTCCAGATGCATGGCTGGAGCTGCCTGTGCAGAGCAGAGAATGCCAGCTGGGTGGCACCTCGTCACACAGAAACTCTAGGCCAAAACCCAAAGGATTTCTGCTGAACTCTGAAAAACACCACCTCCTTTCCTTTGTAGGAACTTCAGGCAGAACCTTGCCCCAGGAGAGGAGAGTTCCTGCCAGAACCCAGGAGGGGTTCTGGAGGGCTCAGGACCCTGCGCAGGGGCTCAGAGACCTGGGCACAGAGCCCAAGACCCCTGTGCTTTTGATTTAGCCCTTGGAAAAAACAATTACCAACCTTATATGAAGAACTACAAGTCAAAAGAGTTTAAGTAGAATGATAGTAAATTTATCACAGGGTGAAAAATAGATTTTTTTAGGGTTTTGAGAATGGGGGTTCAGGGGGCAAGATGGAGGAATCTGGGCATGTCCAGCCTCTCTCCTTCTTCTTGGCCTCCATCTTCCGCTGTGATGGTGGCACTTTTGGATTGGTTTAGAGTAATAGCTCACTGTCTAACATAAGGGGTAGGTATTGGGAAGTTACTGTAAATAATGTACTCGTAGTTTTTAGTGTAAAAAGATAACAGCACCCCAAGGACAGGCAAAGTGCCTCTGTCTGACCTGCTGAATGGACCTCAGCAGGTAGAGAAATAATTTTATAGATAAGAAACAATAAACAATCTTGAGAATGAGAACTGAAGAGCTCTGACTCCTTCTCCAGCTGCCTGGCTGGGAAAAGAGACTTTCTAACACATGTCGGGGACACTCTGACCAGCAGAGATTCTGAGAAGTGCCAGCTGGCTGTGGTAGGGCAAGGTGGACACCAGCTGGCAGCAGAGTGAGTTCTCTGTCCTGCACCTGTCCCCTTCTGGGACACAGGGGATGGGACAGACAGCCGTGCAGCTGGGAGAACACACTGAGCACCCCTGCAGGCTTCCCCCCTTTCACAGTCCTGGGAACACCTACCTGAGCGATGTGCCAAACACCCCAGCCAGGAGCACTCACCCAGAGTGAACTCTCCTATCCCACAGGCCGTGGAAATGCCGTGTCTGAGGAGTGGAAGCAGCTGCCCCCTGGGTATTGCCGAGGTTTCATTGTGCTTTTCGTCTCTGAGCTGTCATTCCATCCCATTCCCAGCAGATACAACTCTACTGTACATGCCTGCTAACCAGGAATTGCTCCTTACCCAAATGCCAGACCTTGACAGAAACATTTCTACGAGTATTTTCAGAATACAGTCTCAATCCATCAAAAGTTGATCAATAGTGTGACACATCTAATTAACAAGCAAAAAGGAAGGAGCAGGGCCGTGCCTACCCAGTGAAGCCCATAGTGATAAGCCAGTGGCAGAACCAAGCTCAATAACTTGAAAATAACGTAGTAAACAGTGGCAGGACTATGAGAGATCATATTATACATCAGCAGTGCTAGTAAAAAGCACAGGTGTAGGAGAAGCAAAAAAATCTTGGGATTTGGTAGTGAAATAAGGGAAAATGGAATAAAACATCCCTTCTGAAACAATCTTCATGACTTAAAACAACAAATATGACACAAATCTGCCCAGCTCCAAACCCCTTTGTTTCTCACCCGAACGCCAGAAAATGCCAGCAGAAATCCCCGCGGAGGCAAGCCCTGCGAACAGTACGCTGCTGCCTTGCACAGGAGATAATCTTTTTGGAACATTCTCTGTGAGGGCTGCGAGCCGCCGTCAGGAGAAGGACGAGCAAGAAAGCGCCCCAGGAAGCGAGAGGGGCACACGGACACGGCCGCGGTGCGAATCACCACCACACGGCTCTGCCATCGCCTGCCGAGAGCCACAGGGACCGCGCACGTGTGGGAGCTTCATAAGGCGAGCAGGCGGGACAGCAGAGAACGCCGGGCGGGGCCGTGAGGGACTGAGCACACCCCTCACCCCGCCCCATATTTTATAAGGCACGAGACCGACACCGCGCTGCGCTCTCACTGGTCGGCTCTCCACGCCCCCTACATATCTGGACCAATGAAATGCCCGCATCCTTAGGAGAGATCTGAGTGGCTGAGGCAGCTGTCAATGAAACCCGGGGTTGTTAATTGACAAAGTAGCAACGCCTGTGAAATTAATTACAGACATCTGCGATAATTCACACAAATATGTCATAATTCACAAAAATCTGACATAATTCAACCAAATCTGTGAGGTGTGAAATGTAAAATTCAAACAATTCTGCGATAATTCACACAAATCTGTGATAATTCACACAGATCTGTTGTAATTCACAGATCTCTGATATGTGAAATATGAAATTCACACAAATCTGCGATAATTCACAAAAATCTGGGAAATTCACAGGAATTTGTAACAAATCACACATATGTGTTCTATGTGAAACATGGAATTCCAACAAATCTGTGAAATTCACACAAATCTGTGATACGTGAAATGTGAAATTCAGACAAATCTATGATAATTCACATAAATCTGTGATAATTCACACAAATCAGTGACAGTTCACACAAATCTGTGATATGTGAAATATGAAATCCACACAAATATGTGACAGTTCACACAGATCTGTGATAATTCAAACAGATCTCTGATACATGAAACGTGAAATTCAGACAAATCTGTGATATGTAAAACGTGAAATTCAGACAAATCTCTGAAATTCAGACAAATCTGTGATAATTCACAGAAATCTGTGGCAATTTAAACAAAACTGTGATGAGTGAAACGTGAAATTCAGAAAAATCTGTGATAATTCACACAAATCTGTGATAAACCACACAAATCTGTGATACGCAAAACATGAAATTCAGACGAATCTGTGATATGTGAAATGTGGTTTTCAGACAAATCCCTGAAATTCAGACAAATCTGTGATAATTCATAGGAATCTGTGGTAATTCAAACAAATCTGTGATATGTGAAATGTGGGATTCAGCCAAATCTGTGAAAATTCACACAAATCTGTGATAGTTCAAACAAAACTGTGATGTGTGAAACATGGAATTCAGACAAATCTGTGATAATTTACACAAATCTGTGATATGTGAAATGTGAAATTGAAAAAAATCTGTGATAATTCACAAAATCTGTGAAGTGTGAAATGTGAAATTCAGACAAGTCTGTGATAATTCAAACAAATCTGTGATGTGTGAAACATGAAATTCACATAAACTTGTGATACTTCTCACAAATCTGTGATAAATCACACAAATCTGTGATCTGTGGCATTCACAGAGTGCTGTGATATGCTAATCAGGAATTGATATGTGACATGTGAATTGATATGTGACATGTGAATTGATAATGTGCTGTGTGATTGATATGAGACATGTGACATATGAATTGATGATGTGCTGTGTGATTGATATGTGACGTGTGACATGTGGATTGACATGTGACATGTGATTGGTATGTGACATGTGATTGATATGTGCCATGCGGCAGCACACAAGGGAATGGATGCTCGAGGCACACCATGAACATCAGAACATCGGGGTCACCCTGCCCAGCTGAGCTGCACCCGGAGCTGCCAGGGCTGCCAAACAGGGCAGGGACAGTGCAGGTGCCAGCCCAGGTCACGGGGACAGTGCAGGTGCCAGCCCAGGGCACGGGGACAGTGTCAGTGCAGGTGCCAGCCCAGGGCACAGGGACAGAGCAGGTGCCAGCCCAGGGCTCAGGGCAATGCCCAGGTGTCCTGGCAGTGTTGGATGGAAGGAGGGAGGGTGGATGGCCCCTGGCAGCCCACGGGAAACTGCCCCTGGCAGACCAGGGCCCTGGCAGCCCCCTGGTCCCCAGATCCTGGGGCAGTTCCCCGTGTGCTCCATTCCCTGCAGGGCTCAGGCTCAGCTCTGCTGCCCCCCCTTTCTAAGCACAGCCAGACACCTCCTCGCTGCACACCTGCCAGCCCCTGTTTGCCCACTGAGGACAGGGAGGCAGCCCCTGGGCTCCCTGGGCTCTCTCCTTTCCTTCCCAAGAAAAGATGCCAGGCCAGCCCGCTGAAGGAAGGGACAGGGTGATTGTGGCACTGCTTTGCTGTGAGATCCCAGTGAATTCCCTCAGCTCACCCAGCCACAGGACACCTGCAAGAGTGTTCTGCACTTTCAGATTCTCCAGGGTGAGCTGCTCTAACAGCACAGTGATTTATGAATGGTTTTTCCTGCATTTCACATTTTCAGCAGGAGAAGGTGGAGATGATTTCCCTTCCATGCAAATGGGAACCCAGACAATATGCAAACACATCTGCCTCCATCAAAGCAGAATTTCCATCCTGGCCCATCCCTGCTCAAGGACAAATGCTGGCAGCAATTAGGGAGAAAAACAAATCAGAAATCAAACACGCAAAGGAAGATGAGAGGCACACAACTGCATGTTTAAGTGAGATACAGTTGGTAAAGGAAAGGAATCTTTCCCAAAAGTTCACCAAATCCACTAGGACAAAAAAAAGAAGTACTTGTCATTATTTATTCCATTCTCATGAAAGAGATACTTATTCTTCCACCTTCTCTGATGTCTATGTGAGTAATTAATTCGCAGGTAATGAGCGATAAACCAAATGAGACTTTTCCAGAAAAAGGGAAGAGGTGGGCCTGATGCCTCTGTTATGCTATAATTAAACCAGCAATTACAGCCTGCACTACCCAAACCCCACAGGCCTGGGTTGTTTGCTCTGCAGCTGGATGCAGCATAAACAACATCCCCTGAATGTCTCTGACAGTGGTTTTAATTGATCATGGCATTGATCATCTGCTTGGGGAGGCTGGGGGTTTCCTCTGAGAAGTTTCTGGTGTCTCACGGTGGTGCTGATGAAAGCACAAATACTCGTGGCTGACGTGACTCACATTTCAGCTTTAGTTACTCCACACCACCCAGTGGTTTCTTACCCTCTTTCCATCCCCACAGCTGAACTGTGATGCTGAGCACTGGCCAGTTGGGAGCAGAGGGAAGGGACTGCAGCTCTGGTGCTGGTCACCTTGCCAAGCCAGCATCTGGCACCTGGGGACCCCAGATCAGAGCTTGGTGCAGCAGCAGCAGTGTTGGGGGACACAAGACAGATGATGGCCTTTGGGCCTGGTTAACATAAGAGATTTGATGACAGGATGCCTTGGCAAAAGCAAACGGAACTTTGAAAATTAGACCAGGATTGCAAGATTGTAAGAACCCCTTAAATCAAAGTGGTTTACCGGAAAAAGAAAATCCCATTAAACTCTTCAAGCAAGAGATGTTGTTACATACATAAGTTTGGGTATGTGATTTTAACCTAATCATTGCAATACACATCACTAGTCTCCCTGAAATAGTATATAAGTGTTTGTATCCCACAATAAAATTAGATTCTGATCACCAAGTCAGTCTCCCCGTCTCTCTCCATCGCCAGCACAGCAGGACTATTTTTAAGCTCATTTCTGTCCATATGTGGGGCTGTCAGGAGCAGCACAAAGCAGATGCTTTTGCATGAGTGTGTGCTGGAGCCTGGAGCCGGGGCTGGAGCGTGGGTGGGGCTGCACATCTCCAGCAGGAGATGTCCCAAGAGCAACAGGGAGGGAACATCTGCTCCTCTGCAGGGCTCCAACATCTGCTCCTCTGCAGGGCTAGAATATCTGCTCCTCTGCAGAGCTGCTCCTCTGCACACCCTGGGGCACGCAAGCACCACCAGGCAGGGGCTGCTGGTGCCCACATCCCCCTGTTGTAAAGAAGTAAAGAAGTTGTCTCTCTGTAAGACAAAAGATTCAACACATAAACTGTTTTGTCCAATCGTACCTAAAAAAGTTCTCCCTTGCAAAGGCGACTCTGGTATTGGTGAGGGAGAGAGAATGATGCATCTGACTCTGCTGATATCAGAAGGCTAATTAATTACTTTATTATACTATATTATTCTGTACATCTAAAACTGAACGTGCCAAGCACTCAACCCTGCACACAACATTCTGAATCTTCTGACTTGTCACCCAACAGTCCTGACATGCACACAGACACACCTGGCCCTGACAGGCCAAGGAAACAAAACATCCTCACTGTGGGTAAACAAGCTCCATATTGCATTCTGCTTTGGCACAAACACAGGCACAGCAAATGATAAGAATTGTGTTTTCCCTTTCTCTGAGCTTCAGAGAATGTGAATCCCAGAAATATTTTGGGGAAGAGCTGTGCCTTGCTTTTTTTCTGTGAAGAGAAATGTGGGCTACAAGCCCCCCATAGCCTCTAGCTCACCCTCTGTGCCCAGCAGCATCCCTGCTCTGCCAGTCCATACAATATTCCAAGGAGAGTGTTTCCCCCTGGCTGGCTGCATTGTTCACATTTCTTTCTCTCCTTCTTGCAAACAGCTAACACTACCTTCCCCAGTTTCTCTGACTTTTCTTTACAGTTGTTCTGCCCAGCGCCCCTCAACATCTTAGCCTTACCTTCTCAGGGCAAGGGGATTTTCTGTCCCCTTCCCCTGCTGCTCCTTTCTGGGGCAAATCCCCTCCTCTCTGCCAGAAATGGCTTTGTCCCATTTTTTTAAATTAGTGGGAAGCAGTTAATCGGCCTGACTTCCTGAGGCACACACCCAGCCAGCCCCCTGCCTCCCCGCAGTGTCCTGCAAGCTGCCTTCTGCATGCAGGAGGATCTCTCCAGAGAGAGATGGGCTCTCCAGGGGGTTCTGTTCTGCTGGAGGGGGGGCATCTCTGCTGTCACCATGATGTTTTCTGAGAAAGCCCTTTGCCAGGATTTTTCTCCTGAGAAGCTGAGAAGCCTCAGAGGAAAAGAAAAACAATAATTATCTGCTGCGGTGGAATGCAACAGGTGAATCTTTGATTTGTCCATGTTGGTTGTTTCTAATTAATGGCCAGTCACAGTCCAGTTGTCTCAGACTCTCTGAGAGTCATGAACTTTTGTTATTCATTCTTTTCTATTCCTTTCAAGCCTTCTGATGAAATACTTTCTTCTATTCTTTTAGTGTCGTAATAATATTTCATTTACTTTTAATATAATAAATATCATAAAATAATAAATCAGCCTTCTGAAACTTGGAGCCAAGATTCTCATCTCTTCCCTCGTCCTGGGACCCTGGTGAACACCACCACACTCTGCCCTGCCCTGGTCTGTCTCTGGGGCAGGTTTCTGTGCTGGGCCTGGCTGTGCCTGATCCCACCCTGGGCTCCCCTCCAAGTGAGGAGTTTGAGAAACAAACAGAGGGAAGCAGAATGGAGAGAATGAGACCAGTGATGTTGTGATCAGCAGTTAATTATCCACAGTGATTTTTGAACAGGTAATACTGATGTCTCAGGGTTTGGCTTTGGTATTTTCCACATTCTGTGCTGCTTTAGTGTGTGGGTCTGAACTTCACATGAGGGGATGGTGAGCTCCGTGCACAGAGCAGGGAGACAAAACAATTCCTGCTCCAGCTGGGCACCAAGGACAAATGATCCCAATCTCAGCCCAAGAGCACAAACAGCGTGGGCTGGAGAGAGAAAAACAAGCAGGATGGGACTGCATGGGGTAAAGCTGGAATGGGACAATGAAGTGCAAGATGCAAATGGAGCAGAACTGATCCAAGGCAGAGAGCCCGGGAGCGCTCGTGCATTTTGGGGCCATTTTGGTTCATCTTGGGTGCAGCCCTGGCTGGGCTCTTGTGCTGCCCAAGGTGGGTCCATGGAGGAGATGCTTTGAATCAATCCCTGCTTTATTCTTTAGCTCTGTCCAGCCTCTGCTCTAGGGCAGCCTGCACAAGGCATCACTGCCAACTCCTCACGTTTTTCCCCAGTCCCCAGCTGGCTGCTGCTGAGGGTCAGACATCTGGATCCCTGTGTGAACTCACCTGTCCCACAGCTTTGGGCTGGAGTGTCTGTGGGAAGGGACACACACAGCCCTGGCCCCTGGCTGGGCTGCATCCAGGACTTCAAAGATGTCACATTTGCTTGCCAGGCCAAAAAAACAAGAAGTCTGGAGCCCGTATTTTACAACATTTCAAGTCTACAGTGTACTTGAGAAGTCTGAAGTCTTTGACAGGGTTTTATACTTGCAGAAGGGGATTTTATTTTGAACATCCTTTAAATACTTTGTGGGTAGGAGTATTCCCAGTTTTGGAGTGGTATATGCATTCTAATAAATAAAATCAGCCTACAGTGTGGACCTTTGCATTGGTAATCAATACAGCTTCATCTGCATCAGTGACTTAAAGTGTTTGTAAAATCCCGATGGTGTCCAGGTGTGTCCTGCTTTGCTTCTTCTGGCCTTTATTGCTGAGCCAGAGGCGGCTGCTGCAGTAATCTCCCACAGAGAAACCTCTGGCTGGCTGGAGGCAACAGCTAGGCACTTAGAAGGGTCCAAGCAGGAAAGGGACTCAGTTACCTTTGGCGGGGAAGCTTACAGCGTCAGTGAAGAGATCGGAGCAGTCTCTGTTGTAAGTTTAGTCCAGGTTTTATTGATACATGATGGATCCCTGTAGCAGTTCCAGGACCCACTCCCGGACAGAACCTCCTGGTGGAAATCGGATCAGCAACAGAGGGCCAGCACATGGTCTCCTGTCCTTTTCAAGCCCGGACCCGGGGGGCGGGGAAGGGACAGGTGAAAGCCAATCAGGTGTCAGGGGATGGCCCAGGGAGATTTGATTGATAGGCAGCTAGGCAGGAGGGTAAAAGGGGGAGGGGAATGGGTAGTTGCGTAACACCGCAACATCTCCCCCTAGTTTTGTTTAAAAAGAAGAAAACGGGGTTTGTGGCGCAGAATGCTTGCCAAACCATGGTTGGTAAATTAGTTCCTGCTCTATAGGAGGTTCAGTGTTTTCCACTGAGGGTTCTATGTCATTTAATGGAGTACTAAGGGTTTCTAAATGGTAAACTTCAGGAGGGGAAGATGAGCTTGAAATTAACTTGAGAACCATGCGTTTGACCAGTCCAAAAACAATGCTAACAACTACAACAATGATAATTAATATAAACAATACTGAAATTACAGTTTTCAGAATAGATCCCAACCAGCCCGAGAGTCCCCAGCCTTTGAATAGTCCACTCAGCCAGTCGTCAGTTTCTCGCTTGATGTCGCTCACCATGGTTTTCATCTTGTCGATCATGGCATGGATGTTCTCTGTCTTTGATGACAAATTGAGGCAGCAGAGACCTTCAAATTCTTCACAGCGATGGTTGTGCAGAAGGAGCAAATAGTCTTTGGCTGCCCTATTCTGAATGGTGGCTTGTCTGGTAATTTCCTCATCTGATAAGAGGTCACTCAGGGCAGTAGAAGTAAGGTTTGCCTGTTTAGCAACCCAGCATTCCAATCGGCCTAATTCTCCCATGCTTTTTGCTGCCGAGACCCAGGGCAGAAGGACAGTAATTGCGGTGGCTTTAGGTCTAGACCAGTGAACAATTTCCGAATTACAGTCAGGGTCTAATTGCCTTAGGTCTCTTTTTTGGATAGCCAATGTATGTGTGTTGTTTTTTGTTTGCCAATGAATTAGGTTTGTTCGATTTGGGGTAACAGGCTCAGCTTGCCAAATGTACATGGACCTCCGAGCAGACGAGGAGGGAGACCTGCCCATGCTCTGTCCCCACATATTAGAAACATGCCTTTTGGGAGTTCACGAGGCTTGTAATCACTACCTGGTGAATGCATGACTAGGACAGAATTTTCACACCAGTTTTTGTTTGTATAGTGTGGATTGCTAGGGTCAGAATAGGTGTCTCGTTTACCATCCTGATATGGTCATCGGGAATTGAATTTAAAGTGAATGCAAAAGGTTGCATTCATGGAGCCCAAGAGATGGAACTCTTGTGGCTCCCTCTTTGGCACTGGTAACTTTCTCGCCCACTCCTGCCAAAACAGTAAAGGATTGTCAGCAGGATAGCGGCCCGGAGAAGGCGCGAGTAAGTTAACTTCATTTAAGGCATTCCACATTTCATTTGGGAACTCTGAGGATTTAAAAGGGACTCCCACTAGGCAAGTTGAGAGGGGGTCAGAGGCCGTTGCTGTGGAGAGACAAATGTGATCTTGTCCAAGGGCTTTGGCTAAGGTGGTCCATACGTTCGCTTTGGGCTGAGGGACTATCCAGGAGATCGCTGGAGAAATGATCACAGGTAGGATGAGGAGCAGGCTCGGTCTCATGGCGTCTCAAGACTGCGCACGAACAGCAGGATCTAAACCAGTAAAAGGAAACTTAAAACAAACATATTACAAACTGTTCCAGATAGGAGGCCTTAATGGAATTTCCTCCAGAGAACGCGTGTGGCGTTTTCTTCTCCAGGCAGCGTTAGCAACCTGGGGCACTTCTGTAGATTTCTCTGAGACCTTGGGAACATAGGGCTTTACCCACTTGGAGGGAACCCATTTTAACCCAGAGGGGGTGGACACACAGGCGTATCCACGTCCCCAAGTAACCAAGTTGTAAGGTCCCACCGTTTTCCAAGTCTCAGGGTCCTTTACCAAAACCGGAGGCTTTTCTTTCAACTTCATATGACTGCTCCCCCCAAAGTGGCGCAGGATGGGCGTGTTCAGGCTGTCAAAGGAACAATTCAGAAAATTTATCGTGAACAATGCCCTGGACAACCAGATGTGGGGGGGTTCCACTTTCAGAACCTGTTGTTGCTGTTCCAGGACTCTTTTAATACTGCAGTGAGTCCTTTCTACAATGGCTTGACCTGTAGGGGAGTAAGGGATGCCAGTTTTATGCTCTACTCCCCATTGCTGCAGGAAGCTCCCGAATTCCTTGGATTTATAGGCAGGGCCATTATCAGTTTTCAGCTCCTTGGGGATGCCCATGAAAGAAAAAGCCTGTAAGAGGTGCTTAATGGCATCATTAGATGACTCTCCTGTGTGGGCAGAAGCATAGACCGCTCCAGAAAAGGTATCTACACTAACATGAACGTATTTCTGCCGTCCAAATGACTGTATGTGTGTAACATCTGTTTGCCACAGTTCACAACTGTTTAACCCCCTAGGGTTTGCTCCCGCAGTCAGTGTAGGGAGTGCATGTTGTTGGCAATTTGGGCATGTGTCCACAATCGCCTTGGCCTGTTCTCAAGTGATGCGAAACAGACGAACTAGGCCAGGTGCATTTTGGTGGAAGAGCTGGTGGCTGATTTTTGCCTGTTCAAAGACATTAGGAAGAGTGGCCATCACTGCAGGTGCAGCAAGAGCATCTGCCCTTCTGTTACCCTCAGCGATGAACCCTGGCAAATCGGTGTGTGACCTGACGTGCATCACATAAAATGGTTGCTCCCGGCGAGTGACTAACTTTACAAGTTTTGAGAGCAATTCAAACAGTGTGATGTTAGACACTTCTTGCAGTGTTGCTTGGTCTGCCCTGGATACTTGGATGCTTGGTCTGCCCTGGATATGCCCAGGGTGTTGCTGTGCTGAGGGAGTGGGCACAGCGGTGGCAACGGCGACACGCCACATATGCAGAATCTGTAATCAGATTGAATGGTTCTGAGAACTTTTCAAAAGCCCTAACAACAGCAGCTAATTCAGCAACCTGAGGTGAACCTTCCACCTCAGCAATGTCTGTCTCCCACTGCTGGGTTTGAGGATCCTTCCAAGTCATAACAGACTTGTGGGACCTCCCAGATGCATCTGTAAAGACAGTCAGAGCCTTTTTTAAAGGTCTCCTACTCAGAGCACTTCTCCATTTCAGAATAAATTGAACCTCCTGTTCAAACATTTTGTGGGCAGGCCGGTGGACAGAAATTTGTCCTGAGTAGGAATCCAGAGCAAACTGTAACACTTCATTTTCTCGAAGCAATTGTTCTAATATTTGCATAGACTTTTGACCTGATTTTAATTCAGTTGGAATGTGAATGCACTCAAAGTCACATCCTGCTAACTCTCTAATCCGGGTCCTTGCTTTCTGGATCAGTTCTGCTACCAGCTCCTGAGGCTTTGTCATTCTCTTGGACCGTTTGTGACTGAGGAAAACCCATTCTATGATCAAGAGAGGGTCCCTCTTGTCCTGGCCCTTTTTAGGTGTGCCCTTTGCCTTAGGTGTATGTTTTTCCTCCCACTGGAAAATGATTCCATGGAGGTGTGGCAACTTACCTAAGATGATAAGTTTGAATGGCAGGTCAGTCCGGCATCGGTGAGCCTGTCTTGTGGACATTGCAATCTGAACCTTTTCTAGAGCTTTCCATGCCTCTGGGGTAATAGACCTAGGAGCACCTGGGTCCTCTCCCCCTTTCAATAAATTGAAAAGAGGGGCAAGGTCTTCATTAGTCAGACCGAGCCATGGTCTTACCCAATTCAAAGATCCACACAGCTTGTGGACATCCGCAAGGGTCTTGATCCTTGGATTGATTTCTAGTTTTTGAGGAACAATGGTCCTATTTCCAATTTCTAGGCCCAAATATTTCCAAGGTGGCATCTTTTGAATTTTCTTTTCCTGGAGCTCGAACCCTGCAACAATCAATGCATCGATCGTTAGGTCAAGGACATGTGTGAGTAGATCATCATTGGGGGCACACACAAGGATATCATCCATATAATGATAGATGATGGCCTTTTCTGCAGCTGCACGGACTGGGGAAAGCAGGGAAGAGACATACCACTGGCAGATCACTGGGGAAACCTTGAGACCCTGAGGAAGAACTGTCCAATGGTACCTTTTCATAGGGACTTCCATGTTGATGGTCGGGACCGAGAATGCGAAACGCGGTGCATCGTCAGGGCGAAGGGGAATATGGAAAAAACAATCCTTTATATCAATAACAGCTAATTTCCAATCTTGGGGAAGCATTGTTGGGGATGGCATACCAGGTTGGGGAGAGCCCATATCTTCAATGACATTATTAATTTGTTGGAGGTCGTGCAGGAGGCGCCATCTCTTTTTGTCAGCTTTCTGAATGACAAACACTGGAGAATTCCATGGGGACGTGGTCTCCACAATGTGTCCCTTTTTCAGTTGCTCTTCCACTAGCTCCTCAAGCGCCTTTATTTTTTGTTTACTGAGCGGCCATTGTTTCACCTGAACTGGTTTGTCTGTTTTCCACTTCAGTTTTTGGGTGAGGCGCTGTTGTTCAATGGCCACTGTACAAAAATCCTGTGGGGAGTCTGGAATATTAATTGTGACACCCCACTGAGCCATCAAATCTCTCCCTAACAAAGGCTCCGAATAATCTAACACAAATGGACGGATATTTGCCATTTGTCCGTTTGGTCCCTCAATTTGGACAATACTTTTAGATTGTCTTGCCAATTGAATGCCTCCTACACCTTGAACGTGACCAGCAATGTTTTGCAAAGGCCAATGTGCTGGCCAGTCCCGTACTGGGATCACTGTGCAGTCTGCACCTGTGTCTACAAGCATCTCAATGCGTTTGGACTCCCCACCACCACTGACATTGCACCATAATTTGGGTTTGTGTGTTCCAATAGCTTGGACCCGGGCGACTGTGGGCCCTTGTTTTTCGGTGCCTTCAGGTAAAAATGGCACAGGGATAGCTTGTGCAACAATTTGACCTTGGGAAGAAACAGAGGTGGGTGAATACAGTGCAGCCCAAGAACGAATTGCTCAGGATCTGACGTTGTCATTCCTGGAGCAATTTCAATCTCATGTGGTGTGTGTTTGGTGTCCCCAACAATGATGTACTTACAGCGAATTCGGTGCCAAGTACCCTTCTGTTCTGGATTGACAGAGACAAAATGCCAGTCAGTGTCTTTCAGCTGGAATGATTCTGTCAGCTGCAACCTGTAAGGCTCATTGACAGAAGATGTGGTTAACATTGGTTCACCTGAATCATAACAAAGGCTATTTTGTTCAACCTTTAACACTGGATGAGCAGACGTGATCTTTGAAGCACCTGCTTCACTTACAGAAACAGTAACATTACCGCGCGTTTGGTTAGATTTGGTTCTTATATTCCTTTGGCCTGCTCTTTTTGTGTCTGCACGCCGAGCAGGCCGGCGCTTACATTTCAGTTTTTTTGTTGTTGTTGACTCTCTGGGAGTGCTTGTAATTTCCCTCCCATGTTATTTCTAAATTCCTCAAATTGCGTTTTCAGGGGGCACTGGCTACTCCAGTGCCCAAGGTTACTGCAAAGCGGGCATGGCTTTGTGGGTACAACCGCTGCTGGTCGTCACTGCTGCCCAGGGTGTTGCTGTGCTGAGGGAGTGGGCACAGCGGTGGCAACGGCGACCACGCTGAGGTGGTCTTTGCTGCGGCCTTGATCTGGTGTCTTCAGTAACACTCATAAGAGGCACCTTCCTGTTACAAACTAGAAGCATATCTTTTAGTGTAGGGGGAGGTTCTAGAGGAAGGCTCAAAATTGCTGCTCGACACTGTTCATTTGCATTTGCAAATGCCATTTCTTCAAAACCTCTTCCCTTGCATTCTCTTTTTTAACTTGGATTTCAATGGCTCTAGTTAACCTTTCTACGAATTTCAGAAAAGGCTCTGATGATAACTGTTTAATATTACTGTAGGGCTCAAAAGGCCCCTCAGGTTGAAGAGAAAAGAAGGTTTTTTCAGCTGCTTCTTTTACCTTCTCGAGTACTACTTCAGGTATAGCAGTAGCTTGGATTGAGGCGGAGGACCACTGCCCTTCACTGGAGAGATGCTCAATGGTAATTGGTATATCATTAGCATCTTTCGCTGTGTTTGGATCAGCATGCAAGCCTGGGAGAGCGTCTTTTAACAGTTGTTTCCATGATAATTCCCATAATTTAAATTCTGTAGAGGTCATGAGGCATGAGAAAAGCTGTTTTAAATCATGCGGGACCACTACATTTCTGCTCAATTCAGAATTTAAAAGACCACGGAAGTATGGACTGTATGGGCCATACTCCTTGTGGGATTTGCAGATCTCTTTAATCAATTGACGACCTAAGGAGTTCCAATTAGCATTTTGGGCTGCTCCCCCTTGTGCTGCAGGCTGATATGAAACAGGGGCAAATGACAGGGTAGGACCCTGTAAAGGGTATGCAGGTTCTTGCTCTGTATCCCTTGAATTGGAAGCATTGGGATAAAAGCAGGTTTGGGGACATGCAGTGGGCGTGCCCCCACCGTGGGAACCTGGGGAGGGGGCGGCGATGCAATGGGAGCAGGGGGCGGGGTCAGGGGAAAGGCAGGGGGCGGGGACACTGTGGGAAAAAGGGGCGGGGACACCATGGGAACAGGGGGCGGGGACACCAGGTGACGTCACGTCGGCAGACGCCCCCTGGGAGGAGTAGAGGGGCGGGGCTGAGGGTACAGCAGGAAAGGGAGGGGGAGGGTCCCTTGAATGTTGCAGGGGTTCTTGGGAAGAAGGTGACCAGGTTTCAGAAGATGCCACGTGGCCTCCTCCATCTTGGGTAGCTCCTGGGTCCTGGGAGCCATTTTGGGGATCACTGCTCTCCGAGAAGTTAACATGTGCTCTGGGTTTCAGAGCAGGGGAAGTGGGGTTTTGGGGAGTTTTCCACAAGGCCTGGCCAGGGCTTTGTGGGCAAGGGGACACAGGCATTTTAATTTGCTCTGGGAGTCGACTTCCCAGAGCATTAGGAGGATCTGCTTCCTTTAAAATACCAAGTTTTGGGGTAAGGGGTTTGGGACTGGAGGGGGGGGACACAGGGAGAGCAGAGGTACACGGCTTAGAATTTGGCTTTTTCTCCAATTCCCTTTGTTTGAGTAAAGCAGTCCAAATTGGTAAACTCCAGAATACAAATTTAGCTGAGGATGTATTTCCAGATTGTCCCAAGGATATCAATTTATTTCCAACCATATCCCAGAATTGAAGATTTTGGACTTCTTCAGGAGAAGTTTGTGGGAAGTGCAGAAAAAGCCACCTTATAAACTGTTTCAATTTTCCTTTTGAGAACTTCACATTTGCATTAGCTAAAACTGAAATAATATGATAATACACTCCTTTTTGTTCTATGCTTAATTTCGAGCCCATGTTTAGATGTAAATTGCACAGAACCAAGTCCCGCCGACCGAAAACAAAGCAAAAATCAGCTACCGATTTCAAAAGAAAAAAACCCCCACGATTAAAAAGTGAAAACAGACGAAAGCTTTTACAATGTAACTGTATAAACCACTTTCAAAACTGCAGCAGCAGCAGGGAGTCGGGATCCGCCCCGGTCACGTGGAGAGATGGAGCACGGGAGCTCCCCCCTCCCCCCGGGAATGCAGCCCCCCTCCGGCGCCACGTGGGGACAAAGAGATTCACCCCTCCCCCGGCCACGTGGGGAGACAAGGCTGAGGCAGCTGCGCCCCACGTGGAGAGAGACAAAGAGACAAAGGTTCTCCCTCCCCCACAGGAAAAGGCACGCTGCCAGCCGAGCCGCGCGAATTTTAAGAGCAGTGAACACACGCTACAAATCAAGCTTACAGAGAAAACACCTTTTTTTTCGCAGGGGCTGCGCAGCCTAAAATGCAAAGAGCAAAAAGGAACTCGTCTCACGGCAGAGATGAATTTTGAGATTCTACCCCTGAAAGGAGAAGGAATACTCACGGAAATTGAAGCTGTTGCAATGTTGGTCAGGCAGGCTTGTGTCTTCACTGAAATAGGACCTTCTCGGGCACTAGAAGGCTACCCTATTTTCCCCTGGAAAAATGTGATCCCAGAAAGGAACAGTATTTTCCAGAGGCGCAATGCTTTCCTCGAGGCTTCTTGTGGGTAAATCCCAAGTCTCTCTGGAGGGCTGTGTAGATTACAGCCTTTACCAGTGGAAGCAGAGCTGCTGTACGCTTTCCCAAGGTTCCGGGGATCCCTTTTGGGGCTGCAGATCCGGGCAGCCGCACAGTGGGCGCCAGTTAAAGTGTTTGTAAAATCCCGATGGTGTCCAGGTGTGTCCTGCTTTGCTTCTTCTGGCCTTTATTGCTGAGCCAGAGGCGGCTGCTGCGGTAATCTCCCACAGAGAAACCTCTGGCTGGCTGGAGGCAACAGCTAGGCACTTAGAAGGGTCCAAGCAGGAAAGGGACTCAGTTACCTTTGGCGGGGAAGCTTACAGCGTCAGTGAAGAGATCGGAGCAGTCTCTGTTGTAAGTTTAGTCCAGGTTTTATTGATACATGATGGATCCCTGTAGCAGTTCCAGGACCCACTCCCGGACAGAACCTCCTGGTGGAAATCGGATCGGCAACAGAGGGCCAGCACATGGTCTCCTGTCCTTTTCAAGCCCGGACCCGGGGGGCGGGGAAGGGACAGGTGAAAGCCAATCAGGTGTCAGGGGATGGCCCAGGGAGATTTGATTGATAGGCAGCTAGGCAGGAGGGTAAAAGGGGGAGGGGAATGGGTAGTTGCGTAACACCGCAACAGTGACTCACACAGCCTGCCACACAGGCTTTGTTCAGACATTTAATGAAATGTTACATTTATATCACCAAATATTTACATTGTAGATATTTTAGCATCAATGGACAGATACTTTGCAATATGTAATTTATTAAAGAATAAGAGTTTTGCATCCTGCGATGTGCTGCAGGCTTCCTAAGTGTCTCTCAAACCTCAAAAGCTTTTGGCACCATCATCTATTGCTCATCTCAAAAGATAGAAAACCGTAGGTCAGAAGTATGGTGGTAATACTTGAGAGATATACTTTTCCTAATCAAATTAGTGTTTATTCAAACCCTAACTTCACAACCCAAATTATGTGATTTGCCCAAATTCTCCTATCAGGTACACTTTTTATTCCCAGAAAAGCTGTAAGGAATAGCTCTGTGTTTGCTGCCTTGCAGACCAAGCTGGCCAAGAAGAGAAGTTGGTGTGCCTGCCATGTGAGGAGAAGAGGCAGAGCTCTGTCTCTGAGGCTTAAACTTTGTATTTGAATGTCTTGAATACAAATAAATCCAAATAAAACTTGAATACAAGTTCTTGTAATTTCATTCTTGTAATTTCCTAGTTACCACTCACAGCAATCAGAGCTTTGGCAGAGGATCTTTTCTGTTTGTTCTTGGTTTTTAAATATCTCTGTTCAGCAGAGTTCCACAAGAACACATTGCAAAACACAGCAGGACCCTAAAGGTTAATATTCTAGTGACTTTTCATCGGTACCCAGCAATGGTTAGGGACAGGAAAATCCCTCCTGGGTAATGGAAGAAAGCTCTGGGTGCAATGGATGGCCCACAAAGAGGCAAAACCAGCTGGTGGGCACAGAGCTGGGCCAGAGCAGAGCCTGTGCTCTGTCTGGTGGAGGGTGAGAACTGCTGGGGGAAACAAGCTCATCTGCTTCAAGGCAAAATGGCAATTCCCAGCCAGCATGGCAATGTGCTTCAAGGCAAAATGGCAATTCCCAGCCATCCAGGCAGCTGCAGGAGCCTGTGTCCAGGTGTGGAGCTCAGCCTGCTGGTAAAACAGAACCAACAACACTCAGAGCAGCAGCAGCAGCAGCAAAACCTGGTGGGAGAGCAGAGCCAGGGAGCCCAGCTGAGCCTCAGGCCAGGGGAAGGCTGCAGCACCTGGGAGACACGGCAGGTTCCTCATCCCTGCGGGGTGCCCATGGCTGAATGCACCTCAAACACATCCCTGAGAATACACACCAAACACATCCGTGTGAATCCAAACCAAACACATCCATGAAATTCCAAACCAAACACATCCAGGCGAATCCAAAACAAACACATCCATGAAATTCCAAAAGAAAAACCCATTTCCATGTGAACTCAAACCAAACATATCCATGAAATTCCAAACCAAACACATCCCTGTGAACTCAAACCAAACACATCCATTAGAATCCAAACCAAGCACATCCCTGAGAATCAAACTAAACACATTCCTGAGAATCCAAACCAAACACATCCATGAAAATCTAAACCAAGGACATCCCTGGGAATTCAAACTCCTCTGCCAGCCTTCACCCCAAGTTTCTCCTGTCCAGCATGGCTTCTGCTACACTTACTCTCTATTGATTTATTGAATGCTCTTTAATCCTCCAACTTCAGGAGACACTATGCTTTTCAAAGGCAGAATTAGGCTCTGTGATTCAGGAAAGTTGTCGTATTTAAAGGAGAAAAAAACCACAAAAGCTCCAAGAATGAACATTTGCCGAGGTCTCTGGGCTTGCAGCTTTGTTCTGCAGTGCCCCAACTTACTGCAGAGGTGGTCATTTCATTGATGTAAATTACACTATGGTTACAGCCCTGCTCAATACCTGATCCATGCTTTATCAGAGAAATTGCACCGATTCTTGGAAACCATAGGTATCTGTTGAGTTAGGAAGCACAGAACAGTGTTGTGTTTCCTAAGGGGAATTTATGGGGTGACCATTGCATGGGTAGTGGATTGCAACCCCCACAGGCTACAGGAACCCTTCACTTCAGGATCTCTTCCCAATGATATACTGCCTAGGAAGTTCAAGCAAGGCAGCCCATCCACTGTTTTCAGTGACAGGCTGGGCTAATTAGCTGCTATAACTATTGTCTGCACTGTTTTATCTTCGTTGTTCCTCTGACTGTGCATGCAGGCAACAATTACCAAGCCGTGGGGACATGCAGAGCTATGCCTGGAATCTCAGGTTTAATTGGAGAGGGCACAGACAGGAGCAGCACTGCTGACTGCAGATGCCTGCCTGAGAGGTTTGCAGAGGGATTTCATGTTTTCTGTGTCCCACACTGTGCAAGCTGAGTGTGACAGCTGGCAGGAAGGGCTGTGTGCTCCCTGAAATCACTGAAATACAGCCCCTGACCCTCAGGGCTCCCATGCAGACAGCCCTATGGACACTGCTGTCTTTTTGGGAAGCTAACAGCCATGCATGTTTAAGGGAACACAGCCTTAAACTGATGCTTTCCTTCCATCAGCCTCTTCCAATGTAAGAGCCTGAATGAGAGATGTGGGACTCCAGGGGCTCTCCAAAATGCAATTTATTACATCCAAGGTGTTCCAGCAGCCCAGGGTTGTGGGCGACAGAGCCTGTGCCTACAGCTGTCAGCTCCAGCTGCAGGCAGGCCTGCAGACCCTTTGGTTTTGGTTACAATGCATTATATACTTTTCTTTAGGTTACAATACTTTTCTTTAGGTTTCTTTGCTGAGCATCTTCATACAGTAGAACCAATCTATACCTTAACTTTATCTATAGCTTATCATAACTACTGTAATTACCATATTCATGTTACTGTTCTCCAATCACTAAAAGTCAGTATATTACAGTTAGAGCTAGAAGTTGTTTTTCGGTGGAAAATTCTGAGACCTTTTTTCTACTTGCAACATTTGCTGACTTGTTTGCCTGTGCTATCTTTTGGCTTGGTAAAAACATCCTCTTGTTTGGGGTGGGTTTATCCTTTGCTCTAAGCCATAAAAACCCCTTCTAACTAACACACCCTTTGCATCCTTGGTTAGCCAGTAAGACTGGCTCAGCAATTCTTTTCTTCTATATAAAAACTTGCTTCCATCTCTATTCCTTCTTCAGATTCTACATTTAAAAATCTTTCTGCTAAGCACACATATTTGTGAGACTTTCTTGTCAAACTTTCATCCCTCCTAACATTCCAAACCCTTGCCCTATTTTCCCCTGGGAAGGCAAAGCTGCTGTTTGGCACACCAGGTGATGAATTTCTGTTTTCACTAGACAGCTTTGTTTGCAGCAAGACTCCTGAAAACAGGGGCATGGCTTGTTCCTCCTGCAGGGCTGAGCTGCCAGGCTGGAGCACAGGGCCATCACCCTGTGTGCTGTCCTGCAGGGAGCCACACACCTTCCAGTGACACAGCAGGGCAGGGCAGGGCTGCTTTGCTCCCTCTCCTGCCCTCAGAGCTCCTGAGCAGAGCCCTGAGCAGAGTGCACAGCAGCCAGGAGGGATGGGCATGCCTGAACTCATACCCCTGGCAGGGGAGGAGTGAGTGATGCACAGCAGCACAGCAAGGAGGGGCAGCTCACAGGGAAAGAGGTGTGACAGAATAAGGCTGCTCTGAACAGTTCAGTTGCAGCTGGGTGAGGCTTTCTCTGGACCCTTCAGACACGTCCAAGACTCATTTACTCAAAGCCAAGGGAAGAGTGGTCACAAGCTGGGAGGTGATTTCACCTTGGGTGACACAGCCACGTGTTCCCTCCTTGCTGCAGCCCAGCCCTGGCAATCCCCAGTCAGCAGAAATCTGCACATCCCTTTGGCTCTACCCTCAGGAACAGGAGCTCCCATGAGGCAAAAAAAAAAAAAAAAAAAAGGTATTAATTTACAAGGTGATGTAGTGATTTTATTTTTTTAATAAATACTTGTGTCGCTGAGGCTATTCTTGCTCACCAGATGGCCTGCATCACACAGGGACATCAAGGACAGACATTTTGCTTAGCCCAAGAATAAAGCAAACAAGAGGGGCTAATTAAAAAAAAAAAAAAACCTGCCGAGTTGGAGTTTCTTGTAGATAAACAGGACTTCAGATACGTATTTGTGGCTGAATGGCCAAGGAGGGGATGTCCGGGGGAAGCAGCAGTACATCACCTGCTCTTTGCTCTCAACAAACCTGCTAGATTTGTTCTTTTTCTATCTCCCAAAGCTTTTTTGGGTATGTCCTTCCACACAGTTTTACAGCTGTTCCAATTAGAGCATACATCTGGAAGAGAGGGGGCCTCACTGGGCTGTTTCTTGGCAGCAAATGGTGACACTGGCAGCACTATTTTTGTAACAGAGACATGGTCCCACATATTTCATATTGTCTTGAAATAACACATTCCCAAGGTTGGAGTCCAAATATAGTGGAACTTCAATGAAGGACCATGTTGGGGTTAGAGAAAAAATTAGTCTGAATGGTCTTTAAAGGTCAGAGAATACTGTAACTGGAAAACTTCTCAGGATAATTTAAAACCCTGGAAGGAATTTAAACCCCTGAAAGTTGAAGGAATATTTAGTCCAGCAGGTA
This sequence comes from Setophaga petechia, assembly GCA_024362935.1. NCBI lineage: Eukaryota > Metazoa > Chordata > Aves > Passeriformes > Parulidae > Setophaga > Setophaga petechia. The sequence goes on along the minus strand of JANCRA010000003.1, from coordinate 54,589,396 downwards.
CCTGCTCCCCTGTTTAGAGTCTGAGCAGTTTTAAAGGCTGTTTTAATTAACATAACACAGGAGGAGCAGGCAGCTTGGTTTACACACATCAACTGCAGTTTGAACTTCACAGGCTTTAAGCTACACCAGATTTTTCCACTAAACGGCAGGAAGGGACAGGATAAGGAAAGGGAAACATTCTCTGAATGTAGACTCACGAGATACCGTTTGTGGAAGTGCCAAACTCTGCACTCCCAGCAGGACATCTCCTTCCTTGCAAGCCATCCCTTGGCTGGCAGAGGCAGGACAGGGGATTTAGGCAAGAAACCTCACAGCAAAATCCTCCTCTCTGCATGAGCAGCCTGGCAGCTGCTGCTCAGATGAGCTCTGAAGTGAGGCAGGGGAAGGCTCTGGGCTGCAGGGCAGCCCCTGCTCCTCCCAGGCACTGCCAATCCTGGGAGCTCTGCACGTTGTTCCTGCAGAGCAGGGATGCAGCAGCACTGGGGTGGCTGCAGTCCTGGCGGGGCTCAGCACCCCAGCCTGAGCAGCAGAGACACTCCAGCAGCACCAGGAGTGATTTCAGACCTAGATAAACACAGCTACTGTGTGGGACTGCAACCTGGAGGATGGAGCAGGTCACAGGCAGGTTCTACAGACTGCACAGCAAAGCAAAAACCTGCAGCTCTGTGCCACTGGATCGGGAGAGACAAAGGGCACTTTGTCTCAAAGTGCTTTCTGCCACTGTCTAACAGGATTTAAAAGACTTGAAAGCCTTACCAGAAGTGTTTAAAATTCCACAGGTGAGCCCAGATCTTGTGTGGAAAAGCAGGATCACTTGTGCTACCTCCAGTCCATCTCCCACAGGCATCAAAATAAAGCTATCAGCCTAAATTCTCTGGTTTATAGCAACACCACAGTCTCTGAGTACTCAAAATGGTAGGAAGCATTCTAAAAAACCAAACTTTACGTATAAAAAAAGTTCAGGAAAAAAAAATCTCCTCCTCTCCCAAAACACCATCTACAGACACTCCCTGACTTTAAAATTCCAATTCCTTCATAAGGTCAGACATCAGTGCTCTTTATATTTACTCAAAACAAGTGCATCAATTACTTTTCCATTTTAATTGACCTGCCAGAAAGTGTCTTCTCAATGAGGACCTAATTAGGGGAAGGAGCTTGTGGAAGCCATGTATTAGATCCACCTGGGAAAAATTGACATAAACATCCTCCCCCCCTCATTACACTTCAGTCTAGCCTTCACTTCGCTTCAAAAACCTTTTACTGCTTTCTATTGTTTTGCTGAGTAATTTTAAAGCCTAGCTATGGATTTTTAAATTTTTTTTTAATTCTCCAGGTGAGAAAAGCCATGGGAATTCCTTTGTTTTCCCCTTTTCCAGAGCTAGGACTCAGTAGACTGGCTGGCTGGATGGTTAGCACAGCACCTGTGCCTTCCTGTGCAGCTCAAATCTGCATTTTGAGTGTGTGCATTCCATTCCCTGGGCACCCATGTCATACCATCAACACGCATTTAATTGCTGAAGCAAATTCTCTGTGCTGCCTCAGGAAGGAGGCAGGGTCCAAGCAGAAGGAGGCACATGGCATGGCCAAAAGGCAGCTCTGCTCATCCACATCCCAAAGGCTGCAGCATCCATGTGAGGGTGACAATAAAAAAGCAGGGTGCACACAGGTGTGTTTCATATCAGTGACCATCTGCAGCAGAATAACTCCCTCAGTTTTTGTGAGATATTGCTGGTACTGGGCTCCTGAAAAATATAGCAGAAGCTATATTTTTCAGGAGCCCAGTACCAGCAATAGGTTTTTTGGGGAAGAGTCCGGGTTTGTGCTCCCCCGCACCCCCCTCCTTAAGTTATATGCAAGTTTCCTACTCATCGTGAGGATTTATTGGTTATTAAAGGTCTATGGGATAACTAAATGTACAGGCTTGGCAGTTGTAGTAGAGATTATTTTAGAAATGCTAACAAGGTGTTAAATCCGAGGAATCCGACTACTAGTACTCTGCAGGGTCATAAATCAGTGCAGGGGACATAAATATAAATTTAAAATCAGGTACATTTAAAAATCTTTTAAAAGTTCAGGTACATGATTGTAGCTATTGAGTTTATGTGTCACTTATCCCTTAGCTACTAAGGGTAGAAACTCCCTCCCCCTTATGCTCTTTATTTTATACTTGAGTAAAACCATATATATGTCATTCATGGTTTTTAGTTTATGAGGACTTTTGTGCTGGAATTAAATGGAAATGCATTATCCTGCAAGCATCCCCAGCTTCCATGTGAAGTAAGTTCTTGCTATCCCTCCCCTCCCAATGCTAACTATGAAACAGGGGGCTACCTGCCCTCCGAGTGAGATTTTATTGCTAAAATAGAGTAAAAATTGTTTTAAAACAAAGAACACACATATTTATAGTAAAACTCAAGTTTGTTTTACAATTAGAGAAAAGTCACATGGTCCCCCAAAAAACCCCATTTTATATATATATATATATATATATATGTATTTCGAAAATATATTTAAAAACATAAAAAACTCTAGTTAAACATATATTATGTTAATCAGTACACTTAAATATAGCTCAATTATATTTACAATATGACGCAGTTGCTTTTATATTTTAATGCCAATTTCAGTATTTTCCCAAAAAACCATAAAATTATATAAATATACAATAAATATTTATGTTACACAAGATGAATAATAGAGAACAAGGCCACAGACAGGAACTTACAGTTGCAAGAGTCCTTTAACACAGCACTAGGCCTGCTGACATGCATGGAATACTTCTGTCACCAACAGACCACAGCAAGAGTTAATGAAGTTTAATTAAGAGCTTAATGAAGTGATGTGAAGCAAAACCAACCCTCCCCTCTCTGTCTCTGTGTTAACTAAAACTGCCCAGCCTGTGAGCATGGAGGTCTAATGTCACAGTTGTGGGGCTGCAGGTTAATTGCCAATATCAATAGTATCAATATATCAATCACTATTGCAGGTTAATTGCCAATATCAATAATACCAATTACTGATCAGTTACTGAGCACAGAGCTGGCATGTTCAGGGGAATATCACTCTGGGGTAGGTACCAGGCACAGTTCTCCAGGTTAATTAGCCATATAAGTATCAATAATATCAATAACATCAATTACTGATCAGTTACTGAGCACAGAGCTGGCATGTTCTGTGAATATTGCTCTGGTGTAGGTGCCAGACACAGTTCTCCGGGTTAATTGCCAATCTCAATAATGTCAATAGTATCAATAATATAAATTATTGATCAGTTACTGAGCACAGAGCTGGTATGTTCTCAATCACATCTCTACAATCTCTACATCACTCTGGTGTAGGTACCAGGCACAGCTCTCTGGGCCCCCAGCTCCATGGGATGTCCTTCATCTCTCTGAAGCCACCATCCCACTCCTCTCAATCTGCCACACCTGCACCACCCTCACTGTACCAGCTGAACATTTACAAGTAAAGGATATAGCCAGAGCTAACTCTGGGAAGTAAGGAGATTTACTTCTAGCATGATTTGGGCATTAACACTTCTCTTTTGGAAGTTTCTTTGAACTGGCAGTTATTTTATTCCTGTATGTGAGTTAGACTCCTGTCAGATCCTAGCTATCTCTTCCAGTCTGGATGAGTGATTTGTTTGTTATTCCCACATCAGCATCATCCTTTCCTTCCCAGCAGCCAGCCCTTGTTGTGAGAGGAACCAGCATTAGAGCACTTCTCTGCTGCTGAGAGCAGCTCCTGAGTCACACTGGCTTTACTCAATGCAAATTACAGCACACACAGGTGTGGCCCCAGGGGAGTGAAATGCTCAGGTGGAAGGTGGACCTGCCCATGATAAAAGTGATCTTTAAGGTCCCTTCCAGCACAAAATGGTCTTTGATACTATGGTTTAAGTTGCATGAAGAGTATCTGAGATGAAATTTTTGAGAATTTCAAGAAGGTTTTGGGTTGGTTTTTTTTTTTTTTTCCTGTGTGGGAAATGCCCATCAGCCACCAATGGGCAAGGCTGAAGTTTGAAGCTCAGGTGGGCCACACAACCCTCTGTTCTCACTCAGTCTGGTGTGCACGTGGCCACTGGCACTTGGACAGGCAGTTACCCTCAGGAAGGGACTGCCCTTCTACCCAAAGCAGAAGAAATCACTGATGTGAAAGTGTCTGTTAGCTTCCAGCATGGGTTTCTACCAGCTACTACACAAAATCAGTTTTAAATATGCTCTTCAAAGAGCATTACTGGGACAAACATATTTCTGTAAGCTTGGCCCAGTCAGAGTTTTAATAAACACAGATTCTACAGCATTCAGAAGCAGATTATATTTTGCAGTATTCTCCTACCTCTTCAGCTATTTTTTATCTCCAGGAACTACAAATATAGCCTGAGCATCCAGTGAGCTTTCTAAGGAGCTATTAGCTGTGCACAGCTCAGCCTCACAACCTGCCTTCTTAGCAGTACTTCAGTCAGCAGAGGGGGAGCACAGAGTGAGCACAGCCCTCAGCAAGCTAAGCCAGCTCCTCCAGCACTTGCTTCTGATTTGCTTCCAGAGTGGATTTTTAGTGGCAGTATTTGTTTCACAAGGCAAGCCTGCCGGCAGAGGTGGAGCCACAGGAACACAATGCCAATTGCTTTCTGCTGGAAGCAGCTCCTCTCTGCCCCATTCCCAAGCTGTTTTCCAGGGCTCCCTCAGGCACAGATGCCCCAGAGTTTGCCCACCAGCTCTGCAGGGGAAGGGCATCCACGCACATGGCCAAGCTCTTGCTCTCTAACGTAATGCACATTCAGTAATGACTGCAACTGGGACAGCCTCAGCCGGCCCAAAGCACTGTTATTTGTTCCCAAACTGGCTGAGCTATAAAGTCCCACAGCCAGCCTGATTTCAGACCCTCCATCCTCTTTTCTAGACCCTTTTTCTAGTGACACTCTCACTGTGCTTCACCAAGACATTTGATTTGAGCACAGTCTTTTATTATAGGAAAATAATTGCTCTGAACACTATAGAATATTCTCTATATCACAAGTTCCAGTTCTATGGTAAGTGAAATACTTAAAGATCACAACCAAAGTCCCTCCAGAGGGAGAAAAGGGGAAAAAATTTTTCTCAAACACAAGCAAACATGGTATAAGCAAATGCATGTCTCAAAAGACTGAAAATTGAAAAAGAAAGACCAAAAAAAAAAAAAAAAACCCAACAACAACAAACCACCCCCCCCAACAACCAAAAAAGCATGTTGCCATACAGTTAAATAAGTGTTGTCTTTAAGCCTGAAGTTCAACAATGTGAAGTGGAACATCACCATTCTTTTTCAGTTGCCTCTTTTTATTATTTTTGTCAGTAGCTGGACTGCTATTGCAAACACCTTCACAACATACAAAAACCAAATTTTTTTCTAATCCAGAATAAGGTAATGATTTTGTTGTTTTTCAATCTGATGGGAGTTCAAAAGTAAAAGAGAAACAGTAAAACTATGACGACAGCACCTTGACATTGTTTTAATTTCAACGCTATCAGAAGTTAGAAGCAGTAAACATATATACTAACAGACTAAAGATACTTACTGTCTAAAATGTAAACAGAATGTTTTGGTTCAATTTATTTTTCTGAAAGAGGACAGTTTATCATTAATTCACAATTGAAGCAGCATGCAATTTTATTCTTTTTTTTAAAAATTTTTTATATTTTCAATTCTTGGCAACGGCGACAAACCACAATGTTATGGAGGAATGTAATGCAGACTTTTTTGTTCGCTTGATTTTCTTTTTTTTTTTTTTTTGATTTTTTTCTTTTTGTTTCTTTGTTTAAATTTGTGCGCAAATGACTATTGTTCCCCTTCAGGTCATGGATATGTTCAATAAATAGATTGTGTAACCACTGTACTGTATAAACTTCAGTCATACATGCAGTCCATAAAATTATTTTTACCGAATAATTTACCCTGTTATGTATATATACAAATAGATAATTTTGTCTCAATATAATCTATACAACACAAATCCACTATCTTCCCCTTTTAATGGTCAATGTACATACACAAGAAGTGTCTATCCTTATGAAGCGCCAGCCAACTCTCTTTTTGTTATCCATGGTGAGAGCTCTCACGTAAGACTGCGTAGTTCGGCACTGCGAGTTCCAGTGCCTCTTGTCTATGCCCCTGCAGCCCTCCTTTGTGTACCCCTTGGGGTTGCATTTGGTCTCGTAGAAGTATTGCTTCAGCTGGCCTTTGGGCACGGGGACTTTCTCCAGCACGGTGACGGTGGCCCCGGACATGTCCACCGCAGTCTTTTTCTCGGCGGCCGTCACCCACTCGCTGGTGCTGTCGCAGACGCTCAGCTCCCCGCGGCGCGCGGGGTCCGAGTGGCGCCGCACGCGCATCGACATGTTGGCGGCATCCAGGTAGTTTTTGTACTCCTCCAGCAGGAACAGCAGCGGGGGTTCCAAAGGCACTTGGCTGCTTAGCATCACTCGGGATGTGTACAAGTCTGCATCCTTGTTTCCCTCGCCAGGCTGGATGTCCTGCTCCTCGTCCAGGAGCTCCTCTATGACGTGCTCAAAGGTGTCTGCCAACGATGTCAGCGCCCTGGAACCGGCACTGGGCCCGTTTATGCTCTCCAGAGTCCCGTGGGTCCGGAGGCCTGGGTAAGCCAAGCTGCCTTGTCCTCTTAGACTGGCTTCTTTCATTGGGGCAGCTTTCATGCAAGTGAAGTATGAGATAACCATAGTAAAGAAAAGGATGGTCATCACTCTTCTCACTTGGTGGAACTGTAAAAACCAAGAAAAACAAATTAACTTACGAGGTTTGGAGTAATAAAACCTCACACGACTGTGCATTTTCTACAGAGGTGTTCTGCATGCAGTTGCAACTCATTACCAGTGATAAAGCTTACTCTTGTTAAAGAGTGTTCTTTAAATTAGAGTTTCAGAAAAAGCACAGGCTGCAGCACAGGCAACATTGATCCCAGCAACTCAGTTCCTATATGCTAAAATCACTCAGTGTAAGTATTAGATTAGATACTACATAGACCGATTATTTATTTATTGACCAATTACACCTATTCCAAGTAACAGCAAAAGCAGAACTGCTATTTAGCAATACAGCATTTCAGCAATAAAAGACAGCTCCACAGTTGTGAGAGGCGAGACTTAATTTCAAGTGCAAATGTAAATACTTGATTTTGAGGATCTCTCTAAGGCAGAAAATAGCTCATCATTCTGCCCACAAAAACAAACAAACAAACAACTGAGCAGCACCAGGATAAACTGCATTTGTGTTTTGAAAGCAATCTTCAAAACACAGGAAGAAGCCATACAATTGTCAATTTCTCATCTAAACGTAGAAAGTGTACATATACATAAATACAGAACAAGAAAATGGCCTGGGGCAATAAACTTGAGCAGGACAGATGCTTGCATCATGTGAACGGCATGGAAAGGGTGTGCAGGAACACAGAGCTGGGAAGAGCTACACTGAAGTGACAGCATCAGAACCACTGCCCTGTGCTTCTTCAGGGTCCCACACCACCTGTTCTCAGGTGGGCAAAGCATTTATTTACCCCTAGATAGATCCCAGAGGCCATCATGAAACCCAGCATCACCAGCCCTACTGCCATGCTGAAACACAGCAGCTGGCCTGTTTCACATTCTGCCCCAAAATCTGGCACGTGTTACAGGTTTATGTGCACGCTCATCTCTGTCCTCACTGGGAGGGGAGGGGTGGCACCAGAGAGGAGTGCTGGTCAGGCAATTCCTCACCAGGCCTGGAATCAGCACAGCTCACTCCTATCAGGACTCCCAGCCACGGGGAGTTCCCACGAACTCCTGCCCAAGTGCTTTGCTAAGGCGGCTCAGGTAGAAATTGTTTCCTCCTCAAGGGCAGAGTAGGTGCTGTAAGTCCTGTTACAAGAACCACCCCCAAATCCTGCAGTGACAGAGAGCTGTGCCTTCTGTCTGATCCCCAACACTACTACAACACCTATCACACCATTTGTTATTTTGTCCCTTCTAATCCCTCTTCTTGGCAATTCTGTTTGCTAGAAAGCAGCAGCATTGTTCACATTTTTGAAAAAGCAGCTAATGCATGTTTCAGAGCTTTTGAACTTCATTTGGAAGTACCTCATACTTGGCAACACACATTGGAGTAAATGCTATTTCTGTTTGCCAACAGGGTGCTATGTAAAAAGACTTATTTTATCTCCAGCAAATGTACTGTGGGAAATGAGTACTCTTATGACTTAACATGGAAAGGCAATTTATCATAAAACATACAAATAAAATGAAATGTGCACTAGAAAGGCAATGCCCAAAATGTACTTAATGAAGGCAGGGTGGGAAGCATTCAGGTTTATGCCTATGCCCTCCTCATTTCCAGACTCCCACTAAACAAGATTTTGGCCAAGAATCCTTTCTAACCCAGCACAACTCTTCCTTCATCCCTCTTCCTGTTTAATAGTGTTGTTGTGGTATAGATTTATTAAGATTAAACAAACCTGACATCTGTGACTCACAGGAACATAGTGTTTGCTCTAACCATGCAGAACATTAATATTTTGCAGTTTTTTTCCTGTTGGAATTTTTAAAACATTCTACAGGGAGTGTCAGATTTCTTCCTCAAAGGGGAGGAAAAGAGGCATTACAGAGGTGATTTACAGGAGAAGGAAAAAGATTGCTAGTCTTCCTTTACCAAATGAGAGACAAAACAATTTTTCTTGTCTTAAAGATGGGTGGCTCAGCTAACATACAAATGCAGAGCCAGTGGAACAGAAAAATAATATTTATACACTCTCTCTTCAGAGAATTGTTTAATATAAAACCTAAAATGAAAAGAACCCCAAACACTCACATCACACTCTGTGGCCACCAGAGCAATGAACAAAAAACAGATCTTCTGGCTCCTACTCAAGTTCCTGTTCTTTTTATGGAAGCAGTGCCCAGAGGTCCTGGCCAGTTCCTGACTCTGTGGGACTATGGTTTCTACAGCCTCTCTGAGCATGAAGGGCACAAGAGAGAGGGCACAAGGGGCACCAAACAAGCACAGAGCAGGGAGAAATTTGCCCCATCAGGTAAGCACACCAGCTGGAGCTGCTCTGTGCTTTTCAAGCTAGACAAGTGAACGAAGGAGAGAAGAGCCCTGGAGCAGGCAACATCTTTCACCCCGTCACTGGGCTGTTCACCTACACGGGGAGAGAACAGAACAGAGGCTGGGCAGCTTCACTCACAACAATCTGCAAGAAACTGTGTACAACTAGATTCTGAAAAATAACAATTTTTAGACAAGCATTACCCACATAACATCCTGATGATATACACTCCTTAAAAGACAATCCTCTTCCTCCCATTTAAATCTGCAGAAGAGCATGTCAAACTAAGCTTTAGCAGCACAGATAAAGGAATATTGCCAGCAAGAAACCACAGATCAAACATCTACTGCTCTGCAAGTGAGCCCCAGACTAAGCTGAACTCCAGAAGCAGGATGTAAAAACATTCTTCTCTCTATCTTGACAGCAACTTGAGTACTATACAGAGTCCTTATCTTTGGCAGAAAAATTATATTAAGTGATTTAATACAAGGGTGTAGTATTTTATCACCTCGGAAATATCTTCATTTTAGAGACCACAGAAATTTGTATTAGCAGTTTATAAATATCAACTAGTTCAACATGCTGTAACAGAATAAGATATCCCATGTCACAGACAGAATCCCACAACCTTTCAGCTATTGTTGAACTGACACACAAAAGCATGTATGCTGGCTTTACCTGGCTTGATTTTTTGATGAGAGAATAAGCCACTCAAAGAAATGATTTTTTAAAATACCTTTTAAGTTTTGAGCCTATTTTGCCCTTAACGTATTTCTTCCCTATCCTGAGCCCTTTTGAGTTTTCTTTCCCCCTCCTCTGCTCAACTATAGCAGAGGAGAATGGCTGAAGAGTTTTTTCCTGGGCGCCTGGCATTTAGCCAGCATCAAAGCATGACAGCATGGTCCATCTCTTCCTTAATGAGGCAGGACTAATATCCCAATGCAGCACCAATAAGGTCACTGGAACACTCTGGATGGCAGCTTCCAGTCCTTTTCCTCTCTGTTCTCCAACCACCAAACCTTCACTATATTGCAAAGATTAAAGATACTGCCTGCCCTGTTACCTTAAGTATCTTGTAAACTCCAAACATTAACATCTTGCGCATATCCTTCTGATGATGAGCCAGTCAGTGTGCCACCCTGTGTGGAAAGGGAACTGGGCTGGGAGAAAACTATTTTCCTATCTTCCCAGCCTGCTACTACCGACTGAGGTATTGATCCTTTCCGTGCTGGGCACCAGGGAGAGGCCTTGCATGGAGATGCCCCAGCATTTCTGGGTACATCCATGCCTAAGTCTATGCTGGCAGACTGAGCCACTATTTCCCACAGAGGTTCACCACTGGAGCAGCCTGGCTGATAATGTATGTTCTAAGGGCATCAATACATCTTCTGCATGCCAGACTAACACTGCAGCCATGACTACTTGTAGTAGGATGTGCACCCACAAACACACAATTAAAAAAAAATCCCTGATGTTACAACATCACTGATTTTCCCTCCCTTCTCATGTGTAGGAGGTTCAGGTCTCTACACCACACCTTCTAGAAACAGCAAGTAAAGGCTGCAATCCTTCTGCACTCCTGTTCTGCCACACCTCTGGCCATCAAAGATTGCAGGCCTCTCTAGGAGAAGAGATCTTGGTCCAGCTGTTGTTCCAGGCACTGAACACCCATGAACATGTACAACATAGATACACAGCAGCCTCCCTGAGAGCCTTAAGGTGCTCCCTTGGGACATGAGGTGTGCCCATCAGAAATCACATTTGAGACGAGCTTTGGGAGCACCGTCCATTCTCGTGGCCTCAAGAATGTCCCCTCTGCTTTCACACATCACAGTGAAGCTGGAGCAATGAAAAGAGGTCACCCACTGGAGTGGATCTCAGGAAGATGTGACCTACTTCACAGCCCAATAAAGTCCAACACTTACAGCCAGAGTAAGGACACAGAATTGCGGCATGCATCTCCACTAATGGGAAGCAGGCTTATTAAATGAAGGTCATGTCAATTAGCTACAGCCACTTCACAGATGCAGTCAACTACCTCGCTGTACTATTTATTTCAGTATTTGTATTTAATGAAGATTCATAAGTTAATTGTTTTATTTCATTATTTTTAGGTCTTTTAAGCAAAAATGCAGCAGCTTAACAGGTTATATTTCCAGCAGACAGAACAAAGGAATAGCTGTGACTATGTACTTGCTTTCCTGCATCCCAGTATGTGCCACGTGAGTTGAAATAACTTTCAGTAGTGAATAGATTCATGCTTCAATCTCCAGAAAGGAGTGCGTGAAGGAAGATAAAATTAGCAGCAAGTGACATTCGTTTTGCGCCTTGCCATTTTCTAAGATCTTTACACAAAAGTTCAATTTACTAAACCCTACCGAATGCCACAGGCATGAGTTCCTGCTTTATGCATCATTACCAAAGTGTGTGAACGGATATCAAAATAGGACGCATGTCAGCACATGATTTGCAAAGACTAAATGTGCTGAGAACAAATAATATTAACCTTTATCACATGCATAACTGGATGTCTGACACTCTCTACTCATCCTCAAGGCTATTTATGCAACAAAGTATATAATTACATTTTATTACTGCAAATAAAGCACCCACCCCCCAATACATATACATGCATACCATATCCAATTTGTATTCTTTTAAGTTGGTGCTTCTTGTCAGGAAGAATAAACCTATTTTATTTTTATTCCCATGTTGGTTTTCCCTGAGGTAATGAAATCTATTTAGTCTTAATGCCAGAGATAGCAGACACTATGAAGTATTTTGAAGTGCAAGACAAACAGCAAGCAAATTTACAAGTAGTGTTAACTTTAACTAAAACTTTTAGCATGAGAAATTGACTTTCATCTTATGTTGCTAAATATTGTCTGTGGTACAGCTTCAGAGAGCAAAGAAACTCAAGCAATGTCTGTGTTGGCTCTGGAAAAGCATGCATCTGTCTAAAGGAATACACAGCATTTTTTGTGGGGTTCCAAGGTTTTATTGGACTCTCTCCTCAGTACATACAGGAATCAGCTTCTGACAACCAGGGGTGAGAAAGCACCCAAAGAAAATAATGGCAAAATAATAACGCCATGACATCACAGTCCTGATCCTTCACAGAGCCATGCATCAGAGTTTCCTGCAGACTTTGCTCATACCTTCCTAGACACTCAAGCAGACCTCAAACACTCACTGAGTGAGAATTCAGCTGCTTTAGTGAGTGCAGAGCAGATTCACTGCAAATGCACTTAATTGCATTTAAATTGGCTAAGTGCAGGACTGCGAGGTGTTCCCAGCAGGATCTCTGTTGGACACACTCAGACCCAGTCTGCCCATACCAGTAAACAGGAAGGATGAGTTTTGACAGTGTGCACAAATGAAGAAACAGATCAGGTTCACAGATAGTATCATACATTTTCAGAGAGACATCTTTAGAAGAGATGTGCACTTTTTTTATGCTGTGACAATGGGAATTGATGTTTGATCCAGTGACACATTACTGCCTTTGCAGCTGTTCAGGCAGCATTACCACACTTGGGGCACTCAAACCACAGAAGTTGTGATTCCAGCTGTACACAAAGAAACCCAGCTCCCAAAGGAGCCTCTGTGTGTGTGTGTGCCACCATTCCCATCAAACACAATGTGCTTCACCACAACATTTTTTGGACAAAATTTCACATTGAAATCTCAAGGTATTCACTGAAATGTCCTCCACAAATAAAAGCACTACTAACAGGTTTATTTCTGCTTTTCAGTATACATGAGTAGAGTAACATGCTGCATTTCTACTCCTATGTCACAAATACTGTACAGTAGGGATGATACTCTAAGCCCAAAACTTGTGCATTAGCAAATTCCAATTTCAAAACTGACTTCAGAAATCTGCATTTATCTCTTCAGAGTATATATCAAGTTATGTTTATGCCATTACTGTGGTCATTCAGAAGTAGCATTAAAGCAATCTCTGTGAAAGGAAGGTTCACCTATAGAATAGGGCACAAACTCCCCGCATCCCCCTATGAAACCAATCCATAAGTAATTACTTCATGCCAAGATGCCTCCTCCATGGGGGCAGATAATTACAGTTCTCTGAAATCATTTGCTTCAATAGCCACTAGAGCTTTATAAAATGCTAATTCAACCTGTGTGCAAAAGAGCATTAAGGCAGAACCTCAGACCTTTGACCAGCATCTGTAGTTTGTCTTCAGTTTCACTAGGGCTCTTTGGTATGAAACACTGCACTGAATCATCACAGGACTAAGCTATTCTGCCAAGTACACACATGAAGCTCACAGAGGAGTCCAGGATAACTGGCACCCAGTAGCAGGAACAGAACAGACTATGTTGTGCAATCTAGCACAAGTTGGATCCCTTGAACAGTGACATGTGCCCAGCACCCTGGAACAACCCAGGAGTTCCTGCACCAGTTGAGCTTGGATCTCAGAGTGCCTACAAACTATTGAACAGCATGTGAGGCATCCCACACAGGCATCAGCTCTGTCGCTGACATCTTTTGTGAAAAATCCTTTCTTAGGATTTTTCCTGCTGAAGCTGAGAAAAAGCTCAGTAACAAATGTAAACAATTATTATCTGCTGTTGTGGAATGCAACAGGTCCACCTGTGATTGGTCTTCTGTAGGTGTTTGGATTTACTGACCACTCATGGTGGAGCTGCTATCGCTCTCTGCCGGGAGACAGACCTTTGTTATTTTTCTTTCTATTCTATTCTTAGCTTAGCTAGCTTCTGAGGAAGCTCTTTCCTTTCTATTTCTATTTAGTATAGTTATAATGTTATATATATCATAAGATAATAAATCAAGCCTTCTGATCATGGAATCAAGATTCTCATTTCTTCCTTCCTCTGAAAACCCCTGTGACCACTGTCACATCAGCTCTGCTGCAAGTGGCAGCTTCCTAGGGCCTACAGAACATTAGGCACCTAACAGGAACATAAGTGAAGATTTGCCAAGGAAAAGAAATGGTTAAAAAGCATGATGATCAGATGGAGCAGTTACCAGTGGTTTGGGCAGGCAGTGCTTTCAGCAGGCTGAGGAGAGGACAGCAAGGCTATTCCTGCTTGTTACAAGACTCTTACCTTTGCAGAGACCCTGACTGCGTGTAGCACCACTGCGAGACAATGCCTCGCTTTTAGCCATAGCCAGTACTTGAAATGCAGCTGTAAATTGTGATGTGCATGAACCAGAAACCAGAACTGCTTGTTGTGAGAGCCCTGACAGGTATTAAGAGTCCTCCTGCATTTGCTAGTGGAGTTTCAGTCATCTTTTGGCTGTCTGCCCTTGTGTGTGGATTTTTCTTGACACACACTCAGTCCAGCTGTCAGCACAGCATCTCCATGGAAATAATTTCCATACACAGGGCAAGGAAGAAAAGCTTACTCTGAGGTACCACAGCACTTCCTGGGAGTATTCAAGTCCAAAGCTACATGGAGCAGAACCACGGCAGAAGCACTAATCTGTAGGTTTGCAGATTTCACCTCAATCAATGCTAGCAGAATAATGAGGACTTGTATAAGGATGGAAGGATTTGCTTATTGGGAATCCACTGCACTGGGCAGCCAGCCCTGCTTGTGCCTTGCTGTGACAACAGCTTTATCTTTCGAGATAACACTACTGGGAAATTATGTCACTATGTTAACATAACTGTACTGAAAACACTTTGGCAAGAAGTGCTCTTTCACCAATGATATTTTACAGTGACAATACAGCTTCCCACAGATTTCAAAGCATTATAGTGTTCAGCTTTTTTTTCCTCACCTTCTAAGTGGTTTAATGTCAAAACAAGACTTTTGCACTACCTATGGCTGGTACTCTATTCCTAATGTACTTTAAAAATCTGGGGGCCAACTTCAGCCAGATTCAGCAGAAGGATACACAGGGTCACGTTGTATAACCAGCATGCCAGCACCTGAGAGTGACCCAAACAAGCTCTTCTCCTCCTCCATCCTTGGGCAAACACCTCTGTACAGGCTTATGGACTTACAACACTGTATTTTCCCTTTCATTTCACAAGCTCCATTGAGGGAAAGGGTTTGAAATCCCTAGAAGGAGTGAGGAGGGTACATCTGGCAAAGATGCAAGGGTTTGAAAACAATCTTCATTAGTTGTACTGCTCAAGGTACAAACATTTAATGAAACATATAGAAAAAAAAGCTCCTCCCTGCAGTCTTACAGGAAAAATTAATTTATTCAACTCCTGCATTCACCCAGCTGTATATTGGTGTAATTTCTTTCACCAAGGAGTGTTACACTGTGATTTCTGTGAATTATACAGACACTGGAATCTTCCCTTTCCTAATTAAAAATAGGGTTACACGGTTCCTGACTTTTCATACTTGCCACCAGATATACCAGATTGTTGCATCATGGGGAATTATATCCACAAACATTACGGAAGCTCCTTGAAGCAGTAAGTTCCAGTGGACCTAATTCTAGTGGACACAGTCCCTGCCTGGTATAAATCCACAGTGTTTCATTCATAGACTTAGATCAGTTGCAAAGGTGATCAGTATTTATGTGGCCAGAAAATCAGATGGGGTCACAACCTAAACTACAGCTAATAGCTGTATCAGAACAAAATGTGACAGGTTCCAGTAAAGCAGCTTCCTCAGGACTCCTGAGGGTAATACAGTTTAAAAAGAAAGGAAAAAACTTTTCTAGGTGTGCGGGCTAGCTCTTCTCTTCCCTCACTGATATAATAAGCACATAAACAGCCTGGACATGTCTATAAAGAGAAGTATGCAAAATCCAGCCCAACACCTCCTAATGTTCCTCACTTGGGTGTCCCATTTCATGCACAACCCCCACTGAAGAAAGTGGCTTTGCTGCCAGCAAAGCACTATTCTCACTGTAACAGCCCTTAAGCTCCAAAGGGTACGTTTGTATATGAGATTTCAGTCTTTAAATAAACACGTCTCTAGAAAAACTTCAATACCTGTCCCTTCATGTAAGCAGATCCCACTATGCTGCAGGGAAGGACAGCTTCTCTTCTAATAGCTGGGGGTGGGGGAGGAAAGAGAAAGTTAAAGCAAGAAACATTAAATTACACAATTAGCCTTGGAAACAGCCGAGTATTCTCCCTCTCCCAAACATCTCCACAACATAAGAGAATAGCTGTAGAAGTCACCGTCCTATTCAAAATCAAAAGCAAAAATGTCACACCAGAGATAATTAGTAGTTACAGAGAGGAAAAGAGGTTGCCAAAGCTAAGAAATCTGGTACTTAAGCTGTTGTGACTCTCCAATTGTACAACACTTTTTGGAGAACATGCTATCAAAGCCTCCGAAGTGCTTTGCAAACACTAAATCTCAACATCCTTAGGTGAGAAGGAACCGCATCAGAGACAGTTCTCCCTCTGGGCAGCCTAAAGCCCACAAGTATTTGAAACATTTTACCCCAGATTGCAGCAAGTCACTGCTGAACCAGGGGAGAACAGGGGAACTCTTGCTCCAAACCCCTCAATTCAACCACTACACAAAGTTGCCTTTACCATGTATACCACAGGCATATTTTGCTAATCTCTCTACAGCAATTTAGATGTCTGACACAGAAAGATGCTGATTAAAACCTGAGGGGTATTACTTTGAATACATATGCTAGCTCACTTCCATCTGTGTCATTATTAGTTCCTGACTGTAGGTTAACTATAGGGCATGTTGTCATGAGCCTAAGGTGGGGTGGCTGAAACTCCTGCTACTGCCATATGGCTTTTTGTTTCTGCTTGCATTTTTCAGCTTTTAGCCTCATGCTTCCAATTTGTGGGCTCAAGCACTACATAACAAAGAGCAACAAGGAAAATGAAAATAGCGGTAAAATACAAATATTCTTCACCATTAAAATCTCTAAGTTAGATTTGAAATGCAACACAAGTTCCTATCTCATCCAGACCAGAGACTGCTTTTACCTGCAGCAAACTTGTTATGAAATTTGGGGAAGACCTAGTCCCACAAAGAAGTACTATTGCACAAGTAGGTATTTACCAGCCCTACAAACACAAACCAGGCAGCTTTGCAAGGACCAAGGGTCATCCTTAAGTTACACAAAATGGAGAACAGCAAGGTTATGCCTAGCTGCAATATGGGTAGCAGCACCATCACCATCAAAGCAATAAAAGGAAAAAAGATGATTGAGTTCTAGTTATTTTTATTCCCAATGCACATCCACAGATCCAGCTTTACGTTAAAATACCAATGGCTCAATGCTGTCCTTAAAAAAACTATGGGTCATGTTTTGACGTATGCTTGATCATGACAAATTACAAAATATGCAGAATATCAGCAGTTCCCCTGCAGCCATTTTCTAGTGAGCACAATTTGAATACTAAAAGGTCTGTCTGGTGGTGCTTTGCAACTGAAGACTTGCTCTAAAGTGTTTAATTCAAAGTAGACATGGAAGTTATTTATTGTGTTTTCTAGGTCTCACTGCACACCTGTCCTTCCACTAGCTAAAGGCAGGGAAAATGATTTATAGTATTTCCAAGCAAAAGAGTCTGTAAATTTTTTAACAGTTATAGGAATCAGAGCAGGTTAAAAATATGCAAACGTTACCAAGTTGGACAAAATTGATTAAGAATTAGGTGATATGACTTCATGCTTGAAGTTTATGGACTTCAAGATGTTGCCTACAGGTTTGTCACTCTCAAAGGCAGACTTCTTGGAGGCTTAGACTTGTAACTAACTTATTCTCAAACATTATTTCTGCTCTTTTTAAATGGAGGCACACTGAATTCACTCATTCTTTTGCAACAGCCTTGTTCATTGGTCAGTGCTCCTACTTTTGCAGTTACAATGGCAAAAAAGTTTTGCACAGGGGACAGCAGAAATTTATCATTAGTGCAAAATCAAGAGAGACAAAGGACTAAAATGAGTCTTTCAAGGTAGGCAGCTTCATTCCTTGTTTTAAATTCATGTGCCAGTCATTAGCCTTTAAGGGGAAAGCTCAGTTCCAGACATCTCTTGCTAGCCAAAAACTCTCTATGTCTGTGGAAGTTGTAAAGAAGTGCCTGCTTCTTCTCTTTGCACCATTTCATTGGCATCCATTTGCCATTTCCACACCAGTAAATACTCTGTGGCTGTAATGACATGTGAAACATCCTTCTTTGCCACCGACAAAACAGAAACAATCCTTCACCAGTCTACAAGACATAAGCTGACAACAACAACAACAAAATCATGACATTGGCGTAAACGGTAGTGTTTATATCTGGAAAAGCAAAAATGCTGAACTTCAGATGTGTTTATTTCTAGCGGGGGTTCAACTCATTATAAAGATAAAGGGTGGTCATGATGCTCAGAAGGACATTCATAGTTCACCACAGTTTTCTGGCACAGGTTCTGGTTAAATCACTCTTGCCAGCTCCAACTTGTTATTTAATTTGCTTCCTCCTCACACTGGCTTTCTCAGTACAAATTCTATCTAACAGCCTTTCTCTCTCAGCATTTACAGCTCAGTTAAACTGGATTATCAACTCAGAAGGAATGTAAATAGCAAGAGAAGATCCAAGTCTTAATGGAGGCAGCCAGCAGGCAGAATTACCTAGAAATACTTCAAAACAAGTCCTGTCACTCATCCCAACAGCATTCACATACTGCTGTGTTGGAAACATGGTGGAGCCACAACCAACACCAAAGAAGGCTTCAGCCATCTGCTCTTTATTGCTCCTCAGTACAACCTTTTATACTCTTGATCCTGCATGGATTCCACTTTTGTGCCCTCTGCTCCCTTTGGTGATTGCTCAGCACCCCTGGGCACTCCATGGCTCATTGCTGTCAGTGCTGCTCACCTGTCCTGCACAGCTGGAGCCACTGGGGACGAGGCTGGGCCACAGCCCCACTCCCAGTCACCACAAATTAGGTGTCCACAACATGTCTGTGCTACACTGAGAGCTGTGACTAAGGGGAGAGGTTGGCTTTACTAACCCAGCTTTTCAACAAAGTTTAGATTTCTTTTCTTTTCTTCTCAGTGTATCAATGTACTGAACGAGAGCACCATGACCAGTGTAAAGATGGATAAACTAAACTATATGGATACTAGATGTTGCACCAAGCTTAAAAAGTGAATGGCTTAAAAAGCGAATGACTAAGGAATCCAGAGAGCAGAAGCTTTAATTTCTTGATCAAGATAAAACAGCATTTCTCCAGGAGCAGTTTTAAAAAAACCCAGGATTTAGATCGCATTAGATAAGGCACAATATGCACACAAGATTAAGTTTAACTCACTTTTAAAACATACATAGTAAAGGATTCTGGGTTGAGTCTTTTACATGCTGAATTAATAAAGAGCATATAACAGCATTTTGCTCAAGGTTTTGCCTAGTTCCATTTTTTCCCAGATTCCTCCTGCATTCACGCAAAGCCTACTCGTAACCCAGGGCACATAACGGAAAGGTTGAGGCTGATGTGGAACTCCAGTGAGCCAAGAACAGTTTTTCAAACTCTAGTTTGCTATTACAACTCTCACACACCCTGATATGCTATAAGCAGTTTGCAGTTGCCACCTGACTTGTGGCAAATATCCCTCCATCACAGTTTCTCAGATTCCCACAGGAGAATTCTGTTCCCTCAGAAGTTTTGGATTAAGCTCTTATCTCAGTCCCACTGACAGACTTCAAATATCTTAAGAAATTTAAAAAATCATCACCTGGGAAGTAACACAGTACACGCAATTAACTAGTGGGTTGCAGTTTTGGGGCTCTGTGAGATGATTTTATCAGCTCCATGTTTAATTATGTTGGTTTGCTTATTCCAGAAGGCATTTGATAGCTGAGAGCTAGCAGTTATAAAAGCTCCAAAACATACTGTGTCTCTAAGAGTCAAACAGAAATAACTGAACATGAGATTAGGAATTCAGGGGGTAAAAAAGGCTCATTGTTTCCCTCTGTAATCAGGAAGCAAATTAAGTAGGGAACACCGCTTTTCTCTAAAATGCAGAGGAAAAAACTGCTATAGCAGTTTGATGTACAAAACAAAAAAACAAGGAGCAGATACTAGTGCATTCCATGTTGTTAGATTTGAGATAGTAATAAATAGCTACATATTCAACTTAACTTTGCTTCTTAATTTTTTGGAGAAAATTCTCAATTTAGTGAAATCAGTCTAAAGGCTGCTGAGTTCATACATTTGGGGAAATCACTTTTTTTCTATTCCAGCAAATAGATACTAAAGGACAGTCCCCAAGAAGTAAACTTCAAAGGTGGGATAGGGAACAAACCAACCTTCAACTGAACTCAAATCCTTAAATCCTAATTCTACATTGCATATTATTGGTGTAGGCTTTACAAAGGCTATGGAGCCTCAGCAGCAGCTGCACCGAACTCTTACAAATTTGACTTGCAAATACTTCTTTAGGTGCAGTCTAAATTAAGTCAACAAATGCTTTACTGAAAGTGACGCTTCTTTGCTTACCTACTTGCCACCCAAGGAAGACTGTATAAAACTTAGTTACCTGCATCATGCACTCATGCACTAAATCTATACTGTGGAGTAAGGACTGGGATTATTAACTCATTTTCAAGGTGCAGGCTCCCTTGCCAAAGGCAGCCCCAGCACCCTGGGTGGTTCGTGCATCTCTAGGTGGCAGCAGCTGCTCAGATTTTGAGATACTGTAAGATGCTTATCTCAAATTTAGCAACCAGTATCCTTCCATCCTCCTAGAATTGCCTTTCCCAACGTGAAATGTGACCCCCTCCCCCATTTCTTCATAATTTATAGTAGTCTCTAGCTGAGTCACAAGGATTTCTGCATTTTCCTAACCAAGTACACAAGAAAAGAACTGAACTGCCAAAGGATTGAGGTAATTTATAGCGTAAAGCATTGAGAGCTTCTAGTCGATCAAAGGACTCAGAGAAACAAATATAAGGACAATCGTGCCTTCTGTTCTCTACAAATGCCATGGCCAGAAATAACTGTCCTAATTAACTGGTTTCAGAAAATGACTTCTCTGAAAAATACAATATTCTTACCAAGGAAAGTATACAACTGCTACAGCCTTACGGCAGCTGTCAGCAGGGCACAAAAAATCACTAAATGAAGTTTCCTTTTGCTTCCTCTGGTTGTGCATGGTACTCATCTTTAGACAGTTGGATCTATTCATGGTGCCTAAATGATGCTGTAAGGGGACATTCCAGCACCCCTGGTATCAGTGTTACCAAGAACTGCAATCACATCAGGCCAGCACCAGCCCAGCCAACCTCTGTTCACTGGTTATAAAGGGCAGATGTTGTACCTGAGATGAGGTTGGTTTTTTTTAATTTTTGGTAAGACTGTTGCCTGGTCAGTCATGCCCAAGGCATTTCCAGTATTCCAGACAGTTTTGTGCCCACTGTTGCTGTTGGGTGTAGCAGTTGAACTCCACCAGTCCACAGCTGCCTGATAGCGAGGTCCTGAATATTGGAAAGGAGAAAAGGCTGAGGCTCACCCTACAGATCACCTACACTTCACACATAAGACTGTTTGCCCTGTTCCACATGGACAACTCCTGCAAACAGTGTTCCTCCCCGGACTGCTCAGCACCTGGAACTGGTAACATGCAAGTTTAAGGTGCCATGGCAGAGTTGCACAGCAAAATCTGTTATTTATTGTTTGTATTACAAGAGCATTGGTGAGTTCTTGTTGGGTACCAGAAACAGCAGATAGGCAAGACTATCTGTGCCTCAAAGAGCCTGCAGCCAAAGGTGTGAGTGAATGGTAGATGGATAAGGAAACAAAGTAAGTAAGGTTTGTGAGCTGACAGACAGGGACACAGCCTACCAGCCCCATCCCAACCCATGTACCAGGCAGCTCACTCAGTGCACACCTGTGCTGCTTCCCAATGGGCTATCATGGCATCCAAGGGCTGCTACAGAGCCTTCCCTGCTGGGACTGGAGACAGTGGGTTATCGGTTAACAGTTCACTTCAGCAACACACAAAAGCAGCTTAGCTTCAGTGCTTTTAAAAACTTCCTTTTAAAGGGTGTTTACAACTAAGGATTACCAAGAATGCCAGTGTATGAACTGATCTAAGAAATGATTGAGAGTTTCCCAATTAAGCAGCATTTCAGCTATTTAGAAGAAACCAAGTGCTCACAACATACGCTCGAAAACAGGTCAAGACAAGTTGGCAATTAACCTAGCACATATCCTTCTCTAGTGGAGCCTCCAACAATTCACAATGCCTCATGTGAGATTTCTAATGTAGGCATGGGGCACATTCTTAGAAGAACTTTTCAGCCTTTTATACAAACCAGGAAGGCAGGTATGATAAATACCTGTTTTTTTTTTTTTTTTAATAAGACCATACTTATTGCACAAGTCACTCAGTGGAGCGACTTGTTTCTCCTCTTCATGCAGTCCTTACCCATAGGAGGGTTGAGAGGGTCTCCTTATTCCAAGATTCTTGTGACCTGCTTTTATATGTGCACTCCCTGAGAGAATTCTTATCTGAGCAAAATGTACAGCTTCTGTGTTTTCCTTACAGCAACAGCAGAGTAAGAGTTGCACAAATGCTTCAGCTACTGCAAGGACTTTTTAAGTGCAGCCACTTTCAGTTCAGCACTATCATATATACAAAGCTTTTAAGCAAAAGCACAGAACCTTATTTTCCCCTATATTTTTTTTTCACATATTAACAAGCCTTTAAAAACCTTTGCATCTGTGCACTACATTCTGTAGTATCCTAGCATATTGCAGTAATTCCTGAGCACTACTGTTACAACATAATGCCTTGCTGCTCAACAGTTTGAAGTTACACTTTTTTTTTCAGTTTAGTCCTGCTCTGTCCAAGATAAAAGTCCCTTCCCATCTTCCTCCACCATTATATCTGGATTTATTCAGATGAAATCTGAAATCATCTTCCTGACCTGGTTTACCCTGATTTCACAGCCACATAACAACAGGATCTACCCTGCAGTTCCGGAAAGCAGAGAGCACTTGCAGCACGAACAGAAGACACACTGCTTACAAATGGGTTTTCCCAGACAAGGTTCAGTGAAGCTGAACATTAGTGGTAGTACTACAGCAGAAAATAGATATGTTCGAGTTGAAACAGAGGCGCTGCTTTGCTCTGAGACCCAGGTGAGGGACGGCACTCAGTCCTGCAGAACATCACCGCCTGTCTTCTCCCTTCCCCGGCTCTGTTTACACAGGCAGTGCCCTGGAACTCTGCTCACAGGAAGCCGCAGCATCCCCCGGCAGCTGCTGCCTCCTCTCACACGCCAAACTACGGAATCCGCAGCGAGCCTGACGCCAAGAGCATCCCCTCTGCTGACGTCCTTCCATCCCCACACCAACCCCGGGCCATCACGGGGCTGCAGCTCTCACCTGAGGGCTTGCGGGCAGCAAGCAACTTTGTAAGCAGCACCCACGACTGACACAAGCGCGCTCCCCAACACAAAAGAGCAGGCAAGATGATGATCTTCTTACTTAGGACAGCCACTTGTGTTAACAGAGCAAAGTCCTCACTTTTGTGACCAAAAAGCCATTAAAAACTTGGTGCTGTGAAAGTTCCTCCTGCCCACAAGCAGGCGGCTCATTATCCAGCCCTTTGCTCGTATCTATAGACAACCAAGGAAATTCATTTTATCTATTTATCACCATGAATTAAAGATTACAGAAATACTGGCTGAAGAAAAATGTATTGCTAGGATAGATTCTTTGCATTCATTAGAACTGTGTTACTAGAAACATAAATAAGTAATGACTATTGATCTTGCATAACCTCAGAAGAGCAAACTACAATAAACTGAAAGGAAAAGGACAGATCTTAACTGGAATGTACAAACCAAAACACAAACAGCACCTCAAAACAGCCGTGCAAAGCAAGCGTGGCCCACAGCTGTGACACCTCACGCTTTTAATCCTAGGGGAAATAAAAGAATAAATCTATGGGACAGCCGAAGGTTCCCGAAGTATTAATTAAATCTCTGCCTAACAAATTTACCATTTAAGCCCAGGGTTTTTTCCTGGGTGCGGGCGTGTCTGACCCCGATACGAATCCACAGCCGGTGGGTCGAGGCCGGTCGCTGCTCCTTGCCGAGCCCCGACACCTCCGGCCGCCCCGCACGCCGCCCTGCCTTCCCCCCGCTGCCGGGGCACCGGGGCTGCCCGCGGCTGCTGCACCGGGACGGGCGGAGGAGCGGGCGCCCGCGGCACCGGCTCCGGGAGACGGTGCCGGGCATGCTTCGCATTCCAACGACGGTCCAGCTTCAACAAGTGCATCGCGCCCCTCCCTGACGGCGCCCGGCCCTCCCGCACCCCGGCTGCTCCGCGCCGCCCGCCCCACGGCCGGGCCCCGCCGCTCCGGCCCCACAGCGGCGCCCCGCCGCCGCCGCCCCACGGCCGGGTCCCGCCGCTCCCCCGTCACGGCTCCGCCGCCGCTGCCTCCCCCCGGCCATGACGCCGTCTCCCCCCGGCCCCGCCGCTGCCCCGTCACGGCCGGGCCCCGCCGCCGCCGCCGCGCACGGAGGGAGGAGGCCAGGCCGCCGCCCCGTCGCGCGACCGCCGCCAGGGGGCGCGCCCCGCCGTCCCAGGGGCCCCGCCGCGCCCCGCGCCGGGCGGCCGCCGCCGTCGGGGAAGCGCCGCCGGGCCCCGCGCTCCGCCGGCCCCGCGCCGCCGGCCCCGCGCTCCCGCTCCCGCCCGCCCCGGCAAAAGCCCCGCCGGGCACCGGCAGCACCGACAGGTGCGGGAACAAAGGGGCGCAGGGCGCGCCGGCTCTCGCCCGCCCTTACCGCTCCCCGACGCCTCTCGCCGGCCGGCGCCCGCCCGGCTCCGCGGCCGCCCGCACCCCCTGCTGCCGACCCCTTAAGTTTCCCGGCGGGGCGCCGCGTACCTTGTCGTCCACACAAAGCTTGTCCGGGTCCCCTCCTGGAAGTCACATCCTCTCCCGGGCGCCCAGTCCCACCGACCGCCTCCCGCCGCCTCGACAACACAGGCGGCGTCTCAAGTGTCTCATCAAAGCTTTATGAGGGGCGGGAGGGCAGCGCGGCCGGATCCCACACTCCCGCCGCTCCGCCGGAGCCTCCCGGCCCAGCCCCGCCGCCTTCTCCTCGCCGAGCGGCTTCGCCCCCGGGCCGGCGGCTGCGGCGGCCGTAGGCACCGCGCTGCCCCGCTCCGAGTCTCCGCACCGCCTCCCGGCCCCGCCACCGCCCCCGCCCCGCCCGCCCGGCCCCGCTCCGCTCCCCCGGCGCTTCCCGAGCGGGGAGCGGGGCGGGGGGGGGGGGGGTGCCGGTCCGCCCGCGGCGGGATATTGGTTTACTCCGCCGGGTATTAAGCAAGCCCAATCCATTTAAATATCGCTCCCGCGCTGACCTCTCCGTAGTCCGCCTATTAAGAATGCAATCAAGATAATAACAGGCATTGCTTATTAATGAGCGCCCCAGGTAACGTTACACCGGTGACTTTCTGCAGGCGCCCAGCGGGAGCTCAGTCCCGGCGGTCCCGAGGCAGCTCTGCCCAGCCCGGGACCGGGACCGACAGCGGGGCCGCCCGTCGCATCAGCGCCCGCCGGCGGAGCCGGGGCCGAGCGCGTAGCCCGGGGATGCCGGGCGGAACGGGCGGCTCGGCTCTGCCCGGCCGGCCGGCCGCCGGGAGCATCCTGTACCCCCGACAAAAATCTGTTTGGCCATCTCCTCCTCCTCCTCCCGCGCGTGCAGCGAGCACAGTAAATTATTGATAGTGGAAATTGAATGGCGGAGGCAATAATGGTATCCCCTGATTGACCGGCTCCATTTGATCTCGGTAAAGACAGAGGGATGGCACGCTCCGGGCTGGGCTGGGCTGGGCTGGCCTGGCCGCGGCGAGCAGGAGCGCACGCGTGTGCCGCCGGCAGGAGCGAACCGTGCCGTGCCGGCCATGCGAGAGGAGCTGGCTTCACCCCTTGCCTGGCATGGGCTCCGGCAGCCTCGCCTCTTCCCGTCCCTTTTCCCTCACAGGCAAAATTAGACACAGCTGATTTTCAGGAGAAGCTAGCACAACTCTTTCACGAACTGGTTAAAACAACGCATTTTTCTACGCCTCAAAGCCTGACTGCCATCTAATTTGCAATTAATGCCAAGGGCCCATTCACTCCACACACTTGTGAAAATTTATTTATCCTAGGAGAAATATGTGCAACTCATTGATGCCCTCAGACAGTCTGATTGCCTGTGCGCTTTTGCTATGAAACACCTGCATTTATCAGTAAAGTAAAGAAAATAACCCAGGTGTTTGAAATTCGAGTGCACCTAAGGCCTTCCATATAAATCAGCTTTTAATATATATTAAAGGAAAGATTCCTGGTGGTTAATAACCTTTGCAGCTTTAAGAACTTTAAAAAACAATCATGCTTGAGTACCACATCACCATCCTTCTTGCACTTGGGGGTTTGGTTTCGCGTGTTTGAACTAAAAATGTCAGCGAGCGTGAAGACAGTTCTACCTCTTTTTGTCTCGGTGTTTTTCAGTCCAAATCTATCCAATTTATGAGGAAGGAGACATTTTCAAAGCCTTCACTAACAGCCTGGGCCTGAGGAATCACGTCCAGCCCTTGCTGGCTGATGGATAGTCACTAATCCAGGTAGCTCTTCATGCCAAGTCCTGCTCTGCTGTTTCTGTGTTATTCAAATTCTGCCATTGGGGATACATCAACCACTCCTTTCCCCAGTATAAGCTTACAACTCCCAGCAACAATGCCAGGTAGATGTTCCAGAGGCGTTTCAAACCCGTGGTTGTACCTGGAATCAGCAAAGTTAACATGTGCATTTTATTTTTCTGTTTTAGCCTTCGCTCCACAGCACCGTTTAACTTTCCAGGTATGAAAAGTTAAACGGTGTTAGTTAGTGTGGGTACCTGATTTCACCAAGGCATTTTTCAGCAGCCCTTTTGCACAGCCACAAAACAGCACAGTTCCAATCTTCCATGTTTATAAGGTGGTGAGTGCAAGTATTTGGATGATCTAGCAGACAAGCTAAACAGCAGCAGGAGAGGCTCCTTTAATCAGCTGTAATGTAATACATTGCACACTTGTTATTCCTGGAGGAAAGGCTCTTCTGCTAGGACACCAGACATGCAGATGAGCAGCAGCAAATATCATGCTTTAGAAACACTGCTGGCTTTTTCTCAGGTGTGAAGGAGAAGGGATATACTCTGAAAAAAATCTGCTTGCAATCAGATTTTTTTTTTTTAAATTTTGGAAAGGAATCATGTTACAGACAGCCTGACAAGTGCTCACTCTGTGGGAAGCGCTTCAGCTCAGCTCTGCTGAGAACATGAGGACCATTAATTCCATGCAACCATGAAATTCCCACTTTTCTCTGCTACAAACGTGTTGCCTTTTGCATCAGTGTAGAGATTTTCCCAGGGAAGAGGTGTGGTCAGAGGAGCTGCTGCTTCTTGCTGGTGTAATCAGCCCTTGGAGCATTAGTACCAGCCCGTGCTTGATTACTCAGAAAATGAAAAATAGCGTAAATAATGACTTGTTTGGATTTTTAATGCACATACAAGCTGGGATCCATATTCCTGACTTCCAAGGGAATTTTTATGAATGAATTCCCAAAAATTGTCTTCAAGGTATTAGTTTGTGAAGCAACTGATAGTCCTGGGGACATGGGGACACTGCTCTGGTTGGAGCTCCACTCCTTAGTCCATGAGATGCACTATAAATTTGGAGGTTACATGCGCCATCCCCTTTGGGATTTGTGGGATACATAGGATGCAAAGGTCAGGCGTCCTGATGTTTTCTGGGTAGACCCAAAAGGACTTCTCTCTTCTTGTGTCTTCCAGCTGTGTTTTCCCCATTTGGATTGTACAGATGTCACATGTAAGAGGCTCTTGAAAAGAAAGTCACACCACAATTGCATGGGGAAGAAAAGGGCAGGCAGATCCTATTCTGGTGATTTCAGATAATTCAATGTATCAAGCCTCTTAGTGCTGTCCCAGTATGCCCACTTTAGGCATTCACCTTGGAACCAACTGTTTTTTCTATTCATGACAAATTAAAATAATTTTTTGCATACACAAATCCTACTTTGCCATTTTCCAAAGACCAGCAGGGAAAGCGTATGAGTTGTCTATCAATAAAATGTTGATTTATCCCTGAAGTAATATTGCTTGCAGGAGGGTAAGACCATTGCTTTTTGCTGAATTCAATTTAAACTGTAGCAAAGGCACTAATGATGCTGTAGATACTATAAAGAAGAAGGCAGAAGCACGCACACCTGGTTTCTGTCTCAGTGGAGGTTTATGCATTATAGTGATTGATGTACGAGGTCCAAATTTACTGATAAGCTAATTATATGATAAAGTAGTTTGTCGGGCTCTTAAATTCCCCCATTGCAATTGTAGGAGAAGCAATAAAAAAGTCAATATTTGAAAAGAGTAACATTCATAAAAGGTACATAATTAGACAAAAGGCAGCGGGTTATTGAGTCTCCCCTCCCCCAGACTGTCTTTACACTCCCCATTTTATTCATGTAGGATCTTGGCCTGTTTTTGAATGAGAAAAAGGTCAAGAAGCCATAATTTGGAATTCTTCTCACTTGGCTGTCAGGAAATATAAACCAATCCTGATAACAAAAAGGACAATGCTATTGATGTACTCAGGTTTTGATGCTACAGGGTTTTTATCCGTTTAAAATTTTAATTTGCTGAAGTAATTCCTTATATCATTAAAGGCATTTTATATTTGGCTATTGTTATTCATTTTTCCTAGTTACCTTTATTTGCAATTTTTTTTTTCACATCAAAGAGATGGAAAATTCATGGAAATAAACTTTTCCAACTCCAGCAATGCTAAGAATTGCAGTGGATTATATACACGAGTTATATACACAGCCAGGGTTGCAGACATGGTGCATTTGTAGGATGACAGGGCTATGATGCTGCTCTACAATGATTCAGTGGCTGCAGCACACACACAAGAGAGCCCCTCATGCCCCACACCAACATCAGTGCCCTGGAAAAACTTCAGCATCTTTTGGCAGGACCAAAGCCAAATTCTGTGTAACTTTGTAAAATCTTCCTGTTTTAGAGGCTTTGAGAGATGATGAGAGAAAGATGGTGGGGGTGACTTGCCCAGCTTCCCCCTTGCATTCAGGGGTTGGCCAAGCTGTGGGCACAACCCCTGCTAGCCCTCAGTGTTGTGTGTCAATGCCCTGGGGCTGCTGGCTCTTGGGTCTCACAAGCCCAAGGCTTACATTGGTTCAGCCTACAGAGTTGCTGCTGTTCTGCTCTGCAAGCAGCTTGCTGGCTGACCAGAACAGACCCTTACAGTGCCTTAAGTAGTGCAGGGTAGCTGCTTTTAATTTCAAGCATAATTTCACCTTCAGTGAACAGCAGTTCTTGAGAGGCCTCATTTTAGCGGAGAAAGTATTAAGTGAAAGAGCAAGGATGGGAATACAAACCCAAAGATCTAAGACATGGTTTGGAGGCTGCAGGTACACAGGATAAAGCAGGAAAAGCTACTCTTTGAATCGCAGGTACCAAAACCACAACATTTTTCCTGGAGAAAATACCACTTAATAGCTCAGAATTGTCACCCTGCAGCTACAGCAAAAGTGATTTTAAAACTCTAACAGACAATTAAAATAATTGTTTTCTTCTCATGTCTGCTAAAGGTATGCCAGCTTTCCATCCCATGGCAGGATCTGTACCCTGAATCTTGTCCCATGCCTTCTAATCAGGGATTTCAGCACAATTTATGTCCATGAAACCACTTCTCTGACAGAGTTCTGTGGTAGGTGCAGATTAGCCTTTTGCAAACAAGGAAATGCATGTGTTTATCACACATCCATCTATTAAGCTGCTCATGAACATACTTGTTTGGTGAGCACGCCAGGTCTGGGTTTGTTCCTCGCCACTGCTCATGTAGCTGTCGCTGCTCTGGCATGAAGTATTGTAGAAATAGAACTTGTGATATGTGGCAATTACCACCTGCAGTGACGTGCACACACACACCAAACCCTCCCCATCCAAACTTCTGGGCTTTTTTTTGGGGGTTTTGCATGATCTCCATGCACTGCTGGGACAGAGGGACTCCTAAAGCCCAGGTGAAGGGCTGGGGGAAGCCAGGAGGATAACTCACCCTTCCTTCTGACACCTGCTCCCATGGCCAGTGTCCAGCCACACCAGGCTTGCCCCACACTCTGGGGTGCAGGGCAGCTGTTGAGGATGACAGCACAGAAAAAAAAAAAAAAGGTGAGAAGAAGAAAAAAAAAAAAAGTAAGGAGAGAATGAATCCAACCCCGCAGAAACATTAAAAGTTTGGTTTGCCATTTCCTGATGCTCTGACATTCACTAAAGCTGGCAATTCATCTCCTGAGTGTCTCTGCCTTACTGCTGTTGTTTTGGAGGCATTAAACACCCACAACCTGAGCAAAGAGGAAAGCGTCTGGGCTGTGCCCAGGAGTATCCAGTGTACCAGGTGTCTGGTGTGCAGTGCCTGAGCCTCCTGCCAAGAGCCCAGCCAAGGCTCCAGCACAGCAGACAGAAAAGAGGGCATGGGACAAGAACAACAAAAATGCACACTCTGAGGGAGCAGCAGCAGACATGGAAAGGGAGAAGAAAATCCCCTCTTCCCCAAAGAGGTTGTGTGTGATTCCTTGGGATGGTGGAAACCTGAGCCAAGTGTGGAAAGGTTAGATGGCTGGAGATGCACTCCTGTGACGAATCAGGCCATTGCAGCTCTAGGATTATAGGAGATCAGAAAACTGGTGGTGCACTTGTGGGTGAAAGGTGTTGGGATTGACTCATCTCTCCTTTCCTCTAAGTATTCAGTGGGTTTCAGTTAGATGCAATATAGTGGATTATTTTAATATTTAAAGGGATCAGATTCCAAAGGCTTTATAAACTTAGCCAGGCATCTTATCAGAGCAGGTTTATGCCTTAGCAAACCCTGCTCAGTGCGTAACTTTGGAGAGCTTATTTTGAGTGTGTGCTAAAAATAAGCAAGCCCCAAAATCTCAGGTCCACAGCCCTATGAATGCTCTTTTACAGCTTATTTCAACTGAAGCCACAAAGATCTCCTCTGGCATCAAGCTCTGCCTTGGCCAGGTGCAGCAGCTCAGCGATACTGCCCGAGGGTGATGGGCGATAAGGGATCTGCAAGCAGCTGGGGAGGGAAGAGGAGGTGCAGGTGGAGCTTGGCACCAGGGCCAGGGGCTGTCCCGGGGTGCCCACCACCCACGGGGTCCCACTCTGCCAGGAGCTGGCAGGAGGGATCCTCCTTGGGTACACAGAAATCCTTGGGAATGCAAAGCATGTGTAAACATTAAATAGTTCTGCTGGCTCTCCTGCCCTTCAGGACTTTCAGATTAACATATTTTATGCTGCACTTAGATGGTTGTCTTCCTCTTTCCGAAGGGGTTGAGGTACTTTGGCTCCATCTCTTTTCAAAGCAGAGGCATACCAATGCTTTAAACAAGCTGATGTGTTTAAAGATAAATTCAGGATTTTTTTTCTTTAAATAGCATATTGAGCTATTTCACCGAAGAAACAAAACATAAGAGTTCAAAACATTTTCTATGTTACATTTTCTATGTTAACCACCTAAAGCATTAAAGAGAGAAGTATCTGAAAAACAGTAGATATTTTTGTTAATTGCAAACTAAAATTATCAATCCAGCAATAGACATTAAAGAGAGTCCTCAAAATGAAACTCAGACCCCCATTAGGTTCTTCTCCTCCAGTCACTGTGACTTGTGACTCAAGGAACAAGTACTGGATTAGTCACATTAAAGCAAAAGTTTCCCTTGATTAAAACATTTAATTTGTGTGGTGTAATTTCTGCGTGTTGAACACTTGGGATTGTTAATCCTTGGGTAATTTAATGGCTGGAAGCATGTTGTGTGTCACCGCATTCCCCTCTGGAGATCCATGTGTCTGCCCAGGAGTTCTCATTTGTCCAAGTGAAAGGAATGGTGTGCTCATCCATGGCAGAGGGGTGGTGCTCACCCACTCCTCAGGGCAGAGCTAATACACAAAAAATGCAACAAAGAAGGTGCAGTCCTCACTTCCTCTGTCCTCCCGCTGCAACACCCAGCTCCAAGGAGCAGGAATTGCACAGGGGCTGTTATTAACTCTGCACTGGCCAGGTGAAATAATTTCATTGACTTGCATGGCAGATTTTCTTTAAATAGTGCCAGTATAACTGGGTTTTTGGTACTACTATTAAAACACAATTTTCCTCCTCACTAGCACAGCATGGGGGTAGCTGGATGCATGGCTGGTTCTCTCTCTACAGCATGTGATGTGCTCAGACTATCATTTCAAGATGCAGAGAGAGGGGAACAAAACCTAGGTGGATGTATGACTACTTGGGAATTCAGAAATCCTGAAATATCGACCCACAAAATCAATACAAATTTGAAGCTATTTTTAAAATAACTTTCCTCACGTTCCACATCATTTCTCAAATGGGGAAACACATTGATTTCTCTGCCCCAGCCTGCATGAGGTCAGGGTGGCTTTTGAGGGGTGGGCACATCCAGCAATGGAGACAGGGCCACCACCACCAACCTCATTTGAATATAATCTGAAGCAATCCTGCGTTCTGATGCTCAAGGGCCCTGTATTTTTAGTGTTGGGTATGACTCAAAGAATACCCAAGTAAAATCTACTCCTGGCTCGGCAAAACATTAATGGGGCCTTGGTGGTTCAGGACTTTTCCCATTAGAGTATAAGCTCATAAACAACATAATATATGTTTATTTTCTGGACAATGTTTATTTTTCACATAGTTTATACGTCTGAAATGTAAATGCTTACAAGGGAGTGTTTTAAACACCTCTTTGTATTTCATTATCTGGCTGTTTAATCTGCTATAATTTATTGCAAATTGCAGTTGTACTATATGGCCTCATGGTGCCTTTACTTATTTGAACATAAACACCACTGAAGTCAGCAGGAATGCAAAGTTTTTAAATCAGAAGGGAGCCAAATGCTAGGTTTTCAGCAAGGACTTTGCACCAAGGCATTAACCCCCTTATTTTAGACTTTTGTTATGTTTCAGTTTGATGCTTTCCCCTGCTATGTGCTCCAAGCAGAATCATTTTCCCCTACAGGCATGTATAGCTCCTTCCCCTTTGGTTTCTTAATTTGGGTTAGATCCCGTAATATGAAAAATATACTCAGATATTGCACCTAGAGCACATTGATGAGACCTAAAGAGCTCTTCTGTGAAGGGAATTAAGATCAAAAAGAATGTGGAATTTAAATATTCAACATTTCTTCTTGGATATGAAACAGAAAAATTGTTTTGATGCAGAAGTACTTGTGACAGAATACGTTACTTAGACTCTGAGACCGTATTAGGATAAAATGCCTTTTTTATATAGGAATTGCACTCCTTCATATGGAAATTATGACATTTTGTCTATTGCCTCTTACTACAAATGTTTAAAGGATCTGTTAAAAATATTTTTTTAAGAAGTTGTATCAAGATAAAAGAAAGTAAATAAGAGCCAGTACACTTTTCAGGCTTATTTCTGATAAGTTTCTTGATTTAGACCCCATTAGCTGCCAGAAAATTGCACCAGCTACCAGAGCTGGGGAAGCATGTAGCTGACACCACAGTGCACTTTGCAGTTGGGGTTTGCTGCTTTTGCCAGACCCTTACCCTGGCAGAAAAGGAACATTAATTACATGAATTAATGTTAATTCCATGAACTGATGGGCTAAAAGAGACCCAGGGAAAAGGGTTCAGCTTGAGTGCTGACACAAATGAAAGACAAGCAGATGAAATACCCATTCTCATGGTCTGACAAACTGCTACTAGACCTTCATCTACATTTAGCTGATGGATTTTTGACTGTCCATTCATCTTTACTAACACCCCATGAAAAGCATGGACTGGGAGGGTGGTGGGCAGCTTCTCCAGCAAGGCTTCAAGTAAAGGGGGCTTGCAGGTGGCTGAGGGATTGCCAGATTGCCTGTTGGGAAGGCAAAGGCAAAGGGAAGAGCCTTCTCCCTGTGCTCTTCCACACTAGACAAAACTCACTGCTATTCCTTTTACATCCAAGCACTGCTTCCCCAGTGTGGGAGTGCTCCAGCCAGTACTCCAGCACCCTCCATCACTTCTGCTTGCCCTTCCCACACCTCCTCACTGGCAGAGCCCCATTGGGGTCCCAGGAGCCCTGCAGGAAGGATCTGAGGCCAGCGAGAGCCCCAGGCAGCTGCCAGGGCCTCTGGAGGGTCAGGAGCTGAGCAGGAACATGGCTTTGGTCCTGCCCTGCTGCTCTTGGGCAGGCTGATGCATCCAAAGAAAAGCATTTGGAAAGGTCCATCGTGGGATGCATCACACCTATCAGCCACTTCAGAGACTTTTTCCATCAGGGG
Source organism: Setophaga petechia (assembly GCA_024362935.1). Classification (NCBI taxonomy): domain Eukaryota; kingdom Metazoa; phylum Chordata; class Aves; order Passeriformes; family Parulidae; genus Setophaga; species Setophaga petechia. The sequence goes on along the minus strand of JANCRA010000003.1, from coordinate 54,555,028 downwards.
ACTGTGAATTTGCACTCTGCATCCTTTCTCCTGGCCTGAACACCTAACATTAGTCTGAATTTCTTCCCTCTTTGTCCCTACAGAAAATGAATAGGAAATTCTGGCCATTCCAAATGAACTTCCTAGGTTTGTCTTTTTTTAAGGACTTAGCCTTCCTGCCAGATGTTTTGGCTTCCTTAAAATTTGGGAGCCAGCAGAATTTTCTTAAGGGACTGCTGCAGAAATACTTTGATGGGAAAGCAAATGATAAAAATAACTATTAGGTGCCAAAGGCAGTGGACTGGGAATTAAAAGCTCTTCTGAAGTCAGAGACATTTGGGTTTTTAAAAGAGCTCAGAAAAAGAGTGAGAAAAGCTGTGAGCATGGCTGGACAGCAGACTGAGTCCAGGTGAAGGATTTGGGAGAGGAAAACAACAGGTGGTGGGCAGGAAGGGCCAGAGAATCAGATCTGCCTGGGGAATACCCTGTGGATAGAGTGACTGGTGCAGGAGCAAACACAGAAAGAAAAGAGGTGAAACCAGGATTAAACTTTACCTCTTGCTACCAGCAAGATCTTTGTGAAAGACTTATGCACAACAATTAAACCCCAAAAAACCAAAACTAGGGAAAATCCTGGAATGAAGTACTTGTTCCCTCAGAAGAGGATGAGAACAAAACCTGTGACAGAGGTTATTCATGTCACTTACAAAGGTGTTCAAAAACAGTGATCAATGATGAGTGTGCTGCAAGCACTTAAAATATCTCAGTAAATAAACCAATTTGGGGCACAAAAAAACATTCATATGGAAAATACTGTAAGATTCACTCTTTCTGTGGATGACCCATAGATACAGTAGGTTTTTTCCCCTCTCTGATGCAATAAATTTTCAGCAATATAATAAAGGCTATCATACTTCAGTAAGGGATTGGTACAGTAACAAGAGACATTTGAGATGTATCAGCATCCACTGGAAAATTTCAAAGCTAGAATTTAGCCTCATTTAAAAACTGCTAAGTCTTTTTGTTTTCCTGGTCAATACTATATTATCAGCTCTCTGTTCACAAAATTCAGCCAAACACTCACTCAGATGATTTTACAGACTTTTGGCAGGTGTGAGTGAACATGTATTTTACAGAGCAAACCAACACATGACCAGCTCCAGCCTCTTGACCTCTGTTCATGTCTCTTGCTTCATCTCATTCTCAGTAGAGTTGGTTGGGTTTCAAAAGGTATTTGCTGTCAGAAAACAGCTGCCTTTTTTTTTTCCCTTTCCTTTGGTAGCCACCTGTTTACCTGAAATCCATTAAATCCATTGTCTTTTCATGACATTGTTTGGGTTTGAATCTGAATATTTTATCAAATGTCATTGTCAGATTATTGAGGATAGCTTTAGACAGAAGCACTGAAAGCCTCTTTGAATACTCTGTTAAACAATAGAGAACTCAGTTTGTGCTGAAAATACCGGAAAAAAAAATTAGTTTTCAAATGTCAAATATTTTCCCAGCTCTGTCTGCCTTGACAATGTGTGGCCTTTTCTGATTCCTGAGAGGAAATCTGAATGGGAGCTAAGTGACAGATGCAGAACTGCTTGTGGGCCACCATACAACCTCCTCCTCCTGCTGCTGTTCTAAGGGGTGAAACACGTAAAAGGATAAAGAAACCTGAATGCAGGATCAGGGCTGACGTCAATATTTTGACATTTCCATGGCTGTACAGGTTTAGTGGCTCTAATATTAGAATAATACACTGCAAGAGGTAGCACGTGAAGCTATACTGCTATGCCTTGTCTTAGACTTAAGCAGTAACCATCTAAACAGCCTCCATCATTCTCTTCCCATTCTCAAATATGTTTCTTAAAAACATATCCTTCAGATAAAAAAATGTGAGTTTTGTGGTTGGGTTTTGCTCTGGTTTAAATTGGTGGCATATTTCCCCTCACCCAGTGCTCAGGAGGGAGCTTGGTCCCACCTCCGCATGGCTGCTGGACAAAGGGAGGTGAAGGGGCTGGGAGGATCTGCCACGCAGCACACGAGCTGCACAGGACCTTGGCTTTGCTGTGGCTCATCCAAGGAACCAACCTGGCTGCTCTTCCCTCCTGTTTGCCTCTGGAGAGCACACACACACAGAGAAGGCAGCCCCCTTTCACAGACACTGCCTATGTGCCACTTCTACTTTTGCCAAACAGATGAGAGAAAAGTTTATCCTGAAGCCTTCCCCCTGCCAGGGTCCCTTCCACCTCAGCATGCCTTGCCCAATTTTTTTTTTAACTGCTTCAATTTGCAGCTCACCATTAGTTATAATAATGGAGTCTAGTGAGAAGCTTGTGGCCCCATAAACTTTGGACATAATTTTAACTGTGTCAGCTTTAAAAAGTCAGTATCTGCCTCATCAAAGGGCAATCATGTCCAATGTGGGTGTCTCTGTCAATTGTGTTCTGAACTGCAGCAATAATCCAACCAAACCGTGCAAAGATCTTTTCTACACCCACATTTCTTAATTATCATCATGAGACTGAGGTAGCTGAGACCAGATCTATAATGTTTGCTGGATGTCAAAATGCCCACACACCTTCTGTAATCCTTGTGCTACCAGCCTCCTTTCATATTGCTTTTAGCTGGTCCATCTAATTATCTACTACCATAACTTTTTACTGCATTATTCCCAAATCCCACAAAGGCTTTGTTTAACAAAGAAGAAACAACTGGTCTGATGAGACCTCCTTAACTGAACAATCCTATTAACATTTTAGTGGATGATAAACCCCTCTTCACGCCTTTCAGAAATGAACCATTTTTCTTGCAGTCAGGGAAGACCGAGGCCCTTAAAAGTCTCTGCATATATTGCATCCATAAACAATGCAATTTCTTGGGAGTTTTGGGGTCTACTGTCCATTTGGAGAATAAATAACTGTGTTTTTTTCACATGTGCTACAGTCAATAAGGATCTGGAATAGGAAAGTAGCAAAAATGTTATGACTTAATGACCACGTTGCAAAGTCATTCTTGCCAAATGTCAAAATAAATTGGAGGCCGGAGTGCATGGTTTATGCTTGTTAAATAGGGGGTTTGTGTGCTATTTTGGGAAGGAAAAAAACCAAAACCAAGACAGGCCACACTATGAAAAAGCAGGGGGGATAGAAAGTGAACACTTGGCCACTCATGGCATGGCCCACTGCAGTCCCGGCACCAGTGCTCCCCACGAGAGCCAACACAGCAGCCTGTGGCTCTGGGAAACCCCTCTCTGACAGCACAGCTAGCTCTGGGGCACTGCTCTGGCCCCAGGGCTCTGCCCTAGGCCCCACAGCCCAGCTGGGACCACATCCCTTTCCCTCTGGAAGCAGCAGTGCCAGGGTGAAGATGCATCACACCCACCAGCCACTTCAGAGACTTCTTCCATCAGGGGACTGCACATTTCACTCTGCATGAGAATCATGAAGTTCAAAGGATAGCAGGGATAACGTGGCTGGAAGCAGATGTACTTCTGCTGGAGACTCCTGTGCCATGTCTGGTCATTGCCACAGGAATCCCACTGATGCCACTCCTGGCAAGGACGTGCTGAGAAGACCAGGTTGTGCCTATATTGCAGAGAGTTTTCTGTTTGTCCAAGCAATGAGCAGCTTCAAAGGTCTAAGTTTAGAAATACCTACACAGTTGAGGACCTGATCCTTTGAACACCAAAGCATGTCACAGCTATTTTCCCTTTGAGATTGCCTCAGGAAAAGACCAATTAGGATTACATGATAAGTAAAATTATTCCCATACTTACATGGTTGGGAAAATAGGTCTCTCCAACTGCATATTCAAAAGGAGATCAAAGCAACATTGTTCTTTTGCAGTTAGATTTTGACTTATTTATGTTTTTCCCCGTTATGTGCCTGTTCTAGCACCACAGGCATGTGCTTCTTACTTCCCCTCTACATCTAGTAATGGGAGTGCCATGAAAGTGCCTCTATTTCTGGTTGCCTGCACGAAAATGTGTGGATACATATATGTGGTTTTCACTTATTTTACTTCACGACACAAGGAGGGAGGGAAAATCTTTTTCATACACCTACATCTATCACAAAGCAACTAAGAATAGAAGCAATATTGAGACAGATGGAAATGCTAATGGTGACAGCTCACAAGCAAGAATCACACATTTGTGAAATAATGAAATGGGTGGGCAGTTGTTATATGAACTCCATGTCAGTTGGTATGTTTTCCTGGCTATCATTTTGCAGAAGTATGTCTCAGAGATATTTTCAGTTCATGGGAGAAGCCTGTGCCCTACCCTACACCTTGCTGCTGGCACGTGGGTGTAGGAATTCACCAAAGGTGGCGAGCAGCTTGCCAGTGACCCTGTCCATCACGTGCCCTGGGGGCTGCAGGATACTCCCTGATATTTCCCTGCCAGGGCACTTCACTACTCCTAACAGTGTGGTGGGAGAGATGCAGAAAGGAAGGGTAAAAATATTTGGAAAACCAAACATGAGAGGAACATGGGATACCCACACTTGTTCCAAGATCTTACTTCCAGGCATACAAGTATTACCTTTTCTTTGACATTTCACCTGGCCATCTTCTGCAGTCCTTATTGTTAGCTGGACTTGCTGACCACAAACGAAAACGAGCATTACAAAACCAGCCCTGCATTTCTCCACTCTTCCTTTCTAGCTCTCCATGCCCCAAAAGCCATCAAATCCATTTTAAGGACCACTTTGACAAGCCTGCTTTTGCTAGCCCCAGTTTCTTAGCCCCAATCTAATGTTAGCTCAAAGGGGAGGGAGCCGTGAAAGCATCTTTTCAGATATATTTTACCTTGCACTACCTGTCTCATTCCCAAGGTCTGGGGAATCTACTGATTTTCAGCAACTTTGATAGGCACTGTTTCTTGCAGATGCTGTTTACTGCACTTGACGTTACTATTTTTTGCCAGAGGAATGAACTAGTTCTCCTGAAATCTTAGGGATGCTCTCTTTGTTTGCGTAGCTGATTAAAAAAAATAAAAATTCTAGCAGCTACATCTTCAAGTGCTTAGTGGTGATTTACTACAATGATTCATGGTAAGACTTACAGCTCCGAGGAAAATCTGTCCCTCGGGATTTATCCACCTTTCCAGAATTTCTCATGGCAGGGCAACCATATGGCACTGTATTTAGGAAGCAACTTATGGTTACTGAATGGCAGCCAGTCTGCATTTTCTTAGTGCATTTCTAAGAGCTCAACAGCATTAATGTGATAAAGAAAGGAAAAAAAAAAAAAGTACTCTCTGTACAAAGCCAAATGTATGCACCCAGCCACCTCAGATTAATGAAATGCTAGACATTAATCCACTGGCATACATGCCTGTGAATACTGGCCACTAAAAATAAATAGTGAGAAATATCAGACTGTTTGAAACAGGAAATTGTTGAGCAATCCTGAAAATCAAAAGGTTATCCAAATGGTGAGCTGCTGATAATGGCAAACTTGCATAGAGACAAGGCCTGTGTCAAACACCATATATTATAAAAACCATCTCAGCTGGACACAGACACCTGATACTGAAGCCAACACTCGTGGTACCAGGTAAAAGAAAACCTTAAAAAAGAGGCAAAAAAAAGACTGCCACACCAAAACTTTGGAGGATGAAGACATAGCCCAAGGACATTGGCCATTTTACAGTGCCATAACTGTAAGAGATGAAAGGTGGTGATGAACCACCACCAAAGCAGTGACAGCTCCTGGAGAAACAGGAGATACTAAAATCAATAAAGCTACTTGCAGATGAAGGTATGAGTCACCAGGATGGGACCAAAACTGGCCCGTGTCATTTGTTAGCAGCCGTCCATCCCAGGCCTCTCTGCAGAGAATGATTAGAATTCCTGAGAAACATGGCAACAGAGGCAGAAAGGGAAATGTTGGAGTTTTTTAAGAGCTGGCAAGAAAGCAATGGGTGCAAACTTAAAATACAGGACGATACACAAAATTATGCATTGGAGTGGAAAATTCATATAACTAGAAGCTCCTTGACAACCTCCTAGATAACAAACAAAATATTTTGGGAAGTGGGTAGATTTTTAGTAGGGCTCATCAACCTCTAGTTCAGAGTGGATGTATTGAAATATTTGCTCTACCACATTACTTTTTCCTAAGTGAATAAAGGTCAGAGGACGTTTCATTATGAATTTAATGAGACCAATACTGCAAATCATGAATGTTTGAGTGTCACCCAGCCTCTGATGAAGGATGCTGCTGAGACCTGGCTCCTCTCTCCTCGTCTTTAGAACTGCCTCCTACGGCACCCTGACAGGTATCCCCAGCAAACGCGAGTTCTCCGGGTGGAAATGGAAAAATCCACGGATGGATGCTGCCCGCTCCCTCATCCGGCCGGCCTGGGGGGTGTAAAGGGGGACGGCGCTAAGCCAAGGCCGCCGGTAGCGCATCTCCGGGCAGGAGAGCGGCTGCTCCCCGTTACCGACCGGACCCCGGAGCGGACACGGCCGCAGCACAGGAGGCAGATGCCCGACTTTATGCGGAGCGAGCCCCGTCTTGCGCCACCTCCATTTTGGCATTTTGGCTGCGCCGTGCCCGGTGCGGCTCCGGTGCCGCCGTCCAGGGGCCCGGGCCGCGGGGCGGAGGGGGCGGCATCCCCGGCGCCCCCATCCCCGGGCACCGCGCCCCGTTTCCGCAGCACGGAGCCTCCCGGGGGGAGGCGGTCGCTGTGGCAACCGCGCTGGGGAGGGAGGGGGGACCTGGGGGACGCCGGCGGGGGCGGCCCGGCCCGGCCCGGCCCGGCCCGGCGGGTGCGGTGCCTGCGCGGCGTCTCCGCCCTGCTGCGCGCTGGGGACGCCGCCCCCTCCCCGCGGCGGGCCGGCCTCTCTCCATCCCTCCTTCCTTCCTTCCCTCCCGCCTGCCGGGGGCTTCCCTGCCCGGCGGCGCTACGTGCGAGCCGAGCGGGAGGGAGCCCGGCGGGAGGCGGGGGCGGCGGGGCCCCGGGATCCGCCCTCGCTCCGCAGCGGGGCCGGCCCGGGGCGCTGCCGCAGGGAGGGCCCGGGGGGCTCGGCCGGGCGGCTCGCAGGGAGGGGGCTCCCCGCGGCCGGGATTCCCCGGGCGGAGGAGTGCGGTGTGCGCGGAGCGGGCACGGCGGGGCTCCGGGCGGGCTCTGCTGGCGGAGCGGGGGATGGGGGCGATGCTCAGGCTCCGTGCGGAGCCGGAGACCCCCTGAGCCTGTCTACCTGCGAGCGCTGCTGCTGCCGCCGCGGCTCCGCCAAACTGCTGACTTTCCAGAGCTTATTTTTAGCCCGGAGACTAAATATTATTAGCTACATTTCTACGTAGGAAGAGTCGGAAGCGCGGGGAGGGGTGGGGGGAGGCACTAGAGATAGGGAGGGAGATGAGCAGAAAGCTTATCCGAATGATCTCCAGTTGGGGGGGCTGCGTTTGGGTTTCAGCCTTGCCAAACGCGCGCATACACACACACACCATTAATTATAGCAAAGTAGATGCGGATATTGGATCATCAGCAATACATGCACGGCTCTTCCTTCGAGCCGTAGGTTGCGTACATGGAGGGGTCAGCTAATCTCTGTGTAGGTAAAGATCAGCTGCGTCCCTTTATCTGTGAAAGATCAGTCCTGCACAGTGCCAGCTAGAGCTCAACTGCATCTCTTTAGCTATGCAAAATCAACTTGCATCCTTAGCCAGGGGAAAAAAAAAAAAATCCGTCGCATCTGCTTCTTTTGGTAAAGATCAGTTGCATCTCTGCCCAAAGCATACACGCACACACAGACACAGAGACGAGATTCCCAGGTTAAATCAGGCACAACTTAAGTTAACTCGTAGTTAAATCTCATCCAGCTTTTCCTTCCTTCCTCCTCTAGCCCTCACACACATCAAGCAGCCAGCAAGGTAACAAAACTAGGCAAAGAGCAGGCACCCATCCCCGCACCACAGAGAGGGAGAGCCAGGAGCCAGAAGGGCCGCCGGGGGTGTCCCCCCTGTGCTTACCTTGGTTACAGCTAACACCACGAGCAGTGGCTAGATCGCGGAGATAAATACTGGCATTTCCCAAAGTTGACACCGTCAAACCAACCCCCGGAGCTTGCAAGACTCTTTTTTTTTTTTTTTTTTTAATATATCCCTCCTCTCTTGTTCCTATTCCAGTCCGCACCGCTAGGAATTCAACTTCGCCCAGCTCCAGCTGGGGCGAGAGGGCGGCGGGCGGGGAGGGGAGGGAGGGGAGTGGAAGAAGGACCGGGGCTTGGCGGGGGAGGGCAGCCGGCACCCAGCGCCCGCCGGGTCGCGGAGCACTGCGGAGCCGGCTCCCGCCGCCGCTGTCCAGGGTGCTGCCGGTGTCGCCGCCGGTGCCGCCGCCTCCCCGCTCCGCTCCCCGCCCCCTCCGGGGCACCCCCGAGCCCCCGGCCCCCCCCGGTGCCCGCCGAGGGACGGACGGGAGAGCGCCCGGCGGCAGCCCGGCCGCCGCAAGCTGCAAGTTTGTGGCTCAGACGCGCCGTTTCCATCGCAGCCCTAAATCAAAGAGCGCCGCAATTAAAGTTACACCGTCTAAAGCACAATTCTGCCGGCCTCCGCGGGTTACGCTCTTTGGCGTATTAAGTACTAGAAAGCCGAGCCCGTGATATCAGATCCTGTCGTTAGACAGCATCTCGAGCTTTTTTGGTGTAGTTGTTTTGTTCCTCTCTCCGGGTATTAAAAATAAGCTTTTTTTTTGTAGGTACTCACCATTGTTTCTTTGCTGTCCTGGAGACAGAAGTGGTTTAAAATCCAGTCTCTCCAACAGATGCTGGAAGGTAATGTGTCTTGTTTGAAGTCATCATGTGAGAACTTCTGCTTTGCTCAGTGGATCGCCCACCACTTGGTGTGACTTATGAATCTAATAACCCTTTGCAATATCCGCAAGCTTAAACTCTCCACCACCTTGGTGCCTACAGAAGACAGAAAGCAACTGGCAGGGAGTTTTAAAAACCTATAGATTTACGCAAACGCCTTAGCTCAGAGTCACGTTTCCCTCTGAGTTCTTACGTGATCTTAATGAATGAGAGGGGTTACCAACCAATACAGTATAAAACGTGATCGCAGCCGCCTCCCAGGAAACCGGAGCGGGACACCAAGTTCCCGAGCGAAGTCCTGGCCGGCCGGGCGCGCTGCGCAGCGAGCCCTGACTCCCACCGCCCTCCTTCCACCTCCCGGCTCGCACCCGGGGCCGCGCAAGGCGAGCCGGCTCTGCAGATTTACGCTCGGGACAGGTAAGTCAGCATTTGGGGGGCTGTTTGTCTGTTTGTTCGTTTGAGTGGCACGCTCACCGCGCTCTCACGGGAAGTGCTCCAGGGACTTGTTGCATACTAGGTCCTGCCACAAGAGGAGCGTGGCACAGTTGCCAAGACGAGTTCCTTTCCGAAACCCCTGCCTTTCCCGAGCTGCAACTTCCCGCACGCTTCTCCTCCCCCTCCTCCCTCCGCCCTCGCCGGGAGGCGCATCCCGGGGGCGGGATGCTCGGCTGGCCGGCTCCGAGCCCCTGCCGCCGCCGAGGCACAGCTCGGGAGGGGAGGGCAGCGCATCCCCGGCTTCTGCCTTTGCTCTCCCCCAGCAGCGCCCCGGCTCCGCCCGTGATTTCTATGGCCAAGCCAATTCCGGTCTGCTTGCGTTGGGAGAACGCCCGCACACCTGGGCGCCACTGCAGCCCCTTTCCCCGAGAGAGGCGGCCGAGCCCCAGGGTTACTCCTGCCCAGGCTCACAGAATCCCTGTTCCCATATTGTCTTGGCACCTGGGGTTTATTCTCAGCGGCTGCCCCGCCTCCCCGGCTCCGAGAGCCCCGCGGGAGCGGTGCGGGAAGGGCTGTGGGAGGTGGTGGGGAGGGTTCCTGCGCTTCGAAGGCGAATTGCAGTCAACTGAACCTGGACTTGCCAAAGTTTATGGGCACTGCCTCTCATGAGGAAAAAAGAGACCAAGACCGAGGAGCTCCTCGTCCACTCCCGTTCTCTCCTGACTGAGTGTTGGAATTACATTGACGGGTAATTTCTCTCCCATGCGCCCGTTTCTCCCGCCCCCCAGTCCCAGGTACCTCTGCCTGGGAGCCAAAGCAAGCAGCCTCTTCCATGACAACCATCTATGTTGATCCATGCAATAACCAGCAGATGCTGCCCTAAGACTGGTACAGCTGGTACTTTCCTGCCTCGGCTGTCCTGGGGACCAGGTGTTAGAAGAAAAGTCAAAGTGGTATCCAGCAAAGCTGCCCTGAGGAGAGCCACGGAACCCCCTCAGTGCATCACACCCTGCCCGTGTGCCATGTGCAGGCAGAGCCTGCTGCTGGTGTAACCTTGCACCTGGCACATCACCCTGCCACTGACACCCTGTCACCTGAGACACCTCCTCAAGGGCTGAGCCTCAGGCAGGAAGCTGAAGTTTTCCCCCAACAGTTGGAAGTACTCATAGTGAGTGTTAATACTGGTCAGGAACACCAGTTTTAAGTGGCATTAAAATTGAAAAAATAAATTAAAAAAAAAGCCAAAGTGTTTCAACAAGTGGAAAGACTGCAATGAGTTGGGCTTTCTCCCACATTCTTTTAAGCAATTTGCTCCTGCCACTTCCTCAGGGGAATAAAATAATTTGGTAGTATCCACTTTGGGTAGTAAGTTGCACAATTCACGTTTTGACTACATAAAAAACACATATCTAAATCTTAAAGGTTTCTGACCCTGTGGAGTCCTCAGTGTTTTATAGACAGAATGTCACAAAGTTATCATTTAAAACATATTTCTACATACCTATTTTGGAGCTCAAGAAACATAGTCTTTGATTGAGAAAGTAATTCCCTCTGTAGCACTTGTAAGAAAGTACTTTGCAGCACTGTACCTCCCCTACTCCTCATTTCACTAACTTCTAGGTATCTTCATTTTCTGATGAGGGTCTCAGTTGTTAGAGATGCCCAGGAGAAACCTTTGGTGGGTTGTAGTATCATATTGATGCAATAACATTAAATTTACAACAAAAAATCCTTTCACAAAGGAAGGATCCCAGGAGGTCCAGAGCAGGAAGCAGCCTGGTGTCATTCCAGCCCTGTGCTGATGCATTTTCTACAGGCGACTGATGGGGTTTGCCAGCAGTGATGAGGCAGGGCCCTGCCTGGGAGAACTTGTGTTTGCTGGGGATACCACATGGGACAGAGCCACAAGCAAAGTTACTTCTTTGGACAGCTAACTAGGAGAGCTCCTGGTCAGTATTTCTGCTGAAGGACAGGACTCCACCCACCTCCCTGGGGATAGGTGACAACTGATAACACCAACATCACATCTCATTCTCAATAGACCAAATTAAGCATGTGTTTGCTGAAGGGTTTGCTTTAGATAGTGTCAGTGTAATAATCAATGAAATAAACTGGGGTCTAATCAAGGGAATGGTACAAAACCCCATGGAAAAACAAAAGGTCATTGGTTGGGTAATAGGGGGTGCTATGGAGAATGGGAATTACCTGGCAGAAGATGAGTGGGAGGAGGCAGTATGAAACAATTGAGTTCTTCCCCTGTAGTGGCACTCACAGGTGAGAGAAGAGCCCAAGTCATTCTGCTGGGCCAGAGCTGAAGTTGAGACACCAGTCAATGCACCAGTCAATCTTCTGTCAGGGATTCCTACAAGAAGGGCATTAGAAAGGAGATGACTAGAATTAAACCTAAATGCCTGTTGAGGTTCAAGGCATTTCCTTTCCCTATGTCTTGTTTCCAGCTATGCTGTTTTTTTTTTTTCTCTCTAGAACACCTTATCCCCAGGCCATGGGAGACCCAGCCATAAAAAATCACTGGATGTGATTTTTTTCTTAGTACCATAGAGGGGCACAAGTGACTCAAAGTTACTCACCTGACAAGTCATACACTTCAGTAAAAGCTGGAGCAGTGAGTAGAGCTTAGCCCATTATTTCAAACTAATAATCAGGTGGTCTGTTTCCAGGCTGTTGAAATAGAATAGCTGCTAGCATTTGCCAGAATGACACGGCACAGCATTGGCTGCATGCAGGTAGTTCATACATATAAGGCAATGTACATCTCTTGTTCCAAGTCTGTTTATCTTGGAATCACATTGTTACCAGATGAAGTATACAGCTGCAGGACCTGACTTCAGTGGGGACTACTCCTACGTAAATAGTGACAGAACTGTTTAGCAGATGAGGCCTAATTAAGCAGGAATCAGCCATACATTTTCCTTCTCTTAGACAAAACAAAGTGAAGAATCCTGCAGGAGCATTGCTAGAAAGTCACAGTGCCTTGAATCAACTTGTGAAGCATCCCAAAATCCTAAGCAAGCTGAAAATGCTCTTTCCCTGCCTTAAAACACCTTGGAAAATGATGAGCTGTTACTGGTTGGCTTTTTCATATAGTTGAAAGACTACCAAAATACGTGGATAACTGCTAAGCACCTAACTGCTAAGGTGCTAAAAGACACCTTCCATTCATTATGTACAGCTGCTCCCTCAGGGACCACTGAAAACCTGCCTCAGCCACCAACATTAGCAATTTGAGCAGAATCAGAGGAGATAGCTGTCAACTTCACAGAGATGCTTCTGAAATAAGAGCTGTATGACATCATTGCTGGTGTGAAACGGGGCTGCCAGCTTCTCTCCATGCCAAAAATCTAATGGTGTGTTTGCAAGAAAGGTCCCCCAGGGTTATGGTGTGCTAGTTCTGCTGGTAACCTCCTGCTTCTTCAACAGGCGGATTTGGCACCTGCCCTGCTACTGCCTGGAGGGTAAATACCAGCCTCCCAGTAGGTATTTAGGGTAGCCTCCCATCAAGTGTTGATTTTCTGTGCCTGATTTCCTCCTCCTGCAGATTATCCTGCTCTGATATTTCCATCTTTCCCCTGATCTTCACGCTGCAAGTGTTAGCAGTCTTTCACTCTGCCTCCTCCCTCCCTGGAAGTTTTCCTTTCTTTCTGAGCCTACTTGTCTTCAAAGTGCGTATATTCCATGCTGGTAACATGCAGATGAACATCGTAGTCATGATCCCACTCAGATACTAAACAAGCCTCCCACCAATGCCTTGTCCTCCTTTAGAGTGCTGGAACATTTCAGCTTGCTTTCAGTTTCCTGCAAGCAGCAGGAAATCCTCTGGAGCAGACAGGCAGCAGCACACGTGCTCGCTGCGGTTGTACCTCCAAGGAGGGCTCAGCACCGACTCTTCTCCAAGTGTCTGCGGGGAAGGGAGGCTGAGATCCCCACAGGAATCCCACAGAGCCAGCACAGAGCCTGGGCTCCAGCCCTCCTCAGCCCACAAGAGCAGGGCTTCAGTGTCACCAGCAACGGGAGGTACCCTGCATGTTTTTTAACATCATGAACTGGGCCGAGCTCATATCCACATTTGGTAAGAGAGGAGAGCTCAGTGTGCTTAAGGAAAGCCAGCCCTGCTACAAGCCAGGATAAATCAGGGCTTCCATCATCCCCAGTGTCTGAAGCAAACACCCTGGAACAGCTGCCTTGGCCAGCATTCCTCATCTGTGGAGGCAGCAGCACATGTTACAGGGGGAGGACCTGCATCAGGGCTGTCAGCTTTGAACCAGCACCAATTTGCTGATCCTGGGGAAATCCTCTGTCCTGCACTTTCAGCTGTCCAAAGGTGCATCCCTCTCACAGGGGCGTGGGACTGTAGCAGGACTTCAAGGACAAGTCTGAGAGTTTTGCTTTAATTAATTATTTGCCATCAGCTTACAGCAAAAAAGCACTGTTGTAGAAAAGTTTTGCCTAAACTGTTTCTGTCATTTATGGAAAAGGTGCGTTTCAGGAAACCTTCTAGAATTAAAGTTTTGTTTTTCTCAAACTACCACACATGCAAATGAAGTTCAGTACTTGCACAGCAGTCATTTAGGTTAGCTGGAAAAGACAGGAGATTAGATAAATGTAATGGAAACTATTGGCCCTTGTAAGTTCTCCTGCCTGACCTGAGCAAAATGAGACACCAGGTATCCCTTACGAGAAGAAAACCAGAGATAGAGAGAGAAATCAGAACCTGGAGAAAAAGAAACATGACAGCTGTAATCTGTTACTATTGCAACCTGATTATAGGATTCATTGACAAGGTGGGGGACCCTTTCTTTTGGCATTAAAATCTACACCTTGCTTCATGTAACCACAAGAAAAACATCTCCAGGCATCAGCCTTTAAAAGAGATTCTTTCTTCAACCTTCTTTAAAGAGAAAACACATAGCATGACCATGAACAAAATAAGATACACCCCTGCCTCATCATATTTTTAAATGCTGGTATATGCTGACCTGAGTTAGTAAAGAAAACCAGCACTCCCAGTACAGATATACAACTACAGGGGATTAGCCTTAACTGTACTTACAGGTGAAAAGTAAACACCTTGTCTCCCAAATTTGCTCTGAACCAGGACAAATACCTTAATTCCCTTTCAAAGTTAATGTTTTATAAGGAAACTACCTTCCAAACCACATGAATCTACTTCTCATCAGTCAAATGCCCTCTCAGCTTCGATGGGAGCTCGCAGTCACAGCCTGGTGTTTGAGCATGGCACAAACCTGTTATTGTGGAGAACAAAATATCTGCTGGAGGAATTACACCCTGAGTCAGAGAGAGCAGGAGGAGCTGGATGCCTGTCATATAAGGGTTATTAAGGGGTGCTGGCAGGCTCTGAGTAAGAGTGACCCTTGGCTTTGTGCCTGCACTCACCTGATGAACTCTTTCAAACAGAACTGCATTCTCTGCAAGGCCCTCTGTGACAGAGGAAGAGGGTGAGATGAGAGCTGAAGAAGAGAGGAACAGGCAATAGTGGCATGGGGCAAAAATGCTGAAGGGAAGTGGAAATACAGAGAAGAAAGAAAGTAGAAATACAGAGAAACTCTTACAAGGCTACTGCTGAACCAGGGGCATTTAGCAAAATAATCCAGGTTCTTGCAACAAGTTAGCTAAAAACACCTCCCTGTTAGGTATGAAATTGTCCCATCTATTTTTATCCTGGCATTTTCAGACTAAAATGACAAATTCTCCCCTGAGATAGTATTCACAACAACCAGGAAAGAGTGCTAATGTTGACCTAAATAAATAAAGCTGCTCCTATGTAAGAATTCCTGCAAGGATCCTTTAAAACAAGATACTTTGAAAATATTTGCTGCAAAATGCATAAGAAACCCTGGGGGACAAACAGCCTGCCAGACACTATGGTCCCACTATCCCAGTTTCCAAACTAGGCTGAGAGCTTTACAAACACACTCCAAGAGAACAGGGGTGTTAGAGCAAGACTTCTGATGCCAAAACACAGGGTCCTGGTATTCCTTCCAGTTAGGGCACAAATAAATTTTCAAAGAAAAAAAAAAAGTGTTATTTTGTGGAGTTGTACACATATTTTTGAGCCAAGGTGCACATGAAGCTTTAACTGTGCCTCATGACAATTTGCATGATGCTTTCTCCCTCAGGTGGTGCTGTCTTAACTTTCTGATAGGATCATTCATTACTGCTAAAGAGAGCAGTTACACTCAAACCAAACAGATCTCTTCAAATGCACTGTTTATAGAGATGAATTAGATCTATTGTCCTTATTCAATCTGAAGAGCTGTAGAGCCGAGATCTCTTTCCAAAACCGAGCTTTACAAAGGCAGGGACAAATCAAGATGAAAATTTTGTTTAAGAGATTTGTTTGGGATTTCATGGTAAACTCACCAAATGCTGCAGTGTTAGAAGTTGTTGGTAAAAATACCATTGCTACTCCTACTTTCTATCTGCATCAGTTTTCTCATCTCTTCATGTCTTCAAACATGTCATTTCCATTGGCAGCCCAGATCCTGCTGCAGCGTCCCTTCCTCTGCTCTGCCTGATAACCTGTCCAAAAAGGGGACCACTAGGAAAACCTCCACTGTGCAGCAGTTAGCAAATCATCTGTTCCAGCAGAGATGAAAAAACCTGACTTTTTCCCCAAGACCTGAGCAGTTTACCCACAATAATAATGCCAGTCAAGATCTGGTAGTCCCAACACTTACTTCTAAGAAATTTATAATGACTCCTGAGCCTGCTGAGTATATTACTTTGACACTGGGAAAAGATCCATGCAAAAATATTTGCAGCATAATATCAAGACTATGCCATATCATTCAAGACCTGAAACTAGAATGGCCAGAAGGGGCCATTATTTTCTCTTAGTGCCCCTTGTAATGCCACACATTTACCTCGAAGATGTTCTGCATGGGCTCTAGGAGTCAGAGCCTTTCCTAACTGCAATGCACATGTGGAGACTTGGGATGCACAGATGTCATTATGAATTAACCCACTTCAGCCAAAAAAGGCCTTTTTACCTTTCACACCTCCACCAGGATTGAACCAGATAAATATCTATACATTTTCTCTTCCACTTTCTTCTCTGATGTGCTCTCCTGTTCTAACTACTCCTCATAGGAGCTGAAGTAACTTTTGTTTGTGACTTGGGGAACTTTATTGAATAAATATACATAGAAGTGTTCCTAATGCTGAACAGCACACAGATTGCATGATTACTTTTAGTGTCCCTCATTGAAATGAAAATATTTTAATAACTTGAAAGATTCTTCAGTGAACCATGCTGGATCTGTGCAATTTACAGCATATTTAAATATTTTTACATTGGTACCTGAGATTGAATTCCAATATTTCTCTTTTCTCTCTCTGTGCATTTTAATACACTTCTGGGAACACTTACCTTTTATGACTAAACCAATATTTTCTAAGGTAAAGTGGTGATTTCAGCTTAAGTGCAACCATATGTATCTTAGGGCACAGGCTTTTGGTTCTAAATAACTGGTTAATGTTAAGCATCTCTCACCATGAAAATGTCATAAACTACAGTACACCAGCTTTCTCAAAGAAACCAACATAAAACACAGAAGAGCAGAGCTTCTATAGTTAAGGATAAATACTTTGAGGCATGACTAAAAATTGAATTTTTTTTTTCAATTAAAGTGGTATAACTACAGAGTTATCAAGACTGCTTGATTTTGTGAGCCTGTCTCTCTTGATATGAATTAGATAACATCCCATTTTAGTTTACCAGTCTGATAACTGGTGGGTAACAACACCACTGAACATAATTGCACAAAACTATGCATATAACTTATCCCTGAATCTGTACAGCACATATCCCTCATCAGTAGCTGCATCACATCTGATTATTTTGTTTCGTTGCAAATCTCTCAGAAACCTGATGAAACCTTTCCAGCTTTGAGGGACATTTTTGTGTCCATTTTCCAAAAAGACAAACTGAGGCAGAGAGCATTTAAGCTGCCAGTAAATGACTCTGATAGTGCAGCTTGGTCCCTGAGCAGTTTACCCACAATAATAATGCCGGTCAAGATCTGGCAGTCCCAACACTTTTTTCTAAGAAAATTATAATGACTCTTCTCCTGTGCCTGCTGAGTGTATTACTTTGACACTGGGAAAAGATCCATGCAAAGATATTTGTATCATAATATCAAGGATATGCCATATCATTCAGAGCAAAACACTGGCAAGGAGGAATTATGAATATGGGGGTAAAATTACTTGAGTTTTTTGAAGTGTGCATAAATTAGAAGAAAAAGCAGAGGACTTGGGCAAACAATGAGAAATAGCAATCAGATTTTCCATCTCCTATTACTTCTCAGGCTCTACCCTAAATGTTAAGGGTCACCTGAGGGTCACAACATATTTCTTGCACATTTATTGCATGGTCTGCACCCTGGGGTAGTGAATTTGGAAGTTTTGTGGAAGAGCTTTGAAGTCATAGAACAGAATCCTGGACTTGTTTGGGTTGGGAAAGACTTTTAGGGTCACTGAGTCCAGCTGCTAACCCAGGACTGCCAAGCCCACCACTAAACCATGTTCTCAAGTGTGCCATCTTTTAAACATCTCCAAGGCTGCTAACACAACCACCTCACTGGGCAGCCTGCTCCAACCCATGACAAAGCTTTCCATGAAAAAGTTTTTCCTAAAATCCAATCTAAACCTTCCCTGGCCCAGAATTTAACACATAATTTGATGCATGGCCTCACCAGTGCCAGGTGCAGGGGGACAGTCAGCACCTTACTCCTGCTGGCCACCCTGTTTCTGACACAGGCAGGATACCATTGGCCTTTGTGCCCACCTGGGCACAGCTGGCTCATGCTCAGCTGCTCTTGGCCAGCACCCCCAGCTCCTTTGCCACTCTTCCCCCAGCCTGCAGCGCTGCAATGGGTTGTCATGATCCAGGGACAAGACTTGGCCACACTGAGCACTCCACTGACCTGAGCCCATGGATCCAGCCTGTCCAAGTTCCTCTGCAGAGCCTTTAACAGTCCTACCCAACTTAGGATTGACTGCAAACTCACTGAGGATGCCCTTGATCCCCTGTCCAGATCACTGATAAGGACATTAAACAGAACCTGGGGAAGCTGACCTGAGCCCAGCTGCCAACTGGGTCTAACTTCACTCATCATTCACCATTTATCATGTATAACTTCACTCACCATCCCTCCCTGGGCTCAGCTGGCCACCCAGCTTTTACCAAACCCAGAGTACATCCATGCAGGCCACGAGCAGGCAGCTCCTCCAGGTGTCAAACACTTTGCTGAGGTCCAGCTGAACAATACCTGCAGTTTTCCCTAATCCACCGCATAGGTCACCTTGTCACATGGGCATGGCCTTGGGAACTCATGGACACAGGAGCTGGCAGTGCTCCTCACCCTCCTCCTTCCCTCCATCTGTGGTTGGGGATCCTCCTGGGCCCTGTCCTGCTCCAGAGCCCAGAGCCAGGGGGGGCACATGGCTCACCCCAGGGCTGTGGAGCCAGGGGGACACAGGGCTCACCGCCAGAGCCAGGGGGGCACAAAGCCCATCCCAGAGCCAGGGGGGCGCAGGGCTCACCCCAGAGGCTGGAGGCAGGTGCTGCTGTGCTGGGTGGCACTGGCAGCCAGCCTCACCTGGGGAGCCCTGCAGTGCTGGGGGCCCTCCCTGGCACAGCAGGCACCCCGTGTTGTGCCACCAGGCTGCTCCCTCCACGCAGGCTCTTTAGCAATCAGCACAGGGTCAAAGCACAGGCCTGAAGAGCACATCATGCATGCCAACATTTTCTGATCTCTTATGGGTGAATAATTTTTGGGCCGCCTGCCCTCTGTGAGGAGGAGAAGGCAACCCTGATACCAGCAGGGAAGGAAGATGGGTAGATTCAGATAAGTACAATAAATGTCACTCCAGATTATCTGTTGGGATAACAAGATGTCTATCATTATTAATAATCTGTGTTAGTGCAGCTATGTGAGACCAAAATGAAACTTGGCCTAAGGTTTCCCTGGCTTTCAGTGGGTTTGATTCCCAGTTCCTATGAAGTTGCTGTCTCTCATAATCTCATAATTATCTTTTTTTCTTGTATCTCTCATAAGTCTTTTGACATTCCCTGCTCAGGAGTAATCCCCACTAAACCTGAATCATGCGGCAATACTTGGAGGAAAACAATTGTGACTAAAATCTAGGAGATAAAGCATATGGTGGAAAACAAATGATTAATTGCAAGTAAGTAGATAAGAAGAATGTAATGGAATAATACTACCTCTCAATTACTTAATTAGGAGCATATAAATCACTGTATTTAAACATGACACCCTCCTGTACTACCAAGTCTCTCTAAAAAAAATACTTCTGGTTATTGGTCTAAAGAGCATTCTTAGAGATTAGAGCAACACAAGCCAAAACAACAGCAAGATGAAAAGATTAAAAAAAATGACATAGTTAAATAACATAAAGAGCTTTGAATACTTTTAGATAAAAGTAAAATTTACATGCACTTTTGTGTTTCTTACATGCAGACCAAGACTGACTATAAACCAGAGTAGAAATACTGCTTTAGAAATATTATTCAGAAATAAATAGGCAATTTAGAGGATAAAAATGAGACTTTAGGGAATGACTGAGAGCAATGACATGGTGTAGGTTGAAATGAGCTTTCTGAAGCCTTTCTTTGGAGGAACACTGAGGTACCACTGCCAGCACGGGTGCCGCAGTGAAACCAAGTTATTTATGTAAAAACATTCAGGAGGACTCCCTGTCTCTGCCATTCTCTCCTACAGATGTGACCCTTTAATGCGCAAAGCTCTTGGTTTGCAGGAATGAGATTATGACAGCAAGAAACTGAAATTCTCCGTATTTATCACCAGTCGTATCAAAAGCAAAGCACCACCAAAAACTGAAAGTGAAAAATTAATTCTAATCCGTTGTCATTATTTCCCACCCATAAATTAGGGCTAGATTGGTAGCCATAATCTATCATAATGATAATTATAAACTTTCTTACTTCACCACTCTCCCATAGGATGCACATTTCAAGGGCCAGCTGCTAAATGGAAAAGTGACCACTGTCACTACAAAGTGACAGTGCTTGTCCTAATAAACCTAGAGCAGTTCAGGGTGTAAAAACCACTGTAGCTCTGCAATCTCAGACTCCTTTACCTTCCCCTCCTAGCCATGTATAGTCTGTAGAGGACACAGGCATTGGTGAGTTAGGCATGCAATATGAGGAAAACTCTAAACCCAATTTGCTTCCTAGCTCCCCACACCTTCCTGGACAAGCAACCTGGTCCCTCCTCTAGAAGGTGTCAATGTGAGCTCCTTACCTCCTGTACTACCAAGTCTCTCCAAAAATATATATTTTGGTTATTGGTCTAAAGAGCATTCTTGGAGATTAGAGCAACACAAGCCAAAACAACAGCAAGATGAATGATTAAAAAATTATATAAATAAGATAAATAACATAATAAATAACAAAATAAATAACATAAAGAGCTTTGAATGTAATTTGAAAAGTGCAACCTGGATTCTTAGTTGCTTAAATTGCTGTAGCACCACAGCTTTGTGGAGCTCATCCACCTTGCAGAAGCCATCCTGTAACCTTGCATCTGTCTGATGTGCCTTGGAGCTCTAAAAGAAACAAAAACTGTTCAAATCAGCCCAATGATGGCTTGACTACATTGATTACTCAATGAAGCTACAGGGGAGTCAGTGCTTAGAGGCAGCAGGGAGCAGGGCAGCAGGTTTGTGCAGGTGTGGGTTGGTGCAGGTTGTGTAAGAGCCCAGGTGATTTCCGTGCGCTCTCTGCAGATGGGCTGAGCTGTGCTGCCTGTAGTGAGGGCCTGCAGGTCCTGCAGGGAAGTTTGCAGGCTCCTACATGCACAGCCTGAGGGAGCAGAGCCCTTGGAGCCCAGTCAAGGCAGTGATTCAGAGGCACAGCAGCACAGGCAGGCTGAGAAGCTGCTGTACGGGGACTTGCTGGGTGGGCTTGGGCTGATTAAGCTGATTGGAGAAAGGAATCAAAGATCCAGGATTGAGAAGAGAACAAAAATGCAAGTCAAAATTCAGCGTCCATTAGCTTGATGTGTAATCTTATGGCAGATTACAGGCCTATGCATGAGAGCAAAGTGGAAAACATCTATTTTCATGTTGTGGAGGGATGCTGAGCTGAAGATGAGACAGTTCACAGAACATGGTTCGGCTTTTTAGTCTTAATCCACCTCCTGTTACACACTCCTCTGCTCAAAACACCCCACATCTTCATAACATAGCTTGCATGCAGGGTAATATTGTTTTGTTACAGGACTGGGATCAGGGAGGAAATTGGTATCTGATGCTTGGAATGGCTTTGTAAATGAATGATGAATGAAGACACAGGCAAACTGGGAGATACAGGGAAGAAATTGATAAATAGAGAATGCTGTAGAAAAAAACCCCCAAGAGTATCTAAATTACTTACACAAAAGGCACTAGTAATTTGTGTGCTTGTTATTAGGTATCAATGGCATCTCTCTCCCTGCTGCACCAAAACATGCTTTATATGCACAAATAAAGGAAACTGCCAGCCACTCCAGCCTTTCTGTTAGTTTTAGAGAACCCCCACATTTTAATTTCCAAGCTTAAAAGCAAATAAGAAATCTGGAGCTCTAGAACTGACTGCTGTTTCCTTTCAGAGCAATTCTGCATGTTTGACATCCCATCTATTGTTGATGGCAGGCAAACAGAGGCTGGACAACACGGAGTGGGCTGCAGCGCTGAGACAAGGAGTGAATACCTATGAGCCTTGGTGATTCATCCTTCCAAGGAGCTCTTGCTTTAATCACAGAGGGCTGCCAGATGAGGAAAACCATCAGGAATTATGACTTTGGGGCAGAGTGACAGCTGTCCTAGGTGTTTCAAACAAAACTACAAATCAAGACTTTTATTAGAAAGTGACGATGAAGGGCTGAACAACCAAACATCCTCCAGGACAGAGCTGCCATGTGAAAGAGCAACTCTGCTCGACCCATGGAAAAATCAATCTGAAATCAAAGCTTTTCAGTGGCTGAAGGATGCACCTGTAGGATTCCCTACAGCTAATCTGGCCTTTCTGATTGCTGGTCTGCCAGTTTTGTCAAAGAAAACAAAAAGATTTAAGTTCAGTACTAGGACCCTGTAAGTAGCAATCAACCATGGAGCATCACTCAGCCCTGCCAGCATCCCTCCATGGCCACTGCCCTTCATTGCTCCACTTTCACAGAGACCTTTTCACTCCCAGTCTGCTGCTTTAGATGGTGTCCAGTGTCTGTATCATGGCTTACATGAGACTGATGCTCCCTTCACAGCTGCACTTCTCCCCTGCCACAATCAGCTGTGTCCTGTCTGCAAGCAACCATCCCTACAGAGCATGGAAAAATGAAAGTTTACTTCAAAACTTGTGGTTGGATTATATAGCTGGAAATGAAGAGACCTGCGCTCTACTGTCCCTGACAGCACTCACCTGTGCAGGTGAATAATTTTGTTACCTATGTGACTTAGTTTCTCCATCTCTGAAATGGAAAATATGCCTTTTTGGAGGGAGTTTTCCCAAAAATGGATTTGAGTCTCAGTCAAGAGGAGACATAAAAGTACCAAGTCCTAATATGGGCAGCAGCTGTAGCCTGATTGCACCCAGAAATAAAGAGAATGAACTAGCAAATTCCTTAATATCTCCTACTGCACAAGCCTCTACCTAAACCAAGAAATGCATTTTATTTAAGCAGAGGGACCTGGTCTGGACAGAGCAGGGAGGTACAGGGGAGCCTTGTGTAGAGCCTTCTCCCAGACTGACCTACTCCAGTAAAGGTGATACCTGATTTCTACCCTCAGAGAAATTCCCACAGGAATTATGTCCCCTTCCCAGTCCTACTTTAATCCCTTAGGGCTGGAAGACTTTCCAGCTTGCAAACACTCAAAGGTCAAGATGTTTCAGCCCATACCTGCCAGGAGCACTGAGCCATGTGGCTGCTGACGTGGCCATCAGAGCTCCATCAGGGTAGTTTAGGGCTGGCTGATTGGTCTGTTTGATTTCAGTTCTCAGTAGCTGTGAAAACAGCACAAATTATCTAAATAAGGGGGAGTGGGCAGAGAAAAGCCCTCAAATGCTTGCTTTCTACCTGCACTTATTTCCCAGCAGAGTTATTTGTAGAAAGCAGAGTCAGGAGCAATTGTGTTCACAGGCAATGGCCATTTTGCTATCCCAAATGTGTGGAGCTGAGGGCTGGCACAGCAGAGTGGGCACCTGGTGCTGCAGAGGCAGAGCTTTTCTGCAGAGAGAACAGGGGGAAATCTTCCAACAGACACTGCCAGGGGGGGTGTCTGCCTTGCCATCCCTGAGGAATGCTGAGGAAGAGGAGGGTCACCAGTGCCAGAGCCTCTGGAGGCTGTCACTTGTCACTCTGCAGTAGCTGACAGGGCTATCATTACCTGCTGGGAGACCAAGCACAAGCTCACCTCCTCCTGAGAAATGCAGCCCACTCGAAGCCTCAGGGCTGTCTGTGATAACACTCCCCTACCAGACTCCATTTGCCTTCTAGAGTGATAAATGCAGCACTGGGGGAAGAGAGACTTTTGAGAAACTCATGAACCTCTTGAGATTTTGTTGTACCCCCATGGTATACCTTTACCATTTCATTAGGAAACCCTGCTATTTTTTTCTTGAGCTCTGATCCATTAGAGAGGTAACATCAGCAGCCAGAATCACCACTCAACTTCTGTATAGAAACCTCACCTGAAACGTTCAAAATGTTACACCAAAATGTTGGCATAACATCTTCCTACTTCTGCTTTCTCTTCAGCTCTACCCACCACATAAGCAAGATCAAGTGTTATTTCTGAGGATGTGAATTTTCCATCATTGATGGGAGAGATGAGAACTATCTTCAAGTCATTGCAGTTATCAAGGAAAAAACACTAAAAATATTTTGACACGTATAGAATAGAATGGTATCAAACAGCTTCAAAATGAAAAGAAAGTAAAAATAACAAGTCAGCAGCACATTTGAAATTCCTGCAATAATGTGAAACATTATTCTACCACTTCTTTGGAAAAGGATTTTCTCTGCAGTTGCCTCTACATGTGCAAGGCAACTGTTTACATGACTAGTTCCTGAAATCCATGCATTTCCAGGTGAAAGATCAGAAAAAAAGGACAAGTTTGAGATTGTAATCTCAGCTGGGACTTCTGATCACAGGAAATTCTTAGTAACAACAATCTTTCATGGGATAAGATGACAGAGTGCTTGAAAGAGACAAAAAGATGATATTGTCAAGATATTTCTGATGACTTGAAGAGAGTTTTGCAAAGATATAACAAATATTGATATTGTTGTGAGCTGTGGTGCTCCAAACCATCTATCTGCTTAGCACTTCTGAGCTGCAGGAAATTTGAATTTTGACAGTTTTCCTCTGTCCAAAAGGGGATGAATAAGCAGGCTTGGAAAACAACAGATTCCAAGATCTGCCATTAGAGGATTTCTAACGTTTCAAAGACCTGGAAGCCAACAATTTTTAAAAAATTTTGGTGGGTTTTTTTTTTTTTTTTTGGCAGGAATGGTTGGTTAGTATTTCAGTAATGCCTCATATGTTTTCCTTTACTCCTTAACCTCCAACATGGTACAGCACAGCCAGGTACTTGAAACATATGTTGTCACAGGCAGGCATGATGAGTGCTGCATGTACAGTGGGAAAAATGCAGCAATGGCACACACACCTATAGCCAAATGCACACCTCTTACCATCCAGGTGGCACACAAACCACCCAGGCTCGCTTGTTATTTCAAAAACAAGCTGTGGAGGATTTTTTCCCAGAGCTCATAACCTGCTCTCTTCCTTCAAGCTTTTACTGGAGAATGGACCTTCAGTGAGTTTCTTCCCAGCTCCCCTCCCATCCCAGGTATTGGGTAAACCCTGGATTTTAACCCCTAAGGAATTGAAATTGACCTTTGCAACCACTGCAAATACCTTCCTAAATAAATGCTCGAGTAACAAGAGAGGACAAAATGAGGAAGGATTCAGGAGAAAAAGAACACATGCAGAACTCTATTGAGCTGTTTGGTCCCTGCATCCTCACACAAAGGTGGTTGGGGGGTTCTGTGATGGATGGCATGTCATTCTCAGGAGCTCTGTCTCTAGCGGGAAGCACAGAAAGGGACCCTTAAAATTCCAGCAGCTGTAGCCCTGCTAGGATCCATCAGGAGAGAGCACAAACACCCACCCCTCCCCCTGGCCAGCACACGAGCCCAAATGGCAAGGATAGCTGACAATCATTCTGTTTGTGCAAATCTCCCTGGCCATGAATTCCCTATCTGGGAAATACACTACATCCTTACGCCTGAGAATGATTGATTTCATAAAACATCTTGGATATGAGATCTCTGTTGTTCCAACTTCCATTTGTAGGCATTAAAGTACTATTGTAATCCAATTAATCTTTTTTTCCCTTTTGATTGTCACCCATCACATGGTGTGCAGAGTAGAAATTGGTTTTATCTGCCTTTGTTTGGATCTCAGCAGCCTTAATTTTTAATTGAAAGCCATACTCTTACACCAAAACCCAGATGAAACTGATTTGAACTTCAGTCCTTTGACTGAGCTTTGAGAACTTTACATGAGTTTAGACTAAAATAATAAAAAAAAGTGATTTATGCAATGTACTCATGCTTCAGAATGTTTGGGGAGTTTTTCAGATTTTCCCAGCTTTTCACCCTGCAGCTCTTGGTTACTTGGTCTGCTTCCGATGCTGCTCATTCTGGCTTAATGCAGACTAATTTCTACCAGAATAAATAGCACTTCTCAGTGGGTACAGGGGCATGTGACTTCTTTGCCTGAATCCCAAATTCTCCACGTGTTATACCTGTGGCCAATATGGCCTGAGGGATAAAGCAGTAAAAAAGCAGGTCATTACTTGGGTAAACACAGGATGGTGCCATGAGGAAGTATTTGACTCACCAGGTGGCAGAGAGAAACAACAGCCTTCCTCTGCTGCTCTGCACTTCTTCCTCAGACTGGGAGCCCCTGGCCATGTTTCATCTCCCACAGCTGCCTTCCCTCACCCCCTGTGGCTGGAGCTGTGCGTTCAGAGGGGACACAATCCAAGCAGGACCCTGAGATCAGCAGCTCTTTCTCCCACTGGCTGGAGGCAGCAGCTGGGGAACACCTGTGATGAAGAGGAGCAGCATTTCAGCACAGAGGACATGGGGCAGCTGGCAGAGGATGGCACAGCTCAGCATCCTTGGTTTGCACAGGGCTAACCAAGGTGGAGATGTTCCAGTTGGAGCAGATTCAGTGCCTCTGTAGAGTCCCTATAATTTCATACTTTTCTGGGCTGGAGGGGTGTTGCATTTGTGGGGTTCCCAGATAAAGGGAGGAATGATGAATCTGACTCCATTTTCTCAGAAGGTTAATTTATTATTTTATGATACTATATTATATTAAAAACACTCACACCAAAAACCAATGAAACAATCACTTGTGGGTAAAGAATCTCCAAACACATTCCACATGAGCAAAATACAGGAGAAGCAAATGAGATAATATTTGTTTTCTTTTTTTTTCTGAGGCTTCACAGCTTCCTAGGAGAAAATACTGGGTGAAGGGATTTTTCAGAGAATGTGAATGTGACAGAGGGGAGCTACCTGATGGAGGCAGGGGGCTGGGGAGGGTTGGCAGCTGCCCTCCCACAGCAGCCTGGGCTGGCAGGAGGGCTGGGTGACCTGTGCAGGACGGCTGCATGGCTGGCTCAGATCACCCCTGTGGCTCAGGTGAGGGGAGCTCACACAAACCAACACCAGGATATTATTTATTGTACACACAAACCAACACCAGGAGCTGTTATTGGCTCTGCACACACAAACCAACACCAGGAGCTGTTATTGGCTGTACACACAAACCAACACCAGGAGCTGTTACTGACTGTACACACACAGGTACCAACACCAGGATCTACTATTGATCATGCACAGACAAACCAACACCAGGATATTATTGACTGTACACACAAACCAACACCATAATCTATTATTGACCATGCATACACACAACCCAACACCAGGAGCTATTATTGAGCATGCACACACAAACCAACACCAGGATCTATTATTGACCTTGCACACACAAACCAACAGCAGGATATTATTGACTGTGCACACAACCCAACACCAGAAGCTGTTATTGACCATGAACACACAAACCAACACCAGGATCTATTATTGGTGCCTCTCCCCTGCTCGCCATCATGACGTCCAAGCTGGAGACAAGTGCTCCTGCCCTTATAAGGCTCTGTGCATACATTTGCATGTGTTATCCTTGGGCCGATGATACAAACTGCTATCTCAGTAGCATACGGCATGGGGAGGTGGGAGATTTTCTTGGCTCTGTGGTGAGAGAGAAATTAAAAAGGAGCCTACAATGCTGAGTCACTGTGACAAATAACTTACTATGGAATGCATTCAGGCTTTAGCAAGGAGGCAGCTGATAGTGAGTCAGTGACTGACTAGTGCCTCCTAGATTTTCCTGCTTGGGAAAGATTCAATTTGATGGGATGAAGTGCCAACAAAAAGTCATTCTCACTGTTACTGAGACAATATCACTAATTATACACATGGTTAAAACTGTCAACTTGTGTTATATGTCACATAAGATGTGCTTTTTTTTTTTAATGAGTACAGCATCGCCCTGTTATAAAGCAGTTTAAAGTCCCATTACAAACACTGACTTTTAGGAGCTAGAAATTTTGCTAAACTTCAACTCTTGGCTGTGTTAATTCAAGAATCTCATCTCTTTTGATCCAGCTTGGTAGGCTTATGGATGTCCTATTTAGTGTTCTGGTTTAGCACTCCATGGCACAACTTAAACCAAAATAGATAGTTAAATGCTAAAGAAACCCAACCTCTTAGTGCAAAATGGGTAAGGATTTGAGGCAGAAGGCAGAAGAATGTCACAATTTTTTGGTTACAAGTGAAGTCAAATTTGTATTTGTTTAATCATTACCAAATTAGGGTCTTCTCTTCTCCCCTCTCCAGTCTGACAGACCTATCCTCAGGGAATCAGGATCTTGCCCAGAGAAGTAGCTCGCTCAGGACCATGGCCCTAGAGGAGGGAAGAAGAAAGGAGATCTGGGCAGCTTTGCTCTCACCCTTTTCCCTGGACACCTGGTCAGTAAAACTGGCAGTACCTGCCAGCAAAACAGCAGAAACATCAGGAAGCAAAGCCTCCCAATATCTGAAAGGCTGCAACCAAACACCCTTTCTGTTCACACATCTTTCTTCATGCTGCCTGGCACAGCTGCCAGTTGTTCTCAAACAGTCATGTAATCTCCTACCTTCACCTGACTGAGGCTGCTCCTGACAGGACACTTTGCTGTCTTGACAAATATAAAAAACATGGAGAAGAGTTAAAGGGCAGAGCTGTCATCCCAGAGCTAAGCAGCAGAGCCTTTTCAGCCAGTCTGTCCTTGGTAGCAGGGGATCAAGGGACCAGGATAACGTGATCCCTGCTGTGTTTCCATCAGGCTGCTCCTCCAGCTGATGTTCCTTTCCCACTTGCCTGTGCAAGAGAGACCCCATAGCATCAGCCCTGAAATTCCTCAGATACCATGCTAACCACTCCATCATGGGGAGGTTATAACTGTTCCCCAGCAGACCACAACCAGAGGGAAAGAACATTCTGCTTCCACCTGCACTCCAGGAGGAGACATGAGGTTCAGACTGGCAAGGGGAACGTTTTCCCTGAAGTGATTCCAGCTGAGACACTGCAGTCAGGCTGCCCTTTCTGAGCACGTGTATCACAAAGGCATGGAACTATCTACTGCTTGCTTAAAGGGCTGATTGGCAGGTGAATTATACTAACGCTGTTCTGTACTAAAGATTGGCTGCTCAAGTGCAACACCTGTGGCTCAGCTCATATGAATTCCAGTGGTCCACTTGCCAGTGAATAGGGCTCATAAAGCTGGTCAAATATTTTTGCATGATACTTTTGTTAATACACTTTTGTAAATATACCTAAAGTGTATTTTTTTCTCCCCCTAAAACAAAGCTTTTCTTGAGAAATGGTGTTGTCATCAATGGTTTCACTGTCCTTTTTTAGCCCAGTGCACCTCTCCCCAACCCTGTGGGACAAAGGGCCTCCTTATTTCCACCACAGCTCTATTAAACCCCCCTATTAAAGCAGTTTGCATTCCTGATAGAAGGGCAGAGGGGCAGCCAAGGGCTCTTCCAGGCCAGGGGAGAGGCATGTCTAACAGGGCTGCACGGAATTACTCATTCCCCCAGTGCCAGCACCAGATCATTTGTGGCTGCTGAAGGACTTGGGAGCGAGGCTGTCACTCACCTTGAGATGGTGAAGTAGTCTTCAAGTGGATGGGAGCACACAGTTATGATCAAAGGAGTCTTCTAAGGAAGAATCATATCTCTGTGAAAAATCATACACAGACCCTGCTTTTAAAGGGAGCAAGTTCATACCATTTTAAAGAAAGAAAGATAATCAGGTTTCTCTTTGTATTCTTGTCAAGAGATGCTCTCAGCCATGACCTTTCCAAAACACCTGCCAATGTTCAGCTGTAAAACAAGAGATCCCAGTAATATTTTTCTTAATGCAGAGTAAAGAGCAGCCAACTTCCCATAGGAAGGGTTTTCTCCAGCTAATTTTATTTCCTTATCTTTACTCATCTGTTGAAAAGAAAACACTAAATATATTCCTCAGTCTACTCCTTCCAGTGATAGCTCGAAGGAGTAAAGAACCATATGGTCCTTCAGCTGATCTCTACTGTCTCCATGACAATGCACATTTGCAAAGTTTGCTTCTAACAACTCAGTAGTAGGAGATCCAACTGCTTGTAAGTGAAGGCAGTAGAAGACTTTTGGGAGGGAGGGGCTGCTTGCTGCTGAGCCTGGGCTCTCCTCCCACCCCTGCAGGGGCACAGGGCTTTGCTAAGGCCTCCACACACTTCTGTGCAGGAATTCCCAGCCCTTCGGCCGGAGGAAATTAGTTTATCTTCAGCCATGTCAGTCCAGTTTGAGCCAAGAAGCTTATACGCTTCAATCCTTCAAGTTCCTACAAGTTTTAACGCAGAGCACACCTTGAAAGAGCTTTTGTTCCTCAGGAAATCTGGAATTTTCAGTCTCCTCTTTGCTAATGCTCCTGCATTGGTTTAACTCAGTGAAACCAGATTTCCCACAAGTTCTCCACTCTGGGCTGCAGAGGGGTCTGCACCTCCTGGAGCAAGAGAGAAGAGGGGCTGAGCAGGGGGACCCTGCATGTGGGCACCAACCACAGCTGAGAAATAGCCAGGGGAAAGCGGGGACCTGCTTGGCAGGGCAGGGAAGCAGCACACCAGAAAATAAAAGGGCATGATGTTCTAGACATAGACGTACTTTAAACTAGGTGAAAAAAACCCTTGTTTGATTATCTTCCCTTTACTTAAGGCAGAGTGAAAGTTAGAGAGCCCTGTATTTAAGGTTTTCACTCCTCTCTGGGCCAGCCCTGCTCAGCCCAGTCCAGTGAGCCAACATTTCTCCCCAGGCTCAGGGGAATGCCAGGAGAGCTGTTCCTAGCCTGGGAAGCAGGTCCCACCATCCCAGGAGAGAGGACACTTCCTGCCCTGCAGGGACTGGGTGCTGTGAGCATGGCTCAGGGTCCTGCCCCTGCCTGCCCAGGACCCAGATCCCAGCAGAGTCCTGAGCCCCGTGGTGCTGCAGTGTGGCACTCACCCCAGTGTGGGTTTGTTTGGCTTGCTGAGTTTTCCTGCTGTGCTCTGTCATGTGCAAAGGATGGAGAGCCACCCAGCAGGGCACTCAGGCTGGGGCACCTCCAAAATGTAAGGATCTTTCCAAAAACAGCCTTTGGGGTGGCCACTTTACATCTCCAAACACATCACATGTCCTGTCAGTAAATACATAACATGTCAGTAAATAACAGTCAGCTTTTTGCACATAAAATAAATACAGTTTGCTCTTTGCAAAACACCTGTTCTGGAATATATGGGAGCTCTCCAGGAAACACAGCAGCCAACAAGAAGTCAGCCACCAGAACTCCTCCCGCCCTACAGCTATGTCAGGGCAGTGCCAGGGAGAAACACACAAGAGGTGATGGTGCAGAGGCAGATTTTACATTTTGGCCCCTTAGATCTTTTATATCTGTCTTAACAAGAGAAAAGAAAGGATCTGAAATGCCCAGCAGGTGGGCATGAGAGTGACTGATGACGTGTTGGTGGGCACAAAGGAGCACACTGCCCACAATGGGAGACCACTGCACATGGAGGTGCAGGTGAGCCAGCTGAAACAAGGTCTCACCACCAAAAGTGTGGTGGACCTCCTAATTCTCCTTTAAACCCATTATATTTAAGTTTCTCCTGACTTTCTTGAGTTTTCTTCTTTTTTAAAAAAGTAGTAATACTTTAAATAATATAAATAGTATAAATAAATGAATATGAAATAATATAAGTTTAATTTAAATAATATAAATAAATCTAATTTAAATAATATAAATTTGAACCCATTATATTTATGCTTTTCCTGACTTTCTTGGGGTTTCTTCTTTTTTAAAAAAGTAGTAATACTTTAAATAATACAAATAATATAAATAAATATGCAATAATATAAATAAATATAATTTAAAGACTATAAATATAAAGCAATAAACAATAGTTTATTGCTTTATATTTTTCATCTACATTAGGAGGGGTTTTTTCCCTATCACAACTGCAAAGATAGCTTCCAGTTGAATACATCATTTGCCAGAAAGTGTTGACATATTCCAATGCTTACAGAAGCCACTTCACTTACCCAACAGGGCACAGTAGTTTGGATTTACTTCTACCCAAGCAAGCCAGGGTGTCTCACTACTTTAATGGACAAAAGTGACCTTACACAGCAATCTAAGAGCAGAAGAGATTTCAGGCTGCATCTGGGCCACAGGCTGTCCACAGTGGTATTGTTATATTGTTACTTCCAGAGCCTCTTTTTTCACTATTCCTCAGTTGGCACAATAGCTGTCAACACTCTTGTTTTGAATTTCACACATTTGCTTATCAGAAACCAATAGAAATACTCAGCCACTTGAAGTAGTGCACAAGGTAAGTATTATTATTATTATTTTTTTAAATCAAGGAGTTACCTACAATATGGGCTGCAGATGAGGTTAACCCACATAGTTTCAAATGGACCTATAGGACAACTCAATGAAAACTCCAGCTGGCTAAGATGTGACTGTAATAATAAAAAAGTATTCAAGGATAATGATACATTTATTTTGACACAAACCTGACGCACTTATTTGCCAGAAAGACAAAAAACTCTAAATGTTTCATTCTGTAATTTGCATGCCCATAAACTGACCCAGGCAGCAAATTCCTAAGAATTTATGAGGTATCTGAATTTTTTTTCCTAGACTGGTGATATTCACTAGGAAAGCTCTAGCATTAACATTTTCACTGTTTGTATATCACATTTAAACATGAAAAGGACTTCAAAGCCATGCTCCTCTGAGCAGCTCCCTGCTGACCTGTGTGGTGGTGTTCACAGGAGTTCCAGGATGAGGGAAGAGATGAGAATCTTGACTCCATGTGTCAGAAGGCTGGTTTATTATTTTATTATATATATTATATCAAAAGTAAATGATCTATTAAAACTATACTAAAAGAATAGAAGAAAGGATTTCATCAGAAGGCTTGGAAGGAATAGAAAAGCATGGAATGATAACAAAGTCTTGTGACTGATCAGAGAGTCTGAGACAGCTGGACTGTGATTGGCCATTAATTAAAAACAACCACATGAGACCAATCACAGATCCACCTGTTGCATTCCACAGCAGCAGATAATTATAGTTTTTCTTTTCCTCTGAGGCTTCTCAGCTTCTCAGGAGAAAAAATCCTAAGGAAAGGATTTCTCATAAAATATGTCTGTGACAGACCTGCTCCCCCCAACCCTGCTCTACCTCCAACCCTGCTCCTCTCCCAGAGGTCAGGCCACTGTTCACAGAGCATCCCCACATCCCCTGGAACTACATGCCAAGTTCTGCTTATGCTTAACAGCCCTCTAGAAATTCAGAATTTTTTTTTTTTTTTTTTTTTTTTTTTTTTTGCTCCTGCCAGGTTCCTCCTGCAGCCTATTTTGGGGTGAAACCGAGGTTTTTCTAAGGAGAGCAGAGCCTGCAGCTCTGCCTTCACCCCACACACCAGGAGGGAAGGCAGAGCTGCCAAGAGGAGTCACCTCCAGACGAGTCTACCATCATTATGCAATGGAAGGAGGCGTGCTGAGCAAGGAGGGAGAGACAGCTCAGAGGCACAGCTTCCTCCTGAAGGCTCCAAAACTCACTCAGAGTTGGTCTCTCGTCAAAAACGCCCCTCTTTTGGGGAAGAGCACAGCCCTGTGTGGTGGTGTTCACAGGGGTCCCAGGACAAGGGAGGAGATGAGAATCTGACTCCATGTTTCAGAAGGCTGATTTATTATTTTATGATAGATATTATATTAAAAGAAAATGATAGATTAAAACTACACTAAAGAATAAAAAAAAAGGATTTCATCAGAAGGCCAGCTAAGAATAGAAAAGAATAATAACAAAGGCTTGTGACTGACTGAGACAGTCTGGACAGCTGACTGTGACTGGCCATTAATTAGAAACAACCACATGTGCCCAATCCCAGATCCATCTGTTGCATTCCACAGCAGCAGATAATCATTGTTTACATTTTGTTTGAGGCCTCTCAGCTTCTCAGGAGGAAAAGTCCTAAGGAAAGGATTTTTCATAAAACACGTCTGTGACAGACTGGATGACAATTCAGTCCAGACCTTGGTCTGAGCTCTCAAGGATTTGGGCACAGCTCCTCTTCCAGCTTGAGGCCAAGCCTGGATGCAGCCTTGAGCCAAACCTGAACCAACCCCCCTTGTCCAGCACATCTAAAGCAGGAGGGTCATTTCTGTAGGGCCTTGCACAGCCTCACCTCCATGACGTTCAGTCCCTCTGGGCTGGGCTCACCCCTGGAGCTGGCTGGCTTTGCCTGCTGACAAAGCTGGAGGCATTTAAATGAACTTAGCCAAGCTCTGAGCCTCCCTGCACAGAGGAGTGCTCCTGTCCAAGGCCACCTACCCTGCCACTCCAGGGGAGCTCCCCTGGCACCAAAACCAACAAATACAGCGCTGCTTTTGGGCTTAGGAAAATGCAGAGTGAACAAATAGGAAACAGGAATAAGAAAAATTGGTTATCTCTCCTAAACCCGGACAGGGAATGGAAGGGGGTTCCTGAAGCTGAGGAAGGGAAGGAAAAGCATCCCAATGCCAGGGTGAAGTCAGAGTTACAGCAGCAGAGATGTTGCTGAGCCCAGGGCTCAGGGTTTGCTGCCATCCCTGCACTCCTTGGTGTTTGTCACACCACAACCTTGCAGGATGCCCCTGGCTCCACCTGCTCTTTGTTGTGCGTGTGTGCCCCAGACAGGATAGGAAAAAATGCCTTTTTATTTGGGTTTTTTTGTTTGCTAAAGTACAATAATCTTGCAGAAAGTAAGCAACTCTTCTGCCTTCACTGTTTTTCCCTGACAGGCTTCTGCTTTGAAATCCTTCCTGGCAGAAAAACTATTCTGCTGTGTCCCTGGGACAGCAGCTCCTCATTCTCAGGGCTGTGCTGGCAGCTCTGTGGAGTTCAGGGGCACAGGCCACCAGCAGCAGACCTGTGCTGGAGCTGTGCTACCTCTGCACCCCTTTCTTGGTGCTCACCAAAGATGTGGCAAGTTTTTAGCTGTTTCCCACCCTCTGAAAGCTGGAGGCAATTGATTTTGCATGACTCCTCAAAGCTTCTCCTTGAAGCCTGTTTCCCAAATCTCCAGGAAAAAAAAAGTACAGGGGGTAAGAGGAATTAAAAGAAAGATGTGTTTCTTTGGATATTCTTGACATCAGTCATCTGTTTTCTGAATGAAAACTGCTGTCTGGTCACACTTATGGCACTGGCATGATGTGTCTGACATCTTACAGGGTAGCAATTCCCTTGGAGTTGGCTGTTGCATCTGGAAAGCATTTCCTGTCCTTGCAGCCTTTAACAGGCAGCACATTGGAGGCATGCATTGAATCCCTTAGGTTGTCCCCTTTCACCAGGGAGCTCCAGAGGCACCAAACAGCTCTGGGTGCTGCTCTCTCAGCTCCTGGCACCTTGTGTGCTTCCCCACTGAAGGGGCAGACCAGCAAAGCCCATGCAAGGCTGTCACAGACATATTTTATGAAAAATCCTTTTGTTAGGATTTTTTCTCCTGAGAAGCTGAGAGACCTCAGAAACAAAATGTAAACAATGATTATCTGCTGCTGTGGAATGCAACAGGTGGATCTGGGATTGGGCTCATGTGGTTGTTTCTAATTAATGACCAGTCACAGTCCAGCTGTCCAGACTGTCTCAGTCAGTCACAAGCCTTTGTTATCAGTCCTTTCTTAGCTGGCCTTCTGATGCAATCCTTTCTTCTATTCTTTTAGTATAGTTTAAATATAATATATATCATAAAATAATAAATCAGGCCTTCTGAAACATGGAGTCAACATTCTCATCTCTTCCCTTGTCCTAAGACCCCTGTGAACACCACCACACCATTCCCTCCTTTTTGCTGTTCCTGCTGCATTTGACAGTCACCAAGGTGACTTTCTCCCTGCTTAGCTCCCAAGATGTGACTCCCCAAAGTGGGCTGTTTGTCCCCCCAGCAGAAAATAGTCGCAGCAGCAGCAGAGGGTGTGGGGGCAGATGCTTTTTGGGCATAAGAACTGGCAGTTTTTAGAGCCTCCAAATGAGTAGGTGACTGTGCTGAGGCTCTTTCTCCCACCACAAATCACGAAGCCAAATATCTCGGTTGCACTGCATGTCTGCAGCAGTTCCCTCTCCAGGGCTGGCTAGTGTGGGAAGCAAGGGCTCTGTTGGCACACAGCTTGCCCAATCTCTTGCCTGTGTGTGGTCAAACTTGAGGGGACCATGTGTTCAAGATGCACATGTGGGCAGGGCCCTTCTGCCACTTCTAGCTTGCTTGGCTTCATCAGGGACACCCAGAGCAAACATGGACCTGCCTGCAGCCAGGCAAATCCTGCAGGGATCTGGGCTCTTGGAGAGAGATTGTCAGCATCCTCCCCTGGACCTCTGCATCCCCCTTGCCTGCTTCTAGAGTAAGGGAGGGAAACCCATCAGCTGCAGGTAATAGGAACAGCTGAACCTGTGTGCCTTGTAACCTACAAGAGAAAGGCCTTTTCCAGAGGAACAGATGGGTTTAGGTGCCATTTAAAGCATCTCCTGCTTTACCCAAGAAAGCCTCACAAACTTTCAGCGTGGATTACACAAGCAGTTTATAAAACAGAGAGTCTGGCAACACACCTCCAACACCATGGAAAGCCTTTTTAAGCAAAGCTGAACAAGAGGAGTCCAAACCAGCCCCTGTGTCCTTGAAGTTCAAGCAGTGCAACTGACTTAAGCTACCTGTGGCTGAACTTGAGGCTGAAACTGCTGCTTTTCCTTCTGTTCCTCTGCTCCCACTCATGGTAGCTCAGTCAGTGGAGACTTTTTGGGAATGTGTAACAGCATGGTTCCATTGCTCCTCATGAGCTGTAAAGACCAAAAGTGCAAAGGCAAAAGGTGAAGGGATTTCAGAATAACAATCACACAAGCAGAGTTGCCATTGGTGTCATGACTTTAAACCTTTCAGAGTCCAGCCACTGATTTAGCATGTGCTGCCTCAGCCCCTTAGCACCTTACTGTACATTATTTTCTTCAGGGACCTGAGCAATGAGAGCTAGCAACACCTGCCAGATACTCCCTTCTTTTGCAGTCATATGAACACCAGAGTTACAACCAACACGTGCATTAGACCTGCAAATGGTCACAAGTTTGTAGAAGACAGGAAATTCTGCACCATGTTTAGTGAAAAAGACTTACACACAGAAAAAAAAAAAAGGAATTATTTGTTCCCTTCCAGTCAAAAAAATCAAAGCAGTGAAAGTGATAAGACAGTCAGACTTCGCTAGAACAATCAGTATAGACAGAGGAAAGATTGGCTTGAATGAAATTTAGAGAGGAAAATGTCCTCCCATCCTTCCTCCATGCAGAGTTGTACAATCACTACTGCCATTGCAGAGTTGATAGCTCTCAATGCTATCACCGGGGCTGGCTTTCAATGCTGAGCTGATGGAAACACATGCATGCAAAAGGTGAGCACAAAAATGCAGAGAAAATTAAAACATTTTCAAAAGGGAAAAAAACCTAAACCCAGGAGTACAAACCAGAGTGGAGGAAATAGAGCAGAGTCAAGGCAAAAGGCCACCAGCAGTAAAAGAAAGGCTGCAGTTTTGGCTCACTGCTTAAACCAGGGCTTAAGAAAGTCTGGTTCTGACAAAGGGACATCTTCAACTACACCAGGTTGCCCCAAGCATCACTCTGTTGCCTTATATAGCAAGAGTTCAATTATAATTATAGTGCAAGGATTCCATATTGCCAGAGTTTTGTAGCTCCTCAATGTTTCTCACAGGCATCTCCTCTAAGCACTGACTGTTCCTGGTCCTTGCAGCATCCATCTGACTCCAGATCCCACCAATCCACTCTTTTATACCACTGTTCTTATTGGCTACAGGTGTGGCCTGTTAAGATCAGGCCTGCTCCTAATCTTTAGTAATTGGTCCAGCTTCAACTTTTTGGGGGTTAAGATTACATTCTATACCACCTTCATTTACCAATACTGTATCCCCCTACACCACCCAACCTGGACTCGAATGTTTCTGGGGATGGGGCATCTTTTCCCCCTACCCTGGGCAATCTGGGCCAGTTTTTCACCGCCCTCACTGTAAGAACTTCCTCATACCTAATCTAGTTCAACTCTCTTTCAGTTTAAAACTATTATCCCTTGTCCTATCGTAGCAGGCTGTGCTAAAAAGTTTGTCTTCGTCTTTCTTCCAAACCCCCTGTGATGCTGGAAGGACATGGTGAGGTCTCTGCAGAGGCTTTGCTGGGTGAGTGCAGAGCACTGGGCTAAACATGGATAAATCAGCAAAACTGATGGAGCAAAGTGTTCTCACACAATTGGAAGCAAAGTGATTGATATGTCGCTGCTGTTACAGGATGGGACTGCATGTTATGAGGGTGTTTTCATACCTGAAGGTATTTTCACAGGATAACAAATTTGTACAAATTTTCAGTCTCCGTATTTCCCATTTCTCAGACCAGATTTCTGGTGGCTCTTTCTGCATGGAGTGTTTCCACAGGTGTTCTTTATCTTTCCAACCTTCCTGCTAACACAGAGAAGGAAAACAGAGGGAAATAATGGCAAATAAAGGATTTCCAGGGGTATAACTCTTCTTACCTCAGTATGGCCCCTTCTGTCTTGTACCCTGGTGACAGTGAGTCAGGGCTGCAGCTTGGTTGGAGCCTGCTGGGTTTGGTCAGTGCTTTGGACAAGGCTCTGAACAGCCCTGCCTCCTTCCCAGAACAGGAGCTGAGTCCTTTCCATGCCTGTGCCTTGTGCCACACAATTCAGAAAGGCATGCAGAAGTGCAAGTACCCAACCACCACTTAAACAGCCTGAAGGACCATTCCTGAGGAGATAAAGGGTGAGAGAGAAGCATCAAGATGAGGGCAGTGAGTTTTGTGAGTGTAGCCTTAAAGTAAATATTTGAACAGCAAGCTGGAATTCAGCCAGCTGGAGCATTTTATTCAAAAGGAAGTATTTTAGGGATAGCTGAAGCTGGCATCAGGGTGGTACAGAGGAATTAACCATGTACTGGCCACAACCAGGACTGAAGGGTTTGGGCAAAGCAAAGGAATGACTGGAACTACAACATGAGGGAGGAAGATACAGTCATAATTAGATATAATTTCAGCATGATGCTGGTTTTCAGACCAAAAATAAAGCCAACAAATCTTCCAACTGAGTACGCACAGAGCACAAAAACATTAGAGAGATGTTTAGAACATGTTATTCATCATTTAGAAAGATGTTTAGATCTTTAGCAACAAGAAGCTGTATGAAGGCAAAAGAGGCCTTCATGACAGAAGAAATCTGTTTCTCTGAGGGTGGTTGTACAGCACCCAGTGGTTTCAGTGGAGCAGGCATTCAGGCTGTTTGTGTAGCCTCAGACTCCACATAAACAGGAGGATGTGGTTTTCATGTCAGGGATGATGAATGGGGAATCTCTTCCTAGAGCCAATTCACCCCATCCCTTCTAGGGAGTCAAAGAGAGCAAAATTGGTTTTTTTACAGCTGAACTGGAAAAAGTGCCAGTTTTGGGCCATTGGGATGGTGCTGTTTTGTGTGCTTTCTCTCCCCTGTTTGAGAAATGCTGGGGAAACAACATTTCTTGGTTTCTGGGTGCATTCCTTTGGAGGTGGAGAAGGATGGAGCTTGCAGCCTTTGACAAGGAAGACAGAACAGAATCTACAAGAGAAGGAAACACTTGTAGGTGTTTTTCCTTCCAGATGCCCATTTAAACATTTCAGCTAACATTAAAAAAGAAAAAAAAAAGCTTAAAACAGACTAACCAAAATCACTTTTAATAAGGTTTTGTTTCCATGGCACCTTTGATGTCATAAGCTTAATGGCTCTTCGGTGATCCATAGTCTTCCAGGAAAAAAAAAAAAAAAAAGAAAAAAAAAGGCTAGACAACCTGAATGCCAGATGTTGAATACACCTTTAAAAATATCCTTTCTGAAAAGTTTTCAGGTCCCCCTTCTCTTTTAAGAGCCAAGAGAAACCAAAAAATCCAACCAGGAATTTCCCCCTCCCACGAGTCCCCACCCTGCACATCAATGGAAATCTTTGCAGAGAAGTAGGGATAAATATGGAGACCCACAAATACATTATTAAACTGCAACGGAAATGCATAAAAAGACTGGTGTAAAAATAGCCATAAACCATTGCTTTTTTTTTTTTGTTCTACAGATGCAAACTCTCAAGAAACATCTTTCTGTCAAAACTGAAACAGATTGTGGTGTTCAGCAGCACATTTCCCTGCTAGGGAAACATTCTTGGTACAGTATTTTTGATCTTTGTCTGACGTTTTTTCCAAGGATTTTCTGATTAAACATGGTGATGATGGATGACAGCAGTCACACTATGGTTGCTACTAACACACACAAGCCTTGCCAGAGGTGAAGTAGATGTAATTTGCTTTTATTTAAAAGCTTGTGCTCAATAATACTTTCACTGCCTGATCTGGCACTTGTAGTCAAGC
Source organism: Setophaga petechia (assembly GCA_024362935.1). Taxonomy (NCBI): domain Eukaryota; kingdom Metazoa; phylum Chordata; class Aves; order Passeriformes; family Parulidae; genus Setophaga; species Setophaga petechia. Next base: position 54,514,614 of record JANCRA010000003.1, on the reverse strand, counting down.
AACATTCCCAGTTCCATCAGCCCTTCAAGGTCCTGGTCTGATTTTGTATGGAAAAAAAAAGGGGCAGACCTTTGGCTTGATGGTTTTCTGGGATTTCTGCCACAGTTTGGAGAGCAGCATATTCCTCTACCTGGTGGTTTTGGTGTGTATAGGAAAGGAAATAAATCTTCAGATGCCTTGCTGCTGGACACTAGCAGTATCATGGAATGTACTAAAATATAAGAAAAATCCTAATCCTGATTGCTTCTTTGAAGGTAGAGGGTAATGATTTTTATATGCTGACAGTAAAATACACAGCAAAGGTACACTGTACAAAGTTCAGTGGAAAGAACAACTTAAAAATTCTAATTTGAAAAGGAAAACTTGATAAAACTCTGAGTAAGAGATGTAAAACATGCATATCAAATTATATTTGTACAACATATCAATAAAATAAAACAATTATTGGAAAAGGCTGCTGGGGGAAACAGGGCCAGCGATTCCCTGATATGGAACCTGAACAGGATCAACCTCTGGGTGCTGTGGGAGCCCACAAGGATTTTGGATTGGTGGAACTCCTTGGCAATGGCACCTAGGGGCAGCAGATGCTCTCTGAGTCAGAGGAGAGGAGGAAGTGAGGACATGTGAGGGAAAACAACTTGGTGACATCAGGGGAAGAAAAGGAGGGGAAGAGGTGCCCCAGTCAGAGCCAAGGTTGCTCTGCAGGATGGGGTGAGCACCATGGGGAAACAAACTGTCCTGCTGTGAGGCATGAGGCCCAGGGGGATGCAGGGATCCAGGGTGGGGATGTGCAGGGATCCAAGCGGGGGATGTGCAGGGATCCAGGGGGGGATTTGCAGGGATCCAGGGGGGGATTTGCAGGGACCCAGGGGGGGATGCACAGGGACCCAGGGGGGGATGCACAGGGATCCAGGGGGATATGCGCAGGGATCCAGGGGGGGATGCGCAGGGATCCAGGGGGATATACGCAGGGATCCAGGGGGATATACGCAGGGATCCAGGGGGGGATGTGCAGGGATCCAGGGGGATATGCGCAGGGATCCATGGGGGGATGCACAGGGACCCAGGGGGGGATGCACAGGGATCCAGGGGGATATGCGCAGGGATCCATGGGGGGATGCACAGGGACCCAGGGGGGGATGTGCAGGGATCCAGGGGGGGGATGTGCAGGGATCCAGGGGGATATGCGCAGGGATCCAGGGGGGGGGATGCACAGGGATCCGGGGGGGGATGCACAGGGATCCAGGGGGATATGCGCAGGGACCCAGGGGGGGGATGTGCAGGGATCCGGGGGGGATGTGCAGGGACCCAGGGGGATATGCGCAGGGATCCGGGGAGGGATGTGCAGGGACCCAGGGGAATATGCGCAGGGATCCAGGGGGGGATGCACAGGGACCCAGGGGGGGATGCACAGGGATCCATGGGGATATGCGCAGGGATCCAGGGGGATATGCGCAGGGATCCGGGGGGGAATATGCGCAGGGATCCAGGGGGGGATGTGCAGGGATCCAGGGGGGGATGTGCAGGGATCCGGGGGGGGATGTGCAGGGATCCGGGGGGGATGCACAGGGACCCAGGGGGGGATGGGCAGGGATCCAGGGGGATATGCGCAGGGATCCAGGGGGGGATGCGCAGGGATCCGGGGGGGGATGTGCAGGGATCCAGGGGGATATGCGCAGGGATCCGGGGGGGGATGCACAGGGACCCAGGGGGGGATGTGCAGGGATGCAAACGGGGGATGTGCAGGGATCCAGGGGGGGATGCAGAGGCCCACTGCAGCCCATGGGAAAAGTGCTCACAGCAGAGCAGGTGGATGCCAGAGCAAGCTAGATTCTCCTAGAGAGAGAGGGCCCTGCTTCCAGAAACAGAGAGAGACAGGGAGCCCTTCCTTCCAAAGCAGAACAGCCCAGCCTTGCAGGACTGCATCCCATGGACCAGTGGCTCACTTCCCAGCAGTTTTTGGGGTGATTTTTGCCCATTGGAGGGACTCACATTGCAGCAGTTTGGGCAGGACTGCTGCTGGTGAGACTGGAGCAATGCTGGAGAAGTTTATGGAGAACTGGCTCCTAAGTGAGGGACCCCATGGCACAGCAGAGAAACAACACCTCAGTCTGAGTGAGCAGAAGATCTCGAGTGATGACCTGCCTCAAACCCCCTGCCCTGTTGGTGGGAAGGAAGGAGAAGCTGAGGGGGGAAAAAGGTATTTTATAGGCTTATTTCACTTCTCATTATCCTTCTCTGACTCTGTTAATAATAAATCTACTTTACATCTTTAAATTTGAACCAGCTTTGCCCTTAGAGTGTTGTTTTCCAGTCCTCATCTCAACTTATGAGTCCTGTGGTGAATTTTTCCCTCTGCCCAGCTGAGAGCAAGAGAGGGTGAGAGAACAGCTTTTGTGGATACCAGCGCCAAACCACGAGATGATCTCCCTAACCTTGTGGAATTATGGGAAAAAAAAGAAGCATGTAGCTACAATGTACTGAAAGACAGAAAGCCTCCTTATATTTTGATAATAGTTTTTCTTACAGATTATGTGTGGGTAGTGTTTTGCACAATGGGACAGATATGTTTATATAAATACATTATTTATACAAATATATTATTTATATAAACATATTATTTATGTAAATATATTAAAATACATGTAAACAACATATTAAAACACACATGAATATATTATTTATATATGTTTATATACTCATGTATATACAAGTCCTTATTGAGAATTATGTTCTTTAAGAAATACCATGTGACACTTTTCTCACTGGGAACTAGGTAAAGTTGCCCAGTGAACCCTGCAGACATTCATGTACATATACATTAATATTTATTCATGTTCATGTGCATGAATGTGCAGAGCGATGGTCAGGTTTTAAAATGTTCCTATTTATCCTGTTTCAAACCAAATATCTCCAGACAAAAAGATTAACAGACACATTAAAGTCCCAATCAATGCAGCTATATGAGGCGTCTTATAAACAGGAGCATGCTTAAGTCACACTTAGAGGGGTGCTTTCCAAAGTGCTCTTGGATATGAGAACATGCCTTATAAATTACTTTATAAGAGAAGGATAAGGGAAAAATTATTTCATCTCTGTACCTGATATTGGGAAGCACTGACAGCTGAGCTGGGTGAAAGCTGGTTGCTGATATGCCTAAAAGCTCTGCTAGATATGTCAATTAGAAGGTAAAACCAAGCAAAACATGCCTCCCTGTTAAGTTAATAAGTAGCGCATATAACTATAAATCTTGTGAAGTTACACATACCTGCCTTCTATTTGGAAAATGAGTCCCTGCTTAAAGACAGGGGGCAGGACCCTGTAGGAATCCAGATCCATGACTGGAGCAAGTGAAAGCCCCAAATAATCCAGAATTTTTAAGAGCATGTTGTTATCATCATTACACACACCCACATCTGCACACACTGACTTACACTAACTTTTTGGGGGGCTTTTTGGTAATTGTAAGTAAAATAAGAGTCTTTGAAAAGGAAAAAAAAAATAAGTCTTACTGAAAGCTGCAAGTTAAATTTTCCATCTTGAAAGTATTATCCTCCTTTTATTCTTCTTAGTCATGATTTCTCCCTCCTCAGACTTGTCTTAGCCACTCTTTCCCTCCTGCTTTCTTTCTGTCTTGGAGATGAATGGGTTTCAGAAATGAACTTCAGAGCAGTCTGAAAGAAAAAAAATCTCTTCCAGATTGGCTATTTTTCGATTAAATCCAACAAATGCATATTGCAGGCAGTTCAGCAAAGACCATAAAAGACCCAGTCTTTCATCTCTGTGCTACCTTTCCAGCCGCACTTTCAGCCAGATCAGAAGCGGTTGGCAGACTTCAGTCAGCACCCCCTTCTTGAGGAGCCAGGACTTTCTGCAGCACAAATTCACCTTTGTTAAAGATGAATATCCAAAGATGTCCTTACAAACACGCCACGTTCCCCATTCTTCCATCACTTATTTGTTTATGCTGATATTCTGGTTTTTCTCTTAAGGGCATAATAATTTTCTTGTTTAAATCTTCTCTTGAACAGAACAGAGTAAACAGCCCTCTGGTTTCATGGTCAGTGGAGGGATTCCAGCATCTTTTCTCTCTGCACCCCTCACTTTACAGCACTTTTTGTCTCCCACAGCATGTTCTTTTGAAGATCCCAACTTGGTCTGCAGCAATAGTTCACCTTAAAAACAAACCCCTTTCCCCTTATCCATTCTCCACCCCTGCCTCCCTTCCACCCAATCAGAAGAGTATTAAAAGTAACCTTTTTTTCCTCAAACCCACTCGGCATTTCTGC